>OX421288.1:2572500-3847500 GCA_949125355.1 Agriopis leucophaearia | reverse complement strand
AACTTTAGAGTATCAGTAAGACCAAGGATGGATGGTAAGACTAAATTATTTGTAGAGTCGAATAGCTACAATCGTATTAAACCTAAGAATATAATTATCAATTTAAAAAACCGACTACGAAATTAGTAAATATAATATGCAGTTTCGTTAACACACATTCGTTTCGTTATGTTTTTTCTTCAGCTATTTAGATTTGCAAACCAAACTATGAACCAATTTTGATGGATATGTGTTTTATATTTGATGTGTATGATTTTGATATAAAAGACTTAAAAATGAGGGGTTCTCTATTCTCTTGTTTTTTAATGTTTGTTACTTCAGTGCTACTTCATTTATGAAGAAATTTCATCGAATCAGTTCAACAGTTTGGTATTTAGGGTTCCGTACCTAAAGGGTGTGAACGGGACCCTATTACTAAACCTATGCTGTTTGTATGTCTGTCTGTCCTACCTTTTAACGGCTGTATCTTTCGAACCGTAATAGTCGAAAGTAATAATTATAAAATAAAGTGATTATATAATATTATATACGATTCACTTTGATTGCGCTAGTTCAAGAGTAGATTGTATTCATGGTGTCGGAGTAATTAAGTGCGATCGTAGTCTCCACCCTGCTGCACTCTCCCCACCCTCCCCTATGCCACAGATTGAATTATAGCTACTACGATGTACCCGCGAGAACGATCAACCTTTTTCTACCATACCCTTCTACTATAGGACAAGTAGAAAGTTGTTTATTTTATTTTGTATGGGCCTTTGTAAATACTGTGATTTTATGATAATATATAAAAAGTAATGTCGTTTGTATAAAAATATATTTAAACGTTACAATTTAGAATATTTGATAGTAAAGTTATGATTATCATTTAAAACGAGTTTCAATATTATAATGGTGACTAATAGCATAATGTTATATATACTTACTAGCTGTACCCGCGACTTCGCGATTTCTTCAGAAAAAAATAGCCTATGTCCGTCCTCAGGATACATACCATTGCCTCGCAAAATTTTATCGAGATTGGTTAAGCCGTTTAGCCGTGATTATGTAGAAAACAGACAAGAGACAGACAAGAGAGAAGTTACCTTCGCATTTATAATATTAGTGTGATTTGTTGTTTTTTAGATTAGTTTATTCATATATTTTTTAGTAGTGGTGTACTGCGTAGGTGCCTGTACCGTGAAATCACCAAACGGATCAAACGGAAAACCAGCGCTGCTTAAAAGCCGGCATTTTGCTGAGTTGGGTCCGCTATGTGACTTTAACTACCATTGTCATTTTTTTTATCACGGTTAAGTCCACGTTTGAATAATAATAATAAATAATAACGCAGGGGCGGCTTTATGGCGAGCCGTCGGTGAGTGGCGACACCGCGTACCCCGATTTCATGGGGCTAATAAGACCCCGACCCCTGGCTTGCCTTAACCGGCCGTCCAGGGGTGGAAACCGCAAGAGCTAAGAACCTAAGCTCCAGGGTGGAAGTGTTAGAGGGCATAACGCCGCGAGTAGCTCTTAGTGAAAGTGCAGCACACCTCTCTACACCCTATGCCACCCACACCAATGTTGCCCCTCTGGTGCCAAGATACGGCAGCCTTAATGGGGGGCCCATTCAGTGGGCGGCAAGTCATCACCTGCCTAAATATATTTTGAGATGAGACAGGATAAGGCAGGTACCGTTTCTCATTCTATAGATCTGTTATTCCATCCACAAGCTGTTCACCTCAATGGCCCAGAATTGTTTTAATCCTATACTGTACAATAGTTTCATCACAAATAAACCATTTTTTCTTTCTTTCTTTAATATTTTAATGTGCTATCAGAAAACTACACTAGTTATACGATGCTACATATGCTACGAATACAGCTACACTACGCTACGCCACGAGCGCTACTGACACGCCACAAAGCGTTACGACACAAGCGCCACACGTTAAACTACAAGTGCCATTACTACGCTACAATCGCTACTGCTACGCTACGATCGCAACATCTACACTTTGAACGCTACGAGCTACGCCACAAGCGCTACGTCATACGCTACGTCACGAGCACTTACTAAATGCTACACGCTACGAAACAAGCGCTAAATACAAAATGAACTACGAGTTGTGCTACGAGTGCCATTGCTACGCTGCAATCGTTACTGCTACGCTACGAACGCTACGTGCTACGCCACAAGCGTTACAGCTACGACACAAGCCGTACGTCGTACGCTACGTCACGTGCACATACTAAACGCTACACGCTCCAACACACAAGCACTACAATTAATACAAAATGTTACAATACGAGTTGTGCTACGAGTGCCATTGCTACGCTGCAATCGCTACTGCTACGCTACGATTGCAACATCCACACCACGAACGCTACGTGCTACGTCACAAACGTTACAGCTACGATACAAGCGTTACAAACACTACACCACGAGCTCTACAGCTACGCTACAAGCTACACGCTATACCACGACTTCAAAAGCTACTCGTACATATAATCCGCTGGTATCGTTTCTCGATTACCTTCATATTACGACAATATTATCAATTTATAAAAGTGACTTCATAATTAGTCAATACAAAATTTCGTTTACTTGGATGACATATTTTTTCCAGGTAATTTGATTTAAATACCAAACTACTGAACCCTGAACCGATATTGATGAGTTATACGAATATGGGATCAATCTGAAAGTAAATCCTTTCAAATAAAAATTAGAATTTTAATAATCAGTTTATTAATAAATAAATAAAAATAAATATCTGGAACATTTTTGCACACTCGGTCTTTTGACCTCAAACTAAGCAAAGCTTGTAATATGGCTGCCAGAGACTGATATACGTATATATATATTTTTAAATACATACTTAAATAGATAATAACACCTAGACATAGAACAAACACAAATGTTCATCACATGAATGTTTGTTCTAGGTGGGAATCGAACCCACGCCCCCAAGCGCAGAAGGCATGTTCACTACCAACCTAACCACCGGAGTAGTCACGGAGTAGTAAATGACGGAGTACTGAGGTAATAAACATTTAAAAAGATACAACTGAATGAGAACCCCCTCCTCTTTTGAAGTCAGTAATAAATACAACAGTAATAAAAAACTTACCTGGTGGTATTAGAAAATGGTTGTAATTCCTGAGCAGCGTTAGAGCAGCTAGAGCGCTACCGTGCTGCGCGGGGCAGCCGTCCAGCTCGAATAAAGGTGGATCCACGTTACATCGCGTGTTTTGCTCCATGGCGATTGTACATCACTATTTATTGAGTTCCATTATTATTTATTGTGTTCCATCACTATTTATTGTGTTCCATCACTATTTATTGTGTTCCATCACTATTATTTCTTTATTAAGTGTTGGCCTAAAAACGTTACTTAAGTTCACAATGCTTTAAAAAATCTGTCAATTCTAGCTGACAGAAGTTTTAACAACCCGTTGATTGAGTTTGTTTTTAGGGTTCCGTACCCAAAGGCTAAAAATGGGACCCTATTGCTAAGCCTACGTTGTCTGTCCGTCCTTTTTTTTATTCTAAAGCTTTACCTTTTAACGACTCTATCTTTCGAACCGCAATAGATAGCCAGTTGAAATTTTCACATAATAAATGTTACGGCGGATTAACTAAGAAATAATAATAAAGCCGACCTTATTGTTCTTATTTTCTGATTTCTTATTATTATTTTAGACTTTTTTTGTATTTTTATTATTTAAAATTTGTATTTGACATGTGACATACTATTATTCTCTTTTGATAATTAATATATTTTAATAGTAATTTGTATTTATTCTAATTCGGTATTTTTGTGTTATATTATTATTATATCTACAGGAGATTAGACATAAATAATTGATTATAGTACAATATAGGCACTCCATTCAATATTTAGACTTATAATAATTTAATTTTTTTTAAAGACGTGACCTGTAACAACTGTTATTAATAAATTGATTATGATTATGTCTTTCACGAAATCGAAATTGCAAATTTTACTAATTTTGAAGTTGGTGTTTTTATTTGATAAATAAAATAAAACCAGCCAAGTGCGAGTCGGGCTCGAGCTGAGGGTTCCGTACCACCAAAAAATACAATAATTTTATTAATAAAGCTTTTATTAGTAAAGGTAATTAGGTTTTATTTTATTGAATTGACTGAATTTTGAGGGTAGTCCCTTTTAAATTTCAAGAAATTATTCTAGGATGGAAAATTAGAGGATGAATCTCGTTGCTTCCAGTTTTATTTATTCGTCTCGGTTATAAGTAAAAAAGACGGCCTAAAAAAGAACCGCAAGAAAACGCTGGATGCAGGCCGCTTCCAACCGGCCCTTTTGGAAATCGATGGGGGAGGCCTATGTCCAGCAGTGGACGTCCAATGACCGAAATGATGATGATGAAAAAAAGTACCAGAGGAGTTTTTTTTTTTTTTTTTTTTAATTTAGTCAAAGTATTGACAACACCGCTAGTCTTGCAGGTGTTCATAGTCGGTTAGCTGTAGAAAAAAGGTTGTTAATATTTTATTTGTTAGGGTACTGTAAAATGACAGACAGTGTCAGACAGACATAGATATTGTCCATGAGAATGGGCAAGTTTAAAAAAATAATCTAATCTGTGGTTTTGCAAAATTTTCGTATCCATATTATCCATTTCAACGTCATGTTATGTCAACGCCATCTCTCGCCATTTTATGAACTATATTTTTTAATTGCCTTTTGGAAAACCTCACACATTTGCCATCTTCAAGTATTTTTATTCAGTTTTCTTTTTCGCTCGTTATATATTTAGGTTATTTATAAAGTCACTATTATAATTTAAAGACACTTCAAAGAAAATCTCTTAAATAAACTTGACTTAACCAATCGAATAATCAGACTAAATCAACACTGCATACCGTTACGGTACAACAGAAAAATATGCCTGTCACTTATGTAATTTACCAGGCGCGCGCTGATTGGCTGTTGCGCTAATGATTGCTAGTTTTCCCCACTCTGATTGGCCGGAGTATTCCTGCCACGCCCGCGTGTTTTCCGTCACTGGCTTATGAAGTTATGACATAGTCTGTGACGAGTACGATGAATTGTTAATGAAGTGTCATTAACTACGTGTTGTGTAGGTTCTTTTAAAGAGGTGGATTGGAAAATGACATAGATTATAATTTTAAAAACTATATTTTTTATTTTACGGTACAAACCATAGATTTAAGCAAAAAAAAATTTAGGTCTATGGTACAAACAATATATTACTCTACACGTGCTTTACACAGCTTTAGTGCGTGCCTTGCCTGGCATACTATTGTATACCTACTCCCTAGTACTTTTTATGTTTGACAGGGTAAGGTGAAGAGTCGTATTACAAAAAGCATCGTTTAATTTTAGGCATTTAGATTTTCACGCATAAAACGAAAAAAAAAGCCGTATCAAATGGACAAGACATAACGTATAAAATTTAAGGGTTGCCCTCGATTTTCCTGGGATCCCATCATCAGATCCTGACTTTCGTGACAATGGGACCAAATTGGCAGTATACCCTACTGAACAAAAGTTTATTTTATATCAGTCAACAGGAGATAAAACACTCTTTGGGTTTCTCCAACATAAACTTAACTGCGATCAGTTTATGTTGGTGAAACCCAAATTAACGTTTTGAACTCAACCACTTTATACCAGTTTAGTTTTGCGTTGATCGCGTTCACTTTGATGGTGAAATCGGCCCTTAGTGAGGAAATCGATGTTGTTCAGATATATCTGCGTTTAAACTGAAACAGATCCTAAACACAAATTATTTTACACACCTAAGTGTATTATAAATTTCTTTGCTTCTTTTTTTTCTTCTATGTATTTAACAAACTTAGCTTTCTTGTTATTGTGTATTTTTGTAAGAGTGCGTCTTTTGCAGTGTCGTTTTATCGACTTTTCTTATTATTTGTGAAAACTTTTAATTGGCCTTCTATTTTTTTTACCTAATGTTGTACTTAGATATAAGTTTTTCTATGACAATGAAAATATAATAAATATTTTTTAAAGTGGCACATTAAAGAACCTAGAGAAACCAACATGGCGTCGGCGTTATAATTGCCGCATACAGTGACGCCGATGGTACGCGTTATGGGCGATCAAGTAACCAGACAGGAAAACTATGGACATGACAGTACCAGTTTACTAAGAGATTTTCAGGGCCATTCTTCCGGTGAGCTTCACTAGACAGCGTTTTCATACATCAGAAGGAAATAAAATCATTAATTGTAAGAAAAAAGTTTTTAAAAATATAACCGGGCAAGTGCGTGTCGGGCTCACACTCTGAGGGTTCCGTACCACCACAAAATACAATATAATTATCAATTTTAAAACCTGAGTTCAAAATTAGTAAAATATTAGGTGAGAGAAATTATGAGGTCGTACCAGTAACCGAATTACGTTGCTTGACTTGGTAATGAACAGATATGTGGGACCGACACGCACTTAGCCATTATTTATTATTTGTTGTTATACTGGTTACATCCGAAAACATTATAGTACACACTCTTCGATCGAAAAAATATAAAGATACCACAATGACGCGCTAATCGCGGCAATACTCAATCTGGCTGGAGTCAATACGCAGCCAGAATGGATCCACAGTCACGCGATAGTTGCACAAGCCGTAACACACCGTAAGAGCTGTAACAGACACGTCAACTTGGCTGACGAACCACCGTCTGACCAATGGGACAGAAAGAGAAAATTATTTTTCATTGGTGTGCAAATCGAACTGAGTTGTAATTGTATAAATATACGGTTGGTTTGGTAAAATAGTTTTGTTTCGATATAAATTGTATAGAGCTATGTTTATATATGAAACTGCGAAAGTTTTCTACGTGTTGTGACTTCTATGTATAATTTTTCGAAGGATGTACCTATACGTGTCATATTTATTAAGTTTACGGAACCCTCAGTAATCGAACCTACACTTACAATTTACCGGTTTTTCAATATGTATAATCATTGCCATTAAGACACGAGCAAAAGAACATAGTAAAAATTAATAAGTAAAAATATTTTAATACGACATCCAAGCACGAGTTGGATGCTAATAAAATATTTATACCTACTACAAACGTCTCCAGAGTTTTCTTTGTTCCGCTTACAAATGCTGCTACTCCATTTAAATTACTATCTAATAACAGTTGGACCTACATCGGCATAGCTCGACTTATTTGGTTCCATCGCTTGATCTGATTCTCCATCGACACAAAGGGCGTATACACGTAAGAAGCAGGCTACCAGCACCGATCTATCAGCGCTTATCGGTACTGGATAACCGCTACATAAAACAAGCGGGTATAAGCAGGGTGTCAGTAAGCAACAAATAGCGATCTACCAGCGCTGATAGGAGCAGGTCGGAACTTGTCGGCAACGTTCAGCACTTATCGGTGCTGGTAACCTGCGGGTGCTTCGGCACAAGTATAGAGACTGCCTGCGGCGACTACCTGCGCGTGACCTGCGCGGACCAGTTCCGATAAGCTCAGGTAAATCAGGTAGGTAGCGCTGGTAACCTGCTTCCTACGTGAATACGCCCAAAGATAGGTTTATACATACCTCAGATCAGGGAGACATGCCTTAGTACAATTATCGTTCATGTTCAAATGTCTTCTTGTTTCACTATAGGTACCTACCGATAAACCACTGTACGTAGTTACGGTACACTTACCTACTATATTTTTTACCTAATGCATAATATGAGGTTTTCAATTAGACAGTATGTTTGTTAAGCGATTACTCCGTCAATTATGAATCAATTTTGATGTTTTTTTATTTTGTTAGGTAGGTCGTATTTCAGAAGTGGTCCCATATAAATTTCATTAAAATCGGTTAAGTAGTTTGGTTTTAAATCAAATTTATAATATATATTTTTTATCATACTTTTAGCTTTAGCAAAGAAAATGTATTCCGCCATCTTGTGATGGCTTCCATTTTAAAAATATTACAATATCGGATAATGTTTTGTCACCAGAACTAAGGTATAAGTATGCAAAATTTCAGCAAAATCGGAAATAAGTGTATGCGGTTAGAGTAAGTGTACCTAAGTGTGCTAATATACAAAAAGTTTGTATGAAAAGAAAAGACTGGTTAGATTTAAGCCGAAGCGCTCAAACACAACCAGTCGTCCTGCCCTAAAGCATGGGAACCAGCGGCTGCGGCGACAATTAACCCTTTCACCTCGCTTTACACAAATCGACCTGTCAGGTCTGTTGCGAGGTCACAATAGTACATGTTATAATGTAGGTAACTACTTGGTAACTACTTACTATAGTCCGCTTGAACTGTGCCTTGTGACTCTTACATCTAGATCTTTTCCGATTTTGTTCAGTTCGATTGGACACACTGTTATAATTCGTTTCAAATTTTATTTTCGTATTCTTTATTTAATTATACTTTTATTTTTTAATCACATCACACTATAATATCATACATGTGAAAGTTTGGATGGATGGATGTATGGATGGATGTTTGTTACTCAATCACGCAGAAACGGCTGGGTGGATTTGGATGAATTTTGGAATATACATTGCTTATGTTCTGGATTAACACATAGGCCACTTTTCAACATAATCATCATCACCGATTTTAATTACCACGCGGGTGAAACCGCGGAGCGCAGCTAGTTATAAATAAAGCTTATAAAATATTCCTTTTGCCCCTGCAACTACCGATACTACTACCAGTAGTAACACTGTTAATTTGATCTCCAATCTACTACTGTAGTAGTAGATTGTATGAAGGGTAATAAAAGTTTGACGGTGTTACTACGAGACCTCCAATTATTGTAATTAAAACTTCTTTGTTAAATATGATTCATTCTTCTTAGTTATGGATGAAGATCGCGTTTAAATAAAACTGTTTCAGAATAAAACTAAAAAAGAGGATTTAGGCGATTTTAAAAAGTAGTCGGTTTTCAACATAATTATTTTGACAATCTTGACACACGTTTTGACAAGCCCGACAGCATACGTAGAGTTTTCAAGTTTGTGATCTTCCTTGAAATCATAACAAATTAATACTTGATTCATTTAAAATTTTACCAACTTCATTTCAAAGAATGAAGCGACTACCAGCAAATTTATTTACAAAATCAGCTTGTGAGTTTCAATAATTATGGTATTATTAATTTCTCTTTATTTCATAGGGTTCTCGTAGCTCGGACATTTTGAGAGACATTGGTGGTTAAATCGATGGGTGGGGCCAAAGACAACACTGAGGCCCTGTTGAGCTCAAAAATAAAATTATTGAATGTGTATAAAAGGGAATATGAAACTTTTGTACAGTTTTTGTACACAGGATTGGAAAATTCTGGGCTATTTTGGTGAATTTAAATTTATTGATAGAGTTGAGCTGGTCTATGGTATGAGCTACGGCACCCACCAATCATGTCTCAATTCAAAATATTGTGGCGTGTGATGACTTCATCATCATTAACCATTATACGTCCACTGCTGAACAAAGGAACTGCTAGCCTGTGGAATGCGCTGCTTGAAGGGGTGTTCCCCGATAGTTATTTTTTTTTATGATACTGAGTGAGGAGACGAGAGAAGTCGCTCGCCTGATGGCTCTTCATGCTTGCCCATAACAGCTCAACGCCACTCAGAATTTCGAACTTCAACAGTTCAAAACCCTGGATGGCAATGCACTGCGCTCGTCACCCCGAGATATAAGATGTCAAATCTCTGTGTGCCTTGTTGTTCCCGATAGTTCCAATCTGGGTGTCTTCAAGTCAAGAGTGAATTGGTTTCTTCTAGGCAAGCGTGCTCCATCGTAGACCGCATCATCTCTTAACATCAGGCGAGTTGACGGCCAAGCGCAAGCCTATTATTTAATAAAAAAAAGGTTTCCCAAATGCCATAATCCCCACGCTTGTCAGGCGGCTTGAGGATCGAAGTACGTTCAACGTGTACTTATAGGACGCTACTGCCTATCCTCCGGTGGTTCTGGTCGGTCGCAGTTTTAGGACAAACCCGGGTCCTCCCCCTGATTACACTACTCAACAAATAACAAACTTTTTATGTTATCTGAGTTTCTAGTATGTGATTATAATTCCTTGTTATTAACCTTATACAAATATGTATTAGGTAAAACTTAAAATTCATATTTCTCAGTTTCTGGACGAAAAAAAAATGCCTACATATATTTATTATTAGTCAACCTCGATATGAAACAATATGAACCAAATCAGATATTTTTTTAGTGTTGAGTAGTGTTATGTACATGCAACTCGGAAGCCGGATATTTCAATAAAAGTCCCAGTTCGAACATATCAGTCACAAAATTCTGTGCAACTCCCTAAGTGACCAAGCACCCAACCAACCATGCAACTAAAACCACCAACCCGCCACCCGCTAACTTGAACTGTACCATGCAAAAATCAAGTCGATCCATTTTTTTGTTGAAAGAACGACAAACAAACAGACAAACCAACAAACACACTTTCGCATGTATAATATTAGTATAATGGTTAGAATTTATCTGCAGCTTGATCGTTTTCCTAATCATAACTCACAAAGTTACCTGTACATGCATAACTAATAAATCTTTACTACCCAGGCAGGCGATCTACTCTACCAACCCTGCTACCCACACGATCCTGTTCAGTTACCGAGCTACCCAACCCACCCGTTCGCCGAGCGTTCATAACTCCACTACGCAGGACAAACTACCCTCCTGAAACCAACGGCCCGGTTGAAACAACCTACCCTACTGAGACCTACCCAGCTGACCCCAGCTACCCAACCGACGCTAGCGACCCAACGAATCCTAGCAAGGATAAAACGCCTCCTACATCCACTGAAGCAAAAATAACCTCTTCATTGAAAACTAAAACGACCTACCCAACTGATCCTAAGTACCCAGCTGACCCTAGTGAGGATGAAACGTCTCCTAAGGTCTCCGAAGCTAAAATAACGCGTTTCTGGAAAAATACGTTCAAGTTTACAACTGAAACGGTAGACTCTACTGTACCTACCTATCCAGGCTGCTCCAACGAAGATAAAGCCTCTATGATAACACCTCCATGGGAAAGAAACGATAGAACAATCTCAACTTATAAAACTGGGGCTTGCGTGTATTTGAATGTACCATCAGCTAAGGTTAGTTATCTAGTTATAACCGATCAAAGAGTTATTATTTAATGGGTTACGGGGTACGCGGAAAGGGTATAAATAAGCCAAAAGGGGTCCATAATATACCCATCATTATAAACAACTTTTTTATCGTACCAACCCTGAAATATCAGCTGTTCCATACATTTTGTTGATTGTGAATGACTGTTTTGCATGGAACAGCTGATATTTAAAAAAAAAAATTACGTCACTCAATAAAAAGCTTGTTATTAAAGTATTTTTTACTAATAATTTTATTAGTTACTAATCGTCCGCCCCGGCTTCGCACGGGCGTAAGCTCGGCCTTCGGCCTCGCTACTAAATATAATATAGCCTATGTCACCCGGGGCTAGTGTAGCGTCCCAACAGTGAAAGAATTTTTCAAATCGGTTCAGTAGTTTCGGAGCCTATTCAATGCAAACAAACATACAAACAATCAAATCTTTCCTCTTTATAATATTATAGATTTAACTATGATAATTATTTAATAGTTATTTCTATGGACCAGCTGATTTATGAAATAATCGCAATTTAATATCAAGCTGTCTTTTCACTTCGAGTCTACCAGGAAATTAACGAAGAGATTATCAATGTTGTAGTTCTCAACCTCAGCATGCTGTGCTGATGCTGCTAAGAAAGAACCGAAGAAAGAGAAGCCAAAGCCTGCCAAGTCTGAGTCGAAAGGCGCTCCGTCCAAGGGTCCTCCTAAATCTGCGAAGGCAGGAGCTGTAGGGAGAATCATAGCAGGTAGACATTTTTACCCAAGAATGTATATGCTGTTGGAGAAGAGGTTGTGTGTTTGTGTGTGTTCTATTTTTTTTTTCTCCAAAACTGATAGAAGACTATTTTTTTGTGAGCATATCTCTGTTTAAACTCCACCTAAAAATCATATCTTTGTGTTCCTAAAAGTAAACTCTACCTCAAAATCATATCTTTGTGTTCCTAAATGTAAACTCTACCTCAAAGTCATATTTCTGTGTTAATAAATGTAAATCCAACCTCTAAACCATATCTCTGTGTTTTGAAATGTAAACTCGTCCTTAAAATCATACCTTTGTGTTCCTAAATGTAAACTCTACCTCAAAATCATATCTCTGTGTAAATTAATGTAAATCCAACCTCAAAACCATATATCTGTATTTTGTAATGTAAACTCAACCTTAAAATCATATTTTTGTGTTTCTAAATGTAAACTCTACCTCAAAATCATATCTCTGTGTTAATTAATGTAAATTCAACCCCAAAACCATATCTCTGTATTTTGTAATGTAAATTCAACCACAAAACCATATCTCTGTGTTTTGATATGTAAACTCAACCTCAAAATTATATATCTGTGTTTTTAAATGTAAACTGATGTACTTCAACATGATATCTTCGTGTTTTTTTGATAAATATGTAATCTTAAAATCTTATCTTTTTATAGTAAAGTTTTTAAAGGCGGGTAAAAACTGGACGCAGAGAGAGATTAGTGGCGTGCATTAGAAGAGGTCTACGTCCAGCAGTGGTCAACAAAAGGCTGATAATGGTAATGCCATTTTTTAATGATAATGTTTGCTTGCAGTTATCGGCGCCGTGGTTGACGTCCAATTTGACAAGGATCTGCCGCCTATTCTAAACGCTCTCGAAGTGCCTGGCCGAGGTGAGCTTTGTATAGAGCCAATAATATACATGCCTATAACTTGAACAAGCTAGCTACTTGCATGTGTATACGTTTTATGACATGCCTATTGCCTGTAACTGGCAAGCACGTACCTTGCACAACATTTGATTTTTTGCCATGCCGTGTGCGGCATGGAGATTCTGGAGCAGTAAATTGCTTAGCAAAAGGAACGTGAAAATGCATTGGACACCTATTGGCATACCCTCATATGAGAATACATTACCAACTGTACACTGCAAAATACAGGTAAGCCACGAAGCAAATTGTATGCAGCGGGGACTCTTGTGTGATCAAATTTGTGCGACGTGGACAAAAATACGTAAATAAAATGTCCAAATCCGGTTATAAATGACGGAGTTTTGAGAACCTAATTGAGAACCCCCTCCTTTTTAAAGTCGGATAAAAACTCTGTCCGTCTCATAATACCAAGAAATCATTATAACAAGATCGTATAGGATGAGAAAATTGCAGAATTCACACCAGATATTACATACATTAGACGAAAAAAGACTTAAAACTATGTCGTATCTCGTATTATCTCTTATGTTAATGACTTCGAATGTTTGTTTTTCGAATACTATTTGTCTATTCAAGCCCAAGTTGGTGTTGCAACGGGGCTTTTACATTATTTTTGTTTGTATTAGTGAAAACATATTTTTGGCTCCATCCATCCTTGCTAATATCTACTGTGTTAATTAGCAGCTGTTTGTTTTCCATGTAAAATAAAATATAATAAAATAAAATATAATAAAATAAAATAATGTAACAACTGACAGACGTATCGTCAGGACAGTGATTTGCGCATCTCGTAGAGCCCCTATAAAACATCGCATTCACAAGAGGGAATGTTCTGAAGAACTGTTCCATGCAAGCTCACAAATTTATCTCTTATCCACATATCATAGATTTGTGATCGCTTACCATCAGGAGGCCCTTTAGATTGCCACCTATAGCATAAAAAAGGGTCGCCGGGATTTGTCAGTGATTATCTACATCTACAATATCGACGCTCGTCCTTTTCCAGAACCGAAGCTAATCCTGGAAGTGGCGCAGCACCTGGGCGAGAGTTCTTGCCGAACTATAGCCATGGATGGTACCGAAGGGCTGGTCCGTGGCCAGGCCATAATAGACACCGGTGCGCCCATCACCATCCCCGTGGGCGAGCCAACGCTTGGGCGGATCATGAATGTCATTGGAGATCCTATTGGTAGTAGATTTGTTCAAGGATAATTGATTAAAAGTATTTCAAAGCAATTATGGTGAGTAATGGTATGTCCAACTCAGGCAAAGAGGTCGCACGAAGAATCCAACTCGGATGGGCAGCGTTCGGGAAATTGCGTGACATCTTCTCGTCCAAGATACCACAGTGCCTAAAGACAAGGGCCATTGACCAGTGTGTGTTGCCAGTGATGACATATGGTACTGAGACGTGGTCCTTAACTGTTGACCTTTTGTTGACAAGCAATGGAGAGAGCTCGGAGTTTCTTTGCGCGATAAAATCCGGAACGTATTTATTCGCCAAAGAACCAGAGTCACCGACATTGCTATTAAAATTTGCATGTTGAAATGGCAATGGGCAGGCCACATCGCTCGAAGAACTGATGACCGATTGGGAAGAAAGGTTCTTGAGTGGAGACCACGAATTGAAAGACGCAGCGTAGCTAGACGTATCTAGGCCTCCCACTAGATGGACCGACGACATTGTGACATTGTGAGAGTCGCGGGCATCCAGTGGATGCAGATGGCAGGATGTCGTTCAGTGTGGAGGTTAAAGGGGAAGGCCTATGTTCAGCAGTGGACGTCTTCTGGCTGATAATGATGAAGATGAATTATGGAGAGCGATGATGGCACGAAAATCTTCGAGCCTGCACCAATCACTCACTCAGTACTTAAGGGCTGTATTACACAACATGCACTGTTCAATTTTAGGTATTTGTATTTTGAGCCATAAAACAAAAAATAAAGCCGTATTGTGACTAATATAAAACAAGTAAAGCATAGCATTAAAATTGTTTATTTTACTTCAGTAATTAAACGAAATCCACTCTCAAACTTTCTAAGAGTTTTACGAAAAACAATTTTTGTAAATTGGAGTTAATAAGTTGATATGTAGAGTTTTTTCAAAATTTGCAGGCGTTATTTTCAATAAAAAATACAGATTATTCAAAAGAGACACTGATTTTTTATTGATCTTTCTATTTTATATATTATAATCAGAACGCCATAAATCCAGGTTTCGTTGCTTTTTTCGTCTGGATATGTGAGAGGACCCTTAAATAAACTATGTGTGTTTGATGCCTTCGCTCAAAAACGGTGAATGAAAACATCGAAAGGAAACTGGTATGTCTCAATAACTTCAAAGACTTGCAACACGCACTGAGCCAGCATGATCAGGCGCGGATCCACCGTTGTGGGCACGTGTTGTGTTGATGGGCATGCCCACAACCCTAACGTGACTTGTGACGCCCCACAGCTTTACCCGCGTGAAACTACGATACCTTAGACTAATTCTGAGCACGATACACTGTACAAAATCTTGGTCAGGCCGTCATATAGTTTTTTTATAAAAAATTCCTGTGTTGGAATGCACTATATCGATCATGCACGCACGAGCAAGGTTCATACGCTGACTCGCACTTGCCAGATTTTCGGGTGGCTGTGACCACAACCTTTTTTGAGGGCTGGATCCACGCCTGAGCATGGTGGATTAGGGCCCATCCCCTCTCACTGAGAGAAGGCCTGAGTCACAGCTGTGGGAACATGGTAAGCTGAAATTATGATGATGACGATTTTGTAATGCGGTTTTTAACTATCTTCTCTGCCAGATGAACGCGGCCCGATAAATACCGACGAGTATGCTCCAATCCACGCGGACGCGCCAGCTTTTGTTGAAATGTCGGTTGAGCAAGAGATCCTGGTCACTGGGATCAAGGTGGTGGACTTGCTGGCACCTTACGTTAAAGGTAAACATTAAACTTAATCAAAATCGATCATTGGCTACAAAGCCAAGGAGATAGCTTCTTGCAAGTATCAAGAGAAGAAAGGGGGGTTTGCTGACAAGAAGGCAGGGTAAGTTGGTATAGGCTGACTAGCTACCCTAATGTCTCAGTTATCAGCATAAATCCGCTCACGAAATAAAATATTTATTGACCGGTTTTATTATTTTTAATACACACTTATTTTGACAGGCGGCAAAATCGGTCTCTTCGGCGGCGCAGGAGTGGGGAAGACTGTGCTCATTATGGAGCTGATCAACAACGTCGCCAAAGCACATGGAGGATTCTCTGTAAGGATTAAAATCATGTCTAAAGACAGATTAAAAAACATATCTAAAGACATGATTATTTTTAACAGAGTTCAAAAAAGGAAAACCCTCTCAATTCGGTTGTATTTTTTTATGTTTGTTACCTCAGAACTCCTTTATTTACGAACCGAATTAAAAAAAAAGTTTATCCCACAATATAGTTTGGTCCCATATAAAATTTATTTAAATTGGTTTAGTAATTTGGCTTTTAAATCGAAAGTAAGTGGAAAATTTTGTTAGGTACTTGGATGGTCATCCGATTAACCGAAATTGCGAATTGTACTTATTTTGTAAAGTCAGTATTTTTTATAATAATTAAGTACCAAAGTACCAAAAACCTCTCCCAAGCTTTTCCTACATCATACCAAGCTATTTTCCGGGATGTATTCATTACGGGGCTCATGGCCGTTACTCTTGACATTAACCCTCAACGAACTTTGGTTCTAGGAACAATACAATACAATTGAATATCTCTTTATTAAACACCGAAAAATACAATTAAAACTTAAACTAACATCAAAATAAGTATACGGCAGTATAATGGGCGGCCTTATCACCTAGAGCGATTTCTTCCAGGCAACCTTTGTATAGACAGGACTAAAGAATTTGAAAATCGTCTTTGGCATTTTGCGTCGAAAGGCTGGCAACAACTGGGTTCCATGGAATCATCATACGTGGGTCCATAAAGCCTGGCATCGACTATGTCTCGTATACATTGCACATCCGTCCATATATGTCTCAGTTGCCGGACACCGCAGTGAACTTGTTGACTTTTAGGTGTTCGCCGGTGTCGGCGAAAGAACCCGAGAAGGCAACGATTTGTACCACGAGATGAAGGTCGGCGGAGTCATCACTGACGATTATAAGACTTCAAAGGTACTCATTATCATTAATAGTATTGTTTATGTATGTATATACGTGCCAGTTGTGGATAACGTCTGCCCGGAAAGTTATCGATACTATAAGCACAAAATAATTAGGAACAGAAGGCTGGCTTCAGTTGACCTTGATTTTATGATGATGATGCGTAACCGTAGCGCTAGAGCTGGCAAAGCAACCACAATGTTCTGTGAAAAGTTTAGGTTTGAGAGTTTTGTCACATGCGAGATGCGTGACATGAGATCTGAGTTTAAAGTTGCCCAGAATCTCTGGGGCCTTATGGTGATGGTAGATAGATATATAGATAACTCTTTATTGTTCACACCAAAAATTACATACGTACATAGTAGGTAACATAAAAAACAACCTAAAAACTAGTGAAACAATTGGCGGCCTTATCGCTATAAGCGATCTCTTCCAGGCAACCTTAGTATGGAGAGGACATGCAGAAGAGGTAAGGGACGGGGTGTGATGTAATAATGGACTAACTGGTATATAAAGCATAGACATACATTATAATAATACACTAATACCTACTGAAACAAGACGTGACGTGATGGTGATGGTGTCGTCTACTGGTGATGGTCATTTGCCATCCTGCTCTCACGCATGGTGCGTGTAAGTAGACATAAGCAGGATAGCACATGATCACCATTGTCACCAGACTTACACAATAAAGCCGCTATTATTGGGCACTGGGCAGTTAGTGAATCGATGTAAGGCTGACAATGATGATAATTGCCAGGTGTCGCTGGTATACGGGCAGATGAACGAGCCTCCAGGGGCGCGGGCCCGCGTCGCTCTCACCGGGCTGACGGTGGCGGAGCACTTCCGGGACAAGGAAGGGCAGGACGTACTGCTGTTCATTGACAACATTTTCCGGTTCACGCAGGCTGGCTCCGAGGTGACTTGTACCATCTGCTCACCTGCTGCCGACGATGTAGAGTTGATTCACCTTGATCGACAGACGAGGCAGCGTTGGATGTCAATGGCTGACTTTGGAAATCAACAACGTGGTGGAGTGTCGAGGTGTCAGATTATCAGCCAATAAAAGGGCACAAATAGATGTCTGTTCGACGGAGCAGCAAAATACCAGCTGGAAGGTTTAGAGTACATAGACCAGCGTGATGTGAAGTTCATTGGGGATGACAAATTAGTCGCCAAGAAACTGCTAATCTTCGAGCACCGTCCTTAAATAGCATGTCACTCTACTTTCTAACGGATACATTTCAGCGAGAATGCGCAGAGCATCATGACCTTATCCCACCCTCCCCCTGTTACTAAAGGACAGCAGAGCATCATGACCTTATCCCACCTTCCCCCTGTTACTAAAGGACAACTAAAACGACGGCACACTCGTACATCCCGTAAAAATTCCAAAATTTCGTTAGGAACGATTTGGTTCCACATTTATGTTGCGTAGGTACTCCTCAAGAACTTCTTATCGTCATCCTTTTTACCTGACAAGGCATCGTTAAGGCTAGAGTAAATAAATTTCTTTTAGATCGTGTGCTTCATCTTCGACGACATCGTCACTTGTCATCAAGCAAAGCCGTTGCCAAACTTAGATCTACCTCTTATTAAAAAAAAGCATTTTATACTATTTCCATTGGCCGATCAGCTTCTGTAGACTTACCAAATCAAATTATTTATTTGTCAGAACATAAGTACATATAAAGTAGCATACAGGGTCATAAGAATTGAAACGTATCTTGCGAAGTACGGCGTACAAATGTAATTTTTTTGTATAAAAATTTTATACATAAAAATACTAACATTTATACCTAGAAACAGATTTTAACCGAAGCACCTTTTGGCAGGTGTCAGCGCTGTTAGGACGAATCCCGTCAGCTGTGGGCTACCAGCCGACCCTGGCTACTGACATGGGCACCATGCAGGAGAGGATCACAACCACCAAGACAGGCTCCATCACCAGCGTGCAGGTGTTCATTTTTGCATATTAGACGAGTCACTTTGCGGACCCGTGAAGTTCGTCTGCATAAGTGCTTAAAACTAAGTGATTTAATCGACTGTTTCTGCCACGTACCTGTAAGTTGTGGAATGACTTACCACCTTCGGTTTTTCCTCCGAAGTATAATTTGCACTGCTTCAAACGAAGGGTGAATAGAGTCCTCAAAGGTAGGCAACGAACTGACAATGCCCCGGGTATTGTAGGTGTATATAGGCAACGGTGACCACTTACCATCAGGTGGCCCGTAGCTTGTTTGCTACTTATTCTATAAAAAAAAATAAAAAAACTGCCAGTATCCACGTTTCCTAAAAGATATCATCCATATTAATCGACATAAATAAAAGAACCTCTATATATATGGGGGTGAGTCTTTTCAAGGTCGGAGAAAAATCTTTAAGTATAAATATGGGGGTAAGTCTTTTCAAGATCAGAGAGAAATTTACTAAATTGTATAACTACTAAACTATACTAAACTGCGTATCTATCTACTAATTTTATTAAAGATAATTATTAAAGAATCGAACGTATTTCTTAATTATTTAAATCCGGTTCGAATGTTGCTGGTCGTCAAACTTTTGATATGTCTATAGCGTTTAAAAATATAAATCATATGGCCATCTTTTCACCATAGCTTTTTTGCTCTTGGTTTCTCCTCAACTAATACCTAAAGACTTTCTCAGGCGGTTTACGTGCCAGCAGACGACCTCACCGACCCCGCTCCAGCCACGACCTTCGCCCATCTTGACGCGACCACGGTGCTATCCCGTGCCATCGCTGAACTAGGGGTCTACCCTGCGGTAGACCCCCTTGACTCCACGTCTCGAGTCATGGACCCCAACATTATAGGGGCCGAGCATTACGGGGTGGCAAGAGGCGTGCAGAAGATCCTCCAGGTAAAAATAGTCTTAGTGTAGAAATAATTTCAAATGTTTTTCTCCTGATGGTTTTACTTCGTTGTGGTGATAGCTCCAATCTCAGATCAGTCAAACAAGGAAGATTAAGCCTTAGTACAATTATGTCATTTATTAGTACAGTTAAAGTCATTCAATTCACCCCGCTCGAAAAAGACCATGCTGAAAATGTTGTACCTTTCCATCACGGCGGGGTAAAGGATGAGCTGTCAGCTGGTTATATCGTCATTGATGTCAATAAATCTTGGAAGATGGTGGTAACTGGTGTGCTCGATTTAGAGCTTTGCAAGTGCATTCCTAATGATAGTATAGCTTACACTTCAGCCAACAAATAGCTGTAAACCTTATTTTATGTAAAACAAAATCTTCACACTTCCATCGATATACACAATTATATGAGTTGGCAGTATTTGTAAGGGCTAACCCCAATATATGTATTCACAAATTTTTCAACAAAATTTCTCGTAACTATAGAATAGATGACTTCTTACTGGTTACATTATGACATAATAACTTATACATATTTTTTACATCCAATTTCACATTGAGTATTGACATAATATTTTACATTATGGACAACTATTTGCGATTATCTTGTAAGTATATTGTAATAAGTATAATCAGAATTGTGTTATTAATAATATAATTGAGATGTGACAAGATAAGGGAGATGCCAATTATCATCCTATAGATCTGCCGGTCTATTCTGCAAGCTAAGTGAACGCGCAAGTGAAGTGATGAGCTAAGTGAATGTAATTTTTTCTTGCCTATATCTGCATAGGTATAAATGTCAAAACATCGAATTATAAGGGTAAGGGACTACAGTCAAGGGTGATCACTCGACATTTTGACATTTCTCTATAGTAATCGACAAGAAAAATACACGTTCACTTTGCTTATCACCTCAGTTACGCGTTCACTTAGCTTGCAGAATAGACCGGCTGTTCTGCTATCCACAAGTTGTACACCTCAATAGCTCAGACTTTTTTAACCCTACAAGTACGTACTGTACAATAGTTTCATATTGCATTTTATACACTTTCCATAATAATATTTTATTATGTTCAACAGGGTCTCTTGGTGTTAGCTTCGGCTCCACCAATGCCTACCAAATGTCCGGGCTAGACCCGAGAATGTATTTAATTAACGAAAATAATAATTGCCTATATGTATAAATTTTGTAGGACTTAGCAACCAACTCTCCTCTCGAATTTGTACACCCTTTGTGGCAAAAACATGTTAATACGATAAATATTTTAAGATCTTTCTCTGCACACATGTTTGGACAAATAAAGGTATCTTTATCTACTACTATAATGTGGTACCATTAAACTGATATGATGATGGAGCCAGGAGGTGTAGTGGAACTCTTAAACTTCTTAAGTTTTGTCCCAGTTGATTTGGTTTAACGAGTCCTATACGATATACATTACATTTGATGACGAGGGTCTGACGATGGAGTCGGAAGGTGGCGGTGGAACTTTCCAACAGCTACCAGCAAACCCTGGAGCTTGGGGCTCCTTTTGTTTTGCTTAAACAACTCACGCATGCTAGTTCGTTTTTGAAACTATAACGTTTTCTTGTACTCGAATCACGCTGCTTTGTGTTTTGTATGTTTCAGGACTACAAGTCTTTGCAAGACATCATCGCCATTCTAGGCATGGACGAGTTGTCAGAAGATGACAAGCTGACAGTCGCACGGGCGAGGAAAATCCAGCGTTTCCTATCGCAGCCTTTCCAGGTATTCTTTTGTCAAGCGCAGGACTTCATCCGGGGGACACGCCTCCATAGCCCAGGGGACGCATAATCTAAAGCAGTAGATTCACTCGGACACCTCCTTGAATTCAATGCCTACTGATTGTCAGAGGGCTTGGGATGCTACTATCGGATTTTAAGAAAATTTTCATTATTTTCGAAATATACACATGGCGTATCTCAATAACGCGGCGCGAGCAAATGTCGCTCTGAGCGTACCGTGAAGTATTTGTAGCGGGTGGCGGAAGGGGTGTTCGTTTAATTACGTCACTCGATTCGGGCATTTGACTAAAGTCAACGTACTGCTTTAAGGCGTATTCAAGTAGGATTGGAAGCAGGCTACCAGCGCCGATCTAACTGCGCTTATCGGAACTGGTCCGCGCAGGTCACGCGCAGGTAGTCGGCGCAGGCAGTCTCTATACTTTGTTCTACCAGCGCTGATTGGAGCAGGTCGGTACTTGTTGGCGACGTTTGGAACTTTTCGGTGCTGGTTCGGCACAAAGTATAGAGACTGCCTGCGCCGAATTTCTGCGCGTGACCTGCGCAGACCCTGTTCCGATAAGGGCAGGTAGATCGGTGCTGGTAACCTGCTTCTTACTTGTGTACGCCTTTAGCTTATATGTGTACTGTGTCCATATGTAAGCGGTGAGTGGGTAAAATTGATTTACATTTTCTGTATTATTATCTTAAATTACAGGTAGCAGAAGTGTTCACCGGCCATATTGGGAAGCTGGTGAAGCTGGAGGAAACCATCAAGGGTTTTCAGAGGGTAAGCATAGTACTGTGGCGACTCCAACTGTCACATAGTCATCATCAGCCAGAAGACGTCCACTGCTGAACATATGCCTTCCCCTTTAACCTCCACACTGAACGACATCCTGCCATCTGCATCCACTGGATGCCCGCGACTCTCACAATGTCGTCGGTCCATCTAGTGGGGGCCTACCTACGCTGCGTCTTCCGGTTCGCAGTCTCCACTCAAGAACCTTTCTTCCCCATCGGTTATCAGTACTTCGAGCGATGTGGCCTGCCCATTGCCACTTCAACTTGCAGATTTTAGACTGTCACTTAGTAACACTTTGTAACTGGCAACTGCGCGACAGAAGTTTGACGCCAACGAGAAATAATCATGAATTGTGTGATTTTCCTAAAGTTATCTTACGACGAAACACATATTTTCACCACAGACATATAATACCAAGCAGAACCAACAAGCCACAGAAATATTGATGCGAAATACACTACATATACATTACACGCAAACATTTGCAAAACGCGGGCCGGACTCAAGGACATTCTTTTATAATAGTGCTAACAGATACTATTAGATTGTATCTGAAATGTTACGTCACAAAATTTATGAGCCCTCCCTACCTCTTGTCAGTCACACTTCATCGACCCCTCCTCCCCTCCTCTTTATGTGACGGAATTTATGGATGGTCCCATTGGGTATTAATATTCAAACACACCAGACTAAGTCTAATCATTTATTTTTGTATAAAACAATTTGTCAGATATGTCATGTGGTTGTAGGATCTGAATTTGATGGAAATGAGGTATTCTGCAGCTCCCGTAGAACATTTTTGCCAGTAACACTTCTTTTTGTAGCTTTCTTTTCACTTGGTATGTTATCGCTCTGAAAATTATTACATGCAAGTTATCATAATGTAGTACAACTTGAGATTCATGATGGTGATAGCGACTGATCATTGAAAACTGTTGTTCCAATAAGCATTACACCTCGGGCAAGGATTGTACGGAAACCAGTCCGGTAACTTATACTATTTTAATTATACTACTGAATACGTTCCCTGGACAATGTCTAAGTACCTCAAACGCCAAACAATGATCGAATCAATATTTTTTTAAAGAAAACTACTTATTAACTTTTATTACACCCACCAAACTTGTACATTTATTAAAACATTGGAAGAAACACAACCTTCCCAAGCCTTCAAATTGTAAAGTTTATGAAAAATAACAAGAAAAAATAGAAATTCAAAATAAGCTCTATTATGACACACGAAACTTAGCTATGAAACGTTATGCCGGGTGGCATCTTATGAGATGAATTAAAACACATGAGGACACTGCACTTCACCATAGTATATTCGTATCTTTTAAACCAAATATGTAAAAATAACTTTTATTTTAGGTAATTTTTGCAAGCCGTGGTTTTCGCTGTCAGCCTTCTGTCAGCTTAGCAAAATGGCAACTTGGAACACCGTACCACACGCTCATTTTTTTCTATTATGTTGCAACGTTACGACAAAAAGAGATACGAATAAGTATATGATTTTTGTGTAATCGAGAGAGATGCAAACATAACTGTTTTTGCGAATGTAGTTGTAAAAAACATGTTCAGTCTGTTTCTGTATTAAATGTCTGTGATTTTCACACACATTTTTTGACGAAAATAGCAACGAAAACAATGTTTGTGTGATATTCCTAAAGTTATCTTACGACGAAACACATCATATTTTCACTCACATTTTTTGACGAAAATAGCAACGAAATAAATTAATAAATAAATAAATAAATAAATATCTGGGACATTATTGCACACATGGTCATCTGACCCCAAACTAAGCAAAGCTTGTAATATGGCTGCCAGGGACTGATATACATACATATATATTTTTAAATACATACTTAAATAGATATTAACACCCAGACATAGAACAAACACAAATGTTCATCACACAAATGTTTGTCCTAGATGGGAATCGAACCCACGCCCCCAAGCACAGAAAGTAGGATCACTACCAACTGAGCCACCGAGGCAGTCAACAGCCACCGAAAACAATGTTTGGCGTTCTGATTCTATCAAATAGAAAGATCTATAGAAAATTCAATTTATGTAATAAATAGATCGTTGTTTTTTTTTTATTATGGCTTCAAATTTTTGAAAACTCAACATAGTCAACTTATTACCTCCAATTTAGAAAAGTAGTTTTTCGTAATACTAGGAGGAAAAGTTTGATTTCCTTAAATTAGCGACTCTTATGATATGATTTACTCGTTTTATATTCGTTCTTATCCCATTTTTAGCAAAGTTGGTCATTCTGGTTTTTTTTTTTGTCTACTACTTAGTAAAGTGGCAAACTTTCATCGTAATAGCCGTAACAGACACGTCAACTTGGCTGATGAACCTCCGTCCAACCAACGGGAGGGAAAGAGAAGATTTTCTCTTTCTCTCCTCATGGTCAGACGGCGCGGCGGTTCGTCAGCCAAATCCGTCACTTCTGGTCTGTTAGCTACTTAAGGTTAAAATTATCAAAATGGTGTCATCAAAATTGAATAATTTATCTAGGAAACCGTAAACACCGAAACAGGAAGGCTTAGTACAGTGTATATATACTGTACTAAGCCTTCCTGTTTCGGTAACCCTGTATCTATCTATCTATCTATCTATCTATATCTTCTATACATATAATAAAAACGTAGAGATAAAAAAATCTGTAATTGCGAGATAACAAAAAATAAATCACACAGGGCGTCTTAAAATAAGCAGCTGAACACGATAGGACAGTTTTTAGAATGTTTGTCTGTTTGTTTGTTTGTTTGTTTGTTTGTCCGCGCACATCTCCTAAACCACTGGACGGATTTCAATGCGGTTTTCACGAATATGCTTAGAAATTACCAGATTAAAACATAGGCTATGTTATATCATTTATTTTAATTCTTTATTATTACATAAAAGAAATTAAACAATCAATGATTATTTTCTTCGTTACCCGAAACGTAATATGAGGATCGTCACATAGCCTCAAGCAAGGAGGTCCAAAGTAAAGAGAATGTTATTGACATAGCCATAAAAAATTTGAAACTGTCAACTGTCATTCAGATAATCAGTTTAAATTTAAAGAAGGTTTCTTAACCTTCTTAGATGAATGAACGTGTAGATCAAGGATGTTATAAAAACATAGGCCTTACAACCTCTTTGGTGATTCAATCCAATGTATTTTATTCCCAAGAGAATATAATACTCATACGGAGATTTTATTCTATGTTAGCATATAAAACACAAAATATACCACATCCTATTTTAATTCAGTCCCGCGAATAGAAATATTTAAAAAAGGCCATTTGTATGACAATAAACCTATACAACAAAATTCCGGACGCAATAAAGAAATAATAGCACTTTTCTAGAACCAACTTCGTAAGTTTCTAAACCAAAAATGTTATTACGAGATAAAAGATTTTTTCGACGGTAAAATTTAGATAATTATAATTAGAAAATAAATATCGATCTATAAATAGTTAAGAAAGTAGCGTCATAAGTCTTTTATGATCTCATATATAATTAAGTAACCTATCACAATAAGTATGTTTTTTTTGGTAAAATTACTTCTGTCTGTTGGATGGTTTTGTGACCAGCCACTACACAAGTCATTGCTGCACTCTTTATGCAGGGTATATAAACTTAGCTTCTAGAAGAAGAAAGTGTATATTTGCAATAAGAATAAAGAATGAATTTTACTGTGATATTTTAACAGATAAATAGAGTAGTTCTATTTCATGGCTTTTTAATCAAGGTATACATACAAATGCACGCGAAATAAGAAATAACTAGCCAAGAGCGTTTCAAGACAAGCATATGTCAGGGTTCCGTGGCCAAAGCCATATACTTGTGGTCATTTCATTCATAGTTCAGAAATTGGACGGTCATAGAAAAATTCGAACGAGTGAAGCTGGACAGTCAAATTTCAGAGATGTATCATCCCGACATGACATGATATACTTTTTATGGTTTAGACAAAAATTATACTTCAAAACATGCTCTGCACTGTGGTCATATTATCTTTTTGATTTGAAAACTGTTGACGGTGTTTTTACTTTTATTCTTCTATCAATACTTCACACAGGGCGACATAAAATAAGCAGCTAAACATGTTAAGGCAGTTTTTAGAATTTTTGTTTGTTTGTTCACGCACATCTCCTAAACCCCTGGAAGAAAATGCAGACGGATTTAAATGCTGTTTTCACGAATATGCTTAGCTATGACCAGATTGAAGTATAGGCTATGTTATTTTGCGCAAGGGCCGGATTAAGGGAAGAAAAAAGGATTGAAGGTTTATATGAAAATCTACGCGTACGAAGTCGCGGGCAAAAAAAACTAGTATATATATAAATAAATAAATGATTGATTGATTGATATATATATTTTTACACACGGTCATCTGACCTCAAACTAAGCAAAGCTTGTAGCTAATATGGCTGCCAGAGACTGATATACGTACACATATATTTTTTTAAATAGATATTAACACCCATAGACATAGAACAAACACAAATGTTCATCACATAAATGTTTGCCTAGGTGGGAATCGAACCCACGCCCCCAAGCGTAGAAGGCAGGTTCACTACCAACTGCGCTACCGGAGCATATATTAAGCCTTATGGTCATCTATTGTAACAAGCATTGTTAAAAATTTGCATTGTTTTAGATCCTGGGTGGAGAGTTGGACCACATACCTGAAGCTGCGTTCTACATGGTCGGGACCATAGAAGACGTCGTAGCGAAGGCGGCTCAACTTGCTAAGAGCGTTTAAAAAAAAACGAGCGTTATATGTACGCTCTTAAAAAAATGCTCATTTAATAAAAGTTACGTGTGCGTTGTGATTTTATTTATTGTATTTCTATTATAAATGTTTGTTTTAATAATATCGCTAATAAATGTTGTACCCTTCGAATGTAGGTACTTATTCTAAAGTTGTACCCATAATAAGTGCTTAAAGCATGGTTTTTAGAGCTCATGCATAGATAGGCACGATTTTTTGTGTATATATTTTGTCTTTGTATTCCAGCCGAATACAAAAATAAAATACCTATTGTAACGTTCCATGATCGTTACCGACTTCCAATACATGGCAAATGGCACATAGCTCGAAGCCAAACTTAACCAATAAAAAAGGTCACTACTATGACATAAACATTGTTGACAGATGAAGGTGATTGACGTAATGTCAATCACTTTCATTTCGTTAAGCGAAAAATCATTGTTCTAACCCTCGGAAATAATTAAATTGCATTTTAAAAAGATTCGGGTATGTAAGTATCATATTCTTTCTAGAAGGAATAGGTTATATATAGAACCCGAACTAAAAATCTCGTCTCATTTGTGCAGCGGTACTCCCGTGTGAAAGTCGTTCAGACATAACCTTTACTTTTTACTTAACTTTTTAAACTTATAATCTTCGACCAAAATAAAATGAATGGACGGGCCCTAACCATTGAACTTGATCAGTAAAAACGAGTCAAAATCGTCGGACATATACTTCAACACCTAATTATAAAAATGTAAAATATATTTGTTACAAAAAATAGATATCGGTTTTATTTGTGTATTTACACTTCGGTAAAGCATACGAATTCATAATTTTGTCAGATGTTTCGTTATCGCGTATCAATAGACTCGTGTTTCACTTCCTACGGCTAGAGACCGACTGAAACGAAATGAGAGCTGGCGCTCATTTTGTAATCTTCAAAAATGCTCTTCTACTGGGCCCGTCCATTCATTTTATTTTGGTCGAAGCTTATAATTATAATCTTGTAGCCCCGTACTCCAATCGGGTAAGTTCCGTTGAGTGATAAAACTGGAAATACTTTTAAAATGTGAATTATCTTACAAACCACCTGTGTTGTAAAACGCAGTGCAAGTGCGGTTCATATACTTATATTCTACTTATTTTGCTGTACTTATATTTCTAATATAATTGTGTTCTAAGCTCTTAAAGCATTCTGTAACTTGGATCCTTCCGATCAAAAACTGTGTTAACGCCGGTACTACGTCATGTGAGATAATGGGCGCCTCCGATCTGTCGTCTTTTCCTTGGGACTCACACGACGTGGCCGAGCGGCTGCCGTACTGATCCTCATGCGGAGTTCTTCGACGCATCTCCTACCTCCTACCCTCTACTAAACTACGGCCACGATACTGACAACAGTGTCGTGACGTGCGGACCTTACTCGCTACCACGTTGACCGTACTCCGGTCACGTCTCCAACAACAGCGACGTGACGCGCTGACCACACTCTGGCCACGCCTGAAAACCTCGGACGGAGCTGTCTCGTCGCTACACTGCCCAGCTGACATTCCACGTGCCACGAGCCGCGTCGAGCTACGCGGCGACCGGCGCCCCAAGCTCTTCAAGCTAAGTCTCCAAACAAGGGACCAACACTTTTTTATCGCCATCACCTTCCGAGCTCACGACCCTCTGTCTGTAAATTCATTTGCTTGCTTTAATAAATCTTAACTTATACTATCTTAAACTCTTTTCTTTGAAACACCTACCCACTGCTAGGTAGAACTTTGCCAAGCTTCACTTGGTGAACGTTTCAGTGGCGCCCAGGTATTAAGCAGGAAGGTTGATTAAAAAGGTGTTGATCTCTCTGGCGTGGTATATTCACGGCTCCTTCTTTGTAACCTTGTGTCTGTCTGTAGGCTGAGGGGTAAATATAGCCCTGTGCTGGTGCGGGAGCTTATTTGTAAGAATACCCAGCTGTAGCTTCCATGCATGTCGTAAGAGGCGACTAAGGAAGACAAGGTTACACCTTCAGAAGTAACGCCCTTCTGTCCGCGTCTTAAACGCACTATAATATTTTTTTTACTTGTTTTTTTTATTATTATAGAATAATTAAAATCATTTAGTACTTTTATACTCGACCTATCTTAAAATCTTGTTCTTTAAACTCAAATTACCAAACTTACCACCCAACCTACACTCGGAACATCTAACTTGTATTATTGTAAAACTTGCTCTCACGGAAACTTACCCGATATCTCTCTTAAAACTAAGATTCTAAACTCTCTTTGACGTAGGTATATAAAATGGCGTACCCCATTTATACCTTTTTGTCTCTTCAAAAAGCTGAACTTGCATATGAGGTTGCCCTCCGTGGTGGTTCCTCGGATGACTCTGTGCAGGAACTACGGAAACAGAAAATGAAACTTGCAAAAACCTACATCCTAACTACAAACTAAAAAATAATTTACCACTATAGCTTCCCTCTGAAGAATAATCTAATTAATCTTGCATCTAAAACTTGATAATGCAACTCTAAAAATTTAAAAATACCTGACTTGAAAAAAATACTTAGAAATATTTTTATTTACATATATTGTATAATATCTATTTATGTATGTCTATTAAATATCAGAAATAGGGCGGTTAGTGTACTCTAAAACTGAAAGCCTTCACACTAAGAGCGGTTATTGCAAACTCTTTAAAAATAAGCCTCTAAAATGCTAGGAGCGGTACTCGTGAACTCCATAAAAAAGCCCAAAACACGAATATTAATTAATATAACCTTTAGCATACTAGGTAACTCAAGTCAGTCGTCACCACAGCTATAGCAAACTAAACACTTATAGTTTACTGATAGTTTAACTCTATCGATACCCTGATAACTTCTCTAAGCTCACCTAGACTACAAATCGCTACCTACAATCTTATGGTCCTATACTCGTATACCACTACTATACTCTCTTTGACGTACTAACTAGCAAAATAGTTCCTTATTTTGTTAGCTTTTCTTTTATTTTGCTGCTTTTAAGTATTGTATCTAACATTCTTAACAGCAAAAGGAAGAACCCACCGGTATTCTTGCCGTCTGTATAGGTGCCACTATAGCATTTATACAGCGATACCGGACTCTTAACACAGTACGCCACAAGTCTTATTGGGAACTTCAGACCATAGCATCCTGATTACATTAATTTTGCACTCGAGCCTACTTAATGTTAAAATATTAGACTCAGCCCTGGACGGGGAAGGTGCAATTTTATAACTAGGATGCTAGAGAGGTCAGCGAATTTTCTTGAGCAAAAATTCTTAACTGAAAAAGGGGGTATGTAACGTTCCATGATCGTTACCGACTTCCAATACATGGCAAATGGCACATAGCTCGAAGCCAAACTTAACCAATAAAAAAGGTCACTACTATGACATAAACATTGTTGACAGATGAAGGTGATTGACGTAATGTCAATCACTTTCATTTCGTTAAGCGAAAAATCATTGTTCTAACCCTCGGAAATAATTAAATTGCATTTTAAAAAGATTCGGGTATGTAAGTATCATATTCTTTCTAGAAGGAATAGGTTATATATAGAACCCGAACTAAAAATCTCGTCTCATTTGTGCAGCGGTACTCCCGTGTGAAAGTCGTTCAGACATAACCTTTACTTTTTACTTAACTTTTTAAACTTATAATTATAATCTTGTAGCCCCGTACTCCAATCGGGTAAGTTCCGTTGAGTGATAAAACTGGAAATACTTTTAAAATGTGAATTATCTTACAAACCACCTGTGTTGTAAAACGCAGTGCAAGTGCGGTTCATATACTTATATTCTACTTATTTTGCTGTACTTATATTTCTAATATAATTGTGTTCTAAGCTCTTAAAGCATTCTGTAACTTGGATCCTTCCGATCAAAAACTGTGTTAACGCCGGTACTACGTCATGTGAGATAATGGGCGCCTCCGATCTGTCGTCTTTTCCTTGGGACTCACACGACGTGGCCGAGCGGCTGCCGTACTGATCCTCATGCGGAGTTCTTCGACGCATCTCCTACCTCCTACCCTCTACTAAACTACGGCCACGATACTGACAACAGTGTCGTGACGTGCGGACCTTACTCGCTACCACGTTGACCGTACTCCGGTCACGTCTCCAACAACAGCGACGTGACGCGCTGACCACACTCTGGCCACGCCTGAAAACCTCGGACGGAGCTGTCTCGTCGCTACACTGCCCAGCTGACATTCCACGTGCCACGAGCCGCGTCGAGCTACGCGGCGACCGGCGCCCCAAGCTCTTCAAGCTAAGTCTCCAAACAAGGGACCAACACTTTTTTATCGCCATCACCTTCCGAGCTCACGACCCTCTGTCTGTAAATTCATTTGCTTGCTTTAATAAATCTTAACTTATACTATCTTAAACTCTTTTCTTTGAAACACCTACCCACTGCTAGGTAGAACTTTGCCAAGCTTCACTTGGTGAACGTTTCACTATGTATACATAAGATATTATACACATTTCGGATCGTCATAAATTTATACAGCTTTGAGGGAGGGAACACAGTAATTTACTTGTTAAATGGTAAGTAGTACCTACCAAATCTTTTATTATTATAGCTCTAAAATGACCTGGGGCCTTATGCCTACGAACTTATTTATTTTGGACAAATTTTAATTTTGTTTTCGTTGTTTCTATTTACGATCTGCTTTTTTATGAGGTAATAAAAAAATACGAAACACCTATTAAGACTTTTCCAAGTACACATTTTTATTCCCCGGCTTTGATTACCGATCTGCGGATTTTTGTTTTTCCATAGAAGATAAAAATCTTAATATTGTTTTAATATTATTTTTTAATTACTTTCGTAGCCTGTAGCAAAATAAGGTACATTACAGAAAGAAGGGATGCAGCTGATGATAATGATAATTGAATTGTTCCTGGCAATCATCATAGACTTTGATTAACTGTGATTAACTGAGTGACGCCGATCCAGCCTTTAAGGACTCATTTCATCTTTTGTTTGAAGCCAGCTTTATTTGTGTGCTAGCACAGAATATATGTACTCGTAAGTACAAGTGTGCTAGGCAGATTAAGCGTCAGCCTCGAAACAAGTTGAGCTAGCGGAAATTGTAGTGTTCTACATTAAAACAACACGAATAATTGTACTTGCAATCTGCTTTTATTGAACGCCGGATCTAACCTACCAAATGTCACTTGACAGATGATAGGGTTGTCACATCCATAGATACTAAATAGGGTTGTACAATCCTACAATCCCTCCCTTTCTTCATGACAAAAGATAATTTTAATTATGAATAACAATTTCAATATCAAACAAATAATTCTTACAGTACAATCAATGAGTAAGAAGCCATACAGCCTTTCTATGAACAAGATTCAAAGAACAGTATAATCATGCAAAATCGCCACATCCTATGTTTAGACTAATATTAATTGAATTACAGTTTCCAAAAGGTTTAGTCATAGTTGGGTTACAAGTCATCATCAGTTGTTAATACAATCTAGTACCAGGCCTAACACAAAATCTTTATATTTAGCAGGAGCTCTACGGACTCTCATAGGTTTGTCTGTCTTAGTCTCAATATCGTCCTGTGTCGAGTCGAATCTTTCTCTTTCTTCACTTTTCTCTCTGTGCCCCATGTCTTTCCCATCAACACCTGTACTTTCTTTTTCTTGCACTTCAATTTCTTCATCTCTTTGCACACTGAATCTAGTCATGTCTCTTTTCTTGATAGGCTGAAAGTAGGTAGAGTTCCTTTTCACAATTTTTCCATCCTGTGATTGAGTTGCTATTGAGTTTCCCGTTTTCCATATAACTGTGTGCTCTGTAGGTGAAAAACATGTAGACAACTTATTTTGTTTTGGCTGTTTGACTAGCACTTTATCTCCCACTTCAATATCAGAAACTTTACTGTGTCTTCTTTTGTCTGCATACTTCTTTTGCATATCTTTCTGATACCTATCTCTGTCTCTTACCTCCTCTTCTTCGTGTGTCTTTTCCATATTTATCAGTTCTGGTATCTTTGTCTTGATAGGTCTGCCTCTAAACATTTCTCCTGGTGGCACTCCAGTAGTGCTATGAGGTGTTGTGCGGTAAGCTGAAAGGTATGTTAGTAATTCTTCTTTCCAGTCCTTCTTCATTGCTTGAGCAATTCTTAACCTTCTTAGAACATTACGATTCTGTCGTTCAACCTCTCCGTTAGCTTGTGGCCACAAAGGTGTGCTGTGTCTAAGCTTTATGCCGTGTGATGTTAAATATTGCACAAAACGTTTGTCAATGAAAGCTGGTCCATTATCACAGATTAAGCAGTCCATAATACCTTCTCTGGCTATGATTTTTCTCAAAGCATTTATAGTGTTTTCAGCCGTTGGATTTTTCATGATTTCTACCTCATAGAATCTGCTGTAATAATCTATAATAAATAACAGATAGTGGCCTGACGGTAATGGTCCGAGAAAATCAATTGCCACTTGTTCCCACACTTTGTTTGGAAGCATGGTCGACACTAATGGTTCTGGTGGCATCGCTTTTCTTACTAATCTACATCCATCACAGGTGTCAGTCCAATACTCTATATCTTTATCCATGGTCCGCCACCAAACCTTTGATCTCAGCTTACTTTTCATGCCATTTGCAGAGATGTGACCCTCATGTCCTATTTCAAGTATTTTACCAGTCAACTCTTTGGGTATTATGATTCTGGATCCTCTCAATATTATCTCTTCTACAACACATAATTCCGTTTTTATGAGCTCATATTTTCTCAAGTCTTTTGGCCATTGGTTTTTCTCTACTGCTTTCTTTACGTCTATTAGTTCTTTGTCTCTCAAGGTAGCTTCTCTCACCTCTTCCACAGTCACTGCCGGGATAATTGTTTCAATCAAGCCTAGCAACAACATCTCATTTTTATCTTCAGTTGTGTCTGGTTTTCTGTTAGTGTTTAATAGCCTTGATAATGGATCTGCAATATTGTTCTTGCCTGGTTTGTATATTACCTTGAAAGTGTATGGTTGTAATCTAAGCACCCACCTTTGGATCCTCGCACACGGTCTTGAGTTTGGTGAATAGATGATCTCAAGTGGTTTGTGATCAGACACAATGCTGAATTGTTTCCCAATGAGATACATGTATAGGTTTTCACAAGCCCACACGATGGCAAGTGCCTCCTTCTCTGTTTGAGAATATCTTTGTTCAGTGGATGATAATGCTTTACTAATGTACTTTATTCCAATTGGCTGAATTTTCCCATTAATTGATTGATGTTGGATAAGCACAGCGGCAATTCCCACTGGACTCGCATCGGTTATCAATGTAGTTTCTGCACTTTTATCATAGTAGCCCAAGGCTGGTGCTTGTGCGATCAAAGTCTTTAATTTGCAAAACACTTCTTCATGTTGTTTGCTCCATATAAATTCAGAATCTTTTTTTGTAAGTTGTCTCAGTGGCTCTGTGAGCGTGCTAAAGTTGGGTATGAATCTGGCAGAAAAATTCACTAACCCGAGGAAGCTTCTCACTTCTGCCTTGTTCTGTGGTGACCTGAACTCCTTCACTACTTGCTGTGATGTACATGTAGGTGTAATGCCTCTCTGGGATAGGTGGTGACCCAGAAAGTTTATCTCAGTTTCACCAAATGAACACTTCTTTTTATTTAAAGTGATACCGCTCTCGCTTAACCTGTTAAGAACCTTTCTGAGCCGATAGTCATGCTCCTCTCGAGTTCGACCTCCAATTCTAATGTCATCTTGGCTATTTGCTACGCCCTCAATGTCTTGTAGCAGCTGGGAGATGATTCGTTGAAACATTTCACTTGCACAACGAATGCCAAAAAATAGCCTTTTGTATCTGAAGAGTCCAGCGCTACAGCTGAACACTGTGATGTTTCTGGAGTCCTCAGATAGCAAAATTTGATGGTAGCCCCACTTAATATCAATTTTTGAAAAGTACTTACAACCATTAAGGTCATCCAGCAGTTCTTCAAAAGTGGGAAGCGGTACCCTCTCACGCAGCACAGCTTCATTTGCCCGTCTCATATCGACTACTAGCCGGTATTGTCCCTCTTCATTTTTTTGAACAATGTGCGAAGGTGAAACACACGGTGTTGGTCCTGTCACCGGTTCAATAATATCATTGTCAAGAAGTTCTTGTATTAAGTCTTTTTCTATTTGTCTTATATTAAATGGTTGTCTCCTAATCGGTTGGGCAACAAGTGGTACTTTAGGATCAATCGGTATTTTAAGCTCATAATCTTTAAGTTTACCTACCCCAGAGAACAATACAGGGTAAAGCTCAAGTACACTGTCTTTTGTCAGATGAGTGGTAGCGGGCTCATTAAGTGCTGACATGACCGATTCAGGCCCCACTCGTAGAAGCCCCAACTGAATGGAAGTGTCCCGTCCCAATAATGCCGGCCCTTTCCCGTTGTACACCAACACTGACGCTGTTACATTTAATTTGGTGTCGGGTGAAAACAAATTTGTCTGAATAATACCTAGCTTTGGAATTTCTTTTCCCCCATACGCATAATACTTCTGTGACTTGTTATTTACAACTTTGCACTTTAAACCACATCCTAAAAGTTTTTTAAAGAGTTTTTTGTCAATTATATTAATCATTGCACCGGAGTCTATGATGAACTGGCAATCCTGGTCGCATATTTTGATGTTACACTTGTTATTAGCTGAGTTTATTATCGGGAACACAGACTGCACACAGTCTTCTTCATCACCCTCCCACTCATTGTCTGATCCACTCTCGCTGCTGGATTCTTCTTCTATTACATATTTCACATACTTTTTCATCCCTTTTTTCTTCGCTTTAACCTGTGTTTTGCACTGCTTTTTAAAATGGCCTTTCAGTCCACATTTCTCACAGCTTTTGTCTAAGGCTGGGCATGAGGAATCTTTCGCAAAATGCCCCGTGTTACCACATCTATAACATTTTCCTCCTTTAGGTTTTATAACATTTATATCATTTTCATGGGTTTCTGTAGGTAAAGTCTCACCAACCCTGCATGCACTGGACATTAGCTTCTCCATTTCAAAAATCCTTGCTACTTCCAGTAACTTGTCCAAAGATAGTTCTTTCTTAAGGAACTTCCTTTTTAGTTCCATGTTGTTGCATTTTTCAATTAATTGATCTCGTATTGACTCATCAGGATTTGTGAATTTGCAATGTCTTGCTTTTCTTCGCAGGCGAAGCGCGAAGCTGTCGGCCGTTTCACAATCCTCCATGTTTAAGGATCGAAAAATCTGTCTTTCATAGTTAATATTTACTTTTGGCGCAAAGTAACGGTTGAGTTTGGCCACCGCTTTTTCAAACTCGTCTTTTCCATTGTCTTCTTCGCAGTCCCCCAATCCTTCGAATATTTCTTGAATATCGGGACCTGCTTGGTGCAACAGCCGTGCCACTTTCTGTTTAGTGGATAACCCGATCTGTCCCTCCAAATAGTAGTTGAAATTCCGCATCCATGCTCGCCACCTTTCGTTGACCGAGTTCGGTTCCAAGTATGGCTCGAATTTTGGCCCTGCAGCGCCGACCGCATATTCAGCGACTGCCATCGCCTTTTTCACGTTGATTTATCCTCGTCGCCAACTGAATTGTAGTGTTCTACATTAAAACAACACGAATAATTGTACTTGCAATCTGCTTTTATTGAACGCCGGATCTAACCTACCAAATGTCACTTGACAGATGATAGGGTTGTCACATCCATAGATACTAAATAGGGTTGTACAATCCTACAGAAATGTCTGCGAGTCTATTATAGGTAGGTAATAATGTTGATAAAGACGAGATAATCTGGCGATAATTATAAACATAAAATTTGATTTGAAGACATTGTCTTGCCACTTTGTTATTGCTATTTTAGTCCATATCAGTGGGCTCTTATCACCAATTGGAGGCGCTGTCCAAACTTGTTAACACAATGAATGGTCCAAAAAGTATCTGGCAAAACTGAAACAATATAATATTAAAGAAACGAGAAGTTAATGGCTCTTTCCAGAAGATGTACTCATTCTGAAACGAGCAAGCAGAGTCTAGTGACTGAATTTGATATGATGATGGCGGATAATGATATTGAAATTGAGATAGAAGCAATAAGAAATTGTAAGAAGTTCAGACTTACAGAGAATAGATATTTGGAAAGACTGTTCCGTAAAGATGTAGGTAATATTTTTACGTTTATTTTGGTGTAGATTCAGGGCTAGCGCTTGATGTTAGCATCACGACCATTGATTTATAAACATGGCATTTGTAAATAAAATATATTATATGCTACTCTCGTTAGAGAGTAGTATATTCCTTGATATGCTATATTGTAGGTACATAAAAAAACATGACTTATGATATTATCCTTCGTTGAAGACTTCATCACTATTACCTGTAGATTTAATACAGTCTGTATAAATACGCTTTGGAGGATGTCGTTTTGCTGTTGTTTTGCTGCCTCTTGAAAAGTAACACTGTCTTGTGACATTGTCAACTTTTGAGAAAGGCCAAGAAATTGCCAAGAAAGACCGTAGCACATAGATCAGAGTATATATCGGGAAAGATCAGAGTCTTAAGCCAACAGTTGGCTGCTATTTTTCTCTCCTGGTTCCTGAAGGGATCTAGACATGTATTTTATCAAAGAATTAACCGTGGTAGCTTTTATTATTGCGATAATCACCCTCCTGACTGCAAACGGTAAGCAGTTTTTTTCAATTTATTGTTTAACCCGTACTTTTGAAGGGTGGTAGTGATGCCGAAGCAGCCCTATGTTGACTAGGTATAAATACAAGTTGTTTAGATTTAATTTTGTTAGAAAGGCGACTGGATCGAGAGTGTTCTTAGCTATGACTCAAGAAAATCTTTCAGCTCTATCTGGGGTTTAAATAATAGTACATTGTTATCCTAGGGGTGAAAGTAACTTATTTAGTCCCTTGACGGAATTTGGCTAATAGTTCGAGGGAATAAATAAGTCTTTAACCCCGAGGTAAACATTGTGCTTTTCATTACGAATACAAGGAAACTAAAAATAAAAACATGAACTGACACTGGCAAATGCACGAGAAGTGCGGGACCATAATCCTCTAAGGAGAAAAAAAATATTGGAACATAGTTCAATACGAATGTGAAAATAGAACTAGTTTAAACACTGTTTTAAACTATCACGGTTGTTCACTAAAGTTATATGATTATTTACGGGATATTACCACCAACCACCCGCATTCTTCAGTCTTCCCGTGAACATGGTGCATGTAACTGCGCCGAAATATCGGGAGCTCCTTCCACAAACTTACCACGGTAAATATCCCGTAAATAATCATATAAGTTTAGAACTAGTTTTTTTATTATTTGAGTGTCTGTCAGTTGTCAACTGTCACTGTCAGTTGAAAGTGATTCTCCCTAGGGCTGAAATGTATTACTTTCAACCCGCTCCTCTGGCAACTTCAGACCTACTTTCCGAGTATGAGTAATGAGAAACAATTTACATGTTTTGAAGCCTATTGAAAACTCTTTGTTTTTCAGCGGATCCCACGAGAACATGCTCTGAGAAAACAACGCATAAGACATTTTTATTCCACGCGTTTGTCGTAACAATTTTGTACCACGAAAGTATTGGCAACAAAGGTATGGTATACGGTTGAGATGTAGGTACAAACTTCGACCAAAATAAAATGAATGGACGGGCCCTAACCATTGAACTTGATCAGTAAAAACGAGTCAAAACCGTCGGACATATACTTTAACACCTAATTATAAAAATGTACAGTATATTTTTTACAAAAAATAGATATCGTTTTTATTTGTGTATTTACACTTCGGTAAAGCATACGAATTCATAATTTTGTCAGATGTTTCGTTATCGCGTAACAATAGACTCGTGTTTCATTTCCTACGGCTAGAGACCGACTGAAACGAAGTGAGCGCTGGCGCTCATTTTGTAATCTTCAAAAAATGCGCTTCTACTGGGCCCGTCCATTCATTTTATTTTGGTCGAAGGGTACAAACTGCTGTCTGAGCCGCGAAGACGTTATTTAGTTTTTATTTGGCTACTATTCCGTACTCCTTACTAAAAGCACAATTTACATACCTAATACCATGTGTTATATACATACCTAAGCCCTGCCGGATCCAAAGCGCTGTCGTGGGATAACAAAACATTAAATTTTTTGTTGAATCGACCAGTGGCGTAGCTATCGGAGGGCTAGGCGGTGCCGTGCACCGGGGCCCCCAAGCTCAGGGGGCCCTTGGGCCCTGATCAGCATACCTCAAACTGAACTTGCAAAATTTTTGTCCTTCATACACATACATGTAGTAAGTAGCTTTGAGCTCATGATAACGTAGCTTCGTACCTTTAATTTTTTTATAATTTTCCTTGATAAATGCTAACCTGGTTTAGGTAGGGCCCCATATTTTTTGCACCAGGGCCTTTGGTTACCTTGCTACGCCACTGGAATCGACCCCTAACAAACTAGTGGAGTATTCACCTCACTAGCAAAATCTGAACTACTTGCTGAAATAAACACTTCAAAAGTAGGCTACTTGGGGTTTGACAGCCTCGTTAGCTTAGTTGGTAGTGAACCAGCCTTCAGCGCTTGGGGGTGTGGGTTCGATTCTCACCTAGGACAAACATTTGTGTGATGAACATTTGTGTTTGTTCTGTCTGGGTGTTAATATCTATTTAAGTATGTATTTTAAAATATACATTTATATGTACGTATATCAGTCTCTGGCAGCCATATTACAAGCTTTGCTTAGTTTGGGGTCAGATGACCATGTGTGCAATAATGTCCCAGATATTTATTTACTCACCCAGTAGTGAGATTTGTGTGTTTAAATTGCCACCTGAGCCAAATTGTGGATATTTTTATGTCGTCTTTATCACGCTTTAATTATAATTAATATTACCGGAATATTTATATATTAAGGGCCTTACTCAAAATCGTTACTCAAGCTGATCAATGCGTAAAATAGTTCTGTCTTGTTTTTGCGTGTGACGATTGCCGTCAGCGAGAAGTTGAGAGAGCTATTTTAAGCAAGGTTCTAGGTTGTATAGTAAATAGATTTTCCAATATTTCGGCGCAGTTAGGTACGATACGTACATGCAAGGGCAAACTGAAGTTTTTTTATGCCATGTAGTCTAGTCAACAAGTGCCTTTTAGGTCAAAATTTTTGCGCCTTCTTCGAAAATTATGATTGAGGTGTCATTCGATTCGGAATGGCATGTAGATAGTTTTTGAGAAAATGCTAAGCCCGCTCGCAAAAATTGCAATAGTTATAAACAATTAAGTGAAAAAAAAGGGGGTTTGGTTTTTCGTTAATATCTCAAAAACTATTTGAGAAAATTTAAATTTGAAAAAAGATTCAAAAAAAGGAAGAAAATTTCCTAAAAAAAGTTTTGACTCCCGAAATTGTCGGACTAATGTTTATAATTTTCCCAGAGGGTTGAAAATACGCTCGAAAACGGGTACTCCGGCTTGCGCAAGCCACGCCCCCATCGGACCTTTAATGAATAAATATTATTTAAACTTATTAAATATGAAAATTAAAAATTGAAAAAATTCAGGCGCCTGTAGGATAGATCAATGAACAATAATCCGTGATCAAAAAATTTTTATCGCGATTTTTCAAAAAGTTATCCATTCAATAATTAACAATTTTTTGTAGCATGAACATTAACATTGCAAGTGCGATAATTGTTAAACTATTAATCTGAGATTTTTTTCCTTTCATGGAGCTATTTTTCAAAGGTCTTAGAATAGATTCCCGTCGGAAAAATTCAAAAATTGTTAATTTTCGTTTTGTTATTAACAATTTGCTGAGGGAAAAATTATAAAGCTTAATTAAACATTGAAAAAAAATTTTTTTTTGTAATATTATTATTGGTCCATTTTCTTATGATCAGAAGCTACTTAAAAATGATTTTTAATAATTTTTATCTCCTATTGCTTAAAAAATTGTTATAAACAAATGCGTTGTTTATGAGATAATTTAAAAAAAATTTTTGATAACATAATCTTTGATGATAATTATGATTTTTAAAAAAAAAATCGTTTCTTAAAAAAAAAAATATTGCTTAAAAACGCATTTGTTAAATAACAGTTTTTTTTCACCACTTATTATGAAAATTAAGGAACCATTTTTTTTTTAAATCATTATTTATCTTGATCTTTGATATAAAAAAAAATCTATTATTATTTAAATTTTCATTGTTTATTTAATAAACAATTTTTTATAAACAAATTAATTATTTCTTTGTATTTTTTTTCTTTTTCTACTTAAAGAAACAAAAACAACCACGTATTATTTTTTGAAAAAAAAAATATTTATATTTTTTATTGAACTTTCAATTTTCTGTTAACTTTAATTTCGTCACTCTGACCTGGTTTTTTATGTTTAATTTTATTATAACTTTTTAACTAATGAAGATACAAAGAAAAAATTTAGGACTTATTTATTCTTTATTAATTAAACAATAAATTTTCTTTGTATCTTCATTAGTTAAAAAGTTATAATAAAATTAAACATAAAAAACCAGGTCAGAGTGACGAAATTAAAGTTAACAGAAAATTTAAAGTTCAATAAAAAATATAAATAATTTTTTTTTTCAAAAAATAATACGTGGTTGTTTTTGTTTCTTTAAGTAGAAAAAGAAAAAAATACAAAGAAATAATTAATTTGTTTAAAAAATTGTTTATTAGATAAACAATGAAAATTTAAATAATAATAGATTTTTTTTATATCAAAGATCAAGATAAATAATGATTTAAAAAAAAATGGTTCCTTAATTTTCATAATAAGTGGTGAAAAAAAATTGTTATTTAACAAATGCGTTTTTAAGCAATTTTTTTTTTTTAAGAAACGATTTTTAAAAAAAAATCATAATTATCATCAAAGATTATGTTATCAAAAAATTTTTTTAAATTATCTCATAAACAACGCATTTGTTTATAACAATTTTTTAAGCAATAGGAGATAAAAATTATTAAAAATCATTTTTAAGTAGCTTCTGATCATAAGAAAATGGACCAATAATAATATTACAAAAAAAAATTTTTTTTCAATGTTTAATTAAGCTTTATAATTTTTCCCTCAGCAAATTGTTAATAACAAAACGAAAATTAACAATTTTTGAATTTTTCCAACGGGAATCTATTCTAAGACCTTTGAAAAATAGCTCCATGAAAGGAAAAAAATCTCAGATTAATAGTTTAACAATTATCGCACTTGCAATGTTAATGTTCATGCTACAAAAAATTGTTAATTATTGAATGGATAACTTTTTGAAAAATCGCGATAAAAATTTTTTGATCACGGATTATTGTTCATTGATCTATCCTACAGGCGCCTGAATTTTTTCAATTTTTAATTTTCATATTTAATAAGTTTAAATAATATTTATTCATTAAAGGTCCGATGGGGGCGTGGCTTGCGCAAGCCGGAGTACCCGTTTTCGAGCGTATTTTCAACCCTCTGGGAAAATTATAAACATTAGTCCGACAATTTCGGGAGTCAAAACTTTTTTTAGGAAATTTTCTTCCTTTTTTTGAATCTTTTTTCAAATTTAAATTTTCTCAAATAGTTTTTGAGATATTAACGAAAAACCAAACCCCCTTTTTTTTCACTTAATTGTTTATAACTATTGCAATTTTTGCGAGCGGGCTTAGCATTTTCTCAAAAACTATCTACATGCCATTCCGAATCGAATGACACCTCAATCATAATTTTCGAAGAAGGCGCAAAAATTTTGACCTAAAAGGCACTTGTTGACTAGACTAATGGGTGGCAAACAGGCAGACGGGCCGCCTGATAGTAAGCAATCACCGTCGCCTATGGATACCTGGAAGATCAGGGGAATTTTCGAAAGGTTGGCAAAAAAAGCCAAAAAACCCCTTGTCTTATTATATTTCAGATCCCAGAAAGAATTAAAATTAATTCAGAAATAAAATCGATGTCATGGTTTTCAACTCAACAGTGCGTGGAACCCTTAAGGTTGTCTTAAAAATAAAATTCGCGTCGAAAATATCATAGGCAGTAGTACAGTGAATATAAGTAAGTAATAATCTTTATTTGGCATAAGGAAAAGTACAAAAATAATTGAAACCACTGGTTCCGAACTAGTAAAAAACTGTTTCGAAAGCCAGTGGCTTCTCCCAGTGTTTATGTATTAAATATTAGATATGCCTAAAATAAAGATGAAATTTTAATTAAAATTATGAAAATAAAAATAAACAAGATAAAATTAAATAACTACTAAATAGAAAGTTATACAACACAATTATAAATGAATTGTTAGTGCAGTAAAGTTATAAATTCTAATTATAACATGGAAATATTTAAAAATGGTTATAGCAATGACATAAGTATTGTAATTATTTTTAAAGTATTATTAATTAATTAATCCCTACCATATTATAAATGTGTAGATCAAATACCTTCACACATGACTTCTAACTAAGTAGAAGCAATACCTGATATCGGTTTAACTTGCGAAAAAAATCCCGTTTGCGTGATTCAGGTAAAGTGTCGTATTTACCTATAATAGACGCACTTTTCATATTTGTGAAACTACGATCCATTTACACTCATTATTTTAGGAATTATTGAATACCTTATTACGTTTTTAATAATATTATTCGTAAAGTTTAAGCAAATTTACAATTTTTTCGCAAAACATCGTTTTAGTACGCAATCTATTTTCAAACTATGGAACTACAAATCTGACGGCTGTCAGTTTGTTTGTTTGTCCGCGCACATCTTTTAAACTACTAGAAGGATTTCAAAGCAGTTTCCATGAATATGCTTATAAAATACCTGATTGAAACATAGGCTATATTAATTTATGATAATAAATAGTAAAAAATTTTTTTTTTAATAATTATTTATAACGCCATCTAGCTTATTTTATTTTATGTGCCATCTAGCTTATTTTATTTATGTTGTCGTAATGACAGACTTCTACTCGCAGACATGGTAGGTAGGAAGACTGAAGCGGCTGTTGCCATATAATCTATATGTAAATAAAAATATAGATATTCGCCAAAGAACCAGAGTCACTGACATAGCTATTAAAATCTGCAAGTTGAAGTGGCAATGGGCAGGCCACATCGCTCGAAGAACTGTTAACCGATGGGGAAGTAGGTAAGGTTCTTGAGTGGAGACCGCGAACCGGAAGACGCAGCGTAGGTAGGCCTCCCACTAGATGGACCGACGACATTGTGAGAGTCGCGGGCATCCAGTGGATGCAGATGGCAGGATGTCGTTCAGTGTGGAGGTTAAAGGGGGAGGCCTGTGTTCAGCAGTGGACGTCTTCTGGCTGATGATGATGATGAAATAAAAACGAATCGCCGAAATGTATGTACCCGCATAACTTCCGATAGACTGCACCAAATAGTTTTTTTTTGTGTTTGTTATTTTCAGGACAGCCAACTGCTTTTGAAGAGGTTTTACAGTTTATTATGGCGTAATTTAAAGTACGTTTATTTTTGTATTGACTTCTGACGTGCTAATATACCAAGTCGACGGAGATTAAAATGAATAATTTTTTTTGCCAGGATCAAACTTAAGACCAATAACAGACACGCAAAGTAGGTGAACTCGCGGCATCTAATCTGATACTGATCTATGATTAGCAGCTATTTTGGATGTTATGGTAGTGAACGAAAGCGGTTTAGTTGTTGGAAGGGTCGAGGCGCAGAAGGCGGGCAAAAATTATTTAGACATCATTGATTGGCAGTCTTTACGCGGAGTAATGTTAAATAACAGCGATTAATTATAGATACCGCTCCATGCTTCCTACTTACTATTTACTAATAATTCAATAATAACGTTTGTCATGCATGACATTTCGCTTGACTTATACCAATTTTTTTTCCTTATTGGCTCCATGGCTCCACACTTCCAACGTATTTAACCAGTGAAAGTAATATATTATTTGCTTGAAATATATTTGAAACTATGGACATGTCGGGATACCTGTATCGAGTCAGATTAAAACTAGACTAAAATCATACTATGACGTTAGTATGACAATCCGCATTAAAATGGAGAGCAATAAATCTACAATCATGTCATATGTGTAGGTATTATCTATAAAATATTCAGTATAAATAATCCGATGGATTTGTGCCTATTTAAAGTTCCGTTCGTGTTCGTTAGTGTAACATTTATATTTGGATATGTCAGTCTAATCGTCCACCCACTAATTACTTTGCGCTACGCGTACGAAGTCGCGGGCATTAGCTAGTCTCATATATAATTAAGTAACCTATCACACTAAGTATGTTTTTTTTTGTTTTGTAAAATTACTTCACCCTAGGTTAAGTTTGAATAGTAGATATAATATTTATGTAATAGATTTAACTATACTTAAATTTATATGTTTATGTCTGTGGTCTGGTTTTGTGAACAGCCACTACATAAGTCATTGCACCTTTTATGCAGAGTATATAAACTTAGCTTTTAGAAGAATACAGTGTATATTTGCAATAAGAATAAGAATATAGAAATAATTTTATTTTACTGTGATATTTTAACAGATAAATAGAGTAGTTCCATTTCATGGCTTTTTAATCAAGGTATACATACAAATGCACGCGAAATAAGAAATAACTAGCCAAGAGCGTGTTAAGACAAGCATTATGTCAGGGTTCCGTTGCCAGCGAAACTGGACAGTCAAATTTCAGAGATGTATATCATCCCGACATGACATGATATACTTTTAATGGTTTAGACAAAAAGTAAATTTCAAAACATGCTCTGCACTGTGGTCACATTATCTTTTTGATTTGAAAACTGTTGACGGTGTTATTTATTACTTTTATGCTTCTATCAATACTTCACACAAGGCGACTTAAAATAAGCAGCTGAACATCTTAAGGCAGTTTTTAGAATTTTTGTTTGTTTGTTCACGCACATCTCCTAAACCCCTCGAAGAAAATGCGGACGAATTTAAATGCTGTTTTCACGAATATGCTTAGCTATGACCAGATTGAAGTATAGGCTATGTTATTTTGCGCAAGGCCGGATTAAGGGAAGAAAAAAGGATTGAAGGTTTATATGAAAATCTACGCGTACGAAGTCGCGGGCAAAAAAACTAGTATAATAATATATCTATATAATATAAAAGAAAGTCGTGATAGTTACACTATTTCTAACTCAAGAACGGCTGAACCGATTTGGCTGAAAATTGGTGGGGAGGTAGCTTAGAACCAGGAGACGGACATAGGATACTCTAAAAACAGCTGGACCGATTTTGATGAAATTTTGTGTTCTTGGAGCGGGTCATAGTAGCGAGGCCGAAGGCCGAGCTTACACCCGTGCGAAGCCGGGGCGGTCGACTAGTATACAATACAAATGTTAAATTAACAAATGTTTTTTTTGCTTGTTTCTCCGTCACATTTAAATATATAAAATAGTTGTTTTGTTTTTGTTTTTAATGTTACGATAGACACATATAGGTCTGTGATAGATACCAAGAGATTCTATTGTGACTTTCTGGAAATTCACACTCAATGATTTTATATCTACACTAATATTATAAAGAGAAAAGATTTGTACCTATTTTTGTATGTTTGTATGTTTGTAATGAATAGGCTCCGAAACTACTGAACCGATTTGAAAAATTCTTTCACTGTTGGAAAGCTACACTATCCCCGGGTGACATAGGCTATATTATATTTTGTAGCGAGGCCGAAGGCCGAGCTTACACTCGTGCGAAGCTGGGGCGGACGGCTAGTCTTTAATAATGTAAATATGTACAAGCGATAGAGCTGCAGACGAGGAGAGCCTTTTTTAACAGGTAGCCCTAAGGCCTCAGATATCAATTGTAAGACTATATAATAATTTGTATCTAATATTAATATGAACCATAATGTAAAAGTATTTATGCTCTGTGGAGACGAGCATCTGTTGACTGTTGACAGATACAATAGTAATGACGTTTCAAACGGTAACATTGACTTTGACAGATACTCGTCACCAATAGATAATTGTCAGTTGAATTTAAGACTGGCACTTGATATCGAGCTGTAAAGCAAATATGACATTATTGTGATATTATAATAAATCCTCAAATATCTTAATAATCCTGGTTTAATTTCTGAGATTTAAGCGTAGTCTTTCATCTCAGAAGTGGGATTGAACGCGCAAGCCCACAATTTACGAAATTTCAACGAATATTAATTTTGTGCATATTCTTGTGCACTGACTTTGTTATGGAGAATTAATATCGTACACGCTACAGAAGTGTAACTACAAGCTGCATGATGCCGCCTCGGCCGCAGTCACTCAGTTGTAGAACCCTTGATGTCACCTCACAATCAAGATCTCGTTCATCGCGAGAGTAGAAAGCGGACGAAGAGCACATCAAACGAGAGAAAAGGAATTGATCACCCATGGTCACTTCGCCGAAAACTTCGAGGCCAAGCGGCAGGACGAGTCGTTCGCGAGAGCGGTGTGTACTTTCTCGTCATCGCAGTAGAAGATTGAGTCGCAGACGCATGCACGAGATTCGACCAGCCGTAGCCAGCCACGACAGAATTCGCCGCCGTAGGCGGAGTTGCAGCTTCATGGAGAGTTCCAACCGTGCGCGGAGTAGCAGCTGCGCGAGATCTTGTCGTGAGCCAGCCGCGGATGCGAGTAAGAAGCCTCACAACCTAATAGCCAGGTGTGTTTGTTTCTGTTTTTCATTATGCTAGATGAGATATACTTATCACTGACATTATTGCCACTAATTCAAGATTGGATTAGAAAATGTAGAAGTAAAAACTCATCTCATAATCTTGGTGAAGATAACGCGTCGCGTGCTATTAAAAAAAGAGGTACGAAGTCATGTCAAACGTTAATAGATGGCGTTATACGTCGTTCAAATATGTAAACGAAAAACTTTATGATTTCATACGTGTTTTAAAAAAAGGTCAAATATGTAGGTAGTATGGAAAATAACTTTCATGATGTGTTTGAGGGTAGTTTTTTTTGTAGATTAGAAAATAATAAATGAGCCGAAAGTAAATGTGCAAAAATCTATTTATCTCTTCATTTGAAACAGAATCTAAAGTTAGTGCTCACAATGTGTAGATTCTCCAAAATAATCGTGAATATATAAAATTAAATTGCTAAAACAAGTCGCTCAAGTAGATGAGGATTTAGTAAACTCATGTTTCTATCACACTTGCAGTATTGCATAAATTGCATAGGCACAGTTAGTTTATCTAAAGTGCTTCTAATGATATTGTAGGATACTATAGTTATAGCTGTCAAACCTCTACAAAAACAAACTTCATATTAAGTATTAGTTGCCTATTCGGTGTTGTAGTTGAGTTACCTGTCAGTAGTATGAATCATGGCCATTCATCTTTAAGTAGTTTTCGGGTAAAGTAGGTACAAACATACTAGTTTGAAGGTGGTGTCTCAGGAACAGATCACAAAGCGTGTGCGCCACATAATTATAACGTGATTATCAGTAGTTCTGACATTTTCTATAACTCTGACTTTGCTATGAGCGACCCCAGAAGTTGTAACATTTTGAGTAATGTAATAATAATAATAGTTTTGATAGCACCAATAATTTTATAGCTTAAATAGTTGGTAGCGCCAACGGTTTGATAGCACCAAAAGTTTTTATGGAACCGATGTTTTTATGAAACCGATTAATCTGATAACACCGATAGTCATGTATACAATACCATCAATAGCATTCATTATTGATAGTGGCTGGTAGTTCATTCGGTCTCGGACTGAAAAAAAATGATTTATTGGAAGTAATAAATCGCCAGCCAGCCAATCATATCTCTGTTTTTATCGATTGCTAGATAAATGAAGTAATCGCCACTTTGAGCTATTTTCACTTTGAGAAATTAAATATATTTAATATTCGGCTATTAAATTTATGTTTGTTCTATGAACAAGTTTGTTGAGTAGTTCATTACAACATCAAACAATAACTGGCCAAGAGCGTGTCAAGACATGCATATGGTAGGATTCCAGCCAGTTCATTTCGATTGATAAATAAATGAAATATTCGCCACTGTGTGGCGATGATAATGGATGATAATATATGAGTCTTTCATATGTTTTAAATTATCACGGTTGTTCACTAAAGTTATATGATTATTTACCGTGGTAAGGTTGTGGAAGGAGCTCCCGATATGTCGGCGCAGTTACATGCACCATGTAACTGCGCCGAATTAACTCCACAACCTTACCACGGTAAATATCCCGTAAATAATCATATAACTTTAGTCTTTCATATGTTATCATCCCGACATTACATGTACTTTTTATGGTTTAGTGAAAAAACTAGGTAAAAACAAAAAAGACTTCGTAAAGATCATTTTACGACAGGATCATTGCGAAAAGTTCAATGACCATTGAGCTAGAACGAGATGTAATACAGAATTATGGCTATAACTAGAAAAGTTGTAATAAAAAATTTTCAAAAAAAAATTTGAATGATCGTTTTTAGGGTTCCGTATTAATATGATCTATCAGTATGGCTAGTTGTAAATTAAGTTTCTATGTATAAAAGTTTAGAAATGCAAAGGAAAGGCAGGAGACTATGCCACTTGGCGGGCCATATTTCGCAAAAGATACACTTGATAAGAAAGTTATCTATGAAACCATACCTTCATTTTTAAATACATATATCTAACGATACCTTGCAAAGAATGGTATGACAATAAAATCGAGTTTCCAATAGTTTCCATAATATAGTTTTCGAACGATATCAAGACGATTGTTTGAAGTTCATATCTACGTTTCTGCGGGTATTCTAACAATGATTTTTATGTGACTTTGAGGTCTTCGAGGCTAAGTGCATAAATGTTACTAAGTGGCCATGTTTGCCATGATTGGTGTTAGCGATCGGTGGACTGTATATAGCTGGTATTGGACGAGGATAAATGATGCACAATGATGGTCACAACGGGTTTATAATAATATTTTAAAATAACACTTTCACAACGTAAAACTAGTGAAATCAAACCACGGAACACTATTACAATCAAGCTGACAATGCCAAACCAAAAACCAAAACACAATCCAAATAAAAAGAACATTATTTGAAGTATAAAAGAAAACAAAGCTTTATTCGGCCAGTCGCCAACATTCTGGGCCCTCAGTGGAACATGTGGTATTCCCTGGTGGCAACTGGCCGAGGTTCGGCAACAAGTGGCAGGAGCTTAAGAAAGAAAGAAAGAAAAGAAAGAAAATAAATTTTATTCGGCACCTTTACAAAAAACTTATATCTAGAGGATACAATCAGTGTCGAATGGGTCCGTCTCGGCATAAATGCTGAAAGTCAAGGACTATCAGCGCCGGTTTTCAGACGAACCCTTGAGCTTACACTTACAATACACTTAACACAAATTTACATATATATTTTTAATTATCTATATGCAATTTAAACAAATAAGACATAGGAAACAGAAAAAAAAAAAAAAAAAAAAAAAAAAGTAGGACACAGAATAAGTATACCAAATTTACGGTACTAAAATATATGGAAAAACAACAGGAATTATACATAACAACAAGACAGAGTATTTAATAACAATAGTAATAAAGACAGCAGGAACGAAAAATTTATTGAAATAAAAAATGGACCAAACGGAAAAAATAAATAAATACATAAAACTATATTAACTAAACAGCACAACCACAGAAAATATATAAATATATTTTACATACACCTACCTTCCCACATAACATGCAACACCAGTAGGTGTTACTTCTAAATATAAGACAAATCAGCATTTACCACACCATGCTGACGCTGTTGTTCAATAAGGAATTTTTTAAGGTGTAACCGAAAAGTAGTCAGCGATTTCAAGTGTTTGATGGGTGGAGGTATGTTATTCCAGCATTTGGTCGCTGCGTAACGGAAACTGCCAGTGAAATTAACAGTGCGGTGCCGCTGCGTGAACAACTGCTGGGAACATTGCCTTCTATAATTTCGCCTGCTGTCAGCGCCCCAGTCCAACTTATCGTACAAATAAGCAGGACCTTTATATTTGATAGTGCCGAAAAGCAAGCACGCAAGATGAAACTTACGACGAGATTTCATTTTCAGCATGAATTTATTGTTCAGGAACGGAGTGACATGAGTTCTTCTTAATTATTAGTTGCTTACGGACTGGACGGCGCAAGGTTCCTCCCTTAGTTGCTACGTCTGCAACCCGAACCAGCCCATCAGTTCCTGCAAATGTTCTTAATACCCTGCCAAGAAGCCAAAGACCCCTTGGCAAGGTGTTGTCTGCGATTAGGACTACGTCTTCCTCACAAACTGTCTGTTCGCTCTTGTTTTGTCCGTTTCTATTTCGTCACCGTGGAATCAGCGTAGGCAGGTCCTGCACCAGCCACCTTGTCCAAAAATGGTCAGCCAGCCTCAGAACGCGCCGCCGAAAACTAAATCGTCATCTGAGACTTTGACGGGCCATAGCGACCCCGAAGAAGACCCAAGGATAAAATGGAAGGGTGTTATGGCCTCAGGTGCGTCAGGTGAATTTGGCACATAAATAAGTGGTCTGGAGTTCAGTATAGATTCTGCTTCGAGGAGTAAAGTTGTCGATATAATACTGCGAATGGTAGTTCTAGCTCGTAAAATCCAAAATATCTGTCTTATTTCATTTAAGACAAGTTCATGATTTCCATGGCCAGCTTCAGCGTGTTTATGAAGAATCATAAGATGCACGATGCGATGACGGCCGTCAAGGATAATCGGAGACTTATCATTCTCACTCACCCCAGGAGCAAATTTGATGCGCGAATCTAATCTTATAAGACCTTCTGTGTCGAAGACCGGGGCGAGCGCTGCTATACGGCTGGTTTTAGGCAATGGCTGTGAAGTTTTTAGAATATTGAGTTCTTCGGGAAAAGAATCTGCCTGAACACGTTGGTAGAGCATCTTCTCAGCTTGAATCATGTCTGCGGATGAAAGTTGTGAGAGGGACGTAGAATTTTCAACAGATTTGGCAAGTAAACGCGGTGAACGAGACCGTGACCAAAAATTCCTTACGGTCTGAAAAACGCGAGCAGTGGCTCTTAACAATCGTAGCCAACTACTAAAACGCGTTACGTCTGGAACCGGCGGATCAGCTGATGGGATGTCTACTAGAAACCCCACGAACTCAGGTTTCAACTCGGAAGTTCTTGAAGCTTCGTCGGGGACACACTCTGACTCGCATGGCCATTCTGAAGGTGAGTTGAGCAGAAACAAAGGGCCAGTGAACCATCTGTGCGATGACGAGAGGGTGCTATGTTTTGGCTTCGTAGCGTCGTCTACAATGTTGAGTTCGCTAGGAAACCATCTCCAGTTAGACGAATTTGTGGATTCTAGTATTTCGCCTAACCTATGGGCTACAAAAGCTTTGTAGTTCCGCGCGTCACTACGGATCCATTTCAGAACCGTAGTAGAATCACTCCAGTAATAAATAGCAAACGGTTGCATTCGATGAGCGCTCAAAATAGATTGGGCAAAACGCGTTGCAATAAGAGCCACTTGCAATTCTAAACGCGGAATAGATAGTGGCTTCAAGGGGGCAACACGCGCTTTGCTGCCTATCAAAGCGAGGCTGACTGAATCGTCGATAAAAGTGTAACGCCAATATGCGACGCAAGCGTAGGCTTAGGCCCCCCATCGGCTATAACGTGAAGTCGCTGTCGCCCAGTAGTCTCTGCGCCGATGCGCGTGGCTACGTCGCCGTCAATGAGGGTAGCGGTACTACCTTCGTCTAAAAGCGCAAACGTATCAATCGTTCCACGCGGACCCTCTAACACGACTGGTAACACCTTCAGTAGGCCACGAGTACAAACCGTAGGTACCTCTAACCCTGTACCCATAAAAACGTCAGATATGTTAGTTACATTTAGAGAATCGGAAGCATTTGTCTCATTTTTATCTGTGGAAACTACAGCATCACCATCTTGATGAGATATAGCAGTGTGATGATTCGAGTTTGATGACAAGCATACGTTCTCATTACCGCCATGAAGCAGCTTGTGATGACGCACAACCATTAAAACCACAATGCTTCGCTCGGCAGTCGTTCCATTTGTGTGGGTTTGACTTTAGACACCTATAACATGTTTTGGATTCCTTGACCCAACGCCATCTATCATCAACAGAGAGTGACGAAAACGATTTGCAAGTTTGAACAGAGTGCGGTCCCTGGACAGGATGCGATCCCTGTTTACAATACATACACTTTAATATTTTGTCACTAGATGTCGTTGCATGAACCTGTTTTGCATCTTTGTCGCTAGAAGAAGTTGCGTGAACCTGATCTTTAGCTACAGGTTTGTAAAAAGGAACTCTGCCAGAGGAGCCTGCCGTCACGTCAACTAAAAAGTTGTAGCTCAACTTTCGTTCGGCTTCAATTAATAGAAACCTAGAAAGTAGCTCAAGTTTGGTTATTGTAGGTTCGAAAGGTTTATGCGTAGCAGCAAAGTCCGTAAAGCGGTCTCGCGTGTGCTCACTTAGCTTTAAAAGCACCGTGCGAAGAAGTTCGATTGAGGAGAGATATTCGTGCTGATTAAGCAACTTTATGGTAGCAACGCAATTCCTCAATTTATTTGCCAATGTATTTAAATGTTACGCGTTACTTATCTTTATACTACGAAGACCAGCGATTTCATGTGCGACCAACAGCTCGGGCCGCGCGTAGTTTTGTTCCGAAGCGGTCATAATCTCTTCGGGATCTTGCGCTGCCCATAATATTTAAGAAACAGCTGTCTTGGCGGCGCCGCGAATAGCGGCGATTAGGCGAACTAAATTATCTGCGGGCGTAAAAAGGTATTTAGTTCGCTCATACGTGCATTTGAAAGCCAGCCATTCATTTATATTCCCTGAAAAAGGAACTAGCTCCGTTCTTTTAATGCGGTCGGGCAACGTAGCAATAGATTTCGCTAGTTGAGATACAGGATCGCCCTGAATATTGTTCGCTGCAGCGGGAATAGTAACTAAGGGTGCTACCGGTGCATGAGCGTGTGTCGATACCTGTGGACGTGGGGGAAAAGCAATATTAGGTACGTTTTGATTGTCGACCCACGTTACTACACGTTCTTTGGCAATGTGAGAGGAGCTACGAGTACGTGAAGACTTTCCTGAAACAGAACGTGCCTCCAACGCGGCGAGTTTTGCTTGCAACTCCATCTCCTCCGCCTTCTGCTGCATAAGCACGAGCTTACGTTCACGTTCCACAAGTTCACGTTGCCGTTCTACGTTGCGCCGGTGGAATTCAGCCTCAGCGACTAGTTTTTGCGCTAACATGACGGAGCTCGAAGTGTGCGAGTGCTTATTGGTTGATTGGTTTTATTAGTTTGTCTGGATTGACCTCTTACCGGTTGGGCTTGTAGACCTGAACTCGTTGGGAGTGTGCATGGTTCTTGCTGAGCAATGTTTCTTGCATCTCCCGGGTAGTCAGTCTCATGGGCCACTTGATGCGTTTCACCCCTTGATGCGTCCGCCTGGGCGCCGTCACGCGGCGCGGGCGGGGGGGAATGCACAACGCGATGAGCTTCGTGTGGAACTGGTTCCGTGCTCGGGACCGTGAATTATTGAGCTTGATTACGTGTGACCACCATTGTGCGAAAAGATATAAATGGAAAAAAGCAATGACATGAAAATCAACGGGAAAATTTATGTGAAATGAAAAGTGAAAGAAAAATACCTTTAATGGCGTAGAATGGACCAAAAATGTTAGCGATCGGTGGACTGTATATAGCTGGTATTGGATGAGGATAAATGATGCACAATGATGGTCAGAACGGGTTTATAATAATATTTAAAATAACACTTTCACAACGTAAAACTAGTGAAATTAAGCCACGGAACACTATTACAATCAAGCTGACAATGCCAAACCAAAAACCAAAACACAATCCAAATAAAAAGAACATTATTTTAAATATAAAAGAAAACAAGGCTTTATTCGGCCAGTCGCCAACAATTGGAATTGGTTCTATGATGGAATTGACCATGTGTGCCAAGATTAAATAGGCATGTGTCCTAATGTTTAATTTATTAGTTTTATTACATATAACAGACTTAGTGGTGAATATGATTAAATACATTAAACATACTGAAAAAAATAATTGATTTGACTGATAAATCTCTGAGATATGAGCATTTAAAGTTTAAGGTGGGGATAGAGAGGGGATGCCGATTTGTATGCCGAGCCTGAGGCTTGACGTCATAGCTCGCTATAGTGCGCTCTCTGTCTGGCATGAAATTAAAATACTTATAACTTAAACACTGTTTTAAACTATCACGGTTGTTCACTAAAGTTAAATGATTATTTACGGGATATTTACCGTGGTAAGGTTGTGGAAGGAGCTCCCGATATTTCTCGGGAGACTCTGTCTTCCCGTGAACATGGTGCATGTAACTGCGCCGAAATATCGGGAGCTCCTTCCACAACCTTGCCACGGTAAATATCCCGTAAATAATCATTACCTTTACTTATAACTTATTTATTCTTGAACTAATTAAAATTTTGTTTTCGTTGATAGGCTCTATTGATGATCAGATTTTTTTTAATGAGGTAATAAAACATTATTAGTCATCATGCCTATAATGTATGTATGATGAATTTAGCCATGTGTTCCACGATTGGATTATGTTTGATCAATAATGAATTTGACCATGACTGTGTGCACGATTAGGCACACTGAATGAAGACTGGCTATGTGTGCCAAGATTCGAATATGTACATTCTATTCTATGACTATCTACTTTAGTTAGTTGATTGAAATAAAAATAGAAGTAGTAGTTTATTGAATAGTAGAAGCGAAATTACACTAGGAATTCATCAGAAAAACAGTTTTTACTCCCTACTTTGACTGACTGTGCTACTACTGAACTATGTTTGACGAGTTTACGCAATCACTGTGTCCCGCTCGACGGCTGCGAGTCATTAGTCGTCGAATTAATGATAAAATTTATTATATTTGTCCAATTGAGTAAGCTCAAATATTGCATTGGATTAAATGAAAGTTATCAGTTAATTACGGAGTAGTTGTTTGACTGTTTAATTTTGAATGTAATCTGCCGGAGACAATGTATGCATTTCAGTGTGATGCGACAGTGGAGTTTGGCGAAGATGCCAGAACTCCGCCAGATGCGTCACCTAAGTGGTGACAGCAGGCGACGTAGGCAGCATGTCGACAGCGAGCGATGTGTCCAGCGTGCCGACCGCGAAGAACTTCGTCAAAGTATCGACAGCGAGCAACTTGGCCAGCGTTCGGATTACGAGCATAGGCTATGAGTGATCAGTTCAGAAATCGAATGGTATTGGGTAACCAATGCGGCACAGATGATTGTAAAACATAGCAAACTATGCAAGACTGAGAATGCCAACTAGGTTATATGATTATGATACGAGCGCGGGTTACGAGCAATCAATGCAGAATGTGAATGGTATCAATGATTGGTATCACACAGATGATTGCAGATCGTGGCAGACTGCAAGAAAATATGGTGGGGATATCAGGAGCGCGGGTTACGAGCAATCAGTGCAGAATGTGAATGGTATTAATGATTGGTATCGCACAGATGATTGCAGATCATGGTAGACTGTGCAAGAAAATATTGTGGGGATATCAGGAGCGCGGGTTATGAGCAATCAGTGCAGAATGTGAATGGTATCAATGATTGGTATCGCACAGATGATTGGAGATCGTGGCAGACTGTGCAAGAAAATATGGTGGGGATAACAGGAGCGCGGGTTACGAGTAATCAGGGCAGAATGCGAAATGTTTCAATGAGTGGTATCGCACAGATGATTTCAGATTGTAACAGGCTGTGGAAAATACATTTCTAGTTATTACTGATTGTACTATTACCAGATAATGTAAATGTTTCATACGTAATTATAACATTATGAATTAGGTATTATTTCTATTTCTCATTTGACTTTTCTGTTTATTCCGATAATTAATGTTTTATTGAGATTTATTTTTATTTCTATGTTGAGTCTTAATAACGTCAAAAGTGCGAGGACGCATTTTTTTTGAGGATGGCCGAGCTGTAAGACTCTTACCATAATTACGAGTATATAATCATTTGTATCTAATATTAATATGAACCATAATGTAAAAGTATTTATGCTCTGTGGTGACGAGCATCTGTTGACTGTTGACAGATACAATAGTAATGACGTTTCAAACGGTAACATTGACTTTGACAGATACTCGTCACCAATAGATAATTGTCAGTTGAATTTAAGACTGGCACTTGATATCGAGCTGTAAAGCAAATAGGACATTATTGTGATATTATAATAAATCCTCAAATGTCTTAATAATCCTGGTTTCATTTCTGAGATTTAAGCGTAGTCTTTCACAATGGCCAGGATTAAAAAAATGTGTTAATGTAATGAACACTCTTTGTTTTAGCATTAAAAGGACAAAAGGACAAATATGTTCAATACCAAGATGATTATAATATTTATGGAACCTTGTTCTCAAGGCATTGGAGAGTGATAGCAAAATCCCTGGACTCTTGTAAGGATTTAAGGATGAACTCTTCTGCGAGTAAACCTTTCTACCCTGGCCATGACGGTTCCAAGAAAGTAGCTGTCGCTGAGGATGAATTTGATTTTTGTCCCTATTTCAAATTTACAAAAACTGATTTAACAACGTGTTATACATGTCCAAACTGGACTCATATATGGGGAGAAGTTTTTGAAGTTAAAGGAGTATACGGTCCAAGTAACGAGGTATCATTTCTAACAACGGTCCTGACTGGGTGGAAAAATCCAGCATTCAACAAACTAAGTCAAGGCCTCTGGAATTGTTATCGGGATAGCTCCCATACAAATTCACATACGTATGAAGGAACTTACTATGAATGTGTAAAACACGATATCATTATCTATTTAACTGCTTTAGAAAACTATAAGTACCTTGTTTGGTATATAGAGGATGACGATGGCACAGAACGTTTTTCCATTATATCTGGTGATAAAGAAATTACAGCTTCGGACGTGGATCGTATTATAAAAACAACAATTGATTTATTTCCAGCGATAGACAATTTATGTTCGGCGAACTGTACAACCGATATACGGAAACCTTACGTTCATTAAGAACGCTTCCTCATTTTAGCACTGGGCAGGCCACCCCACATACAGGCCGAACTAGGTGATGGGCCTTAGAAAAAATAATATCTAAAACGCTCAACGCGTAGAATATTATAGTCAAATTAATTGACAATTTAAAAAACCAAGTTCGCAAACTTAGTAAAATATGCAATGTTGGTTACTCGGATGCTATAATAAAGTGATCAAAGTAACAACATTTTCAAGCATTTTTATTTTAATACTTGTTTTTTTGCCCGCGACTTCGTACGCGTAGATTTTCATATAAACCTTTAATCCTTTTTTCTTCCCATAATCCGGCCCTTGCGCAAAATAACATAGCCTATACTTCGATCTGGTCATAGCTAAGCATATTCATGAAAATTGCATTTAAATCCGTCCGCATTTTCTTCCAGGGGTTTAGGAGATGTGCGTGAACAATTTATCAAAAATTCTAAAAACTGCCTTATCGTGTTCAGCTGCTTATTTTAAGACGCCCCGTGTGGTATTTTTTAAATATAAGTATTGCAATTACAGATTTCTTTATCTCTACGTTCTTATAATATGTGTAGGCGCGTCGAAATTTTTAGTGTGGCAAGAAACAGAACTTACACCACAGACATATAATATCAAGCAGAACCAACAAGCCACAGAAACATTTATGCAAAATACACTACATATACATTACACGCAAGCATTTGCAAAACGCGGGCCGGACTCAAGGACATTCTTTTATAATAGTGCTAACAGTTACTATTAGATTGTATCTGAAATGTGACGTCACAAAATTTACGACCCCTCCTCTTTATAACTTTTGCGTTTTAGGTTTGCATCTGGTTAATTCAGACTTAGGTTAAATTATATTTATGTGATGTTGTGTGTTCTTCCAGCACCGCAACATTAAATCTCACATTATCCTGCTTGCAGGAGTAAGTTTTGTCTGGCCGGACTACGTTGCTACATCGATGCATGTCATCATAGATAATTATAATGATCGCTTCATAGCAACATTAGCAACAAACTCGTTAAAGGAATACGATGTGTGCCTAGAATGTTACTATGCTGAAAACTAAATGAACATTTACAAACCATCATTCCAAATCCTTTAGAATATTATTCTAAGCTCAATTCTATCATCTTAGAATTTTATTGGTGGTAAATACGGAACTATCAATAGTCACAAAGCTGCTTTTCTATTGTTGGAAATGTATCAGATGATGATCAAATCATAAGATTTCATAAAGGTGTCTAAAAACTAAGCCCACCGTAACCTAATTTTAATGTTACGTGGGATGCAAGTGCAAAAACTGTTTAAAATTAAAATTGATCAATTCAAAACAAGCAAATAATGACAAAAATTACAGAATTTAATACCTACGACTACAAGATACAATACAACCAACCCTGCATTAAGATCATGTAATAGATGATTATTATATTTAATGAGTAGATGCCTAATCGAACATCAATTTCTGCTATGACATGTTGTAACGAAACAAAAACGTTACATATTTATATAATTATAAATACATTAAAATTATTAGAATATAAAATATTAAATTACAAATTACATTATTATTTACAAATCATACACAGAACAAATACAATACTTTAATTTCCTTAGTTTAGTACATCTACCTACAGACGAGCCGGTATACCAGGGCCAAGAAATTTGATGAATAGGTATTTAGCAACTCTATTGCTGTCTCGCTGCGCCCTGACGAGCGAGCTATCGACGTGTGCGTGTCGAACAGACTGTGCGTGTGTGCCCGCCCGCCCTTGCTCCCGCACTGAATGCCTAGTTGCCTACAAATTCATTTCGCCTCGCAATCTACTCGGCTAGTTGATATCGGCGTTTGCCGAATGTCGAGTGATTTTTGTTATTTTGCGATCTGCTCATAATAGGTCGGGGAAAAAGTCTTTTCGTATTTTGTATGTATAAAGTTGTAGTAAAAATCTCATCGGTTGTACTGTTTGTATCTGGCTGGTTTTGATACCATTAAAAATATGATATTTTAAAAAAGGAATACAAAAAGTAAAAAGCAATTTCCCGCCATTTTTCAATTGTTTTTTTGTTTGATAAAATGAGTGAATCTAACGAAGAAATTCGATATATTGTGAAATTTTATTACAAAAAAGGGAAAAATGCGACACAAGCCGCGAATAAAATTTGTGACGTTTATGGACCTAATGCAGTGTCATCAAGAGTAGCACAATGTTGGTTCAAGCGTTTTCAGTCCGGGAATTTTGATGTCAAAGATGCAGCTCGCTCTGGTCGCCCTGTTACGGATAAAGTAGATGCTATTTCTGAAAAAGTGGACCAAGATCGGCATATTAGTAGTTACGACGTAGCTGAAGAACTGGGGATTGACCACAAAACAGTTTTGACCCATTTGAAAAAAACTGGGTATACAAAAAAACTCGATATTTGGGTGCCACACAAGCTCACTGAAAGAAACCAAATGAATCGTGTACTCATTTGCGACTCTCTATTGAAACGTAACGAAACCGAACCGTTTTTGAAAAGATTGATCACTGGTGATGAAAAATGCATCACCTACGACAAGAATGTGCGCAAACGATCATGGTCAAAGGGCAGTGAAGCACCACAGACTGTAGCGAAACCCGGATTAACACGTAATAAGGTGATGCTGTGTGTATGGTGGGATTGGCAGGGCATCGTTCATTATGAGCTTTTACCGCCGGGCAAAACCATCGATTCGGATCTCTACTGCCAACAGCAGATGAGACTCAAACAAGAAATTGAGAAAAAACGGCCGGAATTGATCAACAGAAAGAGTGTGGTCTTTCATCATGATAACGCCAGACCGCACACATCTTTGGCCACTCAGCAAAAATTTAGAGAGCTTGGTTGGGAAGTGTTAATGCATCCACCATATAGCCCTGACCTTGCACCCTCAGATTTCCACCTGTTTCGATCTCTTCAGAATTCTTTGGGTAGTGTTAGATTAACACCAAGAGAGGACTGTCAAAACTACTTGTTGCATTTTTTTGATCAGAAGTCCCAAAAATTCTACAGCAACGGGATCATGTCACTACCTACAAGATGGCAACAAGTTATCGAACAAAATGGCACATATATATTATAATTAAATGTAATTAAACTTGAAAAAAATATGTCTTGAATTTGTTTAAAAAATACGAAGAAACTTTTTCCCCGACCTTATATTTTACTAACCGACTACGCCAAAAGGTTGGTTATGATTTTGACAGTCTATGTATGTATGCTCATGACTGTATTCCTCTAATCCAGTGTTTTTCAAACATTTTAACGACGCGACCCCTATAGTATGAATAAAAAATTCGGGACCCCCTACCTTCCACAGTTTATAATCTGTATTTTATTATATTATAATTATGAAATAAGTACCTCCTGTTTTTATAATTACTCATTAATAAATTTTTGTTAGTAAAAATACTTTTTGTACTTTGTTTTTTTTTCTTTTACCGAAGCTTCGCTACCCCCGCGACCCCTCATAGGGGCATGGCGACCCCTGAGGGGGTCGCGACCCACAGTTTGAAAAACACTGCTCTAATTTATTTATAATTTATAATTAATAGCATAGACAAATGTTGTTTTATTTATGTCATTGTTAGAGTCTGTGCGGAAAGAGAACCGTCGTGGCGAAAAATGGAACTACAAAACAATATGATTTTGATTATTATATTAATAGGTTGTATTATTTAGACAGAATTTTGTATCAATTTATTTGACAAAGTGTAGAAATATCAAGAATCATAGTCGCGCTATAATGACGTAACAGTGTTGTCACCATAGCAAATACGTTAAAAAAACACAGTTGCGCCCTCAAATTTTATGACGGTTCTCTTTCCGCACAGACTTTAATAGTAAATTTATTATTTCATTTAAAATTATAATTTATTTATAAAAAATAATAATAGTAATAATTTGCAACTCTTTTGCTTATGACAAGCACACGTTTCCTGTAGTAAAACTACTCATAATCTATTGGTTGCATAATAACCAAGATAATAATAATTATATGTTGGTTAATATGGTTTGATGGATTTGAATGAAGTTCCTATAGATAGATAGATCCTCTTTATTGTTGACACCAAAAATTACATAGGTACATAATATGACAAAAACAACTTAAAACTAGTGAAACAATTGGCGGCCTTATCGCTATAAGCGATCTCTTCCAGGCAACCTTAGTATGGAGAGGACATACAGAAGAGGTAAAGGACGGGGTGTGATGTAATAATGGAATAACTGGTATGTTAAGCATATACATACATTATAATAATACACTAATACCTACTGAAACAATATATTGACAGTCCGTTAGCTCAGTTGGTAGTGTACCTGCCTTCTGCGCTTGGGGGCGTGGGTTCGATTCCCACCTAGGGCAAACATTTGTGTGATGAACATTTGTGTTTGTTCTATGTCTGGGTGTGTTAATATCTATTTAAGTATGTATTTAAAAATATTTATATGTATGTATATCAGTCTCTGGCAGCCATATTACAAGCTTTGCTTAGTTTGGGGTCAGATGACCGTGTGTGCAATAATGTACCAGATACTAGACCAGATACAATAATAATATACATACATAAATAAAAATATTAAATACATACATACTTAAAAATATAAAGCGACATAACGATACAGTAGCTACTCCGAGATATAGTGCAGTTTCACACGACGCTTGAAGACTACCTGTGAGGGTGCCGGTCTGTAATATGATGATAGTTACGGATAGGATTACCATGTTGTAGTATTCCTTCATATTCATCCTCATTCATATCCATTTTTATATAAAATTTGTAAACTTTTTATCGGTTAGTAAAACTTTTTGGGCACACGCTCCGCAAGTCGAAATTCAAAATTTGAAAAAGGAAGAGCGAAAGCCGTGACGGCAAACAGAGTCGGGATTCTGGAAACAATCTTGAAAGGAGGAACATCAAATTGTAAAATGGTGAAATGTTCTGAAAATTGATGCTGCTCTGAACTCCGCGAGTAATAGTGTTCCGTGGCTCTGAACTTAGAGGAAATGTTTTAAAAATTGATGCTGTTCTAAACCTAGAGGATAAGAGGACCGGCATGCTGAAACCGTGAGTCCCTTGGTATCTTACTATTCTTTTCAAAGGCGGAGAACGACCTGGAATTTGCTCCGCTGCCGTCCTCCTACCTAAATCCTCACTTAACGACCTCTGGATACCAGACGCAAGAGAAGCTACGATCTCCGTACCCTCTTCCGAAAATTACATCAACTGTCCACTACCTCACCGGATACCTGCCGTGCGGAGACTGCGGAGCGCTTAGGCCCTTAGACCCTTTAGCTTTCTTTTTTAAATTACTGTACTGACTGGTATATTAAACCTGGCCAATTAAACTTCTCTATCCGTTACCTTGTTGTTTTCCTTACCACCCATTAGGATCTGCAGGAACTGATAGGCAGGCTTAATTTCTCAATACCTAGAAATTGTCGCGGGACGCCTGTTTAAGTTGGCAAACAGACGTAACGTTACAATGTACATTTCCTATGGGATAACTGTAACTATAATCTAATAATCTAAAGTAAAGTAGAGGTGTTGTATGAGGACTTGAGAAGATATCCGAGACCATACATACCTCCGTAACATACTTCACTGTTGTTATGGGTGACTTCAACGCAAAGGTGGGCACGCGGAATGTTGATGAGTTAAGAGTGGGGTCATATGGACAGCGGAATTCGAGGGGCCAGCGGCTGGTTGACTTCATGGAGAAGGAGGAACTCTATTTGATGAACTCCTTGCAGCGACCATGCAGGAAGTAGACGTGGATGACCCCGATGGTTCGACCAAAAATGAGATTGACTTCATCACGACGGCCAAGAAGCGAATATTCAATGATGTCTCCGTGATCAGGAAGGGGAAAACCAGTAGTGATCACCGTATTGTCAGAGGCACATTGAATATCAACAAGCTCGAGTGGTCGCGTCTGGTGAAGTCCACGCTCCGTTCTGGTCATGCTCAAATCCAAAACCCCAAAGACTTCCAACTCAAACTGCATAATCGCTTCCAGGGCCGAAAGCGGAACTATGGATGAACTACAATGGGCTGGTGGAAACTGTCCAAGCATTGGGGTCCAAGTTCTCTAAGACCCCACGCCGGAAAAGACCTCAGAAGCTCTCAGATGAAACCATTAAGCTAATGAAAGACCGGACTGAGATGAGACTGCAATCTTCAGCTGATATGTCGGAATATGGCAAACTTAATAGACGAATCTCGAAATCGGTGCGACACGATCTGCGTTCCTATAATACAAGATGTATTAGGGACGCAATCGAGCGGAACCAGGGCTGGAAAGTGTTCGCAAAGAATTCGTCTGTTGGAAAGAGCCAAATGATGAAGCTGAAGATCGAGGATGGCAGTATCATTTCATCAAAGCCGGAGATTCTGAGAGAACTCGAGAGGTTTTACGGACAGTACAACTGTCCGTACAACCTCGACACGACAGCCTAATTGTCGGTACAGCTCTGGACAAGAGAGCGAAACTGACCCGACGTACCTTTACTACTTACTACTACTTGCGTACCTTTACTGTCTCCAGTGTCATTTTAAATTTGCTAATAAAAAAAATAAAAAAATCGACAAAAAGTACAATCGATGAAAAAAGTGTTAACGATTTCTTATCATTTCATTTTATTTTTTATTATTAAATCATTTTATTATTTTTAAACTCGATTGTTCTGATTGTTTTGTTAACAATTGAGTATTGTTAAGCTGCTTTCACACCAGTTGCAATATTTATATATATATTTTTTGGTTTTTATATTTTTGATCCAACGATATTTAATCATCGATCTTTATCAAACCGAAGCGTTCTGCTAGAGTTGATTGTAACAGAACGAAGTTTACACACCATTGATCAAATTGACATGTTTTGTGTGCCATTATACACATATTTTTTATTATACGTGTGGGAAAAATGGAATTCCCTATTAAATACTTTTCTCTACAAAAATCGGAGTTAGAGTATGAAGTTTCCGTCAGAGGTGAAGTTCCTGCCAGCACTGTGGCAGATATTAGGAAGCAGATTGGCAAATTGAGTCAAATAAAGGTCGGGGAAAAAGTTTCTTCGTATTTTATTAACAAATTCAAGACATATTTTTTTCAAGTTTAATTACATTTAATTATAATATATATGTGCCATTTTGTTCGATAACTTGTTGCCATCTTGTAGGTAGTGACATGATCCCGTTGCTGTAGAAATTTTGGGACTTCTGATAAAAAAAATGCAACAAGTAGTTTTGACAGTCCTCTCTGGATGTTAATCTAACACTACCCAAAGAATTCTGAAGAGATCGAAACAGGTGGAAATCTGAGGGTGCAAGGTCAGGACTATAATTCGACGGGTTCCGGGCTAATTGTATTAACCGACATTTTTGAAACTTTACACCAGAGCAGTTTAAAGTTTCGATTTTTAGAAAAAAAATCATAACTTTAGCAAATCGCATTATTTTTTAAAAAAGAAGGATTTTATTGTTTTTATAGCATACTTCCCATAATTGGATTCATTTCTTTTTCTAATATTCTTATTTTTAACGAAGATAAATGTCGCTTAATACAAAATGACCCATATTTTACTTTTTTTGTTCCAGGCTAAATGAATTAACCGCCTAGGTTTATTGTTTCTTATTCCAGGCTAAATCATTTAACCGCCTAGGTTTATTGTTTCTTATTCCAGGCTAAATGACTTAACCGCCTAGGCATGCAAATAATGTCTTCAAGCTAAGTGCTTTAATTAAAGGGTTGATAATATTTCAAACCTAAGCTAATTGATTCATATACCATATCTTAAACTTATGAATGTATGGCTAATTAGCTTATGCAACTGATTTTATTTTTAATAAATTGTTTGTAATCATACTTGAATAATGAAGTTTGCTGAAATTCGCGGTTAAAACATTGATAAATTAAAAAGTACTTACATAGGGTATACCTACCTATCTTGTTACTAATTATGAAATGAGAAATAAAACACAGATTATAAATAAAATTGTTCAAAGATAAGTTTTTTATTTAAAATGTCAAGCATCTAGGAACAGCAGTAACTTCTTAGCTTACCAAGGTAACAACTAAAGTTTTTATCACAATTGTATAGGAATCAGAAATTAAACAGTCTTATTATTACGTAGCTTAGTCTTATTATCTGAAATAATTATATTCATTCTTCATCATTTCTAAACGTTAACATTTATGTATATAAAGACTGTACCTACTTTTTAAAAAACAAAAGAAAAATCTGTTCAATTACAAAAAAGGTTTATCTATAGAACCAAACAAAAATAATTTTATTTAAAAATAATCATAATAAAAATGTAAATATTTACGAGCTTTTCTTTGGTTTTCATTTCTTTACTTATTTTATTCTATATTTTTTGTTACTTTCTCTGTAGGAATCAAAATCAAAAACATCTCTCGTAAAAAAAAGTTAAGAAGTATTCTTACCTAGGGATAATAGATACTATCCCTAGTTTCTCTTCAATAACAAAAATAATTTGTATCTCCTATGACAATAATAAATTGTAGTTCACTACAGTAACAAAACAAATCTTATAATAATGAAAATTATAAAAAAAAACATTATAGTTAAAATTTAATCAATCTTTTCCTTATTACTTTCTTTTTATTTTTCTTCTTCTTTATACTTAAACACTTGTTATTTCCCATCAGACATAATGAAAAGTGCTTAACTTGGCAGGTCTGTTTCGTCTTCAATATCAGTATCGATCAGTGTATTAGTATAAGATCCCGCCATAGTACGACCTTCACCGAGCTGGTTAATGAATGAAAAGTATTTTATATTTAATTAAATACGTCAATAAATATATTGCAAATGGGTTATCTACAAAAATTCAGTCTAAAATATTATTGATTAAATTTTTTAAAAATATTTGTTTTAATTATTTTTTTATGAAGGTTTTAAATACGACCAGTAACGACCAGTGTTGTAAGTTACAAGTTTCTATGTCTTATAGTTTAGAAATGCAGGGGGGGAACCAACTTTTTGCCACTTTGGCAGGCTATATTTCGCAAAGTATAGACTTTATAAAAAAAGTGATGTATGAAACTTTACATTCATTTTAAAAGACCTTATCAACGATACCCCATAATTGTCTACTAACCAAACCAGTGAAAAGTAAAAAAGATTATTTTTTTCAAATTGTTAACTAATCATATTCTGGACTAAATTTTTTAAGGCAACCCATTTGCAATATATTTTTTGAGATATTTAATTGAATATAAAGTACTTTTCATCCATTAACTAGCTCGGTGAAGGTCGTTCTATGGCGGGATCTTAGACTATATCTTTGTCAGTATTGCTGGATGGTAGGTTGATATATTCTGAATTTAAAAACTGTGTATTTTCTTGAATAAAAGAGTGTCATGCCGCTTCAATATGGGGTATTCAATACCTTTTGAAGGTCAAACGAGGTACAAATAATGGAACTATTTTTTTTAAGTTCTCTATGACATTCTAACCTTTTCTTTGAGGCATCTTTATCTGCCAAATGCTGCTTCATTTCTTCATTATCAGTTATATCTTTGCCTTCAAAACGTAAACATTTAAGACATTTGTCTTTTTTCGGAACATGGAATCCGATATTGAACTCATCAGTAAAAATTTCACGGAAAATCCTCTCACTTACGTAATCAAACTCTTTGCTGGCTTGATTTTCTTTATAAATGCGGTAAAGATTTTTTATGTTTTTAAATTCTACTGGCAGGTATAATCTCGTACTTCCTACAGTAATGTGAAGGAAGTGCTGATAATTGTTCTATAAAATTGACAGCTGAGGCCTTGACTGTGTCAGATGTCTTATTTTTTGGAATACCTCTTCCTCTTGATTCAGTTTTTGCTGATCCCATTGATGCAAATATCCAGGATTTTTAGCAAAAATTGTTGACATACAAGGCGGCGACCCTCTCCATCGTTAATAAAATATTTAAAAGTATTGTCTCTTGAATTACTCTCTCTTGTTCTTTTTCTTTCAATTTCTTCTTCTGACGACATTCCTACTAGCTAATCTTTTTTTCTTTTAGCGGACAAGGCCCAAAAATGTTCAAATAATCCTTTTCTTCTTTCTTCACTACTCTCGGCACAATTATTCCCACATTTTCTTCCAACGCAAGGGTTTTCATGTACTTTTTTTTCTTGAACGATTGATCCATCTTTTTTTGTATATTGCTGGCCATATTTTTTCAATTGGTTATTAAGTTTTTTTTTTGTTCTGTGTTTTTGTGGGATTATCAAGTTCACTTTCGCTAGAAGATTCGTCACCAGCCTCTTTCCACGACGAGGAATCCCATACGAAATCTTCCTGATCTGATAAAAAAAACCACATAACTTTTCTTTGTCACAGTCTGTTTTCGTTTCTTTTTTTTTAGGTTGTGGTTCATCATTGTCAGAAAAACTCACGCAGTCTATCGCGATGGCACCAAAATCATTGTTTTAACCAATGTCTTATTAGTCAATCCATATAAAATTTTGATTGTATTAATGTAAATACTATTCTTATTCCGTTTAAGATAAACTGTTTAACGTACTAGAACTTTACTTTTGTTATAACTGAAACGACACTACAAATCAAATATTGAATAAGAAAAATAGGTTTAACCATAATCTTTAAATGTTTACTGTTGAAAGCTAAATGGTTGAAGTGACATCATCTAACATTTCACGTACAGAGCTAAATGTATGTACCGACACTGGGTATGAATTTGACAAAGAGGCTAATTGTATGAAGCGACATTTCTACATATTTAAAGGGTAAAGCTAATTGTATTAAGCTACACTGGATAAGAATTTAACAAAGAGGCTAATTGTATGAAGCGATATTTTTGCATATTTATAAGGTTAAGCTAGATGCTTTAACGTACGTTGCTGTAAATTTTTGTTCCAGGAAAAAAAGTTTAAACGGCTGTCTGGTATTTGGTAGTGAGCTTATGTACACAGTTCCTAAATTTGTCCGTATTTTGTGTCGCTTCATACATTGCAGTCCAAAAATGGGCCCAAAAATGCGGTTGTACGAAGCGACAAAAAAAGTGCTCCGATCGTCACCAAACCCAGCTCAAACGACGCAGAAAAATTCGCTGATTCCAAATATGTATAAAAGTCTATATCGCCCAGAGTGTCGCTTCATACAATTAGCCCGGAACCCGTCGATATGGTGGATGCATTAACACTTCCCAACCAAGCTCTCTCAATTGTTGCTGAGAGGCCAAAGATGTGTGCGGTCTGGCGTTATCATGATGAAAGACCACGCCCTTTCTGTTGATCAATTCCGGCCGTTTTTTCTCAATTTCTTGTTTGAGTCTCATCAGCTATTGGCAGTAGAGATCCGAATCGATGGTTTTGCCCGGCGGTAAAAGCTTATAATGAACGATGCCCTTCCAATCCCGCCATACACTCAGCATCACCTTATTACGTGTTAATCCGGGTTTCGCTACAGTCTGTGGTGCTTCACTGCCCTTTGACCATGATCGTTTGCGCATATTCTTGTCGTAGGTGATCCATTTTTCATCACCAGTGATCAATCTTTGCAAAAGCGGTTCGGTTTCGTTACGTTTCAACAGAGAATCGCAAATGAGTACACGATTCATTTGGTTTCTTTCAGTGAGCTCGTGTGGCATCCAAATATCGAGTTTTTTTGTATAACCAGACTTTTTCAAATGGGTCAAAACTGTTTTGTGGTCGATCCCTAGTTCCCCAGCTACGTCGTAACTACTAATATGCCGATCTTGCTCCACTTTTTCAGAAATGGCATCAACTTTATCCGTAACAGGGCGACCAGAGCGAGCTGCATCTTTGACATCAAAATTCCCGGACTGAAAACGTTTGAACCACCATTGTGCTACTCTTGATGACACTGCATTAGGTCCATAAACGTCACATATTTTATTCGCGGCTTGTGTCGCATTTTTCCCTTTTTTGTAATAAAACTTCAAAATATATCGAATTTCTTCGTTAGATTCGCTCATTTTATCGCTTCGACCAAAATAAAATGAATGGACGGGCCCTAACCATTGAACTTGATCAGTAAAAACGAGTCGAAATCGTCGGACATATACTTCAACACCTAATCATAAAAATGTACAGTATTTATTTGTTACAAAAAATAGATATCGGTTTTATTTGTGTATTTACACTTCGGTAAAGCATACGAATTCATAATTTTGTCAGATGTTTCGTTATCGCGTAACAGTAGACTCGTGTTTCACTTCCTACGGCTAGAGACCGACTGAAACGAAGTGAGCGCTGGCGCTCATTTTGTAATCTTCAAAAATGCGCTTCTACTGGGCCCGTCCATTCATTTTATTTTGGTCGAAGTTTTATCGGACAAAAAAACAATTGAAAAATGGCGGGAAATTGCTTTTTACTTTTTGTATTCCTTTTTTAAAATGTCATATTTTTAATGATATCAAAACTAGCCAGATACAAACAGTACAACCGATGAGATTTTACTACAACTTTATACATACAAAATACGAAAAGACTTTTTCCCCGACCTATTATATCCGTCCGAAGACATCTTGTGTCCCCATCTGGATCCATCGGAAGACTTGACGATTGTTTTTGAACTTTTGGAAATAATCAAGTTGACTTTTGACACAGAAGTTTTAGACAAAAATAATTTGGGTCGTATTGAGAACATCTTCCATCATCTGTATCACAGGATCAATCGTATAAATGAAGATGAGAGACTGGTTAGTAAGCATTTGGAATGCAGTACGCTTTTCAAAGGGTTTTACGAAAAACTGCTTATTTTGAAGAAAAAAACTATAGACCCTCTCTCTGTCGCTAGCTCTAGCTCAGAATCACAGGCCATGCCCACACCGGTTCACGTATCAGTTGCATGTGAAGGCGGTAATAGGACTATTTCGGAGTTAGGTAAATTGAAGTATGACCGAAAGTCTTGTGTATGATCCTTCATACAACGAGTGAACGAATTTAGTGAAGGTCGTAATATTTCCGACACCAAGCTACTGTCATTTGCCACTGAAATTTTTATTGATAATGCTCTCCATTGGTTTCGAAGCATTAAGGAACAGGTCTCATCTTGGGAGGAACTTGTTATCCTTCTTAAACAAGACTTCGACAAATCAGATTATGATTATCTATTATTAGCTGAGATTCGATCTAGGTCTCAAGGTGAAGCGGAAACATTACGATTTTCTTATCGATTTTGGCAGGCATGTTTGCACGCCTATCGAAACCTTTGATTGAAGAAGATAAACTCGAAATCGTACTACATAATATTACACCATGCTATGCAAGTACTCTAACTTCAGCAACCGAAATTAAAAGTATTGAACAATTGCGTGTTCTGTGTAGGAATTTCGAGAATTTTCAATCACGATTGGTCCAATTTCGTGAACCAGCAGCTGCGTCATCTAGTAATTTGTTAGCACCAGAGTTTGTCTACAAAGAAAAAACAAATACATACAAACAAAAACCAAATTTTGTGAACCATAGTCAAGGTTATTCTAGATCTAACGCTAATAACAATGTAAATGAAAAATATCTACATGCACTACACATCAATAATACTGATGCTGACAAGAAGTTCCCTTACTGTGCTAGATGCCGTAATAATACACATAGCTTGAAGAACTGTCAGAACACAGAAATCATGTGTTTCAATTGTGGTCGCAAAGGAGTAAAGAAACCCGATTGCCCTAGTTGCAACTCAAAATACTAGATTCGCAGGATTGTTGTACCCATTCTTCATCGTTAGGTCGCTGCGATAGGGAAGACTGGGATAAATGGTTGGAAACTGTACGTAGGTTTTTTAACTGTTACAAAATTGCAACAATCCTGGAGGACAAGCTTCGAAATGATACACGTCCATACGTTAATATTAATATTAATGACATTACTGCCACAGGTCTCCTTGATTCAGGTTCTGCGGTCACCATCATTGGCAATAATGCACATGATACTAAGTCATAGTCTTAAGCTATGTACTGATGATAGGTTATCCATTGTAGCTGCAGGTGGTCAAACACTTCAAAGTATAGGTTACATCAACTTACCTATAAACTTCGAAAATCAATTTCATATTGTAAAGACTTACGTAGTCTCAGAAATTAAATCATCACTGATTCTAGGTATTGATTTCTGGCGAGCGTTTCATCTATGTCCAAAATATTTAGGTTCCCTTCAGTTAACTTCGGTTCCACTAATGGACTTGAATGTTAGTAAGCCACAAACTTTCATTGGTTCTTACGATGACTTGGACGATTCACAGAGGGCCATAGCCGACAATGTCATCGAACAATTCGGTGATATTTCATTTGAACGCAAAGGTCTTGGTCGAACGCATTTAATTAAACACCGTATCGATACAGGCGACTCTCCCCCGGTAAGACAGCGTTATTATAGACTTTCACCGAAGAAGCAGATAATACTCATCGAACAAGTAGCTGAAATGATAGCTCTAGATGTGGTGGAACCTTGCGAAAGTGCCTGGCAGTCTCCGGTACTACTTGTTACCAAAAAGAACGGCCAGCCTCGGTTTTGTTTGGACAGTAGGAAACTTAACTCTGTCACAAAACGCGATGCCTATAACTTGCCATACATTTCGGAGATTTTAGACAACCTTCGCGATGCGCGTTACTTAAGTAGTATCGACTTATCTAAGGCATTTTGGCAATTGCCCTTAGCAGAGAAGGACAAGGATAAGACGGCATTTTACGTCCCAAGTCGAGGAACTCTGAGATTTAATACCACGCCATTTGGCTTGACAAATGCTCCCGCAACACAGCAAAGGTTGGTTGATGCGTTGTTAGGTAACGTGGATCATAGGATATTCGCATATTTGGATGATGTTATTATCATCAGTAATACGTTCCAGGAGCACGTATCCCTTCTACTGCGTGTCTTAGAGAGATTACGTAATGCTAACTTGACAGTTAACCTAGAAAAGTGCGAATTGTTTCGAAGCCAGCTAAAGTATTTAGGTTATGTGGTCGATGTGAATGGACTAAGAACGGACCCAGATAAAGTTGAAGCCATCCTCAATTACGTTACTCCTACGAGTCGTAAGGAGCTAAAGAGATTTCTAGGCACCGCCACTTGGTACCGTAGGTTCGTCCCCAACTTTAGTACGATCGCAGGGCCGCTCAATAAGCTGACTTCAAGTAAAAAGGGCACACCACCATTTAAATGGACAGTTGAAGCCGATGAAGCCTTTAAAAAACTTAAGGAATGCCTAGTATCCGCTCCCGTTCTTTCCTGCCCTAACTATAACCTGCCTTTTGAAGTGCACACGGATTCTAGTAGTTATGGCGTAGGCGCTATGCTCACACAGTCTGTTGGCGGCAAAGAACACCCCATAGCGTATATGAGTAGATCTTTGACATCAGCGGAAAGAAACTACGGTATTACAGAACGGGAGACTAGCAATTTTAATTGCGTTGGAGCATTGGCGATGTTATTTGGAAAACGGCAAAACATTTGTGGTCTACACTGACCACAGTGCATTGAAATGGTTTATATCCTTAAGTAACCCTACGGGTAGACTCGCACGTTGGAGTGTTCGCTTATCGTCTTTTGACCTCGAAATAAAACACCGTCGAGGCGTAGATAATGTGATACCCGACGCTTTGTCCAGAGCTGTCCCCGTCGCTAATATAAATACTGCCAAATCATTCTCGACTTCTAGTGATGATTGGTATAAGGATATTTATAACAACTGTTTAACCAGACCTGTGCTTTATCTCAACTATCAAATCAAAAATGATACCCTTTTCCGTCTAAGTAAGAATAAGTGTCATCTTACGAATGAATTCTCGTGGAAAGAGGTAGTTCCTTCAGAACTCAGAGACGAGGTTATTGCTGAGAACCATAGTGAGCCTACAGCTGGTCACTTGGGCATTTTTAAGACCTATAGACGTGTCGCGCTTAGGTACTACTGGCCAGGCATGTATAGAGACGTAGCAAAAGCTGTTGGTTTATGTTCCACTTGTCTTCAGTACAAAATACAAAACCATGCTACTCTTGGAGAAATGGGTCGCCCAAAGCAGTGCTCTCGACCGTATCAGATGATATCTATCGATTTAATGGGTCCTCTACCCGTAACTCGAAATCAAAATTGCCATATATTAGTAATAACTTGCTGTTTTTCAAAATTTTGTCACATTTATCCGATCAAAAAGGCCACATCAGACATTATTGTCCGAATTTCAGAGGAGCAAATATTTCTTTTTTATGGTGTCCCTCAGACAATATTTCTTGATAATGGCCCTCAGTTCATCAGTGGTCTTACAAATTAAAAATTAAATTAAAAGTAAATTTATAAATGACAAATGTTTCATTACTATGAATTGTATTACGACGTTCCCTCCACTCTCTCTCTCTCTCAACATCTACATTGTGTTAAATAATACTCTGACGTTACTAATCTCGAGCACGGAGTATAATTAATGATTAAACGAACTTACATGTACGTGAAGTTCTATCATAATTATACGAAGTGCTTCGTCCGAAGACTAACTCATATATTGTGAAAAGTAAATACGGTGTGAAGTGACGTCATTAAACTTGAATCAGCCTTCGATTTCGGAAAATACCAGCGGTATTTGATTTAGAAATTACAGTGCACTGTAGGTAGGCTAGGCCACCCCTGCTCCCGAAGTCACCGCCTTGGAACGTGTAATGAAGTACGGTTTAAAAAAAGGAAAAAAGGTAATAGGTTTTAAATATTTACTCTCTCATAATTATACAAAAGGGTTTCCTATAAAGATTTAATAAAAACAGACGTGTCTTAGTCCTAGTTATTTAAAATTTACCTATACTATTAGTTTACCTATTAAGAAGTCGCTTTCCTATCAGATTCCTAGCATTAAAAGACAAAATTGGGATATTTTATTGAAACGTCTAGCCACCATGAAGATGTTCCGCAGTACACCCTAGTCCAGGTGTCGCGTGGTACTGGCAGCACCGCCAGATTCACCCGTCAAGGCCAGGTCAACAGATGTCAGGAACCCAGGAACAGGAGTGTGTGGACACACCCGGTGACACGACCACAGTTCACCAAGGTTTTTTGAAGCTTCCAGAAGCAGACACGATCACCGGTTACCAAGGTTGCTTGGAACTTCCACACCCAGAAGCAGACTCGACCACAGGACGCTAAGTTTGTTGGAGCTTCTACACCCAGAAACACGAATATAGGTCAAAAGGTTGCTTGGGGCTAAGTCCCCATATGGAATCCCCACGGAACACTATTACTCGCGGAGAAGAAAGCCAACCTCACAGAAAAAAGGCGGTATCAAAATATGACTATTAGAGCCGCGGGTGGGACCCTTTGGAACTTAATTATGTGCTTGACATATATATACCTAGGTATTCATAAGTAGGCTGTACTGAAATGTAAACATTTATAATTTATTTTGTAACCTTTATTAAATTCCAGTTGTGCACAGAGTTGTTATTTATAACAAAAAACGTCACATTATTTTTGACTCTTCTACACATGCTTTGTGGAATAATAAGGTTACATAAATTATAAAATCAGACAATGTTTACATCTCAGTATATCTGTTATTATAAATAATAGTAGCCTAGCGCCTTACGCCTATCTGTTATAAGCGATTCAGATTAGGTGATTGCGAAAAGTTGCGCGATCCCAAACCGTTTCTCGGTACGTTAATGTTCGTTGCGTGATTTTGCAAACTGCGCGTATTCGAGCCCGAGGTTAGAGTTAGGCGTAAGGTCCCTGTACATGCTATGATTATAAGCTAAATATAATACTTCAATAAAACGACAATTTAAATAATCTAATTTTATTTTAACCCATATTATTAAAACAACTCGTAACATTTATAGAACAAAAACTGGTTGTAGTAGCACGTGAACTCATTTAATAGTTTTAAATTAACGGCTTAGCCCTACCCTATATTCTCATTTTTGCTAACATTAAACCTCAAGATATCACCAAAGTACAATTCCATAAACCGTTATTTGTTACATATAAAATCCTAACCGTCGCGTTAACTTTGACATTTTCAATTTTATAAAAAATACTCTGAATATTCAAAAAGTTTCAGAAATACCACGTAAACATCCTATAATGATTATGTTACCAGGATAAACAGATGCTTGCTCGGCAAATTATTTCAGGTACTTACTTATTTGTAAATAATTATAAGTATAGATTTAGATTTATTTAAATTTGAGATATGATGTCAGTGCGTGTAGTGAAGCTAAGTATCGATACAAACATCTTAGTTTTTCGGTACTTATTGTTTAAACTATTATGTATACAGTGGTCTGCCGTCAACTTTGTGCCCTCGTCGTCGCTCAGCATTAAATTTAATACATCTACTTTCATCAGCTCCGTATCGCCGCCGGTAGATAACTGGAAACTGGTGCCAAACGGATGCCAGTACCCTAGCTCATCGCTGAAACGCCAGCTGCTCTGGGGTAAGTCCAGAACTACAGTCGCCTTCATAATAAAACGCACATTTTTCATATATTTTGTTGAGTTCTGCTTATGGTGGCCAGTTCGATTTTCGAACAAACCTCTTTACAATGCCATATGGACATTTTTTTAACTTAGTTTTCCACGAGTTTCCGCACGAATTTGTAGTTCCAAATTCAAATCACTTTATTCACTAGGAAGTTTTATACAACTTTATATTCCTTAAGAGATAATGCTTTACTTTACATTGAAGTTGCAAGATATGTAATTGGACATTGTCGAGCAGGTGGTGTGAAAAGACGGTTATTGTAAATGAGAAGATAATGTTTCTCGAGCTGAAGGCGCGGGCAAACCATAGTCCTGTGTTTGTGACAAACGTGGTGTGACACGACGTATCACGTTTATACGTAATACGTTTGTGAGAAAATCAAAAGTGAAATACTCAATACTCAATATTTTATTGCAAACATATGTAGGTACATGCAGGTCTTAAAGTAGGTACATGTTTATTAGAGTAATACATATGACCCTATTTGGGTATGGCAACACTCGGAACGGAACGATCTATTTAAATTTCGTCAAAACTATCGTTGAAAAATTCGTCCAAACTGTAATAACATTTGGACTGTAAAATTACTTTTAATTCATTTGCGAACCCAACCTCTTTCTTTCAAACCTCTTTCTTTTCTTTCTTTCTTTCAAATCTATATCTTTTAATACATTTGGCAATTTATTGAATATTTTTACGGCCATTGTATTAGGGCCAGAGCTGTGTATTACAAGGTTGGATTTTGGTTCGACTAATTTGTGCCTAAATTGTGGCCTAGTACTGCGCGATTTATCAGATACCCTTTTAAAATAATCTGGGAACCTTTTTACAAATTTACTTATTTCCAGTATATATATTGACACTAGAGATAGTATTTTAAATTTAATAAAATAAGACTTATGAAAATGTGGTATATTATAGTCGGGGGAATCGATATTAGCTAGAATGCGAATGCATTTTTTTTTGGGCAATGAAAAGGTCATTCGCATCCACACTATTTCCCCAGAGTATAACTCCATACCTAAGCCAAGAGGCAGCATAATCATACCAGTTCTCCTTGACACTAGCTGTGCTAGCATCGTTTGGTAATGTCATTTGGATAATAAATATACCCTTTGGCACAACAGGTAGTGCTTAAGGGAATAGCAGTTCCCCATAATATGGCACTACTGGTAGTGTAACACAGTTGTGCCACGGGTAGGTCACGGCTTAAAACTACCATTTTCCGACAAACACAACATGACAAGATATGTAATAATAACTCGTAATAACTCTCTCCTATAGTCTAATAGACTATAATGTAGCTTGATTGAAATGTTAAAATCCTCGATTAGTGCTTCGTCTTTATTTATCGCCTGGAAGTGTCTTGCACGAATAATATTATTAAACCCATCTATATTTCTGTTGTAGTACTATTATAATGAGACTTTAGGATAATTAAATAAAACAGAAGAAGCAGGTACAACTTTTTGTAATATAAATAAATCTATTGTTTAATCTAATGGTGTACATTCCAAATCAGTGTCCTCCTCATCATCAGCGTTAGAGTCACTTGAGCAATCCTGCAGATTAATAATAAATGCTATTCAAGCAATAGTCAGTCTAGTATGCTATTCTAGTAGTCAGTCAATGGACTGTTGATACTTATTATATTTAAGACCTTTGTTAACACAGTTATACACAATAAAAGTTTATTCTATTCTATTCTATTCTATTCTATAGTCTTTGGATAAAGATGTTTCGTTCCGTAAAATTTACAAAGACAGTTGCTAGTAATTAGATATTATTATACTATAAACAAAAGAAATGTAGGTTTAGAAAAAAGTAGTACGTTATCTATACGAGTTTTGTATTTCGATAGTACCTACGCAGAGGAAATTCTGAAAAAACCATTTTAAAAAATACTATTTAATTCAGACAGCAAAATAAAACAATCGATTTTACGTTTATCGATTTCCCACAACCCTAAATTTTTTGTCAAGTTGACGTAACCTTGTTGTGACAGAATGGAAAAATATGGTTATTGTATTATGATAATCCACACTAAACGCAGTTCCGTTTTAAATTTCAAATATACTTTTACTATTTATATGTACAGCACTTGTAGTTCATAGTATTTTTACATGCAGAATACCAGTGATCTTTGTGTTTCAAGTAAATGCAATTCGCCAGACTTTATTACAAAGACATGCCCCGAAATGCCGTCAGCTATCATTTCAATCAAGCTATAGTCCTTTAAATGTAGCTTGATTGAAACGACAGCCGACGACATTTCAGGGCATGTCTTTGTAATAACGTCTGGCGAATTGCATTTACTTGTAACACAAAGATCACTGGTTTTCTGCGTCTTAAACTATTATGAACTACAAGTGCTGTACATATAAATAGTAAAAGTATATTTGAATTTTAAAACGGAACTGCATTTAGTGTGGATTATCACAATACAATAGCCATATTTTTCCATTCTGTCATAACAAGGTTACGTCAACTTGACAAAAAATTTAGGGACGTGGTAAATCGATAAACGTAAAATCGATCGTTTTATTTTGCTGTGTGAATTAAATAGTATTTTTTTTTTGTTTTTATCAGAATTTCCTCTGCGTACTATCGAAATACAAAACTCGTACAGATAATGTACAATTTTTTTGTAAACCTAGATTTCTTTTGTATATAGTATAATAATATCGAATTACTAGCAACTGTCTTAGTAAATTTTACGGATCGAAGCACATTTATCCAAAGACTGACTACTAGAATAGCATACTAGACTGACTATTGATTGAATAGCATTTAATATTAATCTGCAGGATTTCTCAAGTGACTCTAACGCTGATGATGATGATGACACTGATTTGGAATGTACACCATTAGATTAAACAATAGACTTATTTATATTACAAAAAAATACTTGCTTTTTCTGTTTTATTTCATTATCCTAAAGTCTCATCATAATAGTACTACAACAGAAATATAGATTGATTTAAAAATATTATTTGTGCAAGACACTTCCAGTCGATAAATAAAGACACATTATTCTCGATTTGGTCCGAATTGTCCCAGCACTAATCGAATATTTTGACATACTTCATTTCAATCAACTTACATTTAATAGACTATACAGGATAGGATAGGATTATAGCTCTTATATCATTATGTGCTACCTGGGATAAGCAAGGTAACCACGCTTTTAATGGCCGTGGCTACCTTGCTCCTGCGCTATCACTAACGGTTTTTGTCCAAAAGTGTCAAACTTATTGGGACTTCCACATTTGTGTAGCATTATGACGCCCCATAGTGTTATTATCTGGAAAAAAAACGTATGATGTGTATTATGGTATGAACGTATGTTATGATCCTGCCTATATATAGGTATATTCGATGTCGAATCGATTTTAGCGTTCAGGGTAGTCAAAACAACAGAAAAGAATATACATTTATTTAAATGTCCACAGTCAGAATACGCATGTTGTTCACACCGAAATGCCAAGACTTGGTGGAGTTGCTAAAAATCACAGAGGGTTTTAGCAGCGCCATCAGGATGTAATTCAGTGTAGACAAGTGTGCGGTCATGCATGTACAACGAGGGAAGTTGTGAATTCTCCGAATTTACATGCAGCTTCTGAGGCGATGACTCACAGATTTCTCTCTGAAGCCGAGACCTACAAGTACCTCGGTATGTCAGAGTCGTTATTAAGAAATCGGCAAAGGAGCGCTTCTTTTATCGCCTTACCAAAGTACCTAAATCTTTTGTGTGGTGGCAATAAGGTGAGTGCCTTCAACGGTTGGGTGATGCCTTTGCTGATATACTCCTTTTGTTACGGACAGATTAGTCTTACCTTTTTGTCACGTACAGATCAGTCTAAAACTTTCGTAAATTGGTGAAAATGTGTCCACCAATATAATTAAATTATAATTATATCTACTAATTAATTCTAATTTAAAATAAATAAATAAAAACTAGCCTAATCAAACAGCCCGCCCCGGACCGTGCCTGGTGCAAAAGTGCCCATAACGCTGGCAGCATTCCCACGCTGAATTGCAATGGCCAATCTTTGTACCAGGAACGAGCCAGAGCGGGAGTCGCCACCGTTATCTCGTATCCTGCGGCCAATTTCTGAGATCAAGCTCTTGGCCGCAGTGCCCCAACTGCCCATAGTTTCCACGGCAATGGGCACAAAATAATACTGTGGCTCCATTGCCGCGTACTTCTGCCGCTTTCTACAGGCGGCATCCTCTGCTGCTGCTGCCGGTGTATGGACGGTTCGACTCAGGTGGGTGGCTGCGACAGTGCTGACGCAAGTAGCGTCCCACACTAAGCACTTGTCGTTTTTCCATGGCACCAGGGTCAAACCGTCTGGTCTTTTACCATCGGATCTACTAAGACCCGGTGGCTCCAGGACACACGGAACGTTGGCAGAAATGAAGGCCCTTCGAGCTATGTCGTTGAGGGCATGGTGTCGCGGAAACCTACCCATGCAGCGACGACAACTCAGGGCGTTGTGACCATCAGCCTCCACCATGGAATCGCAGGTGCATCTATGTGGTTCACACACCTTGCAGCCCAGACGGAGAGCTACAGCAACACGCAGGGAGTCATCGTCCAATAAGGTGCCCAGGTGAGGTGAAGGAAGCGCGTGTAACCATGCCCCAGATTCTGACTGCGACAGCGCCTTGAGCCTCGCCAAATCAGCTCCTGTGACATTCTTCGACACCTGCATGAGGATCCTTTTAGCCCCGACGTCATCCCAAGCCCGCTGGATATGCGGGGTCACTATATTCGGCACATTCACGTTGAGGGTAGACCAGGCCGACGCTGCCTCAGCCAAGTAGGGTATGCTCGCCCTGTCGCCATTGGTGGAAAGAATTATAGCAACAAGGTCCGCAACCACATGAGCTGACGCCAAGAAAGCCGGCAAGCCAACATCGCATACACGCCGCACCCCAAGACCCCCGTGCCGTATCGGTAGAGCCGCTTGACTCCACTGTGACTCGTTGAGGGAGATGTTAAGGATCGATTCAACAGTGTCCTTTAGTGCTCCGTCGAATGAAGAAATCTCTTCCGGACAAAGCTAGGTTGGAGTAGTCCGCAATAAGTATGTGACTTTGGGAGCAGCAAACACATACGCAACAACAACATCGCAACGTGAGCAGAAAGATTTTTAAGACGTTCCTGGGTGGCAAGAAGAAGTTGTTGACGTGAAATAATAGCCTCAGGAACTGCATCAAGGAAAATGGGAGTACCTAATAGGCTAAAGGTGGTAGATGTTAGTTCTCTGAGGCCAGGAAAGAGCGCGCTAAAGTGGTCAAAGTGTGTACGAGCTTCGTCGCTGCAGGGGAAAAACTCGCATTTGGCAGGATTCACCTCCAAACCCAGCTCCTTGAGACGTGGGACCAAAACACGAAGATCTTGGTCAACAACCTCAGGACTTCCGCCAATAGTACCATCGTCCAGGTACCACAAGTTCAGAGGTGACTTCAATTCCGAGATGATTTTGTGAATAGCCAAACTAAAAACGAGCGGCCCGAGTGGATCCCCCTGCTGAGCTCCCACTTGTGAAAGAATTAGATCATCATTGAAAAAGAGATTTGATGGGGATCTATCCCTTTCTTCACCAAGTCTACCAGACTTGGTGAAGAAAGGGATAGAGAGAAGGAATTTTGTCCTTAACCTCACCCAACAGTACGTCCCTTTCTAAAGTGTTGAAAGCGTTGCAAATATCGAGTTTCAGGATTACGCAATTTGAGCTGGCTGACTCCATTGCGTACGTACGCGTGGCGTGAATAGCCGCTTCGCAACCCCGGCGCGTACCGAAACCTAGTTGATGTGGTTGCAAGTACTCTGACATCTCCTCCTTCACAGCGCGACAAGCCAACCTGGCAGTCAACCGACGGAAAGTACTACCGACAGCAATAGGTCTCACTCCGCCAGCTTTCTTTGTCAATGCACAAAGACTGGCTCCGTATAGGTAAGGACACACATCTGGATTAAGTTGGCCGCTTAGTAAAAAATTTGAGAGTTTGGCTAGGCACTCCATCAAACGACGTCCGTTCTCGCCAGCCGCAGCAGATGTTAGCTCTTTTAAATGCCCCGGGCGGATACCATCCAAGCCCGCTGCCGAACCACTATAGAAAGAACCAAGCGCCAACGCCACATCCTCTACTGTAACGGATACGGTAGTATATGACGCATCCGGCGCTGACGGGGAGCTAAGCGGGCGCGAGGGACCGGTGTTTGAGCTTCAAGGCTGCTAGCGTATCAGGACCACGCTGGGCAAATGTATCGTTTGACATCAACGGGTCATCAACTAGAACGGGTCCGAAGGTCACTTTTATTTAAATTAATTGAGGGTAGAATCCAACTTGGAGTGTTCTGGGATTCATTTAAAACAGCACTGTTTTCAATCGCTTATGCTGCTTTATACTGTTATATTGTCACTGGGTTAATATATGAGGTCATATATACGTAGATCTTGAAAATCTGGATGCACAAGGGGTTTTAAGCGGTTTTAAAAACTACAAATCGCATATCAGAATCAGAATAAATTTATTGCCAAAACTGTGTACAAAAGATGTTCATTATAATTTAAGCAGTGTGTCAACAGTTTACCCATTGCGGGCGTGCAATTTTAATGTACCGTATAGGTATATTATGTACGAAAAATTATATAAAACTATCGAAAACTATATAAAAGTAACGAAAAACTATATAAAACTAACGAAATAACATTTAAGCATTTACACTACACATTACAAATTTACATTACACATAAAACTAAATAATAATTATACATATATATACAATAAGTATTTACATTGACGCTTGTTATATTAAATAGTACTAGTACTAAATTTTAAAATATTTATTTATCATCAAAGTATTCTTTGAGACTATAATAAGTTTTTACTATAAGCCAGGCTTTTAATTTAATTTTAAACTGTGGTATTTCTAATGATTTCAATTCTGTAGGCAAATGATTATAAATTTTAATGGCAGTATAGAAGGAGCTATTGTAGAACATGGAATTATTTACTTGACGTACGCATATATTGTATTTTTGTTTACAACACAATATCTCAGCACGACTTGAGTGAACATTAAAGAAGTAATTTCCATTATTCTTTATAAATAAGCATAATTCTAATATATAAATTCCTGTAACGATGAGGAAGCTATTTTCTTTAAATACATTTCGTAAAGTATCAGTACTTTCCAGATTATAAATAATACGAAGGCATTTCTTTTGTAAAATAAATGTGGACTTTACTTCAACTGAGTTCCCCCAAAATATTATGCCGTAACTTAAGTGAGGATATACATTGCCATAGTAGGCGTTTGTAGCAATGGCTTTCGAAGTAGCTTCTTTAATTATTGATAGAGCATAACAGTACTGAGACAGTTTGGTATTAATTTTATGTATGTGTTGTTTCCAATTTAAGTTAGTGTCTAAAATGACCCCCAAAAACTGTGTTTCTTTGACTAAATCGACTTTACTACCTTTATTTTCAATATTCAGCTGTAGAGATTTTTGTTTGTAGTTTTTAAAATGCATTAGTTTGGTTTTTTCAATATTTACTTTTAAATTTATATTATCCAGCCAATTTACAATATTTTTTAGGGTATTGTTTATTTCTAATTCAAATTCTTTTTCGGATTGATTATTTTTTGGAATGTATACTGTTGCATCGTCAGCAAACATGATACTCAGATGCTTTGTAACTATGGGTAATTCATTTATGTATATCAAAAATAGGAGTGGTCCTAATATACTACCTTGTGGCACTCCTAATAATATATTTAAAAATTTTGATAGCACTTGGCGAACTGTTTTTGTGTTTTTATCATAAGTCTTTAGAGATATGGCTTGGGATCGGTTTTTCAAATACGATTCAATCAGTTTAAGAGCTTGGCCTCTAATACCAACATTTTCAAGTTTGTTGAGTAACGTTTGGTGTACCACGCAATCAAAAGCTTTAGACAAATCTAAAAATAATGCCACGCCTGGTTTTTTTATATTTAAGTCATCCCAAACCTGCTTGAGCATTTTGAATATTGCTAGGGATGTGTTTTTGCCTTTTTGAAACCCAAACTGATTATTATTGAGTATATTATCTGCGTTCAGAAACGAGTACAATCGATTGTATATTGCTTTTTCAAATATTTTAGAAAAACATGGTAGGAGTGCTATGGGTCTATAATTATTAACATCGTTTTTGTGTCCTTTTTTGTGTACAGGTATTATTAAAGCCCGTTTTAGTATACTCAAATTTTATAGATGTTATGTGTTTTCCCCTGATTATTTTATTATGCTAACAATAACACTTGTCAATAGACACTTGTTTGTTACTAATTTTATACTTTTAACGTTATTAATGCAAAAAACACATTTAAATTTTATTTATTGACGCGGAGCCGTTCTTACGCTCGTGGCGCCCCGTAGCAACTCCATATATCTACACTAATATTATAAAGAGGAAAGATTTGTACCTATTTTTGTATGTTTGTAATGAATAGGCTCCGAAACTACTGAACCGATTTGAAAAAATATTTCACTGTTGGGAAGCTACACTATCCCCGAGTGACATAGGCTATATTATATTTTGTAGCGAGGCCGAAGGCCGAGCTTACACTCGTGCGAAGCCGGGGCGGACGGCTAGTCTTCTATATATATAAAAGAAAGTCGTGTTAGTTACACTATTTATAACTCAAGAACGGCTGAACCGATTTGGCTGAAAAATGGTGGGGATGTAGCTTAGAACCAGGAAACGGACATAGGACTATTTTGTAGCGAGGCCGAAGGCCGAGCTTACACCCGTGCGAAGCCGGGGCGGTCGACTAGTTAATGATAAAATGTTTATTGCAGATTCAAGATCCGTATCAGTATACAACGCACTTTTATTATCGTGAATAAGTCTGCGTTTGACCACCAACCAAACAAACATTCCTTAAACAAACATTCAAACATAATAATATAAACATTCCTTAAAAAAAAAAATATTTTAAGGAATGTTTATTTATTTATGACTTACAGTAGCCGGATTTAGTATGATACGGCCTAGAAGTGTGGGTGCCATGCTTTACGTACTGTCTCCGGTCCTTCATAAAGTCAGCAAAAAATTTAAGCAAGCTGGGGTTGAAACCAATGTCACAGAGTTCGCGCAGTAATATGTCATTATCGATTTTGTCGAAAGCCTTCTGGAAATCGAAGTTAATGACATCGACTTGCGAATTAATTACTACAAGAACAAAAAAACTGTTTGAAATTTGAATTTCCCGCCAAAGTGAAACGTTTCACCTTAAAGTTTTGGCTCTTTTATCGAATTTTGACACTTTTATCGATTTTTTCAACTTTTATCAGGTAGATCTCGTCAAGCCCTTTTCTTAGGTATAGCACAGGTGCTGCCGAGTGCCCGGCAAAAACAATAACGGAAAAGAGGTACATTAGTTCGATAGATTATGAAGGCGCCTAAGAGCGCCTAATTTGAGATATTTTCTGTTCATTTTATTTTTGTTTTTTATTTTCATTGAAATATCTATACATCTATCTATCTATCTATACATATAATAAAAACGTAGAGATAAAAAAATCTGTAATTGCGAAATAACAAAAAATAAATCACACAGGGCGTCTTAAAATAAGCAGCTGAACACGATAGGACAGTTTTTAGAATGTTTGTTTGTTTGTTTGTCCGCGCACATCTCCTAAACCACTGGACGGATTTCAATGCGGTTTTCACTAATATGCTTAGAAATTACCAGATTAAAACATAGGCTATGTTATATCATTTATTTTAATTCTTTATTATTACATAAAAGAAATTAAACAATCATTGATTATTTTCTTCGCTACCCGAAAGGTAATATGAGGATCGTCATATAGCCTCAAGCAAGGAGGTCTAAAGCAAAGAGAATGTTATAGACATAGCCACTAAAAATTTGAAACTGTCAACCTGTCATTCAGATAATCAGTTTAAATTTAAAGAAGGTTCCTTAACCTTCTTAGATGAATGAACGTGTAGATCAAGGATGTTATAAAAACATAGGCCTTACAACCTCTTTGGTGATTCAATCCAATGCATTTTATTCCCAAGAGAATATAATACTCATACGGAGATTTTATTCTATGTTAGCATTTAAAACACAAAATATACCACATCCTATTTAATTCAGTCCCGCGAATAGAAATATTTAAAAAAGGCTATTTGTATGACAATAAACCTATACAACAAAATTCCGGACGCAATAAAGAAATAATAGCACTTTTCCAGAACCAACTTCGTAAGTTTCTAAACCAAAAATGTTATTACGAGATAAAAGATTTTTTCGACGGTAAAATTTAGAAAATTATAATTAGTAAATAAATATCGATCTATAAATAGTTAAGAAAGTAGCGTCATAAGTTTTGTATGATCGCATATATAATTAAGTAACCTATCACAATAAGTATGTTTTTTTTGGTAAAATTACTTCTGTCTGTGGTATGGTTTTGTGACCAGCCACTACATAAGTCATTGCTGCACCCTTTATGCAGGGTATATAAACTTAGCTTCTAGAAGAAGAAAGTGTATATTTGCAATAAGAATAAATAATGAATTTTACTATGATATATTAACAGATAAATAGAGTAGTTCCATTTCATGGCTTTTTAATCAAGGTATACATACAAATGCACGCGAAATAAGAAATAACTAGCCAAGAGCGTTTCAAGACAAGCATATGTCAGGGTTCCGTGGCCAAAGCCATATACTTGTGGTCGTATTCATAGTTCAGAAATTGGATGGTCATAGAAAAATTTGAACGAGCGAAGCTGGACAGTAAAATTTCAGAGATGTATCATCCCGACATGACATGATATACTTTTTATGGTTTAGACAAAAATAATACTTCAAAACATGCTGTGCACTGTGGTCACATTATCTTTTTGATTTGAAAACTGTTGACGGTGTTTTTACTTTTATGCTTCTATCAATACTTCACGCAGGGCGACATAAAATAAGCAGCTGAACATCTTAAGGCAGTTTTTAGAATTTTTGTGTGTTTGTTCACGCACATCTCCTAAACCCCTCGAAGAAAATGCAGACGGATTTAAATGCTGTTTTCACGAATATGCTTAGCTATGACCAGATTGAAGTATAGGCTATGTTATTTTGCGCAAGGGCCGGATTAAGGAAAGAAAAAAGGATTGAAAGTTTATATGAAAATCTACGCGTACGAAGTCGCGGGCAAAAAAACTAGTTATTAATAATTTAATTGATGATTTAGATAACTTCTCTGTTTCTGAGTCTAGGATTTGTTAAGTTGAAAGTTGCAAACAATATATTTCCTGTCACGGCAGCACATTAACCATACTAACACAAAATATTCGCAGCATTTTTAAGAATTTTTCTTATTTTAATACTTTCCAACAAAGACTAAACATAAATTGTGACATTTTTATACTAACCGAATGTTGGCTTGCCAAACAGTATAATGTACCATTAATTCCGGGATATAGTATGTACAAGAGTAATATTACGCACAATCAAAACGATGGAGTGATAGTTTATGCAAGAAATCATCTTAATATCTCAATCGAGGAACCAAACATACAGGCGCATACAGGATTGCAACCGATTGCTTATTAAAATTGGATCAGAATTTGCTATATTGGGTTTATATAGATCTCCTTCTTTTAAAAGTACACATAATTTTATAGACTCTCTGAATGTCGCTTTGCAAAACTTAACATCCTTCAAAAAAATAATTTTAATAGGAGATATTAATATTCTTCCAGGAAGTACTGATTCTCTGGCCCAGGACTACCTTAACCTATGCTCTTTCCATGGTATGCTCCTGTAACCCCCCCCCCTATGTATTTAAAAAAAATAATTATTTTAATTGGGTTTGGTGCTTAAAACTTAACTTTGTGAGATCCTATCCTAAAAATGAAATAATGAAATATTTATAAGTTTAGTCTTAATAAATTAAGACAGCTATCCGTTACTTATCTACCTGAACTTAAATCTAGTACTTTGTATTGGCCAAGTGATCGTCTAGGTAGGACCTATGTTGTGACCTATAATAACCCAAACAGATTGAGATGAATTCCTATTTTAACTTCTGCTCTAACGACTTCATACAAAATTTGACTAGTTAAAATCTTTACCTACAGATTATGCTCTACCTAAATTAATCTAGTATTAAGCTATTATGTTCCTAAAGAGTACCTTTTGTGACTGAATTAGTTCCGTAACCTTAGATTGAAACTACTACTAGACTAACTATAAGGATACACGTTATCTATACAGGGCAATTTCTTATAAGTTGATTTTAACGTTTTTGTTGCAAACAAAATAAACTAAGTTGTATTGTTTTAGTTTTCTCCCATGTGGCTAGCTTATGCTGTTTCAAAGCCCCTCCTCTCGCTTGGAAAAATGGACTTCAACCTTGAACTTGGACGGTCCTCTTCCACATTTAGGGGGAGAAAACAGTTTGAATTAGGGACAAGAGGACTTTATCTTTTGGCTAGTCTAAAGTCTAATATGTCTGTTTGTTCCTGAGTCATCTAACATTCACTACCAGTGTGGAAGTGGCAGGTTGGTGAGGTAGAATACCTTCAATTTGTTTGCGAGCCCTTTTGTTTACTTGCGAGAACCCACAGGACTTAAATTCATAAATCCCAGGGGTACTCTATCGGGCAATATAAATAAATATATAAATAGATAACGTGCTTCCCTATCTTAAACTAATCCTATGTTAAAACTATCCTAACTTAAAAGAAACCTTATCCTTAAAAGTAGTCCTATATGGTGTACACAAGCGTAATTCTTAACATATCAACATCACCTCACTAACTCATAATAAAAGAAGGAAAGTGACCGCAAGTAATTATTTAGTTAAAGGTAAGTTCATTATAGAATACAAACGCCTGATACCAAGTTCATAGCCAGACTCCGTTCGGTAAATAGAGTGAGTATACTATACAGTTGAATTTACAACTTTCTAGTAAATAAAATCTATGTCGAAGGTCTAGTTTCCCTGTTTTAGTAGAAACTTTGACTGGCTCTGCATTGCTTGGCCCATAGTCCTATTTACAGAAAATTAAGCTTTCTATAGCCAACTGAAAAACTATCTAGTTTTTAATTTAGAAGTCAACAAAGTCTGAATACAACTTCATGGGAAACGCTTGTTTCATGATCTTATATTGTTCGAACATTAATTGAATCACTTTCCAACTCTTTATAGTATCGTGAACATAGTCCTTATAGATAATTTCGGGTTTTACCAACTTCCGAATTAGATCAGTAGATTAATTTAGCTGGGTTATTGACTCGAATAAAAGAGGCTATCAGTTACCAGTATTATTTACTTGGCTACGAGAGGCTATGAGTTAGTCTCTCCATTAGATAGCTGAATAGATATTTCGACTGAAAGATTTTAAATGGTTAATCAACTCTAATCGTTTTCTTAATTGAACAACATATCTCAAATTACTAAGAGATAAAATTGCGTCAGTCATTTAGTAGGTAGGTGCAACCTTTATATTCTTAAATGACTTTACGTGAGATTTGAGGTTGATACTAAATGATCAGTTAAACAAAGATTTAACCAAATATGAATTGTAACTATGAAACCCAACTAAAAATATCTATTGATCTAGATCAAACACCTTCTTTGACTGAAACTGATTCCAGTAAAGTTAAATTAAACAACCTGAAAATAAAAATCCCTACTAAAGTTCTATGTCTTGGCTTTCTAACAAGTTCTCATTCCATGATCAAATTAGAACTCCAAGATCTCCCTACTTTCCTACACATAATCCCTAACTCCCTAGTCTAAAATACACCAAAGCTTAGCAAAGGACACGCGGGTCCTATATTTAACTATACACAAAAAAAAAACCAACTTAACCAACAGAGTTTATCGGGGTGCTCCATGTCCGATGTGAAACTCTGGCTATAGCTTGCGATCCCTAACATGGGTTACCAGCCCTCGAACGCCTAACTGGTTCCTACCTAGAAAACCCTACAAAGGCAAACTCGAGAGTGCTATTCGTCCTAAAACGAACAAAACAACTCTTGGGGATTGAGTTTGTGATCCTTTCCCTAACGTAAGGACAGTTTATTATGGTAACTGAAATCGGGTCCAAGACTGTCGCAAAATGAACAAAGGGCCCGCTAGGAAAAACCTGTTAAGGTGATTCCAGAGGCTATTCTTGACCACATATTTCAATTGGATTTATCCATATAATCTGAAGACTGTATCGATGCCTCATTTAAGGGCTAAAATCGACCTTGGGTTCGTCTCAAGTTCCCAAGTCCCCCCTAACTGGTACTTTACTTAATGACAGCTCCACAAGAGTTTTAGATCCAGGAACTACCACTGTCTTAAACCATGTCAAGACGAACGCAATTGTCCAATATTTTAATTAAAAAGGTGACTTTACTATTCTATTTACATTATGCTCAAAAACATACAAGGCAACGACTTCCAATCAATATCATGGAAAATGCCCCTGACACTTGTAGCCGAGCTCTAAACACTAATGATTACTCAAAACTAGAAGTTATTTAACACTGCCAACATGTATTGAAATTAATTTTCAGTCGGACAGAGTTTCTGCGTAAAAATAAAATATATTGAACAACCGCGGAACAAAAGCTAAAAACCCCACCTTCGCGCTCCGAGTGCCGTAGTAAACAAGTATCCCGAAACCTGCCTACACGATCCTTATATAGTTTTTCCTCTCCTCCCTCTACCCTTTCCTCAAATGCGTCTCGAAAGTCTCGAAAGTCCCGAAAAGCGCTCTAACTGACTTTCGCGACGTTCGCGACACATAGGTATAAAACTTCCCTTCCCTCGCCCCTTCTTCCTGTAAGTATTATCGGCTGCCTGCGTAGCCGTCGCAGGAGACTCATTTGGCCTTTCCTCCCTTACCCCTCCTTCATGTACGTCTCATCGTGTATCTGCGTAGCTGTCGTGGGAGTCGCATTGGGGTTTTTTTTTCTCCTCCCTTGCCCCTCCTTCATGTCCGTCTCATCGGCTATCTGCGTAGCTGTCGCAGGCGTCGCAGCGGTCGTAGCGGACGTAGGAATCGCAGCAGACGTAGCGGGCGTAGGAGTCGTAGCTGTCATGGGGGTCGCAGCAGTCTCAGGCATCGTAGGAGACACATTTTAGATTTGCACGACGCGTACGCTTCCGACTTAACTGTTTTTTCGCGACTACCTCTATGTACATACCTACTTATTGCCAAAGATCTCAGACAAGTTTCCTGATTTAAATGATTCCGTGCAATAAATGAGATTATTTTCTGTAAGTTTCGTGCAATATTATTAAATACGAGTGTACGGAGTGTTTTGTAAAATAACAAACATAATTTGATAGTTTTACAGTGTTTTTTTTTACTTGAGCTTTTGTCGTAAAATTACCGTCAATACAAATCTACAACAATTTGATAAAACTACATTTGGATTAGATAATCTTTAGTAAACATATTTTAGCCAAAAAGTCATCGCTTTTGTCAGAGTTTGTGTAATTTCATTGTCAAATCATTTCTAACCTCCATGTCAACATCTAAGTGAAACCCAAAACTATGTCTACGAACCAATTTAGTGTTTTTCTAAATGTTTATTTTTATCCCTATGGTTTCCAGGCTAATCAAGGACCTCTGGTACTCTGAATTGGATTCAAATGTACCCAATTATATACAGAAATTGAAAGCTTTGAGCTATGAAATACAATGGATTTAAGTTTTACATCTCAATTGTTAAAAGCTTATATCAACACACCATGTCGGAACCCGCAAGATTTACATCAAATATTTCAAAAGGACTACATTTAATACTTCAAAATAAGGTAAGACTAAAATCTCTACTGTTAATAATATAAAGAAAAGAAAGTTTGTAATTTAGATGAAAATGTACCTATACTTTCTTAACACCATGACAAAAACAAAGTCTTGCTAGTCAGCTAGCAACCAGTACATCTTTCATAATAATAAATCACTAAAATACAGCTACAATTAACAATAAGCCTCCAGATGTCTTCAGTTTCCGTGCATAGAATGACAATGTTCGCTCATTGTTACCGTAAAGTTGTTTTTATACTTGTCTCTTGTTCAAATATTGGTTAATACATATTTTCATAATAAAATCTCCCTCTAAGCACAATTTTCAACTACTCCAATACTTTTGTTGTGTCCGATCTCTGCGCATAATCATACAAATAGAATTGGTATCTTTCCCATTGTAATACTTAAACTTCTTAATTTCCAGGCTGCATGGACATTTCTGTTTCACCGAGGAGATTCAATTGATGTCTTTTCTCCAGTTCGTCCCCAGATCCCAAAGTCAAGACTGAACGATGCCTGCTGTCCGGAAGAGTCATACTTCAGTGAATTTCTCTTTGCTTGAGTATAGAAATCTAATGTAAGCAGTAAGCTGAACTAATTAAGGTAAACTTATCCTAAATGTAATACGTTACAAAAGAGTGCCTTTGAAGGATTACTCATACTTTAGAAACAGTTAGATATGTGTATAATGTAAAGGATATGTTCCGTTACTTTGTTATTACAATAAAGTATGAGACAATAACTTTCCAAGTCAAAGTTATTTATATAATGTCCCTCAATCATTTAATTGTTAATAGTTAAACCGGTAAACTATACAATCTCAAGTCGCAGTCTTAAATAAATACTGTAGAAACCTATACTTTAATTTCATAATATTTGTGAATGTCAACGAGGTCATTTTGAACCGTCACAGCGACCCCAAAAATATTACGCAGATGCTTATTTCTTAATCGGAGTAAATTTTTCCAATAATAAATTAAATTCACAAATATTCTCTAATCATTCTACTTTATTTGCAAGTGCAAAATTAAATTTTTCAAAATCCGTTTTCTAACAATAAATTATGAGTAAACGAATGTGTGTGTTTCCCTATTACAATATGTTAAAGTGTTTTTAAACCAACGCAAAAATAATCGTCAAAAACCCTCAGACTTTTAGTTTGTTAATACATTGACTATAAAGAAAATTGTCCCTTCCCCAGTAAACCCTTTCATTTGCAAGGAAAATTTGTTTGTGGGACAAATTCAATCCTAGCGAAACCACGTAAATTCCCTTTCCTACGTGAATACTCCCTGATTCACTAGAAAGCAAAGTTTACGCACTCCTTCCAAAATCAGGCGAATCCAATGTTGAAGAAGAAAAAATTCCGTATAGACGCTATATTCCACTAAAAGTCTAATAAAAGATAATTTCTTATTATTAATGGTCGGAAATTGTGAAGTGTGGACGATTTCAATTAGCTTCTTGTAGAGTTAGGACCTTTTCGAAATCAACGTTTGTTGATGATATTATAAATTAACCCTAACACCAAATTTCTCCTTCGAAAAGATCAATTGTAGTTATGTTTGCTAAAACCCAGATTCTGAAAAACTGTCTCAAATTGTAATAATGATAACACCTTAAATCCCTTTTAAAAGAATTTAACTCTTACATAAACTCACTATATCACTCTCAATTTCATTCTATCTTTCATTATTCTAAAATTATTGGAGTAAATCATTCAACTCTTGCATTGCATTCCTTTCGCTGCTTTACACGCTGATTTAAGAAGCTAGCACTACTCATTAAATTTGACACAAACATTTTGCACATTCTCCCTCCCTTGACTTGCATAACATCAAAATTAACTGAAGGACCTGCTTCCATTCACAAAGATTATTTTAGTTCTTCTATTATATACAATAAATCTCCAAAGTTGACCCAATACTAATCTAATATAATAATTTGAAAATAATTATAATTCTTACGTCTTTAAAACAATTCAATAGTTCTCAATAGTATTAAAAGGTAATACCAAATATTATACAAAATATATATACTAAATGTCCTAATAATAACAAGAGATACTCATAACAGAAGATTTGTCAATAATTATAAATATTATACCATCTAAATAAGTCAATTAACCAATTTACCTTCTAAACCTTTATAATCCAAAACCTCATATGCCTAAATATCGTTTTACAAGATCACTCAAGAATATTTAATATCATATAATTAACTCAAGGTAACAAGTTAATCATTATATAAAAATAACAAAAAAAAATAAACTTTCAAAATGATGACATTAGTATGTTCCCATTTTGTTACAAGTAATTAACATCTGTACAATTCTAAGAAAATTACAAAATAAAAAGTATCCTAAAGTCTAATTTAAACGTAATACTAACAGTTTTACTTATTAACTATAAGTAGTTAATCTTCACCGACCCCCAATCTATAATAATCTAAAAATAATTTACATATAGCTTGCTTTGCCCCACGACTTCAATTGCACGGCGATAAAAAAAATTGTGATGATGATGATACAACAGCCTATTTCACTCCCTAAAACATCAGGTATCCGCCAGTGAAAATGCCGTTGAAATCGGCCCAGTCGTTCCAGAGAACATACACACGTTGCCTTTTACATATACACATACATAGATAGATTTTTTTTTTTTTTTTTCAATGAGTATTATAACTAAATTAACACAAACATTCTCTATAATTTTAACTACTTATCGCACCAGAATAACAAATCGACCCCTATATCTCAAACTAATATAATCTTAACTTAGTTATAGCTGGTTCACACTGTATGACAACTGTTCGAACATTTTCAAACTCACCTAAATCGAATATATACAACATAAAATAACGCTACATCATAAATCTTCTATACTTCATAAAAAAAACTGAATGCTGAAATGTTTAAAAAAATAAATGTTTTTTTTTTTTCGATTTAAAAATTTACCTCTAAATTTCGTACAAAGATATTAGTTAACTAAGCTAATACAAGCATTGCTCCTTTAATCATTATTATTCTTTCGATAACATTATTTATTTATTTTTTATTAATGCATAAGTAAGTAGGTTTGCGTTCGACCACCAACTCGCCCGACACCAAACCGATGACGTGTTCCACGATGGAGCACACCTACCCAGAAGAAACCGTTTCGCTCGCGATTTGAAGACACCTAGGTTGTAACCATTCGCCGATGGCAAAATAACTAAGATTATCGGAGCCAAACTTAAAACAAAAAGAATAAATAAATAATTCCGCGACAAAATTAAAAATCATATATTATTATTTTTCTACACTATCTAAAATGAGTTTAACAACAAAATTTATTAACGATCTACAGAACTGTACATTATGTGTACCAGTTGTTGACTTTCTTGAAATAGAATTTACTCCTCTTTTAAAAAATTTTACTTATTTAAATTATGCCTATATTAACTAAACAAAATACAAGTTAACACTAAAACTACACTAACAGTTAGACTGTCCATAGACTGTTGAAAGTCCAAAAACAATCCAAATGCTCAAGTCCACCACCAGTTGATAGCGTACCCAACATGCCGAAGGCATTACCACGTTGAATGGCAATGCTCACACGTTGAGCTAGATAGTAGTACTAGATAGTTCCCGATCCGCAAAGCCCAATGTCTCGACCCCAAACGTCTCAAACGTGTAACCATTCGCGCCGATTGTGTTGCTTTGCCGAATTAAAATTTAACCTAATTTGAAATTACAATTCTACCTAAATATACAGATTCAAATATTTAATTACCTTTTCAGTTTTTTTTTTTTTTTTTTTTCTTAATAATCGAATGTCATAGTTCTTTTTTTTTTTTTTTTTTTAAACTTATTAACAACTTACTACTCTTAACCACAACACATACTCAAATCGTCCCTATACTCAGAAAAGTTAGTTAGGAAACACAAGTGTTACCCCACGGTTTTGCCTGTCCAAACTTAAGAAAATACCTACTACATGATAAAATTTATCTCTACTGTGAAATTAAATGGTAGACATTTTCCCATCTCTACTTTTCATTTTAACATTCCGCTCTAACAATCCACGAACTAAAGTAAACAAACACCCATACGTATGTACCTACAAACTTCCACATTAAACTTATAGAGGAATTTGTCAAACTTAACTGTCTCTTGTTCTTAAATAATACAGATAAATACCATATAACTGAACGTTATTCGGCTCTCATTTGTAACTAAGTTCTAAATTTTTCCATATATTTAATACCATCTGAATTCCGTGGAGCCACCAAAGATTTTCCTGCCTATCTTACACTCCCTTACTAAACATAAATAGCCGAGCGAGAGTCGAACCCGCGCACGAACAGCTCCGTATCGCCACCTATAAAAAATATCCATTCCATTCTACTTCCTAGTACCTGTTGTTGTTCTACCGTCACCAGAAATACACCATCCAACCATACTTAACTCTAAAACTGTCCTAAGTCTATACTTATGTCAGTTACTTCCATTTTTATAATATTAATTAAGATTACCACTATCTAAACTGAAGACTACCTATTATATTTGCCTTATCTAGACTGCTAACTCAACTGGCTACCTATGTACTTAAGCTTTGTGAAATAATTTAAAATCAAGAAACAACTGCAAAAAGGAGACGTTTAGGATGTCTTAGTACAATACCTACATACTTTCTAGTTAATTACACAATTATAACCTAAATTCAGTTTGCAATTTTAATTTTTCATTAATTTAGATTGTTCCCGCATTTTTCTTAAGAATAATAAACATTCCAAAACATCATGACATGCTAAACTTATATACAACTCTCTTTTAGTGTTCCGGAACATCTCCTTGTTTAATTTTTCTTTTCTTTCTCGTATTTCTTCCTCGGGTAGGCTAAAGCCTCTAAGCCCACACATTTTTCACCCATACCGCTCTCAGATTATTTCTAATTAAACATTTAAATTCCTTGTATAATAACTAAAGTAATTAACATCAGGGTTCGCAGATATTTGACCACGAACTATTTACATTGCAAATTGATCTAAACTAACCTTAAAGTATTATTTACTTCTACCATTCCTGTTTACACGAGATAATTGATCAATTCTTAACTAATAATACCATACAATCTTGCTGTCTACTGCATCGCCTCTGAAAAGTATACATAGAAATCATAACACGTAGAAAATTATAGCCAATAAATGTCCGCAGCTTCACGTATACAAACAGCCGTATACAATTTTATATCGAACTAAACCATTTTACCAAAACCCAACCATACCATATTTTCCCCATTCGAACATGACTAACATGACATAACCGAATACATCCTATTCCTAGTTCTTCTCCTACTTTCTTTGGTCATACATCCAGTGTCTCGTCCTTCAGCCATCTTGTACCCTAAACCTTTCGTCGTCAATTTTTATAAATCCTTTAATCGATCATATCAAACCTATTTATTTTTTCTCAAATAGAAAAGATAAATACTTATTTCGCTTGTTCTACTATAAGTACCTTACTTAATAAAACCAAAAACTAAAAATGTTTATCCCACTATGCCTCTTTATCCACAGATCTGTACCTATATTTTAATACTAATCATCCTTAAAACATTCATCTACCTCAACAAAACTCCTAAAGAAGAGCCTACAGTAAAATACAGATGACTAGGCGGTATAACCCTAATAGCCCTAGCCTGCCCATTAATGAGTGAAATCCTAGAACAAAAAATATATTAAATTGTCTATGACATCCTATGGCTGTCATTATCTATAAATAGAGTTTAAGTTTGCTTACATACGATATTAAATTAATTTTGTTAAAAGTTCTATCACCTAACTGGAAAACTGAAAACTATACATAAAATTCGCTATACCAAAAAGATATCAAGAATTCTAACTCGGGTTTTATTGTTTTACATAGCAATTACGCTTCGCATTCAATTTTTAACTGAGGTACGTTAACAAATTTTTCTACTTATTTACTAACCCAAATATGTCTTTTACAAGTAATTACCTCTACACCTCACTTAAGAATAGCAAAATTCTACTTAAAAACTCATCGATTCGTCTACTATGCCTTAGGTAAAGGCCTTACAATTTTTAACGAAATTAATGAACTATTTTCAGGACCACCTGTTGAGAATTTGTCTGGAATCTATCTATATACACAAACCTACATGGAAACATTTAAAATCTCTACCCAAGCTAAGAAAGATTTCCCGTCCTAACGCTAAAATAATGATGAAGAACTCCGCAACCTGGTATGTATCCAAACTCCAGTCTATCATTCTCGCAACTTCTCAAGACTCTAATACTGTTGACGATAATTAGATACCAATTAATATGACCAGCTAACTCAATTCTCCTGTTTAAGTTTTATACACAATAATCTCTTATGTTGTTATTAAATTGTCAGTACAAATACAGTTAAATCAGCTCATCATGGCTCTAACTATATTAATTGTTCAAATGAAGTGATTACATAGCGAAATTTGTTTTTCATCTATTATTTATAGTTCATTTTAATAAGTTATCTTTTAGAAACTTAGTGGAAATTAACAATTGAAGGTCACGCATTGTTTCTCTCTATTAAAATAAATACATACAAAGCAGAATTTGTTTAGTTTCTACAAAATGCTTTGCATGACGTTCGCTTAGTAGAACGTGTTTGTTATTTACCAGTGAAGTTACTACAAACGGACCCTACTGCATTTTGTAAATGACAATCTATGCAACTTAAATACAATACATTGTAGATGATTCTGGTTAACTAACTAATACCTAACTCACTCAACTAAAATCTCACACAGTTTTGTTACGTACTCCTAAACTCTTGTCAGATTGTAATCATACCTTAGATTTTAAAAGTATTTTATGATTTCAGATATTCTACAAAATGCCTGACACCGTTCCTGTTAAAGATGTCTCCTTCTCCGCTAAATCAACTACAAAGCTCTTTACAATTGTAATGCTATTGTTGTCTCATCTTATGTGTAACGTACTTATGAAATAAACAGTTCTTTAGTTTTGTTTTAACTATCAAGACACTAGGCAGATATAGGCACGTAATATTGGTACAAATTCTCATAATTCCTCTTAACAGATAGTTCGAATCTACCTAGACAACTGAATGTTGTTAGCTTTTACGCTATATATACCTGTGCAAGTGTGCATTAAACAATAACCTTTCCTTCTGAATAGTTGGGTATAATACTCCTAATTTAACCTGATGACTACCTATATGAAATTTGAAAGTTTCACCTACAATGATGGAAAACTTCTTTCAAGTAAGCGATGAAATACGTTCAGATACTCAATTTAATTTCTACTATACATATCCTAAAAAACCAGCCTCCTAACCTTTTATCTTTAGAACCTTGATTCACCTTTATACTTTGTCTACCTAATAATTGATTTATCTAACCATTCTTAAGTAATATTTATCATCTCAATCTTATTCGATCGCTCCCACGGCAGCAATTTGTCCAGGAGAACCTGGATTACATAATAATTTTCCTACCTTATCAATAAGAGACTAACTATATGACGCTAACCTGTTTCACTATATGACAACTTAGATTCTATATTTTGGTCGGTTGACCAAAATGTATCATTAAAACCCGTTGAAATAACTAAAGTTCATATCCTGAGTCACGGCTTCACCATTTGTAACCCCCCCCCTATGTATTTAAAAAAAATAATTATTTTAATTGGGTTTGGTGCTTAAAACTTAACTTTGTGAGATCCTATCCTAAAAATGAAATAATGAAATATTTATAAGTTTAGTCTTAATAAATTAAGACAGCTATCCGTTACTTATCTACCTGAACTTAAATCTAGTACTTTGTATTGGCCAAGTGATCGTCTAGGTAGGACCTATGTTGTGACCTATAATAACCCAAACAGATTGAGATGAATTCCTATTTTAACTTCTGCTCTAACGACTTCATACAAAATTTGACTAGTTAAAAATCTTTACCTACAGATTATGCTCTACCTAAATTAATCTAGTATTAAGCTATTATGTTCCTAAAGAGTACCTTTTGTGACTGAATTAGTTCCGTAACCTTAGATTGAAACTACTACTAGACTAACTATAAGGATACACGTTATCTATACAGGGCAATTTCTTATAAGTTGATTTTAACGTTTTTGTTGCAAACAAAATAAACTAAGTTGTATTGTTTTAGTTTTCTCCCATGTGGCTAGCTTATGCTGTTTCAAAGCCCCTCCTCTCGCTTGGAAAAATGGACTTCAACCTTGAACTTGGACGGTCCTCTTCCACATTTAGGGGGAGAAAACAGTTTGAATTAGGGACAAGAGGACTTTATCTTTTGGCTAGTCTAAAGTCTAATATGTCTGTTTGTTCCTGAGTCATCTAACATTCACTACCAGTGTGGAAGTGGCAGGTTGGTGAGGTAGAATACCTTCAATTTGTTTGCGAGCCCTTTTGTTTACTTGCGAGAACCCACAGGACTTAAATTCATAAATCCCAGGGGTACTCTATCGGGCAATATAAATAAATATATAAATAGATAACGTGCTTCCCTATCTTAAACTAATCCTATGTTAAAACTATCCTAACTTAAAAGAAACCTTATCCTTAAAAGTAGTCCTATATGGTGTACACAAGCGTAATTCTTAACATATCAACATCACCTCACTAACTCATAATAAAAGAAGGAAAGTGACCGCAAGTAATTATTTAGTTAAAGGTAAGTTCATTATAGAATACAAACGCCTGATACCAAGTTCATAGCCAGACTCCGTTCGGTAAATAGAGTGAGTATACTATACAGTTGAATTTACAACTTTCTAGTAAATAAAATCTATGTCGAAGGTCTAGTTTCCCTGTTTTAGTAGAAACTTTGACTGGCTCTGCATTGCTTGGCCCATAGTCCTATTTACAGAAAATTAAGCTTTCTATAGCCAACTGAAAAACTATCTAGTTTTTAATTTAGAAGTCAACAAAGTCTGAATACAACTTCATGGGAAACGCTTGTTTCATGATCTTATATTGTTCGAACATTAATTGAATCACTTTCCAACTCTTTATAGTATCGTGAACATAGTCCTTATAGATAATTTCGGGTTTTACCAACTTCCGAATTAGATCAGTAGATTAATTTAGCTGGGTTATTGACTCGAATAAAAGAGGCTATCAGTTACCAGTATTATTTACTTGGCTACGAGAGGCTATGAGTTAGTCTCTCCATTAGATAGCTGAATAGATATTTCGACTGAAAGATTTTAAATGGTTAATCAACTCTAATCGTTTTCTTAATTGAACAACATATCTCAAATTACTAAGAGATAAAATTGCGTCAGTCATTTAGTAGGTAGGTGCAACCTTTATATTCTTAAATGACTTTACGTGAGATTTGAGGTTGATACTAAATGATCAGTTAAACAAAGATTTAACCAAATATGAATTGTAACTATGAAACCCAACTAAAAATATCTATTGATCTAGATCAAACACCTTCTTTGACTGAAACTGATTCCAGTAAAGTTAAATTAAACAACCTGAAAATAAAAATCCCTACTAAAGTTCTATGTCTTGGCTTTCTAACAAGTTCTCATTCCATGATCAAATTAGAACTCCAAGATCTCCCTACTTTCCTACACATAATCCCTAACTCCCTAGTCTAAAATACACCAAAGCTTAGCAAAGGACACGCGGGTCCTATATTTAACTATACACAAAAAAAAACCCAACTTAACCAACAGAGTTTATCGGGGTGCTCCATGTCCGATGTGAAACTCTGGCTATAGCTTGCGATCCCTAACATGGGTTACCAGCCCTCGAACGCCTAACTGGTTCCTACCTAGAAAACCCTACAAAGGCAAACTCGAGAGTGCTATTCGTCCTAAAACGAACAAAACAACTCTTGGGGATTGAGTTTGTGATCCTTTCCCTAACGTAAGGACAGTTTATTATGGTAACTGAAATCGGGTCCAAGACTGTCGCAAAATGAACAAAGGGCCCGCTAGGAAAAACCTGTTAAGGTGATTCCAGAGGCTATTCTTGACCACATATTTCAATTGGATTTATCCATATAATCTGAAGACTGTATCGATGCCTCATTTAAGGGCTAAAATCGACCTTGGGTTCGTCTCAAGTTCCCAAGTCCCCCCTAACTGGTACTTTACTTAATGACAGCTCCACAAGAGTTTTAGATCCAGGAACTACCACTGTCTTAAACCATGTCAAGACGAACGCAATTGTCCAATATTTTAATTAAAAAGGTGACTTTACTATTCTATTTACATTATGCTCAAAAACATACAAGGCAACGACTTCCAATCAATATCATGGAAAATGCCCCTGACACTTGTAGCCGAGCTCTAAACACTAATGATTACTCAAAACTAGAAGTTATTTAACACTGCCAACATGTATTGAAATTAATTTTCAGTCGGACAGAGTTTCTGCGTAAAAATAAAATATATTGAACAACCGCGGAACAAAAGCTAAAAACCCCACCTTCGCGCTCCGAGTGCCGTAGTAAACAAGTATCCCGAAACCTGCCTACACGATCCTTATATAGTTTTTCCTCTCCTCCCTCTACCCTTTCCTCAAATGCGTCTCGAAAGTCTCGAAAGTCCCGAAAAGCGCTCTAACTGACTTTCGCGACGTTCGCGACACATAGGTATAAAACTTCCCTTCCCTCGCCCCTTCTTCCTGTAAGTATTATCGGCTGCCTGCGTAGCCGTCGCAGGAGACTCATTTGGCCTTTCCTCCCTTACCCCTCCTTCATGTACGTCTCATCGTGTATCTGCGTAGCTGTCGTGGGAGTCGCATTGGGGTTTTTTTTTCTCCTCCCTTGCCCCTCCTTCATGTCCGTCTCATCGGCTATCTGCGTAGCTGTCGCAGGCGTCGCAGCGGTCGTAGCGGACGTAGGAATCGCAGCAGACGTAGCGGGCGTAGGAGTCGTAGCTGTCATGGGGGTCGCAGCAGTCTCAGGCATCGTAGGAGACACATTTTAGATTTGCACGACGCGTACGCTTCCGACTTAACTGTTTTTTCGCGACTACCTCTATGTACATACCTACTTATTGCCAAAGATCTCAGACAAGTTTCCTGATTTAAACGATTCCGTGCAATAAATGAGATTATTTTCTGTAAGTTTCGTGCAATATTATTAAATACGAGTGTACGGAGTGTTTTGTAAAATAACAAACATAATTTGATAGTTTTACAGTGTTTTTTTTTACTTGAGCTTTTGTCGTAAAATTACCGTCAATACAAATCTACAACAATTTGATAAAACTACATTTGGATTAGATAATCTTTAGTAAACATATTTTAGCCAAAAAGTCATCGCTTTTGTCAGAGTTTGTGTAATTTCATTGTCAAATCATTTCTAACCTCCATGTCAACATCTAAGTGAAACCCAAAACTATGTCTACGAACCAATTTAGTGTTTTTCTAAATGTTTATTTTTATCCCTATGGTTTCCAGGCTAATCAAGGACCTCTGGTACTCTGAATTGGATTCAAATGTACCCAATTATATACAGAAATTGAAAGCTTTGAGCTATGAAATACAATGGATTTAAGTTTTACATCTCAATTGTTAAAAGCTTATATCAACACACCATGTCGGAACCCGCAAGATTTACATCAAATATTTCAAAAGGACTACATTTAATACTTCAAAATAAGGTAAGACTAAAATCTCTACTGTTAATAATATAAAGAAAAGAAAGTTTGTAATTTAGATGAAAATGTACCTATACTTTCTTAACACCATGACAAAAACAAAGTCTTGCTAGTCAGCTAGCAACCAGTACATCTTTCATAATAATAAATCACTAAAATACAGCTACAATTAACAATAAGCCTCCAGATGTCTTCAGTTTCCGTGCATAGAATGACAATGTTCGCTCATTGTTACCGTAAAGTTGTTTTTATACTTGTCTCTTGTTCAAATATTGGTTAATACATATTTTCATAATAAAATCTCCCTCTAAGCACAATTTTCAACTACTCCAATACTTTTGTTGTGTCCGATCTCTGCGCATAATCATACAAATAGAATTGGTATCTTTCCCATTGTAATACTTAAACTTCTTAATTTCCAGGCTGCATGGACATTTCTGTTTCACCGAGGAGATTCAATTGATGTCTTTTCTCCAGTTCGTCCCCAGATCCCAAAGTCAAGACTGAACGATGCCTGCTGTCCGGAAGAGTCATACTTCAGTGAATTTCTCTTTGCTTGAGTATAGAAATCTAATGTAAGCAGTAAGCTGAACTAATTAAGGTAAACTTATCCTAAATGTAATACGTTACAAAAGAGTGCCTTTGAAGGATTACTCATACTTTAGAAACAGTTAGATATGTGTATAATGTAAAGGATATGTTCCGTTACTTTGTTATTACAATAAAGTATGAGACAATAACTTTCCAAGTCAAAGTTATTTATATAATGTCCCTCAATCATTTAATTGTTAATAGTTAAACCGGTAAACTATACAATCTCAAGTCGCAGTCTTAAATAAATACTGTAGAAACCTATACTTTAATTTCATAATATTTGTGAATGTCAACGAGGTCATTTTGAACCGTCACACTCCCCGCACACACGTTTCCTACACATCAAAGTGGGTCTTGTTTGGACCGCATAATACTTAAATCGAATTTCCCCTCACTTGCACTTATTATTAACTCGTCAATAACCGATCATAAGGCTGCCCTACTAACCTTAAACTGTAAAGTACCTAAACAAAACTTCGCCCGCACAATTACTAAATTAAATACAAACTTGAAAATGACTTGTTCGATCGACTTTGACCCAGTCTACAATTCTGCATACCCGACACATTTTCTATTAGCATTGCTGATCTGCATTTTAGTATGACATACTAAAATGCAGATCAGCAATGCTAATAGAAAATGTGTCGGGTGCAATTCAGATAAATACAATTAATATTTGTTTGACAAACAAAAATTATAACATTAAACCGTGGATTACACCATGGTCTCATTCGCTGTATGAAACATAGAGATAAACTACACATGAAGGCTAAATCAAACCCTGGTAATTCCATATTGCAATTATCGTATAAAAGATATCGAAATTTTTGTAATGATCTCCTTAAAAAAGTTAAAATAAACTACGATAAAATTGCACTAGAGAGGGCTGGAACGAATAGTAAACTGATCTGGAAATGCATTAAAGATGTAACGTATCTTGCAAAACAACGTGAATCATCTTCAGGTTTATTACAAGCACACACATTTATTTGACATCAGCTAATATCGCAAATAACTTTTTTGTTAATGTTGGTAAATGTCTTGTAGAAAAAATTCAGGGCCAATTACAGTACTTTACAAGCACTTATTTTACGTGTAGCAGTAGCTTATCATCCTTTGCATTGCTAGATACAGACGAAGCTGAGGTGGACAGCATAATCAAGAGTTTGAAAGATGACTATGCAGTAGGATGGGATAGTATCCCAAATAAGATTATTAAACAATTTAGACACATTTTAGTTCCACCATTGACTCATATTTTTCAAAGATGTTTATCTACAGGAGTTTTTCCCAAGTGTCTTAAAAAAGCTGTAGTAATCCCAGTGTATAAATCTGGCAGTAAAGATCAAGTGACCAACTATAGACCTATAAACTCATCTACCTTCTTTGTCTAAAGTTATAAATAATAAATAGAAAAAATTATAAATAAAAGGCTGGTCAAGTTTTTAGAGAAAAAATCAATTTTGTCAAATACACAGTTTGGTTTTAGACCTAAAATATCAACTGCCGATGCCGTACATCATCTGACTGACCACTTAGCTCAGGAACTTGATAAAGGTAACCACACAGTAGGAATCTTCCTCGACCTCGCCAAAGCTTTTGACACAATTTATATACCTATACTTTTACGCAAGCTTGAGATTTAAACGATTTAATATAAGCCCTCTTAACATCCCCTTACAAAATCTGACGCGCTCGATAAATGTATTTTTTTTTTCATTTTCATTTTCAACTCTTACGTATGACCAAACGCATCATGCAAACGATCAGATTAACATACGTATATTATTTAAAATACGTAGGACATTGATGCTATCAATGTCTGACGCGCTGGAGTATGTCCATGCAACAGTTTTTTTCACATATTTGAAAGTCTATAGCGGCTCCCCCACCGATGAAAAGGTAACATTATATTAAAAAAAACTTCTTATCATCTTAGCTTTGCTCCTCAATAGGTCTCTATGACGCTCAGGTATCGCCCCCATTTAGCATCGTGGGCTCCCCCTACCATAAAGAACAAAACTTTTACAAGAAATAGATAACCAGATACATCAAAAATAAATCCAACTTAAATTAAACCTATATCAATACACAGTTATATAAATACATGATTTTACTACATAATTATTACACAAACTTAAATTACCTATACCAATATCAATACATAACTATATAAGTATATGCTTTTACTACATATTATTACACAAATTATAATATTAATATATACATAGGAAATAAAGAAATATTTATAAAAAAATATATAATGTTTTACTTACCAGAAAAATTATAAAAACCAGTAAGCAGGCGATGATACCCGCGCTAAAATACGGGCTGCAGTTTACTGATTTAGAAAACGAGCATTGTTCCGAAATTTTGGGTGTCTTCACGTTGCCAGGCTTTATTTGCCGCCGGTTCCCTGCAGCCCTGCGCCGGCTCTCAGCCAGGGGTTCAACCTGTCACAACAACAAAGTAATTATATGGCTGCACTCCTGGCTATCTGGCTATCAGTGCTGCGCAGTCCCGAGCGCCTTAGGCCGTATTGGTGTCAGAGATGGGTTCTAAATTCAGAGTTTTACGTATTTGTAATACGTAATCTTTATTATCTATAAATTACTAATTTTAGAATTACAGAATTTAATACATATAATTATAAATTGTACAAACTCTTAGGTAATAAACTTTCCCAAACAAATGAAAAATGAAAATGAAAATGAAAAATGTTTAATTACTGCAAATAAGTTCTATAGTACCTACATACAAGTACCTGCAATTTGATAAACAAAGCATAAAGCAAAAATAGTGAGAGTTGGGCTTGTGTAATGAGGGTTCCGATCCGTACCACCTCCAAATACAAAAATTAGTGTAAAATAAGACAACATCACGCCCAGACGGCCACCCATTCAAGTTCCGACCACACCTTATGTTACTAAACTTGGTAATGAACAGAAATTATTTGTGACCAACTCATGGCTATTATTTTGTACTTTAGAATGTGTACTATAATAATGCCAAGTTTGACCCGCATTCTTCAGTCTTCCCGTGAACATGGTGCATGTAACTGCGCCGAAATATCGGGAGCTTTTTCCACAAACTTACCACGCTAAATATCCCGTAAATAATCATAACTGTAGCTAATTGTTGATGTTTTTTCGTTGCTTATACAAGGCAGATAGCTGCATGAATCTTATACCTCGAATTTAAATACTGAATGCACATGTAACATGAATCGAAAGTTGAACCTGAAATGCACAAGTGCCCGCTCTTGACAACTTAGTATTTGAAAAGATATATTTTATTGTTTGACAGGTACCAACTCAAGGCAAGAAAACCAAATACCTGATACCTATTCGCTCAGGCCCCTTTCCCACTGGGCACTCTGGGCACGAGGACCCCGTGATCGATAGGGGCCACAGGTTCCTGTCAGATCACCAAACGATAACCGATATTTATTACCGAAAAACATATTTATTTCGAAAAAATCAATGGATATTGAATGACTACAATACCTACTTGCTTATTAACTTTTGCATGCGTGAAGCTACTCTACTCTCGACCGAAAATTGTGCTCTGTCAAGGTCATATCCTTATTTCCTATTACCCTAATGTGCCCAGGGCCTCCAATAGGTTAAAGATGGCCCTGTATTCGCTCAAGACACCAGGGCCAACTTTTTGGGGTTAATTTAACGCGCCGCGTTACGATCGTGTTTGTAGATATGATTGTAATTAGCATGTCTATTCTGCAAGCTAAGTGAACGCGCAAGTGAAGTGATAAGCTAAGTGAACGTGTATTTTTCTTATCGATTACTATATAGAAATGTCAAAATGTCGAGTGACCCTTGACCGTAGTCCCTTACCCTTATAATTCGATGTTTTGACATTTATCTGCAGAAATAGGTAAGAAAAAGTCACATTCACTTCGCTTATCACTTCACTTGCGCGTTCACTTAGCTTGCAGTATAGATATGCAGGGCCCAGTGATCCTACCTGATATTTAGATATGGTCACGTAGGTTCCGTCCCGTTGGCTGACTACCGTGATTGGCTCGGTGCAGAAGTACGACCGCTGCCATGGCGCTGAGATGTGTGTTGTAGTGCGGCCCACCTCTTCGCCTTCTTCTAGAAGAGCTATGTTCGCTGTCACAAGTAGGAAATGAAGATCTTTAAGAAAGACCATAGAAAACTTTAAATACCATTGTAAACCAGTGCATTTTTTCACAAGAAAAACAGCGGCAATATAAAAATTATTTGAATGACAATACTGTTTTCCAAAACTCAATAGAAGCCTCCACCACTTTACTAATAAATAAATAAATATCTAGGACATTATTGCACACATGGTCATCTGACCCCAAACTAAGCAAAGCTTGTAATATGGCTGCCAGAGACTGATATACATACATATATATTTTTAAATACATACTTAAATATATATAAACACCTAGACATAGAACAAACACAAATGTTTGTCCTAGATGGGAATCGAACCCACGCCCCCAAGCGCAGAAAGTAGGTTCCCTACCAACTGAGCCACCGGGGCAGTCTAGAACATGATTTGGACTTGCATTGCCTGACTTAAATCGCTTATGACTTAATCATCATCATTTTAGCCATAGGTCGTCCACTGCTGGATATAGGCCTCCCCCATCGATCTATGCTTTATTTTTTTATGCCTTTTTTAATGTTTAACGCCAATCTCCTCACAGACGAAATAAAAAAAAAACATGTCAAAATATTTTTTTAATTCTTCTTGGGAGGAGTTTGGCGTCGCACGTTTTGTGCCAAGACTCATCATCATCAGCAGCAGCCAGAAGACGTTCACTGCTGAGCATAGGCCTCCCCCTTTAACCTCCACACTGAACGACATCCTGCCATCTGCATCCACTGGATGCCCGCGACTCTCACAATGTCGCCGGTCCATCTAGTGGGAGGCCTACCGACGCTCCGTCTTCCAATTCGTGGTGTCCACTCAATAACCTTTCTTCCCCATCGGTCATCAGTTCTTCGAGCGATGTGGCCTGCCCATTGCACCACTTCAGCTTGCAAATTTTAATAGCAATATCGGTGACTCTAGATCTTTGGCGAATATCTACGTTCCGGATTTTATCGCGCAAAGAAACTCCGAGCATAGTTATCTTCATTGCTCGTTGTCTGACTGAGTTTTTCTAAAAGGTCAACAGTTGGATCACGTTTCAGTACCATATGTCATCACTGGCAACACACACTGGTCAAAGACCCTTGTCTTTAGGCACTGTGGTATCTTGGACGAGTAGATGTCACGCAATTTCCCGAATGCTGCCCATCCGAGTTTGATTCTTCGTGCGACCTCTTTGCTTAAGTTGGACTTACGTAACTGAACAATCTGTCCAAGAGAGGTGTAATGGTCAACAACTTCGAGAGTATCGTTCCCAACGATTACCGGTACGGGTACAACATGGACATTGGACATGATTTTTGTCTTGTCCATGTTCATTTTAAGCCAAGTTCATTTTTGTGCTAAGACTATTAAAATATTTTATAATATTTCCAAAGTTATTTGTTTCTACAATTTAAAAACTTGCCATGAAGTCTACTTAGGTATAAAACTTTTGTGTAAAAAAAATGTGAGCACCGAACTTGACTGGCGAGTTTGGAAATCTGTGCTAATTTTTTTGTGTGAAATTTAGTAATAGTTACCTAGGATCCATTGCTTTTCTTCGAGCTCAAAGTTGAACTGCAAATGGACGGATGCCACCTGCATTGTCGTTACCAACGAGCTGCGCGTCCGCATCTCGTGTGCAACAACCGGTGAATCTTGATGGAACGAACGGCGAGTTTCGGGCGACGTGAATACACCTAAAAGGTCACTATAACGTCAGGATAGGCGCTGACTCCGTGGGTGCTCGGTGGCTCCAGCACCCATAAAAGCAAAATAGTGGATACAGAGCACCCATGAGAACAGACATTATAATTATCAAAATAAGAACAGACTTCATAAAAATGTCCGAACTGGACCAAATTGAAATGGCACCACACGGGAAGCACCAGCTTTCAAATAAAAAAGAATTATCAAAATCGGTTCATCCCTTAGAAAAATTAAATAAATAGAAGCGTTATAGATATAGATCGCTTTCGGTTTTCGCTAGGATGAGTTTTCACATTGACGTTTTCCCGATATATACTCTGATCTATGTTCACGACACCCAAAAAAAATTCACAACAGAGTGCGTACGCATCCCAATGTGTGTCCTAGAAATATGTTCAGTTACACTACTAACTTACCTTCAAGACGAAAAAGCGCCTCCGACGTCTGTATCGTCACTTCCTCCTCGAGCGGTTCAATTGGTACATTTTTTAATTGCGCGAGAGTTATAGAATTTCTTTTGCCCGTATAAAAGGCGATTATAGGGCCTGATTTTATCTGCCTTGCCATAAAATGAACCTTATGAATAAGGCTATCGTGCTGCCGAAGATTTTCCACCCTACTGACATCCAGGTCTTCTTTTAGGTAAACATAGAAATGCTTGATTTGAGGATCTAGTATCTTCAGCTCTTCATTGAACCCAAGATGGAAGGTGTTCGAGACTTCGGGTTCAAATATTTGTTGCAATGTGGTAAAAGGTTCATTTACAGCAGGTATGTAAATAACTTTCTTCTCCTTTATACCATTCTGCAAGTTGTAGAATGGTGTGCCTTTTTCATCTTTCGAGCTTAAGTCTTCAGTACATAGAGTTTCTGTAATAATTATTACAATGCATCTCGCGTGTTTCACTGCGTCTAGAGCAAAATTTGTGAAATCGTCTGAGCTTGTAGCTTTTAGTGGATTGGCTTTTCTATTTACATGCGCCATAGCAGAATCATTGTCTATCACAAGAACGGGCACAGTTTTTTTAAAGCCATCACAGCTCTTTAATACAACGAAAAAGAGAAATATTTGCACTATTTTATTCATTTTCTTCTTCTTCCGTAGTATTTCTAAGGGTATTAAATATTTTATTTTATGAACTTTCTCTCAAAAATTCTACGACAAAAATGTAGGAAAACAAAATATATCATTCTTGATCATTCTGACATTCTTTTCTTTTTGCGTTCTTCAATGAAGTATTCAAATAAATCGTAGGCGTTCTTTTTATACATATAATTTTTTCAGATCAAATGTATCTAATCAATTATTCCTAATGGCGGCTCCACATTAGTGCCGTGAATTCACGCGCGAATTCTCGGCGTGAATTCTCGGCACAAGTCGTGCCCTCCACATTCACGGGATGTTCACAGTCGTTCGTGAAACCCGCCGCGAAATGGACGTAGAATCTGCTGCTGCAATAACTTTGTTTGCTGTGGCAACATATTACTATATAGACGTCCAACACAAGAAAGTTATTAAAAAGCGTTGGAAAAAAAGAAGATGGTGGTAGGATGGCGAATGACGTCCGTACGCCTTTATAGTCCGAAGTAAACTGGCGCGGGCCGTGAATGTGGATGTGTACGCGTGAACGCCGCGCGAACGGGGCGCGAACCCTTTGTCGCGGGACAAAATACCGACTCTGATCGGGGAACAGGCGCGAACGCGCGTGAACACCGCGAAAACCCTCCACATTCACGTTCACGCTTGTTCTCGGAGCTTCACGGCACTAATGTGGAGCCGCCATCAAAGTTTTCTTACCTGCATGAGGCTGCGTTCACACGTGCGCAATTTTTTTCGGCGCGATACCGCGTGCCATGGAAAAACGGCAAGTGCTGAGTGTGGGACGCTACTTGCGTCAGCACTGTCGCAGCCACCCACCTGAGTCGAACCGTCCATACACCGGCAGCAGCAACGGAAGATGCCGCCTAGAAGGCGGCAGAGTACGCGGCAATGGAGCCACAGTATTATTTTGTACCCATTGCCGTGGAAACTATGGGCAGTTGGGGCACTGAAGCCAAGAGCTTGATCTCAGAAGTTATATATATCCGCAGAATACGAGATAACGGTGGTGACTCCCGCTCTGGCTCGTTCCTGGTGCAAAGATTGGCCATTGCCATTCAGCGTGGGAATGCTGCCAATGTTATGGGCACTTTTGCACCGGGAACGGTCCGGGGCGGGCTGTTTGATTAGACTAGATTTTTTGTAATTTGAATTAAGTTTTTTGTGACATGTTTTAACTGTTTCATATTCTTAATATGACTCATCATCATCATCAACAGCCAGAAGACGTCCAATGCTGAACATAGGCCTCCCCCTTTAACCTCCAGACTGAACGACATCCTGCCATCTGCATCCACTGGATGCCCGCGACTCTCACAATGTCGTCGGTCCATCTAGCCTACCTACGCTGCGTCTTCCGGTTTGCGGTCTCCACTCAAGAACCTTTCTTTCCCATCGGTTAACAGTTCTTCGAGCGATGTGGCCTGCCCATTGCCACTTCAACTTGCAGTTTTTAATAGCTCTGATTGGACTCTGGTTCTTTGGCGAATTTATATATGTTCCTAATTTTATCGCGTAAAGAAACTCCAAGCATTGCTCTCTCCATTCCCCGTTGTGTGACTCTGTGTTTTTCCAAAAGGCCAACAGTTAAGCACCACGTCTCAGTCACATCACGTCATAATATGACTAAATAATACAAATAAAAAAAGTATAGTACCTATATATCCATAGTATCCATTATATCTATAGTAACAACATAAAAATGTTTAATGTCCTAACGGTCGCGGCAAGAATGCTATACTAGCATCTGAAGCGGTGCGGGCGTTGCGCGTGCGCGACGCGTTTTCGAAGAGTTTTCTATTTGGGCGCTGAGCGTGCGACAAAACATCACACTAATATCATATATGTGAAAGTTTGGATGGATGTATGGATGGATGGATGTTTGTTATTCAATAACGCAGAAACGGCTGGATAGATTTGGATGAAATTTGGAATATACATTGCTTATGTCCTGGATTAACACATAGGCTACTTTTCATTATCATCAAAATCACCAATTTTCATTACCACGCGGGTGAAACCGCGGGGCGCAGCTAGTAAACTATAAATTCCAAAGTTTCTGAGGAGCAAGTGGGGTGTTCGCAAGTCGCACGCGATGTCGCGCCGAAAAAATTCGCGCATGTATGAACCAAGGTGTATAGTTAGTCTTTAGATATAATTTTACATAAGAATTGTTTCTGTTAGGACCCGGGTATGTCCTAAAACTGCGACCAGAACCACCGGAGGATGGGCAGCAGCGTCCTAATAGTACACGGTGAACGTACTGGGATCCCCAAGCCGCCTGCCAAGCGTGGGGATTATGGCAACACCCCTCTCTATGAGGGAGGCCTTGTCCAACATTGGACATTAATTGGCTGATGATGTGATGATTGTTTCTGTTTTGATAATATTAAATTCCGAAATTTTAGCAAATTATCAATTATTCAATTTAATAGAAATAAACATTTTACGTTTCTGTTTTAGTTTTTTTTTACTAACTACATATATTTTTTTAAATTACATTGCCTATGTGTAGGGTAGCCATCTCTTAAATTTGGCAACCAGCTCAAGACGCGGGAAAACCCCGGATTTTAGAGTCCAGAACCCGGACATGTCAACAGGTTTTTTTTTACATGTCAGTCAGTCACAGTCACAGTCAGTTGTTACAGTCAGTGTAAAAATCGCGGCGTCCCACACAGTGCGTGTGTCGCGAGCGGCCCAAGACTTATTTTTTTAAACCGGGACTACAAAATGAAGCCCCGCTCGGACGCTCCCCGGATGCCCTCTAAACTAGGACAGATCCGGGGAAACCCGGACGGATAGCAACCCTACCTATGTCTGTTCTTTTTTTTAACAGGACAAGTGCCTTTATTACTTAAATATAATTATCAATATAAAAACTGACTTTATCAGAACTAGACCAAATTGAAATGGGACCAAATGGGAAGCACCAGCTTTCAAATAAAAAAAGAATCATCAAAACCGGTTAACCAAGTCAAAAGTTCTGAGATAACAAACATTAAAAAAAATACAGTCGAATTAATAACGTCTTCCTATTTGGAAGTCTGTTAAAAATACATGCTAACACTAACACTAGGTACATAAACAGCAGGCCTAGCACGGGCCGTGGATAGATTGTCTTTCCACCGTTTTTATCCCGCTAGAAAGAGACAAACGTATCCATATTCTAGCTCTGTTGCGTCTACGCAAGGATAAAAACGGTGGAAAGACAATCTGTCCACGGCCCGTGCTAGGCCTGCAGTTGAAGGTCTAAAGACAATCCAAATGCTCAAGCCCACTATAAGTTGGCAGCGTACCCAGCATGCCAGTGGCATGCTGCTGTGTTCTTGTTCTTAAATAGATCTTTTGTGCATTTCTAGATTTTGTTATTAAATTTACTGTTCTATACATTAAATGTTGTTTCTATGATATTACCTATAACGGAGTTATTTAAAATTACTTCAACGAGCGAGGGTGTATTTAACGCTTGTTATGTAGGTACATTCACACATCGTTCCTAATTTTAACTGACTTCAAAAAATATTGGAGGTTCTATCAGTTCTATGTTCCACTGTTTATTTTCTATGTATGTTCACCAAAATTTCCGCCTACTGCTGACAGATTTCAAAAAAAAAAACTTGTTCGGTAGGGTTTACTTCCAATTTGTTCCCATTGTCACCAAGTCAGGATCTGATGGTGGGATCCCAGGGAAATTTTAAGTTGTTCAAATATTTGCGTCTGATAATCATCATCACATATGAATGTGCTGATGATGAAGGGTACAACTTCTCAACGGTTAGGAGTTGAAAGAAAATTCTTTCTAAACAAGTATTTACGTCTGATAATCATCATCTCATATGGAAGAGCTGGTGCAAGTGGGCCCATGAGAACAAAATTTCAATCAATGATCCGAATTGTGCAAAAGTTGCTCAATACCTCTGTTACTTGCACTATGAGCGTAAATTATCGTACGAAACTATCTGTGTGCATGTCGCAGATGGAGTGAATCATCAGTGGCCCTAGTACGAGCACTTGCGAAAGAGTATTCGTTCCGTAAACAATAGCAAAATGTATGAAAAATTGAACAGTGCCTCTATCGGACGTAAAGGGAAACTGAATTTTTCATACATTTGCTATCGGTTACAGAACGGATACTTTTTCGCAAGTTCTCGTACTAGCCCCACAGCACCGTTGCTGAACGACGTTGCAAACGTTTTGCATTTATCACTGGAGCTAGTCATCGATTAGAGCAGGGGTCTCCAAACTATGGCCCGCGGGCCAAATCCGGCCCGCCACTGCCATCAATCCGGCCCGCGACAGGAATTGAAACTCGCGGAATTGTCGGTGATTCAGCCCTGTGGATCTGATAAAATTAACAACTGATATGACTGGTCTTAGAAATTAAGACAATTCCAAACATTTTCCGCACAACGACTGAAGACTGTAGCTGAAATAGACAGTACCTAGAACTGTACGCAGTATCGCTACTTGACACTAGATGTAGTTACGTGTCACAATACACAATCAATAGTAATTGAAATGCAATAAAAGCCTATGTTTGCTTATGTGGGCAGAAAAATTTAAATTGTTACGGCCCTTGCAACATACCGAAAAAAATATTATGGCCCCAAGGCTTTGGAGACCCCTGGATTAGAGGTTATGTAAAACATCGTGAAATGAACGTTTCACATCACGATGTTTTACATAACGGTGCCGTTTCGTAAAACAGCTAGCGTTTAGTTAGAGACTATGTAAACTTGATTAATATTACGACCGAAGGACTTCGTATCCATGGTCATGAAAAAATTTACAACATCAACCATGAACAAAAAAGTCTACTTTTTTTCTGAAACAAAAGTTGAAGGTGAAATGTTTCACTTTGGCGGGAAATTCAAATTTCAAACAGTTTTTTTGTTCTTGTAGCAAGGCCGAGTAATTATTGTAAACGATAATGATGTTTGCGAAAATTGATTATTATTCTTTACAAACTCGCGTAAAGTTATTTATATCCAATGCACATTATTACATACATTTGTCAATAAACAAATTTTTGGTGTTTCAAACGGTTTATTGCCAAATGTAAGTAATATGGTGAGTTACTGATTAATAGCTACATGATAATGTAAAGAACGACCAACATTTTTCGCGAACACTATGCCATTTCACAATACTTATCCGGCCTAGCTACAAGGACAAAAAAACTGTTTGAAATTTGATTTTCCCGCCAAAGTGAAACGTTTCACCTGAAATTCTCTTATTATCTATACGTATCTGTGCTCTCTATACGCATCATAGTTTAGATGATAATCAAAGCATAGAATAAATTTTTGAAAACAAATTCAGCCAAAACTAGTTTTACTCATTATTATATACAATTTATTCAACAAAATAAAATAAAATGGACAAATATCTGAGGCCTGAAAGATTCGAAGCCGATCCCTCAGCTAGTTCGGACCAATCGAATCTATGGACTCATTGGAAGGAAACTTTCAATAATTTCGTTCAAGCAATACAAAACAAAGAAAAAGTAAGTAACGACTGCAAGTATCAATTATTAGTCAATTACTTATCACCAGTTCTATATAAACACATCAAAGATTTCAAAGAATATGACAAAGCTATACAAAAACTAGATGCATTATTTTTGAAACCAGCAAACGAAATATATGCTCGTCACCGACTAGCCAAAAGGCAACAACAGCCTGGAGAATCAATTGATCAGTACATTCAAACGCTGAAACTCCTATCTAAGGACTGCAATTTTAAATTAGTAAACGCCGAACAAAATGAAAGTGAATACGTTCGAGACGCCTTTATCTCAGGGCTATCGTCATCGGCTATACGTCAACGACTCTTAGAAAATAGTACTCTTACTTTGGACAAAGCGTATGAACAAGCACGATCTCTAGAAATGGCACAAATCCAAAACGATAATTACCATCGAGAACCAACGTCCACTATAAATTGTGCTACCAATAACACAAAAAGACGTGATTTATGCTACTTCTGTGGAAATCCACGTCATCCTCGCAGTGCATGCCCAGCTTCCGATACGACCTGTACGAAATGCGGTAAAAGGGGACACTTCTCGAAAGTGTGTCTTAGCAAAGGTCCCCGGGTAGCAGCAAGTGAGACAATAGAAGAAGAACACGACAATCATGCATTGCCCACCTCATCATATCTCTCTTGCATATTGTCATCAACGGATCTCAATAAAGCAACTGTGCCGGTAATCATAAACGGCAAAACAACAGCGAGGGCACTCATAGACACCGGTAGCACAGCCAGTTTTATCGATCAACGTGTTGTTTGCTCTTCGTTATCTGAATCTTCGATATCTGGATCCTCAGTATCAGAATGCTCATTCCCAGTGGGAGCTAGATGCCGGTTTGAGACCACTAGCTCTCTGCCGTTTTGCAGTCTTACATGTGAATGTAGAGGGTTGGTCTCGACAAGTTCGACTTCCTCTACTATTGGATCATATTTGCTTTTCTTTATGTTGTTCTTTAAAAGTGCCTTCTCTGCCTCTGTAAGCCACGTTGGCATTGACTCTCCGCTCGCTGATCTGCGCGGGTGAGTAAACATGCGCTCATGAGGAGTGCAACCAGTCGCTGTGCATAGTAATGATCTAATTGAATGTAATGACTGTGCGAGAACTGTTTCCCAGCGAGTGATAGGGAGATCTGATGTTTTTAATGAAAGTTGCACAGTCTTCCAAATAATGCCATTGTATCGCTCGGTTTGGCCGTTGCCCTGTGGATTGTATGGTGTCGTATAGCTTGTGGCTACTCCCATCCCGTGCAGAAAATCTTTCAGATCAGCTGATACAAATGCTGTTCCTCTGTCTGAATGTACATAGTTTGGTATACCAAATACAGAAAATAGCTCTGTTAGTTTCATTTTCACAGTTTCTGAACTTAGGTCCGAGCAGGGGAACGCAAAAGGAAATCTGGAGTATTCGTCTATTATAGTGAGTATATAGCGATTTCCATTGCCAGTATGGCATGGTAGTGGACCCTTAAAATCAATTGAAATCCTTTCAAATGGAGCGGTTGCTTTGATCAAAGTGCCCTTTGTCTTAAGGAATCTAGGCTTTATTTCAGCACAGACCTGGCATGACCCTGTGATTCGCCTAACGTCTTCGACTGAATATGGCAAATTTTTTGATCTAACCCAGTGAACCATGCGCGTTATACCGGGATGACATAGATTCTTATGCAGTTGAGAGAGTTTGTCGTTATTTGATTGAGTCGTTGCCGTTATATTTGCTCGAGAGAGAGCGTCAGCTACAATGTTATCCTTGCCTGGACGATATATTATATCGAAATTATAGCTTGAGAGTTCCAATCGCCATCTTTGAATTTTATCATTTTTGATCTTGGAACTATGTTTTTGATCAAACATGAATGCTACTGATTTTTGATCGGTAATGAGTTGAAATGTCTTACCCATAAGGAATTGTCTCCACTTTCTTACGCTTTCTACAATAGCCGCAGCTTCTTTTTCAATCGCTGAATGATTGCGTTCAGGTGCACTCAACGTTCTTGAAAAAAATGCCACTGGTCTGCCTTTTTGGGTTAAAGTAGCAGCTAAAGCGTGATCAGATGCATCCGTTTCTACAGTTAGTAGAATGTTGGGGTCGATGATGTTGATTGCTGATTTTGCAATTTCTGCTTTTAATGATTGAAATGCTTGTATTGCTTCAGACGACAGCGGGATTCTGTCCGATTTTGTAAGGAATTTTATCTTGTCTGAGAATTTTGGGATCCATTTTGAATAATGAGCAAAGACACCCATGGTCCTTCGGAGTGAGGATAGATTATCGGGTATTGGCATTTCCAAAAGAGGGCGAAGACGCTCTGGATCCGGTTTGATTACGTTATTGCAGATGTTGTAGCCTAGTAAGTTTATTTCTTTTTTTGAAAATTCACTTTTCTGTAAGTTCAATGTTAGATTGTATCGAGATGCAATCTCTTGAAAGGAGCGTAATCTTTCATCATGCTCATCCTGATTATGACCACAGATCGTGATATCATCTAAGTAAGCATATACTCCTTGTAGGTGTTCTTTTTCAATGATTGTATTGATAGCTCGTTGAAAAGCTGCTACTCCATTGGTTACACCAAACGGTATTCGTCGAAATTGATATAGATTTCCGCAAGCTTCAAAAGCTGTATATGGTCTCTCGCTCTCTAAAATTGGAATCTGATGGTAAGCGCTGCGTAAATCTATTTTGCTAAATATTTTATATTTACCAACCTTTGCAATAAGTCCATCTACTGACGGTAAAGGATAAGCATCGAGTTCCGTGAATCTATTTATTGTCCTTGAGTAGTCGATGACCATTCTCTTCTTGTGATGCTCGCTTGACGTTACGAGAACTTGAGCTCTCCACGGTGATAGACTTGGTTCGATAATCTTGTCTTCTAGAAGTTTTTTTGTTTCAGCTTTAATAAATGTAGCATCTGAATCGGAGTATTTTCTGGACTTTATAGCCATTGGCTTCTCGAACGGTAGTAGATTAGTAAACAAGCTGACAGGTTCGATATTTGCTTCAGATAGAACGCATAGCTTGATTGTTGGTTGAGAACCACCGAATTTCATTTCTAAAGCTTTATGATTCTGTAAAACATCATGTCCAAGTATGATATCTGAGCAAAGTCCATCCATAATCATGAGATTAACTTCGATAATTTGATTTTGTAAATTTAGTTTAAGTTTGCATGATCCCTTCACTTGCGCGCATAGATTTGTTGTAGCCATTGTAATTCTTTGCTCGCAGGGATTGATACTCAGATTGCAGTAGTTAACAACACGTTGATCGATAAAACTGGCTGTGCTACCGGTGTCTATGAGTGCCCTCGCTGTTGTTTTGCCGTTTATGATTACCGGCACAGTTGCTTTATTGAGATCCGTTGATGACAATATGCAAGAGAGATATGATGAGGTGGGCAATGCATGATTGTCGTGTTCTTCTTCTATTGTCTCACTTGCTGCTACCCGGGGACCTTTGCTAAGACACACTTTCGAGAAGTGTCCCCTTTTACCGCATTTCGTACAGGTCGTATCGGAAGCTGGGCATGCACTGCGAGGATGACGTGGATTTCCACAGAAGTAGCATAAATCACGTCTTTTTGTGTTATTGGTAGCACAATTTATAGTGGACGTTGGTTCTCGATGGTAATTATCGTTTTGGATTTGTGCCATTTCTAGAGATCGTGCTTGTTCATACGCTTTGTCCAAAGTAAGAGTACTATTTTCTAAGAGTCGTTGACGTATAGCCGATGACGATAGCCCTGAGATAAAGGCGTCTCGAACGTATTCACTTTCATTTTGTTCGGCGTTTACTAATTTAAAATTGCAGTCCTTAGATAGGAGTTTCAGCGTTTGAATGTACTGATCAATTGATTCTCCAGGCTGTTGTTGCCTTTTGGCTAGTCGGTGACGAGCATATATTTCGTTTGCTGGTTTCAAAAATAATGCATCTAGTTTTTGTATAGCTTTGTCATATTCTTTGAAATCTTTGATGTGTTTATATAGAACTGGTGATAAGTAATTGACTAATAATTGATACTTGCAGTCGTTACTTACTTTTTCTTTGTTTTGTATTGCTTGAACGAAATTATTGAAAGTTTCCTTCCAATGAGTCCATAGATTCGATTGGTCCGAACTAGCTGAGGGATCGGCTTCGAATCTTTCAGGCCTCAGATATTTGTCCATTTTATTTTATTTTGTTGAATAAATTGTAGAATTCAAAACCATTTCTAATAATTATGGTTTTATTCAACAAAATACAGCTAATATAGCGTAATGAAAATTAGGAATGATACATCGAATATTGACAGATTATGTCAGTAATATAAGAGCTAAAATAAGGTTGCATATCATCACACGTACTTACTAGATTTTTCAAAAACCTCAAAAAAGAATTTAAAAAAAATCGATATATAAAAAACTATGATGAAAATCGATTAAATGAATTGAAATTTGTAATTTTCATACTGACAACATAATAATCCATAGACAGCCGTCAAATTTAGCCAATCATATGATCACTTTTCACATGACCTATGGTCATTCAACATCGCCCATATTTCGTCTTTTTGTGACAAATTTTGGGCTAAATTCAGTTTTAGTCGTAAACGTCGTCCTATAGTGATATTAAAAATGGCGTTTGGCCGTTTAGTGTTCACTGTTTTACTAGTAAGTGTTAGTTGTTACGCAAACAATGTCCCAGTATTCATCTGGGGAGACCAGGTGACTCCTATTAAGACAAACCCCCTGCAAACCACCACGATCCAAGAATTCGCTTTTACTGTCAAAGAAGTACTCCCCGAAGAACATCTCAGAGTCGTATTCATCGAGAAAACCTTGTCTCCTGAAGATATTTCCAGTAAGAACATTCACGGCGCCAGCCCTCTTTCATACCTCGCTCAACAAGCCAAACTTGGAAAATTCAGCTATTTATCTGCAGTAGACAGCCCAGTGCAAGCTATAGATGAAAACGTCGATCCAACAGAAATAGACTACATCAAACTTACCGAAGATGGGGTATTTGGAGAATTTGAGTCTTCCAACCGTAAATACTTGTTCATCAACTTAAATGATGCGAAGGAAGGTGAATCTAGAGCTGAAATGCTTGAGCGCCACAATACTTTCATCCAGGAGACGTATGAGAAACTCCAGAAAGAGTACAAACATGTTATTGGCTTTTACACTGCTCTTAAACCTTCTTGGACGTTCACGGAAAGCCACTCGCGTAGCCGTCGTCAGGCTGCTTCCAACGAGACAGAAGACTTTATCCTTGAGGGAGTGAGGTTATATGTGAACTTAATTCAGCTCCGTGATGGTGATGTAACCCACAACTTCACTAATAACCCTACGTCGAGTATGACAGTCAACAATGACACTAATACCATGAACACAACGGTCAATTTTGGTGATAACAGCTTTGTGATGAACTTCAGGAGTCAGGGCGGTTATTGGTTCTTTGGTAAGTTACTTATAATCAGCGAGATACAATTCCTATAGAGTCACAATCTCCAGTCCAGTCCAGTGAAAACAGTCAAAAAACATCCAAGCGTCGTTGTACATACCAAGACATCAATTATGTAGCATCAATGCCACATTTACTTCAATTTAGACGTTTTGTCACTAGCAAAGTGTTCAACATCGCTTGTCCACTATATCATCGTAACACTGGCATCGCACGGCATTGTAGTCGGATTGCAGTTGCCTTCTACTAGCCGAAAAGTCTGCCGATGCTTAGCGTGCGCTGAGTTTTTGGTTCGGACATTTATGCGGTACGATTGTGACTCTATATATAATGTATCTTGATGCTTATAATATATATTTTTCTCACACATTACACAAATTTTATAAAAAGGAGTTCCCGACTTTGTTGTAGTGTAGGGGCTAATATCTGTAGTGTGTATCTTCCCCATCAGTTATCGGTTCGATGTGGCCTCCCCATTGCCACTTCAACTTGCAAATTTTAATAGCTATGTCGGTGACTCTGATTCGTTGACGAATATCCACATTCCGGATTCTACTGCGCAAAGAAACACCAAGCATAGCTCTCCGCTAGCTCCATTGCCCGCTGTGTGACTGAGTTTTTCTAAAAGGCCAGAAGTTAAGGACCACGTCTCAGTACCATATATATGTCATCACACATATTATTGTGGACAAAATCTCTGAGACTGCATAAATTGAAGTCTTTTCTTCAGCTTAGTACCTTTTTTCCATGTAACCCTGTAAATGTTTCAAATAAAACGTCTTTTTAATCAAACATAATTATAATTGTTTATTGTGCTAAGTAGCATGTCTATTAATTACCAACTCAAAACGGCGGCAAAACCTCGGCCACAAATTACAAAAGAAGTTCTAAACTTCGTTAAAACTATTTACATGGAACTACTTACAAATACACCTTAAATTGCATTAATTCTCTTAAAAATTGCAGAAAAACTAGAAAATATAAATTGCAGAAAAACTAGAAAATATAAATTGTAGGAAAACTAGAAAATTTGAAGTCAGTAAAACTGGATATAACATTCTAGTAATAAATATAGCCTTTGTTACTCAGGGATAATGTAGCATTCTAACAGTGAAAGAATTTTAAAATCTTGTCTTGTTTTCATCACCATTTGTTGCCTATTAAACTAAGGAGAGAGGCTGCTGATCTGACCTTTTTGCACAATATAATATCCAGTAGGATCGACTGCCCCTCACTATTGTCTCGGATAGGTCTTGTGACTCCTCTGAGCTCAGCTCCTCGTAGACATAATCTTCAGCTGTATACTCCACGCTATGAAACTAATTATCGTAGAAACTCCTTCTTTATTCGAACTAATTAACTTCAACTGAAATTATTCTGTAAACGTTGACATATTTATGATGAGGCAACTTACTTTTAAAAATATCATTACTAAACGATTTTTTGACACAACAAAAGTAAAATTTAATAATACCATAAATAAAATGGCAAAAAAAAACAAAAAAAACCTGTGAATTTGTAATTTGTGTGCTTGTGGGCTTTATAATCATAATTTGGCTATTATCTGTTCCTTTTTTTATTTTATTTACTGTTAATTTAACTTAATATATCTTTACTACTTATCAACTATCTAAACTACTGTTCAAATTTTATCTATCTATCCAGGCCTAAGTTGGTACGCAATAGGGCATTTACACTATTTTAGTTTGTATTAGTGAAAACTTCTTTTTGGCTTTTGTGTAACTTTTCATCCTTTATCTACCGTGTTTGTTAGCAGCTGTTTGTTTTCCATGTAAAATAAAATAAAATAAAAATAAAATCAGTCCAGTAGTTTTTGAGTTAATTCGTTACACATCACATCATCAGCCAATTAACGTCCACTGTTGGACAAGGCCTCCCTCATAGAGAGGGGTGTTGCCATAATCCCCACGTTTGGCAGGCGGCTTGGGGATCGCAGTACGTTCACCGTGTACTATTAGGACGCTGCTGCCCATCCTCCTGTGGTTGTCATCGCAGTTTTAGGACATACCCGGGTCCAATAATAGCTCGTTACAAACATACAAAAATACAAATCTTTCCTCTTTATAATACTAGTGTATATTAATGAGAATTATGCTTCTTTTCAGACTCCATAACGCTAGTCCAGGCAAACGAAACTCTTCATCCAGTATCTCAAGACCTGTATGCCCTGGTCGGGTTCTCGTACCGCTGCGGACAGAAGACCGTCTTCACCAACATCAATATCAACACCAATGTTACCAGGACTCTCACATTCAATGACCTGCAGGTAGGCATTTGAAAGATTTAGATTAAAAGGATTATATTGTGAGGGCAATATGCAGAGCCGAATTTAGGGGAGGGAAAACGGGGCTGCAGTCCGGGGCCTTCACAAAAGAGGTGCCAATAGAGACTTCAGAAATAAAAACTAGTAGACCAGGGACCTCTCCACTCCTTTGTTGCCCCGAGACCTCTAAATCATTCGTAATATGCGCTGGTTTCTTCATAACTGCAGAGACTTGAACTTCGGCGTGAGGGTAGCGTGCTTGGCAAATATTTACAGACACACATTGCTGCGAGTGTGTGCGTGAGCTGCTCGGCCTAATCCCTGCTTCCAGACAGACAACAGGATAAGTCGGAGAACACACCTTTTCCGCTCCTTTATTCCACGGATTCCACCTGCAAGGTGTGGAATATCCTCCCCCAATGGTCTTCCCCCGAGCTTCAACATAAAGCGTTTCAAAAAGGCTGTCTACAACTACCTCTCCGGGCTGGCAAAGCTCCGTCAACACCGCTAGTGTTGCAGGTGTCCGTAGGCGGCGGTTTCTGCTCACCATCAGGCGGACCGCATGCTTGTTTGCCGCTCTATTTATTAAAAAAAAACATAAATACCATCCCTACATAGTTGACATGCTACCAGCTCGAACTACCGGTTGCCCTCCACCTTCTTAATGCAACCGCTAGGGACTAGAATGCTCTTCCACTGTCCTTGTTTCCTGAAAACTACAACCTGGGTGTCTTCAAGGCCTGAGTGAATAAGTATCTTCTAGTCTAGGTCTACATGCTCCAAATTACAAAGTTAGTGTATACGCAATTTCGTTTACTTAGATGACATATTTTTTCCAGTTATTTTGATTTAATAACCAAACTACTGAACCGATATTGATAAAATTTCTATGGGACCAATTTGAAAATTTCTCCCATTCAATGAAAAAAAGAATTTTCCAAATCGGTTCATAAATGACGAAGTTCTGAGGTTTTTTTTTTTATACAAGGCTATGCATATAGACGGTACTAAGCCAAGAAAAGGTCATTGTACTCAAGTATAAAGGACCAACCCTGAAACAGAATACACCTGAAATCGCGACAAAAATATCAGATTTTCCATAGAAAACAGTCATTGACACTCGACAAAATCTACTATATAAAAATAAGTCGGGTTTTCCTTCCTGACGCTATAACTCCAGAACGCACGAACCGATTTCCACGGTTTTGCATTCGTTGGAAAGGTCTCGGGCTCCGTGAGGTTTATAACAAAGAAAATTCTGGAAAAATTTCAACAGAAAATTTTTTTTCTTCTTTTAATCACCAAACGAAATGTTACATAAAACGAAGCCATCTGGTGGCGAAACGGAGTTCGCCGGGTTTGCTAGTGTATAAATAAAAATCTGAGACATTATTGCACACATGGTCATCTGAACCCAAACTAAGCAAAGCTTGTAATATGGCTGCCAGAGACTGATATACGCATATATATAGTTTTCAATACATACTTAAATAGATATTACCACCCAGACATAGAACAAACACAAATGTTCATCACACAAAATGTTTGTCCTGGGTGGGAATCGAACCCACGCCCCAAGCCCAGAAAGAAAGTTCACTACCAACTAAGCTAACGAGGGATGTATGGAACAGCTGTAATTTTTTCCGAGATATCCAGTTCCCGTATTAAAGTTGTTCATAAAGATCTCCTTTCGGCTTGTGGCTTGTTACAGTCTATATGCGTAACCCTGTATAATACAACTGCATTGAGAACCCCCTTCTTATTTAGAATCTGGCTAAAAATACTCCCATTGAAAGGGCTTAACTTCAATGTGTTATAAGTTGCAAACACATATGAATTCATAATTTTTGTTCTGTTTCAGATACAACCATACTTCCAAACGATCGACAACACGGTGCAGTTTGGCAACACTTTCGACTGCGTAGGATTCTTCTCTGGCGCCATCTGGGCCGGCCTTATGGTCACATTCATCCTTCTTGCCATCACCTTCTATGGGATCATGATGATGATGGATATCAGAACCATGGACCGCTTCGACGATCCTAAAGGCAAAACTATTACCATCAACGCTTCTGAGTAAGGTACACAAATCTTAGAGCCATAACAAACACATCAACATGGCTGTCGTTAACCACCTCAATCAACGAGATAAAAAGAGAGGGGAATTATATTCTCACTCTTTCTCTCCCGTTGATCAGACGGCGGGTCGTCAGCCAAGTTTGATACGTCTGTTACGGCTCTTACAGGCCATTCACAGTTACACAGGTGTAAGAGAAAACAAAGACCATTGAAACCACAAAAAATAATACTTTTTTCTGTTAATTATTTTTACAAAGTGCGCAATGTAATTCAAATAAAATATCAGCTGACGCTAGAGGTCAACAACGACCTGCGCGCCGCGCACGCTTGGACGCTTTACATTGCTAGTTTGCAAAATTCTAAATCATGGCAATGGTTACTAGTATTCGTTTGTGTTTAGATATTATAATAATAGCATTCGGGAGTGTTTCCCTTACCTCTACCAAATGTCTCGCTCTGTCATCAAGCGATGCCATACTAACGGACAGAGACAAAACGTCACTGATAAAATAACTGTGAACGGTCTGTGTATGGGAGTTATTCACAAATTTGACATTTAAAAACAATCTGTCCGTAGTGTCAAATTTGAAGACAAACTACCTGTACAGAAGTGCTAGATGCGACGGTTATGTAGAAATGTGCCTATTTTTTTTAGAATAGGTATATAACATGTTTACTAAAATACTTTAATTAGAAAAATACATTTTATGAAAGATGATTTGATTGCTTTTGGATAGCTTTTATTATAATATTGAATACATTTATCTTAGGATGCGATTATTATTTGAACTAAATGTTTTTTAATCAAATGTCATAATTTCAACACAATAACGATTGCCGTCTGATAAGGTTATACGTGTCTTTTATACTGTTATAACTTAATTATCTTAAAAATGAAAGGTTTGTTATCCTCCAATGGTATATTTCTGTAGATGCACAGATCCATGCAAAATCAAACAAAAAATTGTTTCAATAAAATTTTACTACTCTTAGTAAAATCAGAAATGAAACAACACATGTCGAAAAATTTGTGTATTGAAAAATGAAGCCTAATAAATTACAATATAGCACAAATTCGCTAGAGTGAATAAGAGTTAACCAAGGTTAAACAAGGCATATTTTTTATTTGTGCCTTGTTTTGCCGGTGCCGTTTTTTTAGGCGACAACAGTGCATCTACAGAAATATATGCTCGAAGTTTTAATTAGTAAATTCAACAAATAGAGACTACAAGTTTGTACATCTTGTCTTCCTAGAATGTATGAAATAATAGGCACTCTTTTCGCCTCGCATCTATGCTGTTTAATCTTTGGTGCCGTACCTTTATGTAGGTATTTTATGAGCTCAAATTATTCCAAAACTTATTTATTCTGTCCTAAACCCTTTAGGCATTGTCCTACGTGAGTGATAAATGAGGCAACGCGATGCAATACTAAAATAATTATCAATTTAAAAAACCGACTTCAAAATTTCTAAATACGTAATTCGTTTACTTGGATGACATATTTTTTTCAGTTATATTGATGTAATAACCAAACTGCTAAACCGATTTTGACGAAATTTATATGCAACCATCTCTGAAGTATGGCATACCAAACAAAAAAGTAATCATCAAAATCAATTCATAGTTGGTGGAGAATCGGTAAACACAATAAAAAAATACAGTGGAACATAGATCCTCCTCCTTTTTTTGAAGTCGGTTAATTATCAAAAAGCTGTACCTACACGTAGCCTACGTTGTCTCGTAGATCAGTATGAGTTCAGTTTTGATAAGCTAGACGATGCATCGTTGGATCGCTTTCCTTCGCTTACGTAGGACAATGGGTTAGTATATTAAAAAGGTGCAAATGCAATAGACAATAGTTCAAAGACTAACTCGGGAACATGGTGCTGTCTCTTTCTGTCATGAAAAAATCGAATAATTACGAACGAGACAGACGCTAGTGGACGCAAAAAAACGCTTTATAATAATGCTTCTATGTATAAATATAAAATTAGGATTATAACTAAAACTGTATGTGCCTACAAATTTCTAATGTAGGTTAAAAAAATATAGAATACACATAAAGGACTCCTTTCACTCAACATTATAAACTCTTTATTCTTCCAAAGTAAAGGTCGGTCTTATGTGTAATCTAGAAAATTGAAATTAGAATGCTTATAATAGCAATGGCCTTAAAGTTTGAATTATATACACATCAGATTAACTTAGCAAGTCTGATTTTTCTTTGGACATTAAAAACATCGAAAACATTATAATACCGAGCTTGATATAGTTTGTAAAAATGTATTATAAATTGTGATTAAAAAATAATGATCCCTCCATTGTAGTGCCAATTTCAGAGAGTTCACACCTCAAGAACGTTTAATTAACTAAGAGTTCATCTGTAAGTGACCTTCAGTAAATAGTATATATCGAGCTTTAAATATCATTAGAAAACACTTGTTCAAAATTATAACCTATATAAAAGCCCTAACAGACGTTTAGATTAGGTTGACTTCAACCGTCGTCTGACTTAAGGAAGATAAAAGGGAAATATGTGTTTCTCACTCGTATCTCTCCCGTTGGTTGAAAATATTTTGGCTAAAAGCACAACCTAAAGTATAGCCAGAAATCTAAACATCGCCTTTTAATGTGTTTTGCGCGTGACAGTGTGTCAGCGAAAACATTGGCGTAATATAATAAAGAGAGGGAAATATGTGTTTTTCTCTCCCGTTGGTTGAAAATATTTTGGCTAAAAGCACAACCTAAAGTATAGCCAGAAATCTAAACATCGCCTTTTAATGTGTTTTGCGCGTGACAATGCGTTAGCGAGAACAATGGCGTAATATAATAGAGGGATATATGTGTTTCTCACTCTATCTCTCCCGTTGGTTGAAAACAGTTTGGCTAAAAGCACAACCTAAAGTATAGCCAGAAATCTAAACATCGTCTTTTAATGTGTTTTGCGGGTGACAATGCGTTAGCGAGAACAATGGCGTAATATAATAGAGGGAAATATGTGTTTCTCACTCTCTCTCCCGTTGGTTGAAAATATTTTGGCTAAAAGCACAACCTAAAGTATAGCCAGAAATCTAAACATCGTCTTTTAATGTGTTTTGCGCGTGACAATGCGTTAGCGAGAACAATGGCGTAATATAATAGAGGGAAATATGTGTTTCTCACTCTATCTCTCCCGTTGGTTGAAAATATTTTGGCTAAAAGCACAACCTAAAGTATAGCCAGAAATCTAAACATCGTCTTTTAATGTGTTTTGCGCGTGACAATGTGTTAACGAGGAAATTGGCGGAACATAATTTCGCTAACATATGTTTTTGAACGTTTTATATTTGTTTATAAAAAAGGGGTTTTCTAATGTTATTAAAATGCGAATGTAAAAGGTTCCTGTAATTTTTTCTTATGCTAACAAGTTTTAAAGTCTGCGGGGGCCTTTAGCTTTAAGATGTAATGTTCAAATATATCACCGTTGTACATAAAATAATTTCTTATTGTTTTTTCTGCATTTTAATTGTGTCCATTTTTTGTTGTTATTTTTGAGAAGTATTATTAAACAGTGAGATAAATGTTTTATTTTATTTATTTTCATTATTATTTTATTTTGGTTGCCTACCTTTTTATTTTGTTGTCATTAAATACCGCCCTGTAATTTTTGCTGGCTAATTTCGTAAGCTAAATCAAAACTGTTTATGCGGTGTTGGACACTAAATAGGCTTTCAGAAAGTTGTTTAATTAGTTAATAATATTATTAGGCTTAGTGAAAAATATAACTAGTAGGTAATAATTATGTATACCGAAGAAATTGTTTAAATCGGCCAATAAAGTTCTAAAAAATAAACGTTTAAAGTTTGTGGTTGGATTAGGAATGAATGATCTGTCCCTTTCCCGCAAAATTAGTGTCAGGGCCGTACGGCTACCTCTTAATACGGGCTAGAAACAGCGCAGTGCGATCCACGATCACGCGATCGTGAACCTTAACGCGCCGAGATTCGCGCAACTTTTCTCAATCACCTAATCAGGTTGCCGAAAGGCCTTGGATATACGTATTGTATTTGTCGAATCAAGAGTAGGCAGGTCGATCCGTATCAGACATCATTGTTCTATGGCGAGTAGGGGGGAGTAAAATAAGACATCGTATGTATTTTTTTTTAAATGATACTGGGTGATGAGACGAGCGAAGTCGCTCGCCAGATGGCTCTTCACGCTTGCCCATAACAGCTCAACGCCGCTCAGAATTTTGAACTTCAACAGTTCAAAACCCTGGATGGCAATGCACTGCGCTCGTCACCCCGAGATATAAGATGTCAAATCTCTGTGTGCCCTGTAATTTCGCTGGAAACATTGCCCTTCAATCCGGAATACAGTAGTGTTTGCACACTACTGCTTGGCGGTTGAATAACTGGCAAAGGTGTGGTACTTCCCCAGGCGGACCCCTGCAAAAGAGTCCTACCACTACAAAATACCAATAATGGGGATGACTTATATTTTCTCTACATATGTATAAATCCGTACCTATATATAAGGTCGGGGAAAAAGTTTCTTCGTATTTTTTAAACAAATTCAAGACATATTTTTTTCAAGTTTAATTACATTTAATTATAATATATATGTGCCATTTTGTTCGATAACTTGTTGCCATCTTGTAGGTAGTGACATGATCCCGTTGCTGTAGAATTTTTGGGACTTCTGATCAAAAAAATGCAACAAGTAGTTTTGACAGTCCTCTCTTGATGTTAATCTAACACTACCCAAAGAATTCTGAAGAGATCGAAACAGGTGGAAATCTGAGGGTGCAAGGTCAGGGCTATATGGTGGATGCATTAACACTTCCCAACCAAGCTCTCTAAATTTTTGCTGAGTGGCCAAAGATGTGTGCGGTCTGGCGTTATCATGATGAAAGACCACACTCTTTCTGTTGATCAATTCCGGCCGTTTTTTCTCAATTTCTTGTTTGAGTCTCATCTGCTGTTGGCAGTAGAGATCCGAATCGATGGTTTTGCCCGGCGGTAAAAGCTCATAATGAACGATGCCCTGCCAATCCCACCATACACACAGCATCACCTTATTACGTGTTAATCCGGGTTTCGCTACAGTCTGTGGTGCTTCACTGCCCTTTGACCATGATCGTTTGCGCACATTCTTGTCGTAGGTGATCCATTTTTCATCACCAGTGATCAATCTTTTCAAAAACGGTTCGGTTTCTTTACGTTTCAATAGAGAGTCGAAAATGAGTACACGATTCATTTGGTTTCTTTCAGTGAGCTTGTGTGGCACCCAAATATCGAGTTTTTTTGTATACCCAGTTTTTTTCAAATGGGTCAAAACTGTTTTGTGGTCAATCCCCAGTTCTTCAGCTACGTCGTAACTATTAATATGCCGATCTTGGTCCACTTTTTCTGAAATGGCATCTACTTTATCCGTAACAGGGCGACCAGAGCGAGCTGCATCTTTGACATCAAAATTCCCGGACTGAAAACGCTTGAACCAACATTGTGCTACTCTTGATGACACTGCATTAGGTCCATAAACGTCACAAATTTTTTTCGCGGCTTGTGTCGCAGTTTTCCCTTTTTTGTAATAAAATTTTACAATATATCGAATTTCTTCGTTAGATTCACTCATTTTATCAAACAAAAAAACAATTGAAAAATGGCGGGAAATTGCTTTTTACTTGTTGTATTCCTTTTTTAAAATGTCATATTTTTAATGGTATCAAAACCAGCCAGATACAAACAGTACAACGGATGAGATTTTTACTACAACCTTATACATACAAAATACGAAAAGACTTTTTCCCCGACCTATTATTATGGTTCTACTGATAGCGGTTTGTGCCGGTTGGTCGCATCGTCGTGGTCACAGACTAGTTATAGCTACATAGAAAGTCTTTGGTCATGGTCCTGATTCACTAACTACATACACGCTCGTAACGCGGCGCGTTAACCTCTATAAGTTGGCCTTTATTCACTAGGAAATAGAGGCCAAATTTTTTGAGGTTAGCGCAAATAACGATGTATTTTCAATAACAACATAATAATGGACCAAGTAATCAAATTGATTAAAATCGAAATACGTATCGGCCAATTTCTAATAGAATTTGCAATATATATTTAAATTAAGAATAGTTTTACATTGTTAATGTAGCTGTCAGAGCAGAGCTTCGACCAAAGAGTAAGATAACTATACCAAAAGCTTGGAGTGACTTAGTCATAGATTTAGGATGTAAATTATTTTTTTTTAAATATTTTTTAGGTCTGTGGATTGAGTGCCAAACTTTCTCATCTCAAGCAGGAGTATTATGTAGTATACTAACCTCATACCTTTAGCCATTACAATCTCTTTCATAAATCATTGTGTCATGTCATTCATTATTCTGTTCTGTCAATATTATACGTCAATTCATTATGTTGAATAAAACCATTTAATTCATGGTTTTGTCTATCTTTATCATATTACATTCTCTTGGATCTCAAGGGGTAGGTAAATAAAACAATTCACAAATATAAGGATTTTTTTTACTAAAAAATGAGCATTGTACAAAATTTCATACGTGTAAACTGTTACAAAATAGATTATCGACATAACTGACTTTCAATGAGCGAAGTACGTCCTCTGAAGTGAAATTAGTTAACCTAATTTAGAACTTAAAAAATTCATGTATATATAATACCTATAGAGTCATAATCTCTATGTGAAAACAGTTAAATAACGTCCGAGCGTTGTTGTACATACCAAGGCATCGATTATATATTTCACAATGCCAGATTTACTCCAATTTCGAAGTAATGTTGCATAGTATTCAACGTCGCTTGTCCGCTATGGCATCGTAGCACCGGCATCGCGCGGCGTTGTAGTCGGATCGCGGTTGCCTTACAACTAAACAAAAAGTTTCGGTTCGGACATTTTTAGCACGATTGTGATTCTACAGCTATTGTATCTCGATGGTAGAATTCGATCAATGATGTTATTGTATAAACTGAGGTAGATACCGAAACACAAGTTAATTAGCTTGAGTGAATTCGGTCTGTCCTGTGTCTGGCAACGACGCAAACGTACGGATGCGCGATTTTGGAGTATGTAAAATAACCAAAAGTTCTATGGGTAAAAGGCTGTAAAGTTCTATGGGTTTTATGTAGGTAGCTATATAGTAAAATATTAATCGCCATATTTTTAGTGCTATATGAGTATGACGTGTCTATTGGTATAACCAGGCCTGGCGCACTCCGTACTTTAGGTATGAAGCTAGAAGTAGCCGTCTTGTCGGACTTGCCGTGTCCGCTGCCGCGCGATAGAAGGATAACGCGACAAGAGTTACGCGATAGACAGAGGCAACTTCTATGTTAATATAGCTGTAGGTAGTTAGCGCTCGCACTTCCAGAATTAGACTTTATTGTGTGGTAGTTGTTGGACCCGGGTATGTCCTAAAACTGCGACCAGAACCACCGGAGGATGGGCAGCAGCGTCCTAATAGTACACGGTGAACGTACTGCGATCCCCAAGCCGCCTGCCAAGCGTGGGGATTATGGCAACACCCCTCTCTATGAGGGAGGCCTTGTCCAACAGTGGACGTTAATTGGCTGATGATGTGATGTGTGTGGTAGTAAGAGTCGCTACTTATTTAAATGATTTTGCGGAGTGAATCTTCTGTACTGGTACTTTATGTATTCTGTAATATAACCTCATTGAATTCAATATATATTTTACGTATAAAATATTCGTACTTCGCCCAATGGTTACCTACAGTTTAAAAGTGGCTTGAACACCTACCCCGTCTTAAAAGGAGTAAGTCTTGGGGTCGTATCCTTTCCCAGCAACCTTGTCATCCACCCAGTTCCGAAGGTTGGAAACGTCCACGTAAACGCCAGGGGTTCCGTCCTCTCCGCAGCCGATACCCCACGCGACGATGCCGGACTGCATGTAGCGCCCGTCTTCCGTCTGCAAAAGATACATTTTTGTATGACAAAAGCAAGAGAACCCGTCTTCCGTCTGCAGAAAGAAAAACGTATCTACTTATTAGATACATTTGTATGACGAAAGTAAAGAGAAAAAACTGACCAAGTGCGAGTCGCCGTTCTTGCGCTGAAAGTACTGTACCACCACAAAATACAAAAAGTAGTGCAAAACACAACCTCACACCCAGGCGGTCACCCATCCAAGTACAGACCCCGACGAGATTGACCGCGCTCGACGTTGCTTAACTTGATGGGGAACAGAAATTTATCACCGACTCGCACTTGGCCAATTTTTTTTTTATGTTTTTTTTTTTTTACTTTAGAGTGTGTACTATAATCATGCCACGTTTGACGCATGTACGTATTACCGTTTTACAGTAGAGGAAATACAAAAATAATTTTTTCGCTTTTGGTACGGAACCCTAAAAAAACAGTGGAACATAGTACCTCCTCCTTTTTTGAAGTCGGGTAATAAATGATTGATTAAGTACCTCGATGGGGCAGGAGAGGGGGGAGCCGCCGTCGCCCTTGCACGTGTCTTGCCCAGGCTCGCCGCCTGCGCACATGAACGACGTATGCAGCTCGAAGAACCGCCCCAGCCGCGTCTTGCGGAGAGCTGTCTGACACGCTGCTCGCTCTACTACTGGCACTTCGATCTGGGAACATGGACAAACTAATCAAAAACAAGGTTTTACTCAACGTATGCCGACGCAAATTGGGGAAAGTACCTACACTTGTCTTTGACGTGAATACGTCTTTAAATTTGCTTCTATCATCATCAGACAGAGACGTCCACTGCGGAACATAGGTACCCTGTAACCTCCACACTGAACGACATCCTACCATCTGCATCCACTGGATGCTCGCGACTCTCACGATGTCATCGGTCCATCTAGTGGGAGGCGTACCTACGATGCGTCTTCCGGTTCGTGGTCTCCACTCAAGAATCTTTCTTCCCCATCGGTCATCAGTTCTTCGAACGATATGGTTTGCCCATTGCCATTTCAACTTGCAAATTTTAATAGCTATGTCGGTGACTCTGGGTCTGGGTAGACTTTAACTCGTCCCCAATGTGTTTGACTGACCTTTTTGAGTATGACTTGGTACCGTCCCTCCTTGCCGAACTTGTCCTTCCCCCAGCCAGTAGCGAAGCACCTTGTGCCACCGGGGACACGCTCGCGGGGCGGCGGCAGACACGCGACGGCTACGTTGGGTGCTAAGTCCATGGGTTCAGAGAGGAAGAGCACTGCGATGTCGTAGAACAGGTTACCTGGAATATAAACAAATACAAATGTTTAGAGAATAAACTTCTATGGTCCGACAAGCCACTGATCTAATGCTACATTTTATTTATTTACTAGTGCTTTTGCCCGCGACTTCGTAAACGTAGACTTTCATATAAACTTTCATCCAGCCCTTTCGCAAAATAATATATATAGCCTATACTTCAATCTGGTCATAGCTAAGCATATTCGTGAAAACCGCATTTAAATCGTCCAGTGGTTTAGGAGATGTGCGTGGACAACAAACAAACAGACAAAAATTCTAAAAACTGTCTTAACGTTCAGCTGCTTATTTTAAGATGCCCCGTGTGATTTTTTTCGCGCAATTACAGTATTTTTTTATCTCTACGATTTTATTATATGTATAGATTACTAGCTGCGCCTCACGGTTTCGCCCGCTTGAATAAGTACTTCTTATAAGATCAGTATTGCCAGTGAAATTCCAGTCAGAATAGGTCCGAACTTGCGAAAAAGTGAACGTTACGTAAACGATAGCAAAAAGTATGAACAATTGAACAGCGCCTCTATCGGACGTGAAAGGAAACGGAATTTTTCATACATTTGCTATCGTTTACGTAACGATAACTTTTTCGCAAGTTCTCGTACTAAGGCCACTGAACCATATCATATACGTGTCTCGACACGCTCTTGGCCAGTTATTTTATGTGTACTTTAGTAGTTAACAATTCATGTGGTGGTACTGAACCCTCAGTGCACGAGCCTGACTCGCATTTGACCGGTTCATTTCTTGCTAGCTACTCACCCTTGTTAAAGTCTTGGTGAATCTCAATGCTGGACACTTCCCGGTCTTGATAAGGATGAGGTTCCTTGATGCTCTGCGTGTCCCATTCACCGGCGCGCACGCGCAGCTGTGGCGAGTTGGCGACGTAGTGCGCGGCGGTCAGCACCACGCGGGGGTGGATAAGGGTACCTCCTCCTACGTACACGTTCAGCTTCTGGCCATCAGGCTCATTGTCGTTTACAGGCTCGATTCTAACATTTGTTGAAAAATTACAACATTAATATCAAAGTTCCCCGATAGTTACAATCTGGATTATTATTATAAAGATCTTTATCTCACTAATATCATATATGTGAAAGGATGGATGGATGTATGTGAAATGATGGATGGATGTATGTGAAAGGATGGATGGATGTATGTGAAAGGATGGATGTATGGATGTTTGTTACTCAATAACGCAGAAACGGCTGGATGGATTTGGATGAAATTTGGAATATACATTGCTTATGTTCTGGATTAACACATAGGCTACTTTTCATCGTAATCATCATCACCGATTTTCATCACCACGCGGGTGAAATCGCGGGGCGCAGCTAGTTTATCATAAATACTTAAATTCTTACAATATAGACAGTCTTATAATTGTAGATGATAGACATATGATGACTGCGATGATGGCTACTTTCGTTTCTAACAGTCATTTAATAACTAAAAGTTAAATAATTTGGTTAAATTGTAAAACGTGATGGTCAAATAAGTATAGGTATATATGAAGTATATAATATGTTATGCGACCACTAGCGACCCGCCCCGGCTTCGCACGGGTATATGTAAGTTTTATCTACACTAATATTATAAAGAGGAAAGATTTGTACCTATTTTTGTATGTTTGTATGTTTGTAATGAATAGGCTCCGAAACTACTGAACCGATTTGAAAAATTCTTTCACTGTTGGGAAGCTACACTATCCCCGGGTGACATAGGCTATATTATATTTTGTAGCGAGGCCGAAGGCCGAGCTTACACTCGTGCGAAGCCGGGGCGGACGGCTAGTTATATATATAAACCTTCCGTGAAAAATTATCTAACTGATAGTGAAAACCGCATCAAAATCCGTTGCGTAGTTTTAAGGATCTAAGCATATATAGGGACGGACAGACAGAGGGAAGCGACTTTGTTTTATACAAAGTGACAGTGATTTGAATTTACAATCTGGGTGTCTTCAAGTCAAGAGTGAATCGGTGTCTGCAAGCGTGCTCCATCGTAGACCGCAACATCTCTTAACATCAGGCGAGTTGGCAGCCAAGCGCAAGCCTATTTTTAACCGACTTCCAAAAAAGGAGGTTATCAATTCGACTGTTTTTTTTTACCTCAGTACTTTCGACTGGGAGAAACGATTTTGATGATTCTTTTTTTTATTTGAATGCTGGTGCTTCCCCTTTGGTCCCATTTTAATTTGGTCCATTTCTGACATGTTTATGAAGTCATTTTTATTGATAAATGTATATGTAATTAAAAAAAATCGTCAGTGCATTATATTGTTACCCTTTAACCGTCACGATCGTGCATCGAAAGTGCTTTCTTTGCGCCAAGCCATTTTTACGGAAAAAAATTGTTTCCGTTTTTTTTTTACAAGTTCACTTATTGAAAAAACACAGTATAAATATGTATTGTATAGCCCCCGATTGAGCGTAGTTCAGCCAGAAGACGCCCATTGCTTAACCTATGTCTCCTCCTTGAACCTCCATACTGAACGACATCCTGCCATCTGCATCCACTGTTTGCCCGCGACTCTCACGATGTCGTCGGTGCATCTAGTGGGAGGCCTACCTACGCTGCGTCTTCCGGTTCGTGGTCTCCACTTAAGAACCTTTCTTCCCCATCGGTTATCGGTTTTTCGAGCGATGTGGCCTGCCCATTGCCACTTCAACTTGCAAATTTTAATATCTAGTAATGTCGGTGACTCTGGTTCTTTTACTATACAAATACAAGCCTTGACGGGAACTGTGGCCTTAGTACGAGCACTTATTGCGTAAAAGTTATCATTACGTACACGATAGCAAAATGTATGAAAAATTGAACAGCGCCTCTATCGGACGTGAGAGGATACTGAATTTTTCATACATTTTGCTATCGTTTACGTGACGATAACTTTTTCGCAAGTTTTCGTACTAAGGCCACTTGATAATGATGGAGTGACAAGTAAGTACGTACTTGAGAATGGCGCACATCCAAGGGAACTCTGCGAACTTGGTTTCTCCGTTTACGTCTCCCGTTGTGCGGATGTCCACGCCTTTGGGGTTACGCCACCCGCAGCCTTCGCGCTGGAAATTAAGATAAGATAACTCTATATTAAAAGATCACACAAACAAGGAAAACATACATTACAATGAAAATATTATCTATTAATATTACAGTTTGCACAATATAAGTGGAATCAAAGTGCTTCGTACGGGTTTTCAGAATGTCAACCATAAAGCGATGAAATGAACCTGACTGAGCCCACGGATTCCTCCTCATTCCTCGGATACCGCTAATACCCATCAACTTCCCGTTCTGCTTGAAGCATGTGCAGTTCCCTGTGCGCTTTAGTTTCGCCATGACAATCAACAGTCCACAGGGACAGACGCTGCAAACTGCGGGCGATGGTCTCTCTACCAGTTGCTTCAGTCACGGCCAGCTGTACGGCCCTGTCTAGTGAACGATGCCACTAATTTATTTGTGTACGCTCCAGGAAATTTAACTAAAAATATTGTAACATATTACTGTAATTTCCGACGCCTTCGTCTCTTGGGACAATTTAAAGTTCACGCAAACGAAGTTGCGGGTACAGCTAAATAAATAAATAAATATCTGGGACATTATTGCACACACGGTCATCTGACCCCAAACTAAGCAAAGCTTGTAATATGGCAGCGAGAGACTGATATACATACATATATATTTTAAAATACATACTTAAATAGATAGTAACACCCAGACATAGAACAAACACAAATGTTCATCACACAAATGTTTGTTCTAGATGGGAATCGAACCCACGCCCCCAAGCGCAGAAAGTAGGATAACTACCAACTGAGCCACCGAGGCAGTCAAGCTAGTTTGTCAATAACTATCAATTTCTGAACTATGACTACAATTATATGGCTTTAGTTTAGTTTAGTTACGGAACCCTACCATATGCGTGTCTTGACACGCTCTTGGCCAATTATTTATAAAGTCTATACTTTGCGAAATATGGCCCGCCAAAGTGGCAAAAAGTTGCCCCCCCCCCCCTGCATTTCTTAACTATAAGACATAGAAACTTAAATCTTACAATATGGATAGGTCATATTTAAAACCTTCATTCAAAATTATTTCGAACATTATCTGATCATGACTTTTTGAGTAACAGCGATAAAACTGTAATAAATTCAAGGCGTTCTAGCTCAAAAGTCGACCTTTTTGTATAATGATCTTGACAAATAATGTTTCTCAATCAGTTTTCTCTATGTTTAAACCATAAAAAGTATATGCTATGTCGGGATGGTACATCTCTGAAATTTGTCTAAGTCCACAGAGCTTCGTTAGTTCGAATTGTTCTATAACCATCATTTTCTGAACTATGACTACAATTATATGGCTTTTGTTACGGAACCCTACCATATGACTGCCTCGGTGGCTCAGTTGAACCTACCTTCTGCGCTTGGGGGCGTGAGTTTGATTCCCTATAGGACAAACATTTGTGTGATGGACATTTGTGTTTGTTCCATGTCTGGGTGTTAATATCTATTTGAGTATGTATTTATATATGTATATGTATGTACCTATATCAGTCTCTGGCTGCCATATTACAAGCTTTGCTTAGTTAGGGGTCAGATGACCATGTGTGCAATAAGATATTTATCCAGATATTTATTTATTTATTTTATATGTATAGGTATAGATCGCAAGAAATAAGCAAAATCTATTTTAGGCACCCTTGAACTATTGACCTGCTAGACCGATGACATCACGATCGACCTTCAGCCACAACCGACGGTGACCCCTGGAACTAGTTTTACTTGACGAGCAACCTTCCGAAGATGTCCCCTCGAACTAGAGGTGTGAACAACTGACAGTGAACCCCGAATGAAGCTACGCGGGCGCGAAACAGTGCTGAAACAGCGCAGTGCGGTGAGGCAAGTTTGCGGTCACGCCACTTTTCACAATCACCTAAACACTTGAAACAGTCGGTCTATTCTGCAAGCCAAGTGAACGCGCAAGTGAGGTGATAAGCTAAGTGAACGTGTATTTTTCTTGTCGATTACTATAGAGAAATGTCAAAATGTCGAGTGATCACCCTTGACTGTAGTCCCTTACCCTAATAATTCAAAGTTTTGACATTTATCTGCAGAAATAGGCAAGAAAAAATCACATTCACTTAGCTTATCACCTCACTTGCGCGTTCACTTAGTTTGCAGAATAGACCGGCTGGTAGCCTGCCCCATTCATTCAGCGGGTGTGTGCAAAAATGCTTCAAATATTTACTAATATTATTAACATAACGATCACGATCGGGTTGGTTTCTGGCCCAGCGGAGTTCCCTCGCAATTCAGCGGGGGAACGCGGCCAGCTTATTGGGGGACTTTCGGTCAGGGATCGGTGCGCGGGGGACTTAATGAGTAGGTAGACATAGAAATAGACATAATTTATTTGTGGCAAAAAAAACAATGTACTATAGAAAATTAAAACGATAAAAATTTAAACTTAAACTAATATTATCATTTTTTTTTGTCACAATCCGGCTCCAACTCGGCATGATGCCGGTCGTAAACAACCGACGCTGGTCTTCCGTTGGGCCGGCAGGTGACCTCACGCACGAATGTACCATACGGCACATGCACAAACTAACTAAATGCTTAATTTATTCTAAACGAGCAATTATTAGATTGCCCCAATGGCTCAGTTGATAGTGAACCTTCCCTCTGCGCTTAGTGGCGCGGGCTCGAGTCCCACCCACAACAAACTGTCATGTGATGAACAATTGTGTTTGTTCCATGTCTAGGCATCAACATCCAATCAAGCATGCATTCAAAAATATACATGTATATATATCAGTCTCCGGCAGCCACACTACAAGCCATGCTTAGTTTTGTGTCAGATGACCGACCGTCAGAGCAAAAATATCCCAGATATTATTTATTTAAAATTATTTGGCGACCACCTACTCACATCCTATTAGCCAATATTAAATAATAACAAACAAAATAAATAACAATACCTGATACAATAAATTTCCTAAAAACAACATTTAAAACATACATAATTTATTTATAAATTAAGATTAGATGGCGCTAGTGTCATTTCTGATTGTTGTTCGCCCTTTTGATGAGCGTAAATAAATTTCTTTAGTTTTACTCTATAACCATGTATACTCTGCAGGTTCCTTATTGGCGGCGGAATATTATTCCAACGTATATACTATTTATTAAGATTGGGCCTAAAGCAAAATCTTCAATCTTTGATTAGATTTTCACAGTAGTAAATCATGTCCAAAATCGAAAAAAAAATACGTTAGGAAACTTCAATATATAAGTAAAGGTCGACCCTGACGAAAACATGGTAGGATAAAATTTTCTCGATAGAAAACCATCACAAAGTTACCTCTAATTTTCAACATTTTTGGTTTGCATTCTGTTTTGGTACATATTATTGAACAATAAATTATGTAAATATTATCACTCATGTATAACCTAGAGCTGACCCTAGCAATTTTTTAAAATATTGTCTATTCTATAAGCTATGAGAGTAGAAAGCACTTGGCGCTTACAACATTTTTAATCCGCGCAATACGCTGTCTTTCGTCTCGCGTGACACAAGCTTGAGGCATCGGTTTGTTGCACCGATCAGTTACCATCGCTCTGTTGAGACGGGTAGTCTATGTCAGTTCAGACGTAGAGTACGCAAGCTTGGTTCCGCGCGTCGTCGCGCCGCCCGTGTTTGTTATTCGTACATGCGCTGGGTGTGGCGAGATACGCGGGGGAAATCAGAATTTATCCTGCCATTAGGCCCGCTCTTAAGGTAGGTAATTAGTATTAGTTAATTGACTATATATTGTGTTATACATAGATAGGTAGACAGATAGAAACTCTTTATTGTGTACACCAGAAATAAAAATTACAAACAGATAGAAAACACTTACGAGCTACTGCCACAAGTGGCGGCCTTATCGCTCAAAGCGATCTCTTCCAGGCGACCATTGGATAGAAAGAATTTACGTAACAGGATCGACGGGCGATGCTAAAACTCTTTCAATGATACTATAAATATTACCAAATCATATATAGTATAATATATATAAATAAATATTCTCGTAAAATAAATATATATTCTGTGTTATAATTTGACATGAATATTTTAAATTATTAGAATATTTAAAATTCTATGACATGTATATTAATTTATTATTAAATAAAAATAAAATTAACATAATAAATAGTATAGGTGTCCAGACTGAGACTTGTAGCCGAACCATCTAGTAATAATGTCGTTTCTTGATATATAACTAGATGGCGTGCGCGACGAGTTAGCTCGCGCTGACGTTTCATTCGCTGGCGATAATAGTATTTAAGGTTTGAAAAATAAATAGGGTATTTGACTGATTTTACAAAACCATTTTAAATTGTTTATTACATTAAAAAAAGCAATCTTATGATTTAATCTTCATAATTTTCAGTATTTGTGTTTTAAATGGCGGATCAAAATTCAAATTATTAAACTACCGCGTAAACGCTACCTTTGACATATATGGGGCCACGTGACATTAGTGACGTCACACATAAACAAACGAGTTAATCTCGCCATACAGTCGTTGCCTCTATTTACTTTTCTGTGACGACATAAGGACATTCGGCTAACATAGAGCGTTTGCAGTCAAGTCACGTGATCAGTGAAAAACATATTTTTATTATCTATTTTTCTAGAAATAGGCACTTAATTTTTTAGTTTTTAGTAGTTAAATACTTTAAAAAAATAATAATCTTCCATGATTACACCAGTATTAATAATATTTTTAATATAGTCAAATACCCTATTGTCCCTGTACACAGCCGCAAGGTCTATGATTTCTCCCACGCTAGTAGTAACGGTGGACAATAGTAATAGTATTACGACATTCTATAAATAAAATAGTTTACGTAGGTATATTATAATCATCGTAATCACTCCATCGCTCAACGATGGCCTTTTCGACAATCACTTGCGGTCAGAGCATTTTTTATATAGGGTTACGCATATTCCCTGTACTAGGGCGTAAGGAGGTCATAATCATACAACTTTTACAATGAGACCAACCCTGAAATCGCTATAAAAAACAGCTGTTCCATAGAAAACAGTCATTGTCACTCGACAAAATTATCAATATAAAAAACCGACTTCATAAAAATGACAGAACAGGGGACTTACCCCTAGCTTCACTTTTGCGAGCCAACTTTTATTAGGTACCTGATAGGTACCTACAATTATTGCGACAACCAACTCATTTAAGCTGCATCGTTTAAAAGCGTCTAACTTGTCTCTGACTGGATGAACGGCGGTTTAAAATCTTTACTTTATCTGTGGTATCTTGGTGTGTTGTGTATAACACGCCCGGGGTACAGAGTCCTACAGATTGAATGAAAGAAAATCCGTTTTACTATGCGTGTGTGCGTGAGAATCGCAAAGATTGGCGGCTATCAAATAACTACTGCTTATCGTAGTTGACGGTACCGTTTAGACAAATAACACCTATGCGGGTCAACTTTTCGAGCTAGGGGTAAGGCCCCTGGACCAAATTAAAATGGGAAGCACCAGCTTTCAAATAAAAAAAGAATCATCAAAATCGGTTCACCCACTCAAAAGTTTTGAGGTAACAAACATTTTAAAAACCAGTCGAATTGAGAACTTCCTCCTTTTTGGAAGTCGGTTAAAAATGTATCACATACACACATCATCAGCCAATTAACGTCCACTGTTGGACAAGGCCTCCCTCATAGAGAGGAAGGAGTGTTGCCATAATCCCCACGCTTGGCAGGCGGCTTGGGGATCGATCATTTTATATGAAGGGTTTCGATCTAAAAATGTATATGTTATCGGAAATGCGAGTAATCCGTCAAGCTCCTGCCCTCAGTAGGTGCCGTTCTTATCGATCGATAAATTTGACAGTTGACATCGACAAATTTGATCTAAATTGCATTTGATCCGTGCTCGCTATGATCGACACAATGGCATTTTATCGACTTTGTCGATTTCAACTGTCAAATTTATCGATCGATAAGAACGGGGTACCGTTCTTATCGATCGATAAATTACACAATTATTAAGTAGGTATACTTGCACTGCGGGCAGGGGCGTAGCTATCGCCGCCGCGCCGTATCAAAAATACGGGGCCCCGGGCTACAGGGGCCCCGAACGTATGTACGCAAACATTCGTAAATCTTTATTTGGATCCCCAACAAATTTTGATCCAGGGCCCGTCTATGGCGAGCTACGCCACTGACTGCTGTGGCCTTAGTCCTCCTCTATCGGACGAGAAAGGAAACTGAATTTTTCATACATTTGCTATCGTTTACGTAAAGATAACTTTTTCGCAAGTTCTCGTAATACCCCACTGGTCTGCTTATATTTTTTTTTTATATGTGTACGAATACTCCTTTTTGTGGGTAGACATCGTTTTATTTCAGACTCTTGACATACACTCTCATAACGTATATTTATACACTTGTACTTTAATTATTCTTAACACTTTAAATCTACCGCTGCTCAGATCAGAATTGTCAGCCTCGCTGCCGCCTACCACCTGCCATCGCGTTTCCCCTTCCCCTTTCCGTCATAGTGGAGTTGACAACGTTGAGATTCAAGTAAGGTACTAGGAAAGTCAAATAAGTACTCGCGAATTCAATAACAATACTTTAAACCTAACATATGCTTACCTTGGGTTCCGGCTTTGGTGTGACCGGCGTCTCTGATTTATCGGGCACCAGGCAGCACGTGTCAATGTACGACAGACAAGGACCATCACGGACTCTGCAATAACACACAAATCATCACCAAGATGTAATTTACGTATCATTATCGGCCAAACGACGTATCGTAAAAGTTTCCTTATGAACTTTAGGTTGTCACAGACGACTGTGAGAAATCAGTGGCTTTTTTTTATTTATTATTAGAAATAGACTCGCGTTTGACCGCCAACTCGCCTGATGTTAAGCGATAATATGATGCGGTCTACGATGGAGCACGCTTGCCTAGAAGGAACCGATTCACTCGTGATTTGACGACAACCAGATTGTAACTACAGGGGAACACCCATTCAGGCAGCGCATTTCACAGACTAGCAGTTCGCATAATAAAAGTGGAATCAAAGTGCTTCGTACGGGTTTTCGGAATATCAACCACAAAGCGGTGTCGATTTTTCGTGCCCGCTCTGGCAGTCCGAGAAAGTGAGAAGAGAGAGAGAGAGCGAGAGTAGAGTCTTAGTACGAGAACTTGCGAAAAAGTTATCGTTACGTAAGCGATAGCAAATGTATGAAAAATTCAGTTTCCTTTCACGGCCGATAGAGACACTGTTCAATTTTTCATACATTTTGCTATCGCTTACGTAACGATAACTTTTCCGCAAGTGCTCGTACTAAGGCCACAGGAATAGAGTAAAGATTATCGAAGGTCACCAGCGGAGTAAGTTTGTTTATTCGGCGATTTGTGATATAATAACCTGGGGCCTTACCCCTAGCTCGAAAAGTTGACCCGCATAGGTGTTATTTGTCTAAACTGTACCATCAACTACGATAAGCGGTAGTTATTTGATAGCCGCCAAGCTTCGCTATTTTCACGCACACACGCATAGTAAAACGGATTTTCGTTCATTCAAGTTAGACGCTTTGAAACGATGCCGCTTAAATGAGTTGGTTAATTTTAGGTACCTATCAGGTACCTACTAAAAGTTGGCTCGCAAAAGTGAAGCTAGGGGTAAGGCCCCAGAAAGGAAAAATATCTTCTTCCAAAAAGGAGGAGTTTCTCAATTCGACTGTTTTTTTTTTTTTTTTGTTACCTCATAACTTTCGACTGGGTGAACCGATTTTGATGATTCATATTTTATTTGAAAGCTGGTCCTTCCCATGTGGTCCCATTTCAATTTGGTCCAGATCTACTATGTTTTACTTTTTTACAATGTAACAATTAAAAAGTTATTTCCACACAAAAAATATTATCAGAGACATCTGTCGAAACACCTCAGTACTAAATCAGGCATGCGCTCTCTAAAACCGACAGTGTCTAATTAATGCACGTGCTATGGGATAGAGGGCGCAAATTTGGTCCAGTTCTGTCATTTTTATGAAGTCTGTTTTTTGTATTGATAATTATTAATTTATAAACTTCTTGAATGTACCTTATATCAATGATTCCAACACCGTCGGTGTTGACGGTGTTGTTGTTAACGTTGCACTGGTAGTAGGGCACGCACTCGCCTGCTTGACCTTCTGTAGTCGTGCAGGAGAGATCTTGGGGTTCTGGAACAATAAATAATTTATAAGTATTACCTACTGATAAGTGTGACCTTTTTATTAGTGTACTGCGTGACCTTTCGTCGTCCTTTTCTTGGTTGGTTTATTGTCTTCTTGATAATCGTCACGTTAAATTGTATATTTAAATGAACAGTTTTTTTCAACACTTTTAATTTAACTTTTTTTTTTATTGTTTTTTTCTAATGAACACATTTTTGTTTTAGAATTTTTTATAATGACCAAAATAAATGGGATTTTTGATCCCATTTTTGTAGTCATAATAAAAAATAAAAAACAAGCATTTGTTCTAAATATTTTGAAATACGTAATATAATAACACAAAAACAAGCGTGACAGACAGACAGATAGATAATTGTCTGTCTATGAGAATAAGCAATTTTTAACCGATTTTCAAAAAGGAAGAGGTTCTCAATCCGACTGTTTTTTTTTTAAATGTTTTTTACACTGGGTGAAGCGATTTTGATAATTATATTTTTTTTATTTGAAAGCAGATGTTTCCTGTTTGGTTCCATTTCAATTTGGTTCAGTTCGGATATTTTTATGAAGTCGTTTTTTTATATGGATAATTATTTTATTGACATTTTTTCGTCTGTGGTTTTGCAAATTTTTTAGATACATGTCTCGCGAACGCCATCTTTCAGAAAACCTCACATTAAATGTCAAATCCGGTGTTGCTCGCACGGACAAAAACAAACAAAAAAGTAAAAAAAAAAGTATCTCTTGACTAGTCGAATGGAAACTTTTTTTTATAGTCTGATAGATGTAGATGGCATATGAAGTATAAGTATGAAATCTTTGAAAACGTAGGTAGCCTACCTCCAGGCTTGGGTGTCACCACACCAGGGACAAGGGTGGAGGGTCCAAGAGCGGGGTTCTTGTTCTCTATTGTAGGCTGGGTAACGGTGACGGGCGCAGTCGGTGGTGGAGTCCCGAAGATCTGGCCGATGATAGATTCCAGGTCTCCGTTGTTCTGGCCGTTCTGGCAGACTGCTGCCGCCAGCAGGCAGGCGAAAACAACTTTGGACAGCTGCAAGATAATAGTCATTTGAGTACTTGTATTGAATCCTGAGCGTAGCGAGGGTTTCAAAGGTACTAGACGCAGAATAACTTTTTTGCCGAGTGAAAATTACAACTTTTCATCTCACAGCGAGGAAAATATGTTAAGATAGGGACCTTCTTGAATCAAACTTTCCTTTCCAAGATGGTGAGATAAAAAAAAAACGCTTCTCATTCTCTTAAAGTCCATATTTATGTCCAGTGTAAGCGGACTAAGGTCCATGCTCACCAAAATTTTACATCATATTTATTTGTTTAACTGACATTTAACTTTCATCCGAGGTATATCCGGGATAAAATTAGCCTAAGTTACTATAATAATCAGCTATCAGCCAGTGAAATATGAAAACAATGCAACCTCCTTTAGTAGCGACAGCAACCTTCTTCGACTTAGATGTTTTTTTTCTATAATGTAATATGTCAATTTATAGACTTAAATTATTATTCTTATTTTCAACCGACTTCCAAAAAGAAGGAGGTTCTCAATTCGACTTTTTATTTTTATGTTTGTCACAGAAAAGAGCTAAACGAAAAAAAATCTCACTTCAGTGGTTTCCTCAGAACTTTCGACTGGGTGAACCGATTTTGATTATTCTTTTTTTATTTGAAAGCTGGTGCTTCTTGTGTAGTCCCATTTCAATTTGGTCCAGTTCTGTCATTTATATGAAGTCAGTTTTTAATATTGATAATTATTTGTAGGGGAATTTATTGAAACACCAAAAAATCTATTGATCCTATCGCTATCGCTACTTCACGCGATAACCCCCTGGGTTAATCTGAAGATTGCCTGATAATTTCATCAAAATGGGTCAAGACATTTCGGAGTCCATAGGAGGACAAACATACACGCATCGCGTTAATATATATTTAGATAGATAGATTGTCAAAAACAGGCGGACAAACATTTTGATTGGCTTGGTAAGTTTCGGTGAACTTCGCCTTATGTTTTTTATGCTCTAGTGCATAAGTCTGGTTTTTATGCACTGGTACCTACATCAAATGTTTACTCTTTAAAATTGTACCTATAAGAAGTTTGCCTTACAAAAACAAACATGCATATTTATTTATACCTAAGACGAAGAACGATATTATAGACAGTTAGTTTTAGTTTTTATATAGTTATTTTAAGTTTGAATTTTTAGTTAGTATTTTAAGTTTTCGTCATTTTCTGTTTTATAAGTTGTGCATAATATAACAATGTTGTTTGACCCGGGTATGTCCTAAAACTGCGACCAGAACCACCGGAGGATGGGCAGCAGCGTCCTAATAGTACACGGTGAACGTACGTACCGCGATTCCCAAGCCGCCTGCCAAGCGTGGGGATTATGGCAACACCCCACAGTGGACGTTAATTGGCTGATGATGTGATGTGTTATCATAGGGGTAAGAGTAACTTATTTAGTCCCGAGACGAGGTTTGGTTCGAGGCTAATAGTTCGAAAGACTAAATAAGTCTTTAACCCCGAGGTAAACACTGCTTTTCATTACGAATACAAGGAAACTAAAAATAAAAACATGAACTGACTACAGAAAATATGTGGCAAATGCACGAGAAGTGCGGGACCATAATACTCTGAGGAGAAAAAAAGTTGGAACATGGTTCAATACAAATGTGAAAATTAGTTAAATATGCAGTTTCTATTCGGTGAAAGATTAATAATAATTAAGGTCGTCCAATTAACCGAATACGTTGCTTAATTTGTTAATGAACTGAAATTTGTCATCGAGTCGCACTTGGCCGACGGTTACGGTTAGAAATATACAGCCGTTATAAGGTAGGATGGACAGACAGACAGAGAAACAGACAGCGTAGGCTTAGTAGTCCTGTTTACACCCTTTGGGTACGAAAATCTAAAAATATTGAATGCGCGAACGAGATGAGCAGCTTATTTGCTCTTAGAACAAATTAATGCTCGTACACATAATTAAAGTGTTTCTTGGTAACAAAAACCGGTATGTAAACACATATTATCTGTTAGTGGTTATAATAATGAACACAAAAGGTCACGAAGGTCGTCGACGTTCTTATTATCGAGAGCCATCAGGTTTTTCAAGATTTATTTAGTGAGTTTTTTTTTCGTAAGTTTTGGCGCCACACATCTTGTCTATTAAGCCAGTATCATAGCCAATGAAGATAGCATACCTAATAGCATACCATCAGGGCCGTCTTTAACTTATTGGAGGCTCTGGGCACATTAGGATAATGGGGATAACCTTGACAGAGCACTATTTTCAGGCAAGAGTAGAGTAGCTTCGCGCATGCCAAAGCTAATAACCAATAGGTATTGTTAGTAAATATTGTCCATAGTTTTTTTTGGAAATAAATATGTTTTTCGTTAATAAATATCGGTTATTAGTGATCTGGCGGGAACTTGGGGGCCCCATCGATGGCGGGGCCTTGGGCAAGTGCCCAGAGTGCTCATTGGGAAAGTGGGGCCTGCATACCATCAAGCATATGTTGACTTGATGAAAATCAAGCGAGACAAAACGGAATTTACTAAGCCAACGCTGTCTGTCTGTCTGGCCGTCCGTCCGTCTGTCCTACCTTGTAACGGCTGAACCCAGTTGAAAATTTCACAGCATATGCAATGTTACTGATGATTAACTAAGAAATAATATATTTTTTTTATTAAAATATTTTTTTGTATACATTATTGTAGAAGAATGTACTGGAGAAGTTTGACTTGTAACTATGGAGACTTGTAACCATATTAATAAAGTATTGTAATAATGAAGTCAAAAAGTAAAACTAAGAGGGAACTATAGGTATTTTTAACGTAATAAAAATGCATAAACGGTAGTACCTACCTACGTACAAGCGTCGAACTTGGCATAATTAGTACACACTCTGAAGTATAACAAAAATAATAAATAACGATCAACTGCGAGTCGGTGAAAAGTTTCTGTTCACCACCGGTTCTCGTACGATCACCGAAGTCGGGCGCGGTCGGTACTTGGATGGGTGACCGCCTGGGCGTTGATGGGATGTTGTCTTTTCGCACTACTCTTTGTACTACCCTCAGTGAGCGATCCCGACTTTTTTTTTTCTAATGGGACTTATTGCTGTTGGCCTTGCGGCCTCTACAGCTTGACCAGACTAGTTGGTGAACGCAGAGGGCGTTGGGCCAACATGGTCAACATGGTTTAGATTTTGGAGCGATCCCGACTCGCTCTTGGACGGTTTTATTTGACGATTAAAATAAATAAATGTACGATCTTCAGAAAGTTCCCAGTTGTATGCAATAAAAGATAGGTTCAAAGAGACCCAACGACTCTGCGCATGCTGAGCAGCTCTATATAGATAGGTGTTCGGTTCGGTGAGCTAATTTCATACATCGTCATCAGCATCAGCCAGAAGACGTCCACTCCTGAACATAGGCCTCCCCCTTTAACCTCCACACTGAACGTCATCCTGCCATCTGCATCCTCTGGATGCCCGTGATTCTCACAATGTCGTCGGTCCATCTAGTGGGAGGCCTATCTACGCTGCGTCTTCCGGTTCGCGGTCTCCACTCGAGAACATTTCTTCCTCATCGGTCATCAGTTCTTCGAGCGATGTGGCCTGCCCATTGCCACTTCAACTTGCAAATATTAATAGCAATGTCGGTGATTCTGGTTCTTTGGCGAATATCTACTACGTTCCGGATTTTATCGCTCAAAGAAATTTCATACAATGTCTATACAAAGTCTTTATAGACATCCATTACATGATCTAGTTTACCTGTGACCACGGACACTGCAAAGTTTTCAGAACGTCAGGAAAAAACACGCGATAAATTAATTTTTATACCTATTATCTCGGGACTACCTAACTACCTACTTTACCTACCTACTTCATATGCTTTCTCAAGTACTAGGTATTTCCTCTGTTTTTCCAAATAGACCAGGGTAGAAGACTTTAAAAATAATAAAAAGTGAATAAAAAAAATAGTACGATGAAACCCATTAGAAAAGGAGGAGGATATTATAAAAATGAAAGGAAAAATAAATTACGGGCGATCTGAGTTCGGGAAGTGAGGTGGGGGGGGGGGGTTTAAGGGTAAAAAATGGTTTATCTCGATTTCCGGTAAAACTACAAGTCCTATGAAAAAAAGTTAAATGGCAAAGTTGTAGGTAATAAAAAGATCTAAAACTTCTGTGGATACACTTTTTCTCATAACCTCAAAATTTATGTGAAAAATTCAAAAAACCAAATTTTTGGTTTTTTATTTTTATCTTTTACATAAATTTTGATTTTTTCACGAAATTTGGTGAAAACTTACCTTTTTATGTCCCAAATACGCTGTAATTTATTTGATTAAAAATATTTATTTTTTCACCTTATTTTGAATTAATATCGAAAAAGCACCCTAATTTTCAATCGAAAATTCACCCCTCAAAATATCAGCTTTTTTCAAAAAGTTGGTATGTTTTCTGTTTGTTGAAATCTCTACTTTCCGATGGTGAAAAAAATAATATATGTCACTATAGTAAATCTTCTCAGAAAATGCAATGCAAAAAACTCGAAAACGATTTTTTTTTATATTTTAAATTAAAATTTATCGACCCTGGTCTAAAATGATCACTTTACCGTATTCCTAGTTGGTTTGTTTATTTTTATCGTTTGACTAGGGCCAGGGGAATTCCTCTCTCATTGCATGGTAATCTTTATTTTCCCAGGATGTTTTTACCCGATGACACATAAAATTAACGAAATAAAAATATAAACAAAGTGCTAAGGCAATTTTGTGTTATGTATGTTAGGTATGTATGCCCTCTACAGTAGGTACAGCCCTCATATCATTCAAACAACGTAGATACGCTGTCCGTCCGTCTGTCTGTCTGTCTGTCTGTCCGTCTGTCACCAGGCTGTATCTCATAAACCGTTATAGTTAGACAGTGGAAATTTTCACAGATGGATGTATTTCTGTTGCCGTGATATCAAATACTAAAAAAAAACCAGCCAAGTGCGAGTCGGACTCGCGCAGGAAGGGTTCCGTACCATTATCTATAAAAACCGCAAAAAATCACGTTTGTTGTATGGGAGAGCCCCCTTAATATTAATTTTATTTTAATTAAATTATTTATTTTTAAAGTGAATAGATTAACTAAATATTCTGTGAATATTTCAAGCGTCTACCTCTTGCCGTTATCAGTATCGAGCAAAAACGAAAAAAAAAGTCACATTTGTTATATGGGAGCCCCCTTAAATATTTATTTTATACTGTTTTTAGTATTTTGTTGTTAGTATTTGCTGTAATAGCGGCAATAGAAATATCTACATCATCTGTGAAAATTTCAACTGTCTAACTATCACGGTTCATGAGATACAGCCTGGTGCCAGACGGACAGACAGATGGACAGCGGAGTCTTAGTAATAGTAATAGGGTCCCATTTTACCCTTTGGGTACGGCATCCTAAAAATTACCGAAGCACATTTTACAAAAAAAGGCGGTCATTTTATTTCTCAAAATAAAACGCGATATCGCTGCACCTACCGCCGCCAAGCAATATTATGCAAACACTGCTGTGTTCCGGATTGAAGGACAATGTTTCCCGCGAAATTACAGGGCACACAGAGATCTGTCATCTTATATCTCGGGGTGACGAGCGCAGTGCATTGCCATCCAGGGTTTTGAACTGTTGAAGTTCAAAATTCTGAGTGTCGTTGAGCTGTTATGGGCAAGCGTGAAGAGCCATCAGGCGAACGACTTCACTCGACTCGTCACCCAGTATCATTAAAAAAATATATAATGAATACTTATAACTACATAATTAAGTCTAGGTATCTATTTAGAACTACTTACCATCGTTAACAAACTCTTTTTAAATACCAAATCACTATTTCATAATTAACACCGCACAAAACTTCTAAGAAACCACAAAACAAGTTTCTGTTTGGTTAATGTAATTATTTTCCTTGTAGCCAAGGTTGGTTGCGCGCGAGTGTGTTTACCAACTGGCCAGTTCGAAGTGACGCTGCTTATAAATGACACTGGACAATGACATGGCGGCTCGTTTGTGTTGGGACAGAAGCTGGAACCAGTTGAGGTTGACTAGCCTATTTAAGGCTAGAATCAACTAGAAAAAACAGCTAGCCGCTTGATGACTGTTTTTTAGGGTTTCGTACCCAAAGGGTAAAATTAAGGGACCCTATTACTAAGGCTCCGCTGTCCACATCACAGAAAAGAGAAGTAAATAGAACGGAAATGAGAAGGATACTCTGTCGCCAGGTATTGTGACAGATATGTGATCGAACATTCTTATTTATGTCAACGCGTCGAACTTCGCGTCACAGTTGCTATGGGTTTATATGGGTGCAAGTGGCTACAACAAATTTCTTGCAAAAATGCCTTGACAGCCGTTCTAATTTAAACAAAAAAAAATGTTTTTCTGTGGTCCGTCTGTCACCAGGCTGTATCTCATGAACTGTGATAGTCAGACAGTTGAAATTTTCACAGATGATTTATTTCTGTTGCCGCTATAACAACAAATACTAAAAAACAGAATAAAATAAATATTTGAGGGGGCTCCCATACAACAAACGTGATTTTTTTATTCGTTTTCCCTCGATATTAATAACGGCAGGAGGTAGACGCTTGAAATATTCATAGAATTTTAAGTCATATTTCCACTTTAAAAATAAATTATTAAATTAAAATAAAATTAATATTTAAGGGCTCCCATACATATTTTTTTATTTTTTTGCCATTTTTATAGATAATGGTACGGAACGCTTCGTGCGTGAGTCCGACTCGCACTTGTCCGGTTATTTAATTGTCCTGTTTTCATATTTATCGGATCTTATCGCGCACTATTAAATATAGGTAAAAATAGATACCTTTCGTAAGGTATCTATTTTTCGAAAGGTACCTATCTATTTTTACTTATATTTAATAGTGCGCGATAAGTGCCGACAAATATGAAAACATGCGTTCGAATCGCGAAAGTTTAAAAATTACTATTTGTTTGTCCTTTTAAAACGTAGCCCTTATATATGACTGATTAATGAAAACAAAATGAAAATCTGATCTAAAATAAGCATTTTAATATCATGCTAGACAGAGAGCGCGAAACAGCAAATTATGACGTCACTTCTCTGTACGCCATCATCGGCATCATGACATGTGAGCATCGGCGCAAAGTTGCTAGTCTATTGGTTTTTTATCGGATACATTTTGGAGAGTGCGCATCGGATCTGCATGATTTAATTCCCTCCTGCCCTTTTTTCTATCGGACTGCCAGAGCGGGCACGAAAAATCGATACCGCTTTATGGTTGATATTCCGAAAACCCGAATGAAGCGTTTTGATTCCACTTTTATTGTGCGAACTGCTAGTTTGTGGAATGCACTGCCTGAATGGGTGTTCCCCGATAGTTACAATCTGGGTGTCTTCAAGTCAAGAGTGAATCGATTTCTTCTAGGCTAGCGTGATCCATCGTAGGCCGCATCATCGCTTAACATCAGGCGAGTTGGCGGCCAAGGGCAAGCCTATTTTGCAATACAAAAAACGCCATATAAATTCCACTCTGACAAGTATGGCGCACAGAGGCGTGACGTCATTTTTTGTTTTGTGGGAAAGGAACAGAGTTTTCTCTACCGAAAACTTTAAATGCTTATCTATTTTAGAACATTAACAACCAACTGAAATTATTTTTTCAGTAAACATTATATTTAGTTGCATTCTTCATCTAAGCTATTGGTTTCAACGAAATAAACTTCAATCATCTACTTACACTATTATAATGAAAGTTTATTTGTATTTTTAACATGCTTTTATAAGCTTGGTATTTACTCGTATCTATGTAACGGAATCTTTGAACGTAATTTTCACTCCTTTCAAAACGTCGGATTGATTTGAAACTATCAATCCGACGTTTAATTACATACGACCTCGTACCTCGTACCTAGGCGTATACCTGGAGGCGTATTTAAATACAAACCTAGTTTGTCCCATCATCCTTACTTTGGAATTAACTATTTTAAAGCGTCAGTAACTATCACGGTTCATGAGATACAGCCTGGTGACAGACGGACAAACAGACAGACAGAGAGACAGATGGACGGACAGCGGCGTCTTAGTAAAAGGTTCCCGTTTTACCCTTTGGGTAATAAACCTTAAAAATGTAGTTGATCCTGTTACTAGACCCAGCCACTGCCTTGTAGTAGGCAGAGCTCGAATCTTGTATGCAAAGTAACATTTCTTTGACCATTATCCTGTTCTGCATGCAGCCATGCGCGTAATTTCTGAGGTTTTTTTACAAGAAACCTTTTTCATTCTATGTACCTATTTTTGCTCGTTGATTATATAATTTATCCAAAGATATTGAAACTAGCATAAAATTTGCTCTGGGGCTACCTATTTTTAACCGACTTCCAAAAAAGAGGATGTTCTCAATTCGACTGTATTTTTTTTTATTTGTTACCTCAGAACTTTCGTCTAGGTGAACCGATTTTGTAAATTGTTTTTTATTTGAAAGCTGGTGCTTCCCGTATGGCCCCATTTCAATAGGCATGATGACTAATATTTTTTATTACCTCATAAAAAAGCTCATCATCAATAGAGCCTATCAACGAAAACAAAATTTAAATTAGTTCAAAAATAAATAAGTTATAAGTATTTTAATTTCATGCTAGACAGGGAGCGCACTATACTGAGCTATGACGTCAAGCCTCAGGCGCGCCATACAATTGCTATACTAACACACGCTTTGCGAGAAAGAGATGGAGCATCCCCTCTCTATCCCCACCTAAAACTTTAAATGCTCATATCTCAGAGATTAATCAGCCGATTCAATTTATTTTTTCAGTATGTGTAATGTATTTAGTTATATTCATCGCTACGCCAGTTATTTGTAGTAAATTAAACATTAGGCCACATGCCTATTTGGTCCAGTACTGAAATTTTTATGAACTCAGTTTTTTTATACTGATAATTATTTTATAATCATTTGGCCACCAACTCGCCTGATACAAACTGTAGGTAGGTATCTTCAACTTATTTTTTCTGAGGGATTTTAAAAATGAATTTTGTTTGATCTTTTTTAAAACGAAAACAAACCTCTTTCAAAAAAACCCGTAATTTTTTTGACAAGACAGTTTGAAACGATCACAATATCCACAAAATATCCAGTTTTCAACTGTTGACAATATTTCCTGCAGTTTTCAGATATTTCGATCTATTATTCAGTATGCTGGTAGCAAAGAACGCGTCGAAGCTCTCTCGGAGTATCACGATGACGAAGGTACACAAGATCCGGAAGGTGGTCGGCTGTGCGATAGAAGAACACGTGTATCAGCTTACATCACATCCGTCTGCCAGCAGACCTGGTGAGTATCTACTGCAGGCTCAGAAAAAAAATAGAAGCGTTATACCTACTGTTTCCCCTCTGGCATTTACACCGCCCCCTTGGTCGTCCATTTGATCACGTCATTTGCAGTTGTGTGCGCTCAATATTGAAGTGTGCGTTTGTAGAACTAGTAAGAATATGTCAGTTTGTGCAATACGTCCCCTTCAGTTTTTGGCAGACTTTTTTCGGTACTAGCTCGAGCTTAAAGGCAGATCCAAACTATATATTATCAAAGACTGCAGGCCTAGCATGGGCCGTGGAAAAAGCGTCTTTCCACTGTTTTTATCCGCGCGTAGACGCGACAGAGCTAGGACATATATACGTTTGTCTCTTTATAGCGGGATAAAAACTGTGGAAAGACTATTTTACCAGGGCCCGTGCTAGGCCTGCTGCTGGAGAAACCCCTATATTTATAGACCTAAATAAAGGTACCTTGAATCCTCATGACACCCTCAAGTGGTGCTTTGGCATATTAAAAAAACCAGCCAAGTGTGAGTCGCGCTCCGCACTGAGGGTTCCGTGCCACCACAAAATACAATAATTATCAATTTCAAAATCCGACTTCAAAATTAGTTAAATGTGTCATTTATCGATTCGGTGAAAGATAAATGATAAGGTCCAAGTAACGAAATTACCAGTTATAACTTTGTAATGAACAGAAATTTGTCAACGACTCGCAATTAGCCATTTTTTTTTTATACTTTAGAGTGTGTACTATAATCATGCCAAGTTTGACGCTTAATTGTTCGTATTACAGTTTTCGCATTAGAGAAAATACAAAAATACGAAGAAAAAAAAACCTTTAGTTCCCCGTTCAGTTTTACTTTTTGACTTCATTATTATTTTTTTAGTTAATCCGCCGTAACATTGCAAATGCTGTGAAAATTTCAACTGGCTATCTATTACGGTGTATATTTCGAAAAAATCTAAGGGTAATGACAATACCTACCTATTACCTTTTGCATGCGCAAAGCTACTCTACTCTCGTCCGAAAATAGTGCTCAGTCAAGGGTCATAGGGGGTCCCCATTTTCCTAATATGTCCAGGGCCTCTAGCCAATAGGTTAAAAACGGCCCTGGGCGTAAGGAAGGCCTCAGGTAGCCGTAAGACCCCTGGTTTGATTCACATTCACATTATCAGCCGTCAATGTCCACTGCTGTACAAAGGCCTCCCTCTCAGAGGGGTGTTGGCATAATCCCCACGCTTGGCAGGCGGCTTGGGGATCGCAGTACGTTCACCGTGTACTATTAGGACGCTGCTGCCCATCCTCCAGTGGTTCTGCAGCCGTATTATGGATCTTTGATCGGGATCGCGAGTGTCAGAATTTTGACACTTAAAAGGGGTTATGACGCAAAAAAAATTGTCTATTTCCAATTTCGTAGTATGAAATTGGAAATAGACAACGCTTTTTTTTTGACAAAATTTTGACAACTCGCGATCCTGATCAAACATTCATAATAGCCCTGCTGGTCGCAGTTTTATGACATACCCGGGTCCTGGTTTGATTATTTTGTCTTATTTACAAAATCCTTTTATTGGCACCGGAGCTGGCTGGGATTAGCTGAGATAGGTGGTCAATGATTGCTTCATTTATTGATAGATATTATTATTTTAACTCAAATCAAATCAAATGTTTATATATTTTCTAAAAATAAAATGAGTTACCTACATCAACCAACAGCAGGATCATATATTTTTTCTGAGGACAGGCCTAACACGAGTTTATTACATTGTATTACAAGTTCGTGCTCACAACCCACTCACATACATTGTTTTTGTATTTTATACCACATATACATACATATCTACTATCAGTGGCGTAGCTAGGTAAGCAAAAGCCCTGGTGCAAAAAAAAAATGGGGCCCTATCTAAACTGGTTAGGTTTTATCAAGTAAAAATATTATTATAATTATACGAATAAGAGCTGCAAAGCTACTTATTACATATATGTTTATGAATTGCCATGATTAAAGTCGTTACCAACCTGTTATTTATATTCTGAAGGTGGAAGAAATCTTCGCTAGTTCAGTTTGAGGTTTGCTTGTGAGGGTTCGAGGGCCTCCTGAGCTTGAGGACCCCGGTGCACGGCACCGCCTAGCCCTCCGATAGCTACGCCACTGTCTACTATACTAGTTTTTGAATCATTTACCTTATTAATAAATGTGAAATAGTCTTGGAACAGTTACGCAGTTTTTATCTTTTTCTCTGTGTCAAATTCTGAACTCGATCGAGAAAGACAAAAGACGGAATAACTATTCCAAGGCTACTTACTCTACGTTTATTAAAAGGGGTATAAGAGAATACAAGTGGGTACAGTAATTAAGAACTGAAAAAAATTCAAACTGTTTCCCGTACGTCGGACGTCCCGCCAAAAGTGGAATGTCTAGCACCCTGATATGACCCTCCTAAAGTGATAAGTGCCAATCAATTTATCCAGGGCCAGATTTCTCTAGTTTCCTGAGTAAAATTATGTGAATCTTTCAGATAATCAACAAAAAGACGTTCAAGATTGGCGGCACCAATTCATACGGCAGCTTGGCTTGACTCCAGAAGACAGGAGACTCAAATATTTCTAATATCACGAGTCCAGACAAACTTACCTATCTGTTCCTGCATGTCTATTCTATCTATGTGAACGCGCAAGTGAAGTGATAAGGATTTTTCTTGCCTATTTCTGCAGATAAATGTCAAAACATCGAATTATAAGGGTACAGTCAAGGGTGATCACTCGAAATTTTGACATTTCTCTATAGTAATCGACAAGAAAAATACACGTTTACTTAGCTTATCACTTCACTCGCGCGTTCACTTAGCTTGCACAATAGATATGCAGGGCGGCCAAATGAAGGAATTAAATATATTCGGAAGTCTTCAATTTTACTTAGAAAATACGATTGTGACTCCTTCCATGTAACTCCTTAAGACTAATATTATTTGCAGCGCCCGCCCTAGGGTTATCACATGGTTACATTTGGTATCGTTTACGTAACGATAACTTTTACGCAAGTTCTTGCACTAACCCCAGAGATAGCATAGGACGCGAAATAAAAAAAGAGAAAAAATAAATTATGGCGCCTCGCTCTTTGAGATGTGGGCGTCGGGGCACACTTGCATTATTTATTAACCAGCATAAAATTTTGTTTTGGAAATAGTTTACATCCTATTTAGCACATTGGCTACTTTTTATTCCGGAAAAATGATCTTATTGTGAAACTATGTGGGTAGGTATTAGTTAGAGAATAGGTTGTCTCAATTTCGTCATGCCTTATTATGGATCTTTGATCGGGATCGCGAGTGTCAAAACTTTGACACTTGAAAGGGGTTATGTATGACGCAAAAAAAGCGTTGTCTATTTCCAATTTCGTATTACGTCTCCTACGAAGATTTATAATACAGCTGCTGTTATAACAATAACCATCTAAATTTCCATTAGTAGAAATGATAAAATTACAGTTATACACGGTTGATCTATGTTAATTAATAAATTATTACCCACAAGTCCACCATTGAAGTATCTAATTTAATGCCACATTAATATCTAGTTCAATCTTGTGAAGTTTGTGCTCCCCTAAATCCGAACCTGTGCTTACGTTTTTTTTTTATGATACTGGGTGACGAGCCGAGCGAAGCGTTCGCCTGATGGCTCTACGTGATCGCAAACTTGCAACGAATCGTTTCTTAACCATGGTCCACCTACGTGGTTCACCTAGGTGTTCCACGGGTACCTTTTTAAATACTCGCAAGCCAAAACAAAGCGACCGACAAAAAAACGGTGGGCTAAAGTCACCGACATGGCCCACCGGATTAGCAAGTTGAAGTGGCAGTGGCCAAGGGACATAGCACGCAGAACAGATGGCCGATGGGGCCGAAAGGTTCTCAAGTGACCTAAAAAAAATCGCAGGTAAACGCTGGATGCAGGCCGCTTCCAACCGGTTCTTTTGGAAATCGATGGGGGAGGCCTATGTCCAGCAGTGGCCGTCATATGGCTGAAATGATTATGAAAACAAAGCGAATGCTCCAGTCAGTAGGTACAACTTATGTCGCAATGTAGAAGAATTCCAATGGAGGCAACTACTTTTGGTTTTATTGTCTTTGATTAATTCTTAGACTAGATATACTTAGTTTGTTACTTGTTTTAACTATTTTATGGAGTAATAAACGTTTAGTTATTATTCTTGTTTACCTATTTACTCCTTGAAAGTTAGATATATATGGGCTCTTACTTTAAAACGTTACTCAAGTTGATCTATGTTTTAAAATGCTCTCTAATAGTACGAGAGCTAGCAACGTCGGGAAAACAAGCATTTCAGGTAGGCTAGTTTTTAGATATGCTATCTCTCTCACTCCCCCGGACGTCATACGGGCTATCTGGCTGGTGGTAGTGGTTGCGTTCATCAGTGCGCATCCTAAATGTCCAGGTAAAATATCGATTTTTCAAATCATTTTAAGAAGTTTTTTTTTTTTTTTATTATTTTTATTGAATTTTTCGCAACATGAATCTATTATTGCCAGACATTTTTATCGTTGTTTAAATTGTGCCAGACGCTAATTTTGAATTGAAAAAATATTTTTTTTCTAAATATTTCAGTATGGCTGAAATTTTTATATGATGTTATTTAAGTATCTAAAAACCTAAAATTAATTTGCCAAACAATAATTCGATTGTTAAACCTTCAGCCAGACCGATCTAAAAGTTAAAAGTGATGTGGTACCATTTTGCTTGGTCTAGGAATAGTTGTCGAATAAATTACAGAGAAAGAATTAAAAACTATTGAATTAATTGTGGATTAACATAGCATTAAAATAATTATTTATTTTTGTGCAAAATTAAGGTAATAATCAATCTCAAGGATGAAAGTAAACAAAAATTATATTGAATTATCTTGATAATTATCATCATCATCATCTTCATCACTGCTGTCATTTTCATTGTCATCGTCGTCTTTTGGATTATCAACGTCTTGTAAGCTATTATCTGTAAAAGAATGAAAAATTTTATAATCTTTCGGCAAAGAAATTTATTAGTATTTTATTTTCAATTTTTACCTTTAATGATAATGTCGGCAACTAATGATGGTAACTGCTCTCCAACAAACCAGATAAAATCATATTTATCGTCATTTATGGTCCAGCCAGAAGCTTGAGGTGATAGAGATGTTGGGTGTTGTAAATGAGCATTTCTCCAAAACTTTGTTACGTAACGAATTCGTAGTAAATGCTGATACAATTCAGCTTTGCATGGTGGTAGGCTTGATGGATCAAAATTACGAATTTTTTTTTCAAAATAATCATCTGATTTTTTAGACCGATAAGTGTTTGAAAACAGATGAAACCGAACTTCATTGACGTTCCAAGAATCACGAGCTCCGTAAATGTCAAAATATTGATAATGATGCTCCTAATGAAAATGATATCGATTGTAGAAGTGATCAGTCCGACATGCTACCACCACCAGCAAAAAGAAGACGAACCTTTGAAGCCATTGTTCCTGAACTTGTTCCAATTTCTGCCCGATTGCAAATGTTAGAACGATTAACACCTATTGAGAACAGGATGCGACTACACACCAGCTTTTTTCCGGAAAGGTAAACTTCGACCTTTTAAACTGTTAGAGCAATCAGAAGAGTATCAATTAGCCTGTCAAAATATTATAACAGATGATGAAGAATTGCTGGATGAGACATTTAAGATCTTAGAAAAGTTTATTTGTCACATTTACGGAGCTCGTGATTCTTGGAACGTCAATGAAGTTCGGTTTCATCTGTTTTCAAACACTTATCGGTCTAAAAAATCAGATGATAATTTTGAAAAAAAAAAACGTAATTTTGATCCATCAAGCCTACCACCATGCAAAGCTGAATTGTATCAGCATTTACTACGAATTCGTTACGTAACAAAGTTTTGGAGAAATGCTCATTTACAACACCCAACATCTCTATCACCTCAAGCTTCTGGCTGGACCATAAATGACGATAAATATGATTTTATCTGGTTTGTTGGAGAGCAGTTACCATCATTAGTTGCCGACATTATCATTAAAGGTAAAAATTGAAAATAAAATACTAATAAATTTCTTTGCCGAAAGATTATAAAATTTTTCATTCTTTTACAGATAATAGCTTACAAGACGTTGATAATCCAAAAGACGACGATGACAATGAAAATGACAGCAGTGATGAAGATGATTATGATGATAATTATCAAGATAATTCAATATAATTTTTGTTTACTTTCATCCTTGAGATTGATTATTACCTTAATTTTGCACAAAAATCAATAATTATTTTAATGCTATGTTAATCCACAATTAATTCAATAGTTTTTAATTCTTTCTCTGTAATTTATTCGACAACTATTCCTAGACCAAGCAAAATGGTACCACATCACTTTTCACTTTTAGATCGGTCTGGCTGAAGGTTTAACAATCGAATTATTGTTTGGCAAATTAATTTTAGGTTTTTAGATACTTAAATAACATCATATAAAAATTTCAGCCATACTGAAATATTTAGAAAAAAAATATTTTTTCAATTCAAAATTAGCGTCTGGCACAATTTAAACAACGATAAAAATGTCTGGCAATAATAGATTCATGTTGCGAAAAATTCAATAAAAAAAAAAAAAAAAAAAAAAAAACTTCTTAAAATGATTTGAAAAATCGATATTTTACCTGGACATTTAGGATGCGCACTGATGAACGCAACCACTACCACCAGCCAGATAGCCCGTATGACGTCCGGGGGAGTGAGAGAGATAGCATATCTAAAAACTAGCCTACCTGAAATTCTCTCTCGAAAACGTTGCTAGCTCTTAGACTATAAACTTCTCGCTGACGGCAATCGTCACACGCGAAAACAAGACGGAGCATATTTAAGCGTATGTCAACTTGAGTAACGTTTTTAAGTAAGGCCCATGATCCTAGGAGCTTAAAGAATAGTATTTCCTCACTCAATACGATGACTATTGCTTTCAAGATAGAGTAGGGATGCATTTCATACCGCGCGATACTGTTTTTAACCGACTACCAAAAAGGGGGAGGTACTATGTTCATCTGTATGTTTTTTATATATATTATATAATAGGCTTGCGCTTAGCCGCCAACTCGCCTGATGTTAAGCCATGATGCGGCCTACGATGGATCACGCATGCCTAGAAGAAACCGATTCACTCTTGACTTGAAGACACCCAGATTGTAACCATCGGGGAACACCCATTCGGCAGCGCATTTCACAGACTAGCAGTTCGCACAATAAAAGTGGAATCAAAGCGTTTTGTACGGGTTATATATCGGCGATACTGATATATCGGGGCTCGCCGATAGGGATATCGGCATCGGCGATATTTTTATGGCCGATGCAACGATGTAGGTAGGTACCTAAACGCGCGTCTTGTTTCGTCTATTTCGTTGCAAAGTCGAGAGATACCTAAGGTCTCCTAAAGATATATCGAGAGGAGAAAAGACGTCTTTTATACCCAAACTTGACAAAAATATGTGCAGAAATACTTTAGTTTCCAAATGAATTTAGTCGCGTCTAAGACATTTCACCGCATTTTTGTTTAAGAGTTTTGTGTTTAAACAAAAATCTTAATCATTTTAGTTTGTATAATAATGATAATTTTATTCATAATAATAATTACATTTCAAAAGAAAATTAAAAATATGTTAATTTAAAATTAAAAATTAACCATAAAAAATATTATATTAAAACTAATAAATAATATAACAATGTCATTCTAATTTTTAATTACTAAGCTAACTCAATTAACCTTAATTATTAATTTTAATTACTAATCTAAGTAAATAATACCTAATAATAAAATATCTAATGGTGGTACGGAACCTTCAGTGTGCGAGCCCAACCCGCACTTGACCAGTTTTTATCAGTTTAATAAGGCGCAATTTGTATTTTTTTATCTTGGCGTCTGACGTGCTACTGCCAGGATGACGAAAACGGAACTGAATTTTTTTGGAGCATTGATTCAACAACATGCAACAGACTCGCGACGAAGGCATACTTGCGGTGTCTTACTTGATAATATAGGTACCTATTTATTTTGTGATATAGGTCTTTCCCACCTTCGACCAAAATAAACGAATGGACGGGCCCAGTAGAAGCGCATTTTTGAAGATTACAAAATGAGCGTCAGCGCTCTGTTCGTTTCAGTCGGTCTCTAGCCGTAGGAAGTGAAACACGAGTCTATTGTTACGCGATAACAAAACATCTTACAAAATTATGAATTCATATGCTTCACCGAAGTGCAAATACACAAATAAAACCGATATCTATTTTTTGTAACAAATATACTGTACATTTTTATAATTAGGTGTTGAAGTATATGTCCGACGGTTTTGACTCGTTTTTACTGATCGAGTTCAATGGTTAGGGCCCGTCCATTCATTTTATTTTGGTCGAAGTTTCCCACAAGTAATAAAACTACACCAATTATTTGTTTTAACAACCAATCAGTACCGGTGCAATTACTGTAACTAACCCAGAGCAGCGCTAAAAGAAATCCAGTCGCTTGGCAGCGAGCGAGCATAAAATGCTAGGAACAATGTGGAGACTGCCTAGCCTCCTGGTGAGTATTTCTCTCATTACACTTTGTAATATGAGTAGATAATTGATATATCCGGGCAATGGAGAGAGCTATGCTCGGAGTTTCTTTGCGCGATCGAATCCGGAACGTGGATATTCGCCAAAGAACCAGAGTCACAGACATAGCTATTAAAATTTGCAAGTTGAAGTGGCAATGGGCAGGCCACATCGCTCAAAGATCCGATAACTGATGGGGAAAAAGTTCTTGAGTGGAGACCACGAACCGGAAGACGCAACGTAGGTAGGTCTCCCACTAGATGGACCGACGACATTGTGAGAGTCGCGGGCATCCAGTGGATGCAGATGGCAGGTTGTCGTTCAGTGTAGAGGTTAAAGAGGGGAGGCCTATGTTCAGCAGTAGACGTCTTCTGGCTGATGATGAATTGATATATCGTCAATTTGAAATGCGTTGGATCAATTTGCGCGGTTATGGCAAACAGTAATTTATATTTTGGTTATAAATAATTTAGGATATAAATAACTTTCTTTAAATTTTAGAAACATAAAAAATTCTTTAAATTTTAAAAACAGGTCTATTCAAGACGTTCATATTTAATTTTTTTGTTGTTTTAGTCAAAAAGTTTTTTTTTTTTTTATATTCTCATGTCAATTTATGTAATGTAATTTAATGTAAAGAGGTTTTTTTTTTTTTTAATTTGAATGTTTCTTGGGTAATCTGGAGTTTTTAATGGCCAGTTATAAGATCCACTTATAACATTTGTCTCTTACCTCATTTAGTTCTGAGGCGGACTAGGCTCTTTACTGTTTTTTTTTAATTTATTTCAGATCATTTTCTTATCTTCGCTAGCATATTCAGACCCATCTGTAAACTTCGGATATGCAAATGTGAGTAGGTAGTATCCATAAATAGATTACTTAGTATATTTAATAGTCCAAAAACATACCCATTTTTAGGGTTCCGTATCCAAAGGGTAAAACGGGACCCTATTACTCAGGCTCCGCTGTCCGTCTGTCACCAGGCTGTATCTCATGAACCGTGATAGATGGACAGTTGAAATTTTCACAGATGTATTTCTGTTGCCGCTATAACAAAGTTATTTTTTTGTTTGTTTTTGCTCGATATTGATAACGGCAAGAGGTAGATGTTTGAAATATTCACAGATTACCAATTCAGTAATATATTAACTTTTAAAATTAATAATTAAATTAAAACAAAATAAATATTTAAGGGGGCCTCCCACACAACAAACGTGATTTTTTAACGCCGTTTTTATAGATAATGGTACGGAACCCTTCGTGCGCGAGTCCGACTCGCACTTGGCCGGTTATTATTATAAAACTCCGTGACGAGACGCACGACTAAGGCGATCGCCTAATAGTAAGCGCTTCTCATAACAGTTCAGTGCCAAGAAGGTGCCAAGCCAACCAGAATTTGAACCTCAACATTTCCAAAGTCGTTCTGGGACCTTACGCCCAACTCTAAACGCGGGCCCGAATAGATGCAGTTTGAAAAATCACGCGCTGAGAATGCTGAGAGTGCTTGCCCCTCGGGCCTTACCCCTTGCTTCACTTTTGCGAGCCAACTTTTATTAGGTACCTGATAGGTACCCAAAATTAACCAACTCATTTAAACTGCATCGTTTAAAAGCATCTAACTTGAATGAACGAAAATCCGTTTTACTATGCGTGTGTGCGTGAAAATAGCAAAGCTTGGCGGCTATCAAATAAGTACCGCTTATCGTAGTTGAACGTACCGTTTAGACAAATAACACCTATGCGGGTCAACTTTTCGAGCTAGAGGTAAGGCCCCTGGGCCCTTACTACGATATACTATCAACTACGATAAGCGGTAGTTGTTTGATAGCCTATAACAGCCGCGGCTATCAAACAAGTACCGCTTATCGTAGTTGATGGTACCGTTTAGACAAATAACACCTATGCGGGTCAACTTTTCGAACTAGGGGTAAGGCCCCTGGTCCCTGGTCGCGGTTATCAATACAAAAATATATTGATAATTATATGCTATGTAGAGATAGATGATAGTGAAGGCAGACCCTTATCTTTACGAAATAGACATATATAACCTGAAAATACCTCTTGCAGCCAAGATTTTTCAATAAATGTTAATATTTCAGATAAACGATGAGATTTATCAGCAGCCGGTGAATTTGATGGGACTAGGAGCACCGAAGATAGCACACGCCAAGGACCAGGTAAAATAAATAAAACCGGCCAAGTGTGAGTCGGGCTCGCGCACTGAGGGTTCCGTACCACCACAAAATACAAAAAGTAGCGCAAAAAGACAACATCACGCCCAGGCGGTCACCCATCTAAGAACCGACCGCGCCCTACGTTGCTTAACTTGCTAAAGAACAGATTTTTTTCACCGACTCGCACTTGGCCTACGTATATTTATATAATATTTCGTTCCTATTTCTTTTCTGTGTTATACTTTAGAGTAGGACCTATACTCAAAAAAATAACAACCACAGAAAAAACTCTCAGTACCTACTCAGTAGACAGGTATGTACTATAATCATGCCAAGTTTGATGCTTGCACGTATTACCGTTTTTAAATTAGAACAATTACAAAAACACGTAAAAAATACGTTTTTTGTATGGTTATTTTTTGTTTTTACTTTCATATTCTGTGAAAATTTCAACTGACTATTATGGATCCAAAGATTCAGCCGTTTAAGGGTAGGACGGACGGACGGACGGACGGACGGACAGACGGACAGACGGACAGACAGACAGACAGACGGACAGACATCGTAGGCTCAGTAATAGGGTTCCGTTTTTACCCTTTGGGTACGGACTACGAAACTCTAAAAATTACCCGAATATTTTATTTATTTATAACTTTTCTTTCCCCAGAAAATGGAGGGTCGAGGTGAAGAGACCCATCCACGTGGCGCGGAGAACTCCTGGGCACCTTTCGATTTCTCCAAGGTCGACGACTACCTCTCGCACCATACGTCTGATGACCACAACAGGATCAAGCGGAGAGCCAAGGTACGAATAAAAAAATACTCACTTAGTAGAAGTTCACGTTTGCGTGATTTTCCGAACTGCGCTGTTTCAGCGCTAATTTGAGCCCGCGTTACGCTAGCCGTAAGGACCCTAATATTACAATAATTTTATTTTCGAGTATTTTCTATATGGCCTATAAGGCTTTATACTCAAATGTTGTCATGACCGTTTTTGACAGCTCAACCCGCTTTGAAGTGAGATTTGAGTGAGAATTTTTTACTCTTCTCTTTTCTGTGGCTCAACCTACCATCCAAAATCGTAATTCACTTTGATAAATTACAAATTATATCGTAGTTACAAAAATGAGAACGGTCCCTATATTTATTTAGGGAACTCATCCCTAAATAAATATAGTCGACAATTCAAAAATTGGCGACCAGCAGGATTCTATCACACGTGTCATCCAGCCTGCGCTAAGTTTGCCTTACGTGCGAGCGGGAACTTGAGAATTGTAGTTATCACGCCGTTTTCTTCCTTTATTTAAAAAAAGACACATACATTAAAAAGCCCAGCTTTTCATTCAGCTTTACTCGAGTTTTTACATTTTGATTTGCTAGTGAGTGATGGACGCAATACGCGGATCGAGCCCTCATCGCCAGAGATGCATCGCTTATAACAGTTGCTTTACCGATCATTGAAGGCGTAGAGATAATCCAAATGCTCAAGCCTGGTTGCATATCTACTCAGCATACTGGCGGCATCAACAATAAACAAGAATGTTTTCTGCCACAGGCGCAGAACACCCGCAGATTCGGCGCTATGAACGGCCCCAAACTGCGTGAAAGACCACACCACTACATCTACCCAGAACCTGTGAAAGACCGCATCATCGAATTCACGACTGAAGGCTCTAAGCGTCCCGGCATCCTCCCTGATCAAATGAACCCTGGAGTCATATTTCGTGTCAGAATGTCTGATGCCATCTTGAGAATCAAGCAACGTATGTACGAAGACCCTGAACGGCACATAGAAGCCGACATTATCTACACTAACCTGATCAAAAAGGTTGTAATGGATGAAATTACAAAATTCCACAACTTATTGCTTATGTACAAGACTGATAAGAGCATAAAGGAGCATTTGGGAGAGTGTGGAGGCAGAATATACAAGTTTATCAGCTATATGACGATTAAAGTCCATATTTACTGCTTATTCGACGCGCTGTGGATTGACGGGAACCCGTATGTCATAGGAGATGAGTACACAGTCACTCCGGTGGAGATACCTCCGATGCTGCAGTGTGATTCTGCTGAATGTAACTCGGTGATGTTTGTGGACTCCATTACGGAACCCAAAGGTGGCGGTGAAGAGTGATTTTTGGGATAATAAATCTGAGAGTTACAATTTTCGTTTTATTTGCCCCTTGCTAAAACAAGGTTCAATACGCGACTAGTTTATTTGAAGGGCTGAAAAAGTTTACAAACTGAAATTTCATGGTATGCTTTTAGTGTGATCAGAAAACAAATAAATAATTATCAGTTTAAATAACCGGCCAAGTCAGAGTCGCGCACGAAGGGTTCCGCACCATTATCTATTTTTTATAGATAATGGTACGGAACCAGCAAAAAAAAACACGTTTGTACAACTAACATGATTTTGGGAGCCCACCTTTAATATTAATTTAATTATTTATATATAAAATTAAAAATATAAATCAATTTTCTGTGAATATTACAAGCGTCTACCTGTTGCCGTTATCAATATCGAGCAAAACAGGGCCCCGCGATCAATAGGGTCCCCCTAGTTCCTGTTAGGTCACAAAACGATAACCGATATTTATTACCGAATACTTAACACATTTATTTTGAAAAAATCAAAGGATAATTACTACTTGCTTATTACCTTTTGCATGCGCAAAGCTCCACTCTCGTCCGAAAATAGTGATCTGTCAAGTTCACAGGGGCCCCATTTTCCTAATGTGCCCAGGGCCTCCAATAGGTTAAAGACGGCCCTGGGGAGAGTGACCTGGTCACTTTGATAATATATAGTTTGGAACTGCCTACAAACTCGAGCTAGTACCGAATAATGTCTGCCAAAAACTGAATAGGGCGAGGTAAACACGTATTACACACACTGACATATTCTTACTAGTTCTACAAATGCACGCTTCAATATTGAGCACACACAACTGCAAATGATGTAATCAAAATGTATACGAATAGATGACCGAGGGGGAGGGGGAATGCTAAAGGGGAAACAGTAAGTATAACGCTTCCATTATACTTACTGTTTCCCTGTTTTTCCTGTTCTTCTGAGCCTGGTCATTAATTATAATACAAGTTGTATGCAGCGACGTCGCGGGGGCAGACGCCGCATGAGACTGCGTTCCTCCACCACCAACCAACCGGACGAGAACGAGGTAAGGCTAACACATCAAAGACACTTAAGAGATCACCCTAAGAGCCCTAAGACATTAACTTGAGACTTTGAGGCATCACCCACCTGAGATGTCACTGCTTTAGTTTTTGTTTTTATTTTTTTATTGTAGATATTAATTTTATTTCGTTTTATGTACAACGGTATATGAAATACTGACTTCATCGTAAAAATATGGGATACACGGTTTTACCTTGTTTATTCTGGTAGGTAATAATAAAAAATATTATATATATTAAATATTATAACGCAGGGGCGGCTTTATGGCGAGCCGTCGGTGAGTGGCGACACCGCGTACCCCGATTCCATGGGGCTAAATGAGACCCCTGACCCCTGGCTTGCCTTAACCGGCCGTCCAGGGGTGGAAACCGCAAGAGCTAAGAACCTAAGCTCCAGGGTGGAAGTGTTAAAGGGCATAACGCCGCGAGTAGCTCTTAGTGAAAGTGCAGCACACCTCTCTACACCCTAAGCCACCCACGCCGTAGTTGCCCCTCCGGTGCCAAGATACGGCAGCCTTTATGGGGGGCCCATTCAGTGGGTGGCTAGTCATCACCTGCCTAAATATATTTTGAGATGAGACAGGATAAGGCAGGTGCCGTTTCTCATTCTATAGATCTGTTATTCCATCCACAAGTTGTTCACCTCAATAGCCCAGACTTTTTTAATCCTATACTGTACAATAGTTTCATATTCCTTTTTATACATATTCCATAATTGTATTTTTTATATTCAACAGGGCCTCTTGGTGTTGGCTTCGGCTCCACCAATGCCTACCAAATGTCCGGGCTAGACCCGAGAATGTAATTAAAAATATTAAAACAATATTTTTTTTCTAAATCTTTTGAAATAATAACTTCGCACAAAACAAAAAATACATTTTTGAAAAGTATAGACAGTAGGTAATTTTTTATTTAAAAAAAACATGTGTAAGTGAGATAGCGATGCGCGATATTTTGGGCCGTACATCGAGATACAAAACCTATAAAGTCACAATCGTGCCAAAAAATGTCCGAACCAAAACTCGCAGAGTTTTTGGTTAGTTGTAAGTACTTGTAAGGTAGCCGCGATCCGACTACAACACCACGCGATGCCAGTGCTACGATGCCCTATCGAACAAGCGACGTTGAACACTACGCAAGCGACATAACGTCTAAATTGAAGTAAATGTGATATTGTGAACTATATAATTGATGTCTATGTACAACGACGCTCGGACGTTTTTTGACAGTTCTCACTTAGAGTTTTTTTTTTTTTTCACACACGGTCATCTGACCCCAAACTAAGCAAAGCTTGTAATATGGCTGCCAGAGACTGATATACGTACATATATATTTTTATATACATACTTAAATAGATATTAACACCCAGACATAGAACAAACACAAATGTTCATCACACAAATGTTTGTCCTAGATGGGAATCGAACCCACGCCCCCAAGCACAGAAGTTAGGTTCACTACCAACTGAGCCACCGGGGCAGTCATGTAACAGGCAGTGATTTTAACTCTATGGGTATTATATCTCGATGGAGCCTAACGAGGTTTTGCGTTATTTCAAAAATACGCTATGTATGTCGACATTAGTATTGATTTACTCCTGTCTTTCTTTGCAGCAGTCAAAAAACCAATCGCACACAGATTCACCGGAGCAGGCGCATAACGCGCGCCGAGCTGACGTCTGGGCCAGCCAGCACAAATCAAGTAAGAAAAAAAAGGAGAGCAAGAACAGCTATGACACTTACGACCCTCCTGTCAAGGTATCTTCATACCATCCTTATAGCCGTAACAGACGTATAGAACTTGGCTGACGAACCACCGTCTGACCAACGGGAGAGAAAGAGTGAGAATATAATTTCCCTCTCTTTTTCTCTCGTTGGTTGACGTCAGCCATGTTGACGTGTCTGTTACGACTCTTATATTTATCAAATACCAAAGGTGTAGCTAGAAATTCAGCTGCCCAGCAAGCAGGACGTGAGTAAGCGCTCTTTTAGAGAAATAGGACTGCGGAGTGAAGAATAAATAATTTTATACAACGAAGCCAGATGCAGGGGACCTGAATCTAGCTACGCTCTTGTCCAGTACACATGTGGCGACCTCAACAGCATCATAGCACCATCACAACGAGAGGAGTTTCTTTAAAAGAAACCTTCTCTCATCAATGCATCTTGCACACAGCGCACCCTTTTTTTTGTTTTCGAGGGGGAAATCTTCCAAAGATACCCAGCTGCATTGGGGTGCAGCTGGCTATGCGGGATTATACCCACTAAACCCAGGTGACCAGCTTTAGTGCTTGACAAGAGGGCTCCGGGATCTCCAGAGGAACGCACCGAAGCCCTCAGCACTGCGCTATGACTCCTCCCGAAACAACTGCCTGTTGTCTCAGTCCCTCCACTCGCGACAACGTTGGTCACACAACGTTCTCTCCCTGGGCAGGGTTAAGTGAATTGTCAGAGCCCCAACTTTGACCATCCCGAATCCATAGGTCCCCTTTAGGGGGTACCGGTGCCGTATTCTATTGCCCCGGCACCAGGGCTAAGCACACAGCGCACCTAGTAGGTTTTTTTAATGCCATAGGTGGCAAACAAGCAGACGGGCCGCCTAATGCCCTTGGGCTTAAAAGGATACAAAAAAGTAGCTATATACATCCTGCTCCCGCACGCACGGCTTTTTCAGGTTTCTTGCACTGTGTTAAAGACACAATACAAACACCGTAGTTTCAGTAAGGCTTTTTTCCGTTTTAAAACAGAACCTTTAACGTGTTAATATTCTTGGTTTACAGGAGTGGGAATCCGGCTTTGTGGAGATGCCAAAGGATTTGTACCAGGCCCACCTTAGGCCCGGTGTCATCTTCAGGATTCACATGTCTGAAGCTATTATGAAGATGCAGTATCGGAAGTACGTAAAACAAACTTACAGATAGACATACTCGTACGTTTATAAAGTTTGTACCGTTACCGAGAGTCACATGAGGCGGGAAACCACATACTGCATCACCTCAAAGCAAGAGAAACATAAGAGAAGCAAGGGGTGCGAGGGTGCTTCGACGAACATAGCCTCTATCAGTATCTGCTGCCCTACATCTACACGAATCTTTTACGGTCTTAACAGAGCAGTCTTGGTCGTCATGGTATAGGCGAATTTAATGTCCACAATGTCTCACTAAAAAGCAGATTTTACTTTATGTATCCATCGCATACATGACCTTCGACGTGGTCTAGCTCCTTCCACCTTGTCGGACGATACGGCACTATTCTTTCCATAGTTCATTAACAGCTTTGACTTAAACAGCTGTTTATTTCGTTTCATAATTATTTTCAAAGTATAATGAGCATAATAACTGATTTTTTAACAGCTACGGTGAAGATAAAGATGAGTCAGTCATCGAGGCAGACGTAGAATACCTCCGTCTGACTCGGAAGGTCATCAACGATGAGATCACCAAATTCGAAGACCTAAAGTGGCTGGTCGGATGGTTTAACAACCGCTCAGATTTGATACGGGAGCATATGTGTAGTTCTAGGTATTTTGCTGCTGGTAAGTATTTTTGACAATACTCTTTTTACATAGAACGAGACGAGCAAGTCCCTTGCCTGAGGGTAAGAACCACACTTGGCAAAGCATTTGGAGTAACACCCAAAATGTTGAACCTAGACAGTTCAAACACTACATGTCTGTTCTGCAACCTAAGTGAACGCACAAGTGAAGTGATAAGCCAAGTGAATGTGACTTTATCTTGCCTATTTCTGCAGATATATGTCAAACCATCGAATTATAAGGATAAGGGACTACAGTCAAGGGTGATCACTCGACATTTTGACATTTCTCTATCTATAGTAATCGATAAGAAAAATACACGTTCACTTGGCTTATCACTTCACTTAGCTTGCAGAATAGCCATGCTCGTCACCCTGCGCCGGCCTAGCCTTTGATCAGGGTCAGAATAGAACGTGATTGTCTTTCGGCGCGCGCGTTTCATTTCTGCTACGCAAATGCGCCTGTCACGCGCCGCCCCGTCTAGAGGCGCGAGGCGACATCAAAACTTTGTTTATTCGTTTTTTCTTTTTCGCTTTAAGCATTTTATTCGGCTCCGAGAATTAGAATTCCTTGTCCAGAGTATGACGCTTCATAAATAACTGTATTTCTGTATTTAATCCGGATAAAATGTACTATTATTATATTATTTTGACGCCCTTTGCTATCTGGCGCTTAGAGCGACCGCTTTTCTCACTCTACCCCCATTGCCGGCGCTGGCGCCACCTTGAAATATTGAGAGAAATAAAAAAAAACTTGCAACTGATACAGGTGACGTCACGTGGGTCTCATAATCTGAACACGTGTGTGTACGTCTGAGGTCTTTTTCGACCTCATATTCTGTTATACAGGAAGTACCCACAGCGTATAAACTTACATTTAGCACACCAAAGTGGAACACGGTTATTTTATGAAATCTATTCGAACTCATGATTTGGTTTTAAAGACGTAAGAGACGTATACGCAAAAATATATATGTACGTATATCAGTCTCTGGCAGCCATATTACAAGCTTTGCTTAGTTTGAGGTCAGATGACCGTGTGTGCAAAAATGTCCCAGACGTATCGAACTTGCCTGACGCACCGCCGCGCCGTCTGACCAATGAGAGAGAAAGAGTGAGAATATACTTTCCCTCTCTTTTTCTATCGTTGGTGGGCTCTTAGTTTCGTTTAGATCTCGTGTTCACACTTGATCGATGATGATGATCGACTTCATACACAAATACAGTGTAAACTCTTTATAACGTTATCCTTTATAACAATAAACTCCCTGTAACGTTGAAGTGAGCCCAACTTGATTGGTTTGCGTTAAAACCCACATATTAAAACACTCTTTATAGCGATACGCCATTCTCTATTACGAAGAAATGTGTTCATATTTTAAGACAGTAAATATTTATTATCGGTATTATTGTTTATGTTATGTTATCAGGTACCAAAAGACTTTGAAGCTCCGAAACATCCGAGGTCGGTCTAGCTTTTGTTATCCTTAATTGCCTTGAACACGTGCAGTATGACGCATTGTTTTCTCGGAAGTGATGGTCTTCGACCAAGCATACTGGGTACCTATCGTATATACCAAGCATACGCTTAATAATTTATAAGCATTTATTATCTAAGACATACATATTAAAAATTCTTGTTAATTTGGTTGTTTTTTTTGTTCACTCCATATAACGATAACTCTCTATAACGACAAAAAATGCTCAGTCCCTTGAGTTTCGTTATAAAGAGTTTACACTGTATGTTAATTCCCAGGAACCCCGGCTACGATGTTTACCCACTCTGAAGAGTATATGAAGCGTATGTGCCTATTCGACAACGTGTACATCGACCATATTCCGTACGTGGTGGGGGAAGATGGGTCTCTCATGGCAGCAGTGGCGCCCCCTGTACTGCACTGTGACGCTGCCACTTGCACTTCCGTACCATTCATAGACAGGTAAATCGACCAGATTCCTTACTAGCAACACCCAGTGACTTCATCTGCTATCCAACAGGGACAATTTTTTTCCCGGGATAAAAAATAGAATACTAGGTACTTACTACTTATTATAATTGTGTTAATCCAAGTACAGGCTACCTTCATACCATTTAAATCTGTTCAACTGTCTGTCACCGCGTTGAGAGCGGACAAACAGACACAATTACTCTTAAGACTTTAATATTTCATTATTATTAGACTTTTATAATTTTTTATTTTTTTTATTTTTTGGTCGTAACTCTCGCTACAAAATAGATAGATAGATAGAAAACTCTTTATTGTTCACACCAAAAATTACAAACGTACATAAAAAACAACTTAAAAAACTAGTGAAACAATGGCGGCCTTATCGCTATAAGCGATCTCTTCCAGGCAACCTTAGATAGGTAAAATAGATAGGTACAGAAGGCCGGCGTCGACTGACCTTGATTTTAATAACAAAGCAACTAATAACAAAACATAATAATGTTCTGTGAAAGTTTGTATTTGAGAGTTTCAATCAAAAACAATTTATTAGGTACCTATAATATGTTATTTGAAAACACATATAAGTAATTCTAGTAGAAAAAATACTTATTTTGTTACCCAAATAAAAGTATACAAATTGGTTACCGAAAAATACTTTCATCGATTACGGCACGTACGAAAGTCACGATTATATGCTATTCTCATTCTTACTTACGTGTACTTAGTGCCATAGCGCGGGCACTCATCACTGGCGTTCGACCGATTTAATTCAAGACCCGTGTAATTTCTCGTTTTTGTGTGAGTGCGCCTGCTAACGCTCGTTGTATAAGCCGGCCTTCTGTACCTGTTTATTTTGAGCTCTCGCCAAGAATCTTTGCGACGAGCAATCCCTCAAAACTCATTGCAGCGTAATGTTCGACGAGCGCCTCGGGCGCACAAATGTGCGCACGCTGACGCGTTGCCAGGCAAGCTGCCGCGCGCATTGCCGCAACGACCCGGACTGCCTCAAACGGTGCTCCGACCGCTGCCTCAGGAACGACTGATAATCATTATTATTATACTGGTGTACATCATATATTGGCGTTTTATTTAAAAAATTGAGGTCAGGAGCTAATAGCTTTCCGAACGAACCCATTCGTGATCCACCCTTGGGATGTAGTTATAATGCTAACAATATAATTATTAATAAGTATAATTCGCACAGAAGACATTCCCCGATATATACTCTTATCTATGCAGAAGACAAGGTGGTATGGTCAGAAGACCTTAACCAGCCCATAATAAAAAAATATTTTACTGTCACTGTCATGCCATTCCGGAAATGTCAAATTGTTTTTTTTTTAAACGGCACGTGCCTTTACTTCATTGATCCTATACTATAGTTACTACCAAAGAGAATGTAACGCTACGCTAAGAACGCTACGTTACCACTAGAGACTACAGGATCAATGCTTTATCCGGTGTTATTTCGTCATTGGCCTTAGGAAACAAAATACCTACAAGACAAGACAAAAACATATTTAAAACAGCTACACTGCCCATAGACCGTTGAAGGTCTAAAGACAATCCAAATGCCCAAGCCAAGCCAACGTTAGAAAACCTAGAACAACGTCCTTGTTAAGGTGATACGTATCATGTTTGGCGGGAAATTAAAATTTCAAATAGTTTTTAAAGAACGACCAACAATTTATGCGAACACTATGCCATTTCACAATAATTACTCGGCCTAGCTACAAGAACAAAAAAAATGTTTGTTATTTGAATTTCCCGCCAAAGTAAAACGTTTCACCTTAACACACTTTATTATTCAGTAGCTCAAGCTCACTATCATGGAATCAATCAAGGCCCTTCATAACGCAGCGCGGTAAATTAATCTTTAAAAGTTGGCTATTATTTCCCAAAGAATAAAGGCCAAACTTTTAGATGTTAACGTAACACGCCGTGTTACGTGCGTGTTTTAGTATTAGTAATGAGTTGGCACAGTTGTGGCGGGCAGCGTACTGACAACTGACATTGAACTTGACAACGCATCTGACTTAACTGCGAGCGATAGATAACCTCAAAATTAAATAATTCGAAACAAAAACAAAAAAGATCTTTAAATACAAAATATCCTAGTAATATTTCCAAAATGTTATTTCTTTATCTAATTACTTTATTATCTACATTTGTGCTTATAACGTTTGCAATATGTTCAATAGGTATGTATACAACAAAACCTAGTTTTCATAAGATTATAATTATTGAGTTTTCTTTAAAGTTTACTTGTAATTTCTGAGCAATTTGATAACAAACTAGTGTAAAATATAATGTAATCATATTTTAGCATCTTAAGCCTACATTTATCTCTAAATAATAGTTACCCAAGTACTTAAAAAAACATATTTTGTTAATTCCATTTACATAGAGTAATTTTTGTAAATTTTAGCGGCTGGACTGTACTATTTAGCTGAATTAGTAGAAGAATATAGCGTCATGGCTAAATATGTCATATCTTGGGCAGTCGTGGTAAGTGATCCTAATTAAAATCTCTTTTAATTGCATTTTGTCATGGTTGTTGTAATAAATATAATGCCTTAAACAAAATAGCCTTTTGTCGAGAGAAATTCGTCCCCATGATTTTTGTTTCGAAACTATGTTAATGCAGGTAATATTTAAGCGGAATGAATTATGTTTTGGAACGTGGGACTCTATTTTGGCACGCTCGAGATTATTTCGGACATGGTCTAACTCATTGGGAATTTTATGAGTGTATGAGAGAGCATAATAATAGAATAGGGCCAGAGAAAATTTTCCCTTGTCAATTACTCTTGTCCAGATTAGCAAGTTGAAGTGGCAGTGGGCAGGGCACATAGCACGCAGAACAGATGGCCGATGGGGAAAGAAACCGATTCATTTGCAATTTGAAGACACCTAGATTATTCTATCGGGAAACTATAAAATCCATTCAAGCAGCGCATTCCAGACTAGCAGTTTTCGGAATAGCAATTATAAAATTTCTGTAGTGGTAGGACGCTTTTGCAGGGGTCCGTCGGGGGAAGTACCACACCTTTGCCAGTTATTCAACCGCCAAGCAGTAGTGTGCAGACACTACTGTGTTCCGGATTGAAGGGCAATGTTTCCAGCGAAATTACATGGCACACAGAGATTTGACATCTTATATCTCGGGGTGACGAGAGCACAGTGCATTGCCATCCAGGGTTTTGAACAGTTGGAAGTTCAAAATTCTGAGTGGCGTTGAACTGTTATGTGCAAGCGTGAAGAGCCAGGCAAGCGACTTCGCTCGTCTTGTCACCCAATATCATAAAAAAAAAACAGTGTCGCTTTTTCGTGTTCCCTCTGGCAGTTGATAGAAAACTGGGCAGGAGGGAATTAGACAATGCAGATCTGATGCACACTCTCTCTTACGAGTGAAGCTAAAAAAATACTCATTCATTCTACTCTTTTCTATCATCATTAAACTTGCTATTCCAGGTGACAGCAGGCTTGCACATCGGGCTGATCATCTTTGAAGACATACCATTCCACCTGAATGCCTTAGGCCTGTTCCAGCAGCTACTGCACTCCTTCATCATGCGGGAGTTCCCCGTGGTTCGCGTGACAAGTATCACATTCTGGGCCTCGGTGGTGACGCTGGTTGCGCACCATTATCTGGCCTTCTCTTACTTTGGAACGGTGTATTATGGGTTTAATGAGGTTTGTATAATCTTTGGTCTATGGACCCGGGTATGTCCTAAAACTGCGACCAGAACCACCGGAGGATGGGCAGCAGCGTCCTAATAGTACACGGTGAACGTACTGCGATCCCCAAGCCGCCTGCCAAGCGTGGGGATTATGGCAGACTTTCGACTTATGGCAGATTAAAGAGCAGACTTTCCTATGGCAACTTGTACACAATGATGCAGTCTCGAGTTTCCTTAAGGCCAACACATCATCAGCCAATTAACGTCCACTGTTGGACAAGGCCTCCCTCATAGAGAGGGGTGTTGCCATAATCCCAACGCTTGGCAGGCGGCTTGGGGATTGCAGTACGTTCACCGTGTATTATTAAGACGCTGCTGCCCATCCTCCGGTGGTTCTGGTCGTAGTTTTAGGACATACCCGGGTCCAACCCATGTTATGGTTACTCAGAAATGCTGCAGGATGGGAGCTCATTCCACATATTGCAGATATGAAGCAGAAACGATGGAATAAAATGCACAGTATGTGATTTCCATAGATCTATGATATGTGGATGAGTGTGATATGTGTGATATGTGGATATGTTAGTTGTTTTCATTTTATGAAAGGTTGTTCTCCATTTCAGAGTTTAGCAGTCCAGGCACAGCAGGTTTTTTTTTTATTTGCCTGACTAATTTAACAGGTGGATTACAAAAAACACGACTTCAAAAATATATGAAAAATGTAATAAGTGTGTATAAGATTTGAGGGTTGCCGTCGATTTCCCTGGTATCCCATCATCAGATCCTGACTTGGTGACAATGGGACCAATTGGAAGTATACCATACCAAACAAAAGTTTTTTTTTATCAGTCAACAGTTGGCTACGAAATCGGTGAACATACATAAAAAAATATACTGTGGAACATAGAACTGTCTTCCTTTTTTGTAATCGGTTAAAAAGAGAAATGTCCAGAAGTAAGAATGTCCAATAGTAAAAATGTCCATGTTAAATGTAATTTCTGAGTAAAATAAATTAATGTATTAAACTATCACGGTTGTTCACTAAAGTTAAATGATTATTTACCATGCATTGCATGTAACTGCGCCGAAATATCGGGAGCTCCTTCCACAACCTTACCACGGTAAATATCCCGTAAATAATCATTTAACTTTAAATTAATGTATGTTTTTCTGTCACTTTCAGACGCTCGCATACTTCACATTATGCCTCTGGGTGGTGCCATTCGCTCTGTTTGTGTCTCTGTCGGCGAACGACTATGTGCTACCGACGACAGGGGAGACGCAACCTTTGATAGGTAAGTCACGTTATCAGCTGTGGCTGGGAGTATTATTAGGTTAAGACCCTCTTTTCCTACAGTCTACAGCGCATACGCATTTTCGTGGCTTATATGAATATAAATAATTGGTAATATAAAAATTCATAAAAACAGGTCAAGTCGTTTTGGAGGAGTTCGATATCAAACACTGTGACACGAGATTTTTATATCTACACTAATATTATAAAGAGGAAAGATTTGTACCTATTTTTGTATGTTTGTATGTTTGTAATGAATAGGCTCCGAAACTACTGAACCGATTTGAAAAATTCTTTCACTGTTGGGAAGCTACACTATCCCCGGGTGACATAGGCTATATTATATTTTGTAGCGAGGCCGAAGGCCGAGCTTACACTCGTGCGAAGCCGGGGCGGACGGCTAGTCTATATATATAAAAGAAAGTCGTGTTAGTTACACTATTTATAACTCGAGAACGGCTGAACCGATTTGGCTGAAAATTGGTGGGGAGGTAGCTTAGAACCAGGAGACGGACATAGGATACTCTAAAAACGACTGGACCGATTTTGATGAAATTTTGTGTTCCTGGAGCGGGTCACATTGAAATGAGAATCAATTGTATGCACTTGCATTTCATGCGGTGCTTGCACCAAGACTTAGAATCCGTACGGCCAAGGATTGGAACAACCTGCCGGCTTCCTTGTTTCCTGAGAAATATAATTTGGGCCTTTTCAAGGCGAGAGTGAATAGGTATCTCTAAGTCTGCATGCTTCATCTTCGACAACATCGTCGCTTACCAACAGGCGAGTTGGTGGTCAAACCGGACATATTCGCGGTTTAAAAAAACCCGTCCAAGTGCGAGTCGGACTCGCGCACGAAGGGTTCCGTACCGTTATCTATAAAAACGGCAAAAAAAAACATGTTTGTTGCGTGGGAGCCCCCCTTAAATATTTATTTTATTGTGTCTTTTAGTATTTGTTGTTATAACAGCAACATAAATACATCATCTGTGACAATTTCAATTTAATCATGGTTGAGATACAGCTTGGTGACAGATGGACAGACAGCGGAGTCTAAGTAATAGGGTCCCGTTTTACCCTTTGGGTACGGAACCCTACATAATTATCAATATATAAAAACCGACTTCATAAAAATTACAGAACTGGAACAAATTAAAATGGGACCAAACAGGACGCACCAGCTTTCAAATAAAAAAAGAATCATCAAAATCGGTTCACCCAGTTGAAAGTTATAAGGTAACAACCATAAAAAAAAAAAAAAAAAATACACAGTCGAATTGCTAACCTCCTCATTTTTGGAAGTCGGTAAAAAATATGAATTATTATTAAATGTGAGTTTGGTTACTTTACAGGTGACAATAACGTTTTAACGGACTACTTATCTCGGAAGTCCAAGAAGTACAGCTTGCTGTCCTTCTTCAGTTTCGCGAAAGACTCCATACTGCCCCAGCGGAGTAAGAAGGCTTTCTGAGGTGGTTTGTAACAATTATCATAAAAACATACCTATGTGTGCTGTGATAAGGATCATAATAGGCTGCCGGGTTGATTTTTCAAATCTTTTTATATACAAGGTTACGCATATAGACTGTACTAAACCGAAAGGAGGTACTCATCATTATAAACAACTTTTAGTATGAGACCAATCTAAATCGTGAAAAAAATAAGCTCTTCCATAGAAAACAGTCATTGACACCCAAAAAAAAAATCGGGACTTTTTTTTGCAGACACTGTCATCTGATCCCAAACTAAGCAACTATGGAAACTGACATGGTTTTCACAAATTTTATTTTTACTACACGGGAATTACTCACTGATTAAACCGGTTACTCGCACTATAGTTTCAACCGCATTCGGCGGTCTTTTCGTAGGTGAATGCGCACGCGCAGCTGCGTCTCGTTTTGCAGTCTTTATTTGTGCAAAGCGAGACGCAGCCGCGCATTCAACTTCATAAAGACCGCCGAATACGGTTGAAAGTAGGAGTAACCGGCTTAATCATACGTGAGTAATTCCCGTGTAATATAATTAAAATGTGTGAAAACCACGTCAGTTTCCATTGTAAAACTTATTATTTTTGAACAAATTTCAATTTCGTTTTCTTTGTTGGGCTCTTTTTATTTATGATCAGCTTTTTAAGAGATATTACATTAAAATTAGGACTCAAGTTTATTGTGTGCGCCGGCGCTGTTCAAGTGTTGCTGGCATATTCGATGTGGTTTAGTAACAACGAAGATGTAACCACTTGACAGGTCACCCTTCACTAGTGATTATAATTATCAATTTAAAAAACCGACTTCATAAAAATGTCAGAACTGGACCAAATTGAAATGAGACCACACGGGAAAAACCAGCTTTCAAATAAAAATTAGAATCATCCAAATCGGTTCACCCAGTCGAAAGTTATGAGGTAACAATGATTATAAACCCCCCCCCCCCCTACCCCCCCCCCCCAGCAAATTATGACTCGTGCACTATCGAGTGGTTATATTATCTTTGTTTAGTAAATAAAGGTAGGTTCGTGAAACAGAACATGTGTGGGTACCTAAATTACCTTATCCTTATATTGATTTGTTTTTTTTTTTTTTTTCAAAAATTAGATACTTTTATTTAGAATAACATAAATAACATTCCAGTAAAAAAAAAACTACATTTTTGTACCTAACTACTAAACTAATCATTTAATTTATTTATTTTTATTGGAATGTTATTTAAGTTATTGTAAATAAAAGTACCATATATTAGGTATAATCATTATTGTACATAAAAACATCTAGTCAATAAAAGACACATTTGTAAATAATTGTCATGCATACCTTTTATTTTAGGTATTTAATTATGTACTTTTGTTTCTTAGACCATGATTATTATTCCTGCCAACATTTTTGTTTATTTTTGACAGATATGACTAGTGATTGCTGCAACGGAAAATTTAAAAATATCGATAAATTTGAAATTGTCGATGTCGGTTGAAATGTTTGGCGATAAAAAATAATGGTCATATGCGAACTGAGTGATCGCCTTATGCGTTTTTATCACGCTTTTAATAGCTTGGTATGTATTTATGTAACGGAATCTTTGAACTTAAGGTGAAACGTTTCACTTTGGCGGGAAATTCAAATTTCAAACAGTTTTTTTGTTCTTGTAGCTAGGCCGAGTAATTATTGTAAACGATAATGATGTTCGCGAAAATTGATTATTATTCTTTACAAACTCGCGTAAAGTTATTTATCTCCAATGCACATTATTACATACATTTGTCAATAAACAAATTTATGCTGTTTCAAACGGTTTATTGCCAAATGTAAGGAATATGGTGAGTCACTGATTAATAGCTGTACATGATAATGTAAAGAACAACCAACAATTTTCGCAAATACTGTGTCATTTCACAATAATTACCCGGCCTAGATACAAGAACAAAAAAATCGTTTGAAATTTGAATTTCCCGCGAAACATGAAACTTAAATTTAAAACTTAATATTCAAATATTCCGTTACATATAAGGTATATTGATTTTGGAGTACTAATGCTTCATTTGGTTACAAGACGACCCGCTAGATGTCGCTAAATTAAATTAACTTGAGAGTTGGACTTTTGCTAAATCAGATAGCTGATGATATAAGGAGTAACTATGCAGGTAAAACCGCGAGGCGCTGCTAGCTAATCATATTTCTGAAAGAGGTTGTGCCTAATATTATTTTATCCCATCTCCACCTGGATCTCTTCAAGATGAAGCGACGTCGAGGATGTCCATCTTTTTCATATGCTATCGATAATTTACAATATCGATAAACTGTAGTTTCGATAGTTTGGAACGTCATTATTCCTTTATCGGAAAATCAAGTACCTAAAATAAATACTTAATTCAAGTTATACAAACTCAACCATTTTATAGGCGTTTTGTTGACCGTCTTCAAAAAAGGAAGAGGTTCTATGTTCCATTGTTATATTTTTTTTAATGTATGTTTACCGATTTATATGAATTATAAATTGATTATGAATTGATTTTGATGTTTTTTTTGTTTGATAGGCTATATACTTCAGAGGTGGTCCCATATAAATTTCATCAAAAACGGTTTAGTAGTTTCATTTTTACATTAAGATAACTGAAAAAAATATGTCATCCAAGTAAACAAAATTCCGTATGTACTCATTTCTAAATAGTTTTTTTTTTAATTGATTATTATTTATTTATTATCTGTCAAAAAGAAAATAAAATGTTGGATGTATAGAGATCATGTGATGAGTAATATCTCATATTTTATAATAACTTATTGATTTGTAAATAGCCTCGTGTGATAATAATTTATGTGCTTATTTTTTTTAATAAAAAAATTATAATTAAATATAGTATGTTGTTTTATTTCATAATAGAATACTTAGGTGATACTAGACGAAACAATTTTGAAAGAATTAGGCAGTTGCCAGCCACTGTGGCGGCGATGGCTCAGTGAACCTACCTTCTGCGCTTGGAGGAGTGGGTTTGATTCCCATCTAGGACAAATATTTGTGTTTTTTCTACGTTTGGGGTGTTAATATCTATTTAAGTATGTAATTGTAAATATTTAAGTTTGACTGCCCCGGTGGCTCAGTTGGTAGTGAACCTAACTTTTATGCTTGGGGGCGTGGGTTCGATTCCCAACTAGGACAAACATTTGTGTGATGAACATTTATGTTTGTTCTATGTCTGGGTGTTAATATCTATTTAAGTATGTATTTAAAAATATATACGAGTATGTATGTATATCAGTCTCTGGCAGCCATATTACAAGGTTTGCTTAGTTTGGGGTCAGATGACCATGTGTGCAATAATGTCCCAGATATTTATTATTATTATTATTTATTTAAAAATATATATGTATGTATATCGGTCTCTGGCAGCCATATTACAAGATGAAGATGCAGCTTCATCATCCATTCACCGCAGCTTGACTGCTTCTCATGCCACTGAACCAACTCTACCAGCGCCCCAGAGCCTCACTCTGCTATTTGAAGGCGCTCAATTGTCCCAAGATATTTGTCGATTATTGGCTCAATCTCGAATAAGAAATATAATAGCCGGAACAGACAAATCGAACATGGCTGACGAACCGCCGTCTGATCAACATGAGAGAAAGAGTGAGGTTTTTTTTATGATATTGGCTGACGAGACGAGCGAAGTCACTCGCCTAGTGGCTCTTCACGCTTGCCCATAACAGTTCAACGCCACTCAGAATTTTGAACTTCAACAGTTCAAATACCCTGGAAGGCAATGCACTGAATATGAAAAGTGCTTCTATTACATTACAGGTAAATACGAGTACGACACTTTACCTGAATCACGCAAACAGCATTTTTTTGCAAGTGAAACCAATTTCAGGTATTGCTTCTACTTAGAAGTCTTGTGTGACGGTATTTGATCGACACGTTTATAATATGTAGGGATTCATTTAATTGATTTTCACTCCCGGGTTAGTCCGGATAGATTAACAACCTTAATAGTCATTTAAGCAAAAAAACTGGTCAACCTCGGAATTAGTGATTGATTGTTTTTTTTTTATGATACTGAGTGACGAGACGAGCGAAGTCACTCGTCTGATGGCTCTTCACGCTTGCCCATAACAGCTCAACGCCACTCAGAATTTTGAACATCAACAGTTCAAAACCCTGGATGGCAACGCACTGCGCTCGTCACCCCGAGATATAAGATGTCAAATCTCTGTGTGCCCTGTAATTTCGCTGGAAACATTGCCCTTCAATCCGGAACACAGTAGTGTCTGTACACTACTGCTTGGCGGTTGAATAACTGGCAAAGGTGTGGTACTTCCCCAGGCGGACCCCTGCAAAAGAGTCGTACCACTACCATAATTTGTATAATATAAACTAATATGATTTCCCTCTCTTTTTCTCTCGTTGGTTGAGGTGGTTCACGTCAGCCATGCTGACCCGCCTGTTACGTTTATAAAACTTGTTTATCCTAAGTCCAGTCCGCGTCTTTGCTGCCATCTTTTTGATGATGCACCCTATAATGAAGCTTCAAGCTCGTCGTCTGCACAAACGCTTTTCCACACTCCTTACACACACACCTCTTGTCGTTTGTGTGTATTCTTCTATGAAACTCCAGCGTCTTCTTCCTTTGAAACGCTTTCTTGCAAAATTCGCATTCGAACGGCCTCGCATCATCATGACAGACCATATGACGAGTCAAATAGTCCTTGCTGAACGCCCTGTACCCGCAAATTTCACAGGCAAAGCTTCTCTGTTTCAAATGGACCCGTTGTTTATGTTTTATAAGATGATATCTTATAGGAAATACTCTGGGACATAAATCGCATGGGAATTGATGACTTTTCACATCATGCACGGTTGCTAAATGTCGCTTATATAAATAGGGAGTTGCTAAAATTTCGGAGCATTTAGAACACTTTTTAACCGAAGGCCTCTTTATGTGTATGCAATGTTTGCTGTCAACACATTTGTCGCAAGGAACGTCTTTTGTGTGCACGTTTTTAACGTGAGAAGCGACGTTAGCTTTAGCAACGAAACCCATGCCACAAATCTCGCAAATGTACGGCTCATTTTTGTTATGGAACGCATGAAAGTGCTTTAACAAAGTGCCGAAAAACTGGAACTCTTCCCCGCATTCTTCGCACGCCATCTTTTCCTCTGACAATCTGAAGGCAAACAGCTCCGTCTTCAAGCTATGGTTAATTTTGAAATCGTGAGTATCTCCGAAATGGTCGATCAGGTGGTCTAGTTTCGTGAATTGTTCCAAACACATTGTGCACTTCAGTTCTGATATCTCCAACTTAATTTTACTGTTTCTGAGGAGACTTCTGAACGCGCTTCGTATTTTGGTATCGCTGTGTTCTTCCACGTTATGTTGCTTTAGTTGAACGCTGTCGTTAAAAGGGCAGCCACAGTAGAAACACATAAACTTACTGCAGTGCCATCGGAAAGGCATGACTGTAGAGTTTTCGATAATAACAGTGAATAGCTTCACAAGGTCGTCTTTCCTTCGGCATGGAGATACGCTATTGATGATTTCGAACCCTGCAAAAAAGGAAAGATTCTCAAGTAGCAGCAGTATTCTGTGATATTGATGGAATTTGACTTACCATGATGTTATGGAAATCCTTCCAAAATAAAGGTCATAGTGGTGTCTATCCTGGTCTACCTCTAAACTTAACTAATTTGACAGGACTAAAATTATCGGAGTCTCTTTTAATTTCAACACGTCAGAAAAGTAGGTATAGCAATAATTTTAGAGCTGTCAAATTTTGTTGAGTTTAGAGAATGGTTCTTCAGAATCGACATCATTGAGATATCAAGTGGGTTAACATAATCTCAAAAACATTGTTATAATAATAACCTGACATTGACTTTTGTCTTGCTCTCTCATTAGCCGAGAGAGCCAGACATCATTATATATATATATATATATATATATATATATAGGTGATAAGAATATTTTTGAGAGTATGGTAACCCACCAGTCCTAATATTAAGCCTGTCTCTCAAGGGAAAATTCGGTCAACAGTTGGCGGGGAAGAAGATATCGGCGAGTATATTAAAAAAAAACAGTGGAACATAGAACCTCCGCCTTTTTTGAAGTCGGTTAAAATGAGTAAGTTTGCAAGCGGTTTAGCGGTATAGTGATAAAAGTTGGTGAAACATGGATACATTTGAACACTTACGATAATTGTATTAAGGTGAAACGTTTCACTTTGGCGGGAAAATCAAATTTCAAACAGTTTTTTCGTCCTTGTAGCTAGGCCGGGTAATTATTGTGAAATGGCATAGTGTTCGCGTTAATTGTTGGTCGTTCTTTACATTATCATGTACAGCTATTAATCAGTTACTCGCCATATTACTTACATTTGGCAATAAACCGTTTGAAACAGCATAAATTTGTTTATTGACAAATGTATGTAATAATGTGCATTGGAGATAAATAACTTTACGCGAGTTTGTAAAGAATAATAATCAATTTTCGCGAACATCATTATCGTATACAATAATTACTCGGCCTAGCTACAAGAACAAAAAAACTGTTTGGAATTTGAATTTCCCGCCAAACGTTTCACATTAAGGCTTCATCCCCTGTTTGTCTGATCTACGGTACAGACCATACAATTTTTTAGGTCTATGGTACAGACGAAAATAGAGAACCTCCTTTTTTGAAGTGGATTGAAAATAACCCTTATTTTTAATAGTAATTAGATCGTTTATTCAAATCCTTACAGAGTTATCGCAACCTAGTTATTTAGTTAATATAAGCCTGAGTGTCAGAACCAAAAAATATCCGAGATATATTTAGGAAGTTTATGAAATCCAGCCATCGTCTTCTACGAACTGAATTTCTAAATCGTTATTGCCTTCTAACTCTTCATCAAGGTCTATTTCATTATCTTCTTCGAACTCTTCAGCGTGCGCTATTTGATAATGCTGCTTCAAATATTTCTCAGCCTTGAACTGTTTATTGCAAAATTTGCATGAAACATCTCTGATTTCCTTGTGTTTCACCATATGTTCCTTCAATTGACTTTGAGAAAACGTCGTCCATCCGCATACATTACATATCGCATTTTTCTCTTTCAAGTGTATTTTCTTCACATGCCGAGTCAGTGTACTTTGGAAATAAAATGTGTGAGGGCAGTGAGGGCATTTGATCTCATTGCGAGTCCTGTGAACTACCGTCATATGTTGCTGCTTTTTATAATAAGTAGGAAAAGTTTCACTACACATCGTACACTTCACTTTACGCCCGTGGACTTTGATCATGTGGGTTCTTATAGTGTACGAACTGAAGACTTCGCCACACTGTGTGCAATGGACATTCCGGCTTCTATGTTCGTTTTGTACATGCATCTTATATTGGTGTTTCTTGAACGACCGTCCACAGACATGGCAAATGTAGTCTTCTGGGTTTCTGTGTTCTTTCGTCGCATGTAGAAGCAGCTGGCTAAACAACTTGTAGCTAGAATCGCAAATCCCGCAGATCACTTCACTCTCCTTCAAAATGAAGGGTTTGAAACAATATTTCGTGTCGTTATCATAGTCAACTCCGTGCTCTATCATCAAATGAGCGACAAGGTCATTCAAACGTTCACAATCTTCGGAACATTTTGCGCAGGTAACTTCTGAAACGTCTACAAAGACATCGTTCTCCCAATATTTCTGCATAACTTTGGTAATTTCCTGTCTTTCGTGTAAAACGTTATGCGCCTTCAATTCTGGCACAGTTTCGAATATATCGTAGCAAAAGAAGCATCTGTAGGAGGTGGCTAGCCATCGGAAGGGCATGACTGTTGAGTTAAGAACCACATTCGTGACATTTTCCCTCATTGCCATTAGTCTTTTGTCAATCTCCTGCGGTTTGTCTTCGGATTCTTTCCTCTCAGTCAGCGTGACTTGGGTGCGCGTGCGTTTACTTTCTGAAAGGAAAAGGTTCTTCTTAATATGGCAGTCTCGTCACTGGATAGCATCATGATCATCTGATCTTTGTAAACCTTGTTATCTTGTCTTGTCGCTGCAAAGGCACTTATATTTATGTAGTGTATTATATAAAAATCTCTTGTACCTATGTTTATTCTCACGAGTGTAATATGCTTATTAATTAGGGGCTGATTATTTTCCATTTTTTGCCGATAAAAAAGGTTTTCCAGTTGACGTTTATGATTTTGTCAAAGGGCTCAATTCACCCAGCGCTAAAATCATCTATCATCATCATCTTGTGTAAGAAAAAAATGAAAACAACTTTAAAACTATAATCTATTCACGTAGCGAACACATATAATTATACCTACATATACCATTACTTATAAGCTATATTACCTATGCGGTGTATGCTATGACTCGTCATATTCAAATATTAATATGAAAAATTCGACTCATTATATAATAATATTAAGTATTACATAGTTAAATACTAATTTTAAACAGTATGACCAAAACTATAATTATTAGTTTTTATTTTATTTTTGTGTAATTTATTTTTTTACTTAATCACCTTTATACACTGTTTCTATGGGTTATGTGCCTGAAATAAATGACTATTATTATTATAGCGCCATTGTTTACAATTTTACTATGGAAACTGACGCATTGTTTACAATTTATAATGAAATAGGGTAGGTTTAGAACATGGAATGGAATAATTCCATTAATTACGCTACCACGCGAAAACTACTTTACCGATTATCGTGAAACTTTGTACACATATTCTAGGAGGTATTAGAAGTAACATAGAATACTTTAAAAACGGCTGGACCGATTTGGATGAAATTTTGTGTACCTGGAGCGGGTCATAATAGCGAGGCGAAAGGCCGAGCTAACACCCGTACAAGGACGGGGCGGGTCGCTAGACTCGCTAGTCTACCTATAATCTATATATATATACTCTATATATACATATAATAAAAACGTAGAGACAAAAATCTGTAATTGCGATATAAAAAAACACAGGGCGTCTTAAAATTAGCAGCTGTACGTTAAAACTGTTATTGGAATTTTTGTCTGTTTGTTTGTTTGTGCACGAACATCTCCTAAAACACTGGACGAATTTAAATGCGGTTTTCATGTATACCTATGTTTGATAGGCTATGTTATTTAGCGCAAGGGCCGGATTAAGGGAGGAAAAACAGGGTTGAAAGTTTATATGAAAATCTACGCGAACGAAGTCACGGGCAACAGCACTGGTAAATAATATAATTATTAGCTGTAAGTAGTCATTGTCTAAGTACATATTTTGTTGTATAAATCGTCTTGTCCGACTGCATGGAGTCTGACTTTTTAACCGTCTTCCAAAAAGGAGGAGGTTATCAATTCGACTGTATTTTTTTTTATGTTTGTTACCTCAGAACTTTAGACTGGGTGAACCGATTTTGATGATTATTTTTTATTTGAAAGTTGGTGCTTCCCATTTGGTCCCACTTCAATTTGGTCCAGTTTTGATGAAGTCGGTTTTTTTATATTGATAATTATTTACTGATGAAAAACGGTGTCGGTCGACAGCGTTGGTATCCTTTCTGGAAGCTTGTTGACATGGTTTCAATAAAAATAAAACAAATACCCTATTATATTGACAGCCCCGTTAGCTCAGTTGGTAGTGTACCTGCCTTCTGCGCTTGGGGGAGTGGGTTCGATTCCCGCCTAGGACAAACATTTATGTGATGAACATTTGTGTTTGTCTAGGTGTTAATATCTATTTAAGTATGTATTTAAAAATATATATGTATGTATATCAGTCTCTGGCAGCCATATTACAAGCTTTGCTTAGTTTGGGGTCAGATGACCGTGTGTGCAATAATGTCCCAGATATTTATTTATTTATTTATATTCCAAGCGGTAGGTACTTTTTACATTATACCAATATTACTTGAATAGCAGGAGAAGAAATAAAATTACCTTATCAAGCACTTCATTTAAATTTATTGCTTAAATAATTAAAAACCTACTCCTAAATACTCATACAGTACAAACTAGTAGTAGCTTAGGTACCTACTACATATCAGGGAAACTATTTGTGTATGTCCTTTTGGGCCTACGCAAACAGAGTTAAGCCAGGGTTAGGCTGTTCACACATGCGCGATGTTTTTCGGCGCGACACCGCGTGCGAGTCGCGTACGCGTCGCTTGCTGCTCAGAAACTTTGGAATTTATTTATGTCTTTTACATAAAGTACATATTTTATCGATATAAATATCGCGCGCACGCTCAGCGCCCGAATAGAAAACGCTTCGAACCCGTGTCGCGCACGCGCAGTGCTCGCGCCGTCTCTACTCCCCTTATAAAAACCTACCCGAACGCGATCAGTTGCGCGTGTCGTATGAACGCGCTCTTAGTCTAAATATGAATAATTGATCGTCATGAAATTTTGTATAAATGTACTTTTGAGACCGGAGAGTTACAAAGTGTACATTTTATCCCGCAAAAATTTACGGTTTCCGCGGGATAACTCCCTTAGTTATAATCGCTATATTATTCTATAACTGTCTTTTATAAAAAACAAAACACAATCAGTGACAGTATTAACTCGGCAGTGGTTACATATTTGAGGCATTTGGGGTCGAGACATTGGGCCCTTGGGGACCGGGAGCTCACCTCATTTTCAAAAATCTTTCAGAGCGCCTGGTTAACGCGACGCGTGACCAAAATGCTGGCGTGTATCTGGCTCAACGTATAAACATTGCCATTCAACGTGGTAATGCCGCCAGCATGCTGGGTACGCTGCCAACTGATGGGCTTGAGCATTTGGATTGTCTTTAGACTTTCAACGGTCTATAGACAGTCTAACTGTTTATTTAGTGTTAGTGTTAGCTTTTATTTTGCTTAGTTAATAAAGGCTCTTTGCCCGTTAAAAAAATCAGTGACATGTCAAAATTACATATGTGAAAGTAGCAGGTGTCATGGTGAGGTGAGTTATATTTCAATGCTTGCCACTGGCAAATTCACAACTGAGACTTCGACCAAAATAAAATGAATGGACGGGCCCTAATCATTGAACTTGATCAGTAAAAACGAGTCAAAACCGTCGGACATATACTTCAACACCTAATTATAAAAATGTACAGTATATTTGTTACAAAAAATAGATATCGGTTTTATTTGTGTATTTACACTTCGGTAAAATAAACGAATTCATTATTTCGTCAGATGTTTTGTTATCGCGTAACAATAGACTCGTGTTTCACTTCCTACGGCTAGAGACCGACTGAAACGAAGTGAGCGCTGGCGCTCATTTTGTGATCTTCTAAAATGCGCTTCTACTGGGCCCGTCCGTTCATTTTATTTTGGTCGAAGAACTGAGACGTCATAATCCTCACAGAGGAAATAAATAGTCATTACATCCATTGGTTATTACAATATAACATGCCTTTATCGGAAATCAGTCATACTAAGGTCACCACGCGACGGTAAGCCGCGGTTAAAAGCTAGTCAACCAATACATGTTAAATGTCATCAACCCACTAAGGCCCCAGGGCACACCTCTCTGGGGTGCCAGGGCAAGTCTGATCCCCACTCCCGACGACGGTCCAAGCCGAGGCTCGTACCTCCGAGGTGCCGTTGCGCTTGTCGCCCAAAAATCTTAATCATGTAGGCCCAACGCCTTCTGCGTTCACCAACTAGTCCGGTCAAGCTGTAGAGGCCACAAGGCCAACAGCAAAAAGTCACATCATAAAAAAAACATGTTAAATGTTTACCCCTTTTCATTGTTGTCCATAAAGATTGCCGTAAGATACGACAGGTTGCTGGAGAGGTTTGTGCATCCTCGCAAAATGCCCCTTCATTATCTTATTCGTCGAGAAAGCTTTATCACACACCTCGCATTTGAAGTTCTTTTCACCACTATGCTTGAACATGTGATTTTTTAGTCTATTACTATTGAATGCTCTCCATCCGCAAACGCTGCACATATGGTTTCTCACTTTGAGATGAGTATCTCTCAGATGAGTCATCATCATACTCCGGAAGATAAAGGTCTTCGGACATTGCAGACACTTGATTACTTTCCTGTTTTCGTGCTCGGTCGCCATGTGCCTGGACCGCTTGTAGTGGCTCTGAAACGTCTCCGTACAGACCAGACATTTGTACTTCTTCTCCACGAAATGCTGAGTTTTCTGATGGGTTTTCAACTTTGATGGCGAGAGAAATTTCTCGTCACAATCGGGACATGAAAAGCTAGCGTTCTCATGGACCGACTTGACGTGTAAACGTAAGAGATTCGTGTGTTTGAAGTGTTGTCCGCACACTTCGCAAAGGAGCACATTCGTACCTTTATGTGCTTTATTGGTGTGGCAAAGCAGTGGTCCAAAAGTAAAGAAGGATACTCCACAGCTCAAGCACGAAAGATCAAGATTATCCAGCTTGAATGCAACCATACACATGCCTATATCTTTGTTGAAATTCACACCGTGATTCACTATCAAATGGTCTACCATGTCGTAAAGATCCGTAATCACCGCAGGACAGAGTTTGCACGTCATTTCCGATATATCGAGATAAACTACTGGCTCCCAGTAATTATTCATCGCTTTCTCTATAACCTCTTGTCCATTATGGATAGCCTGATGATTTTTGAGGTCTGAGGCTTCTTGGAAGATTTCGTAGCAGTAGAAGCACCGGTACGAACTTTTAAGCCACCTAAAAGGCATGACAGTGGTTTTTAATAAGACTTGGGTGACGTTTCGTATCATGATGTTCCGTTTCTCTTTGGGTGTTAGTCGTTTTGGGCCTTTTTTTTGCAATATGCTGACCGGAGGCGCCAGATCTCTGTCAATGATTTCAGATGAGCTATGGGCTTTAGGGAGTAAGGTGGTGCTCCTGAGTTTGCAGGCTTTGGGCTTAGTCGCTACGATAGGGGCAGTTTTTGGTTTTACCGCCACGAGAGTGCCAGCTTTTCGTTTAGGCGCCACGAGATTGCCAGCTTTTGGTTTAGCTGCAACCAGTTTCTGGCCACCTTTAGGTTCTCCTGTAAAGTAAAACAGGGTTTCTTTAAATTCCATTACATGACAGTGACACTAGAGGTGGCCAGAGGACTGGACGGAGGACAGAGCGGGTTCTTAATGCATATTAAGAGCCCGATCTTCGGACAGAGCTTTCTCTTTAGCACATTTAAAGAAACTAAATTTTCATGTTGTTGTGTATTATGCTACTTTGGCCAAACTAAAAAAAAACAACATCAAAATTGCTTAAAACATTTGCAATGTTATACTAACTATAATGCCCAAGTGTCATTACTTATCCATGTTTTTTTTTTTTTACTTTAAAATCGTTAAAAAAATGCATGCGTGAAAGCTGTGGTGGGAACCGAGCTCATCTTTATGAGCTTAAGTTATGTACCTACATGAAAAAATACAATTCCTATCCAGCTATATATACCCACTGGTATATGGTTTCTTCTACGCGAACGATCATAGGCTGATTATTAAATAAATAAAAAGACCACAAATTGGCAAACGTCAAGCTATTGACGTCCTGAGACTAAAAGTGACGAAATACACAAGGCAGCTGGCAATAACTGGAAGAGAAAAGCCGAAGATCTGACTGAGTGGCGCGTCTATAGTACTCGTGTCCAGCAGTGGACTAAGGTGGGATTGATTGATTACAAAACATTATTTTAAAAATGATCATAATAATGCACCTCCAATTCGTGTTTCTCAAAGGACTGCAAATCCGTAAACCCTTTCCGACAAACTCGACAGACTCTGCCTACTTTACCCGTGTGCACTTTCATATGGGTCCTCAAATTACTGGACCTGCCAAACTGCCGTTCGCAAATGCTACACGAATACTCTTTTAGCCCAAAATGCTTCCGTTTATGAAGCTTGATCAGCCACTTGATACCAGCCGTGTAATCACATAAGTCGCATTGGTATCTGATCTCCGAATGAAGACTTTGCATATGAAGTAACATAGCCCCTTTCGTCGTGCAAACTTTAGGACAATGTTCGCACTTGATCATATACTTTTCAACGTTATGAACTTTCCCCATATGGACTTTAACTTGGTAATTGTTCAAAAACTTCTCACTGCACAAACTACATTCGTGCAATTTCACCAGTCCGTGAAACCTTTGCTTGTGTTTTGCCAATCTGTGCATAGCGCTGAAAGTTTTCTTGCAAACTGTGCATTTGTATCCAACGTGACTGTTGGTAATGTGCCTTTTTAAACGAATCTGGTCTTTGAAGCTGAGGCCGCACATCTGACAGATGTAAGAATGGCTAATATGTACCTTATACATATGGCCGACTATGCTGGCGAAATTGTCGTAATTGTTCTGGCATAAAACACATTGTATTATTTCTTTGTTTAAAACGAACGGGAAAAAACATACTCCGGCTGAAGCATCATATTCTTCACTATGATTTCCGACTACATGAGTGATCAATTCTTCTAAATTGGTGAATGGGATTGCGCAAACTTTACAAGCAAGATTAGTGATGTCGATTTTGATGGGGACATCTTTAGTGATGATGTGTTTGGTGATAAAGTCATCGAGGTCTACCGCGGAGTGTTTGAGGGTGTGATCTTTGAGGAGGTAACAGTCTTGGGTAGATTTTGCGCAGAAGAAGCATCGGAAGCCTTTGGTATTCCAGTTGAAGGGGACAGCGTTAGAGAAGCGAAGCACCGTGCTAATGTTTCTTCGGACAGTGGTCAGGCGATCGAAGTTACTTTTTTGTATTTGCTTCTTCGTTACCCCTGCAAAGAGAGTATTCGAGTTTACGCATACCTTATCTGGGCGTTTTATGCAATTGAGTAACGAGATGAATAAATCGTTTGCCTGATAGTAAGCATAACGCTTGCCCATAAAAGTTAAGTGCTACCCATAAATTAGAATTAATCGTTCTAAATCCTACAATGCACTGCGTTCTTCACCCTTAGACGTTAAGACGCTCTTTTCCGACTTTTAGCAATTATGGTCATTCTAGATTAAGTGTGGTTTATAATTTTAAGCTCCATGGTAAGCTTAAAATTATAAAAATGGTGTCATACAAAAATTTTATGTTTTATCTAGGAAACCCATGAGACCGAAACACGATTAAGCACATTTCGCTCGATAGAAAAAAATTATCAAAGTAGCACTGAATTGCGCTTTTATCTCTGTTTTTTTTTTAATTCATTCGATTACCTATTTATTAAATTATGTCTGCGATATATTGATATATAGATTTCATAATTATTAAGAAAACCGGCGAGATACATTTTACATTACAGCTATACTTTTAGAAAAATATGAGAAAAACTTCAAAAATAGAAGTAGCGAAACGCACGACTGTGTGTAAGAGCCATGATTTTGCTCCGCTAAATGCGACTTTAATACAATACACCAAGGATTATTGTCATCTATAGTAATAAGCGTTGCTTAAAAGTAGGAATACCTCGCCTTAAACCTCTTTATGCCCAGTAATTTTACTCGAAGCTTAACCCGCCGAGATATGGTTTGCGATCGCGCAACTTTTCGCCAATAACCTACACTGAATCGCTTATAACCAAGATTAGTAGAAACACGTGATGCATCAAACGTGTATTTTTAACGGATTTTTATGCGGTTTTCGCCTTCACCATCAGTTAGAAAAAAAATCGCGAAAGATTTATTTATATAATAGAACTTACACCCGTACGAAGCCGGGGCGGGTCGCTAGTAGTAGGTAATTGTAAGTGATAGAAAATTTTGAGTTTAATGTGAAGTGTTTATTATATATAAGTAATCAACAATTACCAATATCATACTAAAAACATTTTATTAATCTATGGGTACATATTCGATGCGTAGCTTAACGCATGTTACCTCCATCGACAATCAGTTATTTTGGAACCTATGTTATCCAGACTTTTGCAGCTATTTGTGTGCAACTGCATTACATTATTAAATTCCCTCTCAGTATATAAAAATCGACTAACTGAAACAATATATACCATTCACCATATCCAGTGCCGTAACTAGCCTTTTATGCGCCCGGTGCGAGCTTCTATAACTGCGCCCTTGAAAACAAAACTTGGTCCTGGTGTGGTCATTTCTGCGCCCCTCTAGAGTCTGCGCCCCGTGCCTGGGCACCGCTGACACAGCCCTATTAACGGCACTGACCATATCTTTCTATCATGTACCTACTGTTGGGACTCACGCCTTCTTTCGGAGAGAGAATGGGCCCTAATCCATCACGCTGGCCCAGTGCATGTCGGTGAATGTCATACGTCTTTGAACTTTTGCGGTTCTTGGACATACTGGTTACGTCACGTTTTTGAGCGATGGCACCGAAATTTACACATAATTTATTTATGTACTAAATAAGTCATTGGTGCAAGGTCGAGGGTCAAACCGGGTGCCGTTAGATTGTAAAGCCCATATGCTACCGCTCGGCCATCATCGCAATATAATGTTACTGGACTATATACTGATCAACAATAGCCCCAGCGCTATCTATATCATCTTGAATGACTTCCATTTGAACTATACTCGAATCATCGACTTCACAGATATTATTCTCGGCCATATCTTCAAGTATGTTGTACCCCGTCTCCAATCGTTGATGTCGGTTCCTCACGTGGACCTTCAAAGTAGTCTGATGAGCGAAAGCTCTATCACAAACAGGACAGTAGAAATTGTTCTCCCTCGTATGCAAAACAGCATGAGCGCTCAAGTTGCTTTTCTTTGAGAATTTCTTGCCGCACACGTTGCAGACAAACTTTTTTTCGCCGTTGTGTTTGGCCATGTGTAATTTGACGTCATATGGGCTGAAGAACTTGTCGCCGCATACCTCGCATTCCACGTTCTTCTCACGCAGATGCACGCGTCTCATATGACGAGACATTATACTCTCTTGCGGATACACTTTCGGACAGTACGGACATTTAATTTTCAGCTCCTCGACTCCGTGCACATTGGCCAAGTGCAACTTTTTAATATACGGGCTTTTGAATGTCTCAGGGCAGTGAGGACACGTGGAAAGTTTCGCTGCATGGATGTTCTTCTCATGTAGCAGCTTCTTAGATAGCGTAGCCAAACTGATGCCACAAAATTCGCACGTATAACCACCTTCTCTGTGATAATATCTATAATGCATCTTCAAGTGATTCTCTCCTTGAAAGCTCACGCCACAAACGTCGCAAATATACTGGTGAGAAAGGTGATTTTTGTTTGCATGTCGGAGCAAATACTCGAAAAAGACGAATTTCTCATTACAAGTAGCGCAAGTGGGCTGTTCCTTGTCTAGTTTAAAGGGTAGAAGACAATTTGGAACGCTTACATCATATTCTGCGTCATGTGCTATAATAATATGGTGTATAAGCTCTTCCAAGGAATTTGAACTTTGAGAGCAAAGCTTGCACGTTATATCGGCGACGTCTATCTTGATAGCTGCATCTTTGTTCCTATTATTCTTAGTTCTATCGTAAACTACGAGCTCTAGGTTGGCATCCTGATGGGCTTCAGCGGTATGGTGTCTTAAAATATCCGGATCTTTCATAGGCTCGATGCAATAAAAACATCTGTACTTAGACTTGTGCCACATGAACGGCGTGACATTGCTGTACTGTAAAACATATTCAATGTTTCTGCGTTTTATTAGCAGCTTACGTGCAAGCTCCATTTTCTTATATTTGTCCTCCACTGTATTGATTTTTGCACCTGGAAACAAATTGGCTATTTTTACTTCATTGTTGGATCCTCTTACTTAGCATGGGTGATTTCCGCTATTATCATTTTGATCGTTACTACACCAATCATCATTATGTTTTGGTCAGGGAATCAATTTCACTACTTATCCGATTTGGTTCTTAACTTTTGCCTTACAATGATCGCTGAGAAGACCGATAGGCGGTCATGTTATATGTTTGATCCACTAAATTCATACAAATTTATTCAATAGGTTAAGTGTAAGTAGTAGATGAAGGTTTTGTATTCCTTCAAAGGATAACCCTACATAGGCCTATGAGATCCTATTACATGATACAAACGTGTTACTGATGACAGCTATGACCAACTGTGAGCCATAGCCATATCGAAATAACAAAAAAACGGTAAATTCTAACTTAATCTTCTGTAAATGGTTATTTTTAGTAATAAAACCTAACATTTATGTTACATTTCACTAAATAAAACGAGATTTACTTGATTAGTATGATATTTCGTTTAGATATTAGAGTAGACAACTAGACAATAATAGATTACCTTAGGAGATGTCGACTCTAATGTTCTTCACGTTATGGACACTTTGGATATCATGTTCGAGAAAAATCTTTATTTTTAGGTGAAACGTTTCTCTTTGGCGGGAAATTCAAATTTCAAACAGGCCGAGTAATTATTGTAAACGATAATGATGTTCGCGAAAATCGATTATTATTCTTTACAAACTCGCCTAAAGTTATTTATCTCCAATGCATATTATTACATACATTTGTCAATAAACAAATGTATGCTGTTTCAAACGGTTTATTGCCAAATGTAAGTAATATAGTAAGTAACTGATTAATAGCTGTACTTACATGATACTGTAAAGAACGACCAACAATTTTCGCGAACACTATGCCACTTCACAATAATTACTCGGCCTAGCTACAAGGACAAAAAACTGTTTGAAATTTGATTTTCCCGCCAAAGTGAAACGTTTCACCTTAAGTAAGAGATATTATAATAAATCTTCCAGTATAATAAAATTACAAGTAGGTGGGTACAATAGAATTTAATTATAAAACATTTAAGGCTTATTAGTTCTACAGAGCTAAATATTAAAATTCGAAAACGTCCAAGAGTTTTTTTTAAATTATATTCTTTTACTCACAATTTTTAATACATTTGTTAAATCAAATTTTTTCATCCTCAAAATATAACAAATCGTGAGTCACTTGATCTGTGGGAGACGATTGCAATTTGATACCACCAATCAGAGACCATTAAGTTAAGAGTTAAATTACAAAATTTAAATGGTTATATTCCTTACTGCAAATATCCCTTCTTATGCGTATCCATGTGAGATTTCAAATTTCTTATTCTCAGGAAAGTTTTTCCACAAACGTCGCACTTAAACCGCCTCATGCCTTCATGTTTGACCATGTGAAGCCTCATGTGATAGCTATCGAAGAACTTAACGTGGCACACCGAACAAGGCACGGTCCGTTCTTTCAAATGCGTCCGCCTCACATGGTTCATCATGAACGAATTCCTCGTGAACATCTTCCCACAATACGCACATTTGTGCCCGACGTTATGAGCTTTAATCAAATGATTCTGCTTCTTGTATATAGTTTCAAACAGCTCCGGACATTGTGGACATTTGAAATCTTTCGCGTCATGGAATCGAGCCATGTGCCGCGCCAAAGCTGCAGAGTTCTTGCATTTTGCGTTGCAGACGCCACATTCACACATCCCGGTGTGAGAGTTGGATATGTGCATCGCTAAACTGGTAGTGGTCCGAAAACCTCGACCGCAGTAAGCGCAAACGGCTTTGTGATGATTATGTTCTGCGCCTAAATGCTTCAACAAAGTCGCGAAATACGCGAAAGGCTCTTGACATTCTGGACACGGGATTCTGCCTTGAGTGAGGTGGAACGCTTCGAAGCAATCTTTGAACGGCACAGACTTGTCATAGTCCGCTCCGTGTTCGGCGACGGCGTGATCTACGAAGCTTTTCAGATCCGACATGGATTGATGGCATAACTTGCAGGCTAGACCGTTTATATCCAATTTAATACAAGCTTTTTCGCCCTTACACGTTTGCATAGCCTTCGATTTCAGCTCGCAAACTGGATGTTCCGTTTGAGTATGTGAAATCAGTTCGTCAAAATTAGAAAACCATAGCGAACAATAGAAACAGGAGAACTTTCCTTTGAATTTGAAGGGCACTGCAGTAGACATATTTAAAACACATTGAATATTTCGTCTAATTTGGTTACAATGTGCGTTTCTTTTTAACCTCTGGTTTGTGAGCTGGTTGTCATCATTCATGTCGACTTGGTTCAGGTTGAGTTCGCAACTAGATGAATGAAATTTCATTTCGGTATCTGAACACTCTTTAGAGCAATATCTGCATTTTGTACATTTATCATCGGAATGCTCTCTCGCGGTGTGTTTTTTCAGACTACCTGCGTATTTGAACTTCGCATCGCACCGCGTACATTGACGCAAATGAACGCAAAAATGTTTCTTGAAGCGTGCTTCATCTATGAACTGTTCATTACACTTGATGCAAGCAAACGCGCTTGCAACATGGTGCGTCCTTATATGCAGTGAAATATTAGCTGCAGTGGTAAACCATCTACCGCAGTCGTTGCATTCGAAACGGTCTTTCGAATGGGAAGTATCTACATGATGCGCCAACATTAGAAAACTACTGAACTGCTGTTCGCAAAGAAGACACCTGAGATCACTCAATCTGTACTCTTGAAATGGTATACTAACATTCTTATCGTATAATTTACTGTGGCTTTTGATCAAATGATCGACGACGACGGAACGACTTTTGAATTCTGTCTGGCATAGCTCGCAAATGATTTCCGACACGTCTATCAAAATTTCTCGTAATGTTTTAAGACGTTTTATAGTCTTTTTGGTGCAAGGCCCGTGGGATTTCGTATGCTTTCTGAATTTCGCGTATTCTGTGTACGTTTCGTTGCAGTAGTAGCAGGCGTACTTTGTTTTCCACATGAAAGGGATTATGGACGTATGATTGAACAATAATTTCAAGTTGGTCCGCATCTTTTCTGCGTTAGCGAACTGCTCCGAAGTCCGATCTGAAACGAAATGATTCTTGCTGTAAATCTTTCGGTTCAAGCGGCATCTTCTTATCTTTAAACGTTCATAATCCTTCAAGCGGTAAAACACTTTTTTTTATACTTATTAAACCCTGTTTTAATCTATCATGGTTGTTCACTACAGTTATATGATTATTTACGGAATATTTACCGTGGTAAGGTTGTGGAAATATCGGGAGCTCTTTCCACAACCTTACCACGGTATATACCCTGTAAACAATCATATAACTGTATTATAAACCCTGTTGACTAATGATACACGTTCATCATGCGCGCATTCCAAGTGTATATGAACTAGCGTTGCCAGACGTCCCAATTTTAAAATCAAAATTAAATGACCCGAGCTGGACATCGTCTCGCTTTTCGGGGATAACTCAATCGATCGTGCGTGCAGCAATATTTTTCTAATGAATAAAACTTTTTTTATTGTATATTTTTTTTTTTCTTAAGATGATTAAGACTCAATTATTTAACGATAGGATAAGAAGTCTGATTTAAAATATAATATTTTTAATAAAATATATTTTTCTATGGCTATTTTTGCTATCTATTGTCACTTAAACGTTATTTGAACTCAAACAAAAAGATATATATTTAAAAACTTCTGTTTTTATACGTTTTTTTATGTCCCGCTTTCGACGAAAGAATTCCGCTTTTTTTCACTCAAAATGTTCCAAAATCCCGACTCGGTAAAAAAAATATCTGGCAACACTGATATGAACTGTTAGCTTCTGCGAGAAGTACGTCAGTTTAGTTAAAGTTTTCCGCGGAGAGCGTACGCAATAAAAACAATCAAGAAAAAAAATATAACTGGCCAAGTGCGAGTGGGACTCGGGCACGAAAGGTTCCGTACCATTTTCTATAAAAACGGCAAAAAATCACGTTTGTTGTATGGTTGCCCCCTTAAATATTTATTTTATTATAGGGGCAACAGAAATACATCATCTGTAAAAATTTCAACTGTCTATCACGGTTCATGAGATACAGCCTGGTGACAGACGGACGGACAGACAGACGGACAGCCTAAAAACGAGTTACCGCGCAGTGAAATAGTGGGGGAAGAATAACAAAGACGTCTAGCTGTTGGAAAGGACAGCATATCATTCCACAAGTTCGTTATTTTTAGTAGTACCTAATTAAAGAAAACTTAAAATAGGGTCAAGGAGGCAACAGTGACTCGGATTTTTTCAAATAGGTGATTTTTTAGAAAATTATCATTGGATTTATCTGAAACTAGTACACATTGATGTTTAGGTATTATAGTTTGAAACTGCATTATTAAAATAATACTAAATGTTACTCAAATAAAATGACAAGCCAAAAACTAAACATCGGGAATTGAGCCACTGTGTACACCTGGGTGTACACAGTGGCTCAACACCGTAGTACACAGTGGCTCTAATAGTACACAGTGACTCAACCATAAAATAAAATGAAAGATCAATACTTCAAATTATTTTTATATTGAAAATCAAAAGACAGTAGTGTTTCTTTTACAAAAATAAAAAACTAAGGATATATTCTACCCTCTAATCAGTTCACTTTCGGTTCTTACAAAACTATTTATCTTTATAGAGATCAACAGTAACTACACATTTATTCAACCATGTTAAACTAATAATAATTATGTTTCTTTTACAAAAATAAAAACCTTGGGATGTATTCCAGCCTCTAATCAGTCACTTTTGGTTCTTACAAAACTATTTATCATTATAGAGATCAAAATCTTACACATTTAATCAACCATGTTAAACTAATAATAATTTGAACTGGAGATGCAAAAGAAATGTAACAAAAACTACTATTCTAATAACGAAGCAATCATCCAGTCTTGTCAACTAAAGTTAGACAAAATATTAACATATTTTAAGAAAAGCTAAATCAATTGGAAAATTATATAATGGTCTGGTAGCAGTGCCAACCACTGAAGGTTTTGGCAGAATATATTTTAGATCATCCTCCCTAATAAGAGAAAGATCTGGCTTATTAGGCATTTGGAACTTTTCAGTGCCTGGCTTTCGTTTTAAAAATGATACGTAGTATTCCAGGTCTCTATTTCTTTCTTCTAATACCTTCCCTATGTACAAAAATCGTTGTTTCTTTGTGGTCAACTGCACTATAACATATTCTCCTTCCTTAGGTTTACGTGGTAAAGGATTCTTTAAGTCTTCCTCTGTTAAAACCATCTCATCATCAACATCTATATCTTCTTCTGGTGATTCAAGCCAACAAGAATCTTCATCAGAATCTGCTAATACAACTTCATCGTGCTTCTCCATTTCATCGTCGCTATCTAGTATTGGGCGTGAAGTTTTTCTTTTCTTGGTTTCTTTTCTTCTTTTAATCATATTCCTTTCTTGCTCTATGATAGCTTTTTCAGGTGTATCGGTAGGTATTAGGCTACGTCCAGGTTTTCTACGTTTTCTATTTGTTTTTCTTGGTCCAGCTTTTATAGGGTCTCTAAATTCAAAAGGCGATTTGAAAATAGGTTTTACGGCCGAGGTAGATGGTGATTCAGTATTGATCAGTATGTTTTCCACAGTAGATTCTGGTTCGTTCACTACATAGGTCACACTTTCCGAAATATGTTGCTTTTTAGGCGTAAAAGGGCTAGAGTCATTAGGCTGGTTTTCATAAATTTCATATAATTGATTTGATGGATCAGATGTTTTTTGTCCAGGATTTTCAGTCGAAGCTCGTGTATCAGATGGTCCAGCAGAACTTATTTCAGGTGTTATTGCTGCAGCAAACTCCTCAAGCAAACTTATAGAGTCAGGTGTCGAAGCATCTACATCTCGAAGATCTTCTGGATTAGGACGATCTGTTACTGAACTGGGTAAAAAGTCTTCATCACTGAAAATGTGACGATCGAATGGGTAGATACCACACTTTGAAAAAGAGTTCGTTATATTTCTTGGTGTCATAGCTTTTTGAAAAGCAGATCCAATTATTTCGCCCAAGTCGTATATTGTCACTGGTTTTCCAGGGTTTCTTAACATCCAGGAGTCGATTGCAGCATTGTAGAATGTTTTGAAAGGTCCATAGATGCCTACGTCAAGCGGCTGCAATTTGGCCGATGTGTGAGGAGGAAGTGTTAGAATGTGCACTCCTGCAGCTTTTGCCAAGTCTAGGGCTTCTAAACTCATATGCGATTCATGGTTATCCATTATTAAAATGCATGGATTTTCTTTAGTAGCATTCGTATGTTTAATGAAGTGTTTTATTACCTCTGGAAAGAGCGCTGTATTCATCCATCCGGTAGGTGTGGCCAATCCAAGAGTTCCGGGTGGCGTGTTCTTGATCATGTGATCTTTGAAATTTTTCCTAGGAAAGACCATGACTGGAGGCAAGAAATTTCCACTGGCGCTCACTATACAGCACGTTGTAACCAACGTCCCTCTCTCGCCGCTTGTCACTTTTCCTATGGTTTTCCGACCAATAGGTGCAAGAACTCTCTGAGGTTTTTGCACCGTGGTCGTAGATGTCTCATCCAGATTGAATATTCTGGTTCCATCTGCAAAGTTAGGACTTCGAGAAATCAGGTTCTCATAATTATCAAAAAATTTAGAGACATTGCTTTTATTAAAGGCTGTGGCTCTGGCAAGACTGCACGCTTCTGGTTTTTTCAACGTGATGTTGTGTCTGCGCCTGAATGAGATTAACCAGTCTTTACCAGCCATTTCTTTCTCCTCCCATGAGGCAGGCATTTTCAAATTATTTATTTTGGCACTCTGATATGCCACCCTCCGGCTTTCTTTCGCGGTTAACCCATAAAATAAAAGAGCACAATGCGTAAAATAGTTTTCAAGGACAGTCTCTTGTTCTGCAGTAAAGACTCTGTTGACTGAATAGTTAGGTTGCAGCTGTGAGGGTAACAACTCTTCAAGTGAAGCACTGTCTTTGGTTTTCCAATAATATCTCTTGAGTGTGGCAAAAGGAACATTAGCTCTCTTTGACGCCTTACGAATAGATTCCCCATTTCTGATTAATTTCAAGCCCTCTTTAATATTTTCGTGGGGTGTATTTCCAATTTTTCGCGCAGTTTGTGGTCGCGGCATACTACAAGTAAAATTAAAAAGATTTAATCAACTCAATTAAGTCAAATTATTTAATATAAAAGTGTTGTCTTTATTCGGTCATTAAAAATTAAAAATCAATAACATGTAGTACACAGTGACTCACGAGTCACTGTGTACTTCTTAGAATTGAGTCACTGTCGACGACTCCGCCATTTTGAATATATATGATCACAAAATTCGAATCAAATAATAATTACGATAAATAACTACATGAATGATAACACTATAGTATTAACTAATTGGTGAATATAAAAGGCAATACAAATTATCACAATCTGATGTATGAAAACAAAAGAAACTCACCTAAAAGAGTAATTTTGTGGGCACGAAAGCAAAAAAACTCCATCACACCACCGTACGGCGCTTGACCTGCCGACCGACTAGTTCAACCTTGTTTGGGGTTCACACGCTAGTACTGTGTGACAAGGAAGGAAACATTTCGCGCGTTTTTCGGGCTTTAACATGAGTGAGCCACTGTATCCGACTGAGCCACTGTTGCCTACCTGACCCTATATGTTTTTGTTTTTTTTTTTTATTAATAAAAGAAACTGGAGCCCGTTGATGTCTTTTGTTCAGTCCTGTGCCGTTTTGTTTGTTTGACATTAGCCATAATAATATACAAAAATGTGGTCACTATCATAAAAAGGCGAAGTCTGTGGTCATCACTCAGAAATAAATAAATAAATTGAAGCGTTATACCTGTTTCCCCTCTGGCATTTACTCCCCCCGCTTGGTCGTCTATTTGATCACATCATGTGCAGTTATGTGCGCTCAATATTGAAGTGTGCGTTTGTAGAACTAGTAAGAATATGTCAGTGTGTGCAATACGTGTTTACCTCGCCCCCTTCAGTTTTTGGCAGACTTTTTTCGGTACTTGCTCGAGTTTAATGGCAGATCCAAACTATATATTATCAAAGGGTCATCATAAAGATATGCCTTACATTAGTAGTATGAGGAACTGTTGTTGGTTGAGTCATTGGGAAAATATACCACGGGTAAGTCACAATATTTTTGCTTAACGTCATAGATTATTTGGTTGTAAGTTTGTGTGGGATTCTCAATAAAACAAACTTTGAGGAAATGAAATCATCGTATTCAAATTAAAGCGCCCTACTTGGTATATAACAAAATCGACTACAACTGCGGTAGATATAACTAAATATGACGATTATTACATTAAGGTATCATTCTAATTAATAAAAATAACATTTATTTTAGGAATTACATTTTTAGGAGAAAACGTTTAAGTAGTGTTATTTCTAGAACAAGACGTATTCATTTAAAGTAGGATCGGAGATCGGGTCACTTGCACTCGACTAATTATTATCAAAATCGATTCACCCAGTCGAAAGCTCTGAACAAACATAAAAAAAATGAATTGATAACATCCTTTTTCGAAGTCGGTTAAAAATACAAACAAACATACATACGTACCTATGGTCGAAAAATATTAACTTCCTTTTTTAACCAACTTCCAAAAAGGAGGAGGTACTCCCTTCGTGTGCGATTCTAACTCACACTTGACCGGTTTTTTTTTCGAATAGCTTTCAGTCCAGCTTTGTATAGAACAATACGAAAACGAACAAAGTTTTCGAAAACTATCAACATTTGTACTAAGGGAACTGCTCCGCCATCTTTGGGATCCGCCACATTGGATTTAGAATGACGTCACTTAGCTAACCATGCGTTGTCATTCAAACATAACATGTATGCAAAATTTCAGCTCTATCGGTTAGGGATAACTGTTTTAAAACTCAGTTGCAAGTATTGACCCATACTAACAAGGCAAACTAAAAGCCTGTAAAAATGACCCGACCTCTAATCCGCCTTAAGGTCTATGCTTCGTTCGTTTTGTACCTCGCTCGCGCATTTCAACATTTCTGAAGATATTAAGATGATATATTTCATGTTTGGCGGGAAATTCAAATTTCAAACAGTTTTTTCTCCTTGTAGCTGGGCCGAGTAATTATTGTGAAAAGACACAGTGTTTGCGAAAATCGTTGGTTGTTCTTTACATTATCATGTACAGCTATTAATCAGTTACTCACCATATTACTTACATTTGTCAATGAACCGTTTGAAACAGCAAAAATTTGTTTATTGACAAATGTATTTAATAATGTGCATTACAGATAAATAGCTTTACGTGAGTTTGTAATGAATAATAATCAATCTTCGCGAACATCATTATCGTTTACAATAATTACCCGGCCTAGCTACAAGAACAAAAAAACTGTTTGAAATTTGAATTTCCCGCCAAACGTGAAACGTATCACCTTAAGTAAAATGTATCAACTCTTTTGCAAAGACAAACAACTACATACTAGATAATTTAAAAACTACAACAATATTAAACGTTTATTAAAATTAATTTAGTAGCCAACAAAACGAAGATCGAATCGATCGATCGATAAGTCGTAAGTATAAAACTGTTTTAAACTATCACGGTTGTTCACTACAGTTACATGATTATTTACGGGATATTTACCGTGGTAAGGTTGTGGAAGGAGCTCCCGATATTTCTGCGCAGTTACATGCACCATAAAAAACGCCTCCGTAAAAAAAACCGTAAATAATCATATAACTGCACTGTCGTAAGTGTTATTATTTAGATCTACGATCCAATACACAACGCCTATGATGACTTGGCTTAGTAGATTTTTTTAATTGTAGAATAGGCTTGCGCTTGGCCGCCAACTCGCCTGATGTTAAGCGATGATGCGGTCTACGGTGGATCACGCTTGCCTAGAAGAAACCGATTCACTCTTGACTTGAAGAGTGAATCGGTGAATGGCTCCTCAAATGATCTATTATGCTTTCCTTCCAATACACAACTAAGTTGAACAGTATTCTCACCTCCTGTAAATAGGGATAAGCTCAGTGGCTTAGCTATCGGAGGGCTAGGCGGTGCCGTGCACCGGGGCCCCCAAGCTCAGGGCCCCAGGCCCTGATCAGCAAACCTCAAACTGAACTTGCAAAATTTTTGCCCTTCATACACATACATGTAGTAAGTAGCTTTGAGCACAATAAAGAGCTGATGATAAAGTAGTCAAGTACTAGATAAGTTTGTACCTTTAAGGGCCTTACTTAAAAACGTTACTCAAGTTGACATACGCTTAAATATGTTCCGTCTTGTTTTCGCGTGTGACGATTGCCGTCAGCGAGCAGTTGAGAGAGCATTTTAAAACTTAGCTGAACTTGAGTAACGTTTTGAAGTAAGGCCCTAAGTTATTTATATTATTACTTGGTAAATCCTAACCCAGTTTAGGTAGGGCCCCATTTTTTTGCACCAGGGCCTTTGGTTACCTAGCTACGCCACTGGATAAGCTAGAATACTGTTACCCAACCCAACATATTTTACATTAAGGTCAGATTGAAGGAATTTTAAAGTTATTTGAACATCTATGAATCGATTTATAACAAAAAAAAATACTTGAGAGGTGTTAAGGGACACCCGGATGGAACGAAGTTCCTTTCGATTAATTAGTAAAGGAATTGTAATAAAATTTTAATCATATTTTTTTTATTAATTAATAAAAAAAAAAAAAACTGGCTTGCTTTCTATGAGAGAGAGAGACAGACAGAGAAACAAGGGCACGCCGCACGGCTTACAACTATAGCAAAAAGTGTCGTTACAACTTTTGGTCTTAATTGTTTCCGTCTAGCCCCCTTTCGCAACGCGCGATAAGGAACTTCGTTCCAATAATACATTTAATTTAAATGAAACATACACTCCAGAAATTCTCAAGAATTCGGCCCGATCACGAAGTAGATCATCTACTTTGTGATCGGGCCAATCATTATAAACTACCGTTACGGTAAAAAAACACCCGGTATTAGGTGCTTTTAATCTTTACTTGGTACTTAATAAATATGGAGAGAATAAAAACTACACATATCATATTTAGAATCATGGAACAGTAACAACATTGTTTATTTTATATCTATTCATGATTAAAAACGCCATTTATAACGTTCACATATTGTAAGGCCTTAGATAATAATATACTTATTTTAAACGTTTATAGAGCTAGATTATAACATAGAAAGCCACATAATTTAGCATTTTAATGTATCAGTGTAGATTTCCGATCAAAGATAATATAACCACTTAAGATGATACGTTTCACGTTTGGCGGGAAATTCAAATTTCAAGTTTTTTTGTCCTTGTAGCTAGGCCGGGTAATTATTGTGAAATGAAATGAAATGAAAATTGTTGATTGTTCTTTAAATTATCATGTACAGTTATTAATCAGTAACTCACCATATTACTTACATCTGTCAATAAACCATTTGAAACAGCAAAAATTTGTTTATTCACAAATGTATTTTATAATGTGCATTAGAGATAAATAGCTTTACGCGAGTTTGTAGAGAATAATAATCAATTTTCGCAAACATCATGATCGTTTACAATAATTGCCCGGCCTAGCTACAAGAACAAAAAACTGTTTGAAATTTGAATTTCCCGCCATACGTGAAACGTTCCACCTTAATCGCGCTTGAGTCAATTCATATTCATATACATTTATTTATTGAATATAGCATTACAGATATAAATATCCAATGCGCTACACTTATTATTAGGTAGGTAATTTAGATACTAATTTATTTACAAATATAACAAAAACAAAGTAAAAAGAAGAATAAAAGAAAAAACATTGCATAATTTGCTTGTGTGTTTTGTAAGCCGCCTCGGTCGCGGGGGTATCGTATGGCGCTTGTGATTGGAGCAAACAAAAGACGTTCATTCAATTCGCGCCTAGGATTGGCCCGCTTGAAAAAAATCATGCTGAAAATTCAGTACCGTTTCATCACGGCGGGGTATAGGATGAGCTGTCAAACGGTTATATCGTCAGTTTCTGATCATTCTGGCCCGGGCTGTAGCGCGTTAACGCGGATACATTCTCAATCGAGATAGCACCCAGGCTTGATAGGAAGGTTGACATATTGACGCATAATGACACATACTCGAAATCGACACATGACCAAAAATATTTCAATTAATTTTTTCTAGTCGTAATATGATCAATTATAAAATTAAAATAGTTTAGTACTATTTATTTTAATGTAATATCTGTTCTTTACAATGTTATTATAAAGAAAATCATATTTTGATAGAAAATATTTTATTATACTGGTAAGACTGTAGGGGTACTAAACATTTCTGGCCAACGCGAAAAAAAACATGTCGGTTCGTTGTTCCTCTATCATAATATAGTCAACGCCTCTATAATCAACGCAATCTATTACAATCTTATAATGTTGTTAATTTTAAATTTTTTGAACTATCAGAAAATCCTCCATTGTACCGCACGAGAGCAAAGGCGGGGAACATAGAAAGTAAAATATTTTCCATAAGTGAAAAATGTTTTGAGCAACTGGCATGTCACTTTGACAGTGACTTTTCGTGACATTTCTTTGTTTACATAAAATATCTAAGATTAGTAAACGGAGTAGATATACAGTATAATCTCACTAATCCGGCACTTCGATAGATCGGCACGTCCAATAATCCGGCACCCTCCGCCCACGCCTCCCTTTCCCCTCTATACCTGTGCGCTTTGGTCGCTGCGTCATCAACTAGCAGTCTAACCTCAAAACTTATCACGTGCACGGGCTAACGTATTGTTTCTTTCAAGTGAGACTAGTTTATAGTTAAAAATGTCAAATAAATCTCTATGAAATGCTTTATTTTATTTATTACCGATGACTTTTTCAGTATAACCCAGTAATCCGAACATTCCAATAATCCGGCATCCTCCGGTTTTTAATAGTGCCGGATTAGTGAGATGTAGTTGTCATTTTGCAAACGTTGAAGCAATTTCCGGGTTCGCCTGATCAGAGATAACATAATCCAGCGAGAACGAGCCTGGTATAGAGCATGCGTTAGTATAGAGTCTATAGAGTTTGATATAGTTATAGTAAAAGAAAAAAGTCAATTGTTTCTTTTGTCATAATTGGCATAAATATTTTTAGTAGACCATTCAAAATGTAACGACACAAACCGCCTTCAAATTGACGATGCCTCCTACTTAAGGGTGGAGGATAATGCAACATTTGTGCTGCTCATTTCTGAACACTGTCACTGATAGAAAGCTACGCTATTCCCGAGTGACATAGTTTAAGTTTTGTTGTCAACATGGGCGAAACCGCAGTCTAGTATTTGTGTAACTATTAAATCATACCAGGGGCGTAGCTACCGTATCAGCTGTATCAAAAATACGGGGGCCCCGGGCTACAAGGGCCCCGAACGTGTAAACAAAATTCGTAAGAAGTCTTTACTCTTTATTTAAGCCCCCAGCAAACTTTGATACAGGGCCCGTCTATAGCAAGCTACGCCACTGTATTATACTGATATTAAAAATGCGAAAAAACGTTTGTTCCTCTCTCACGCAGTAACATACATGACTGGTGTTTTCTCCTTCAGACACCACCCTGATGGGGAAAATGTCAGGGAAGCGTGATGCCGGAAGACGCAAGATATCGTGGCTCCGTAATATCCTAAAGGAAACGGGGATAAGGACGGTGGAACAACCGTTAACCTGCGCTGGACAAGGAAAACTAAGAAGCTCACTGCCAACCTTCATTAACGGAGAGACACTGAGAGAAGAAAAGCATTTGCAGCTCGCGCATCATTTTGGAAAAACTGTTTTCTGACAATGGAATGAAGATTTAAATTTAGACTTATTTTACGACGAAAGTAGGTAATAAATGAAAATAGAGAATGAAGTTTTAAAGTACGAGTGCCGCAAAGTCTGCTACAACATGCGTTTTGACGAAATAGGTAATAACCTCTAAGATTGCTGCAGCTGTCTTAACAAAATAAAACGTTTTAGTGTCGATTTATAGTTGAACCAGGCTTTTGTCAATAAATTTTACCCTGTTTCGAAAGGAAACCACAGGATCCTTATTGGCAGTGAAGCTAATAAAAATATAGTCACAATTTTTCTTGAGGAGCTGCTGTGCCTTCAATTTTGGCCATCCATTCGGAGAATCATAGTTCATCCAGAGACAACACAGACACTCTTCAGATTTCTGCTAGTTCTTTTTTTGCAAATTTTATGAACTCTTCAGTTCTATATACAGGAAGCAAGCGAGTTTCTGCTCAATTCTGTAACAGTATGCAAGATCATATAACCCGTTTTGGTTGAGCTAGCATGGTTTAGTTTTCATTCTAAGGATAACACGTCTAGGTAGTATTCAGTACCGTAACTAGCCTTTTATGCACCCGGTGCGAGCTTCTATAACTGCGCTCTTGAAAACAAAACTTGGTCCTGGTGTGGTCATTTCTGCGCCCCTCCAGAGTCTGCGCCCTGTGCCTGGACACCGCTGGCACAGCCCTATTTACGGCACTGGTAGTATTACTACCTAGTTTCTTGCTCGCATATATGAGCTGACTGATACCCGATCAACATGAATATGTAGGGTAATTGAGTTACATGAAAGTGTAACTAGTTCGAAAAGTGGTGATTGTACTCAACATTATTAACAAATTTAACTTCAGTGTTTTCGATTCGCGACCTACTTGAAATGGCGAAACAAATATAATCTGTTCCATTCATTTCGTTGGGAGTGAATGACCTTTTCCTATAGAACAGCGCCCCACAGCTTTACCTGTGTGAAACTACGAAATACTCTACAAAATCTTGATCAGGCCGTCATTATAATATTTTACAAACATTTCCGTCGTAGGAATGCACTATATCGATCATGCAGGAGCAAGGTTCATACGCTGACTCGCACTTGTCCGATTTTCGGTTGGCTGTGACCACAACCTTTTATGAGGGCTGGATCCGCGCCTGAATTTTGGCTACGGCAGTATTACTGGGCTGCATTATCAAAATGCACCCTCATGTGTTTGCGCAGATTCTGTTTCCACGAACATCGCTTGCCACAATAGTCACATATGAATACTCGCTCTGGCATATGGATGTTCATATGTTGTTTCAAATTGTATCTATTTTTAAACATCTTGTCACAGCACTGACACCTGAACGGTTTCTCATCAGTATGCACAATCATATGGCTAGTCAGCGTCTGTTTAGCAACAAATGTTTTGCCGCAATATTCACAACTATAAGGCTTTTCGCCAGTGTGCGTACGAATGTGCTTTTTCAAGCCGTATTTGTCGAAAAACGCCCTATTGCAATACGGACACGTTAAGTTCTTTTCTTTGAGATGTACACTTCTCACGTGTTTAGCCATGTAATGCTGGGTTCCAAAAGACACTCCACAATAAGTGCATACATAGCCCCCGTCATGTTCTTTGATAACGTGCATCATTTTTGCATGGTTAGATACGAACCACTCAGAGCAATGAGAGCATTTGATGACTTTTTTATCATGAGCGATTCCTAAATGAAATGTCAGTCTGCTTTTATTGATAAATGCGCGGTCACATTCGGTACATTTGAAGCGATCCTCTCCTGTTTGATGGCAAATTAAATGTTTCTGTAACAAATCTTCGTTACAGAATGATTCACCGCAGTGCAAGCATAGAACCCTGTTCGATGCACTATGCGCTTTATTGTAATGGCTGAACATGTCATACAAGCGTGAGAACACATCACTGCACTGCGGGCACGGATAGTTGTCGTCTATCAGTTTAAAAGGCAGGAATTTGTCAACACAGTTACCAAGCTTCGCCTCGTGTTCAGTTTCCAAATGAGCCACCAAGGTGTTTAAGTCCTCGGATTGGTTGTGACACAATTTGCACTGCAGAATTGAAGAGTCTACTGTTAAATACTTTAAATTAGTGCCTTTCAAAACAACATTACAATCGGCATGTTCTGTTGTTGAATGATTCCTGAAATCTTGAGAACTGAGGAACCTTTCTGAACAAAAGAAACATTTGATCATATAGTAGGTATATTTAAAAGGAGTTAGAGTAGTGTTGTTTAGTACAAAGGTCATTTTTTGTTTGATAGTTGTGACATTATCTATATCCACCTCTGTAACTATTTCATCTACATTAGTCTTATTACGGTCTTCAACAGAGCATAGTTCGGCGTGTGCTAGAATGCCAGTCCTCGAGCTAAAGTTCTTGTTGCAAAATCCACAAGTGCCCCCTTGAGATACATTATGTTCGGCCTTCATGTGGGTGAATCGCAACGCGGATGTCGAAAAGGTTTTGAAACACAATATGCAATGGGCGATGTGATCTTCATTCTTATGCCTAACATAATCTGCTTTAGATTTGAAACTCTTCGGACATTTAGTACATCTATATTCTTCTTTGTGTTGTTGTATGACGTGACTTCGCAAGAAGTTCCTTTGACTAAACTTTTTACCACAATCGTCGCATTCGTAATGCTCCAGATGTTCATCTTTCATGTGTATGGTTAAGGTTCTTAAATTCTTTAAATCTTTATCACAAACTATACACTTGAAATCAATCAGTCTATATGGACCGAAAGGAATTGTTATATTCGGGTCGTAGGGTAAGCTGTGTTTATGAGCCAGATGGAACTCTATATCGTCGATATTCTTGAACTGTTCAGAGCAAACTTTACATTTTATTTCAGACACGTCAACATTGATTTTCCATTCTAGTCCTCGTAGACCCTTCAGGGCGTTATCGTTAGTGCTACACGGAAGGTGAGTCTCATTATGGTCTACCAACTGTTGCCGGTCTTTTAGCTTAGTTTCGCAGAAAAAGCAACGATACTTTCCCAGAATTTTTATAGGAATGATCGTAGTATAGTTAAATAAAATCTCGAGGTTTCGGCGTCTTTGTTTCATAGTTCCCACATCCCGTTTCTGGGTACGATCTGAAAATAAAATAGATTGATAGATCGACAAACTCTTTATTAATTAAAAACCACACAATATGAAACATCAAATACAATGAACAGCACTACACTCTGTCCAATCATTTTTTGCACTGACAGCTGTAATTAAATTGTAAAAAAGCTGAATAAAAACATTTTCTGTGAAATGATAAATTCGTCGTTTTCATTCAACTTTTAACAATGCTACATGGAGCTGTAAAAGCGTGTATATGCTTGGACCGAAAATAACTATACTATTTCCATTCTTTAATCTATTCAATTATATCTATATCAATAGTATAATTTGGGATTCGTTTCTATGCTTCTTTTATTTATAGATAATTCACTTAATTGTATTACTTATTAATTAAATATACCCACTATAGCCAATAATTATTTATATCATATTAAATAAATGAAATAGCTATATATGTAACATAACTATTATTTTATTATATTTATCTAGCAACTGGCAACACCAGTCAATGACGCCGGCTGACCCCAATTTGTTTGGTGTAGTGTTGACTGTCATAGAAACAAAATGCTTTCTTCAATACTGGATATGTTTGCTGTATTTTTGTCAATTTCCATATTAGTTGATTATTTTTTATTACTCCGTTTATCTCCTTACATCGAGATCATATAATTCTTACGAATAAGTGTTTCATATTTTTTAAATGCCGAAAGAGTTGTGCTTAAATCGCAGACGAGGCAATTTGGGTTGCGGCTTAGCTAATACTTTGAAAAATAAATTGAAAACGATGGTCCACTTGTACTAGTCTTGCAAGTTCGAGACCACGTTGCGGAAGCGTTAGGTACCATTGGTCCAACTGTGTCAAAAATATCCTCCGAAGCCTACGGTTGCAAAGGAATGGAGAACAAACCATCTACGCCAAAGCAAAACGCCAGCCTTGTCTAGTAACAGCAATAGATGATTTTAAAGCGGATGCTATTTGCCGTCACATTTATGACTATTACTTAAGAAATTCTAACATTCCAAAACATTTTGCCTCCCTGTGAAATAGTGGTTACAAACGAAAAATACGAATGGGCCGTAATGACAATGCTTTGGCACGCTGTGAATTCTTAAGAGAAGCCAAAAATAATGAAGATTGGTCAAATGTTATATTTACTGATGAAACTTGGCTTAATGCAAACTACAGTGTCGTACTGACGACACTGCTGTGTTCACATCCAAGGTACCGATGGGAAAAGGTGAACTTATTGAGCCACCGAGTCCAAAATCAATGACATAAAAATACATTCTGATACCTGTCCAGTCTTTAAAGCCCATTCTTCTTTGAGTAATGTAGAGTGCCCATGTAGCGAAATTAAAAAAGTGGCATGCATATTTAGGCGTACACATTGATCAAAAGCTGTCCTTCGAGTAGCACATCTCATTCCTGTCTAAAAGAGTCCGCAAAACGATATTCATCATAAAGAAACTTCGACCAGCTGCAAGTTCAACAGTAATGAGCCTAGTATACACCACGTTGAGTCAATCTCTGATGCAGTATCGTATTGGTGTATGGGGAGGCACTGCCACAAGTTACATGATTGCAGTAGAGAGGGCACAACGAGCGGTCTTAAAAGTCATGTTAGGAAAACCACGACGTTACCCACCGAAGATCTATACAAAGAGGCAAAAGTACTCACCGTCAGACAATTATTCATCATGCTTGCAGTAGCCAAATCTCACACTATTGATCCACAACACTCCCGCAGAAAAGCTCGTCCTGCCACAGTCCCGCTTCCAAAAGTCAAGACAGTATTCGCATGCCGCCTACCCCCATACATTCATCTACAACTCGGTATGCAAGCACTGTGACATAAAAGAAACTCCACATAGGAAAGCCCGAAGTAGGGTCAAAGCATGGATACAGTCTCTCAGCTACAGAGACACTGAAGATCTCGTTAAAGTTTACGATAACAATACTTAGCTTACTTTACTCATCCCATCCTCGTACCACCTGCACACCCACACACACACACGCACACACTCTCATACACACCGGTCTGGAAGTCCAATAACAGTATGTGAGACTTCTCTAACTCCTTTGTAATGCAATTTAATTTATGCGGGACATTATTGCACACATGGTCATCTGACCCCAAACTAAGCAAAGCTTGTAATATGGCTGCCAGAGACTGATATACATACATATATATTTTTAAATACATACTTAAATAGATATTAACACCCAGACATAGAACAAACACAAATGTTCATCACACAAATGTTTGTCCTAGATGGGAATCGAACCCACGCCCCCAAGCACAGAAAGTAGGATCACTACCAACTGAGCCACCGAGGCAGTTATGTTCACATCATTTTGCTTTTAATTAGGATTTTAACTTTAATTTGATTTTTAATTTACTCACTACTATTAAGTTAACCCTTCTAAGCGCGCGTGCTAAATCATATATAGGCAAATCCACTTCACGGGTCACCAAGATACCGACCTAGCCGAGTTTGGGGCCCGCTGTTAAGTCAATTAAACATAATATGTTAAGACAATTTAATGTTTACCTCCGCAGATGGGATAATGTAGAAACGTTTCAGAAATAAATATTTACTTTACTTTATTATTCGCCACGCACATTCAGCAGTAAAAGTTGTACCAGAAGCACTGCTAATTTTCTAGCGTTCAAAAAAATGTGGACTACCACGATGAGTTGAATGGAGACGTTTATGAAAGGTGGTTCAAGAATATCACTGACTGAACAGATTTCAGTCGTTTGAAGATAATCAGCTCTATTCCGTGATTTAAAAAAAATAAACTAAATGAGTAGCGGTTTTACCACATGTTGGAATTTGTTTTCATATTTATCGGGACTTATCGCGCACTATTAAATATAGGTAAAAATAGATAGATACCTTTCGCTCGAGAACAAAATATCCGCTCTTCTCGCCGGACTCACCCGCAGTTTTCAGTCAGCTCGTGACCACGGCCATTGTAACATGGTCGAAACGTCGAGCGAAAGGTATCTATTTTTACCTATATTTAATAGTGCGCGATAAGTCCCGATAAATATGAAAACATGTGTTCGAATCGCGAAAGTTTAAAAATTACTATGTTGGAATTTGGCTTTAAAACCCTACGAATACATAAACGGTGCTATAAAACACTGGAATCATATTGATTGACAAGATTTAAATTATTTACCAGTATAATATTTGTGTATTACGATTACATGTAACTGTGGAATAAAACTTCGAGGTTTTGAGTTAAGTTGAGACTTTACAAATAATGCTCTAAACATATAGATACATAGCATACTCATGTAGAGTACGTACACCTGCGACACTTGTAGTCAGTGTGCGGTCTACACGTTTATGTAGTTCGTCATTACACATGCATAAGTTAAGCACTAACCTCATTCATGTCTTCTCATTTTGTTTTTAAGATTGCACATATTTTTGCATTACAATCCAGGTCTGAACCTATTTTAGTAAGATATTGTTTTGTATGATTGTAATTTGTTTTGTGTATATAATAAATAAACAAAATAAAAAATAAATGGCAGGTCATACATTTTGCGTATGCATATGGTCATGCAACGATTCAAGAGTTTTGCTTACTGGTCTAGTATAGTCTTTAATGGACGTATTGGAAAACTGATCACAGACTTTGAGATACTGTTTGCAGTCGCGCAATTTTTCGCATCACCTAGACAGAATCGCTTAAAACAAGAAGCCGTAAGGCCCCTGATGCCCTTGAAGCTAAGTATATTTAATATAGTAATTTTCTGGGTATACCCGGTGTAAGGGAAACTCTACTGAAAACGAAGACTGATGATAATGCTGGTGATTGCTGATACGATATGACAACAAAAATGTAACGTTTTAGTTTAAAAAAGTACTGTCCGCAATGTAATGCAAATAAAACATCATCTGATGCTAGAGGTCAACAAACGACCTGCGCCATGCGCACGCTTGTACACTTTACATTGCTGGTTGGGAAAATGTTATACCACAAAAACAACAAATATAAGGCAAATGGTTATTGGTGTTCAATTGTAAACTAGTATTTTTTATAATACTGGGTGACGAGACGAGCGAAGTCGCTCGCCTGATGGCTCTTCACGCTTGCCCATAACAGCTCAACGCCACTCAGAATTTTGAACTTCAACAGTTCAAAACTCTGGATGGCAATGCACTGCGCTCGACACCCCGAGATATACTCGTAAGATGTCAAATCTCTGTGCCCTGTAAATTCGATGGAAACATTGCCATTCAATCCGGAACACAGTAGTGTTTGCACATTACTGCTTGGCGGTTGAATAACTGGCAAGGTGTGGTACTTCCCCAGGCGGATCCCTGCTTAGATCGTATAATAATACTGTTTCGGCTTCGGGACCATTTCCTTCACACTACACCTGGTATATATCAAAGTTGGTTGATATCTAAGGCTTTACACATTATGACATGTGGACGGTTTGTACCTGGAGTGATACTTTATGATAGCCCAACAAAACTTTCGTCGAGCAGGATAAGTAAATTAAATCAAACAAAATAACCTTTAACTCTATGGTTAAGACGCTAGCTTGTCACAAATTTCTTGTTTACATAATCATGATAATCGGTGTGATGGTAACTTATTTTAATTATTTCTTACTACGACCTGGGTTATTATAATTCACCCTTACATGCTAACGTAGATTCTGCTGTCACGAACATTTCTTGCACACATGACGGCTTCGGATTTGGCAACATTACGTTAATTAAGTTGCATTTATGGTACAATTTTCTTCATAATTTTTGACTACGGCCTGCCCTGCATTACCAAAATGCACCCTGATATGCTTTAGCAGATTCTGTTTCCACGAACATTTCTTGCCACAATAGTCGCATATGAAGACTCTCTCTAAATGGATGTTCATATGTAGTTTTAAATTATGTCTATTCTTATATTTCTTGTCACATAAATTACAACTGAATGATTTTTCATCAGAATGCACACTCATATGGCTAATCAGGCACGATCTTGTAATAAATTTCTTGTCACAATGTTCACAACTGACGTTTTTTTCGCCAGTGTGTACAACTGTATGCCTTCTCAAAGCGGATTTGTCGAAAAATGATTTATCGCAATACGTACAGCTGAAGTTCTTTTCTTTAAGATGAACACTTCTAACGTGTTTAGTCATGTCAGTGTATGTCGGAAAAGATGCGCCGCAATGCATGCATTTGTAACCACCGCCATGATGTTTAACGACGTGCATCATTCTGTCGTGATATTTTGCAAACCACTCAGAGCAATGAAGACATTTCAAAATTTTCTTCTTGTGAACCATGCCTAAATGCGATTCTAATTTGCTTTTGTAAATGAACGCAAGGTCGCATTCGGGACATTTAAAACGTTCCTGATGTTTCTTGTGTTTGCGATTGGTATGGTTCCGTAGCACATTTTCATTGTGGAATGATTCGCCGCAGTAAGAGCACACAGCCCTGTTTGACGTATCATGCAATTTAGTGAAATGGCTGAACATGTCATGAAAGCGCGAGAACTCTTCACTACACTGCGGGCACGGATACTTGTCATCTATCTGATTAAAAGGCAGGAATTTATCGGCACAGTTACCAAGTTTCGCCTCGTGTTCAGTTTCCAAATGAGCAACCAAAGTTTTGATGTCTTGGAATTGGTTGTGACACAATTTGCACTGCAGAATTGAAGAGTCAACTGTTAAATACTTTAAATTACTACCTTTCAAAATGACATTACAATCGGAATGTTCTATAGTCGAATGATTTCTGAAATCTTTACAATTGAGAAACCTTTCTGAACAATAGAAACATTGGATCCTATTGTAGTAATATTTGAAAGGGATTAGGGTAGTGTTTTTTAGCACATAGATCATTTTTTGTCTGGTAGTTGCCGCGTTGTCTATGTCCACTTCTGTTGAGTTTTTATGTGTTTCCATCTTATTACGATCTCCAACTGAGCTACTGCATGCGTGTGCTAGAATACCAGTCCTAGAGTTACATTTCTTATGGCAATAACCACAAGTGCCACCTTGAGATAAATTATGAACAGCCTTCATGTGGGTGAACCGCAACGCGGATGATGAAAATGCTTCGAAACACAATATGCAATGGGCGATGTGATCTTCGTTCTTGTGTCTAACATACTCTGTTTTCGATTTGAAACTCTTCAGACATTTGGCACATCTATATTCTTCTTTGTGTTGTTGTGTAACATGACTTCGTAAGAAGTTTCTTTGACTAAACTTTTTACCACAATCATCGCATTCGTAATGCTGGAGGTGTTCATCTTTCATGTGTATGGTTAAGGTTCTTAAATTCTTTAAATCTTTATCACAAACTATACACTTGAAATCAATCAGTCTATATGGACCGAAAGGAATTGTTATATTCGGGTCGTAGGGTAAGCTGTGTTTATGAGCCAGATGGAACTCTATATCGTCGATATTCTTGAACTGTTCAGAGCAAACTTTACATTTTATTTCAGACACGTCAACATTGATTTTCCATTCTAGTCCTCGTACACCCTTCAGTGCGTTATCGTTAGTGCTACACGGAAGGTGAGTCTCATTATGGTCTACCAACTGTTGCCGGTCTTTTAGTTTAGTTTCGCAGAAAAAGCAACGATATTTCCCCGAAATTTTTATAGGAATGATCGTAGTATAATTAAATAAAATCTCGAGGTTTCGGCGTCTTTGTTTCATAGTTCCCACATCCCGTTTCTGGGTACGATCTGAAAATAAAATAGATTGATAGATCGACAACTCGTTATTAAAAAGCCACACAATATAATATAACAAATACAATAAACAGTATTAATTAGGCTTAATAATGAGAGCTCTGACAATTCCACATTATATTGATACAATATGATAAAAATTCGCTTGAAAACCCCACACGAATACTAGGTACTAATCTTGCTATAAAACACTGGAATCATAGTGATATACAAGATTTAAATTACCACCAGATCTGTGTAATGTTTGTGTATTAAGATTATGTAGCTATGTAGAAAAAACTTCGAGGTTTTAAGTTGGGACTTTACAATAAAGTACAGTTTTTACTTACTTCGTTCGTATTTTTGGATATTTTGCATAAAAATCACATAATTATTCACATAATGGCGGGTCATGCGTATTTACGTTTTATCCAGTATGCTTGTAAACGCAATGCAATGATTCAATAACAGTTTTGCGTACTTTTCGAGCAATGACGATATAACCATATCACTTGACAGGTCATCCTTCCCCCCGTGATGAAAAGGAACAGAATTTTGAGCAGGATGTTTTTCCAGCGGCCCAATCCTAAGCGCGAATTGAATGAATGACTTTGTTTCCTCCAATCACAAGCGTCATACGATAAACTCCCCCCCCCCCCCCCGCGGCTTGCATCGTGCAGATTATGACTCATGCGCGATCAAGTGGATATATTATCTTTATGTTCGAGTATAGTTCTTTAATGGACGAGTTGGAAAACGGGTTACATACAACACTTTACAGTATCGGCTTTCAGGGACTTGTAAAATAAAAAAAAACTCACTCTCGCTTTACAATTATTTTTTATTTCATTTCCGAGCAGATTAATAAGCAAGCCCTCTCAATAAGCACACAAATATTTATATTACATAATGTTGATAATATTGTTAATAATTTAGTATCTTTTCATAGAGTGAAAATACAAAATCCTTTTAAGGTGATACGTTTCATGTTTGGCGGGAAATTCAAATTTCAAACAGTTTTTTGTCCTTGTAGCTAGGCCAGGTAATTATTGTGAAATGACACAGTGTTTGCGAAAATTGTTGGTTATTTTTTACACTATCATGTACAGTTATTAATCAATAATGAAAAATATAAATAAACAACAATGTCAGTTAGTGTGATACTAACAATGTGCTAGTTTTTCTAATGTTAAGATTAAAATTGACTAAGTACGCATAATTTAATTTTAACTTATTTAAAAATTAATTTTATAATATAATTTAAATAATTCTTATTTTACAAAAATTTAATCAACCGACCTATAGCTTTGCTACGAATAAATATTTCATTTCATTTCAATAACTCACCATATTACTTACATTTGTCAATAAAATGTTTGAAACAGCAAAAAATTGTTTATTGACAAATGTATGCAATAATGTGCATTAAAAATAAATGGCTTTACGTGAGTTTGTAAAGAATAATAATCAATTTTCGCACACATCATGATCGTTTACAATAATTACCCGGCCTAGCTCCAAGAACAAATAACTGTTTGAAATTTGAATTTCCCGCCAAACGTGAAACGTTCCACCTTAATAGAACCAGCATACATATTATGCGTTAACTAACACTGTTTTATCAAATGTGAACTACATAGCATTTTTAACCGACAACGGCAAAACCAAAACGAGGGGTTATGGCTTTGTAAAAAATGCTATATAATTCAAATTTAATAAAACAAAACAGTTTTAAACTATCACGGTTGTTCACTAAAGTTATATGGTTATTTACGGGATATTTACCGTGGTAAGGTTGTAACTGCACCGAAATATCGGGAGCACCTTCCACAACCTTACCACGGTAAATATCCCGTAAATAATCATATAACTTTAATAAAACAGTGTATCATACATACAATAATGTGTATAATAAGTAATTTTATTCCAATGCATGTAAATTGTACCGTCATATCGCATTTTTTTATCTTCTCGCTCAATCGTTTCAACATTAGATGGTGTCAACGAAAGGCAATGGACAAGAGGAGGTTTACCAAAGGCATTTTTATTTATTTATTAGTTAATTTAAATGCTAATAGATGGCGTTGACGGGACATGGTTATGAAGTTTTGCAAAAAACGCATACAAAGAAAGGTGAATAAAAAAAACTTGCTTATTCTCATACACAGACAATATCTATGTCTGTATGCTTATTTTTGTTTTCTTTTATTTCGTAGTATATAGTATTTTGTGGTTATTGTTTGCTAACAGAGTACTTCTTTTTCCACAACACAAATTAGATACATAAGTGTGCCTTGCCTAGACGTGTTATACAACGTCTCCTCTTCCTTGTATTGTAGGTTTCATTCAAAAGGCGAAAAAAAATTAACCAAGTCTTGTCACCGCCATCTAGCGAAGGTTACAGAACTATGTTTCTTCAGCTGTCAGAAAACTGCCCATTACAAGCGCAGTAAAGAGCAGCCCTAACAGGTTTTTAACAATTCTATTAATTAATAATTAAAAACATATGCGCCATGCGTAAACTACATACATAGATACAGTGGAACATAGAACCGTCCGTTCTGTTCCACGTATATATTTTTGTATGTTCACCGATTTCTTCGCCAAATGTTGACAGATTTAAAAAAAATCTTTTGTTTGGTAGGGTATACTCCCCATTCGGTCCCATTGTCACCAAGTCAGGATCTGATGATGGGATCCCAGAGGGAAAATCGAGGGCAACCATCAAATTTTATAGACATTTATTACTTTTTTCATATATTGTTGAAGCCTATTTTTAATGTGATCCACTTGTTCTTTATCTTTGGTCAGATTGATCAAACCGAGCGACCGCGGTGTCTCTTTCATTTCAAATCTAATGAAACGAGATGGCAGACCTTGCGCACGCGATGCGTGTATGCTAAGTCTGTACAGACGGCATGCATTGGAACAAAGTAGCTCACGATGGTTAAAAAGCAGCTTAACAACTAACCTAGTATTCGTTTTGTACACATTTAAGTTCAGTTATTTACATATTATCATAATATTTAAGATTAGGTTAATCTTGAGAATACACTGCATAAATAAAAGCAAATCGCGGCACTTATCTTATAATACCTAAACCATATTAAATACCTATTAAATTAATGAAGTTTTCACATGTTTAAAGTATCACGGTTGTTATTATAGTTATATAATTATTTACGGGATATTTACCGTGGTGAGGTTGTGGAAGGAGCTCCCGATATTTCGGCACAGTTACACGCACCATGTTCACGGGAAGACATGAATGCTTGGTGGTTAGTCGAACAGTTCAAAGTTACAGTTATATGATTATTTACGGGATATTTACGGTGGTAAGGTTGTGGAAGGAGCTCCCGATATTTCGGCACAGTTACACGCACCATGTTCTTAGGAGCCACTGTTCCGTGTTCTGTATTCTACTTTGTTGGAATGTTGTTTTATTTAGGTTTGTCGCGTTTTTCCGTCTGCCCCTTGACAGAGAACCTTATCTAGCATTGAAGACTCTTAGTTTTTCCGTCTGCCCCTTGACAGAGTATCTTATCTAGCATTGATGATTCGGTTAAGTTTTTCCGTCTGCCCCTTGACAGAATATCTTATCTAGCTTTGATGATTTATTTAGTTTTTCCGTCTGCCCCTTGACAGAGTATCTTATCTAGCATTGACGATTTGTTTATCATTCGATAATTTGGGAATAGTAACGTAAATAAACTGAATTGATTTAACGCACGGGTATAGGACCGCCTTTTTTATACCGGGTGCAGCTATATCGCACACGCATATAGTTTTTTAAAAGAAATAAAATGACTGTCTTTTAATTTTAATACACAATAGGACAGGATTGTAAGAATTAAAAGAAGGGACCGAGTCCTAAACCCCAAGCTGCTTTTAAATACAGGAATCGCTGATTTTCGCATCAAAGCTGCCTAAAAGTGAGGTTGGGCGGCACTAGTAGTCATAATAAACCTTGATAGACGGGCGAATAGGCACACGCAGTGGCGCCTGATAACGGATAAAGGACTCAAGGTAGGCCGAAAAAGCTGACGCGATGGACTCGAGACGTTCCAGGCGACTGGTCGAATTTGGCCGGTGTATGCGCTAATTGAAAGAGATGGAGGGGAGAATTTTGAGCAGGGAACTGGACGGCACAGGTTAACAAAAAAAAACATAGCATTGTATAATCGGAAAATCTACACCTAATAGTTAATTTCTTCGAAAACCTTTAATCTTACACCTAACTGATAATTTGTTAAACAACTTTACTGTTTGTTACACTACCACTCTCAGATCCGTTTGATTTGTTTGTTTCCTCTCCTTTCTTTTTCTATCGTGACCTGCATTCTTTAAATGCACGTTTATGTGGCTGATCAAATTCTTTTTCCAAGAAAATGTCTTGTCGCAGTAATCACAACTGAAAGCTCGTTCCCCGGTGTGGAGGACCATGTGATTTTTAAGTCTGCGTTGGTCAAAAAACATTTTTTCGCAATATGGACACTTTTCGTTTTTCTCTAGAAGGTGCAACCTTTTAATGTGTTGGATCAACCGTGAGCGAAATATGAAAGATGCTTCGCAATGGGTGCATTGGAAACCGCCTGTATGTTCTTTAGTAATGTGCACCATTTTAGCATGTTCAGATGCAAACAATTCAGTGCAATGGGGACATTTGAAGACTTTCTTTTTGTGGACGTTTCCCATATGCCGTGTCAGTTGGCTCTTATTATAGAATCCTACGTCGCATCTGGTACATCTGAAGCGGTCTGGCGCAATGTTGCAGCGTGTTCTATGCGTCTGAAGGGACGTTACACCATGGAACGATTCACCGCAAGTCACGCACAGAACTCTATTCTCCGTATTATGTTCTTTGTTGTAGTGGATCAGAGTACTTCCGAAATGCGAGAATACTTCACCGCACTGCGGACACGGGTACTGGTCATCCATCAGTTTAAAAGGTTGCAATTTGTCGGCGCAGTTGCCAAGTTTAGCCCCATGTTCAGTTTCTAAATGAGCCAGCAAGCTTTTGAAGTCTTCGTATTGGTCGTTACATATTTTGCACGCCAATATTGAAGAGTCGACCTTGATCCCCATGTACTGATAGCCCAAGCCGCTCAATTTCATACATTTTAGTTTAACATCACAAATTGGGTGTTCTTCCATGGAATGGTTCCTGAGATCATTACAGCTGTTGAACTCGACTGGACAATAAAAGCATCTGAACCTATTGTGGTAGCGTTTGAATGGAACAATGGTGGTGTTGTTGAATACATAGGCAATATTATTCCTGGCAAGCCTCTTAGCCTCTCGCATTGCAACCATTGCTGTGACCGTCTCTGGGTCCATTGGAGATTTCATATCTCTATGTTTCTTTACTGAAGTCCAAGGCACTAGACCTGCTTTATTATCTGCGTCTGTTTTCATTGGAATATTCCAAGACACCGGGCCTGTCATATCCTTGTCTGTCTTTACTGAAGCGACCAAACACAATGGATTTGTCATGTCTGTGTCTGCCTTTACTGGAGTGAACCACGAAACTGGACCTGTCGTATCTGCGTCTGCCTCTACTGGATTGGACCACGCAACTGGACCTGACGTGTATGTGTCTGCCTTTACTGGGGTGGACCACGAAACTGGACCTGACGTATCTGTATCTGTCTTTACTAAAGGGTTCCAAGATATTGGATCTGTCACGTCTGAGTCTGTCTTCATTGAAGTGTTCCAAGACATTGGATCTCTATTGTCTGCGTCTGTCTTCACTGAAGTGTTCCAAGACATTGGATCTCTATTGACTGCGTCTGTCTTCACTGAAGTGTTCCAAGACATTGGATCTCTATTGTCTGCGTCTGTCTTCACTGAAGTGTTCCAAGACATTGGATCTCTATTGTCTGCGTCTGTCTTCACTGAAGTGTTCCAAGACATTGGATCTGTCGTATCTGAGTCTGTCTTGAATGGTAACAAAGACACTTCAATGTTTACAGGTCCTCCAACAGAGCATTTACCAGCGTGGTCAAGAAATGCGAACCGTGAGTTCATTTTCTTGTGGCAAAATCCACAAGTGCCACCCAGGGTTATATCATGCTCTCCCTTCATATGATTTAATCGCAAAATATGCGATGAAAATATTTTGAAACACACGTTGCATTGGGAGACGTGACCTTCATTCTTGTGCTTTCCATATTCTGCTTTCGTTTTGAAAGTCTCCGGACATTTCGGACATTTAAACTCTTCTTTGTGTGTCTGATTTATGTGACCCATCAAGTCATGCTTTCGTCTAAATTTTCTGCCGCAGTCCTCGCATTCGAAGTAATTGACGGGATGATCCTTGTTCGTATGTTGAATAAGACCTCTTAATGATCTCAACTGTTTAAAACATATTATACATTTTAAGTCGATCAGTCTAAACGGCACGAAACCAACAGCTGTGCCCAGGTCATAAGGGAGTTTGTGTTTATGAGCCAAATGGAACCCTAAATTGTAAACGTTGTTGAACTGTTCAAAGCAAATTTTACATCGTACGTCAGACACGTCAACTTTGATTTCGAAGTCTGTTCCGTACAGAATTTTCAACGAATTATGTTTGGTACTACACGGTAGGTGAGTCTGATTGTGTTCTATCAGCTGCTGTCGGTCTTTCATTTTTAAACCGCAGTAAAAGCACAAGCACTGCCCGCGATGTTTAAATGGAACTATTGTGGTATTGTTGAACAAAATCTCGAGGTTCCGTCGACTTTGTTCTATCGGTAACACTATCCGTTTGAAGTTTAGATCTGAAAAGAAATAATTTACGAATAAAACAAACTTGCATTTTTTCCACGCGGTCTACAGGGCTTATAAAAATGATTACAACTTTACAACTAGTTTTGAAATAACAGTACGAATAAGAAGCACATTAGGTTAAGTGTGGAACCTTTGGGTTCGTGGGTGTACAGATTTGGGGATCTGACCTCCCATTCAGCAAGCCCAGGGAATACAACGGCTTGGTGTGGCCCACGCCGTTGAAAAGGAAAGGAACGGAAATGAAAAATCATTTTCCAGTGAGAGTTGCTTCAGCAGTGTTAGGAGGGTACCGGTGCGTTCCTATATGGAGATCCCGGTGCCCTCCGTCTAGCACAGAAGTCGGCTACCGAGGGGGTTTTAGTGGGTGCAATCTCACATAGCCCGGCTGCACCCCAATGCAGCTGGGTATATTTTGTAGATTTCTTCCCCGTCAACAAAAAAAAAAGGTAATTGTGGAATAATATGTGGTATAATTTTTTTGTGCAGCTGTGGATTTTTATGATATGACACCGGGCACGCGCGTGTATTCATCATGCGTCGCGACGCCTTACCTCCTATATCTATATACTATACTAACTAACATCAACAAATATCTTATAGTAATAGTATGTTTTTTACACGAGGCTTTGACCCGCCTGTACTCAAAAAGTCAACTTTTTTTGCTGTCCTATTAGTTTATTCGCTATTATAAAACAATTTTATTGAAGCTAAATATGGGTCATTTGAATTTATGACAAAAATATGGGACTTCCTGCGAAATATCGGACAGTTGGCAGTCCTACTTCCAGTGTACATTTATATTCTATGGTTAATTTTTTTAATTGTCAGCAAGGATGTAAACGTTTAAATGTCACCTTATGTCAATGTCAAAGTGAGACACTCCAGGTACATCCGAAGTCTAAAAATGTTTATTACAATAAACATTATGACCCGGGTATGTCCTAAAATTGCGACCAGAAACACCAGAGGATGGGCAGCAGCATCCTCCTACTATTATGGTGGAACGCTCTGCGGTCCCCAAGCCGCCTGCCAAGCGTGAGGATTATGGCAACGCCCCCAACCCCCCCCCCCCCCTTCCTCCATATGACAGACACAAGAAAATTAGCTCTACTATCCCTGGCCAAGGTAGCGGGTCACGTTACGGTGGAGCAAGGGGGTCACTAGGTCACTAGTCAAGGGGGTGGAGCAAGGGGGAGTCTAAGGGGGAGGGCTATGTTCAGCAGTGGACGTCTTCTGCCTAATGATGATGGAGGCGACGAGTAAGGAAGGTTGACTCCACCGCCATGCGCGATTCATAGTCGGGAAGAGAGAGAGAGAGAGATATTTTATATCTCCAAAAAAAATCGATCTCGTAACTAAACTTTTGGAGTAGGATGTTACGGAGATTGTCAAATGGTTCTAGAAGGTTTGTTCCTGATAGCCGTACTTGTACATTGTTCTTTAGTGTGAAAATTAAAAGCTTAATTAAGATAAAATTTGATGCATTTGATATATATTTGATGTCATTGCTATTAATGACGACATAATTAATACGAATTTTCAGCATGATCTTTTTCGTGCGGGCCAATCCTAGGCGCGAATTGAATAACTTTTGTTTATTCCAATCACAAGAGCCATTCGATAATCCCCTAATTCCCCAAACCGACGTGGCTTGCGACGTACACAAGTAAATTATGACTCATGCGCGATCAGGTGGTTTTATTATCTTTGTATAATATGTCCAAATTGTTTGTAAATAAAAGGACCAATATGTGTGTACTTCATTATATCACTTCCACACTCTAGCACATTCATAAACACTTAATAAATAATAATCCACTATAAAATTAACACTCAAAATAATACATGTTTAGGAAAATAAGACAATGAGACACATGTGTTTTTCTCCTTGGCCGCGAAACTCCGGTAACCTTGTTTCTGTCTACCATAAAAATCAATGTATGTACTACATGTATCAATAATGACAAAACCCTAATTCAATCACTCAGTAGAAATAAGAATGTAAAACGGACATCTTACATACATACATAATACATCTATGGTATTTTCTTAAAGACTATTTTGGCTAAGCTAATAATTATAAGATAAAGATCACACGTGATTTACAAGATATTATGAGTCTTCTGCATATGAACTTTAAGATTCTTCTTCCACTGATACTTTTTCCCGCAAATATCACAAACGTGGTTCCGTTCCCTCAAATGTTTCACCATGTGAAGATTTAATCTCGTCTTGTTGAATAACTCCGCGTGACATATAGGGCAAACTTCATTTTTCTCCTGCAAATGCACTTTTCTAACATGCACATTTCTCTGAGATGTGCAAGTGAAGACTTTTTCGCAATGAGGACATTTAAAGGAAGCCGGGACTTCTTTTGCTTTGTGTATGGATATGATATGCTTCTTTCTTTTGTATATAGACGTAAATTCGGCTGAGCACTCCGCACATTTATACTTTCCTTTGCCGTGAGTGCTCGCCAAGTGTTCTTTCAAAAGAGAAGGATTGGAGCAACGCCTACCACAGTCAGGGCAGCTGTACCCTGGGCCGTGAACCTGCCATATATGAAGGTTATACGAACTTAAATCTTTAAAAGATTTTCCACATAAATCACACATATACTTCTTATCCTCATGTATATCGTTCAAATGGGTAACAAGCTTAATGAAGTAAACAAATTTTTCGTCGCAAATGTGGCATCTAAGATTGTCGTCCTTCAGTTTGAACGGTTGAACTATATCTATTGCATTTTTGTCGTATGCGATATGGTGATCGGATATGAGATGATCGATTAGAAATTTCAAATCGGCGAATCGCTGTTGACAACGTTTGCAACTTAAGTCTGCGATGTCTAATTTCATCGACGTATTTTTATTAACTCTCTTCATTATATTGTCTAGAACGTTAAACTTGTAGGTAGAATGTTCCGTCCTAAAATGCTGCTGTAAAGTGTCACACCTGTGAAACCCTTCGTGGCAGACGAAACAGTTGAATTTACTCTTTGCATGAGAAAAAGGTATGGCCGTAGAATTGTTTAATATATAAGCTAAATTCCTCCTGACTCTGAAACATTGGAGCAGTTTATCCGTGGGGACTTTGTGTTTATTTTTTAAGATTTTGTTGTCTTCGTCTTCGGTGTTAGAATCGTTGATTTCAGTTTTAAGTTTAGGGATGGTCGTTGTGGTCTCAGAACCCAGTGATCGCTTTTGTCTGCGTTCGGTTTTCGCGGGATCTGAAACGAGATGGGTTCTTTTGTATGTCTCTAAACAAGTTATTTGAATTTTTATCTTACATTTCTTCAAACGTCACACGAAAGATTTATTTAATTGAGCTATAAACGGAGACCGTCATTAGAACGGTTATGATAGATTTTCTTAATCTCGGACAAATGTTATGATTTATTTTAAGTTATACAATATTTTAATCGATGAGTCACGAATACTCCCTTTTGACTAGACAGGTGAAGTTTGAGTGTTAGTTGTTCGTGTCTTTATGTGTTCTATGTTCAATAGCATCTTCGACACAGGGAATCCTTGAGAGGAGGTGAGACCGTGAAGGGATATTACTAAATCAATGGTTAGATGGATAGAATGCCCTTTTTTCTATCGGACTGCCAGAGCGGGCACGAAAACTCGACACCGCTTTATGGTTGACATTCCGAAAACCCGTACGAAGCGCTTTGATTCCACTTTTATTGTGCAAACTGCTAGTATGTGGAATGCGCTGCCTGAATGGGTGTTCCCCGATAGTTACAATCTGGGTGTTATCAAGTCAAAAGTGAATCGGTTTCTTCTAGGCAAGCGTGATCCATCGTATGCCGCATCATCGCTTAACATCAGGCGAGTTGGCGGCCAAGCGCAAGCCTATTTTAGAAGAAAAAAATAGTTTTTTTTTTTATAATTACTTATTAAAAACTATTCAATAATTTAATTGACAATTTCTTATACTAATCCTGAGACATACTCTTAAGATAAAGTCTCTTACGACACCCTAACTCCATAACCCTTATATCCTACTAACCCTATGAAATAGTAAAAAAGTCTGAGATCAGTTTTCTATAAGAAATGAGTCTATGAGTAGCCTAAAATTTCAATCTAAGTAAGACTTGAGCAAAGGTAATTTCTAGATTAATATAAAAACCGAACTAGAATGTCTTTTATTGAAAACGCTGTTTGTGGCCATTTCGTCAGCATTGTGTGCACTGAGCAGTGACGAATAGAGATTTAAAAAAGTAAAAATCCGACAATCGTATTTTTGACGGATCATATTTCGGAATCTGTACATCTAAATAATAAATAATGTACCAAATCACACTTTCATTTCAATATACCTATTTAAAGATAATAAAAGATTCCAATTACAGACCTATGAAAATTCAGCATGCAGCATTTTTGTCCCTACTATGACGTCATATAAGCACTTTAGAGGTAGTTACAATTCGCACTGCTTTTGAAGAGATTTTGCTGTTACTATGGCGCAATTAGAAATTTTCGTAATGACGTCTGACGTGCTTCTACCATGACGACGAAATCGAACTGAATTATGCAGCGTGCTAGTTAGAACATTGCTCCAACTTTAGATAGCCTACAGATATGCAAAGTAAAATAACTCGCGGTGCCTATATTCTGATACGAGTCTGTGATTGCGTGAGGAATTAAGGCTGTAGATTTAGAATATACATACACGCTTACAACTCGTGTAACCTATTTTTGGGTTCATCGTGTAATGAAAAGAGTACATGACTATTATATTCCATCGAATATCTCAAGTTTTCACATTATATATTTATAGGGTCCAGATGCTTAGTGTGCCTCGACATGTGAGTCCGCAAACTTTTCCGCCAGAAAAATCTTTCACCGCACACTTCACAATGGAAATTCTTCTCTCCGCTATGCTTGACCATATGTCTTCTCAACAGCACATTGTTAAAAAACTTCATATTGCAGACGGAGCATTCCACATTCTTCTCTTTAAGGTGAGTCCTTCTGATATGATCGCGCATGAAGGAGTTTCGTGTGAAGAGTTTACCGCAGTAGGAACATTTGTGACCAGAGTTGTGAACGTCTATCAAATGTTTTTGTCGAAGGTATTGAGTTGCGAACGCTTCGGAGCACTTCGGACATTTCGCGGCTTTCACACCGTGAGATTTCGCCATGTGCATGTACAGACGAGAGGGTATGTTACATTCAGCGCCGCAAATGTTGCATTTGAAACGACCATCCCGGTGATGCCTCCAAATGTGAACGCGTAAATTCTGGTCGCGACGAAACGTCTCGCCGCAATAAACGCAAATAATATTGTTGTTCGTATGATTTTTATTCATGTGTTTTAGTAATGTGCCAAAGAAGCGAAACACCTCCCCAGGGCAGTTAGGACAAGCCATGTTGTCTTTGATTAGTCTGTAAGGCTGCAAGCATGTCATGATCGATTTGTCGTAATTGGCGTCGTGTTTAGCAATCAGATGATCGAGTAGATTGTCCAAATTCGGCATGGTTTCAAAGCAAACCTTGCAGGCTAGCGTTGAAACGTCAATTTTAACACACGCCACGGACTCTCGACATTTTTTGATGCATTTCTCTTTGACGTCACACACGGGGTGTTCGACAACAGTGTGTTCTTTCATAGAATCCGAATCGGGGAAGTCTTTAGAACAGTAAAAACAGTTAAACTTGTTCTTGTAAAAGTTGAACGGTATAGCCGTGGACATGTTGATGACAATTACTATATTTTCGCGTATTTGCTTAACGCTAGGTCGTTTCGACGGATCCGTGTAGTTCAAATCCAAATCCATGTTGTAGTCTTCTTTCTTGATAGACAGTTGCATGAGGTCTCCTTTGCATTTTCTCGCATGCATTCTGAGGCCTTGTTTCGTGTGGAATTCTTTGTCGCACGCGTCACATTTAAGAGATCCGTCGTCGGGATGTTCTAAGTCTATATGTTTCTGCCTCAAGGCTGCTGAGGGAAGCCTTAATTGACAGATATGGCATCGAGTCATGTGCCTATTGATTCTATGCTTTCGAAGCATATTCAGAGAGTTGAAAGCCTGAGGACATAGTTCACATTGATACCCTCCGTCTCTATGGTAGTTCTTTTTGTGCGAAAACAGATCTCGTTTTTTATTAAACTTTTGGTTACATTGATCGCAAATGAGGCAGTTTTTAGGATGATTTGTATTCACGTGTGAGACTAAATACCCGAAATAAGAAAACTTTTCTTCACAAATTAGACAATTTAAATCGACAAGTCTGTATTCTTCTATGGCCATGTCAACGTTTCTGTCGTATTCTAGCTTGTGCTTCTCTTCTAGATGTTTGATTATTTCTTCTAGAGAGGGGAATAGTTCCCCGCATATGCAAGCAAGATCTGAAACGTCGATTTTGATCTCCATATTAGTGCCACCTTTTAAAGCCTTCAAAGAATGATCTAGTATAGAGCATTCTCCGTGAAGTTTCGTATGTTTTCTCAACTCCGTATATTCCGATACATCTTTGCTACAATAGAAGCACAGATACTTCCCACGCCACTTAAAAGGTATAATCGAGGTGTTGTTGAAAATAATCTGTAGGTTTCTCCTTCTACGCGTAGATAACGACTCGGTTCCCTTGTATTTCCGCGTTTTAACACCTGAAAAGAGATGCTCAACTTTAAAAGTACCCAAATTTTAGCTAATCTAATTTACTACGATTAAAACAAATGCTATTTTGAAATTAAAGGGTACGTTTAAAGTTTGTTACATAATAGCGAGCTGACTCCAACGAATACACTTTGTATTGCAGCCAGGCGCGGATCCACCGTTGTGGGCACGATGGGCATGCCCACAACCCTAATACGTGACTTGTGCCGCCCCACATCTTTACCCGCGTGAAACTACGATACTCTGTTTATACAAAATCTTGGTCAGGCCATTATATAATTTATTATAAACATTTCCTTTGTAAGAATGCACTATATCGATCATGCACGCACGAGCAAGGTTCATACGCTGACTAGCACTTGCCCGATTTTCGGGTGGCTGTGACCACAACCTTTTTTGAGGGCTGGATCCGCGCTTGATTGCAGCAGCATTCCAATGAAAGCGTTGTTGCAAGTGCAACCCTTTGAGTTGAGTGCATTATTCAGAATGCTACTAGGACATAACAAGTTCAGCTCCCGACGACGAAAAGTCGATTTAGACCGGTTGTGTTCGAACAAACCTCACTATGCAATACTATCTATACACGAAGTATCTTGTTATATTATTCAGTAATTTCCTATTAATTTATATTTCCTTTCATAATGATTATATTGTTAATAGCTCAGAAATAAACATAAATCTGAATCTATCACACTAATATCATATATGTGAAAGTTTGGATGGATAGATGTTTGTTACTCAATCACGCAGAAACTGCTGGATGGATTTGAATGAAATTTGGAATATACATTACTTATGTCCTAGATTAATACATGGGCTACTTTTCATCATCATCATCGCCGATTTTCATCACCACGCGGGTGAAACCGCGGGGCGCAGCTAGTATATATGTATATAAATATATTGAAGTGACTGTTTGTAATGTCTAAATAACATCTTTTTATTGAATGCATATGAAAGTATATTTTTTTTTAAATATTTTGTCTGTATGTTTATTGCACATTTTACTCAATGATTTTTTATCTTCAAAAATTTCCAAAAGTTTGTGACAGACAACTCTGGCCGGGAACTGGAAGAAGTTTAAAACAGAGAAAAAGAACAAAAATCTTATATATTTAGAGCTGGAGAGTAAAAATAAAATACCATAACACATAGAGATTATACTTTATTATGTATATGATAAAGGTTAATTACGTACATTTTTTCAAGACTAGATTCAGTTTTCTTATTGACGGAAACAGTAATAAGATATGGCGATGAGAGCTTTCCAGGGACTTGTTTCCGCGAAATTTCACTAGATGTCGTTGATAACTCAACTGAGAGAAAGTCCAAAAGAAAATTTGTTGCTGTTGTACCGCCATCTATCGAGACATCAGGAACTATTTCTTTTTAAAACATCTCAGAAAAGTTCTCATTATAAAAGTTGCTCTCAAGCAGGGCTATATCAAGGCTTTCACTGACAGCGCCCGATCCTAGAACGCGTTTTCAGAACGGATCGTCAGATTAATTCTTCAAGGTTGTGCCTGCAACCAACGACCAACCACCGGTTGCGATCTCTGCAACCGGAGACAGAAAACGCATGATCGGCGTGCGATCACTTGGTCGCGTTGTGATCTACCGCGCGCAGTGGAAAAGCATACACGGGCGACCATTGGCTACAGAGATCGTACCGGGCGTTACCGGATGCATTGACTAAAATGCAAACATTATAATAAAAGAGATTTCTTTATAATCATTTAGGTTATTCATAAATTAAGCTGAATGGTAGCAAGGGCATATCCATTCGTTTCTCATCATCATCATCATCAGCCAGAAGACGCCCACTGCTGAACATAGCCTCCACACTGAACGGACATCCTGCCATCTGCCTGCATCCACTTGATGCCCGCGACTCTCACGATGTCGTCGGTCCATCTAGTGGGAGGCCTACCTACGCTGCGTCTTCCGGTTCGCGGTCTCCACTCAAGAACCTTTCTTCCCCATCGGTTATCACTTCTTCGAGCGATATGTCCTGCCCATTGCCACTTCAACTTGCAGATTTTAATAGCTATGTCGGTGACTCTGGTTCTTTGGCAAATATCTACGTTCCGAATTTTATCGCGTAAAGAAACTCCGAGCATAGCTCTCTCCATTGCCCGTTGTGTGACTCGATCCATTCGTTTCTATCAGTCTTAAAATGTAATGTACTCGAATCCATGACTAATACTTGCTACCAAAGTGTGTTTCTTCAGCTTATCTCCATCTACACTTCTACACTAATATTATAAAGAGGAAAGGTTTGTATTTTTAGATGTTTGTAACGAATTAACTCAAAAACGACTGGACCGATTTTCAACAAAAAAAACATTAAAATGCTATATTATCCCTGAGTGACATAGGCTATATTTATTACTACAATGTTTAAAAAAACTCCACCCGTGCGAAGCCGGGACGGGCGGCTAGTGGTCTATATAGAAGCATCAAATAGGCTTGGCATAGACAAAATGCGCGCCACACTTCAGTTGAGCTAAAAGTTGACAAAGCACTTATTGGCATCAACCAGCCCTATCAAATGCTTGTGCGTAGACATTTCGTACATCGAAAGAAAAATGAGAGAATATTCTCGTCTACCAATAACAAAATTTGCGTAAATGGATAGTCCAACTGAAGCACTTTCAATATAACAGTAAAAAGAAAGAAAAGATTTTCTGGATGTAGTTTGGTCTTACTGTCCATCACTATGAGCTAATTAGCTTTGTGTAAAGGGGTAGTCTATTATACTGACCAACGTCCAATATGTGGCAAATAGAAAAAAAAAACAATACTGACATAGCAAATCGGCCTGAAACCTTTTTATTTATGGTACACACAGAAAATAGAAATAGAACGGAAATGAGAAGGAAAATCTGTCGACGGGCATTATGACAGAACCTTGATTGAACATTCTTATTTAGATCAACGCGTCGAACTCCGCGTCACAGTTGCTAACTGATTTCGAATGACTGACGTTTCGTTTATATGGGTGCGAATGGCTACAACAAATTACATAAATGCCTTGACAGCCGTCCTAATTTAAACAATGGCTGTGCGATCCATGGTGCGTGGTTGGTGGTGGACAATTAGACCAAAGGCTATAGATTTTTACCCAGTTTTGTTTAGTTATAATTTCATAGCCTTATCCACTTTATGCGTACGCATATGATCCTTCAAAGTCTGTTTCCTGGCATATGCTTTCTTGCAAACGTCACACTGATGTGTTTTCTCACCTACATGCCTCACCATATGCTTCTGCACTTGCGTCTTAGAGAAAAACCTACTATCACACATGCTACAAGAGAAATTCTTCTCTCTCACGTGAACTTCTTTTACATGTACCGTCATTTTGCTTAAAATTTGAAAACTTTTACTGCAAACTGGACATTTGTATTCTGGTATTTCTATGTTGTGCACTTTATTGTGATGTAGCTTGCGTTTATTATAGGTGGTAAAAACCTCAGAGCAGTGGTAGCATTTAAGGAGTTTAGGTTTGTTGTGTATGGTCGAAATATGGTGGTTTCTTTGGGTTAGAGAGTCGAAGATTTCAGAGCAAATGCTGCAGTGAAATTTTGAGCCGTGACTTAAGGAATGGCATCTTAGCCTGTCGCTGCTTAGAAATGATTTTCCACATAACTCGCAGACATAATGACCGTAATGTTCGTTCATGTGTTGGTTCAGTTTGATGAAATACTGAAAGGTTTCGTCGCAAATCGCACAATGATAGGTATTTCCAATCCTGTACGGTATCAAGCCATTTTCGCCTTCGCTGAAAACTCTGTTATGAACAGTTTTCATATGTTCGATCAGCCCGTTTAGGTTTATAATCGAATTCGCGCAAAGTCTACATTCGATGGAGGACACATCAACTTTGACCTTTTCATCTCGCCTCAAGAAAGAGACAGCTGATTTTATGTTTGGTTTTATATGCTCTGCTTTGGTGTGTTGTTTCACTTCCTCCATGGATTTCAGAGTGAGATGACAATAGAAACAGAGGTAGTTTTGTCTGTGCCACTTGAAAGGGACAATAGTGGAACATTCTAGAAGCGTTATAGCGTTTTTCTTCATGAGTCTGTTTCTCTTCGTGGCAGATAGTGAGGACTTATTCTCTGCCTCGTATGATGTTTTCCCCGGTATGTTACCTAAAAAGGAAAATGATCTTTCAGTGGTCTTCTCTGGTACTAGTTTTCGTTGACTGTCTTTGAAGAACATTTTTGTTTCCAGATTGATATAATAGAATACAGCGGCTAATCAACACTCAACAGTAGAAGCAAGTATGACTTGCAAATATACACCTTGGACGATGCAATAAAACATAAAACAAAGGTATTCAAAACCATTAATCAACAGACTGATTGCCTCGGTGGCTCAGTTGGTAGTGAACCTACCTTCTGCGCTTGGGGACGTGAGTTCGATTCCCATCTAGGGAAAACATTAATGTGATCAACACTTGTGTTTGTTTTGTCTGGGTGTTAATATTTATTTAAGTATATGTTTAAAAATTTATATTTACTGTTATCAGTCTCTGGCAACCATATTACAAGCTTTGCTTAGTTTGGGGTCAGATGAACGTGTGTGCTATAATGTCCCAGATATTTATTAATTCATCATCAATGCGCTATAACGGCAATCATGCGCAGAGGTAATTACTAACATAGGCGCAAATCACGCTATCACTCACAGTCGCGCATTTTAGAATTGTATTTTATTCAATAAAGTAGATAGATAGAAACTATTTATTGTGTACACCAGACATAAAAATTACATACAGATAGAAAACACTTACGAGCTAGTGTCACAAGTATTTGTGAATTATCACTAATGCCCATACAACTTACTAGTTTTCTATATTTTATTCAAATTTTATTATGTATTTTTGTAATCTGCTAAAACAGTTCTAGAGGTTGATAATTCATCTGGTCAGAATTTTGTGGGGAAAACTCGAGCCTTTGTGTCCCATAGTCTTACTCCTTTGAAATTAGACTTTTAAATTAGTCTATGAAACTTGGTATTGTGCAAGAAGGCTAACGATACCACTTACATCAAAGTCAGTACAGACTTTCAGGGCCCCGATTCTACTAAACGAATCATTTTTAAATTGTTAATGATTTGCCTTAATATTGACACTTTTGACATAATTTCTATACCAAATGTGTCAATTTTGAGGCAATTTAATAGCAATTTTAAAACAATCGGTTTAATAGAATCGGGGCGCAGGAGTTATAGTAGAATTAAAAAATACACCATAACTACACCCACTTATAAATACTTTACTTTTTTATATTTGTACATTAACGAATACTTTTGTATTTGAATATTCACATTCCGCATACATCATACATACATAAACTCTGAAAATACAATACTCCTTTTTTGGGCAGTAGTGAAATGGCCGTAAAGGTGAATGTTGTCATATTTAGCCCTGCACGATAACAGCAACGGGGACATTCACGATAATTATTAGTATATTTTTTTATATCAGTTGCATATATCTGTTTATAACGGACTAGCTGCGTGTTGTAGTGAAAATAATAAGTATTCGATGCGACTATTATAGGTACATCCGATACGCCGCCATATTTGCCAATCGTCAATGATCAAATGAATGATCAAAAAATGTATGGATGCAGAACATTGTCTTTTAAAAAAACATGTCAAATGATTTTTTTTTGCGAGTTACAAAAAAGTATATAATGTTTTAAGCTATCACGGTTGTTCACTACAGTTATATGAATATTTACTGGATATTTACCGTGGTAAGGTTGTGGAAGGAGCTCCCGATATTTCGGCGCAGTTACATGCACCATTCACGGGAAGACCGACCGGGATGTTATCGGGAGCTCCTTCCACAACCTTACCACGGTAAATATTCCGTAAATAATCATATAACTTTAAGTACTTATATATGTATTTAGAAGAAAAAAAAAACATTTTTGTCACACCCTATGTGATTCAAATAACGTGGTAGTTGGCAGTACCTACTTGGTGGAGTGGGTAGGATATAAACGCTTAAATAATGTTACAATTTCCTACAATACAACCTGTTTTCTAATGAACAATCGATAGTACGACGCTGACGCGTCCCCTAACATGCACACCGCGACATAATCCTGTCGTCGCCCTGTCGAGCGAGAACGCGACAATGTGCCTACGGTTTTCTATACGCCTTTCTCGCTTTGGCACGACAAAAAGAGTCGACAAAACCCTGTCGCGGTGCGCATGTTAGCCCGCCTGGATTAGGCGCTTTAGTGATGCAAATTGTATTCTAACATGAATATGGCGCCCCCTTAAGCTGCTGCCCGGGACACGTGCCTCTGTTTGCCTCCCCCTAGATCCGGGGCTGGCTAATATTCCAAAAACTGCATGTGCAGAAATAATACAATCGTATGTGACTAAAACAGTGTATACTTAATCTAGTATTATTGGTAAAGAAACCTAACACTATGTTAACTTTCTAAAGCAGTGTTTTTCAACGTGTGGGGTCCCGACCCCCTGGGGGGTCGCGAAACCTTTATAAGGGGGTCGCGGAAGGTCGCGAAGCGTCAGTAAAAATAATAATATTAGTGCTTAATTACGTAATTAGCCGATACGTAATTATAAAAATGTAACTATTTGATATTTTTAATATAATAAAAGGGAAATAAATATAACAAATAAAAATATAAATATTATTAAATACAGATTATAAACAGTGGAAAGTACCCCATACGTTCCGCTTTTTTTTTTCATACTAAGTGGGTCGGAACATGAAAAAGGTTGAAAAACACTGTTCTAAAGAATAAAATAATATGTATCGTAGTAAAATCACTATTTATGTCGTTGGCGAATCTGTGCAAAATGCCTCAAATTTAACTTAAAATCAACGCATTTTAATCTAACACCACGTATATGAGAATTAAATAGTACATTGTTACACAAGGGATGTATGTAGGTGATCTTTTATACACGAGATACTTTGGCACCCTACGAGCGAAGCGAGGCGCTTGTTGTATGAGGGTGTAAAAGATTACCCATTCGCGTGTGTAAATAATCTACTTTTCATCACTAATGTCAGATAAGAAAAAAAAACATTAAAATACGTTTCAATCGAATTTTCCGCCAAAAAATAAGCAAAGCACCAGGTTCACACCACAGAGGTTTTACATGTAAACTTCATTTCACAGAGTAAAAAGTTTCTGACATGGTACGGACCTACATGGTAGAAGAAAAGAAAAAGTAATCTCATTGGTATTTTTTGACATGGGACGTTTTTTAAATTACTTTACCTCCCTAGTCAGGCAAAGTGATAATTACCGCCCGCATTTTGAGTCATTAATGACCAACTTACCGAGCGCTAGTATTGAAAAGATATATTAATATAACGCCCCACTGTTGAGCAAAGGCCCTTCTTGACTCTTGTTCGCATGCTCCTGATATTTAGAAATTATCTTAAAATAAAACCTGAAAACATGTTGGAAATAATTATCCAAAGGAAATGATCCAAAAATACATCTTTTCTAATTGTATTTAAATCGAGTTTCAAAATTGTGTCTTGTTTTTTTTTCATATAAAGTTTAAGGGTCGGTTACACCCTCTTACAGATCGATTTACGAAAAATCCGTTCTTACTGTTAATCTAGATCTAGAGCAATGATTCTCAAACTTTTTGTAGTCACGGACCACTTTCAAAATTTCAGCAATACACGCGGGAATGCAGCCAGCGTGCTTGGTACTTTACCACACGGACCACATCTTGTTTTTGATTTTTAGTTTAAGTGTATTTTTTGTTGTTTGCTTAATTTCATATACCTTTGTGGGTACCTATTATTACTGTGTTTTCTCAATAAGTGAATTTGTAAATTCTTTTGAGAAAATAAAAATCTTAAACCGTAAATATTATAATAGTAATGCAAAAGTTACGGTAAGGTGGCGTGCCGGGTGCGTCTGGCCTAAATCAGGCTGGATGCCTTTAGTCCAGGGTTTCTTAAAGTGGGGTCCATGACGCGAGTACCAGGGGTCCATAGACCTGAAGTTTATTTATTAGAATTACGCAGTTATTTATAAAAACAAAATCATAAATAAAATAATCTTCAAAAAACACTTTTCTTATTCGAAAATTTTCGTCGCGAGGGGTCCGTAGTATTTCTAATATTTTGAAAGTGGTCCGTGTGTCTACAAAAAGTTTAAGAATCATTGCTTTAGTCGAACTTATCCTGCCGACGATATTGTCATCCTTGTTTTTGCATGTGGGCTATTAGTTATTTTGTGTCGCTACAAGTTTCGGCCCGCAGTGCAATGCGAGACGCAGCCGCGCGCGCGCATTCACCTTAATAAAGACCGCCGAATGCAGTTGAAACTATAGTCGGAGTAACCAGCCTAATCTTACGTGAGTAATTCCCGTGTAATCTACACTAATATTATAAAGAGGAAAGATTTGTACCTATTTTTGTATGTTTGTATGTTTGTAATGAATAGGCTCCGAAACTACTGAACCGATTTGAAAAATTCTTTCACTGTTGGGAAGCTACACTATCCCCGGGTGACATAGGCTATATTATATTTTGTAGCGAGGCCGAAGGCCGAGCTTACACTCGTGCGAAGCCGGGCGGACGGCTAGTAATATTATAAGGACGAAAGATTTGATTGTTTGTTTGCATTGAATAGGCTCCAAAACTACTGAACCGATTTGAAAAATTCTTTCACTGTTGGGAAGCTACACTATCCCCGCGTGACATAGGCTATATTATATTTTGTAGCGAGGCCGAAGGCCGAGCTTACACCAGTGCGAAGCTGGGCCGGACGGCTAGTGTAAATATAACAGAGGATAATTGTACTAAAACTCATACTAACTACTACTAACATAACTCCCTGTCACGTCTTAGATCCACACTCAACTCACTCAACAGCTCAACAGATTTGAATGAAATTTTGTAAGGTAGCTTATACACTGTATGAACACAGGCTATTTTTATACCGGAAAATAGGTATATCGTTCCTGTGAGATAGCGGATGTACCGCCGGGCACTTCTAGCGATGAAATATGCAGCAAAAGTCGCAGGCGTTGCTAGTATGGACACAGAATGCAGCGTAAATTAATAAAAAACCGCGACTGAAATGTTGCTCGTCTGAATTAAGCTTTACGAAAAAAATTACTAGTGTACATTTTGGATAATTATTTCCCCTACAAACACAAATGACAAATACAAAAAGTACACATTTACAGGTATATGCGCCTCAAAACTGTTTTCCGAAGTATGGTAGCTTTAATCTAGTAGTTTGTACAGGGTTAGTTTTTGTAGTGAGCAAAGTTTCCATACGTCAAAATCATTGAAAATAAAAAGGCCAGTATTTTCATTTCACCCCTTTTGGAACAAAAACTTCAAAATAGAAACGCGCTTGCGCAGCTCTGCGCCCCTCGCGCGTCCCTCGCCCACCCCTCTCTATATCAGTCGCCGGACCTTGTATTCTGTGGCCGGAGTCAAATAATAAAACAAACAAAAAAAACGTGAAACAATAACAATACAGATTGCATGATAAAACATTGTGCACTTTTTTTAAACCCTGTATTATTAAAAACGCACCTTGACTATCAAAATTACACCGAAGCAGTTTGAAAACGCATGTACCTTCATTTTAAAATATTTCCTAAGATCAAATACACATTTTATGTTTGAATAATTAATTCTTCGACTTCAGAAACATAACGGTTCTCAAATTCTTAATTTATACCTCTGGATACTGTGAACTGATATTGATGTCATTTTTTTTTTCTTCATAAAGTACATATGTAAGGCCCAGCACGGGTTTTTTGGTGCCAACTTGAAAATAACATGTCGTTTCGTTTATTATTTTTCTAAACTTGTGTATTTTCGAATTTTGAGTATTTGTGTGTTTTGTGTATTTTGTGTATTTTTGTTTTTGGAAGACGCAGCGTAGGTCGGCCTCCCACTAGATGAACCGACGACATTGTGAGATTTGCGGGCATCCAGTGGATGCAGATGGCAGGATGTCGTTCGATGTGGAGGTTACAGGGGGTGGCCTATGTTCAGCAGTGGACGTCTTCTGGCTGATGATGATGATGTGTATTTTCGAGGGTTAATGCGTAATAATGGCGGATTATTATTAAAGTGTTTGTGAACGTGCTTGAGTGTGGTTATGATATAGAGCGGTGAATCATGGTATTTTCGTGTTGTTTCCAAAGCTCCATAGAAGTCCCTTGAAGTCTCCACCGCTTTAAAAGGGCATGACTTTGACTTGACCGTGACTTATGTTGCTTGACTCTGACTGACTGACTTGTTTGACTACATTTCATCAAACCTAATTATAATTGTAATACTTGACACTGGCAAATGTACAAGAGTACGACGCCACCATCCTCACAGAGGATAGAATAAAAAAGTCGCGTCGTCATATTAAGGTTTCAACCAAATTCATGTGTATTTGACCTTAGACAAGACATATATGATGAAAAAATTCTTGCAAGCAATTTTGTACACAATCAAGGAAAAAATAACCAACTTCAAATGAAGAGTATGTTTTCAAATGTTATTGCCTTATTTTTATAAAAATCATGCCGTCAAAATTCACTACCGCGATACATCCGCAGAGAAATTAAACGGCGGATGCTAGTTTGACTTTGACAGGTGACAAATCAAGATACCACCCTAAGCTATGTGGATAATGTGCTGAAATGCCTTATCCACACTTACCGAGAGAATTTTACATTGACAATATTAGCTTCATCCTTCGATCTAACTCAGAGATTCCCAAACTTTTTTGAGTCATACCTTCTGGACCCCTTGATTTTCATTGGCTTTATTTTGAAAGGGGTGGTGTGAGTCAGACGGACATACTGGCAAGCAATTTGAAAGTTTTTTGTCGCACTGCTATTGTTTTTCAGCTATCTTATATACCTCAATTGCTGGCACTGCCTTGTGGTCTACCTACTCACAATTTTGAAGGCATTATTACGGCTTAATTTAGACTATAGGATTCATTTTTGCGGACCTCCAATTACATTTCATAGACTCCTAAATGATTTTCCACCACCATAGACCTCTTGAAGTTAGAAAATCGTCCCTTGGGGGTCAATAAAGACAACTTTGGGAATGACTGGTCTAACTGCTCTATTCCATACTTTTTCATATAACTAGCATTCCATCTTTTCGGCATTTCCTGGCCAAGTATCATCAATTCATCAAATGATTTACCTAACTAAGGTACTAAAAGATTGCAAACATTAGCAAAAAGTTGTACAATATAGTTTTTTTGTTTTGTTTAGTACATTGATTTTCAAAGTGGGGGGCGCGCCTTACTAGGGAGGCGTGAAGACATGTACAGGGGGCGCGCGCGCGGGCGGCGACTCACACCGGTCGCCCGCGCATACGTACCGCACGCACTTCACTCCCCGCGCTGCACGCGCCTTGCGAACACGTGTACAAAATAAAAAAACAAGCGACCTGACCAAGCCGAGGGGAGGCGTGGGCATATTCATTTTAAGCAGTAGGGAGGCGTGATACTTTTAAGTTTGGGAACCCCTGGTTTAGTAGGTAGTTGACAGCATAAATATTGAGTTATATCGCGGATCGTCCAAAGCGTGATGGCAATATCGGTAACTAGAATTACCTATAACATAATTTTTTTACTAAGCTAGATTCATACCCTAGATCATTGGTTTCCAAACAGTGGGGCGCGCCCTCTAGATATCGCGGCAAAATGTGAAGGGGGGGTGCGGACGCGTGGGGCGAGTGGATAAGTATTCCGCCCGTCCGAAACCTTAAAACTGTATTTACCTTTTTCAAGTACTTATTTGTGCGAAAGACCCATTTCCAGCAGTAGTAGCCACAAAAAAGAGAAGTAAATAGAACGGAAATGAGAAGGAAACTCTGTCGCCAGGTATTGTGTTGTGACAGATATATGATTGAACATTCTTATTTATGACAACGCGTCGAACTCCGCGTCACAGTTGCTATGGGTTTATATGGGTGCAAGTGGCTACAACAAATTTCTTACAAAAATGCCTTGACAGCTGTTCTAATTTAAACAATTTTTTTTTTCTGTGGTAGTAGCTATAAAACCGAAGTGCAGAAGCAAACTCGATATGCCGCTCTAATAACGATTATTTACATAGTTTTGTACTAATTTCTATGCATTAGCTTGTATCGATGTTGTTGATCAATTAATTACGTTATGCACTTTCTGCCATTCAACACAGAATTTAATCTTAGGTTGAATTTCAATTTTTGAACCTTCATTTTAGACCAGAAGTTCCCAAAGGGGTCTACGTAGGCGTACATTTTTTGCCGAGTTTTGGGCATATGGCAGAAATGTAGCTGCACCGGAATCAGTTAAATTTTGAATGTGATAGGTATATGAGAAAAAATTGTCTGGGAACCTCTGTTTTAGACAGTAGGGAGGCGTGAGAAACAAGACTTTGGGAAACCCTGCCCTAGATGAACACATAGGCCCGGATAGATACAATTTGGGTGGCTTCAAATGACGAGTGAATCGGTTTACGATTGGAGAGTGATTATGATTTCTTCTAGGCAAGCGTGCTCCCATCATCGCTTAACATGGGGGAGGTAGAGTTCCAACTCATGCCTATTTTTTAATCTTCTATACTTATTTATCTTCTATCTATCGATATAATAAATCCGGAGATAAAAATCGGTAATTGCGAGATATCATTTAAAAAAAATCACAAGAGTATTTAGTCACCTTAAAATAAGCATCTGAACACGTAAGACAGTTTTTAGAATTTTGTCTGTTTGTTTGTGCACGCACATCTCCTAAACCACGGGATGGATTTAAATGTGGTTTTCCCGAATATTAAGTCAGTGCCGTAACTAGCCTTTTATGCGCCCGGTGCGAGCTTTTATAATTGCGCCCTTGAAATCAAAACTTGTTCCTGGTGTGGTCATTTCTGCGCCCTGTGCCTGGGCACCGCTGGCACAGCCCTATTTACGGCACTGATTAAAGTACATGCTATCTTAATATTGCGAAAGGGTGGAAAAAAGAGGTGAAAGTTTATATGAATCTCTAAGCATACGAAGTCGCGGGCTACACTACAGCACTAGTAATAAAATAAAACTTTCGTCCCGGAAAATAGAATTGATATAGCTATTGGAAAGCGAGTAAAACCGCAGGGCGCAACTAGTGACCTGTACCAAATTGCTTGCAGAATCAATCATCATGTATAAGAACTGCGACCTACCTTTAGCCATCTTCTGCAGCTTCTGCCTCTTGGGCTTCTCTGGTTTCTCATCGTCTTTCTTTGGACGGCCACGCTTGGGCCGTGGTTCCTCCGAGGTCGAGGCCTTCGATGTGGACTGGACGAATTCGATCTTCACCACCTCTTCTGAAATACAATATCAGTGCTTTTTATAAGGATGCTATTGCAATTGCAGACCAAATAACTGGCCAAGAGCGTGTCGGGACACGCATATTGTAGGGTTCCGTTTTCTGTAGCCAAAGTCATATAATTGTGGTCACAATCATAGTTTATCTTTGAAAAACCTTGTTGAAACCACTTTAATAAACCTATTCTATGACAAACCACAAGAGGGGTGCAACGAAAAAACTTAAAATCATCACACAAATGTTTGTCCTAGGTGGGAATCGAACCCACGCCCCCAGAGCAAAAGGCAGGTTCACTACCAACTAAGCTAACGGGGCTGTCCTGTAAATGGTTGTACAAGCATGAGAACTCACCTCCATCACCACCGCCACCTTCATAATCCACATCATCAAGGTACTCGACATCTTGCGACATGACATCTTCGGGTGTCTCTTCCACCACCTCTTCTTTCATCCTTCTCGGTGGCTGGTACGTTGACACTGGAGGCAATGACAATAGGATTTTTAGTGTTCCATACCAAAGGGGACCCTCCCACTAGAGGGACCGACGACATTCTGAGAGTCGCGGGCATCCAGTGGATGCAGATGGCAGGATGTCGTTCAGTGTGGAGGTTAAAGGGGAAGGCCTACATGTTCAGTAGTGGACGTCTTCTGGCTGATGATGATGATACCCAAAGGGTAAAAACAGGACCTTATTACTGTGCCTACTCTGTCTGTCTGTCTGTCCATCCATCCTACCTTTAGACTGCTATATTTTTGGAACCGTAATAGATAGCCAGTTAAAATTTTCACAGAATATATAATGTTACGACAAATTAGATAATAGAAAAGATAATTAGATAATATTAGAGTCCCCATACAGCAAACATTTTTTGGTACTAACCCCACTGATTTATTACCTTTACTCCTGAACTCCCCTCGTCCGAGCATGTCTATGAAGCGCTGCTCCGAGTCCACGACCTGCTTCTTGAAGTTACAAGCATCACGGAGCCGCGTGATGCACACCTCGCAGATGAGACGCATGGCTCCATTAGGCCCATCATTGCGTTGGGTGATCTGGATAAATAATAACATTTGTTTAACGTTGCAACTTCAATCGATTGTTGGTGACAGGAAGATCAATATTTACACATTATAAAAAAAAAACTATTGAAGTTACAACGACAGGCCTGGATAGGACAGGACCAGGAGCACAATACACCCCAGTGGATTCGTACCTTTAAGGTTCACATTTGCGTGTTCCACACTGCACGGTTTCGAGCCCAATTAAGAGGTAGCCGTAAGGCCATAGAATATAATAGCTTCATACATGGTTAAACGGAACATTGGTACTAAGCCGAAAAAATAATTCATTGTATCCATCAATATAAAAAACTTTTTCAATGGCACAAACCCAGTAATCGAAAACAAAAATTAACTGTTCTTTGTATACATTTATTTTTATACAAACCAGATATTTTTTGCTATTTCAGGTTTAGTCCCATGGTAAAAGTTGTATGTGATGACAAGTACAATGTGACCCTACTTTCAACTGAGACCTTATTTATCTGATGATAGTAGGCTTCCTCAGTTTGAATGAAAACTACATTCTTTAAGTTTTTGAACGAAAGATAGCAGCTGGAAGCCGGTAAACCACAGTAGGATATTAAAAGAACGTATTTTCATTCAACTCTTAACAATGTTATTTCAGCTTTAGGAGCTAAAATAACTTGACAGTATAATTTTTTATTGCGCTCCAGACGGTTGCTATATCATAGCATAGAATAATACTTAGTTACTTCGTGTATACGAAGAAAATGGTGGCCGTCGGTATACAAATCCACATCGACACCTTCAGCGCTAATGAGAACCAACATAGCACAAAGAAAATAACTTTGTAACGTGTTGGTTTTCATTAGCGCTATTCTATTAGCGTAGTGGTCGCGATTCGGAATGAGCACTACTTCACTAGCACGATGAAATGTGCAGAAACGGCTTTCGATTCGCTCTTATAATAATGACACAAAACTTACGCTAATATCGAAACAATCCAGCAGCATATCGGCGTACACTTCTGTATCGTTCATCCATATATATTCGGTGCCCAAGTCCTTGTAGCAGCCCTCGGATAAGCAGCACCGGCATATCCCTGGGCTCTCCTTCACCACTATCTCGTCGAAATTCATGATTGCGGCACTAAATTAACATTTCACGGTATTTTCACAGTAAAATAAATGGAATTATCGATTTACAATAACAAAACACACACCGCCATCAGACGCCTCAGCGGTGGTAAATCCGCCATTTTGTTTTGACTTTTGTTGCTACACTCCTCCCTCACCCCACCCACCCCAGCCAGACAGTAGAGATGGGTCAACTATGGGTCAACTCTAGTGAGGATTATTGCGAGTCAACTCGAGTTACAGTTTGTTATAACTCGAGTTATATATTGATTCTATACTATAGGATCAATGAAGTTACAGTGTTACTTAAAAAACTCAAAAAATATATATAGCGTATTCAATAACATCCTAACATATAAGTACTTACCTACTTTGCAGAGAACTCAATTATATTTCCCTAGAACAACACGGGCGAAGCCGCGGGCAAAAGCTAGTAAAACATAACTTTCTTACTTATCTTCACATACCTACTGCATAACACAAAACTTGAACAAAATAAGTATCTTTTATCTACATTACTTGCAGTTCCACAGGGATGCCGTCACCTCGCTGATCCATCTGTAGAATAGATGTCGCGACGTTTCGCGAATGCACCAAAATTATTAAGACTGGCAACTCCACAGCTCTGTACAACAACCTTAGTTTCATAATTCTGTCTGTTTCTTCTGGCTTTCCCATTATCAAGATGTCATCAACAAATATTAACATCCAAACATTTTTGTTAAAATATAAGCAAAAATCATTTTTCGACCTTTCTAGTCCACATTTTAGTATAAAATTATTTAGCCGTTCGTTCCAGCATCTAGGACTTTGTTTTAATCCGTATAAACTTCTGTTAAGTTTAAGTACTTTCTTTTTATCTGCCTTAACTCCTTGTGGTACTTTGATGTAGATGTCATCTTTTAAATAACCATTTAAGAACGCTGTCGGTACATCCATTTGGTGAATTTTATAATTTTGTTGTACCGCTTGTGCCAAAAAAATTCTTACTGTGCTCATTCTAGCTACAGGGGAATAGTTTGTGCTAAAATAATCTTCTTCTTTTACTTGAAATCCTCTAGCAACTAATCTTGCTTTCTTTAATCCATTCTCTTTGGTTTTAAATATCCACTTTGTATCAATAGCTTTCTTTCCTTTTGGTAAATCTATAGGTTCTGACCATGTCTTTAATTTTTCTAATGAGTTAATTTCTTTTCTTATAGCTTCTGACCACTTTTTATCATTCGCAGCCTCTTTGTACGAAGTTGGGTCTTTATCTTCATTTGTAATTAAACAATATGCAGTATATAGCTGATAATCATTTAAATGTTTAGGTTGATTTACATTTCGACCTGATCTTGTAGTTATTTGATTATTAATAACATCATCTTCATGTTCAATAATATCGTCACTATCGTCTTCATCAGTCATGTAGTTAGATTCATTTAAATCATCTTGTTCTGTTTGTTCATTTGAACTCGTTCTTATTTGCCTACTTTCTTGTCTTTGTGGTCTATTTGACTCTTCTTCTTCTTCATTAAATACTATAATATTTTCATTAGTATTGTTTATCTCTTTCTTCTTTTCTGGTTCGTAAAATATATTCGATTCATCAAATATAACATCCGTTGATATTTGTATTTTATTACTTTCGTAATCCCACAATTTATATCCTGAGCCAGTATATCCAACCATTATCATTGGTTTAGCTCTTGGTTGTAGCTTGCTTGGTTTCGGTATTGTAACCATCCATGCTTTGGAACCAAATATTCGCAGTCTTGATAAGTCTGTACACCCATACCATATAGAAGCTGGTGTTTGACCATATAATGCCTTTGTTGGACTGCGATTTAGCTCGAAAGCTGATGCGCAAATTGCTTCGCTCCACAATTCTTTCGGTAATTTTGTTTCTGCAAACTTTACTCTAACTTTATCTAGTATTGTTCTGTTCATCCTTTCAGATGTGCCATTTTGCTGTGGCGTGTACGGACTGGTATATTCTAAAATTATACCTTTTTGTTGGCAATTCTCTTTAAATCTTTTTGATGTGAATTCGCCACCATTATCTAATCTTATCCGCTTTGTTTTTAGTCCGAACTGTGCTTTGATAAGCTGTATATGTTTTAAAATATTGTGTTCTGCTTCGTTCTTGTTTTTTAATAGATAAATCATAACGAAATGGGAATAATCATCTATCACAACTTGAAAATAGCAATCGCCATTAATTGACGGTGGGTGGATAGGTCCGCACAAGTCTGAGTGCAGAAGATCTCCTATGTCCTTGCTTTCTCTTTTGTTTGATATAAAGGTTCTTCTTGTACTTTTTCCTTCTATACAACTCTCACATCTTTTTTCTGAAGCTGGTAGTCCAAGTATTCTTAGTCCTTTTCTGTTGAGATGGCCTAGCCTTTTATGCCATACATCGTCTTCCTTTTCTTTGGTGACATTTGCATACTCATCTTTTGGTGGGATGATATCTATTTCCATAGTATATAAGTTTTGTTCTTTTTTACCAGGAAAATTTGTTTTTCCTCGTCTTATATTCACTCCGTTATTGTTGAATAGTACGGTATAGCCTTTCTTTGTTATTTTCTCCACTGATAGTAAATTATGTGTTATGTTTTCAACAATAATCGCTTCAAAATCAATTTTTATATTATTACAATATCCTTTTATTGTTCCTTTTTTATTTGCAATTAGTCCTTTACCATCTGCAATTGTGACAGTTATTGGTTCATCTAAATTTTCTATATTTGACATATATTTTACAAGTTTTGCGGTAACCATGTGGTTTGTTGCTCCGCTGTCCAGAATAAATTTGTTATCTCTTTCAGCTGATGCCGTCAAAGCTATGTATCCTTGTAATTCATCTTTAGTACTTCTGGAATAACCTCTATTTCGAGAACCTCGTCCTCTCATAGGTCGTCTCGGTCTTGTAGAATTATTATTATTGAAGTTTGTTCTTGTGTTATTATTATAATTAAAATTATTAGTTGCTCTTGAGCTTGAAGCTTTAAATATATTTTGTGGCATTTCGTTCGTATTTTTGTTTTTTATTTTAATTTCTTCGTCAAGTAATCTTGATTTGACAAATTCAAGAGTTATGTCAGTGTTTATTGTTTCAATGGCCGTTATGACATTTTCGTAATCTTCGTTAAGAGATAGTAGTAGATGACAGATTTTGTCAGAATCGTCTAACTTTTTATCAATGTTCTCTAATTCGGAAACAATTTTTTCGAAACTTTGAAAATGATCGTCTAATTTTTCGTTTCTATTTAATTTTAAGCTTAATAGCTTTCTTTTAAGCGTTAGTTTAGTAAAAACACTTTTCCGTTGAAATACTGAATCAAGTTTTTCAAACATTTGTTTTGCATTTTGGCAATCTTGTATGATTGATAAATGTTTATCGGTTATACATTGAATTATTATAGCTTTTGCTTTTGAATCCTCTAATTGTAATTTTTGGTCATTTTGGATATCTTTATTTTCATACTCTAATATCTGTAAAACCTGTTTTTCTTCAAGTAATGATTTTACTCTAAACTTCCAGTTGGAGTAATTCTCGCCTTTTAATATTGGCAAAATATTGACGTTTGTATACATTTTATTCAAGGTATTTATATCGAGGTAGAAAGGATTAAATATAGAAATAACAGAAAAAACAATAGAAGTTCCCTATAGAGAGTTAATAGGAAGTTTAATGTTTGTGAGCACAGTCTCAAGGCCAGATATATGCTATGCTGTATCTTACCTAAGTCAATTTTTGGACAAACCGAATGAAGAATGTTGGAAACATGGCAAACGAGTTTTACGCTACCTTAGTGCAACAAAAGATTATGCACTTCAGTATAAAAAGAGCGAACATACAAGCCTAAAAGTATATTCAGATGCAGATTGGGCAAACGATAAAAGAGATCGTAAGAGTATAAGCGGATGTATAGTGAAATACAACGAGAATGTCGTAGCATGGTTCTCTAGAAAGCAAAATTGTGTTGCATTGTCAACGGCGGAGGCCGAATATATAGCAGCATCACTGACAGCATGCGAAGGCATAAATTTAAATGGAATTTTAAAAGATTTTGGAATAAATCTAACGCCAATGCTGTATGTTGATAATAAAGGAGCTATTTTTATCTCAAAGGATTATGAAAACAGCAAAAGATCGAAACACATCGATATTCGATATCATCATATAAAAGATTTAATATGCACGAAGAAGATGACAATTTCGTACATACAAACAGAAAACAATTTAGCTGATATGTTAACGAAATCTTTAGCGATTCCAAGACACAAAATGCTGCGAGAACAATGCAGAGTATTACTGTAATGGATATTGGACACGGTCAATTGAGTTTTTATATAGGAGGAGTGAGTGTTGATATTTAATTTATTTTACGATTTATATGTTACAATTATTTTCACATAAAAATCGAGGAGGAGTGTGAGAATACAACCTCATCTAATGGTTACTCAATGGAACTCTTTATACCTATTGACTAGTGTCAATCTATGAGATGTCGTCTTGTTGTAAATTGTGAAAAATGTATTCACAAATGATATCTGAATTATTTAATTAAATCCTGTAAATAATATGAGTGTATTTGTATCAGTTAATAATCTTACCCCAACACAAAATGTATATATTATCTGTGGTGAGTCTAATTGCATTTTATTTGTACGTATTTATTTGAATTTAGTTTCAAGAGGAAAATAATATTCTTTTTGTATGAAAAGTAAGAGGCTAGAAACGTACTCGCAGCTGAAAACATATAAGTATTTACTAAGTATTAATGCGACCTACAGATGAAAGAAAATCCGTTTTACTATGCGTGTGTTCGTGAGAATCGCAAAGCTTGGCGGCTATCAAACAATTACCGCTTATCGTAGTTGATGGTACCGTTTTGACAAATAACACCTATGCGGGTCAACTTTTTGAGCTAGGGGTAAGGCCCCAGTTACATTTTCATCAAACTTAATAATTTAATACTTCACATTGGCAAATGCAAAAGAGTGCGACGCGAAAAGGAAGAGAAAAATAATAACCAATTTACATATAATAAAAAATAAATTAATTTACATCATCATCGACCATTTTCCTTTAAAAACATGCTGAGAAACATGATGCTGCATTAAAAAAACTGCTGAGTATCAGTCTTTATATATTATCATGGGTGGGCACCCATGGTTCTGTTATTCTGTTCGTAGTTTTTGGACATACCCGGGTCAAAAAAAATACAATGGCCTCGATTCTGTCGTACCATTCTCTAAACTAATCTGACAGAACTAAAATTATCGGCGTCTTTTTTCATTTCAGTGCGGCAGAAAAGGATGGCAACCATTTTAGAGCTGTCAAAATTAGTTTAGACAATGGCACATCAGAATCAATGACAATGTCTTTGACAGCCCCGTTAGGTTAGTTGGCAGTGAATCTGCCTTCTTCTGGGCGTGTGTTTGATTCCCAACTAAGCCAAACATTTGGGTTTGTTCTAGGTCTGGGTGTTAATATCTATTTAAGTATGTATTTAAAAATCTATATGTCCCAAATATTTATTATTATATATAATAATAAAAAAAAAAAAAAACAGACACTAGGTCCATATTACACAAAGGTTGGGTTTGTTTTACGTTTAATATTATCAAATGTATCTATACGTTAGAGGCGTGGAAGGCGCGTCCGCAACGTGGACAGACGTGGTTCTTTACAATGTGCCATGGTGCATATTTATATTTATTATTAAATAAGTATCTAATTTTATCTATATCTGTGTTGTGATGTCCTGTGTTTGTCCTGTAGCGGGCTAAACACGTCAAGATCCTCAAGAGAAATACTACCGATCATCTACGCATATTGAAAACCCACTGCCCATAAACCGGACAATCTCCAGAATTATATATATATATATATATATATATATATCTGGGACATTATTGCACACATGGTCATCTGACCCCAAACTAAGCAAAGCTTGTAATATGGCTGCCAGAGACTGATATACATACATATATATTTTTAAATACATACTTAAATAGATATTAACACCCAGACATAGAACAAACACAAATGTTCATCACACAAATGTTTGTCCTAGATGGGAATCGAACCCACGCCCCCAAGCACAGAAAGTAGGATCACTACCAACTGAGCCACCGAGGCAGTCTACTTGACTCAACACAAGCCATTGGCGAGTTGGGGCAATACCACAGAAACCAAGAAGAAAAATTGAATTTAATTGGGTCTATATTGTTTTAAGTTGGTTTAAAGCTATTAAAATTATGAAATGTTTCAAATAAAAAGTCTTTATAATCAAACATTTAATTACTGTCTGAAAATTAACAGATTAAATAACAAAAGAGGTTACACTAAACTTATGTTAAAACTATTTACAGGGAACTATATACAGATACAATACAAGCTTTATTCTAAATTATCTGTTTTTTTAGGGTTCCGTACCCAAAGGGTAAAACGGGACCCTATTACTAAGGCTCCCCTGTCCGTCCGTCCGTCTGTCACCAGGCTGTATCTCATGAACCGTGACAGACAGTTGAAACTTTCACGATGATGTATTTCCGTTGCCGCTATAACAACAAATACTAAAAAATAGAATAAAATAAATATTTAAGGGGGCTCCCATACAACAAACGTGATTTTTTTGCTTGTTTTCGCTCAATATTGATAACGGCAAGAGATAGACGCTTGAAATATTCACAGAATATTTAGTTATAAATTCCATTTGAAAATAAATTATTAAATTAAAATAAAATTAATATTTAAGGGGGGCTCCCATACAACAAACGTGATTTTTCGTATCCGCTCAATATTGATAACGGCAAGAGATAGACGCTTGAAATATTCACAGAATAAATAAATAAAAAATAAAAATAAATTATTAAATGAAATTAAAATTAATATTTAAGGGGGGCTCCCATACAACAAACGTGTTTTGCCGTTTTTATAGATAATGGTACGGAACCCTTCGTGCGCGAGTCCGACTCGCACTACGCCGGTTATTTTTACGTAGTTTCCAGAGAGCAATTGATTTCACTAGCTGCCATACTGATTCCATGGTTCGATAATAAATGACTTTTCAAACTGCATTTCTGAACGAACGTCATTCCACACATTTCACATTTAAATCTTCTGTCATTATTGTGTATCCTCATATGCTCTCTCAGAGTATATTTCCTAGCATACGTTTTATGACAGACTTCGCATGCGTAGTTTCTTTCCCCAGTATGCTTAACCATATGCGCTTTAAGCGCTTTCTTGCTGAAAAACCTGTACCCACATTCGGTGCATTGAGCATTGCGTTCCATCAAATGATTCTTCTTTATATGATTCATTAACAAAGATTTGAGTAAAAAACTTCTAGGACAAACGTTGCATTTGTACTGAGCTTCTGTGTTATGAACTTTTATCAAATGCTGATTGCGTTGATAGTAACTACGGAACGGTTCGTTACAAAACGGACAGTTTGAAATGTTTCTCGTACCTAAATGCTTAGTTTTCACGTGGTAGTGCTTTTTACTAATAGTTGGGAAGACTTTGTCACACCGATCGCATTTGAAGCTGCCGTCTTGGTGTGTGGTTTTATGTGACGCTAGTGACCTTTTGGTAGCGAAGCCGGAATCGCATTTGTTACATTGGAAGTTACTATAATGGACATTCATGTGTTGTTTCAACATTTTAAAGGTTTCATAAGTATTTGTGCACATGGCACAGTCATACGCTTCACCGGGTTTCAACTTAAATTGGAAAAGTAAGTCTTTTATGTCAGTGTGTATGAATTTCTTATGGACTCCGATTAAATGTTGTTTTAGAGCGTTTAAGTCTTCGAGCTTTTCATGGCATAACGTGCAGGTTAAGTCCGTTACATCTAAATTTACGTTGAAATGTGACATGTCTTTGGTTTTTAGGTTAAGACGTTCATTGTTGTGGTCTTCGTGTATGTGATTTCTTAAGTTCGCCGGATCTGGGTACGCTACAGCGCAGTAAGCACAAATGAAGCCCAGTAAAGATTTGTTTTTGAACGGAGTGACGTTGGAATATTTGAGGATGGTTTGGAGGTTTTCCACATATTTGTGTTTGGGTTGGAAGGTGCTGTTCCAGATTATTTTGGGTTTTTCTTTTGTGATGGTGATGGTGCGGGTTTTTGTTGTGCGCTTGATGGTTGAAGGATTGTTGCGACCTGAAACATTACACACATACATTACTTTATCTATATCATTTGGTAGTATTTATTTAAAGTAAAAGGTGCGCAAGAGTGGCGTCCTCATTGGGGAAAGACGTTACAGGTATACTGTAACATGGCTATATGAGGGTTTGACTCCCATAGTCGCTCGGGAAAGCGATGAAGTGATTTTAGAACTTATTATAACTGGTCTAAATATTATTTTCGTTCTACACTAATGATACGATCTATCCCGGTGGCTCAGTTGGTAGTGAACCTACTTCTGCTTGGGGGTGTGTTCTGCGCTTGGGGGTGTGGGTTCGATTCCCACCTAGGACCAACATTTGTGTGATGAACATTTGTGTTTGTTCTATGTCTGGGTGTTAATATCTATATAAGTATGTATTTAAAAATATATATGTATGTATATCAGTTTCTGGCTGCCATATTACAAGCTTTGCTTAGTTTGGGGTCAGATGACCATGTGTGCAATAATGTGCCAGATATTTATTTAATATAAACTAAATCTAAATATATATATATAAAATGCTAATGTTAGTACTTGAAGACAGGGTTTTCTCTATCACCACCAACTCCAATCAACTTCCCGTTGGGGTGGTAAATACCCCTTGGTCTCCTGGTGAGTTAAGGGAGTTTGGTCGCGGTGGGTGAAAGTGGGTGGCGAGAATGTGAAAAAATATATTTCTGTCCTTTTCTAAATCATAAGAACTTCTCATACCTTACCACGGTAAATATCCCGTAAATAATCATATAACTTCAGTGAACAACCGTGATAGTTTAAAACAGTGTTTCTCATGAGAACTTCTGGAATGATCTAGAAAGTTCCTAAATGAGTGCAAACTATTATAATCAATTTTGAATGTTCAAAAAAGTTCTTCCATACGTGAAATTTATGAAAGTTTTTTTATACCATTAAACATGCGATGTATTTTTACCCGAGCAACACCGGGTTTCGCTGCTAGTAATATTATAAAGAGGAAAGATACGTTGTTTTGTATGTTTGTAACGAATTAACTCAAAAACTACTGGACCGATTTAAAAAAATATTTCACCATTAGAATGCTACATTATCCCTGAGTAACATAGGCTAAATTTATTACTAGACCGATCCGCCTTTAAACTCGAGCTAGTACCGTAAACATCTGCCAAAAACTGAAGGGGGCGAGGTAAACACGTATTGCACACACTGACATATTCTTAATAGTTCTACAAACGCACACTTCAATATTGAGCGCACACAACCGCAGGCGCGGTGTTTCCGAGAAGCTACAACATGGGGTTCTTCAAAAGGCGAGTTAATAAAGTCTTAAGGGTTCGGCAACGTGGTTGTGAGGCCTCCGGTGTTACAAGTATCCATAGGCGACGACGGTGACTGCTTACCATCAGGCGGCCCGTCTGCTTGTTTGCCACCTATGGCATAAAAAATATATATTTGATTGCAATGTATACGAATGGACGACCGAGGGGGTGCTAAAGGGGAAACTGTATACGCTTTCATTTATTTATTTTTTCTGAGGGTAAAATATACCACTTACTGATGGAGATGGAGTTAGCCAGCCTCGAAACTAAATTCTTGATGCCGCTACTTTTCCAGTCTTCCTTCTTCTTCTTTGTTTTCCTCTTTTTTTCTGGTTTCTTCTCGGCTTCTGCTTTGATGTGCTCTAACGATACTTCTCTCACTGAAATAATAAGAAATAAATCTATCATTAAATTTGGATATGTAGAAATTGGCGTTTACGGGCGGGTTCAATACGTCAAAACACACAACTTTTGTTCTATAATTCACGAAAAAAAAAAACAGTTGGTTCAAACTTTTTGTTGGGAGTGAATGATTTTTAAGTGGCATCCAAAAAGGAGGAGGTTCTCAATTCGACTGTTTTTTTTAAATATATGTTTATACTTCAGAACTTTCGACTGGGTGAACCGATTTTGATGATTCTTTTTTATTTGAAATCTGGTGGTTGCCGTGTGGTCCCATTTCAATTTGGTCCAGTTCTGACATTTTTATGAAGTCGGTTTTTTATATTGATAACTAGCTGCGCCCCGCGGTTTCACCCGCGTGGTGATGAAATCGGTGTAGCTAATAGTTAATAAGTCATTGCTGTAGGGTCGAAGATCGAACCGGTTGCCGTCAGATTGTAAAGCGCACATGCTACGGCCAGGCCACCATCACTCTTCAACTAGTAGGTAAATAATGTCAAAATTTTGCTGTACCTGCATCAGCTAGAAAATAGTCATCAGAATCATCACTGTCATTCTTTGGCTCTTGCTTCACTTCCAGTTCAGGCTTATACTCTGTAATTCAAATAAAGTTAATATAATTTTATAATAAAATAAAATTAATATAATTTTATAATAAAATAAAATTAATATAATTTTATATTAATCTTTAATTATTATGCTCTATTTTCTCACTTAAGAGAAATTACTCTCAAGTATACTCTGCAATTTCAATAAAGTTTACTCTCTAATTCAAATAAATTACACTCTGTAATTCAAATAAAGTACACTCTTTAATTCAAATAGAGTATACTCTGTAATTCCAATAAAGTATACTTTAAAAACAAATAAAGTACACTCTTTAATTAAAATAAAGTATACTCTGTAATTCAAATAAATTACACTCTGTAATTCAAATATAGAACAATCTCGAATTAAAATAAAGTATACTCTGTAATTCAAATAAATTTTACTGTGTAATTCAAATAAAGTACACTTATAAATTCAAATAAGGTATAAATCTGTAATTCCAATAAAGTATACTTTGTTATGCAAATAAAGTATACTCTGTAATTACAAATAAAGTTTACTGTGTAACTCAAATAAAGTACACTCTGTAAATCTAGTAAAGTACACTCTGTAATTCCAATAAAGTATACTATGTAATTCAAATAAAGTACACTCATTAATTCAAATAAAGTATAATCTGTAATTCCATTTAAGTATACTTTGTAATGCAAATAAAGTATACTCTGTAATTCAAATAAAGTTTACTGTGTAATTCAAATAGAGTACACTCTGTAAATCTAGTATAGTACACTCTGTAATTCAAATAAAGTATACTCTGTAATTCAAATAAAGTATACTCTGTAATTCAAATAAAGTAATGTATTGACATCATTAAGCAGCAGGAAAGCAGTGGAAGAGACTGGCACAGGGCCAGAAAAGATGGTGCGCTAAAGAGGAAATCACTGTTTGATACTAACACGATTGTTTACTATAGTTATATGATTATTATTATGACTGCCTCGGTGGCTCAGTTGGTAGTGATCCTACTTTCTGTGCTTGGGGGCGTGGGTTCGATTCCCATCTAGGACAAACATTTGTGTGATAAACATTTGTGTTTGTTCTATGTCTGGGTGTTAATATCTATTTAAGTATGTATTTAAAAATATATAATGTACGTATATCAGTCTCTGGCAGCCATATTACAAGCTTTGCTTAGTTTGGGGTCAGATGACCATGTGTGCAATAATGTCCCAGATATTTATTATTATTATTATATTTTATTATTAAGGGGCTAAAAAAGACTAAGATGGAAACGGGATGGAAAGAGGGTAAATCGTTTTGTCTGCAAATGAATATAATTTTATTACCTTATTATCATCTAGAGTATTATTAGAAAAGATAATTAAATTACAGTTTAATGTAATTCATTTTTGTTTCAGGTTAGGCAAAATTAGCATCATTAACAAATTTCAGTAAAGTAAAATCATCATCATCAGCCAGAAGACGTCCACTGCTGAACATAGGCATCCCTCTTTAACCTCCACACTGAACGACATCCTGCCATCTGCATCCACCGGATGCCCGCGACTCTCACAATGTCGTCGGTCCAACAAGTGGGAAGCTTCCCTACTCTGTGTCTTCCGGTTCGTGGTCTCCACTCAAAAACATTAAATTAAAATAATTGATCCAAAATTCCTTATTGTGCTTGATACAACATTGAAGCGGGAATACACTTTTTTTATGTATTAGTAGGCTTGCGTTTGACCGCCAACTCACCTGATGTAAAGTGATGATGCGGTCTACGATGGAGTACGCTTGTCTAGAAGAAATCAATTCACTCATGATTTGAAGACACCTAGATTGTAACTATCGGGGAACAACCATTCAGGCAGCGCATTCCACAGACTAGCAGTTTGCATAATAAAAGTGGAATCAGAGGGTTTCCGGATTAGACAAAGAAAGTTTTGAAGGTGAACTTCTGCAATGTAACACCAGATTCTATCAAACTAGAAAATAGTGGCTAAAAATTGTTCTAACCAGGATTGGTATCTAACTTCCTTCTCAGCAGGTTGTCTTCGGCTCGGATCACTTGCTGCTTGAAACACCACGAGGTGCGGAGTGTCTTGATGCACGCGTCGCAAATGGCGTTGCTGCTCAGTTCTGAAGGCATCAACTTTAACAGAAAATTACAAGGAATTATTTATTATATTAAATTATAGGGTTTTAGATTTAGGTGTTACCTAATACAGTAGAATTCATATATAACGACCTCGCTTATAACAACTACCGACGCACTAATACCCTAACTTCCCCCCCCCCCCCCACCGAGCTAGATGAAGCTCGGGGGGGGGGGATCTCCTAATTGGTACATTCACAATGCTGTATGAAGTTCTTACTACCAAACGAAAGCTTGTCAAAAACAAACTCAAATAACAGACTTTACGTTACTGACACGAAAAGTGGGTGTGACTTTGGTGTTAGCTAACAGTTAGTGTGTTAGCTAACACGAAAACATGCCGCAGCGGACCCGGCTTTAGAAACACAGTTTTTTTTTTCGTGTATTGTGTATCTTATCTCTTTGTATTACAGTACATTATGTACCTATGTTTGTAATTTGGAATGTTTAAGAAACATTAAAATAAAGCATATGTGAATCCTATAAAATGTTTTATTTACCTAAACAGGAAAATCAAACTTTCGCATTTATAAATGTATTCTTAAGTATTGGGGCTGAAAACAGACTTTTTAGGTGATACATCTCGTGAAAAAAAAGGCTACTGAATGGAATCATCTGAACTGAAATGTGAATGACACATGTCTTAAATTAAAGGCTTAATTTTAAAGTTAATTAAGTAGTCCTAAATGATAATTAATTTCAGGTAGAGTGCCCAAAATGCTGACCGCGTTGCCTCGCTGGATGGCGAGGCTAACTTTCTGACCCATATATAGGCCAGCATTTTGGTCACTCAAAGAAACTTTCAGTCTCCCCGACAAATCCTTAAAAAATTCGAAAGCACTTGGCCCCCACGGTAACAAATAAGTAACCTCTGTCATGGCTGGAATATTTGCGCCGCTTGAGGCATTCAGCCGCGAAAGCCGCGCCACCCGCCTGTTTTGAAGTCTCTGGAAGGTGAGAAGGTGCCAGTGTATCAACACATCTAGCGTCCCACACTTAAGGTCGTCCCATCTTCCAAGGAATGAGAGTCATTCCGTCTGGTCTCTTACCGTCATCGCGAAGTAGGCCATTCGGTTCCAATCGTAAGTTAAGTAGGTACATACTTAAGAAATAATCCTGCCGTTTTGTGCGTCATCCGGTTAGTACGACATAGTATCGCCTGTCCCTTGAAGGTCGTTATATCTGGATTCTACTGTAGTTACAATCTGGATGTCATCAAATCACGAGTGGATTGGTTTCTTCAACGCACAATACAACATCAGCGCTTTTTATAAGGACGCTATTGCAATTGCAGACCAAATAACTGGCCAAGAGCGTGTAGGGACACGCATACAATATGTTTTCCATAGCCAACAATGTCATATAAGTGTGGTCACAATCATAGTTCAGGAATTGGCAATTACAGAAAAAATAGAAAGAACGAGGCTCTGTGGACTTAACCAAATGTGTGCGGTAGATCATTTTTTTTTTATGGATTATTCAAAAAGAAAACTACTTGGGAAACATTCTTTGTTAAGACAATTTTACGTAAAGGTCAGCCTTTGAGCTAGAATGTCTTGAATTAATTTTACAGTTTCATAGATATAACTCAAAAAGTGATACTCAGAAAATGTTTGAAATTGTTTTGAATGAAGGTTTTTAATATGACCTATCACGAGTGAATTGGTTTCTTCAAGGCAAGCATGCTCCATCGTAGACCAACATTTCACTTACGTATTGTGACTCTATATGTAATGTATCTCAATGGCTGTAACAGTCATAATTAAGTCCTATTAAACTTATTGGATCCCCAAGCCGCCTGCCAAGCGTGGGGATTATGGCAACACCCCTCTATGAGGGAGGTCTTGTCCAACAGTGAACGTTAATTGGCTGATGATGTGAAACTCCCTCGGGTCAATATGACCCAGTTAATTATTTATTTATTTCGCATGAATATCCAAAAAATTAATGGTTAATGGTGCCAGGTTAAATTATAAGAAGTTATTAATTGCAGACATAAATACCCATGGGGGCAAGAATTTTGTTTAGCGGACATTTAAGGGGAGAGAGATTAGAACCCTCCCCTGAAGGAGAAGTCGCGGAAACGCCTTATAAGCAGCAATTTTTTAGTTTAAATAAAAGAATCTTGTAAGAATGTATTTCAAATTAGCAGTATTAAATGATACAGCCCATGGTCCAGGCTATAGAGATACTAATGACGTATTTTCGACTGCCCCGGTGGCTCAGTTGGTAGTGAACCTACCTGCTGCGCTTGGGGGCGTGGGTTCGATTCCCACCTAGGGCAAACATTTATGTGATGAACATTTGTGTTTGTTCTATGTCTGGGTGTTGATATCTATTTAAGTATGTATTTAAAATTTTATATGTACATATATCAGTCTCTGGCAATCATATTACAAGCTTTTAGTTTGGGGTTAGAAGACCGTGTGAAAAAAAATGTCCCAGATATTTATTTTATTTCTTGCTTTTAGCAATATGAAACTTTACTCTATAAATAAAATTAAAAAATTAAAATAGCTTTACAACTTGTAACCATATACACATAACGGCGGCCAAAAAAATTATGAAATATTATAAATAATGCACCGATATTGGTAAAAGTGAGATATATACTTACGAAGATATTGAAACACTCGAGCATCATATCTGAATAGACTTCCTTTCTGTCCAAGAAAACATACGGAGATTTCAAGTCCTTGTGCAAGCCTTCGGCAAGGCAACAACGGCAAGCGCCAGCTACCTCCATTATCAAGCTTTATTTGATTGAAATTCTGTTTGAACCAATGCTTTATTTAAGAAATCTCAGGAAAGGAAAATGTCCATCAAATTTCACCGTCCTATTTTTCTTAATTTCATTTTCCAAGCAATAAGCTTTTGTTTGAATGAAAAATAATAGAGATAAGTCATAAGATAGCATGATTTAATCTTGTCACTGTCAGTTTGCAAAGAACCAGGCAAACTGGCAAAAGACAGGGCCACAGAAATGAGAAGTATTTTTTTAAAATCTTTTCTGTCTTGTCCAACCAATGGCAAAAGGGTAGATTATATAAATAATAAGAGATTATTATATTATAATAAGAGTTCCTGGGCCCTTATTCCGCACGGGCAAACGCGCGCTATCATGGCCACGGTAAGTTTCCCTCAAAAAGTTGGCCTCTATTGCTTAGGAAATAAAGTTCAACTTTTGGAAGTTAACTTATCGCGCCACGATAGAGCGCGTTTGGCCCGTGCAGAATAAAGGCCCTGGATGTGCTCGAGTGTGGCCAAGTTATATAAAAGGGTGGAACATGTATTTCCATTTGGATTCCAAAACTTTTAATTAAAATACAGAAGACGACGCGGTATAGCCTTAAATGCTTTAGCCTGCTCAGCAATGGCCAAATAACAAAAAAACAGTCATATCCGTCAGTGTCACTATCAGATAATATTTTTGGTAGTAGGTCTGGCTGGGGTTGAAAAGCGCGGGAAACGTCGACTTAGGCGGGTGTTATTTTTCCGTGTTATTTTAATTTTAATAATTTTAAGATAAAAAGGATCAGGAGAGTATTGTATTGTATATAAAAATAGTAGTCATTGTATATATTTTAATTTAAGTGTATAGTTCTTCTAAATCCGGTAAGTTTTTTGCTTTTTTTAAACATGGGAGAGCCGCCTGACCCCGGCGGCGGGGTCGGCACCCCTTGCATGGCCCCCCCGGCCAATAATTTTGTAACTATTACTACAAGTTTGAGCAGTATAGTTTCTAATGAGTCTGGCATGGACACGGACGCGTCTAGTAGCCAGCAGCGATCGAGTCGTAAAAGAAGCCGTCAAGGTAAAATCTGCAAAACCTGCAATAAAAAGAAAAGGAAGCATGCTCAGGCAGCAGATGGCAAAACTGGATGTCTTTGCGTTGATAGTGAGGGTAACAGCGACAATTCTGTCAATGATGTTGAGAACCTACACAAACCTCTACAAACTCCAACACAAATACCTCTTCCTTCCAACAGTAGTGGTTCAGGTCCCCATGTTTTCACCCCTGTAGCTAGAACAATGTATCAATCAACTGATACCGCTCCATTTACTGTCCATGTGCAACGGGAAACTAAATCACCTGATGATGGAACAATTCTTCACCCGGTCTCATTTGGAAAGTTCCTCAAAAAAAATAATTTCCAAAATATTGTGAACGGATCTGTAAAGAGAATAGGGAGAAATAGAATTTCACTTTCTTTCTAGGACTCCAGCGATGCCAATTCATTCATCTGCAGCAGTACTCTATCACACGAGAGTTTGAAAGCATTTGTACCATCATTTAACGTAACTCGTATGGGGTTAATTCGTGGTGTGCCATCAGAATGGACACCAGAAGAGGTGATAGAGAATGTGTCGGTACCTGATGGGTGTGGTAAGATTTTAAAAGTAAGGAGAATAAATTTCAAGACGATGGTAGATGGTTCTCCTGTATGGAAACCAACACAGAATATTGTTGCAACTTTTGATGGGCAGGTATTGCCAAATAGAATATTCATGTGTTATAATGCTCTACCAGTAATACTTTATACGTACCCTACTATTCAGTGTTTTAATTGTTGTAGATACGGACATACAAAGCTGCAGTGTAGATGAAAACCTAGGTGCTACAAGTGTGGCCGGGACCACAATAGTGAAAATTGCGACTCAGAGGAAGAAAACATGTTATGCTGTCTATGTTCAGGAGCACATTTCGCTATTAATAAGTCTTGTCCTGAGTTTGCACGCCAAAAACAAATTAAAATAACCATGGCAGAAAATTGTATTTCTTATGGTGAAGCAGCTAAACTGATACCTCCTGCATCAAAGTCTTATGCTGATATTCTTAAACCTGTTTTTAATAGCACTGCTCCAATACAGACACAATCTTCTTCCAGTTCTTCTTCTCAGCGACTACCTCAAACGTCATATAAAAAGACATTTATTACAAACCGCCGTCCAGCACTCAAACCAGGGGTTGGATACGACCGAGCTGCACATCAAAAAATTCAAAATGAATATAACATGCCTTCCCCACAGGATGGCTGTGCTCTTACTATGAAGAATAACAACCCAATCTTACAACAGACATTATTCAAATTTTAATTGATACATTAACGCAGTCAAACATAAGAATACCGTCCAACGTCGCCCCTATATTAGACATGTTTAAAAATTCAAATGCCATTAATGATGGCAGTCTTTCAAAAAGCGGTGCAATGGAACTGCAGAAGTGCAGTTCATAAAAAAAGTGAGATTATTTATTTAATAAACAAGTACAATACTTGTTTATTAGCACTTTCAGAGACCTGGTTAAAACCAGGCTCTATATTCAAAATCCAAGGTTTTTCTTGTTTAAGGGATGATAGATCTGATAGTCATGGCGGTGCTGCCTTGCTTATTAGAAATACCATCTCTTTCTCTCCTCTTTCCCTTCCTTCTTATGATAATTTTTCCGTAGTAGCTGCACAAGTAGGTAATATTTGTGTTGTCTCTATTTATATATATTCACCTCGATTAATAGCTTTTGAACATCTTCAGGATCTCTTATCACTTCTTCCTAAACCTTTCTTAATCCTAGGGGATTTTAACTCCCATCACATTTCCTGGGGATCCTCTATTTCATCTTTCTACGGCGAAAAATTACTAGAGGTAATTGATGCACAAAATCTTTGTATATTAAATACAGGCTATCGAACTCGTCGAACAGCTCCTCACGAAATAACTAGTGCAGTGGATCTCTCTATATGTTCCCCGAAATTAGCTGCTTCTGTGGTATGGGAAACACTAACTTCCACCTTTGATAGTGACCATTTTCCTATCCTTATCACCCTGTCAAGGGCTTGGCATCGTAACCCTACTCGAAAACCACGTTTACAATATAATATTAATGATAACACATTATGGTCAAAATTTAAAGATAATGTTAATAGTAAGTTAGCAAGTTTACCTAATATATCTAATGGAGTTTTTGACTGCTCAAATGCCTTTACCAATGTTTTATTACAATCGGCTAATGAAACATTCCCTCATAAAAATTCAGCATCTGGATTAATTCCCTCTCCGCCCTGGTGGGATAAAGAATGCTCTGAAGCGATTAAGAAAAGAAAAGCAGCTGAAAAACAGTATAATAGAGATATGACAGATGAAAATTTTAAGACGTTGACAGATCTATTACCTAAATAAAACTCGTAAGCTCTTAAAAGAAAAAAAATAACTAGGGTGGCGAAAATTTTGCCTTTCTATTTCATCTAATATAAGCCCCACTGTTGTGTGGCGTAATGTTAGAAGATTCAGAAGTGGTGTTAGTGTGACACCTTGTTCACCTTTACCTCCGAATCTGACTGAACAATTTCTAACACGATTAGCCCCGCCTACAGTACCACCAAAAGAAATTGTCTATAACTTAGTCCCTTCTGTAGATAATGCAACCATATTAAATTCTCTGTTCTCCATGCAAGAACTACAAGGTGTACTGTCAGCCGTTAAGGATTCTGCGCCGGGCGAAGATGGTATACCATATTCATTCATTGCTAACCTCAGTCAATCATCACTTGCGTATTACTTAGACTTAATCAACACTGCCATGTTAACCGGAAACATTCCTCCTTCTTGGAAATCCCAAGAAGTGGTGCCTATTCTTAAACCAGGAAAAAACCCATCAGATGCTGCATCGTATCGTCCAATAGCTTTATCGTCAGTTATATCCAAAATTGCTGAAAACATGGTTAAAAATCGTCTGGAATGGATAGTTGAAAACAGAGGCATTTTACCTGAGACACAATTTGGTTTTCGAAAAGGTAAAAGTACATTGGATAGTGTGGGTACACTTGTCACAGATATTAGAATCGCATTTTCGCGGAATGAATCAGTTCTAGCAGTATTTTTAGATATAGAATCAGCTTATGACAATGTTCTTCTTGATATCCTGAAATCAAAACTTCATAAACTAAATATCCCTGATATTCTTTCATGCTTTATAATTAATCTCCTGTCAGGAAGAACAATAAAGTTAGATCAAGTACTAGATCAATGCAGACTCGTGTGGAAAGGTCTGCCGCAAGGTTCAGTTGTAAGTCCCATCCTATTTAATTTTTATTCATATGATTTGGAATCATCTCTACACGGCTCAGTTAATATGTTACAATATGCAGACGATCTTGTTTTATACGCCACAGGCACATCGATTGGAGATATTCACTGTCAAATATCACGAGCTTTAAATTATTTAAAAAATTGGGTAGCGAAAAATGGACTTAGCATATCTCCCCTTAAGAGTTCTGTGGTTCATTTTACACGTCAACGGATTTCACCAGCTGTCTTTGTACATTATGATAGAAATTTAATTCCATCAGTTTTTGGGCGTTTGCCTTGACTCGAAACTTACGGGCTTACCACACTGTACGTATATTGCCACAAAGTGTGAAAAACTTTTAAATTTATTAAGGTGCCTTTCTGGTGTTTGGTGGGGTGCACATCCTTTTTCTTTGAAGCTCCTCTATAACGCTCTAATACGAAGCGTTCTTGACTATGGGACCTTCTTGCTGGGGCCTAGTAGTGTAGCTGGCCTTAAGAGATTGGATAACATTCAATCCAAAGCACTAAGAATAATCACCGGAGCTATGAAGTCTAGTCCACTAAATGCGCTACAAGTGGAATGTTCTGAACCCCCTCTTCATTTGAGGCGACAATTCCTATCAGATCGTCTGTTTTATCGCGTATCACAATTTTCTAATAGTCCTTTGATCTCAAAACTCCACCTTCTTGCTGATTTAACTGCGTCATCAAATTACTGGAAGCATAAATCCCTCCCTTGCTTAGTGCAAAGCCTAACTAAGTTTAAGGCACTACATGCCCCAACGCATCAATCTCGAACTCTTAGTATATTTACTTGCAATTATGAAGCATTAATACAACCTCCAATAGTTTGCCTTAATTTAAATATTGATAAACAAAATGCTAACTCGTATTTTAAATTCACTGTAAACGATAAATGGCCCAATTGGCACCACATTTATACGGATGCCTCAAAACATTCACCAAATAAATGCGTAGGTGTGGGTGTTTACCATGCTCAATATGGTATTGTACAAAAAATAAAATGTCCTCCTGAAATGTCAGTATTTACAGGTGAAAGTCTTGGCATTGTTAAAGCTATAGAATATGTGCTACTTTGTGAGCTTAAAAAAACCATTATCATTAGCGATTCCATGAGTGCTTTACAGGCGTTGTTGAAGTTTCCTTTTAAAAGCAAGTCACATTATCCTCTTATAATAGAAGCCAGAGAAAAACTTCATCTATGCACTCTTAAAAACTTAATTATTAACTTTGTATGGATTCCTAGCCATTGTGGGATTACTGGTAATGAAAAAGTAGACAGACTTGCCAATGAGGCTGTGGTGTGTGGTGATTTATTTCCGTATAAAAATTATACTCACGACCTGGCTGCACTTCCCAGACTGCACCTCCAGGATTCCTGGAAAGCAGTCTGGGCGGATAGCAGCATGTATAAAGGAAAATATTATGCTAGTATACAACCGGTCATTCGCAATAAGCCGTGGTTCTCTTCTTTAAACCTTGGCAAGGTGCCATCAACGATTTTGATCAGGATGCGTCTTGGGCATACCACTTGTCCCGCCCACCTTGCTCGGTTTAACATCATAGATAGTCCGCAGTGCGAATGTGGTGATTATGGGGATCTGGACCATATATTTTTCTCCTGTCCTTTACATGACCATGCTTCCTTTTACGATGACTTGATATCCCTCCGTGTTCCATTGCCTAATAATATACAATCTCTTCTCAGTAGCAATTCCTTTTCTATCTATCATTCTCTATCTAATTTTATCATCTTGAATAACATCAAACTTTAAATTTTATTTATATTTCTATATCTTTTACACTCCTCTGATCCGTCCATCCTAATCCTTACTAAATCCTAATTATCGCGTATCGTTTCCCTACCTTTAAATTCTAAAACCAAAACTCATAAGACTTGTATATGGCAACTGCGTCAATCATGCGGAGTCAAAAGCCCCAATACGGGGAAGAAAAAAAAAAAAAAAAAAAAGGTCTGTGGCATTGATAATAGAATACTATATTGGACTATCAATGGTCTGTGGAGATTTTAAATTTATGGAGATGACAGATGACAGTACTTTGATTTGATAATTTATTTGGACAGTTTTTATGATAAAGTATTATTATTTACATTAAATAAGGCTCTTTGGGGCTAAACTTTAGATTAACACCAATCGAGTTGGAGGTTCATATTTTTTTCACGAAAGATCTTAATATATGAAGGCTTCATGCGAAGTTTTAAGTCCTAAGAGGTTCAGTCAGTCATCGTTTGTTTTCCTTGCATTCGAGAGCGTTTGTGTAATAAGCGTTTGACTACTACCATGGCATTTTCGAAGCCCCGTGCCTCATTAGGACCAACATAACGACAACTTCAGCGGTCTGAATCCTACACAGACCTCGGTAGGTTCGTTAGGTTGACAGTGACCATCCAACAAAACGACAACTTCAGCGGGGGAGGAGAACACCCCCCTTGAAGGAAAACTTGCGGAACCCCCCCCCCCCCCCCTTTTGGAGTTATGATTTTTTTAAGTTTCTAACCTCACTTTTCCAAAAAATGAAATTAATCGCCTAAACTGGCGGGACAAAGGGCGGAGACTTAAGGAGCGATGAGAAAAGTATGGCCAAGGGGGAGGGAGGCACCAACTTCGTTTTGTTGGATGGTCACTGTCAACCTAACGAACCTACCGAGGTCTGTGTAGGAGTCGGCCCGCTGAAGTTGTCGTTTTGTTGAATGGTCACTGTCAACCTAACGAACCTACAGAGGTCTATGTAGGAGTCGGCCCGCTGAAATTGTCGTTTTGTTGAATGGTCACTGTCAACCTAACGATCTGTCACTCATTTCAAACCTAACCAACTCAAGTCTGACTCCAGGTGGGCTCCCGCCAGAAGCTCTTGCAGTCGCCCCTGAGTGTCGCTTCGCCACACTCGACCTTCGCTACGCTACGGAGGTCGCCGGCTCGCTTCGCTCGCCACCTCCCCCCTTCGCTCCACTCGGTCTCGTATGGCTCCCTCTCACTCAGGACCTCCCTTGAGCTTCTGGCTCCCGCGCTTTTTATATACACTCTAGGGGTAGGGACCACAAGACTAGGTGGAGTCGGGGTGCTCTGTGTCGGTTCTGTGACCCATTTCGAACCTAACCAACTGAAGTCAGGGTGCTCTGAACTGCTCTGTGTGCCAAAATGCGCGTTTTCATGGTCATCAATTCAATTCATCAATCAATTCATGACTGTTTCAAAATAGCGCCTCTGGTTACGTTTCGTTTCACATATCACTTATTAATGACTTTGGAAACTTGACATTGTTTCTAAGCTATTTAAACAAAGTAAACGACTGAAAAATTGCCAAAAAGCCTTATTTAATGTTAATAATAATACTTTACTTATCATAAAAACTGTCAAATGAAACAAAATAGCACCTGATAATATTTTTAAAATAATGTACGACATTTTTACAACTGATAGCACGTAAAACGGAACGTCCAAGTAATGGACTTGTGATAAAATGTATGGTGAATTTTCGTGTTTTCAAAAATTTATTTCTCGAAAAGTATTAGTTTCCGCAACTTAAAACTTCGCATAAAGCCTTCATATATTAAGACCTTTCTGTGAAAAAAATATGAACCTCCAACTCGATTGGTGTTAATCTAAAGTTTAGCAGTTTCGAATATTATTTAATATTTACTTATTTTTTTGTTGTTTTAATGTAGTGTTTTGCAGTTTTTTTTTTTCACCTGCTGGGAGGGAATAATGTACGACACAGATAATGTACGTCATAATAATGCACAGCATGATAATTGGTGTACATGTACATCGAATATTATGCTGTGCAATATCATGCTGTACATTATCAGCTCGGCCCAATAAATAAAGCACAAAAGTGTAGTGAGAGAAAGGACTAGAGACGCAGCTAGCGTATAGCTATGCTGCTATGAGATAGCAATATTTTTTGGTAGATTGCCAGGTTAGGAAGTTTACCCATATTACTGGGTAAGTATCAGCATACGATGACCTAACAAAAAACTGTTTTGGGTGAACTACTTAGTTCATTTAAAGTGCTTATCTAGACTGTATAAAAATAATAGAGATGAATAATTACACTAGTTGTTTGCCCTGAACTATGACCCTTTTATTTTCATAAACCCTGAACCGATTATGCTTTAAGGAGTTCGAAGTTACAAATTGCTAATTTAGAATTTAGAAATTAATTTAGAAGCTAATTTCAGGCAACGCTATAATATAATAGTGTACAGGCGCACCCAGCCGACCTCTGTGTGGGTCAGCAGACGCCTAACAACAGTATCAGAGCACCTGAGGCAGTAGCCAATGTTCCGTCCGCTGTGCACGCCCACGGGCGTGGCGTCCGGCGACAGGCCTGGCGGCGGCCGGTCCCTGATGTGGTGCGGGTGAACCTCCGAGGGCAGGAGTGTTCCGGTCCAGAGGCGTAGTAGACGCGCCGTCACGTCGTACCCATTTTCTTGGAGCCCGTCTTCTCGGCGGCGCTCCTTGGTGGTGGTGGAGTCAAACCCAGGCTCGCAGTAATGACTGATTTATTTTAAAATAATTCATCTTATATACTAAGTTAACCTACTGTATATTTATAATTATTTAGATGTCTGTCGATATAGACTGCTGAATCGGTGCTTGGTTGAATTCCATCGCTCCGACCGATGACCTACGAGGTTGTTGCCACTGCTAGCAAGTGGGTCATCTCTGACCGTGCAGAACTGGACTTAACACATGTTCGGTTCGAACAAATAGCATAAAGTTCATAGCACAACAATATCGCGCACCATACATTAGGACACATTCACACTTAACTGTACTATATATTATTGGCTCCTTCCTTATTTACGATACTATAGAATAGAAAGAATATCATTTATTATCATAAAGTCACATTTGTAATAATTTTTAAAATAAAAATATGTACTACGAATGCTTCTATTATGGACTCGTCAATTTAGTACACAATTAAATATTATGAAGGTAAGTAAGACCCATTGAGTCTCACTCAGCAAACGACAATTTATAATAATTAAAAAATGAGGGTAGATCTATGCGCTTAAGCGATAATTAAGTCGGCTGTACAAGGGCCTCGTCAGACTGGTACACTGATACAACAGTGAAATAAATTAAAAAATAATAATATTAATTCAGCTGTATAGGGGCTTTGTCAGACAATAACATTAAGTAATTAAAAGTAAATAATAATAACATAATAATAAAACCACACAATAGTATACCCTAGTCTGGGATAAGCTTTAGTAACATTTTATTATTATTTCTGTTAACACAACTACATGATAATACATAACATTCTGATGTTCTCCTTCATTAGCTTTAAATTTTTGGAAGTCAAAATTAAACAATCTTTACAAAACATTTTTCTTTAATTAAACTTACAAACACAATAAATGACCAAACAAACACAATATTGGTAAAATTACCTTAGGGCGGGCTAAACTTTTCATACACATACCAACTATTAAGAGACGCGCCAAGAGACTCATCGGCAACGAATCCCTGGTTCAGACTAACCTCTTCAGTCTTGAGCATCGGCGCAAAGTTGCTAGTCTATCAGTTTTTTATCGGATACATTTCAGAGAGTGTGCATCAGATCTGCATGATCTAATTCCCTCCTGCCTATTTTTTATCGGACTGCCAGAGCGGGCACGAAAAATCGACACCGCTTTATGGTTGATATACCGAAAACCCGTACGAAGCGCTTTGATTCCACTTTTATTGTGCGTACTGCTAGTCTGTGGAATGCGCTGCCTGAATGGGTGTTCCCCGATATTTACAATCTAGGTGTCTTCAAATCACGAGTGAATCGTTTCTTCTAGGCAAGCGTACTCCATCGTAGACTGCATCTTCGCTTAAAATCAGGCGAGTTGGCGGTCAAACGCAAGCCTATCAATGCAAAAAGAAATGTATATGTATATATACGTAAATGTATAAATAAACGGTTGGTTTTGGTAAAATAGTTTTATATCGATATAAATGTTATACAGCTCTGTTTATATATGAAACTGCAGACGTTTTTGAATATAATTTTCTATGTGTTGTGACTTCTATGTATAATTTTTCAAAGTTCTGAGAAAACAAATATAATGAGAAAAAATATTGAGAACCCCCCCCTCTTTATTTTTTGAACACTGATAATAATTTACCATCCCTCTCTATGAAGGAGGCCTTGTCCAACAGTGGACGTTAATTGGCTGATGATGTGTGTGATGTGATAATAATTTACAATAATTACCCGGCCTAGCTACAAAGACAAAAAACTGAAATTTTAATTTCCCACCACAAGTGAATTGTTTCATCTCAAATAGCAAATTGTACCGTGACATCTGGGTGTTTGTTCTTTACGTGACGTCTCACATGTTTTTTACTTAAAGTAGTATCGCACAGCGGACACTGAAACTTCAGGTCAAGATGTGTTGCCATATGATCTGATAATTGGACTTTTTTACGGAATCCCTTGTTGCAAATCTCACACACATGGTTTATAACCCCATAATGAGATTGTATATGTGTCTTAAAGTAATTTTTTTGAGCAGAACTGTATTCACATATTTCACAATTGAATGGCCCCTCCCTAGTATTGTTTAAGTGCCCTATCCTATGCATATACGCCGCAATTTTGGTGGTAAACGACATACCCTTATTACATAAAACACATTCGTAGACCTCTCCGGGAGTTTCATCAGGTGGTATGAATGGCACTTTCATCTTCGATCCCATTGCAGTCAATCTATCATCATAATGAGCACTATTTTTGTGACACATTAAGTCCTTTTTATAATTAAAAGTTTCACCGCACATGTCACAGCTATTAGATTTTGTGTGTATTACTTTCTGATGATCTTTCATGTGTTTGGAGTATGCGTTGGGATATAAGAATTTGCTCCCGCATTGATGGCAGAGGAAAGATCCATAGTGTTTATTAACATGTGCTCGCAATTGCTTGAACGTAGGGAAGATCTTCTTACAATCGAGGCATTGCCAGTCATCCAAACTGAAATCGAAGGCCAAAATATTGTGCGGGGGATCTAGAGTTAAATTGTGATACTTTTTATTGTGTATATTAACTAAATGTTCCACTAGATTGTCTATGGTTGTGAATTGTTCCTCACATAGTCTACATTTTATGCAGCTTACATCGGCACGAATTATTGTCTGTGGAATTATTTTGAGGGTTTCATGCTTGAAGCTGTTTTCTTCATATTTGTGATTTTCTTCGACATGGTCTCTTAACTCGTGGAACTGTTTGTAATTTGCGTCACAGTAGATGCAATCGAATGGAACTCCTTTGGACGTTGCAAAAGGTATGATGGTAGAACACTCGAGGAGGGTAATCAAGTTCTCCCGCATGGAACAGGAATATTTAGCACGTTCTTTCTTCATTGATTTCACTAAGTTGTCAATATCAACTGTTGACATGTTTTCACTAATTTCTGAAATGGACAAAAACATGCATGGTTAGTATTATACATTTTTGGAGTTTACTCCTTAAGAAACGATTTGAGTTATAAGGCCCAGTACGGAAATTTTATGAGGAGTAAAATCAAGTGTAACACGAAAAGTTGAGGCGTTACGTAGAAAGAGACAAACATATATATCTGTAGGATTGAACGTGTAAAAGAATGAGATGGAATACATGTGTAGCGCGCCTGCGCGCAACACATGTATTCCATCTCATTCTTCTGCTGCCGAGTAAACTCCAATCGTGCGTCGTAGCTGACACACACACACTTTTTTTAACTTTCCTCTTGAAAAGTACAAAACTAAAGTAAGATAAAGGGTGGTTTTCTGACCGCTGGAAGAACATAGTTCGGCTTAGGGAATACAATCCCGATCTCGCGAGATCTCGTGTCATTTTTCGAGATCAATCCCGAAGCATAATATGACGAGATGTCGCTCGAGATTGACGGAATTGGGCGGCAGTAGTCAGCGACGCTACACACGTCCACTCGGTACGCGAGCGATGCGCTGACTGACGGTCGGAAGTGTCGAACAGCAAAACCAAACTATCCCGACTATTTACGAAAAGCGACAGTAACCTAAAAACTTCTGCGTTTTTGCAAACAGCGTAACAAGACGTTTAGTGTTATGCGTATCTGGTAAAACGCGTTTATTGGACTTTTGCGGTTTTGGCACCTACATTGCGAAACCCTATCGAGTATCGTCTTTTTAGAGTGAGAAACGTAAATTATATCTACCTTTATCCATTCCGAAGTCCGTATAGTCTGAGAGCTGGCTGAAGGCCCTATCTTCGTGCTTTTCCTCTGGCATCTGCTCCATTGGAATGGCTCCAGACGCCTCACCAGCCATATCTGTAATTGATAGCCACACTAATTAATGTTGCTATCTCTAACAAATGAACACACCTTAATAAAGACTTAGAAATGTGATAATGGACCCATTCATAGTTTTTAAAAAAACATACAAAGAAATTTATGTTAGAATTAAATTACTTATCAGCCCAACATTTTATGGAAGCCCCCTTAGAACTCCACACTGAACGACAGCCTGCCAGGCCTTAATAGTCCATGGCCCTAAATAAAACAATGACGGCACTGCAGGCGGAGGCCATGGGCCTACTACTGGCAGCAAGAGCAGTCTGGCCTTTTAACGAGTTTCTCATGGTCTTCGACGATAGGGACGGTATAAGAATCCTCATGTTTACTACCGACAGTGCGGCTACCATCTACTCACTCAGAAGACCCGTAACAAGATCAAGGGTTACTAATGAGTGCCATACAGCGTTACAAACACTCACGAGAAAGTACAAGATCCGATTGTAGTGATATAGACGGACACCCTTGTCAAGGTGGGTGCTAGGAAACAGGTAAATGATGACGTTTTAGGACTCTGCATACCATCAGCGATGGAAGTACGAGAGCTACTGCATCTATGCGTCTTCCCCACTCAAGAACCTTTCTTCCCCATCTGTTATCGATTCTTCGAATGATGTGGCCTGCCAATTTCAAATCCTAGCAAGCTTCCGGATCCTATCATGCAGCGAAACTCTGAGCAAAGCTCTCTCAATTGCCTGATGTGCGACTAAGCAATAGATACCAGCAACAAAACTCATTGCACAAACTCTTTCTCTACATGTGTGTTCCTGGGTTTAGAAATCAACGCCATTTTACGCCAGCCCATTTTTCTATCAGACTGCCAGAGCGGGCACGAAAAATCGACTCCGCTTTATGGTTGATATTCCGAAAACCCGTACGAAGCGCTTTGAATCCACTTTTATTGTGCAAACAGCTGGTCTGTGGAATGCGCTGCCTGAATGGGTGTTCCCCGATAGTTACAATCTAGGTGTCTTCAAATCACGAGTGAATCGGTTTCTTCTAAGCAAGCGTGCTCCTTCGTAAACCGCGTCATAGCTTAACATCAGGCGAGAAACGCTAGCCTATTAATTCATTTTTTTTTTAACGCTTACCGGGTTGTTCCATTGTCATCCCTCCTTGTTTAACATAACCCTCTTGAAGTCTAGTCGTTGCGTTTGATGGGGGATTTATTACAAGTATGCGTTTTTTCTTTGCACTTCCATGCATGGCTTGATCTTGACTCAAATAAATGGTAGATCCGGGGATTATCACATCTGCAATCAAAACAAATAACATTGTCATTTACTAGTGAATTAGTCACTATTTACTATTGATATATTGACTATTTGTAATGACTTAGGGCCTTACTTAAAAACGTTACTCAAGTTGACATACGCTTAAATATGCTCCGTCTTGTTTTCGCGTGTGACGATTGCCGTCCGCGAGCAGTTGAGAGAGCATTTTAAAACATAGATCTACTTGAGTAACGTTTTTAAGTAAGGCCTTTAGTGTTTACTGTGACTTAGTTGTGCTTTACTATTGATATATTTGGTATTGACTCAGTTTGGAACAAGTCAATTTTTTACACTCGTATTAAACCAGTTAATTGTATTGTAAAGTTCATAAGCATACACTAATGTACCCATATTTGAAGAATCAATTAACTTGGTGTTTACTAACGACTTAGTTGCTATTTACTATTGATATAGTAACTATTTGGTATAGACTCAGTTGCTGTTTACTATTGCCTTAGTCGGTATTTATTATAAATGACAGTCACTATTTGTAATGATTCAGTCGGTATTTATTATAAATGACAGTCACTATTTGTAATAATTCAGTTGGTGTTTATTATAAATGACAGTCACTATTTGTCATGATTCAGTCAGTGTTTATTATAAATAACAGTCACTATTTGTAATAATTCAGTCGGTGTTTATTATAAATGACAGTCACTATTTGTAATGATTCAGTCGGTATTTATTATAAATGACAGTCACTATTTGTAATGATTCAGTCGGTATGTATTATAAATGACAGTCACTATTTGTAATAATTCAGTTGGTGTTTATTATAAATGACAGTCACTATTTGTCATGATTCAGTCAGTGTTTATTATAAATAACAGTCACTATTTGTAATAATTCAGTCGGTGTTTATTATAAATGACAGTCACTATTTGTAATGATTCAGTCGGTATTTATTATAAATGACAATCACTATTTGTAATGATTTAGTCGGTATTTATTACAAATGACAGTCACTATTTGTAATGATTCAGTCAGTGTTTATTATAAATAACAGTCACTATTTGTAATAATTCAGTGGTGTTTATTATAAATGACAGTCACTATTTGTAATGATTCAGTCGGTATTTATTATAAATGACAATCACTATTTGTAATGATTCAGTCGGTATTTATTATAAATGACAGTCACTATTTGTAATGATTCAGTCGGGGTTTATTATAAATGACAGTCACTATTTGTAATAATTCAGTTGGTGTTTATTATAAATGACAGTCACTATTTGTAATGATTCAATCGGTGTTTATTACAAACTAGCCGTCCGCCCCGGCTTCGCACGAGTGTAAGCTCGGCCTTCGGCCTCGCTACAAAATATAATATAGCCTATGTCACCCGGGGATAGTGTAGCTTCCCAACAGTGAAAGAAATTTTCAAATCGGTTCAATATTTTTTTGAATTATTTCGTTACAAACATCCAAAAATACAAATCTTTCCACTTTATAATATTAGTATGATGACATTCACTATTTGTAATGATCCAGTCAGTGTTTATTATAAACTAGTTTTTTTGCCCGCGACTTCGTACGCGTATATTTTCATATAAACCTTCAATCCTTTTTTCTTCCCTTAATTCGGCCCTTGCGCAAAATAACATAGCCTATACTTCAATCTGGTCATAGCTAGGCATATTCGTGAAAACCGCATTTAAATCCGTCCGCATTTTCTTTCAGGGGTTTAGGCGATGTGCGTGAACAAACTAACAAAAATTATAAAAACTGCCTTAACATGTTCAGCTGCTTATTTTAAGTCGCCCTGTGTGAAGTATTGATAGAAGCATAACAGTAAAAACACCGTCAACAGTTTTCAAATCAAAAAGATAATGTGACCACAGTGCAGAGCATGTTTTGAAGTTTTCTTTTTGTCTAACTAAACCATAAAAAGTATATCATGTCATGTCGGGATGATACATCTCTGAAATTTGACTGTCCAGCTTCGCTCGTTCGAATTTTTCTATGACCATGCAATTTCTGAACTATATGAATACGACCACAAGTATGGCTTTGGCCACGGAACCCTGACATATGCTTGTCTTGCAAAATGCATTGGATTGAATCACCAAAGAGGTTGTAAGGCCTGTTTTTATAACATATTTTGGGGGCCAAGTTATCCACGTCCGTAGGAGAACACCCGATTATGAATCCCTACACGTGGCCCCTGGGTGGTGCGAATCAGATAACACTGGTGGGAGGCTACGGCCGCTGTTAGTTACCACCCACCGGACTAAGTCGTGTCGTGAAGCGACCTAGTCGTGTTTCGTCATGTCGTCCGGTGAAACTGATAGGGAAGTGGGTCTGAGTAGTAGCACCATAGCGAAGTTCTGTATGCGATGCTACAGGTTGTCACCACACCTGGAGGCTAGTCTTGGAGGGTAGCGGGATCCGTAGCACGGTTCATTCGTTTCCACTGGCCGACCGCAGATAGTAGGGGGCCCAAGTAGTGAGCCAGCCACTCATGAAAGGCTGCCCCGCCATCTAGCGAAAAATCCTGGGGATGCGCCATGGTGCCGGTTGGCGACCGGACGAGAGGGCCCCATGGACATCTTCGGGGGGGTACGGGCGTCCCCGCAGTCTCCAGGCTAGTCTCCTTCCGGTGTAGTGTCTTCATGTGGCATTAATGGACGCGCAAAATGGTGCCTCGCTCAACTGCCACTTCCCATACCCTATTCACTCCAAAAAACATGGTCATAAGAAATAATAAGAAAACGTTTAAACAGTGGAAGCACGCCCTCTCACTTCACGTGCACCTCGGCAACATCAGAGGCTTGCATGCCAACCTCGACTCTGTTCACCATCACCTCGAGTCCACCAAGCCGCACTTACTATTTCTCACGGAGACGCAAATAAAACGTCCCGCTGACACCGCGTACCTCAGTTACCCAGGCTACGTACTAGAGCACAACTTTAAGCCACGTGCCGGTGTCTGCGTCTTTGCACGCGATGACGTTTGTGTAAGACGTCTCCGCGACCTTGAAAGGCCTAGTTTCTCCGTTCTTTGGATATTGGTCGACACTGGCTTAGAGAAGATTCTCTATGCTGGTGTCTATCGCTCGCATTCTGGAGATCAGGAGACGTCCGGGCTGTGTCAGTATCTCAGTGAGTCTGCTGATGTGGCTCAACAGCGGTACCCTTCAGCCCAATTAGTGCTTCTGGGGGACTTTAATGCGCACCATAAGGAATGGTTGTTCCCACACCAGAAGACCGACCACGCAGGGAGTGAGGCGTACGAACTTTCGTTATCGCTAAATCTCACCCAGCTGGTCCAAGAGGCTACGAGAGTTCCTGATGTTGAGAGCCACACAGCTAATTGTCTGGATCTTCTGCTGACTAATGATCCTGACAGGTATTCAGTGACGGTATCCCCTCCTCTTGGTGGGTCCGACCACTGCGTTGTCCGATCAGTGTCGTCATATTCTCCGCCCGATCCTAGCCCTAAAAGCACCCGGCGGATATGGCGTTACAAGTCAGCGGATTGGGACGAGATGCGTCACTTCTTTGCATCTTATCCTTGGCGGCAGGCTTGCTTTTCTTCTAGGGATCCATCAGACTGCGCTAATGCTGTTACGGAAGTGTTGAGTCGAGCGATGGAGTACTTTATTCCTTACTCCGACGCTAAACCTTCCGGTAAAACCAGCCCATGGTTCAATGCCGCTTGTGACAACGCAGAAGCGCTTAAGCATGTGGCATACATAGCCTGGGCTAACGCTCGTAAGCGCAAGTCTATGGATGTACCTGAAAAGAAGAAAGCATACAACAAAGCCGCCAAATCCAGTAAAAAGGCGATACGACGTGCTCGATTCGACCACATAAGCCGTGTAGGGGCCAAATTAGCCGCCTATCCGTCTGGTAGCAAGGCATTCTGGTCCCTGGCTAAGTCAATTGAGTCGAATTTCTGTCGCCCCTCACTGCCTCCTCTATTGAAACCGGATGGATCACTTGCTCACACTGCCGAAGAGAAGGCAAACATATTTGCGAACCTCTTCGCAGAAAATTCACGTCTCAATACCTCGGGCGAAGTGCCACCTGCAGTGCCTCGATGCGATGCTACCATGAACGACTTCCGCATCAACCAAAGAGAGGTGCTCAAAACGCTCCGAGATTTAGACGTGAATAAAGCAAGTGGCCCTGACGGTATACCGGCAATAGTGTTGAGGAACTGTGCACCCGAACTGTCTCCAGTTCTGACACGTTTGTTTCGTCTTTCCTTACGTGCGGGGGTAGTTCCATTATGTTGGAAGCTTGCGAACGTACAACCGGTTCCCAAAAAAGGTAGTCGCGCCGACCCTAACAACTACAGACCTATTTCAGTCACCTCCATCCTTTGCAAAACGATGGAACGTGTTCTGAATGGGAGGCTCATGGCATACCTTGAAGACAACTGCCTCCTCAGCGATCGTCAATATGGCTTTCGCCGAAACCGTTCGACTGGGGATCTTCTTGTGTATGCCACCCACATATTGGGCGAGACCATTGAGAGGCACGGCGAAGCCTTGGCTGTGTCCCTCGATATTTCGAAGGCCTTCGACAGGGTTTGGCACGAAAGCCTGATTAACAAGCTTCCTTCATACGGGCTACCTGCAGGCCTGTGTACATGGATCGCTGACTTTCTGAGGGAACGATCTATTCGAGTTGTTGTTGACGGCTGCTCGTCTGGTCCAATGGCTATTAATGCCGGGGTACCTCAGGGGTCAGTACTCTCAGCAACTCTATTTCTGCTTCATATCAACGATCTGCTCATACCCGGTATCTTTGGGTACGCAGATGATAGCACAGTTGTAGAGAAGTACATATCCAATCCCAGGGCCGGAAAGGCAGAGATCCTGGCGTTAAGAAAGGACATGGTTGAGCGAATGAATCAGGCCCTGACGACCGTATCAAATTGGGGTGACGAGAATCTCGTCAAATTCAACGCCAGTAAAACCCAAGCTTGTCTTTTCTCCGCAAAAAAGTGTCCGTTCACGTTATCTCCACAGTTCCGGAATGCTCCTGTACCTTTGACTGACCACCTGGAACTCCTGGGGTTATCCCTTTCACCAACCCTCAACTACGGCACCTACCTAGAGTCAAAGGCTAAATTAGCTGGCAAAAAGCTGGGCGTCCTGAGTAAGGTTAGGCGGTATTTCACACCAGGACAGTTGCTTACTCTATATCAAGCCCAAGTCCGATCGTGTATGGAATACTGTTGTCATCTTTGGGACGGTTCAGCCAAATACCAGCTCGAAGCTCTTGAATCCGTAGACCGGCGTGCTGCTCGACTGATAGGCGATGAGAAGTTAGTGGCTAAGAAGCTTCTCAGTCTTGAACACCGCCGTAAAGTAGCGAGTCTGTCAATTTTCTATAGGATTCATTTCGGAGAATGTGCATCGGAGCTACATGACCTTATCCTACCATCCCCTTTCTACTACAGGACAAGTAGGAAAACGGCCTATTACCACCCATACATTGTGGACTTTCCTTGGATACGTACCAAACGTTTCGATTCTACGTTTCTAATCCGTACGGCCAAGGATTGGAACAACCTGCCGGCTTCCTTGTTTCCTGAGAGATATAATTTGGGCCTTTTCAAGGCGAGAGTGAATAGGTATCTTCTAAGTCTGCGTGCTTCATCTTCGACCACATCGTCGCTTACCGACAGGCGAGTTGGTGGTCAAACGCGGACTTATTCGCGTTAAAAAAAAAAAAAAAAAAAAATCCTTGATCTACACGTTCATTCATCTAAGAAGGTTCCTTAATTTAAATAAAAAGTTTTAATCCGGCTGATTATCTGAATGACAGTTTCAAATTTTTATAATGGCTATGTCAATAACATTCTCTTTACTTTGGACCTCCTTGCTTGAGGCTATGTGACGATCCCAATATTACGTTTTGGGGGAACGAAGAAAATAATCATTGATTTTTTAATTTCTTTTATGTAATAATAAATAATTAAAATAAATGATATAACATAAGCCTATGTTTTAATCTGGTAATTTCTAAGCATATTCGTGAAAACCGCATTTAAATCCGTCCAGTGATTTAGGAGATGTGCGCGGACAAACAAACAGACAAAAATTCTAAAAACTGTCCTACTGTGTTCAGCTTCTTATTTTAAGACGCCCTGTTTTTTTTTGTTATCTCGCAATTTCTGTTTTTTTTTGTCTCTACGTTTTTATTATATGTTTAGATAGATGACAGTCACTATTTGTAATGATTCAGTCTGTGTTTACTATTGACTTATTCGCTATTTACTTCTTGACACAAAATGAGCCAATGACTGGCTTAATTGTGGAGAACGCCCGCTACGCAAGAAGCTATTTACTACTGATTTACGTTTCTTTAAATCCTCAGTTATCAGGACCATTTTTTTTTTAATGTTATCTCTGAAAAGTTATTTTCGGGATGTTTTATAAACCGTGGTCTAACATGTTTCATGTAACGTGTTTCCAACATATTGTGTAATGTGTGACATGCGACTCACGTATAAAAGCAAATATACAACGTATAACAATAAAGTGGGGTAATAGTGAAGGGTATGTATGCACTCATCATTATGAACGATTTTTACTATGGGACCAAATCTTTAATCGCGAAAAAAACAGCTGTTCCATACATTTTGTCAAGTGTCAACGACCGTTTTCTATGCGACAAGTGTTTTTTTTCTCTTTCGATTTCAAGTTTGGTTCCTTAGTAAACATTGTTTGTAATGATATGTACATATACCCTTCAGTATTACCACACCATTTTGTTGCACATTGTGGGCCTAACTTAAAAACGTTACTCAAGTTGATATACGTTTAAATATGCTCAGTCTTGTTTTCGCATGTGACGTTTGCCGTCAGCGAGAAGTTGACAGAGCATTTTAAAACATAGATCAACTTGAGTAACGTTTTTAAGTAAGGCCCTGTACATCTAGTTTAAAAACAATCTCAAGAAATATTACCTTCATAATTTCCTAATTCGAGCATCACAGTTGATGCCTTTTCATCAATATTACCTGAAATAAATACATAATGAACTTGTAAATTTTTCCAGATAATACATCTTTGTACTGGGTGACTGTTGAGACAGTGGAAATGTTCAAGGATATCATTGTGCTGATCATTATGAACAAGAAGTCAGATTGTTACAAAAGATTATGACGTACGGACAGACAGACAGACCGCAACATCGCTTAACATCAGGCGAGATGGCGGACAAATGCAAGCCTATTATTAAATTATAAAAAAACTGCCTCGCTAGTAATATAACCCAGGACTTACTGCTCATAAGGCAGACATGGTACCACTGGGCCGTACAGGTCGTAATATTGAACATTAAAAGGTTACCGCTAGGGTCGAGAGCATGTATATCGCTGAGCAGCGTTCTCTGTGAGGCGGCCACCATGTCTCGGAACTTCCTCGCTTCTTTGAGGAAATTTTCGCATTCAGAACACAGCAGCAGCGACACGCGGAGGTCTCTTGACACCTGGAATCAATACGAAATACTAGATCAGATGAAATTAGGGCCAGCCAACGGTCCCCAGATTTATCCTAGTTTTGGGGTGGATCCGGCTTTCTTGGCAAGCCCCCCTTTCCCACTGGGCACTCTGGGCACTTGCCCAGGGCCCCGCCATCGTTCCCGCCAGATCACCAAACAATAACCGATATTTATTACTGAAAAACATATTTATTTCGAAATAATCCATGGATAATGACTGACTACAATACCTACTTGCTTATTAGCTTCTGCATGCCCGAAGCTACTCTACTTTCGCCCGAAAGTAGTGCTCTGTCGAGGTCAAGGCTCCATTATCCTCATATGCCCAGGGCCTCCAATAACTTAAAGACGGCCCTGGTTCTTCGCATTAAACAATTGTCTGGGTCGTTAACAAGGAGAATGATGATCAAATAATCCGAAATGATGCAATAACCATCCACTCCTTTGTAATGTTAAAACAACACGTTAGAGGTCGGTTGAATAAATTAACATTTGTTTTAGTCCCCCTTTTTTTGAGTGATGGCACCAAAACACATAATTTATATAAGTACTAAATAAGTCACTGCCATCTGAGCCACTGGAGCAACTGTGTGCCAGCATCCCAGAGCCTCGCTCCGATATTTGCAGGAGCTAGGTTGGCTCAGGTAGGTGAGAAATGGTAGGGGGAAATAAATGCACAATACACTACAAACAGGATGTGTATGACTTACCACTCCTATCTATGCTAATATTATAATGAGGAAAGATTTGTATTTTTGGATGCTTGTAATGAAATAACTCAAAAACTACTGAACCGATTTTAAAAATTCTTTCACTGTTGGGAAGCTACGCTATCCCCGGGTGAAATAGGCTATATTATATTTTGTAGCGAGGCCAAGGGCCGAGTTTACACCTGTGCGACGCCGGGACGTGCGGCTAGTCCCTAATAAGAATAAGTCATTGGTGCAGGGCCGAATATCCAGCCGGATGCCGTCAGATGCCACCATCACATCATCAGTAAACGTCCACTGCTGAACACAAGCCTCCCTCTTAGCGAGGTGTGTTGTCAATATCCCCACGCTTGGCAGGCAGCTTGTGGATAGCAGTATGTTCACCGTGTACTAATAGGACGCTGCTGCCCGTCCTCCAGTGGTTCTGGTTGTAGATTTAGGACTTTGGTTATGTCCTAAAACTACGTCCACTATCCAGATGCCACTATCTCTCAATAAATATTGCCAAATAACATACCTTTATATTTAAGCATTCTAGCATATTCCAGACGTTCACAACTCTGTATATATCTCGCTTTAGGCAACATCGACAAGGACCGTACTGTTTGACTATTGTGTCTTTCCCATATGTTCTTTTCCTCAGTACTGATGATGTGGTGTGAGATTCTGCAAAAATAAAATCAATAGTATCTCAAAATCTTTTCATTATCAACTTATTACTTCCAATTGCCAAGAGTTCTATCGTAAAACTCTAAGAAGGAAAGTTTGAGAGTGAACTTCGTTAAATTACTGATATGAAATAAACAATTTTGTCTCACAATAAAGGGTTTTGCAAGGTCGGTATGGGCCGGAAGGGGTCAGAATGGGCCGGAAGGGCCTGGGTGGCTCTCAAGCCTGGGGCCCTAGGCTGGCTAGGCTGCGCGCGCCCCCTGTACTACCTACCACCTGCCCCACAAACCAGGCCCGTGGGGGGCCCGGGGCCCAGATGGCAAACGCCAGCTTGACTATATGGTCAGGCCGACGCTGGGGTTTTGAGCTGAAGGTGAACCAAAAGGAGCTCATAACAGATTGGTGTTGAGGGTCTGCAAGTGGTCTTATGAGGACGGCCTTTAATATATATTGGATTTGCCGTATTATAAAGTTTATATTGTACCTTTATCTGTTAGTTTTGAATCCGTAGCCTGTATCTTGGTGTTGCTGGTGTATTTGACAGTTGGCAGGTTTGCAATGTGTTTGACAGTTGGTAGGTTTGCAATGTGTTTGACAGTTGGCAGGGTTGCAGTGTGTTTGACAGTTGGCAGGTTTGCAGTGTGTTTGACAGTTGGCAGGTTTGCAGTGTGTTTGACAGTTGGCAGGGTTGCAGTGTGTTTGGCAATTGGCTTGTTTATAGATAGTGCTGATTGGGCAGGCAAATCTGTAATAATATTCACAATTAAAATGTTTTATTAACAAGCATTGATTTACAAATATACACTGTTTTTTACATGAATTACTCCTCGTTTGACCACCAACTCGCCTGTTGGTAATTGAAGTTGTGGTTGAAGATGAAGCACACAGACTTAGAAGATACCTATTCAGTCTGGTATACTCTGGTTACGCGGAAAGGTTGTCTAAACCGAAAGGGGTCCGTTATACTTATCATTATCAACAACTTTTATGACTAACCTTGGAACAATCCTAAAATCGCATCGTAAAATAAAATAAAAATAAAATATTACAGTTATAACATATATGGAACAATACCGCCTTTTTAAATTCTACTATAAGTAAAGACAAACAGGTTTATTTTCTCTGAAACTTGATTTAGTGCTTGCAACATCTGAATCAATGGTTTCTTAGCTAGTAAGTTAGTCCTACCGCGGGGGACCGAGAACAACTGCAGCCTCCGCCAGCGCGCTACGTACATATATATGTTGTTCCAGTATTTTGTAGTGTTAAAGACAATTTTCTACGGACCAGCTGATTTTTGCGATTTCTGAGATCCTCCATAATAAAAGTTGTTAAGAATGATGGATACTATGAATTTCTATCAGCTTAGTACACCCTTTCCGCGCACCCCAGTATAGTTGTTGGGTTTGGTACAAAATTCACTAAAAAGGTGACCTGTACCTACCTAAATATCAATTTAGATACAGTTTAGAAAGCTTGCAACAAATATAGATTAAATGCACAGGTTGCCTTATTACCTGACTGCTCAAGAGTGTGTAATATTTTACGGGTGCATGTACTTAATTTATTTTTATATTGCTTCCATTGCCAGAACTCTTCCAAAATGAGTGCAAACTCTTATTATCGATTTAGAATGTTTAAGAAAGTTCTAGAAAATTCTGGCATGATCTAGAAAATTCTAAAATGAGTGCACACTATTATAATCAATTTAGAATGTTCGAGAAAGTTCTTTTATGTGTGAAATATATGAAAGTTTTTTTTTACACCATTAAACAAGCGATGTATTTTTACCCGAGCAACACCGGGTTTCGCTGCTGGTAAAGCTATAAAAGGTTCCTATGGTGAAAATAAATTTAACTCGAATTAATAACACCTCACTCATCAGAATCGGTCAAGCTATTTAGGCTTATAGCAGGCAATATACAAATATTAAAAAAAACATATATACGCCCGCAACATTATCCTCCTTCTTGGGCATTCAGGTAAAAAATTAATGAAAATGGAAACTCACCAACTTCATCATCATCACTTTGTTCGTCATCATCATCAAACTCATCTTTACTAGGATGGTAATCATCATCACTATCACTGAAAGCATTATAATCAGGAGTACTTTTCTTCTGTTCTTCACTAGAAATTTCAACTGTATGATCTACACCAACATGTTGATCACCATCATCCACGTCCATAGCATATTCCTGAACTACGTTGAGCGGGTCTGCCAAGGTAAGAGGTACATCCGCCTGTGTGATCGCTGTCTGCAGGATATCATTCTTCTTGGTTTCTTTTTCCTTCACATTCGACTCGATTCCTGAAGTGAGAAAAATTTGTTTATTATTTCCTTTCTACCATACCACAGGAAAGCAGGTTCCTTCTTTATTCGAAAAGTGTGAACAAAGCTATTCATTATCTATCACAATGATACACAGGTTTAATCTTTATTCGAAAAGTGTGAACAAAGCTATTCATTATCTATCACAATCATACACAGGTTTAATCTTTATTCGAAAAGTGTGAACAAAGCTATTCATTATCTATCACAATCATACACAGGTTTAATCTTTATTCGAAAAGTGTGAACAAAGCTATTCATTATCTATCACAATCATACACAGGTTTAATCTTTATTCGAAAAGTGTGAACAAAGCTATTCATTATCTATCGCAATCATACACAGGTTTATTCTTTATTCGAAAAGTGAGAACAAAGCTATTCATTATCTATCACAATCATACACAGGTTTAATCTTTATTCGAAAAGTGTGAACAAAGCTATTCATTATCTATCACAATGATACACAGGTTTAATCTTTATTCGAAAAGTGTGAACAAAGCTATTCATTATCTATCACAATCATACACAGGTTTAATCTTTATTCGAAAAGTGTGAACAAAGCTATTCATTATCTATCACAATCATACACAGGTTTAATCTTTATTCGAAAAGTGAGAACAAAGCTATTCATTATCTATCACAATCATACACAGGTTTAATCTTTATTCGAAAAGTGTGAACAAAGCTATTCATTATCTATCACAATGATACACAGGTTTAATCTTTATTCGAAAAGTGTGAACAAAGCTATTCATTATCTATCACAATCATACACAGGTTTAATCTTTATTCGAAAAGTGTGAACAAAGCTATTCATTATCTGTCATAATCATATACAGGTTCATTCTTTATTCGAAAAGTGTGAACAAAGCATTTCATTATCTATCACAATCATACACAGGTTTATTCTTTATTCGAAAAGTGAGAACAAAGCTATTCATTATCTATCACAATCATACTCAAAAGATGAATTCTTTATTCAAAAATTGAGAGCAATATTTTCATTATCTAACAAGTAGGCTTTGTCCGTCTGGACTTGTCCGGAGTTTTAGACCTTTATCTGGTCTTTGTAATTAGTCCATATTTTTTAGCTTGAATGGTATAATACGAGAAATGATATTATAACCACTTGACAGCTCATCCTTTACCCCGCTGTGATGAAAAGGTACTGAATTTTCAGCATGATCTTTTTCGAGCGGGCCAATCGTAGGCGCGAATCGAATTAATGACTTCTGTTTTCTCCAATCACAAGCGCCATACGATACACAACCCATACACAAGTGGTTTCATTATCTTTTAATACGAGTAATAAAACATAAACAATTGTTAAAAATCAGTCTTTATTTATATAACCAATTGTATAAATTTGATATTTGAGGTAATTTTCCATATCTACCTGTAAATATAAAACATAGATTCAATATTTTAGCTAATTAACTAGAAACCAAACACATCATTATTCTAATTTAAATGCCATTTAATCAAGTTATACTATTTTCATTCGTTTATTTGCTCTGATAACTGAATCAAAAAACTATTTATTTCACTGAAGTAGGATATAACTAACTAGCCGTCCGCCCCGGCTTCGCACGAGTGTAAGCTCGGCCTTCGGCCTCGCTACAAAATATAATATAGCCTATGTCACCCGGGGATAGTGTAGCTTCCCAACAGTGAAAGAATTTTTCAAATCGGTTCAGTAGTTTCGGAGCCTATTCATTACAAACATACAAACATACAAAAATAGGTACAAATCTTTCCTCTGTATAATATTAGTGTAGATATTAGTGTAGATTGCCCTTTTTAAAAGACGACTGCCTTTTTTATTGAAATCTTCCTTCACAAAATGGTCTTCACATATGAATCGAATCTCATGAAGCTTTTCAATGGGCACATATACAAGGTCTTCTTTACCAACTGCACGAATCCACTCTTTACATCTGTACCCTTAGTACAAGATTTGACAGTTTTCGAAAACTTTTTTCGTTTCCGTATTGTCCCATACATTTTAGTAAAGCGCCTCTAGCGGAAACGCGGATGAACTAAAATCGGTAGTAGAAGAGCAAGGAATATACTACTCTCTAACGAGAGAAGAAGGGTATCATTCTATAAATAAAAGTTTGAAATTCACCGATACCACCGTTAGCCAAACTTTACTAATTATTATTTCAATTATGTATTACTTATTTTTATTAATATTATCACTTAGCGATGGGATATGAAAGCGAATATTTTATTTGGAACGAAAAACATGTTTTTTAAGGAAATTCTTAATTCATAAATGTTATATAAAAATAAACCCGGGTTAAGACCATCGCCTCGTGAAGGGATCTTGAAATAACGAAGGTTTCTTAAATTCTAGAAATGAAAATATAAATATTAGATAAGATTATTTATTTTTTAATATGCGCATTTTCCTTTGCAAAGATTTCGTTCTTTCATCTTCACCAAACTCTCTATTTTTCACTACCACGTACCTTTTAACGCAAATATAAAACGTTGACATAATAATGTGATTTTTGTTTGCATTATAATGTTGTTGACAATTTGTTAAAAATCCAAAATCCACCTGAGAGAGAGCTACGATATAAAGTTTTCTCTCACGTGGTGTCAACTCATTCAATTTCTTAACATAGATGGACTTCAAGGTACCTGTTTTCTTTTTTGTTAAGGGTTTTGATGCTGGATTAGAATGAGTTGACGATGGTCCCGGTTGCCAATCAGAAGATAGACTTGGTTTAAAAATCAGCTGTTTTTCTAAAGAGAGGTCTATTTTAACACAGTCTTCAGGTTCTTCTTCGAAGTTTATCAATTGCTCGGACTGTTTATGGACATTCTGGACCTTTGGAACATCAGCACTTTGCTGATCCAAAGCCGTCTCATTTGTTGATATTTCCATTGATTGTACTGCATCACTTTCTTTGTTAGGTACTGAGAATTTTCCTAAATTTTTCTTGCTGCTGTCGGTAAAACAATGGTCTTCAAAATGTCTTTTGCACAATACTTTGTTGCTTTTAAAAAGCTGAGTTAAAGCATCCGCAGACGTCCAGTCTTTTTCTGACCAACAATACTCAGCCCAAGCTCTCGCTCTGCAAATAAGAACATAATTGGATTTCATCAAACAGTAGCTGGTATGGTTTGTAGCGCCTTTATGTATCACACAAAAGCAAGTAAAAAGACAAAAGAAAGAGGATGTGAAAACAATTCCGCCCCATACCAGAGTTGGTAGCTCATCTCATTAATGCATGCAACCAAGATTAAAATTCTTACAAAAACTGGCAACTCTCCGGGTCATCATAGCTACCGCAGAGATATAGTTTTCTAATCTTCGCAGAGAAAAACCTTGGTTGCGTGCGTCAATGGCACAGGAAAGATTGTCCGGGCTAGCTCTCCTAAATATAAACAAAGATGTGAACCTGGCTTATGATGAAATTATTAATGTTTTCGCAAAAAGGTAGCTTGAATTTGTAATTTAAGTAAGCACCTAAATAAAATATAAAATGTATACATTTAATTTAATTTGTTATCCTTTGAAGTTATAAAAATTTCATCATAATTCGTTCAGTAGTTTAGAGTCTAAGAGTGACACTGTGATGTGCAAACAAACACACATTTATTTTTGTAAGTTTCGTGAGGGGAACAAACTAACATTTTACAGGTTTATTAGTTTACTACACACTAGTACACTAGTATTAGCCCCACGGCTTTGCCCATGTTGAATTATACACTGTACAAACTCTTGGTCAGAGCGTCATATATTTTGTAAAGACCTCCTTTGTAAGAATGTACTAACGATCATGAGCAAGTTCATTCTCAGACTCACACTTGGCTGATTTTCGGGTGGCTATGATCACAACCTTTTTTAAGGGCTAGATCCGTGCCTGAATCAAGTAATATATTAGAAAATTTCACAAATGAAACATACCTTTTGACGTTAGTTTTTCCGGGCTTAGGAAACCGGTGGAATGACACCGCACCATCCTGAATAGGAGTTACTCCACATTTAGCGCACTTCCTATACGCATCCGTAGACATAATTGAAGTTTTATTCCATCTATTCAAAGAATGATTTCGTCGTCGCGAGCAGTCTCCAGCATACCTACAACTATGGTCCAATATCAGAAAATAAACACAGCACAGGTCGTTGTCGCGAGTAATCTCCAGCGAACAACTATGGTCCAATATCCAAATCACAATCGCTTTAACATATTATTATATTCATGAAGAATATCACGATTCCGAAATATCGAAATTTGAAACGAAAGAAAAGAAAAATAACAGACGAAATTTTTCGAATGACGTTTTTTTTTTTTTTTTGTTTTGTTAAAATTTTCATGACCGTGGATTCAATGTCCTTTAGTCGTAATATTAATCATGTTTACATAATATTAAAAGCGTCAAACAAGTCATAGTCACGGTTAGAGTCAAGCTAAGTAAGTCACAGTCAAGTCAAACTCATGCCCTTGTAAAGTGGTGGAGACTTTACAAGAGGCTCCTATGGAGTTTTAGAAACAACACGAAAAGACGTTTCACGTTGTTATATCAGTTGTCCACTCTCGAGCACGTTTACGAGCACTTAATGAATAATAATTAATCATTTAAAACACATTAACACTCGAAAATACACAAGTTTAGGAAAATAATTCAACGAGCCGACATAATATTTACCACGTTGGCGCCCCAACTCCTTTTCGAACGTCATAAATACAAAATTGCCAGCACAATGAAAAAAATTTGGTATACAGTAAAATTATTTTACAGACTTAATAAATGAATGCAGCTATTAACTATAAAACATTATGATGATAAAATACAGATAAGGTGTAGCTATAAATACAGAATGTTTTTTCTTTTATATGGTAAATATATACATTAATACCCTACATTTTATCTTCCCTATGTATTGGATATTAATTTTAATTTGGTTGCACATAATGATCCGCAACTCACACTATTCCAATATGTATGTGTGTGTACTGGCAAAAGTTTGTCTATTGAAGATACAACCCCTTGGAGAAGAGACGGCAGTCGGCACTCCGAAAAAAAACAACATAGTAAAGTATGCAACAAGCATTCTCTAATGCCAACATAACGTGACTGATGTGATGACAGCTTTATCATGACAACCCAATGACAATTCTACCAACATAACAAATCAAATAGGGATGTCTTGAGCTGTACTGCTTGTCTATCGATAGTTGGCTCATAAATTTTCCTGATACACTAATATTTAGAAATTAGACAACAATTTTTATATCAAATATGATAATATTGCAAAAAACATTTAGGGCCGGTTTTTTGATCCGTAGTTAAGCCAACTAATGGTTAAAAAAGTTAACAAATTGTTAAAATCCCAATATTTCGGTTTTTTGATTCATAGTTAGCATGATCAGTGGTCAAAAATGTAACCATTAGTTACAATATTTAACCACCGCTCTAGGTTGGGTTAACCAAGATGGCGGCTAGTTAACTGAGGTTGCAACAGCTGTTTCGTGTGATTTTAATAACCACGTACTTAATAATGAATTCAAATATTGTGTGTCACTTTAATACCTATTTCGGAGAGTTCATCAGAAGATGTAATAATATTTGTGATTATATTTTAATAAGAAGACCGAAGATATTTAGATCAAGAAATCTGCCTCTAGACCACAGGGATGACGGTTTTTCAAAGCGCTATAGATTATCGAAAGAAACCTATGTGTGATGTGAATCGTAAGTGAAATAGAAAGTGATTTAAGCACACCAACCACGAGGAATCATGGCATTACATCCACTGAAACAATTATTTCTTATATTAAGATTTTATGCTACCGGCTCATCAAATATAAATAGCCAGGGGGCCTAGACAAGAGCCACACGCTACTTTTTCCTTTCCTTTCCCTTAGCGTTAACGCCGCTGCGTTAGCGTGACCAAAACGGTAGACAAGTTACACTCAAAACGCCTAACGCACATTCCGCAGCGACTAACGCTAGTAGCGTTAGTAAATCTATATTCTCTATGGAACAACGTGTTGCAGTTGTCAATTGAAATGTCATTCATCTGTCGTGATGCTAAAAATTCATCTATTCGAAGAGAAAATGTTATTTTTCATTTCTATTTTCAATCATATATGAGTACCTAACTAACAAACTACTTAGCTAGGTCAGACCTCCGTCTAATGATAGGTACCATCACAGCTCACTGCGAGCGAAACAATCACTTGTACAAAATTGGAGCTACGATAGGCCTGTGGCTGACTACATGAAAACGAGACCGTGGAGCATGTCCTACTGCACTGCAAGGCCACATAACCAGAAGACATAAGATTAAGGTTGGAACTTCTTGAAGAAACTCAACAACAAGTCTTCCAATACCTCAACACACGGTGAAATACGGATAGAACAGTTTAGTCAGTGACCCAAAGCCGTGCTCTGTTATTAGTTGTTTTAAAGAGCTCGGCTAGTTTTTGTAGGCTGACGAGCAAATGCACAATACACCCCAAGCAGGATATCACTCCCACTTTGAATTAGAACCCTTAGCCGTGCGGATTAGAAATGTAGAATTAAAATTGGAGCTACGATAGGCCTGTAGCTGAGGCTGTCTACAAGAAAGCGAGACCGTGGAGCATGTCCTACTGCACTGCAAGGCCACATAACCAGAAGACAAGATTAGGTTGGAACTCCTTGAAGAAACTCAACAAGTCTTCCAATACCTCAACACACGGTGAAATACGGATAGAACAGTTTAGTCAGTGACCCAAAGCCGTGCTCTGTTATTTGTTGTTTTAAGGAGCTCGGCTAGTTTTTGTAGGCTGGCGAGCAAATGCACAATACACCCCAAGCAGGATATCACTCCCACTTTGAATTAGAACCCTTAGCCGAGCCGTGGATTAGAAATGTAGAATCAAAATTGTTTATATCCAAGGAAAATCCACAATGTATGTATAAATATCTCTGTGCCTTTGGCATATTTTGTGAAAAAGGGAAAAGGAATTAAGTAATTAACAGATTAAATATGTTACTGAAATAAAAAAACATTTTTTATTTGATTTTTTTTATCTTCAAACACTTATTTACAAATGCCAAGATAGAGATAATTTATTTGCACAAAGCAAGAGTAAATAAATCTTAAAATCTAGAAAGATTTATTGTAAAAACTGTGAACAAAAAGTATGGTAGTATCAACAGTCTGCCCTTTATGAGCGTACAGTAACATAAGGTAAGTATTATGCTAACTTATAAATAACAGTTATTATTTCTCTTTATTTCACTAAATTCTCGGGTCTAGCCCGGACATTTGGTTGGCATTGGTGGAGCCGAAGCCAACACAAAGAGGCCCTTTTGAATATAAAATACATGCAACTATGAAATATGCATAAAAAGGAATATGAAACTATTGTACGGTATAGGATTAAAAAAGTCTGGGCTGTTGAGGTGAACAACTTGTGGATGGAATAACAGATCTATAGAATGAGAAACGGCACTTATCCTGTCTCATCTCAAAATATATTTAGGCAGGTGATGACTTGCCACCCACTGAATGGGCCTCCCATAAAGGCTGCCGTATCTTGGCACCGGAAGGGCAACATTGACGTGGGTAGCTTAGGGTGTAGAGAGGTGTGCTGCACTTTCACTAAGAGCTACACGCGGCGTTATGCCCTTTAACAGTTATTATTATTATTAACAATAAAATTGTAATTAGTCATCAAAATATTACTTCATCTTGTAATATCCTTTGGAAATAAGCCATAACTTAAATTTAGTTTACAATATTTTTTTTCTCAAATATCAATAGTTAAAAGATCATGTTATGTTAATTACCAGATAGACATTTCTATAAATGCAAAATAAATAACAAATCTTAGCAGCTAAATCATCAATCTGTAAGTATCATATTTTTCACTATTTCACGCCCCGCCTTCTACCTTCTGTATGAATCCTCTCCATCCTAAGGTTGCCTGGAAGAGATCGCTCTTAGCGATAAGGCCGCCGATTGTTACACTAGTTTGTTTTGTTTAAAGCTATTCTATCGTGTAATATGTTATTTGTGGTGTGAGCAATAAAGAGTTTATCTATCTATATATCTATCAATCTCGGTATTTGCGAGATGAGTTTAACGCAAGTTTAACTTTACTTAACCGGTGTGAGCCGACGTCCCATCAGTTTATAGCAGTGGAGGTAGTGAGGGGGGAGGCACAAAGTCACTTTAACTGATTTCGCTAGGAACCAAAGCGTTTACTACCAGCAGGGTATGAAACCAGTGTGTTACCTATTCTACAGATGGTGTCAAAGCGAAGCCTTCTGTAAAACCATTTAGCAGGTCTTAGCAGTATTGTTAAACACATTCTTCTTATCACATAAATTCATGAAGGATCATCAGAAGAAAAGTACACTGACTCCCAAGGAGAAGATGCAAAACAAAATTGCAACTTATCCTAATCCGCTGTACTGCCACACCTGCTGAGTGCCCCTAGCGCTGAGATCGGGCAGGGGGATTACAATCTTGACAAAAGACTATTTAGAACAGCTCTGCCTTGAAGTAGTTCGTTTTGACTACCTGCAAAAACAGGAACATTATCTTGTGGTAGATCTTCTTCGATCAAAGATAGAGCAGGTTCATCTTCTTCGACCAAAGATTGAGCCGGTATATTGGCGTCCAATGCCATGTTGTGTAATACACAGCAAGCAAGCACCATTTTCCCAGCTACAATGGGATGGTAATGTAATGTTCTGTGCTTTAGTAAGCAGCGCCAACGGGATTTTAGTAGTCCAAAATAGCGCTCAATTCGGTTTCTTGCCTGCACGTGTCTCAGAGTATACATTTCTTCACGGGAGCCAGCTGCTGCGTTCAGTATAGGGGTCATCTTCTCTGAAACCTGTAATAAAAGTATTTTTACAAATCAAATTCTACCCATGCATTGCAGTTCCAGTTTGAAGGGACAGATGGAAGAACGGTGCCAGTGAAATTATAGGCTTTTCATCAGAGTGGTAGGGAAATAGTTTTGACCAAAATGCTTACAAAAAAAAACTGCTTTTTACATAAGTAATGTTACAGAACCTAACCTAACCTAAAGTAGGTATAATATTGTTCACCTACTTATTGGAAAAGTGTTCTTAGAACATCTGTATCCCATAAATTTAAGTTTTTTTTGTAAAACTTGCTCCATCCTTATTTGGGCTCGTTCTTGTTGCGACCTCGGAAACAATCCATTTATTCATAATGTTGGGATGGTTAACTACCTACTATGGTTATGGTTTATGCCTTAAATACTTGGTGTATGCACCTACTAACACTTTGGTTAGGTCTAACTTACCTTAATCTCAAAACTTATTTCCCGGGTGCCTTTAAGGTTTGTATAATGTCGAAGATCGCTGCAAAGCATCCGGAAACACTGCTAGTTAAGCCGAAATCGACGAATAAACTCAGAGTCATCTCGGCATCTCTTCGATCGTTTCCAAGCTATAGCGATTTCTTCCTCTTGCTCGGCGTCTTTCTCTCGTTTCCTCTTGCAGCCCACAGCAATCTTAAAGCTTGCATTTTAGCACAAATGTAAGAAAACTCCGCAAAAAATAAAAAAACCGCCTCAAACATTTGATAAATCAAAACCCGCAACGACAAGCGACAGGGAGTTGGGTCACGCTAATAAAGAGTGTTGTGGAAAAGAAAAAATAGCGTTTACTCCTGTCAAACATGGCATTTGTCTACCATTTCTATGAGAAGTCGCACGTGAGGAAACGCTAACTTTTCCGCACGCTAATTTTGATGGGCATTTGTCTACCAATCTTGCAGCAGTCACGTGACATCTCTCAAGCTAATGTCAGTTTCATACATTTTTTCCTTTCCGCAGGCGTTAACGCTAACAGAAAGTGGCTCTTGTCTAGACCCCCAGATGGATTACGGCGAACAAAAAAAACACGACAACTGACCCTTATTTTTGAAACATGTGTGCGTAGTCGTTTGATGTTATCAGTTTGAAATTCACGTAGTTTTGAATGCGGATGTGTGCGTGAGTCGTGTATTTATACTGGGAATTCACGTAGTTTTGGAAGCGATTTTGACTTCACTTTAGCAGTACACCGTAATCTATCTGTATTTTTTATTTCATCTAAGGCTACAGGCAATATGCAGGAATGTTCCTACGGAGAAGTGTATGAAGTTTCAAAATCAACTGCCTGCAAAATTTATTCACGGCAAATTTGTCCCAAATTTAAAGATTTTATTGTAGGTAATGCAACGCACGCTTGAAGAAATGATAGTTAATATTTTTTTAGTAGGTACAAGTGTTTTTTTAACAGCTAGAAAATACCACGAACGGACATGAAATCAGTAATCATCTTATCACAAAAAAAACACTGACATACGACTTACATACTCGACAAACTAACAGTGACATAGAAATTTCGTCAAAAATGACAACTTTTATTAAGTATTGCCATGCAAAAAAACACCTCCCTAGCGCATTTACGACTTATTTTGTGGTATGCCAGTGTTTCTTGTATTGGCAACATTAGTAACCATAGTCAACTTTAACTATAGTTAAAATGGGATCAAAGAACGAATACCTGGTTTAGCCGTTGGTTAGCTAGTTAACTATAGTCAGTTTAACAAATGGTTATGTCGATTTTGACCACGGATCAAAAAACCGGCCCTTACTAAAAATTAAATTTATGATTTTTTGCAGTAGTACATAAATACTTACGACTTAATAAGACTTCACAGTAATATATTATTAAAATAGACATCCCGCTTGAGCAAAAAAATGAAAAACCATATATTACATCAACAAATATCCAGTAACTGTTTTAAACTTTCACGGATTTTTTATCAAAAAACCTAAACCTAGAGTGCCGCCGGCAGAGGGGCAGGACCCAAACCGGAAAGTGGGTTAAAATTGACTTCTAAGATTTTATTACATTGTTAATTATCAACTCGGCGAAGACCGTCTGTCGGGAAAGATCGTACAACAAGAATTACCACGAATTCAGCAGAACTACGCAGATGATGGCAATACCATCACCGGAACAATAAAACCATTTAAGTTCTTATCAATTGATATAGATGGCGGTATTTATAGTGTGAACGGAAAAAAATGCGGTTGTTAATTTAGTACGGTGAGCACCTTTGCATTGGAGTGTGCCACGAGCTTACAAAAAAAAAGATTTAAAAAGAAAACTCAGATATTCAACAGATCTATGCAAGTAAGTTTATTCTTCATTAATTTATCTATTTGATTAGTAAATTACATTTGTATTATAGACGTTTTTTAGTAATTTATGGTTGATGAAAATAAAAACTAACCTCAAAATATGTTGCGGGGAAGTCCGTCTAGATCTTGGAGGGTAATAAATGTCATATGCCGGTCTTCGCCTCTTACAGAAATCGTCAACCTTTGGTGTTTTGTTAAGCCTTTCTAGAATACCTATATAAATTATCAAAGTGTCCTAAATATAGAGTTCTACAAAGTAGCACATACTATAAAATCAAGAATATATGTCCGATTTTTTTATAATGTTATGTATCTTGTATAATCAAAGTATATGGGTAACATATGTGTAGGTTTTCAGTTCCGTACTCAAAGGATACAAAATTCTGCTGTCTGTCCATTCGTCTGTCACAGGGTCAGCACCGTGAGCACACTCTCGTGAGTGACGGTGAGTGATTATTTCAACCAATCAGATTTGCTGTTATGGTCACGTGACCGATTTTCTATTGATCTGATTGGGAGAGATAATTAATTACTTATAGTCACTCACGATAGGGTACTAGGCGTAATTTATTTCAATTTTTAATTTTAATTTATTTCAGCCATGGGAAAATATACGCGAAAAACGGAAAAAGGGTCGTATTCGAAAAAGAAATTAAAAGAAGCTATACTAGAAGTTCAAAGTTTTGCACCCCTGGAACTGCAACGTATGCCGGTCTTACCCGACAATTGCAGCATCTTGCGAAATAAGCGTAATAAAACCTTACTCCTGAGAGTTAGGGTACAAATATTAAGTTGTTACAGGAACTGGTGTTCGTACACTGATTCATTCACACAGGTCTTCGTATCTATAACTACGCCAACTACCGCTAACCAGGGAAATTTGCCACTAGACGGTCTTAACCGACATGGGAGCCAAATCCGTCTATTTCTCTGTGTTTTCAAAAATCGTTTTTATTTTCTGAACTGATAGTTTCTGTCATTTTGACATATTTATTGTCAGATCATCTAAATATATTATTATCTAGTTTAACCAAATTTGGATTTAAGATTATAGAATAGCCAAAATAAGACCATTTGTATTTTTTTTAATTTTGTATGCCGGTCTTCGCCGAGTTGACCTGTATTCAGTTTAATTTAGATTTTATTTAGGTATTTATTTAGCTACTTTATTATTTTAAGTTTTAGTTTTTAGTTAATATTTAAATTTATGTTAATTTTTTGTTTTTTAAGTTACCTTTGTTACAATATATCAACCTAACATGAAATAAAACTAGCTCAACTTACCAATATAAGAATGATGAGATGTTGATGGTTCACTTAAATTTTGATTCATTTTATTATACTTAACTACATGAAGAGGAAATTCAATCATCATTTCATCTGGTAATGGTTCAGAGGTGATACCTATTGATGGAATAGCATTTTTCTTGAGTTGCGTTTTTTTCTTTTTAAAATCTTTTGGTTTAAAATGATTTCCACATATGTATTTTAATTGGTGCAGTTTTTCTATAGGTACATGTACTAAGTCTTCGTTACCCGTTACTTTAACCCATTGTTTACATCTGTAAGTAATGATTGTATTATTATTATATAATTTAAAATAAAGAACAGCAATTATCGATATCGATAGATGTCTAATCTTTACGCAACACTTGTTTACAAACCTGTAATATATTTTGCAAATTTTAGACCTAAATCTCAACTGAATCCCTCTATTTATTGATAAAAAGCTTGAGAAAATAAACAAATATATATTGAGTTTACTTACTGATCTTCATTTAAGGGAAATTTAGCCATAAATTTACGTTTTTCGTTATTCACCCGGCTTGTTTTTATATCACATATTTCACATTTAATTTTACTCATGCTGCTTTTTAAAGAAAAGCAATGCGCACTGTATTTATGGGCACACGTGAAGGTGCTAGTCTCTATCTAATACACTGAAATGCGAAAATAACAAGGATCTGTATATGCGCGAAAAGTTTACACAGACTGACGGATCACGCTTTGACATGACATCTAGACGACACACACACGTCTAGCTAGATGTCAAAGCGTGATCCGTCTATACAAGAGCAACACCAAAATCCAAAGTAGTGATACGGGTTTCTACATTTTTCGGATTTGGTTCGATAGTCGCCATTAATTATCATGCACGATTTATAAATAAAAAAACCCATTGAATATTCGTCAGCTTCTTAATCTGGTGACTATAATGTACAACACACAGATTAGAAGATCTGTGGTACAACATGATATTTGCCGACACGATATTGTACGGCATAATAATGTACAGCATGATAATTGATAATACGCGACGATAATTGATAATGATATTTCTAGCGGGATGATAATACGAAGGAGAAATAACTAAGACGGATTGAAGAAATATTTTGAAACAAAACGGGAAGCTATGAACAGATTGAGCACTTGTTTTGAAGATACCGGCTGTGACAGACTGACAATCTAATATAATGCGGTTGCCATTGTCATATTAATAGAAAGTACCTACTTAAAATACACAAACATTTTTCAGGTTGTATTATTGTGTTTTGTATAATTAACTTAATTCTTATGTAGTTAACATTTAGCTTTCCAAAAATGTTTTAATATGAATTTAATATAATATGCATAAATCTTCAATCAAAAATATACAAAGATGCCACAATGACGCGCTAATCGCGGCAATACTCAATATGTCTGGACTCAATACGCAGCCAGATTGGATCCACAGTCACGCGATAGTTGCACAAACAGTAACACACTGTAAGACGCGTAACAGACACGTCAACATGGCTGACGAACCACCGTCTGACCAACGGAGAGAAAGAGAAAATCGTCTCTTTCTCTCGGGAGAGAAGTTCCCACTTGCGATTCAGACATAATCGCAGTCTCGCTTGCTCAACGACGGTTCACAAGTTTTGAAGATGTTGTGCAAATCGAACAGACATTAGAGAACTGAGCTGTAAATGTATAAATATACGGTTGATATGGTAAAATTATGGTAAAGGTATGGTAAAGTTTTGTTTCGATATAAATTGTATACAGCTATGTTTATATATGAAACTGCGGACGTTTATTGACTATCATTTTCTACGTGTTGTGACTTCTATGTATAATTTTTCGAAGGTATAAATATTCTACCCATGTTTCCCCATATGGTCATAATCATATTGGGAACAGTCAGCAAACCTAGCACGAGCCTTGACCAGATTGTCTTTCCACTGTTATTATCCCGCTAGAATCCCCGAAGACAAAACGTATCCATGTTCTGGTTCTGTCGCGTCTACGCGCGGATAAAAACGGTGGGAAGACAAATTTTCCACGGCCCGTGCTAGGCCTGCTGGCACAGAATACATAAGTACAAGACTAAGGATAATTTGTCTTGTGGTGCCAGCCAGCTGTCGAGTTAAAATGGAATTTTCAGTTTAGGGACCTAGTATAGATGTCAGTGTGTTATTTGCAAAGTGACAAGGGTTAGAAAAGGGGTTCCCCCTGATTTTCACTTTATTTATTTCGTGACCATGGGACAGTCTTTCGGGATACAGTCGGAATAATAACAGGGGTTTACCTGGTAGTCAATATCGTCAAACAAGTTTCAATATTCATAGACAAGCAAAGTATTCTTTTTGCACCCCAAAATGGACATTCCTGCACCCCAGTTTTATTGGCAAAGCTGCGGATCAGGGATAATTCTGTGTGAATGCGGTCTGGACGAAGGAAACGTGGTCAACATATTTTTCGATTGTCCTAAATTAAAACGCTCTTTATATGATATCCTCCCTCCTAGTATCCCTCGTCCTACTTCCCTAAAATGTTTACTAACCCTCACCTCTACCCCATTAATTAACTCTATATGATGTAAGTTTATAAATATGAATAATATTAGATTGTAATCTTTAAATAACATATGCATGCTGATTGTACTAACATTATTATGTTATCCTATAATACCCTTATATATCCTACTAATAGTTGTGTTGTCTCTTTTGTTCTAGAATAATCAATTGAGAACTCGTGAACATAACACCGATCATATTATTAGTTAACGTCTTATGATACCGTTTACAAAACTGCCACGAAACGGACATTGGCAGAATTGTGACACCGTAGTCGCAGAGGCCATAAATACAAGAAGTCAAGTAATATCTTTGTTATGGTGTCACCAAGAGTTTTTTTGTGGTTTTAACTACTTATTCTGTGCAATCTGAAGGTGCTAATGGGGTTACTACGGTTGATTTATTTTACATTTTCTCAAGAACTGTGACCGCAACCTTTATCTACACTAATAACGAATTCATTTATATCTAAAGATTCTTAATTTAGATTATAAAAGTGCATCTAAACATGACTACCCAGCATGCTAAACATGATTTTTGCCGTTGTATTTATAAACATTTCAAGCCTATAGAAGCCATCAGCTTATTTTTCTTATACATATTTTCCTAATGCAGTTATTTAGTATAGAAAATTAACTTTCATCATTATAAAACATCGGACCCGGACATGTCCTAAAAGGACCCGGGTGTGTCCTAAAACTGCAACCAGAACCACTGAAGGATGGGCAGCAGCGTCCTAATAGTACACGGTGAACGTACTGCGATCCCCAAGCCGCCTGCCAAGCGTGGGGATTATGGCAACACCCCTATGAGGGAGGCGTTTTATCCAACAGTGGACGTTAATTGGCTGATGATATGATATTATAAAACATAGCCTATGGCACTCAGGAATAATGTAGCTTTCTGTTAGTCAAAGAATATTTCAAATTGTTTTAGTAGTTTCCGAGTTAATCTCCAACAAACAAATATACAAACTTTTTCCCTTTATAATATTAGTGTAGATTCAGATTTAATATTGTAAGAATACATAATAAAATATCAAATTAGAACCATTGTCATTTTTTCGCCAGGTGTTGAGTTGTGGAGACTGGAGTCTTGTTGTTGATAGATGAGGTGGTTTCTCTGGCTCTACAGTTAGTTCGTTCACATTCGGGCTTGCCATCTGAAAACATATACGTTTCAGGTCCTCGGGTGACATATTGTCATGAAAGTAACCAAACTTTCCAGTTATTTTTATTTAAAGGCCAAACTACTAAACCGATTTTGATGAAATTTTAACAAACAAGAAAAAAAAATTGAAAGGCCGTTAAAAATTCAGACATTAATTTGGTAATTAGCAAGCATTTCAAGTCATTGTTATTTTTTATTACATGTTATAACTTTTATTTTATAGCATATCTGGGTGTATTCAAGTCAAGTGTGAATAGAATAGAATAAACTTTTATTGTGTATAACTGTGTTAACAAAGGTCTTAAATATAATAAGTATCAACAGTCACTATCCTTACGGACATACAATAAATAAGTGCTTACAACTAGATATTAACTAAGGTAACAATATATTGATATTGAGATCAGTAGTTGTACTAGCTAGGTATACAATTATACATAATACTCTTTAAGAATAATAGAACTTTCTACTTTTCACTTACTAACTTTTTACTTTTCTCACACTGTACTTAATTATATGTACTTATATATACGAATCAGCCTTTGAACTATGCTATCCAAATATATGATTAAATTGGCTTGTAAAATCAAAATACTCATTTAAGTTATAAAACACATTTCCCAGGAGCCATTTCTTCAGACAGTTTTTAAATGAAGTGCCATGCATGGACTTTATATCTATTGGCAAGTTATTGTAGATTTTTATGGCTGTTATAAATGAACTTTTGTGGTACATTGCATTATTTACTTGAGGCATACATATATTTAGCTGGTGCTTATGGCGTAAACTTTCAAATCGTGTAGATTTTTTTTCAAAAAAATAATTGTTATTTTGTTTAATAAACAGACAGATCTCTAATATATAAATATTTGTTAATGTTAATAGACTATTTTCCTTAAATACATTACGAATCGTTTCAAAACTTTGTAATTTATATATGGCTCTTATACATTTTTTTTGTAGTATAAAAGTGGACTCTACATCTACAGAATTACCCCAGAAAATAATCCCATACTTCAAATGAGGGTAAACGTAGCCGTAGTATGCGGTTTTTGCAGTGTCTTCATTTGTGACGCTACTCAACATTGAGAGAACATAACTATATTTAGCTAGCTTTGTATTTAAACTGGAAATGTGTTTTTTCCAGTTTAAATGGCTGTCTAAAGTGACGCCTAAAAACTTTGTGTCGGATATTTCATTAATTTTTTCATTATTGTTGACAATGTTTAATTGAATAGGGGAAGCTTTATAGTTTCGAAATTGCATAACTTTTGTTTTTTGTGTATTGACAGTAAAGTTTATAGACTCTAACCAGTTTACTAATTCTTTAATTGTTTTATTGACTTCTTCTTCTAATTCGCCTGTACTTAGATTTTTTTGTTGTATATAGATCGTGGCATCATCGGCAAACATAACACAGAGATGTTTAGTGACTAATGGTAGTTCATTGATATATATTAAAAACAGCAATGGCCCAAGAATACTCCCTTGAGGTACTCCTATTAAGACTTTTTCAAAATCTGATTGGATTTGCTCAACTGTTTTTGTAGATTTTTTGTATGAAGTTATTGCAGATGATTGTAATCTGCCTGTCAAATAACATTTTATAAGGGACAGTGCCGTTCCCCTTATTCCTATGGTTTCTAATTTGTTTAGAAGAATTTCATGATTTACACAATCGAACGCTTTCGAAAGATCTAAGAACACTGCTACACCTTTTTTTCGTTCGTTTATGTCATCCCACACTTGTTTTAAAAATTTAAATATAGCTAATGAGGTGCTTTTGCCTTTCTGAAATCCAAATTGATTACAGTTTAGCGTGTTGTTTGAGTCTAAAAAAGAGGTTATTCTATTGAAGATAACTTTTTCAAATATTTTGGAGAAGTTTGGGAGAATAGCAATCGGTCTATAGTTCGCCATGTTATCTTTAGGTCCTTTTTTATGTAATGGTTTCACGATAGCTTTTTTTAAAATCAGTTTCTTCTGGGGCCTAGAAGAATCCAATTCACACTTGACTGAAGTTTGCCTAGAATCTAGCCAAACGTGAGACATCGTAGGCCGCATCATCGCTTAACATCAAGCGAGTTGGCAGCCAAACATAAGCCTATTATAAAAAAAGCAGGTGGCTAACAAGCAGGACCCCAATTCTACTAAACAAATTGTTTTTCAACTATTAACACTTTATCTATACTAAAAGGGCAATTTTTGAGAAAATTAATTAACAATTCAAAAACAATTGTTTAGTACAATCGGGGCCCTGACCGCGGTAAGCAGTCGCCGTCTCTTATGGAAACTTGTACACCCGGAGAACCACATATATGTTGTCAACCCTTTAAGACTCTATTAACTCGCCTTTTGAAGAACCCCATGTAGTAGCTTCTCGGCTACTAGCGCTACTATTAAGCCTCTCATCATGAGGTGTTGAGGATTTGTAGGAGAACTGGTTGCTACACTCACCTCATCACATTCTTCATCTGGTACAGCGTATCTTACAAGCTTGTTTCTGATAAACAAAAATGGCTTGAAATGGCGATTGCAAAGCATTCTGTGCTCTTTATGCAATTTCTCATGAAATTCTCGGGAAGACCAGTTTAGATTGGGATAGCAATATCTTGCCCATGATTCACAGCTGGAATAAATATCAAGTATTATCAAACAAAACTTTTGTAAAGTTACGAACGTTAAGAAGTGTTCTCATCTGCTTATAGTCAAATGACTGATCACATGATAAGAATACAAAAAAAAAAAAAAAACTTTCATTTCAATAATTACACTACTCAACAAATAACAAACTTTTTATTTTATCTGAGTTCCTCCTATGTGATTATAACTCCTTGTTATTGACCTAATACAAATATGTAAATCGGATTTTTATATAACATCTCATTTATTTTTAATTGCAGTATAGGCTTGAGCTTGGCCGCCAACTCGCCTGATGTTAAGCGATGATACGGCCTATTTATTTATTCTCATTGGCCGCCAACTCGCCTGATGTTAAGCGATGATACGGCCTATTTATTTATTCTCATTGGCCGCCAACTCGCCTGATGTTAAGCGATGATACGGCCTATTTATTTATTCTCATTGGCCGCCAACTCGCCTGATGTTAAGCGATGATCATCATCATCATCATCATCAGCCTGCATACGTCCACTGCTGGACATAGGCCTCTCCTAATGCACGCCACTGAACTCGGTCGGCAGTTTTTTGCATCCAGTTTTTACCCGCCGTTTTACGCAGGTCGTCACTCCACCTGGCCGCAGGGTGTCCTACACTACGTTTACCTAAACGTGGTCTCCACTCCAGAACTCGTCTACCCCATCGGTTATCGGTTCTTCGGGCAATGTGGCCGGCCCACTGCCACTTCAGCTTGCTAATCCTTTGAGCTATGTCGGTAACTTTGGTTCTATGTCGAATCACTTCGTTCCGAATTTTATCCCGTATAGAAACTCCGAGCATAGCTCTCTCCATAGCTCGCTGAGCGACTTTAAACTTGTGGACCAACTTAACCGTGAGTGTCCACGTCTCGGCACCGTAGGTCATAACGGGTAGGACACACTGGTTAAAGACCTTTGTCTTGAGACACTGTGGTATGGACGACGTGAAGACCTGACGAAGCTTACCAAATGCTGCCCACCCAAGCTGAATCCTTCTATTGGCTTCTTTCTCGAAGTTGTTCTTACCTAACTGCAGAGTTTGTCCTAGGTATGCGTACTCTTGAACAACTTCGAGGTGAACGCCATTAACTACTATCGGCCCCGGGTCTATGTGACTATTGAGCATGATCTTTGTCTTGTCTATGTTCATTCCGAGGCCGATGCGTCTAGAAGCGTCAGCCAGGCCAGACAGCATGTCTTGCAAGTCCTGCAGCGACTCAGCCATTAGGACTATATCGTCAGCAAACCGTAAGTGTGAGAGGCATTCGCCGTTTACATTAATGCCCTTACCTTTCCAGTCCAGAGTCTTAAACATATCTTCCAGGACACTCGTGAACAGCTTCGGGGATATTACATCTCCCTGTCTCACTCCCCTGCGCAATTGGATATGCTTAGACTGCTGATTCTGTACTTGGACACTCATAGTTGCGGCATCGTAAATACATCTCAACACCTCGATGTACCGACAGTCAACTTGGCAACGCTGCAGAGACTCCAGAACAGCCCAGGTTTCGACTGAGTCAAAGGCTTTCTCATAGTCCACGAACGCAAGACACAGGGGTTGGTTATACTCTTCGGTCTTCTGTATAACCTGCCTCACTGTGTGTATGTGGTCTATGGTGCCAAATCCTGAGCGAAACCCGGCCTGCTCCGGGGGCTGAAACTCATCAAGTCTTCTAGCGAGGCGATTTAGGATGACCCTCGAAAACAACTTATAAACGTGGCTCAGAAGTGAGATGGGGCGGTAGTTCTTAAGGAGCGTTTTGTCTCCTTTCTTGAAGAACAAGACTACCACACTTCTGCTCCACGCCTCTGGAGTGCTCCCGCTGTTCAAAACGGTACCAAATAACTTCCGAAGCTCAAGGAGTACGGGCTTACCCCCTGCCTTCAATAGCTCCGAAGTTATACCGTCTTCACCTGGGGCTTTTCCGTTTTTAAGTTGTCTGAGGGCCAACTCGATCTCGCCTAAACTGACGTCCGGCAACTCGTCAGTGTAGTGGCGGGCTAGTTTTGCACGAGAATCCTCTGCGCTGGGTTTAGGTCGTGGGGCGTGGGAAGCGTACAATCGGCCGTAGAAGTCTTCAATCTCCGAGAGCACCTCCGGCTTTGAGACGACAGTGTTGCCATTTGAGGTTTTGAGCTTTGTCAGATGGGCCCTACTAAGTTGTTTGGCAAAGACTTTGGACCCCCGATTCTGTTCAATAGCCTCTTCAATTCGGCGTGTGTTTGAACGTCGGAGGTCACGCCGTACAAACTTAGAGACCCTCCGATTGAGCTCGCGCAGCTCTGATGCTGGGGCATCCTGCTTACCTCGCCTTAGATCTATAAGCCGGAGGGTCTCATCGGAGAGTTTAGACTTCGTACCTGTACGCTGCGATTTACAAAACTTCGCACCCTCCTCCCTGAGGATTCTTGCTATATGTTGGAGTCCCTCATCCACGTCATTTGAGGTTTCCAAAACAGCGAATCTATTTTCAAGTTTGAGCTGAAATGTGTCGGATCCCACTACAGTTTGGATCAGATTAGGTCGGAGCGTAGAATTCATCAGACGACATCTTTCAAGCTTACAGTTGATATTCAAAGAGCCCCGTACAAGCCTATGATCGCTTCCGGTATAAAACCTGTTAAGCACTGAGACATCTCTGAATATATGCTTCTTGTCTGTCATGATGAAATCAATCTCGTTTTTGGTTACCTTGTCTGAGCTTTTCCAAGTCCACTTTCGGTGAGGCTTTTTCTTAAAGAACGAATTCATTAAGAAGAACCCCTCCTTTGCCATGAAGTTAACTAGGATATGACCCCTGTCATTCCTGCTTCCAAACCCATGTGGACCGACTTTTGATTCGCTGCGAGCCTGTACTCCCACTTTAGCGTTGAAGTCCCCCATGACAACGTTGTAGTGGGCTCTAGTGGTGTTATGTAGAGCCGAAGATACGTAGTCCAAGGTTTCTTCGTATTCTTCGTCTGTGTATCGGCAACAGGGTGCGTAGACCTGTACAACTTTGAGTGTATACCTCTCAGTCAGTTTCAGTATAAGGTACGCAACCCTTGCCGACACACTGGACATTTCTACAACGTTGTCAGCTAGGGACTTGTTGACGAGGAACCCCACGCCACCTTGGGACTGTTGGTCGCCCTCTCGGTAATAGAATAGGTGGCCAGAATCCAGAGTTACGGTGTCCTCCCCCTGTCTTCGGACTTCACATAGCCCCAGGATGTCCCACCTAATCTTTGACAGCTCGACCTCAAGTGCTACCATCCTATCATCAGTCCTCATCGATCGTCCGTTGTACGAAGCCAGGGTCAGTGGTTTTGATTTTGGGTGGCCTGCGGTAACCCGGGGATTCTTAGCACCCCCCACCCCGCCGTTACCATGGCCGCCACCTTGGCCAGGAATAGCGAGGCTACCGGGAACTAGGGGCCGTTTTTTTGTTGTACTGTGCATTGGAGGTGATGCCCATAATCGCCACGCTGGGCAGACGTGTTGGCGATCGCAGAACGTAGCTTCGCATCAGAAATGCTGCTCCCCATCCCTGATCTGTGGTATTTCAGCTACGTTTGGTTGGAAATGGTTATACCGCCATTTATCGGTTCGCCAGAGCCTCGTTCGTTGTTCAGCAGGATGTACCACGGGCAGGTGAGGTTGACTTAGAGCAAGTGGTGGTTTGTGCTCCCTTACAAGCGATGATACGGCCTATTTATTTATTCTCATTGGCCGCCAACTCGCCTGATGTTAAGCGATGATACGGCCTATTTATTTATTCTCATTGTAACTATGAATTTTGTAGTTTCGAAGGTGGGCGTTGTTACCTGCGACACAGTTCTTGAACTACTGTGGGTAACACCGTTCCTATTGTTTATAATACCACTGTAATTTTTTCCAATTTTTTTTTTAAATTTATTTTATTTATTTATTTGTGTGATGAACATTTGTGTTTGTTCTATGTCTGGGTGTTAATATCTATTTAAGTATGTATTTAAAAATATATATGTATGTATATCATAGAACAAATACAAATATTTGTCATAGGTGGGAATCAAACCCACGCCCCTAAGCACAGAAGGTAAGTTCACTACCAACTGAGCCACCGGTGATGTCTAGGGTTTATTAGTCCACCCCTGTCTGGCCTTGAAATAATTTAGAACTTTCTAACTACTAAAGTCATAACTAGACTGCCCCGGTGGCTGTTGTTAGTGAACCTACCATTGCGCTACCCTGCGCTTGGTAGTGTGGGTTCGATTCTCACCCAGGGCAAACATTCATGTGATGAACATTAGTGTTTGTTCTATTTTTGGGTGTTAATATCTATTTAAGTATGTATATAAAAATATATATGTAAAATATCAGTCTGTGGCAGCCATATTACAAGCTTTGCTTCGTTTGGGGTCAGATGACCGTGTGCAAAAATGTCCCAATTATTTATTTATTTAACTGCACCCCCTCAAGTTTGGTACCGCTGGATAGATCTTAAAGTTTATATTTAAATGCTGTACAGAGCATGATGCGGGCTCAACTAGGTGCAACATTGAAAATATTATGCTAATGTGCAACCAACAAAATCTACTTACATACCACAAGCTATTTTTACTCCCAGGCCTTGGAAATCGACGTAGTTTGATGTCGGGGTCACTGGCAGGTGATCTCCCACACTTCAGGCACTTTCTTAAATTTTCTTTCATTGTGAACACAATATTAAAACACTTCAGTTCAGAGTCATAACTCAGTTCTTTAAAACACTTTATTTTTATCAACGGATGTATGAAACATTAACAGATATAAGGAGGAAGGTGATAACTATTTGTAATTAAACTCAAAATGAACATAGCGAAATTAGCGAACTTAGACGCCGACATAACAAAACTTGTGTTGTGCTTGTGACAGCATTTTTTTTTAAATTTTAAGTAGGTTAGCATTTAGGGATGTTTAAAACTCGACCGATTTGATTCGATACAGAGTTCAATCGATTTTCTGTTTCAATATTCATTAAAATCATGTCCAGTTAGCCGTATTAGTATTGTAGAAAACTACGACGTTCATTGCCAAACACTGAAGACACGACTGAAATATAGTAGGTATCGATAAGATTTGACTAAATCTTGGAATGACAGTCTGTCTGTCGTAATACGAGTGAATCAGTTTAAAAAGACTAATTGCGTTGCGAATGTTGTTATACCTAGTTCAATATAGGCTAATAGAAAAAAATAAACTATATAATAGATCTATGAATATATGTGATACACGGGTGTCTTTAATATACAACATGATATTTGCCGACACGATATTGTACGGCATACGACATAATAATATTTGGAATACATGTACATCGAATATCATGCTGTACAATCCATGTCGTACAATACTGGCCGTCAATTATCGGTTGGTGTCCATAACTACAGCCAATAATCCATGTACGTGGGAAAGTCTACGTTTTTATCGGGCTGTACATTAGTATAACGCGTTTTAACATGTTATGCATTACGGGTCGTGTTTTGTCGATACGGGCCGAGAATATACGACCGATAATGTATAACATGATAAAAGGTGGCATCTCCTGTATTGGCTAATATGGCTGCAAGTCTTTGCTCTGATTAGCTAGAACAGCGTCGGATCTGTCACTCAAATCGAACCGCCAGAAGCTTTTGCGGTTTTTATATACACTCAATTACCCCTATTAATAAACGTAGTAGCCTTGGAATAGTTACTCCGTCTTTTGTCTTTCTTGATCGAGTTCAGAATTTGAAAGAGAGAATAAGACAAAACACGACGTAACTATTCCAAGACTACGGGGACTAGACTCTATAATAAGGGGGTAGGGTAGGAACCACGAGACTAGGTGGATTTGGGGTGCTCTGTGTCGGTTCTGTGACCCATTTCGAACCCAACCTACTCAAGCCGGGGTGTTGTTGGGCTAGTACGAGAACTTGCGAAAAAGTATTCGTTCCGTAAACGATAGCAATTGTACGAAAAATTCAGTTTCCCTTTACGTCCGACAGAGGCGCTGTTCAATTTTTCATACATTTTACTATCGTTTACGGAACTAATACTTTTTCGCAAGTGCTCGTACTAGGGCCACTGTGTGCCGGATCTGACACTCATTTGGAGCTAAGAAACTTCAGTTTACGACTTTTTCATGGTCATCAATTATCATGCTGTACAAAATCGTGGTGTGCATTATTTAACTAAGTCAATAATGTACGGCATAATATTGTACGACACAATATTGCACAGCATGATAATTCGTGTACGTGTACATCAAATATAAATCTGTACAGTAGCGCTTGAGCATTATTGGGCCGAGTTGATAATGTACGGCATGATATTCGATGTACATTGTTCACCAATTATCATGCTCCGCCGGGAGGCTTTCCCGGATCTTAATCCAAGATACTCTCTTAGATTGTTGAATCTAAAATGTGACAAACTCCGGCAAGTGGTTGGGGTTGTCACAGGTCACCTTTCCAAAATTAAGGTTACAGACAGTTCCCTATGTAGAGGGTGCATGGAGACTGAAGAAACAGCCGCGGATTTGCTGCTGGAGTGCAGTAGCTTGGCAGGTCAATGAAACACTATCCTTGGGTCACCGAGGATAGGACACTCCGGGAAGCCTCAGCGCAGGCATCAGCAAGCTGCTGGCTTTCCTGGAGGAGTTTCAGCAGGGTGACGCAAATTGGCCAATTAATTTCCTAGTGGAAAGTGCCTGCTATACTTACTAGTAACGCTACACAAGTAACAGCTCGGATCTAAGCCTGATTGGGAACGCTCTAAACACAACTTACAACCTTAGAAATTAATTTTAAAATATTGTTAATTGAATGTCAATTTTGTACTTCACGTCGCACATAGGAGAATTTACTACAAAAATCCGGTCAAAATTATTTGATAGCTTTTTTTGATGCTTTGTAAGACAATATAGCGGAGAATAATAATAACAATAATAAAACAACATATATACTCTAAAAACACGCTTTAATCCAATTGTTTTAGATAAAATTAAATTTGGTCAACAATGTTGTCCTCATCATCCTCCTGCGTACTTTCACAACTCACATCTTCATCAGTTGGTGGTAGTAATATTGCGATCATGAGATCCAGTGCCTCTTTCGAAAAAATATTTTTCTTATTTAGTGATTTTGGTCTGATGGCGCTCAAGTAAGGGTTGGAACTCAGTAGCAGTCTGGTCATAATGTCTCTATTACAGTCCGTTTTTGAAAATTTTCTAGCAAAGTTGAGCCTGTACTGCCTAAATTTTTTGTTTCTGGCTTCAGCCGCCTCCTCCAATAATTGGCCGATAGGCAGAATTGCATGAGCTATGACTTGAGCTCCATGCATCAAAACTTTGTGAATTGCAGGCGACATAGGGTGCCATCCATACAATTCTACGTACAATTTTGCTGTGGCGTGGGCATAACTAGCAAACGTGTCTGCATCTATGCTGTGTCCATTCAAAATAAGTTCGAGAATCACTCGGAAACCTTTGATGAGGTTCACGTTAATACTAGTAATTCGGGAAGATATATCTGGGTCGGAAAAAAAACCTTCGTGACGTGTTCCTATCATTGGTGTTTACGTGAAATGATTACCATACAATTTGTAGTTTTGAAGAAATGCACTAGATGGCGTTAGTAAATCGCTAACACGCGCAAACGTTTCGTTCGCTGAATTAGTATAAGAGAATATTGGTTTTTGAATAAATTGAGTAGCGTAAACATTATGGTGCCGAAACCCACGGGAAGTTAGGAAGTGTAAAGTGAACAGTGACTCGTGTTTAAAGTGTTAAGGACCTTGGTAAACCGTGAGTACAGTGCAAAGACTTAGGAAATTCAGTGATTCTGGACTTGTAAAATTTTAACGATTTTCAAACACTTAGCAAATTCAGATTGAACTTTCCATTAACTTAGTTTTTTTTACTGATTACTGGACTTAGAAAATTCCGAGTGATTTTTCCATTGACATAGTTTATTTTGCTGATTAATGGACTTAGCAAATTCAGAGTGATTTTTACAGAATACAGGACTTAGAAAAATCACGTTCAAGTTCCCATTAACTTGGATAATTTTATACCACACGGGACTTGCAATATTTCTATTAGTGCTTACTTCACATAGAAAATTTAATTATATCGAAGACTTTGGTGAATTTGGTTTTTTATTTGTTGTACGGACTTGACGTATTTTCGTGTGACGTACCTTCAAAATGGAGTCAATATCGAAGTTTGTTGCACCTCAAATAGATTTATATGAAAGACTGGTTAAAGCAGAGAGGAATTTTCGGAAAACAGGGAAAGAAAAGATTAAGAAACCATTGATAGAAACAAGATTAGAAGCGGTAGAAGAAATATGGAATGACTTTAAAACAGGTCATAAAGAGATTATGGCAAATACATCGAAGGAGCAAAGAGAGAAGGAGGATTATTTCCGAAGCGATATCTATGATCAGTTTCAGGAACAATATTTGTCATATAAAACTTTGTTAAAAGAAATATATCAAACTTTCACTACCATAGAAACTCAACCAAAGAGAACGATCGAACAATCTAAATCTGCCTGCAATGAAGTTGTTAAGTTACCCCGAATTGAGCTGCCTACTTTTAGTGGAAAATACAATGAATGGCAGACATTCTACGACATGTTTTCATCAGTAGTACATGAAAATGCACGCCTACCGCCAGTACAAAAACTCCACTACCTAAAGAGTTGTTTGTCTGGAGAACCAGAGCTACTGATTCGTAACTTTAGCACAACTGACGCAAATTACGATGAGGCATGGGAACAGCTGTTGAAAAGATATAATAACAAGAAATACAACTGCAACAGCATCATGCAACTATTATTCTCACAAAAGCCGATACAGAACGAATCCTCAACTGCATTGAAACACTTGTTGGACACTACTTCCTCGTGTTTAAAGAGTCTGAATAACATTGGGGTTAAGACAGAGACATGGGATGCAATCATTGTGTATATGGTTGTATCAAGGCTGGATCAAGAATCTCACAAACAATGGGAGTACCAAATAAGCTTAATGTCTGAAGAACTACCTACTTGGACCCAACTTATAGAATTTTTAGAATCAAGATTCCGAGGATTAGAGATGATTGAAAGCAGTAAAACACCCAACAAGAATGTACCTCAGGCCGTAAAACAAACAGTAAAGACTAAAGCATTTAATACAACTGTACAAGAAGAGAAGAAGAATAATAGTACGACATGTCCATGCTGCAATGGTTTTCATCACATATGTCATTGCAAACAATTTGGTAACAAATCGGTTCAAGACAGATATGATTTTGTTCAAAGCAAACGACTTTGCTTCAACTGTCTCGGATCAGCTCATTCAGTTAGACATTGCAGACAGACAACCAACTGTAGAAAATGTGGCAGAAGACATCACTCGCTGTTACATGTTATCAAGGACCTAGAAGGCGCTACTTCTAACACTACAACACCAAACATAACAACCATAGCGACGGAACGTGCTCAACAACCTATAGCAGCAGACAAAGCTATAACAACCCCCTCAGACACACACATTGTAGCGAATTTTTCGAAGAACGAGCAGCATCAAAGTTACAATGTTTTGCTGGCAACGGCAGTGATTAAGGCGAAGTCGAGGAGTGGCATCAAATGTGTTATTAGGGCTTTAGTAGACCAAGGCTCGCAAGCCTCATTTGTTACTGAATCAACCGTACAATTACTAGGGCTGAAACGTATACCAATTAGTGGTTGGGTGTCAGGCTTAGGGGACGGTCAAACAAGGATCAAGCACATGGTTTCACTGAACGTGGAATCTAATCACAACCCTAATAATTCTATTCAAGTAAAAGCGTATGTATTGAGTGCACTACCGTCAACGATTCCGAGCAGAGAGATTCCCTCTCCAATGTGGATTCCTTTAGAAGAAATGATATTAGCAGATCCAACATACACCACCCCAGGCAAAATAGACGTTTTACTGGGTGCAGAAGTTTACAGTGATATCCTACTCAGTGGAGTAATGAAGCATCCTCAAGGACATTTATTAGCACAAAACACAATCCTTGGCTGGATCATATCAGGTAGAATGTCACAGGAAGTTACATCATCAAATGTGATCAGTTTGCATGTGCAAACCCGAATAGACGACCTATTGAAGCAATTTTGGGAAGTCGAAAACGAACCTCCATCAATTAAAAAAAAGATGACAAGTGATGAGCAGAAGTGTGAAGAGATTTATGACACGACCACAGTTAGATCAAAAGACGGACGATATGTAGTGAGATTGCCGTTTAACAGTGAAGATCCGGAGTGTCAATATGGCAAGCACAGAAACATAGCTGAGAAAAGGCTCAACTATTTAGAAAGAAAGCTTGAAAAGAATCCGAAACTGTGCGAAGAATACCGAAATGTAATAGAAGAATATACTACATTAGGCCATATGAAACCGGTAGACAATGAAAACATTGCTAATTCCAAAGCTGTTTATCTTCCTCACCACGCGGTAATACGAGAGGACAAGCTTACAACCAAAGTGCGAGTCGTTTTTGATGCTTCTTGCAAAGGAATCAACAATGTGGCGTTGAATGACAACCTCTTAGTAGGTCCTAAACTTCAACAAGATCTGAGGCATTTACTCATGCGATGGCGAACTCACAAGATATGCATTATAGCTGATTTGATCAAAATGTATCGCCAAGTAAGAGTTGCTGACGAAGACATAAATTATCAAAGGATCTTGTGGCGACCCAATCCGAATGAAGACATTCAGCATTTCAACCTCCTGACGTTAACCTTCGGTACGGCATGTGCGCCTTATCTTGCAGTCAAATCACTACAAAGGTTAGCTGATGATGAACAAAGTAAGTATCCTGTTGCTGCCGAGATCGCGAAAAACGATTATTATATGGATGATATGATGACAGGATGTAATTCGGAAGATGAAGCTATTGAAATATACGAGGACATGAATAAATTGATGAATGCTGGAGGTTTTGAGCTTCAAAAGTGGAGCAGCAATAACAAAAAGTTGTTAAAACACATTGACAAAGACAAACATCGTGCAAACAATTCCATAGCGATACAGCAAGATAAAAAAGGGAAGGTTCTAGGCATATGCTGGAACAAAGAAACAGACAATTTTGAGTATTCAATAAATTTACCCGAAGTCAAAGGGAAATTTACTAAACGACAGGTACTATCAGACATAGCAAGATTGTACGACCCGATGGGGTGGATTGCACCTGTGGTTGTAGTTGCGAAATTGTTTATCCAGAAGCTATGGAAATCAGGATTAGATTGGGACGATGATTTGAGCGAAGATTTGTCAACATTATGGACTAGATTTAGAAAGGAGTTAGAGGAGATCAAGAATGTATGCATCCCAAGATGGCTAAATTGCTCACCAGGTTTTAGGACAGAATTACACGCATTCGCAGATGCATCGATGTCAGCTTATGCCGGAAGTGTATACCTTCGAGTGATTGACGAGAATGATCACGTCTCTGTAAATTTGTTGTCTGCCAAAACAAAGGTTGCTCCCATCGAGAAGGAAATATCAATTCCACGATTAGAATTATCCGGAGCAGCTCTAGCGACTAAACTATTGTCTGAAATCGCAGAAGTTATGGGTATCCCTAAAGAAAATCGATACGCCTGGACCGATTCGACTGTAGTTTTGGCTTGGCTCAAGGGACCAGCTTGCAGATGGACTACGTTTGTTAGCAATAGAGTATCGGAGATATTGACCATGACAGAGTATGAGCAATGGGGACATGTATCAACACATATGAACCCAAGTGACTGTGCTTCGCGAGGCTTAAAACCTAGTGATTTAGCTGAGCATTCCTTGTGGTGGCATGGACCTACATGGTTAAAGGAACCATTTGTGAAGAAAGAGATAGTCGAAGTAATAGATACACACGAAGAAGAGAAAGTAAAATCATTATGTACACTACAACAACCGGATAAGACAGATAAACCATGGGAGAGATTTTCATCATTTACAAGAATGTTAAAGGTTTTGTCGTTTTGTCGAAGAATTTTGAATTTGAAGATGCCAAAATCAGATCGAAAGAGTATGAAAGATTATGTTACATCAGAAGAGATAAATCAAACATTGAAGACATGTATCAAGCAAGTACAAAAGCATGAGTTTAAAGAGGAAATCAAATACTTGAAGACGCGAGGGAGTGTTCCTAAGAAGAGCGCGCTTCATCCTCTTTGTCCTATCTTTGATCAGGATGGGATCCTAAGAGTTGGTGGACGGATTGATTTGTCTGGTGCCAATTATGAGAAAAGACATCCTATTATTTTGCCTAGTAAAAACCACTTTACTAAGTTAATAATAGCGGATGTGCACAGCAAAACAATGCATGGTGGACCACAACTCATGTTGAATCATCTCAGAGGCAATTACTGGATTTTACGAGCTCGTGAATTAGTGAAGAAGCATTACAGAGAATGCGTTACATGTTTGAGATTATCACGAGCCACCAAAACACCATTCATGGGACAGATTCCCGCATCAAGATTAAAGCCTAGCAAATGTTTTAAGTCTTGTGGAGTCGATTATGCGGGACCCATTAATGTTCGGTTTTCACCAGGACGAGGATCTAAAGCCTATCGAGGCTACATAGCACTTTTCGTTTGTATGGTGACGCACGCGATACATGTTGAAGTAGTTTCCGATCTGACTTCTAAGGGATTCATAGCTGCCTTCAAACGCATGACAGCCAGGCGAGGCCATTGTCAAGATTTGTACAGTGACAATGGAACGAATTTCACTGGTGCTAGTAGAGAACTGCGTGAAATGTTTGACAGTGCAAAGTCGAATATGTCTGACGAAATTGCGCAATTGTTGACGTTGGAGAATACCAATTGGCATTTCATACCACCCGCAGCCCCGAATTTCGGTGGTTTATGGGAAGCAGGTGTGCGCTCGGTCAAGACACACCTTCGTAAAGTCGTTGGCGAGAGCACACTCACATATGAAGAACTTTCGACAGTGTTGGCACAAGTGGAAGCATGTGTAAATTCACGTCCGTTAACCATAGTTAGTGACGATCCAAACGACCCTCTACCACTGACACCCGGTCACTTTTTGGTAGGAGAACCGTTGTTACATGTCGCGGACGGTGAATGTATATCAGTGAGTCAATTAGATTTTAAGATAATTTTGTTGGTTTGATATGTGTTGTATTGTAGTTGTATCTGACTCTTGGATTTGATGCAGAAGGTTATCCTAAATAATATGAATGGGTAATTGAAACTCCGGTAGATGGATTGAGTACGTGCGCTTTATTTGAGCGCCAGCGAATGACTGTTGAATGTCGGTGCGCTTCATTAATTTGTTTATATTATAATAATAACAATCTGTGATGTAGTGGGACTCACAGGCCCTACATCTACATCCCCCTTAAAAATAATTTTTTAGTAAAATTTACATGATAAAATAGATTCTGTAATGTGTTACTTAGGTGGTAAGTACTTTGTTGCAGCTAAAAGTAGATTAAACATACATTAAAGTTGACAACATGACTTAAAAGTATGATAACATAAAGGGTGTAAATTGTGTAAAAGTGAACAATGAAAAATAAGTGTGTAAAATGTAGTGAATTAAAAATTAATTAGATTAGAATGTTTTCATTTTTTTGTTTGTTAACAGTGCATTGTTTGTTTACTTAAAAGAAAAAATAAGCTGCTACTTGTTATTTCACATAGAATATTTTTCCGTAAAACAATAATTACAATAAAATTGTCTTTTGATATAATAATACTTGTTAGTTGTTAGTTACGCGCACTTTAACTTATACGTTTGTTTTGTTTTTTATTTCACTTCACTGCACTACCCGAATTTATATTTGTTTAAATGTAAAACGTGCTTTTCTGGGAGGTTGCCGGAAACGCGGAGGTGTGGTTTGAATCGACGACACACGTAGCGCTATGACTATGGTGACGCGCTTGTCCACTGAAGTCTTGCTTGATCCGCTTTTTATATCTCCACGTGACTTACAGGATGCCAGTGGAGATTACGGCGCTGACGATCATGACGGTGACCAGTGACTTATAGTGTGTGTCCTGGATGTGGTCGACCTGCGCTGTTTGGGGCGCAGCACCTGCGGCGTTCTATGTTGTGGGCTTGCTCTCAGGGTGATCCATGTTGATGTGACGTAGAGTGCAGCGTCGAAGTAGATGAAATTGCAGTAAAGTTGAAAATATATAGATGATGCTTTGTGAGTAGTGAAGTGGTCTGCGGTCGAGTGGTGCAGATAAGTGCGGCGGCGCCGGCGGCGGCCCGGTTCAAATATCAAAACGAACCGTTTTCTTCACCGCGCGACCCGATCTTGTTATGACTGGCGGCGTCTTTTGTGCTTTGTTCTCTGTGTTGCTGTGATAAGTCTGTTGCTTTTTGTGGCGTGATGATCGTATGATGAAACTGGTGGAACCAGCGTCGAGGTCGTGTGGCCCAGCTGATGCGCGTCTGAATGGTGACGGCGTTTGCTGCGAGTTCTGCTGTGATGCGGCTGGTGCTGGGCTGCTGCGGTGGTGGTGCGCCTGGTGCGCTTTGGTCCATGAGCAGTCCGTGTTGTTCCTCGACGTCGGTGATTGGTGTGGTCATCGCGGATGTTTGAAACGCACTCAATAGTTTATCGGTTGTATTGTACGTCGGAGTCACCAATTTAGGATTAGGTTTGTGTTGAATGTGAAAACTCCAACGTGATGTGATTGGAATTTCGGATGATGAATTGAGTACGTGCGCTTTATTTGAGCGCCAGCGAATGACTGTTGAATGTCGGTGCGCTTCATTAATTTGTTTATATTATAATAATAACAATCTGTGATGTAGTGGGACTCACAGGCCCTACAAGATAGATGGAGATTAACAACAAAAATGGTTAATGACTTTTGGAATCGATGGAGTGTAGAATATTTAGTTACGTTAAATAAGCGATACAAATGGACCACTCAGCAGGATGAGCCAAAAATTGATGATGTAGTAATTGTAAAAGAGCAAAATTTGCCGCCTGCTAAGTGGCTCATGGGCAGAATTGTCGATGTCCATCCGGGAAGGGACAATGTTGTCCGCGTAGCTACAATCAAAACGCAAAATGGGCTATGTAAGCGCCCAGTTAGTAAATTGTGTTTCCTTCCCAGAAAAGATTCTAATACATCTGATTAAGTTATGTTTTGTACGAAGAAGAAACTTTGATTTGATTAAGTATACCTATTTTAGTTTAAAAATTGTTTTGAGGTTCATATAAGTTCATTCTTTGATTTTTCATAAGTACAGTTAGTACTTACAAATGTATAGTTATGTATTGAGAGCTGTTTCAAGCCAAGAAGCTTATATTTATATATTTTTTTTCAAATTAGGAAGTCATCACGGTGGGCGGTAATTCTTATTTGCTTTTGTATTCATTTGGATTCACTACCCTCACTGGTACTGTAGCAATGTTAAACACAACTTTATATATCATATTTTGTTTAGAGTTTTGTCTTTTTTAGTATAGTTTAAGAAACAAGTTCTTGGTGGGCGGAATGTTTACGTGAAATGATTACCATACAATTTGTAGTTTTGAAGAAATGCACTAGATGGCGTTAGTAAATCGCTAACACGCGCAAACGTTTCGTTCGCTGAATTAGTATAAGAGAATATTGGTTTTTGAATAAATTGAGTAGCGTAAACAATTGGTATTCCCGAATACAGCTTTAGGAACATTCACCAGCAATCCCATTTCTTCTCTAAAATCACGTTGAATTTTTTCTTTTGTGTCTTTGACAGTCTTCTTCTCAGCAGGTGATCGCGCATGCCATTTTTGTAATAGGATTTTATAAGATAATAGGAGCAGGGACTAAAAAAAGCGAATTCTTGCATGGAGAACGGACAGTCCAAACTGCAATGCTTCAAAATTTACTAGCTGCTTTCCATATCTGCTTAAATTGATTCTTAAAAAACCTCAAGTGCAGATGTAAAATACTTATTTTATCGTCAGGGCATTTTGTCATTTCAGCTAGATTATTTTATCGTCAGGGCATTTTGTCATAGCAGCTTTGTTTCTAAAAATGCAAGCTTTTCTTTAATTTTTACTCTTGTATAATCTTGCATGATGTCATATAAAGCTCTTGATGTAATACTAATTGTTGAATCTGTGGTATCTGAAACAAAAACAATCAGAAACTATAATCTCAAAATTACCAATATTTTACACTATTGTCCTTAAAGCATCCCAAAACAAAAAGGCGCACGTATGCGCAGCGTTTTTCAGCGTTATTTACTGAAAGACAGCCTCAGCAATAAGTTTAAGTTAAAATTAAGGCTTGACAAGTAAACAAAAACCTTGATGATTGAATATTTCACACAATAAAATCACAAGTATGTGGTTCCTGTTTGCCAAATTTATAAAAAAAAAATGAAACAGTCAGGTAATAAAATACTGTGCCAAAAAAAACTACTTACCTTCTATGTCCATATTCTTGATGGTTTTTTTCTCAAACTGACCACACTAAAGCACAATTTAAAAACGAATGCAGGTAATGAATAGAAGCACCGTGTACAAAGACGTGCGGTTTAAACAATGGCTAGGTTCCGACTACTTTAGCGGGGAGAGGCAAGCACGGGGGGGAGTTTGGCAACTACCGTTTTACGAACCGGTTATTAAGCTTTAAAACTACGCGACTCAAGTGGCTTTATAATTAGTTCCGAGTTTTTGACTTTTGGACGGATTTTATGGTAAATACTCCTATGTGCGTCGGAACAGTTGCTTACACTGTACCAAGCACAAGTTCGGTCGTGCATGGAGTACTGCTCTCACCTTTGGGATGGATCAGCTAAATACCAGCTCGGGGCCTAGTTCAGACTAAGCTTCTTAGATATACAATTTATTTTCATGGCGTCACCAGTGAGATGGAGAATAGAGTGATTCTTCAGTTCACTATACTGAGCTATGAAGCCTCAGGCGCGGCATACAAATGCTATACTAACACACGCTTTGCGAGAAAGGGATGGAGCATCCCCTCTCTATCCCCACCTAAAACTTTAAACGCTCATATCTCAAAGATTCATCAGTCAATTCAATTTATTTTTTCAGTATGTGTAATGTATTTAGTTATATTCATCACTAAGCCTGTTATTTGTAATAAATTAAACATTAGGCCACATGCCTATTACAATTTTTTTATCTCTACGTTTTTATTATATGTATAGGTATATAAAATCTTAAATCTTAAAATATTTATCTATTATCATAAAATATTTATTTATTATTGTATACATCTCACCTTGCAGGTTTAATGATGGCTTAGCAGATGGCAATAAGCTTTGACCAGATGTTTTATGATGTTCAAATATATGTTGACCACAGATCTGTTTATTTACATATGTATGCATGGAGTGAATATTGGTATCCTTCTCAATCTGTAAGAGCACAAAAATAACATGTTAATTTATCAAAAGACTTCAAACCTCAACATACTATTTACTAGTGCAGTAGTAGTAAGTATAAGTTACATCATTTGTTTTTTTTATGATACTGAGTGACAAGACAAGCGAAGTCGCTCACCTGATGGCGCTTCACACTTGCCCATAACAGTTCAACTCCACTCAGCATTTTGAACTTCAACAGTTCAAAACCCTGGATGGCAATGCACTGCGCTCGTCACCCCGAGATATAAGATGTCAAATCTCTGTGTGCCCTGTAATTTCGCTGGAAACAATGCCCTTCAATTCGGAACACAGTAGTGTTTGCACACTACTGCTTGCTTACTACAGTCAAAACTTTTTACTGCGACATCATTTAGAACAATATGCCGGTTATAATAACTTATCGATTTGTTTGTACTTGCACGACACACATTAAACATCACTGGTTGGTATGACTATCAGTTTTACGACAATATGAGCAGTCCCTTCGATGTCGTTATAACAGATTTTGACTGTATCACGGTTCATGAGACACATCCTGGTGACAGACGGACAGACAGACGGACAGCGGAGTCTTAGTACTAGAGTCCCCTTGTGTATGGAACCCTAAAAACCAGGGAAAGAATAAAATTAACACGTACACTACATGATTTTGATGTCCTGGTCTGTGACGTTTTAGTGAGCTCTGCACTGGTCATCTCCCCCTGAGAGGTTGGTGCATCATTATTCATCGAAGCAATGGAGGTTTCACAAGGAATCGAATATCGGTGAAGCTTCTTTTGTTGAACATGATTTTCAACAAAGGCACTTTCAGGAAAATGCTTGTCACAAAGCATTTTGTGGCTCGTATATAGCATTCTTTGAAATTCTGGAGATTTCCAGTTTTGATCTGGGTAACAAAACTTGGCCCATCCTTCCACACTGAAAACACAATAAGGATTAATCTCTCATGGAAAGAAAAATGTAGAACTGATCAACAATCAACGCAAACATTGATTTAGAATAATATTATACATATACTGTCACTAGCGATCCGCCCCGGCTTTCGGGTGTAAGTTTTATTATACATATAAATTAATTTAATTGTTTATCGAATACTATTCGTGTCATAGATAATTTAGTATTTTTATAAAGCAGTACTTTGGTTGCTAGGATACGATGATGTTGATAAAATAGACGTGAAGCGTCAAGAAATTAAAACTTAAGTAATTCCTTAAAATATGTTTAATTTATTAATGGCTTAATATGCTATAGATGTACTTGCAACCCACTGCAACATACTCTACTCACTCATATATCATAATTTGTCTATTCAGGCCCAAGTTGGTGTTGCAACGGGGCTTTTACATTATTTTTGTTTGTATTAGTGAAAACATATTTTTGGCTTTTGTGTAACTGTTTATCTCATATCTACTATGTTAATTAGCAGCTGTTTGTTTTCCATGTAAAATAAAATAAACCTTCCGTGAAAAATTGTGGTGGTGATAACCGCATTAAGATCCGTTGCGTGGTTTATGAGGTGTCAGCGGATATACAGACAGACGGACGCGGAAAGCGACTTTATACTATGTAGAGAAGAGATACTCACCGCTTCAAGTTGTGAGATGGTTTTGGGAATCGGTGCAAAACCAGATTCTTATCATCCGTTGTTGATGCTTTGCATTTCACACATTTACGATCAGAGTCTTTCATTTTAACAAAAGAAACAGCAATCTTTCTTTTTCGATGGAATTAATTTCTCCCTCACCGTTTATTTTTATTTTCAATTTTAAACTTTAATTATTTCTTTCATTCGTCATTGCCAAATTTGACATCAATATTTTTTAATATTCGCCCATCGGGCAGGCTAAAGTTTTATGGCCATACCGCCTATTTATCTGTTTAACAACAATAACGTTATTTTTTTCATGACCATGGATACAAAGTCCTTCGGTCGTAATATTATTCAAGTTTACATATTATAAAATAGTGTCAATCAAGTCATAGTCACAAGCAAGCAAGTAGTTCCGTAGTAATTTTATTCATATTACACGGGAATTACTTACGTAAGATTAAACCGGTTACGCCGACTAGACCGGACTGGTGCCGTAGTCCTATATGGAACCCTAAGTTCGTTCTGTCCATCCATCATTAACTTAACGCTAACGTCTATTAAAAAATATGTACATGAAACTTTGCATAATAACAGTTGTAATATTGATCAAAAAATTTAAGGTGAAAAAAATATATAATGAGGATCAGTAACGTTTTTAGTTGAGAATGCAGATTTATAGAGCTAAAAAATCCTTAACATACAGTGCAAAAAATATTGTTCTACGACCAAAAATAACGAAGTTATGACCAAATTAATAGGGAAGTTCAAAGGCTGGCCGGCACGATAGCTTGTGACGTCACAGTGACGATCGTCGCCAGTTACCCTTTGACAGCTTAAATTATCATTCAATATTTGCTTTTTACCCGAGTACGTTTCTGTGTTATTACTTTGACCTTGAAATATTATAATAGAAATGGAAACGGGTGAATTGGTAGGTATGTAGGTTTATCCACAAAACTCAGAAAAAGTAGGTATGTTTTTATTACGACAGCAGGCTTAAAATAAAAGAATACATAAATACACTACACGTAATAGTAGGTACCAACTTATTTCCATATCAACTAAATAATGGGTAGGTATAGTTATGGAAGTAGGTACTTACATCGAAATGATCTTCACAACAATGTCTAGTAGCCTGGGTAGAGGGTGGAGTTTTATATCTCTTTTTACAATGAAATACAATTTTTCAGAAAAAATAGCCTATGTCCGTCCTCATGATACATATTATAATTTTATCGAGCTCGGTTAAGCCGTTTAGCCGTGATTATGTAGCAAACATACATAGTTACTTTCGCATTTATAATATTAGCATGGATGGATTGTACTTTAGGGTTGGTTTTGGTACATGTGAAATGGGGATGAACTTTTCACTGTACCACCTACGTGGGTTATCCTGGAAAAGGCCTTATTTAGAGAATTTTTATTAAATTATACTATGGAATTGGAAGGAAGAGTAATTAAAACCTATTAATAACACGTTTTGAAACCTAAGAATATATTATTCTTTTAGGGTCAATAAATAATAATAAAAAAATATTTTCTTTTGTAGCACATCTCTAACTAAAATGAAAAGGTGAAGAAATGGAGCATATTATCGGATAAGAAGAAAGCAAAGGAGAAATAAGGAAGAATGGAGAAGCTTTATTGAAGTTTGTGAATGTTTCAGAGACGACAGTATGACAGAGAAAGGACAAATAAAATGATGGATGATGGTAGTTGGCTCTTGTCTGCCTCTTAAGTATTACTTCTCTATGGTTACACCTTGTTTATTTCTTTTAATTTTTAACCAACTTCCAAAAAGGGGGAGGTTCTCAATTCGACTGTTTTTATTTATTTTTGTTTGATACCTCAGAACTTTCGACTAGGTGAACCGATTTTGAAATCAAAATCTGACTATATTTCACTCGACAACAAATGACTTGCTTCGCTAAAGTTCAAATGAAATCTAAAATAATATAATTAAACACCTGACACCAAGCAAGCAAACACGTGTTAACGTGAGTCATAAATTCGTGGTAATTCTATTCATTGTATACTCCTTAATTGCATTCTAAGAAACAATGGTGTACTTAGGCCCTTCGTACACAACGCTACGCAAATCTTCGATACTCGACGATTTTAGTCAAAGCGACTACTGCCATACAAATCCATTGTGGTTCGTACACGAGTCGACGCGACTCAATGAATGGCGGTAGTCGCTTGGAGACTAAAATCGTCGAGTATCGAAGAGTTGCGTAGCGTTGTGTACGAAGGGCCTAACACTGTCGGCGAATTCTTAAAGGTCTTAAAAGTCTCAAATAATCGAGTTGTAAGGGTTGTAAAATAAAACATTGCTATGTTTGAGATACAGAGGTAAAGTCGTATTTTTCGAGTTATGGATGGAAAATATGTATTAAAATGGCTTGGAGGTACTCACTAATTATTTCGACTAATAGAGGGTTGAGATAAAAGAGAATATAATTTTCATCTTGCTCACAATTTGACCCTCGACTAAGAGGTGTACTGAGGCGGGTAAGAATCGAGGATTTCAGCGCTGAGGTAAAATGGTGACACGTCGGATTTCTGTTTGTCGGGCTATGCTGTCGTATCAATCCAAATAAGTTTTCCAAAGCATCCTGGTTACATTGACGCAAATTTAAAAACTTAATTTTTTTTGATTCTACGTATTGCCATATGTCCTGTAGGGAAGATATGGTTGTTATGTAACCATTCACGCATCGGACATTTCTCAGCCTAAGCTTGCTGTCCGATTTAAGAAAGTGAAGTGTCTTTAATTTTTTTACACATTCTCTCCAACGTTCATGGTGAAAGCTACGTTTTCTCGGTTTTTTTTTTTTATGTCTTTGCTAGATGCTGGTCCATTTGTGCAATCAAATAATTTGTCTAATTCTTCGACGACGTGCGCAGTTTCTAAAATATCCTTGCTATTTTCTTTATTTTCAACACTTTCCGACAATAATTTTAATATGGCAGATACCGTGTTGCTCAATAATTGTGCAGCTAGCTTCACTTTCATTTTCCCTTTATATTTTAAGTCAATATGAGCCTTTGAAATTTTCATGAAGTGCAGCGTGCTCTGATTTTTCTCTACTAATTGTACTAAATGAGACCAATTAGCTTTTTTGTTATCCATTACTAACAAGCCAGCTTCAAAAAAATTATTCCTAATCGATTTGAACAGGTGGGGTACGTCATAAATTATGAAAACTTTTTCATTGTCCACTAAAAAGTAATTGGAATCGTCAGGGTTCCCACTGAATTTTTTAAGCAAATTCATCGCACCTACATTTGTGGGCCCCTGATCGCATACAGTTGATATGACTTTGTACCCAGCCTCAGTTAGAGCTCGAATGACAGTTTTAACGATAACAACTAACTTTTCTGTGGAAATTGTCCCTTTTACAAAATAGTGGGCGATGGGTTGCTTGATTTTTCTATGTATTCCTTGAAACATAAAAACCAAAGCATGATTTGCAATTTACTCAGATCGACCACCCTCGCTGCCTAGATCTTGAAAGCCATCCACTGTATCGGTAGCAATGTTGTATATTAACCTTTTCTTCAATGCCATTTCATCGAATAAAATGACACCTATTTTATTCTGTTCTGTCAAGTCTTTGGCTTTTTTTAAAAAATAATTTATAGCAGAGACGTCTATTCCAGGCTCAATTTTCATGTTTTCTAATACCGTCTGCAGAGTCCTAACACTTGGCATCGGAATTAGTTGGCTAAGATATCGGTATGTCTTTGGTGACTTTTTGTACATGGCGAGAGCTACACTTTTATTTAATTGGGTCCAACGTCTACCTTTTGATCCGCGGTTTGGATTTTTAATTGTAGAATATATAAGATTTTTTAAAACAGGCCAGGAAATTTTTTCTATATTTTTAAGTCTTTTTTGCAGGTTCTTAATTTTCTTCTTATTTATGTTCAATTTCTTCAGTAATTTCTTTTTACGTGGACTCATTGCATTAGACTCTGCAGCGGACGTTGAAGGTTCTGTAAATGATGGAACCAGTTATGTAACTAATTGGTGTTAGATCTACTGATAGTGAAACTATCACTACTATTCTGGTGGTGTAGAAACCATCCCAATATTAGATAGCCTGCTGTAAAGTGGTAGTATATAATACATCTTGATATGACATACATTATATTATACTTACTTGGGCTATCTTCTCTTTTCTTTTTAGTGTTTTCTATTTCAGGGGTTGATGCTGAAACCTCTGAAACTATTGAAAGCTACGTTACACTAGTTATTCTAATTATAATATTGCAAAAAATCTTGATATCTACAAATGTGAATTTATTTTGAACACATTATCGCATAATATATATTTTTTATCGCGAATAAGTCCCCGTTTGACCACCAACTCGCCTGTTGGTAAGCGACGATGTAATACGATAATATTGTTTAACTACAAGTCCCACGATGTTATTATGGGCATACTTACTCCTTTCGTCTTGTTAATAGACGTCAAGAAATGATTTCTCGGTATTTTTGTAAACAAAAACCCATAAGGCGTGATAGAGTACGACAAAATTAAAACTGTACTCACTTGAACTCCATGTCCTTTTTCTGCATATCTTTGTTTCACATCTTGACGCAGAACACTCTGTAACATCTAGGAATAGTCAGTAAAAAGTGACGCTAATTAGTACATTTTTAAACATGCTTAATAGTTTTATAAAAACTTACTTGATGATTGGATATCATGTCGACAATAGTTATGTTCTGTTAATATATTATATTTAGAAGACGCCATTTCCACACCTGCAAAAAGTATCAAGATTATTTCCTAAATAGAATCCTCATATCATAGCATACTAAGGGTCTCGCTCGCCTATTCATAGTATTCATAGACATATCTGTTGGGGGGTTTCTGTATCTCCAGAATGAATGGGGAAGCCGTAAGCGATGTATGAGATAAGTGTACATAACCTCCCGAATGTATCAGGAAAAATATAGGTAGACCATCTTCATTTCTTCAGCTTTTTAAAGTTATAATAAATGGCTGGCCCCTTCCCTACTGTAGCACAACCCTACGGGACGTTCCCGAACCGTGCATCCATGAAAAATACTAGTTTTTAAGATATTATTTTTCGAACGTATTTTTCAAAAAGGAAAGAATATGCTCATTATACTTCATAACCACAGTAAAGCAACCTGATCTGGATATATTTTTTGACAAGACGGGTAAATTTATGTCTGTTGTCCTTGCCCTTTTAAGCTGCAGCATGTAATGGTTTGGATTTTCTGTTAATTATATGTTTAATTTGAAATAAAAAATAAATAAATAAATAAAGGTTGAATCAAACTTACTTGGGCCACTTGGCGTTTTAGTCATAACATGCATTGGAAATCCCACCAATATTTCATCGTTTAATGGTTCCGGAATCATTAATGATGGAACAGCATTACGTTTCAGTTGGGTCTTTTTTTTCTTATAATCCTTGTCTCGAAAGTGTTTACCACATATGTACTTTAGGTCGTGGAGCTTTTCTATAGGTATGTAAGCCAAATCTTGTTTCCCAGTAATTTTGACCCATTTTTTGCATCTGAAATATACATTGTTATTTAACAGTCATACAGAACTTATTGACCGAGCGAAGCGAATCTCTGATTCAAATGAAAAAATCAGGGTTGTATGTTTGTTAATTTGTTCGACGACAACTTATGTTATATTGATCATATCTGATAATTATTTTCGATTCACAAAGTATCGATAACACACACAGCCCACACTAGTTACACAAGCACATGGTTATAAAGTTAATTTGTTGGATATTTATTACAATAGGAAAGGCAAGCATGAATGTTTTACGTAGTTGGTAGAGCAGTGATGAGATTTCTTCACTTACCTTTCTTCATCCAGTGGAAATTTTGCCATAAATAATCGTTTTTGATCCATCACCCGGCCTGATCGCACACCACAAATTTCAGACGATTTATAGTGCATCTTAATGGTGTAACACTTTTAATTTTACATTAACCGCACCCCACCAATATGTACCTTGAAAACTTTCGAAAATAATAATGCGAACTACAAAATTTCACAGAAAATAATCGAGCTAACTCAAACACAAACTTTCATGGAGTTCGGTATCTTCGGTTCATTTCGGTAAAGTTCGGTGGGCTCCGAAGCGCGTCAACGCGCGTGACAAGGACATGCACATATTAGAGCAAGAAGTGTATAGTCGCCATTGGTCGCCGAGATAAACCGTGGACAGAGAAAATAAACATTTGATCACTTTTCATACGATATTTTTTTGTATAGAAGTTGCGTGTGGCTGGTTGAGATTTCGAGTATTTGAGGTTTTGGTGTTTGAAGGGAAGGGAACAATTTTTTTTTTCGAGATTTGGAGGTTTTCAATTATAGAGGTTCTACTGTATATAGATTGTTATATGTACTTATTGTTAAGTTAATAAAGTTATGCCTTGTAAACATTCTGACATTTTAAAAGATATGTTTTTTTTTTTTTTTATAGAATAAGTGGCAAACAAGCTACGGGCCACCTGATGGTAAGTGGTCACCGTTGCCTATACACACCTACAATACCCGGGGCATTGTCAGTGCGTTGCCTACCTTTGAGGACTCTATTCACCCTTCGTTTGAAGCAGTCCAAATTATACTTCGGAGGAAAAACCGAAGGTGGTAAGTCATTCCACAACTTACAGGTACGTGGCAGAAACAGTCGATTAAATCTAACAGTGCGAGACTTCCACGTATCTATAATGTGCGGATGGCATTTCTGGCGATGGCGTCCGGTTCGGTGGTAAAACCGGGATGGAGAGATGAGGTCAAAAAGTTCATCAGAGCATTCCCCGTTATAATATCTGTAGAACAAGCTAAGCGAACCAACGTCTCGGCGCAAGCTCAGCGGCTCCAACTTGCCAGATAGCTTCGGGTCATCGACAAGTCAAAATTGTAAGTAAACTTCCTGTGGGTTTCTTGCGCCATTTCTTCTCATAGCATAGCATTCCGAAGCAGTGGTAGTTTATCTTGAATTTCAATAACTTGTATCATGTTTATTCGGTCCGCTGAACAAAATATTTAAGCTTTAAGGAGTCTAAAATAATAATTAAAATTTTAGGCTGGCGAATACCTTACGCTACGGCACTGCATAATATCAAAAACATTGGTATAAAAGTTATATGATTATTTATGGGATATTTACAGTGGTAAGGTTGTCGAAGGAGCTCCCGAGTCTTCCCGTGAACATGGTGCATGTAACTGCGCCGAAATATCGGGAGCTCCTTCCACAACCTTACCACGGTAAATATCCCGTAAATAATCATATAACTTTAGTGAAAAACCGTGATTAGTATAAAATTCTCATACAAACCCGGTATATTTAATGTTGGTACAGCAATGTTGCTAAGCCTATGATATCGGCATATATATTTTTGTTCGAAATGCGAGTGACACACACGGCGGTACTTGAATATTCGGTCAATTTCCAGGCCCACAATGTCAGAGCCAATGGCATGCAACCACGTATGGAATCTGTCAATTTTTTTTTCTGGATTTGGGAATCCATGAAGGACGTGGTGCATAGCTGCAAACAATAAGTAGCAATCAGCATTTTATCCCAATTAATTCAAGTACGTAGTACATCTCAGGTTTTTATTTGATCTGAGTAGTGTACATGCAATACAATACTTTATTAAAAACTCCAAAGTTACAAGTCAAACTTCTCCAGTACACTCTTCTACAAAATTGTATACAAAATTATATCTTAATAATATTATTATGCATAGGTCAAGGTACATTAAATTAAAAAATAATTTATTCAATTTATAAAAATACAAATGATTATGAACAAAAATAAATATCTGTAAATATCTGAGACATTATTGCACACACGGTCATCTGACCCCAAACTAAGCAAAGCTTGTTATATGGCAGCCAGAGACTGATATACATACATATATATTTTTAAATACATACTAAGGGCCGATTTCACCATCAAAGTGAACGCGATCAACGCAAAACTAAACTGGTATAAAGTGGCTTATTGAGTTCAAAACGTCAATTTGGGTTTCACCATCATAAACTGATCGCAGTTAAGTAACGGAGCCCTAACTGTCTTCCACCATGATTGATGTGATTTAGTATTACTCATAGTAATGCATCGCAACCAGTATTATGAGAACACAACTAAAACAACAAGCAAATTAAAACTTGCAGGTCCATTTGCTAGGCATTTTATAATGATAGAGCCTCTGTAATTTAGCTTTTGTTATATCTTGCATCCCGAGCACAGAAAAGAGAAGTAAATAGAACAGAAATGAGAAGGAAATAGTCACCAGGTATTATGACAGAACCTTGATTGAGTAGAATAGAAAACTCTTTATTGTTCACACTAAAAATTACATACGTAGATAGTAGGTAACAAAAAACAACTAAAAAGTAGTGAAACAATTGGCGGCCTTATCGCTATAAGCGATCCCTCTCAGGCAACCTTAGTATAACCTGTATGTTATGTGTTTGAAATGACCTTAGTATTGAACATTCTTATTCACAGTTGGTAACAGATTTTGAATGACTGATGTTTCATTTATATGGGTGCAACTGGCTACAAGAAATTTCTTACAAAAATGCCTTGACAAGCCATTCTAATTTAAACAAAAAAAAAACTTTTCTGTGGTCCCAAGTAACAATGCCAGCCCCGACTGATCTGATCACTGACAGGCATATCAACCCACAACATAATTTATTAGGTACTGGATGGCAAGTTTATTGAAGAGTGGAATGCTTAAATGTATAATATATATACCTAATATATGTGAGACTTCTCTAACTCCTTTGTAATACAATTTAATTTATGTTCACCTATTTTAATATTATTTTGCTTTTAATTAGGATTTAGATTTTAATTTTGATTTTAACTTTAATGTGATTTTTAATTTTAATTTACTCACTACTATTAAGTTAACCCTTCTAAGCGCGCGTGCTAAATCATATATAGGCAAATCCACTTCACGGGTCACCAAGATACCGGCCTAGCCGAGTTTGGGGCCCGCTGTTATGTCAATTAAACATAATATGTTAAGACAATTTAATGTTTACCTCCGCAGATGGGATAATGTAGAAACGTTTCAGAAATAAATATTTACTTTACTTTCCTTTTACTTAAATATATAAAAATAACTGCATTATTCAAACTTACCTCCACTGTCCTTGCACCCAGGAACACAGCAATTCTTATCTGAATACATAACTTCTTCAAACGAGATACGTTAAAGGGTCCTTTCCCAAATAAAAAACAAAACAACACAGACAGAGTCCCTGTATCCAGTTCTTTTCACTTAGAAATTTGCGTTATAGTTGGAATCACAGTAGAGTTAGGTCGACTCGACGAATAAAGACACAGATATTTACTATAGTCGGAGAGATATAGACAGCGCACTAATAATTCACAAAAATATCACATAAAACAGCACAACAACGAGACATTTATTTGAACCAACTAATCAACTATCCCATACGTTTGATACATTCATCATCTTAGTCTTGCATCTAGTTTCGGAGGTTTTCTAGTTTAGTTTCCCTGTTAAGCAAACGGTTAGGTATGATCTCCGCGGGTAATAGTGTTCCGTGGGTATGATATGAAACAGTTGAATAATTTTGTTTTAATTTTCAGTGAACATTTCCTTTATTAGTTATTTTGTTTGATTTGAAGCAAAGAGAATACAATAGAAGAGACAGGACACCATAGAGAAAAAAAGTCAACGTCAAATCCGAGCAATATTTTATGACATTGTACAAGATTAAATGTCAGGTTTAATAGGGATGTGCCACCTCCTATCCAAAATTTATCGATATCGATTTCATACCTAATCCAGATGGAATCCAATATTATTTATTACAGAACCTTGCGCCACTGGTTTTGTTTTAGTGGTGTAAAACAAAATCTGTGCCACAACATTCAGTGTATTGTGATTTGTGTATTTACAATAAAAACACAGACTAAAATGTTATATTTTATTTATAACCATCTTCATCGTTTTTGTTTAGTTATAGTAGTAACTAGTTAGTGCTTTTGAATTAATATTGTTGAACATTTTAATTTGTTTTTCAATTTGTTTTAATCTTAGTTTATATTTAGTAATCTTTCGGACTAGTTTTTTATTTGTAGGAGTTAATTGCAGGTTGTGACTTAGATTTTTATATTTAGATAGTTTTCTTTTTTTAGGTGTTAATTGCTGGCTATTGCTATGGTTTTTATTTTCAGCTTCTTGTCCTTTTTTCACAACTGGATAAATAAAATAATACTATTAGAAATAAATATTAAATAAATATACCATTATAAAAAATTACAAACCAATATTTTTTTAGGAAAGTACTTGTTTTAGAAACTAAAATAATTTTACACAAATTATAATATAAGAGAATCTTCTTGAAAGTATCTCATAGTCATATACATAAAAAATATCATTAAAATTGCTTCAGTTAAATTTTAAGTAAATCGTGGAGGAGGGTCGAGGATATGCAAACAGGAAACGTATAAGTACAGAACCGTATTTAAAAATTGGTTGAAAATCAATAAAAAGTTTAGTTAATCTTTCAATGGATCACCATCCCTTTCATAAACAACATTTTCAACGAAGATGCTTTTTGCATGCTTTTCGATAGCATAATTGCACGCAACGTCTGATAAAAGGATAAATTATCATATTATTTAATGCTAATTATCTAATATCAATTTCTTATCAGAGAATTCCTGAGAAATCGATTGTAAAAATTAGCTGTGTACCTTGTTGCTTTTCACTTGTACAGATATATATAGTATATTCTACTGGTGGAATATCAGACTCGTATAATACATTTATCAGTAAATTCTTGTTTTATTAATTCATGGTAGTCAAACATGGTAATCAAACAATTTAGTAATACATGGTAGTCAAACACAGAAGAAGCACGAGTTGAAGAAGTAGATGGACTTACTACAATAAAAATAGAAGAGTTTAAAAAAGGTCTTATTATATATAATAATATAAATGTTAATAATCTATAAGTTAGTTGTTTATTTGCCATTGTTCTTTTTACATCATCAATTAAACTACTTTTATTTGATCATAATCTTCACTGTTAAGGTACTATGTTAATTATATTATTATAGTTTAAGATTATCAAAATGTCGAAGTATAAGTAATTAGTTATTAAATTAATTAATTTCTCACATAAGCGACATTGTAAAATTTCTTGTTGAGAAATAAAGTTCTTTAAACCGAAACTTTCTTATCAGCTTCTAGGATTTTGCGTATAGGTGTTTCCTATGTCTAACCGTTTCTGAGTTATGAGTGTAATGAAGTTTGTATGGCGGCCATTTTTATTTTTACAGAAAATTCCGAAGTTTTGCTGAAATTTTAGTAACGCTTTACTAAAAATGTTTACCGTTTCCGTGATCCGTCGGGGTCCATCGTCAGGGTTGGACCTCCCTCTACACGACCCCATACTCACATTTTACCCAACTTCTCCGTATATAAGTTCCATTTCTCTAAGTCAGTCAGTCAGTCACTGAGTGAGTCAGTTGTAGTCTGAATTTCAATTCTACAATAATAATTCTAAAATATAATTGTGAAACAATTAAACATAACTACGTTATTAAACTAGTGTATGTAGGTTTAGAGCTGGGGAAATATAATGCAAACAGTCCAAAAATATACATAACCGCGAGATAAATTGTCTTAATGACCGATAAGTTAATGTATTTACTAACCTTCATTGGGCGTCTGCTGTTTTCTAACAACGTGGCAAGGAAATCCTATTAATTTGTCATCTGACAATGGCTTAGCAGTGAGTCTTATTGATGGAACTGCAGTTTTCTTCAGCTGTGTTTTTTTTGTTTTGTAGTCCTTATCTTCAAAATGCTTTCCGCATACATGTTTATTTTGGTGAAGACTTTCGATCGGTATATACGCTAAATCTTCGTTACCCGACATTTTCACCCATTTCTTACACCTAAAAAAATAGGAGTATCGATATCGATATTTTATAAATATATCGTTGCGTTGCACTATTTCCAGAATCAAAATAGATAATGATGATTTTAAGATATTTTGGCTCAAAAGAAGTATATGGGACTCATAATTTAACTGATGATAACATACCGATCTTCATCCAGAGGAAATCTCGCCATAAAATCACGTTTTGTGCCGTTTTTTCGTGCTGTTATGAGGCCGCATATTTCGCACTTCATTTTGCTCAGGTACTTTTTCGGAGGCATAATTACACACACCAAAACATATACTAGTAATATAAACCCTTTTTCACTCAGGAAAAAATACAAAAATACGGGAGAATTCGCGAGTTGTCAGGTGACAATCAAGAAAAGAACGAGAACCGTTGAGGAAGTGAGTGAAAGAGCATTCTTTACCACGCATTGGCCACAGATATGCCAAAAACTGCCCTCTCGTTTCATACCACAGATCTACTTTCATACTAGTTTTTTTTTCTACTAAGTTGCGACAGACTGATTTGAAGTTTGAACAAACGTCAAACTCACTTGACTTTGAGTCGTTAGACGTTCCTTTTCTGCTTTTCTCCAATAAACTTAAAAAAAAAAACAATGTTGGCGCGATCCGGAACGCGCCTCAAATTTTATCAGGGCCCTTATTCCGCACGGGCAAACGCGCGCTATCGTGGCCACGGTAAGTTTCCCTCAAAAAGTTGGCCTCTATTGCTTAGGAAATAAAGTTCAACTTTTGGAAGTTAACTTACCGCGCCACGATAGAGCGCGTTTGGCCCGTGCAGAATAAAGGCCCAGAACGAAGCGTCATATTGTGTAAAGTAGTGTGTAAAAGTAAATATGTTGTTTTGCATTCAAAAAGACAATTTGAATATTACAATATACTTACCGCGGCTTAAACTTTTTTTTATGATACCGAGTGACGAGACGGGCGAAGTTGTTCGCTTGATGGCTTTTCACGCTTGCCCATAACAGCTCAACGCCACTCAGAATTTTGAACTTCAACAGTTCAAAACCCTGGATGGCAATGCACTGCGCTCGTCACCCCGAGATATAAGATGTCAGATGTGTGCCCTGTAATTTCGCTGGAAACATTGCCCTTCAGTCCGGAACACAGTAGTGTTTGCACACTACTGCTTGGCGTGGCGGTTGAATAACTGGCAAAGCTGTGGCAGACCCTTGCAAAAGAGTCCTACCACTACAAAACTGTGTGTAGAAAAAGTCATGTGCTTCATGTTCATGTGTGTTCATAGATCAGAGCGGAGTCAAAGATAAAGAGTTAGCAACTGTGGGGCGTTGTTCTGTCTTGGGCAAGCGTGAAGAGCCATCAGGCGAGCGACGTCGCACGTCTCGTCACCTAGTATCATAAAAAAAAAACATATCACAGCATATTAAGGGTCTCACTCACCTATACATAGTATTCATACAGACAGATTTTGCTTGCATATTTCTTATTAATATAACATAACTGTTGAGGGGTTTCTGTATCTCCAGAATGAATGGGGAAGCCGTAAGGGTTGTAGGAGATAAGTGTACAGAACCCCGCAAATGTACCAGGAAAAATATAGATAGACCATCTTCATTTCTTCAACTTTTTAAAATTATAATAAATGGCCCTTTTCCTACTGTAGCACAACCATACAGGCCGTTTGCGACCATGCATCCATGAAAAATAATAGTGACTAATTCTAATTTAAAGTGGGGGTGATAAGACCTGCACTGACATCCCGCTTGGGGTGTATTGTGCATTTGCCCCTGACAGCCTACACAAACCAGCTGTGTACTATAAGTTTTTAAGATATCATTTTTCGTACAAATATTTCAAGAAGGAAAGAATATAAATGATCATAATACTTTATAATCGTAAGCTCAGTAAAGATTGAACAAAACCACAACAAAACTTACTTGGGCTACTTGGCATTTTAGTCTTAACATGCAGTGGAAATCCCACCAATATTTCATCATTCAATGGTTCCGGAATCATTAATGATGGAACAGAATTTCGTTTCAGTTGAGTCTTTTTTTTCTTAAAATCCTTGTCTCGAAAGTGTTTACCACATACGTACTTTAGATCGTGAAGCTTTTCAATAGGTACATAAGCCAAATCTTCTTTGCCGGTAATTTTGACCCATTTCTTGCATCTGAAATACACATTTTTATATAACTGTCATACAGAATTTACAGTGTTCCGTGGAATTTACTGACAGAGCGATGCGTATCTCTAGATTCAAATGGAAAAATATGTTTGTTTATTTGTTTGACAACAACTTAAGTTATATTTTGAGGGTTCTGTACCCAAAGGGTAAAATGGGACCCTATTACTAAGACTCCACTGTCCGTCTGTCACCAGGCTGTATCCCATGAACCGTGATAGTTAAACAGTTGAAATTTTCACAGATGCTGTATTTCTGTTACCGCAAAAACAACAAATACAAAAAAAAAACAATAAAATAAATATTTAAGGAGGCTCCCATACAACTAACATGCTTTTTTTGCTTGATATTGATAACGGCAACAGATAAGATGCTTGAAATATTTGGAAGAATAGTAAACATTAAAATAGAAACATTGCCTAAATTAAGGCAGGGGTTTCTAAGATTAGTGTAGTTTAATATATTTATTTTAATTTAGTTAAGTTTGATTCTTTATTTTAATTTTTAGGTAAGTTTATTGTTTCCATATGTATATATATGTACTTTTTGCAATAAATTATTGTTTTTTTTTTGTCGAACAGTGAGGAGCTTTCTTCACTTACCTTTCTTCATCCAGCGGAAATTTGGCCATAAATGTACGTTTTTGATCCTCAACCCGGCCTGATCGCATGCCACAAATTTCACATGTTTTGTAGTACATCTTGACACTTTTTAATTTAACATTAATTACGCCCGCACGAAAATATCTTTTGAAAACTTATGAAACAATAGTGAAAACTACAAAATTTCACGGGAAACAATCGAGCTAACTCAAATACAAAGTTACAAACTCTAATGTAATGCAAAGAAAAGAAAAAAAAAAAAAAAAAAGGGTGTCTATAATGTACAACATGATATTTGCCAACACGATATTGCACGGCATAATAAAGCACAGCATGTTAATTGGTGTACATGTACCACAGATATACACAACCGGCGGGGGTATTATGCAGGTATTATATGCTAACCTCGGCAGTGGTTACATATTTGAGGCGTTTGGTGTCGAGACATTGGGCCCTTGGGGACCGGGAGCTCACCTCATTTTCAAAAATCTTTCAGAGCGTCTGATTAACGCGACGCGTGACCAAAATGCTGGCGTGTATCTGGCTCAACGTATAAGCATTGCCATTCAACGTGGTAATGCCGCCAGCATGCTGGGTACGCTACCAACTGATAGTGGGTTTGAGCATTTGGATTGTCTTTAGATCTTCAACGGTCTATGGACAGTCTAACTGTTTATTTAGTGTTAGTTTTAGCTAGTATTTTGTTTATTTAATAAAGGCAAAATATTATGCAGGCGTATTATGAAACTTTGATCGGGATCAGTCAGTGTCAGAATTGACAGAATTTTGACACTTGAACGGGGTTATGACGCAAAAAAAAAAAGCGTTGTCTATTTCCAATTTCGTATTACGTCACCGCTATTTATGAGGATAGGGATTATGATCGCAAATGAATGAACAATTCTAGTACTTTGGCTCAAATTTGGTATTATGTATCTCCGATGACAACTGGCCGCAATTAGCTATTTGGAGGTTATTCTTCTAAATTACTCCATTGTGGTGCCTATTATTTTTATTTACAACCCCGGACCCCCCGTTAAACTACGCATCATGCCTGAGAAGACGTGTTAAAATCAATCGGCGAGTGATTCGAGAGGCAAGCCAGCCTCTGATGACGCCGGAAAACGAGTTTGTTGGGCACTACCGTCTTCGGAAAGTTAAGTATGAACTTCTCTGCGAAGATTTAACCCACTTTTGCCCGTAAGACAGCGCACGAACGCTGTGCGGCCGGAGATAAAGTTAATGCACTTATTTGCGAACGCCTGCCACATAGTGCCAGCCCATCATAATTATGTTCCAGTACATAGGTTTTCAGAATCGAAACGCCGAAAAAGTACCGACTTGCTTCACTTGTAGTCATTCGTTCATTAGCGATCGCGAGCCAAGACACTACGTAATACCAAAAATCGATATATTTCGCACACCAATCGATCGATTCACGGCCCCAGTCGCGATCCCGATCAAAGTTTCATAATACGCCTGCCATCAGGCGTATTATGAAACTTTGATCGGGATCAGTCAGTGTCAGAATTGACAGAATTTAAACACTTGAAAGGGGTTATGACGCAAAAAAAAAAAACAGCGTTGTCTATTTCCAATTTCATACTACGAAATTGGAAATAGACAACGCTTTTTTTTTACATAATTTTGACAAGTCGCGATCCCGATCAAAGATTCATAATAGCCCTGCAGATCGGCAATATATTTCAGTGAAAGAGACAAATTGATATGGCTCAGCACAAGTACAAAAAGGACATAACTAGACTTTTTTGTCCTTATCGGCGTGGCCTGTTTTTTGGACCAGAAATGTCAAAATCTGACGGTTCTGTGCCAAACAAAACGGGTCTGAATATTGTTTATTGCATTTTTTTGGTGATTTTATGTGATAAATGCGTGTTTCGTCTGAGAAATAATTGTAAAACAAACATTTACAATGGTTGGTTGTATCATTTTGGGCTGCAAGTACCGCAGTGAGAGAAAAAACGATGAAATATAATTTCACACGTAAGTAAACATATAGAGCTTGTAATGATCACCTAAATAAATTCAGGATATCAATGCGTAAATATTTTATTAATAATTAGTCCGTTTTTTGGTCGATTTGTGGTATTTCCTATGAGTTTTATCAAAATATTAACTGAGAAGAATAACAATTAATGTTGCCAGTTTATAAATGAAATTACCCACGACAATTAACATAAATTATTCGTTCTGCAGGTTTCCAACTGATCCTGGCTTACGAATAAAATGGATCAGTGCTACTGGTTGTGAAAATTGGGTGCCAGGAAAACATAGTAGAATTTGTTCCAGTCATTTCAATGCCGAATCCAATATCAGAAAGGGAAAAATTATATTTTTGAGCAACTGCAGCTGCTCAGGGTCTAATAAACACACTTAAATGTACATACTTAAATCAAAGAAAATATATCATCATAAATCATCATCAGCGTGATTTTGTTCAAATAAAACAAAATAATCTTTTTTTGAAGTCTGATTTATCGTGTGTGATATGTGCACTGTAAATAATAAAGAGTTTTATCTAAGTATCTCATTAATTGGGATGTTATCCATAATGCCATCCATGAAAATAAATAAACTGGCCAAGTGCGAGTCGGGCTCGTGCACTGAGGGTTCTGTACCGTCACAAAATACAAAAAGTAGTGCAAATACACAACATCACACCCAGGCTGTCATCCATCCAAGTATCAACCGCGCCCGACGTTGTTTAACTTGTGGGAAACAGAAATGTGTGACCGACTCGCAAGCGGCCAGTATTTATTATTTGTTGTTTTACTTTAGGGTGTGCACTATAATCCGCCAAGTTTGACGCTTGTACCGATTACCGTTACGTACCGTTTGGTTTTTACACCAGAGCAAATACAAAAATACCTTAACAAAAACGTTTGTTGTATGTGTGGATGTGTACCCTCTTTAGTTTTGACTTAATTATATTACTTAGTTAATCCGTCGTAACATTACATATTCTGTGTAATACAACTGACGATATTACGGCGCGAAAGATACAGCCGTTTAAAGCTGTCTTACCTTTAAACGGATGGATTTGGATCTTAATATTAATTTCTTTTGTTCATAAGTATTTTTCAGATATCCTTCCATCTCACAAGATTTTCCAAAGTTTCCAAAATTACTCATTGAAGAGATTCACTACCCGTCTAGTAGGTAAATTACCCTAACTTAAAGCAAATAATTTTAATGTGGCAACACACCTTGTTGAAGCGAGAGGCACTGAGCTAGCCACGCTCATTGAAAATCTATAGGTAGTAGGTCTGTGATTATGCCGTATTTTACGAGTATCATGTCGTGCAATACGGGCCATGTTTTATCGAAAAGGACCGGTAATGTACAACCAAAAAGTGGCATCTTCCGTATTGGCTAGTTTTGCAGAAATGTATCTGCTTTGATTTGCTGTTGCGTCGTTTGAACGGATCTGTCACTTATTTCGAACCTAACCAACTCAACTTTGACTCCGGGTGGGCTCCCCGCAAGAAGCTCTTACGGTCGCCCCTCAGTGTCGTTTCGCCACACTCGGTCTCGTATGGCTCACTCTCACTCAGGACCTCCCTTGAGCTTCTGGCTCCCGCGCTTTTTATATACACTCTAAGGGTAGGGACCACAAGACTAGGTGGAGTCGGGGTGCTCTGTGACCCATTTCGAACCTAACCTACTCAAGTTGGGGTCTCTGTGTGCCAGATCTGAACTCACTCACTCAATCATTTTGAGCTAAGAAGCTTTAGTTTTTACTTTTTCATGGTCATCAATTATCATGCTGTACAAAATCGGGGTGTGCATTCAGTGGCGTAGCTATCGGAGGGCTAGGCGGTGCCGTGTACCGGGGCCCTCGAACTCAGGGGGGGCCTAGGACCCTGACCAGCAAACCTCAAACTGAACTTGCGAAAAAAAACTCTTCATACACATAGGTATATGTAGTAAGTAGCTTTTAACACAATAATGAGCATATGATAAAGTAGCTTTTTACCTTTCAAGTATTTATATTTTTACTTGATAAAACCTAACCCAGTTTAGATAGGGCCCCAATTTTTGCTTGTAAAATATTGGGCTGAGCTGATAATGTACGGCATGACATTGCACAGCATGATATTAGATGTACATGTACACCAATTATCATATTGTGCATTATTATGCCGTAGGTACATTATCTGTGTCGTACATTATTGCCTGCCCAAACTCATGGAGTTCGGTACCTTCAGACCTTAGGCTTCTATATACCTATTATCCTAAGTTAGGTCTCACTTCTTTTGTCGTTAAAGTCAACAACCAAGGCAAAGGCCAAGAGAATGTAATACTCCTACGGAGAGGTACAGGTATATCATAATATTGACTTGACTCTCATTTCACATTTATGTTTTGATGGGAATTAATATATCAATATGGCCCTTTACAGCATGTAATTTAAATTAATATTTTCGAAGATATTACAGATTTAAAATGCGGGGACATAGCGGTTGCGGCGGTAGGTACCGGCCGGGGGGCGTTGTATACATGGATTAACGTACTTACTATAATTTGTCGATGGTTGTATATAAAGACATTCTGATTTCTGTAGTATATTTAGTACCTATCAGCATTGCACCCGTGCGAAGCCGGGGCGGGTCGCTAGAATTTAATAATCTTTTGTTTTTGTACAGTAGGAGATTTTGTTTTTAAACGGAGATAAATTGAAATAACAATCATATGATTTTTACAAACGCAGTTGTGGAAAAAAACTTCTCCCAAGTAGCTATTATTAAAAGCCGTAACAGTCGTACGTACCACGAACCAACAGGAGGGAAAGTGAAAATTTTCTTTCCCCCTTTTCCCTGTTGGTCAGACGACAGTCCGTGGTTCAAGGTACCTACGTTTTTTTTTTCTAATGTGACTTGCTGTTGGCCTTGCGGCCTCTACAGCTTGACCGTACTAGTTGGTGAACGCAGAAGGCGTTGGGCCAACATGGTTTAGATTTTGGGCGACAAGCGCAAGGGCACGAGCCTCGGCTTGGACCGTCGCCGGAGCATGGTAGGTACGTATGCAAGGAGTAGGATAATTATACCAATAAAAAACAAAAAGTATCTATCTATATAGAAATTTGGCACTGACACGCACTTGGCCATTATTACTTACCTCGCAAAAATAGAGAAGGAACTGCAAGAGCATTCAAATGGTTGCTCCTGTTTCGGTAATTTTTTGTGAAATGTCTGTCACATAGTCTTTGGTTCCGAAAGAACGCATAATCATCAGTGTTCAATTGTCCTCCAACAATTTCAACCCACTTTTTAAATTTCTTGGGGAATCGCTCAAGATGTGGAAATACATGTAAGTGCATTGCCAATTCAGAAAAAAAAAACTATTGGGGGGCCTTACTTAAAAACGCTACTCAAGTTGATCTATGCTTAAAAATGCTCCATCAACTTCTCGCTGATGGCAATGGTAATACGCGAAAACGAGACAGCACAAGTTTAAGCAAAGATTAACTTAAGTAATGTTTTTAAGTACAGCCATAAGTACATAGTATAAGCATTAAGTTAAAGACCGTAGGTACACACCAGTAAGTACTAATAGTATTTTATTGGAAATAAGTACCCTTATGTAAATATAGTTATTATGATGAGATCGGTCAGTGTATAGGAAACGGGGCACAAGGACTTAGAAACCTTTTCGGTCGGGGTGTTACAAACAGGGTAAGGAAAACGTAAAGGCGCTTGCAGACAATGCGTAATTACAAGTAGCAAATAGTTACTACTCATCGTCTACATCGTTTTGCTTAGTATAAGCAGCAGTGGAAGTGCTACTAAAAAATACCACTGCCACTTGCACTAAGCAAAACGATGCAGACGATGCGTATTAGCTACTTGCAACTTGTACTACGCATCGTCTGCAAGCGCCTCAACCAATAACAAGATAGCAAACGACTTTAATTCAATTTAAGTGGTAACAGTACTAGCCTAACCGACTAAATAGTAAAAGAAGAATCGTTTGAGCATAGAATTAAGAAAAAACTTTCTTAATTCTATGCGTTTGAGAATGCAACTCACCAGTTGGGCATCTCAATAAGCACCGGCGAGGCATATTTCACACATCGAACAACAGCATCCAAATCGCAAATACACAATACTCGAGTCCTTTCTCAGATTATCAGAATAAACAGCGTCCAATTCCAAAATCAACACACATCGCAACACAAGAAAACTATTTGAATTATTTTGAATTCATAATGGCAGATGGAAAATCGGGTTTGCGTTTCATTTTAGTTGTATAGTTCGTTTTGTTCTTGAATGATTTTATAAATTAATAATTTTTGTTTCTATGTTTTTTACCTTGCTTGTTAAATATCATATTTAATAGGACCCTCTATAACTATATAGATGTATTCATGTATTAAATTCTCTTAATCGCTGGTTTTCGCGACTCTTTCAATAGCTGCCATCTATTGATAACTTGAGACATTATTTCTGTACATGATAATAGATAGCGCCATGAGTTCACAAAATGCATAGATCCTATTATATAGACACTTAGTAGCCGATTCTCAGACCTACTGAATACGCATATAAAATTTGGTAAACATCGGTAAAGGCGTTTCGGCGGAGTACGGTAACTAACATTGTGACATGGAAATTTTATATATAAGGTCGGGGAAAAAGTTTCTTCGTATTTTTTAAACAAATTCAAGACATATTTTTTTCAAGTTTAATTACATTTAATTATAATATATATGTGCCATTTTGTTCGATAACTTGTTGCCATCTTGTAGGTAGTGACATGATCCCGTTGCTGTAGAATTTTTGGGACTTCTGATCAAAAAAATGCAACAAGTAGTTTTGACAGTCCTCTCTTGATGTTAATCTAACACTACCCAAAGAATTCTGAAGAGATCGAAACAGGTGGAAATCTGAGGGTGCAAGGTCTGGGCTATATGGTGGATGCATTAACACTTCCCAACCAAGCTCTCTAAATTTTTGCTGAGTGGCCAAAGATGTGTGCGGTCTGGCGTTATCATGATGAAAGACCACACTCTTTCTGTTGATCAATTCCGGTCGTTTTTTCTCAATTTCTTGTTTGAGTCTCATCTGCTGTTTGCAGTAGAGATCCGAATCGATGGTTTTGCCCGGCGGTAAAAGCTCATAATGAACGATGCCCTGCCAATCCCACCATACACACAACATCACCTTATTACGTGTTAATCCGGGTTTCGCTACAGTCTGTGGTGCTTCACTGCCCTTTGACCATGATCTTTTGCGCACATTCTTGTCGTAGGTGATCCATTTTTCATCACCAGTGATCAATCTTTTCAAAAACGGTTCGGTTTCGTTACGTTTCAATAGAGAATCGCAAATGAGTACACGATTCATTTGGTTTCTTTCAGTGAGCTCGTGTGGCACCCAAATATCGAGTTTTTTGTATACCCAGTTTTTTTCAAATGGGTCAAAACTGTTTTATGGTCAATCCCCAGTTCTTCAGCTACGTCGTAACTACTAATATGCCGATCTTGGTCCACTTTTTCAGAAATGGCATCGACTTTATCCGTAACAGGGCGACCAGAGCGAGCTGCATCTTTGACATCAAAATTCCCGGACTGAAAACGCTTGAACCAACATTGTGCTACTCTTGATGACACTGCATTAGGTCCATAAACGTCACAAATTTTATTCGCGGCTTGTGTCGCATTTTTCCCTTTTTTGTTATAAAATTTCACAATATATCGATTTTGTTCGTTAGATTCACTCATTTTATCGAACAAAAAAACAATTGAAAAATGGCGGGAAATTGCTTTTTACGTTTTGTATTCCTTTTTTAAAATGTCATCTTTTTAATGGTATCAAAACCAGCCAGATACAAACAGTACAACGGATAAGATTTTTACTACAACTTTATACATACAAAATACGAAAAGACTTTTTCCCCGACCTATTATATAGTGATGATGATGATATGTTTTTTTCTCTCTAAGACAAAATGTCTCGTGAACTAAGCGTGATCCCCCGTTACCACAGAATACATATAGAGCATTTAAATAAGTAGCGACTCTTATCACTCTTACTACCACACAATAAAGTCCAATTCAGGACGTGCGAGCGCTAACTTCCTACTGCTATATTAACCTACAAGTTGCCTCTCTGTCTATCGCGTAGTTCTTGTCTTGATATCTCTGTCTATCGCACAGGCCCGCCTCTTGTATGTCTGTTACGGCTTTAAAGACTAACTTAGAAACAGATTGGCACATAGAGAACATTAAATTACATAAGGAATAGAGATGACAGCTAATGCAAAAGTGGCGCCATCTGGTTTACGCTGTGAGCATATACAGTATATATCTATATCTCAGAAAAAATAAATTACTATATATTATCAATGTTGAATTTAAAACGTGACAAGCTCCGGCAGGTAGTTGGGGTTGTGACAGGTCACTGCCTTTTAAACAAACACCTTTTTAAAATTGAGGTTACAGACAGTCCCCTATGTGTATGTATGTATGAATGTGTGACTGCCCCGGTGGCTCAGTTGGTAGTGAACCTAACTTCTGTGCTTGGGGGCGTGGGTTCGATTCCCATCTAAGACAAACATTTGTGTGATGAACATTTGTGTTTGTTCTATGTCTGGGTGTTAATATCTATTTAAGTATGTCTTTAAAAATATATATGTACGTATATCAGTCTCTGGCAGCCATACACGCTTTACAAGCTTTTTACAAGCTTAGTTTGGGGTCAGATGACCATGTGTGCAAAAATGTCCCGGATATTTATTTCTTTATGTAGAGGGTGTATGGAGACTGAAGAAACAGCCACGCATTTGCTGCTGGAGTGCAGCAGCGTGAAAGAACAACGAAATACTATCCTCGGATCACCGAGGACGCTCCAGGAGGCCTGCACAGGCATCAGCGAGCTGCTGGCTTTGCTGGAGGAGACCGGTTGGCTGAACTAGCTGCAGCAGGATGAACCAAATGGGGCCAATGAATGGCCTGGTTGTGGAAAACACCCGCTACACAAGTAACAAGTAAGTAAGCCAGGTATTGTGACAGATATGTGATTGAACATTCTTATTTATGTCAACGCGTCGAACTCCGCGTAACAGTTGCTATGGGTTTATATGGGTGCAGTGGCTACAACAAATTTCTTACAACTGTTCTAATTTAAACAAAAAAAATATATTCTTTACTGTGATGTATACCTATATTACTAGGTATACGAGTATGGCTATATATATATATATACGAGTACAGTACACATACATAGGTAATTTTTATTATTATATTGAAGTGATTTGATGATATGTTGGAAATGGTACAAACCATTTTCACTGTGAAAAAGCATTGTCATTACATGAGTAACAACATTTTTTTATGCCTATCCATTTCTAACATACTTCAAATCATTACATTTAAACAATTTGCTAAAACTTTTTATCATTTTTTTCCTTTTTTTTTAATATTCTACACATTTTGGTGTATGCAGTCTTCTATTCACATGAGACTAAGAAACACTCAAGTATGTCATTAGATTGAATACTAAAAATAGCAGTCAAGTGTGCTATTTCTTTATTTTTCACTTCTACCAACATTATATGAGCAAGTCAACAATTATATTATTATTTATCTATTGTTGCGTTAGAATGCAATAGAAAAGACTAAAATATGACTACTGCCTAAAGCTTCATTTGGTGTTATCTTGACAGTTGGTCCTTATGCTGTATGCAACTGATAATCACTGAAATTCATCACCCCACCATCGAACTAAACATCTGCTTAAAATTTGGTGAGGTAGCGATCAAGTACAAGCCTATTATCGTATATAATAAAAAACTTATATTTATTAAACACATTAATATAGTATAACAATACAGAAACACAACACCATTATACCTAGTGGAGGTTTATCTTCGTGCTGTGTTCCTCACGATTGTAATACTAATTTTGTCCATCTTATAAATTGTATAAAATGTAAATCACACTAATCTTCACACTATATAATATTATATATCATGAGGATGGACATACACAATTTTTTCTGAAGAAATCGCTGGTACAAATAGTTGTCTATAAATTCTATATACAAAAAAACACAATGGCTAAAGTCATCCTATTAGAACCAAACATGCGGTGAGCGCCGCTTCGGCTTCCTACCTATTACTTACTCGTGGTGATGTCTAAATGGGGCCTAAAGGTACACGTCAACTGCGTCAGATTCAGAGTCTTCACACCGTACGGATTTGTTGCTTTGTACTGATTTCTATGGTGCACATTTTCCAACCACACGCAGTGCCATAGAAATCAATAGAAGCTAACAAATCTGTACGCTCCGTATGCTCCGATTTCTACCCAGTGGATGCGTAGGTACCTTAGCTGTTTTATAACTAAGCCGCAGTCAACTACCAATAGAAATAAAACGAATTAGTTAGTAAAATATAATTATTCTTACCAGGCATGTTTAGTGTTGGTATGGCAATATTTGAAAGCCTCTTTACACCAAGGTAGTATTTACACTCAAAATGTTTGCGGCAAACATTGCGATATTTATAGATATACTGGTTTTGCAGTGCTAACATATCGCCTCCAATCGAATAAATCCAGGTCCGGAATCTTTCCGGCTCTCTAATTGGGTTGGGAAAGCCATGTAGCGGTGTGCCAGGCGAACCTATAGTCAAAAACAATATATGTTTAGGGCAGTTTAAGATAAAGAGACTCTAGGAACTGGTGATAAAGTTGGTTGTGATGACGGCGCTTACAATTCACCTGCTTAGAACCGATTAATTTGGTCATGCTTGTCTGTCTGTCGTGACAATGAAGCTGGATGACGTTAGAGTTGATTGTTCTCATTTGAAGTGTCAATCGATAGTGCAATCGCATCCCGGCTTTTTCAGCCGAAGGCAGGCCCGGGAAAGCTGCACCACGCAAGGGGCACCCTTACCTCCACAACTTTATACACATAGGCAAATAGTTTTCCAAGGACGCCTTTGTCTTTAATAATAAGTCAGTGCTTGACTTATTATTATATATCACAATAATATTATATACACTTTCTATTCACAGAAAAATTAGTACAAGACAACCACAATAATTGTTATAGTTTTTTAATCGCTCGACTGAGATTATGATCTATGGGGAGGTTATTTTTCTTGGGTGATACTCATAGCATATGATTACGATGTTTCAGGCGGTGTCAGTAATAGTTTGTAGATTGCAAAAATACTCACGAGGTCGTTTGCAACCAGAAACACAGCAAAATTTTTCGCTATCCATTTCACTGAAAAAATCAATGTCCTGTTTCGGTAGCCGTAGTAATCATTTAAGGAAGATAGAATCCGAGTCTGTTGGAAGAAAATAGGTCTTAAATGACATAAATAACATAAAAAGCACTCGAGCATCTCCTGCACAGACAACACCCATACAAATACAAACAACAACAACAAAAATACGTTGTTTTTTTTATATTTTGGTAACTAGATACAACATTTTGAATTTGACATTGAATCAGTGTTACCAGTATGGAATTCTAATAAAAAACGGATGGATTCGTGAAATATGTCAGGTTTCTTTTTTCGAGTTATTTAAAAATTAAGCCTGACAACCGAAGCCACAGGATAGTGACAAGAAATGAAAAATTTAGCCAATAGACCCGCTGAGCTACCCCTAAAACGCAAAATTATATTTTTTATTAGATTTAATATGGGGTTCTTCAAAAGGGCTGTTAATAGTCTTTAAGGGTTGGCAACCTATCTGTGATGCTCTTGGTGTTGCAGGTATCCATAGGCGACGGTGATCGCTCACCATCAGGTGGCCCGTCTGCTTGTTTGCCACCTATGACATTAAAAAAACATATATTTTTTTACCTTTACTCAAACTGTAGTCGTGCAGTTTCAAGCACTTGCATTAATAACTATAGAAGTTAGAAGGTTCTAGTAAATTAGAACGGATGGACAGACAGACGGACAGAACGAACTTATTTGGATTCTTTGCCGAGCTACAGAACCTTAAAAAAAACCTAGACCGCAATTTTATGGCACATACCAGTGATTTTAGCTCAGCTAGGTTTGCCAAGCGTGTGCTAGTAGAGTTCGCGCAAAACTTTATGAGCCCTCTGAAGTTAGGCCCTAGTGGCTGCGCAGTACGCATTATAGGTATCCGAGGGACGGGACAGGGCGTCGGGGAGGCCTCGGGCCTAAATTCAGAGGGCTCATAAAGTTTTGCGCGAACTCTACCACACTCTTAGCAAGCCTATGAAAATGTTATGATTGGAGCACTTTTTTTTCTTTATCCTATATTGCAAAAATGTATACGTTTTTCTTCTAAAAACTAAGTCTTAGAGTACATTCTGTAATATACCCTGCATATAGGGTACAGCAACGTTTATGTTATGGCTGGTCACAAATCAGACCACTTTAAATTTTTGATGCGTACGAATGATGATATAGAACGAAAAATCGTAATTACGTACGGTCTGGCAACAACGGTACATCGATTTTTCTACATTATTACACAGACCTACTACCTATAGATTTTCAATGAGCGTGGCTAGCTCAGTGCCTCTCGCTTCAACAAGGTGTGTTGCCACATTAAAATTATTTGCTTTAAGTTAGGGTAATTTACCTACTATGACGAGTAGTGAATCTCTTCAATGAGTAATTTTGGAAACTTTGGAAAATCTTGTGAGATGGAAGGATATCTGAAAAATACTTATGAACAAAAGAAATTAATATTAAGATCCAAATCCATCCGTTTAAAGGTAAGACAGCTTTAAACGGCTGTATCTTTCGCGCCGTAATATCGTCAGTTGAAACTTACACAGAATATGTAATGTTACGACGGATTAACTAAGAAATATAATTAAGTCAAAACTAAAGAGGGTACACATCCACACATACAACAAACGTTTTTGTTAAGGTATTATTGTATTTGCTCTGGTGTAAAAACCAAACGGTACGTAACGGTAATCGGTACAAGCGTCAAACTTGGCGGATTATAGTGCACACCCTAAAGTAAAACAACAAATAATAAATACTGGCCGCTTGCGAGTCGGTCACACATTTCTGTTTCCCACAAGTTAAGCAACGTCGGGCGCGGTTGATACTTGGATGGATGACAGCCTGGGCGTGATGTTGTGTATTTGCACTACTTTTTGTATTTTTTGACGGTACAGAACCCTCAGTGCACGAGCCCGACTCGCACTTGGCCAGTTTATTTATTTTCATGGATGGAATTATGGATAACATCCCAATTAATGAGATACTTAGATAAAACTCTTTATTATTTACAGTACTCATATCACACACGATAAATCAGACTTCAAAAAAAGATTATTTTGTTTTATTTGAACAAAATCACGCTGATGATGATTTATGATGATATATTTTCTTTGATTTAAGTACATTTAAGTGTGTTTATTAGACCCTGAGCAGCTGCAGTTGCTCAAAAATATAATTTTTCCCTTTCTGATATTGGATTCGGCATTGAAATGACTGGAACAAATTCTACTATGTTTTCCTGGCACCCAATTTTCACAACCTGTAGCACTGATCCATTTTATTCGTAAGCCAGGATCAGTTGGAAACCTGCAGAACGAATAATTTATGTTAATTGTGGTGGGTAATTTCATTTATAAACTGGCAACATTGATTGTTATTCTTCTCAGTTAATATTTTGATAAAACTCTTAGGAAATACCACAAATCGACCAAAAAACGGACTAATTATGAATAAAATATTTACGCATTGATATCCTGAATTTATTTAGGTGATCATTACAAGCTCTATATGTTTACTTACGTGTGAAATGATATTTCATCGTTTTTTCTCTCACTGCGGTACTTGCAGCCCAAAATGATACAACCAACCATTGTAAATGTTTGTTTTACAATTATTTCTAAGACGAAACACGCATTTATCACATAAAATCACCAAAAAAATGCAATAAACAATATTCAGACCCGTTTTGTTTGTCGCAGAACCGTCAGATTTTGACATTTCTGATCCAAAAAACAGGCCACGCCGATAAGGACAAAAAAGTCTTGTTATGTCCTTTTTGTACTTGTGCTGAGCCATATCAATTTGTCTCTTTCACTTGCTTTCACTGAAATATATTGCCGGGCCCTGCATTATTATATACAAAATCTGTGTAAAAGGCAACGTACTTACTCAAAAGGTTTCAGTGTTACCAAGTAGAAAAATATGTCAGTGACACCAGTAAATATTATTATTTTCATTGAGCGCTATCTTTACTGGGTTGTAAGAACTAATATAATAATAGTAGCACAATAGGAAATTGACATAAGTTAGAAATAGACGAAGATAACTTATCTAGTGGGTCAAAATAAACTAATGTCTCCATTCTGCTTTGAGCCCACCCAATTTGAGCCGTAAGGCCGTAACCAGACAATATCAATCAATCATATCAATCACAATCCGTAGTCTAAATAATTATATTTTTTTACACCTACATAATTTATTATGTATTTTATTTCATCGATATGACATGTTATCGATAAACATGCACAGAACTATTGAATAAAATATTATAAAGTTAGTAAAATTTATATAATAGCCGTAACATACGTGTCGAACTTGGCTGACGAACCGCCGTCTGACCACGGTTGGTTGGACGGTGGTTTGTTAGCCATGTCGACGTGTCTGTTAGACCCGTAACAGACACGTTAACTTGGCTGACGCAACCACGTCAATATCATTTCCCTCTCTTTTTCTCTCGTTGGTTAACGTGGTTGACGTCAGCCAAGTTGACGTGTCTGTTACGGGTCTAACAGACACGTCGACATGGCTAACAAACCACCGTCCAACCAACCGTGGTCAGACGGCGGTTCGTCAGCCAAGTTCGACACGTATGTTACGGCTATTATATAAATTTTACTAACTTTATAATATTTTATTCAATAGTTCTGTGCATGTTTAACGATAACATGTCATATCGATGAAATAAAATACATAATAAATTATGTAGGTGTAAAAAAATATAATTATTAAGACTACGGAAAAATATTAGCGTTATATATATGTATTAATATGTCTAGGTACCTTAAAAGGTGTGGAAGATGATATGCGTGATTGTAGAGATCCGCCATTTTACAGTCAGTAGTGATGGCGGCTGATAGCATAAAATGGAGAAATAAAACGTGCCCTGCTGATACTGACCCCTACTATAGGGCAACGAAAAATTGTTGAAAAGAGTTTTAACTTACTGTTCTTTATAATGTCATGTAACTTATGTCATGTGTGTGTCATAGCTTGATAGTCGATGAAAATAAATTCTGATATTCATTAATATGATTTATATTTAATATTATTCTTTTTGTTAATATTGCTCAAACAAATCAGTATATCACCAGCACCACTAGCACTCTGCATATCTTAGTCAGAGGTAGGAGGGCCGATAGTTTTTATCTCCTACAAAAATACATTAAAATAGGTTCTAGGGCTCTACCTGTTTTAAGCGATCAGCAGGGCTATTATGAATCTTTGATCGGGATCAGTCAGTCGGGCTCACGATCTAAAATTTCTTTTTCCTAGCCCAGTTTTTGTTTTTATTTCAATAACGTTTGTTATTTCAAAGTTTTCAAAATAAAAAATGTTTTATGGTATGGTAAATGGTTTATTTTATGGTATGGTATAGGAGAGTTTTATTTCTTACAATTCTAAAGTACACAGGGTCATAAATAACAGGAAGCAATGGTAAATGGCACTAAGCTTAAAGGATCTCATCGTACTGATAATTAAACAACCCTCAAATATTGAATTCTGTGAAAATTTCCACTGGCTTTCTAGTAAGTACCTACGGTTTGAAGTATATAGCAGTTAAAAGGTAGGAGGGATAGACGGACGGACGGACAGACAACGTAGGCTTAGTAATGGGGTCTCGTTTACACCCTTTGGGTACGGAACCCAAAAAAATCACATCAATCTATTGATATGGGTTACGATAATTGAACGGGCTAAAAATGCATGCTGACATGCTGATGATAATAGGACTACCCAGAACAGTGGTACGATACACAACCGAAAGGAGTACGTATTTATAATTTGGAGCAACTTTTACTATAGGACTGAAATAACAAAAAAAATATCTGCTGTTGTATACGTGAGAATGACTTTTTTTTATATAACAGCTTCTTCCCTTATTTCAGGGTTATTCCCTAAAAAGTGGTTCATCCACTGCATAATAATGAGATGAGAATGATGACCTCTTTTCCGCTTAGTACTACCGTTCTGTATAAACTTATGTATAAATATTCACAGTAGGTATTACTGTTTGTAACATTATGCAGTTTCTAAATAAATATGTAGGTACCATAAACCATTATAATTATAAAACTGTGATAAAAGTTAAAGCCAAAGTTGATTAAAGTTATCTATCGATATTTAGACAACTGTAAGGATTCCAACCACAATACTATGAAGAAGGTAAAATGTCAAAAATACGGGGTTGCTAATGTTTTATTGTTATTTCATAATCAGGAATAGAAACATACTCTCACAATAGGGTATTTGACTGATTTTACAAAACCATTTTAAATTGTTTATTACATTAAAATAAAGCAATCTTGTAATTTAATCCTCATAATTTTCAGTATTTGTGTTTTAAATGACGGATCAAAATTCAAATTATTAAACTACCGCGTAAACGCTAACTTTGACATTCATGGGGCCACGTGACATTAGTGACGTCACACATAAACAAACGAGTTAATCTCGCCATACAGTCGTTGCCTCTATTTACTTTTCTGTGACGACATAAGGACATTCGGCTAACATAGAGCGTTTGCAGTCAAGTCACGTGATCAGTGAAAAACATATTTTTATTTTGTATTATTCTAGAAATAGGGACTTTATTTTTTAGTTTTTAGTCATTAAATACTTTTTGAAAATAATAATCTTCTAGGATTACACCAGTATTAATTATATTTTTAATATAGTCAAATACCCTATTCACGTGAAATTTTGTGTAGAAGATAACAATGATTGACTTTTTGTAAATTTTGAAACTGAAATTCACAGTATAATTTCGTAAAGTAGGTATATGAAACATGAGTTCGACTTACCGATAGAAAGATATACTTGCATTATTTTCTGTCAAAACGCTCACTCGGCTTGGACACACGGCAACTCGTACACGCCATTTTTTGTTTTGGTATGTTCACGTTTCACCGAACATGGTGCACTTAGTAACACTGATATGTTTGGAATTATAAAAAGTAAGGGTGGTATTCCACTCGTTATATTATGTTCACGTGATTATAGATAGATAGATAGAAACTCTTTATTGTGTACACCAGAAATAAAAATTACAAACAGATAGAAAATACTTACGAGCTAGTGCCACAAGTGGCGGCCTTATCGCTAAAAGCGATCTCTTCCAGACAACCATTAATTCAAGTGAAGACCTTAAAATCCACATAAAGACCGGCTGGCATCAATTTTGTTTGCTAATTCTTACATTACAGGCGCTATAAGTAAGTTTTCTTAATAGAATCAATTAAATTGAAACATTATAATAAAATAGCAATATCAAAAGCCAGTACCATAAAAAAAACAGAAAATAACTGGTAAAATACCAGTATAAAATAATAAATTATAATAAAATACAAGTATAAATACAAATTTACCAGTTTCTGATTTATTATTTTCTATGCATCCAACTACCTATGATATATCCAGGATGCCAAATTTGAACTTTGAAGTGGGTTAGTTTTGATCTATAGGTCAGTCAGTGATAATAATGTCCAAATTTTTGAACGTTAGAATCTAAATAACTGTTTGAGGTGTGTTTATGAAATTTGGAGCAGAAATGTATGTCGCAAGTCTCAATATATATGCCAAATTTGACATGTTTATGTGGAATAGTTTTTGAGTTTGGAGTAGTTTTTGAGGGTGACAAAAGTGGCTCCAAATGGTTCGTGTAATATTACACACGGTACCGCTCGAGACTTGGCTCTGACGCGCTCCCGCGCGTCTAGATGGCTTGCACCAAAGAGTAGTTTTTAATATAGGAAATAGAGGTGGGTTTCGGGAGCTAAAACCGGCAACAAGAATCAACGCCATCGGTATTATTTTTATGGATCTAATTTCTTACCATACTTACCTATAAACACTAGCGATATAGGTACGTAGGTAAGCAAATTTTATTTTTATATTTTGGGATGAAAAATATGAATTACTGATTGCTAGCAATTATGAATGTATGTTTTATTGGAATAAATCAACAATCAAGACATAAATCAAGGAATCTACAAGCTATAGCAATCAGTTACTCATTAGTAATTTCTCATATATAATCATAAAAACATTGTTTAAATTGTTGTTTATTTTCTGGGTCTTTTATAACATTTTTTATAATATTTCTCTGCATTTATTAGAAATTTGTCCTAATCGTCATTGCAGTCACGTTTTCCGTTTAATATTTTATTTAAATCTTTGTAATAATTATAGAAGAAACTAGAAGATAGATTTATCATATATCGAATTATATCTTCTTTGTGTTCTTGACAATTTAAAACAAATTCAAGGAACATGAGTATATACTTTTTTGAAATCGGTTAAAAAGGAGAAAAAAATTAAGTACCTTTGTTTTCTTTCTCAGCTATATCACTTTGTAATTCTATAGCTGAAGTTGAAGGCACTGATGGTGTAACTGCAGACACACAGGTTGATAGTGCAGCCGGGGATGCTAGAGTTGGCTTTAGTAAAGAATCATTTTGCATTTTTCTCTTTGGTCTTCTTTCATCACAATATGTAAATTTTGGAAGAGACAAAGGCCCTGTAAAACCAAAGATACTTATTAGCAGTGATTTTTAATTTCACTTTCGGAGAGTTTTCCTGGTGGTTTTATGAATTAACCATAATTCTTGCACTTGTGATGACCCAATTATTCTCATTTTTTTTTAAAGTATTCATAATTTTATCAAAATTTGTTCTTTAGCAATGAAATTATAGCAGACATAATGACCAATAAATGCAACTTCAAACAATACAGTTCTCAAAAGTAGGCAAAACGCTGACAATGCCTATGGTATGCAAAAAAATAAGGGCAGAATGTAACCCATATGCATAATTTACAGTAAGAATATTTTTTACTAACCTTGCAAATTCAATGTTGGCACTGCAATGTTACTTATTCTGTTGTTTCGACAGCAAGCATTCTTTTCAAAGTGTGCATGGCATACACTGCGGTGTTGATATATGTCTTCATTTTCCAAACCAAGTATATCACCACCTATTACGAAAACCCATTTATTGAATCGTTCCCTATCTTTCGCTGGGTTTGGAAACAAATGCAAAGTCTGATGTGAACCTGAAAAACAAATTATGCTTAAATAGTTGATTGAATCAGGCGTTACTTTGCGGAAGTCCATTTTCAAAACTGTTTTACTGATGAATTTCTAGTGTAATTCCGCTTCTACGTCGCTTCAAGTACAATAAGGAATTTGTGATAAATTTACCTGGTAAATATTTGTTGATAATGTTAATTTTATTGAGTTTAATTTTGCCTAACCTGATATAAAATATTAATTACATAAATTGAAAATTAACGTAACCTGAAACAAAAATTAATTAATTCTGAATTAATTTTAATTATAAAATTATTAAAGTAATCTGAAACAAAAAATAATTAATTCTGACACATGAAATATGATAACACTAAATCTGAAAACAAAAATCTATTAATTCTGAAACATAAAATATATATTAATTGAAATGACATGTATTTTAATTGAATTTAAAAAGTAATAAATTATACCCGTTTCCTTAGTGCACTTTGTCGACACGTGTTTCGCCTCTTCACGAGGCATCCTCAGGACGTGTTGACTCTTCGAGCGCTTGGCCAAGCGAAATAATTCAGAATTAATTATTTTGTTTTTCAGGTTACGTTAATTTTCAATTTATGTAATTAATATTTTAAATCAGGTTAGGCAAAATTAAACTCAATAAAATTAACATTATCAAGTAGGGTTCCGTAGTCCTACAAGGAACTCTTATAAGTATTCGTTCTGTCCATCCGTCCGTCTGTCTGTCCGTCCATCCGATTTTTTTAGAATCTTCTAACTTCAATAATTATTAAGATAAGTGCATGAAACTTTGCGTAATGATAGTTGTTATATAGATCTCAATTTTACGAGTACAATAAAATATATAATATTGCACTTTAAGAGCACTGGTACATGTGAAATGGGGATGTTTTTTTTCACTCCCCCTGGTCGTGCGGGGTATCGTTGAAAAGGTCTTTTAAAATGAAGGTAAGGTTTGCTACAGTACTTTTTTATGAAGTCTATTCTTTGCGAAATATGGCCCGCCAAAGTGGCAAAAAGTTGCCCCCCCCCCCTTCATTTCTAAACTATACAATATATAAACTTGTAAATTACCATAGGAATAGGTCATATTTAGAATCTTTATTAAAAATTATTTCAAACTTTATCTGATCATGACTTTTTGAGTAACAGCGTTAAAACTGTAATAAATTCAAGCCGTTCTAGCTCAAAGGTCAACGATATTTTTGTAAAATGGTCTTAACAGAACAAGAGATAGTTTCTCAATCAGTTTTCTCTATGTTTAAACCATAAAAATTATATGCTATGTCGGGATGGTACATCTCTGAAATTTGGATTTTTTTTGAAAGTCCACAGAGCTGCGTTCGTTCGAATTTTTCTATAACCATCATTTTCTGAACTATGACTACAATTTATATGGCTTTGGTTACGGAACCCTACCATATAAGTGTCTGACACGCTCCTGGCCAGTTATTTGTGATTTTTGTCCTTAGGATCAAAATAATTCTACCAAAAAGTAGAAGTACAATATAGGGTCGCAAAAATTATCAGACTATTTTAAGGAGACCACCAACACTCGAGGTGTATTTTTTTTGGCTGGATTACCATTTTTGATCTTGCTATAAGCAACATCTAAAAATGTTTTATGGAAATAGTAAATTAAAATGCTATATAATTAAAACATAGTATTAACATTTGAGTGTGTTTCTGTTCAACTAAAATTAATACAGTAAGCCCTACCCATATTACCGTTCCAAATGTATGAAGATTGAAGGGGTGTCTATACTGCATGATATTTGCCGACACGATATTGTACGGCATAATAATGCACAGCATGATAATTGGTGTACATGTACATCGAATATCATGTTGTGAAATATCTTGGCGTGCAATATCATGTCGTGTCGTACATTATTGCCTCCCGACCAAGAGAATGTAAAACTTCTACCGTAGACAGAGAAAACAAGTTAGTTTGTCGCCATCTGCATTCTTTTTATGGATCTAATTTCACACTATACCTACCTATAACCACTAGAGATATAGGTAGGTAGGCAAGCAAATTTTATTTTTATATTTAGGGGTAAAAAACATAAATTAAATCTGACAATTTTTCAATGATTTTTCATATATTTTATTTAAGCAAACATTGAGAAAATGTACAAGTTAGCGGTTGAGGTTTTAGGCCGTTAGTAATGGTTGAGGTTAGATTACAGAATAAGAAACAAAACAAGAATTATAGCTCACTTCCTGATTCCATACACCCAGGAACACAACACTTTTTTCTCGACATTGTCATCATCATGCCGGAGTCCTATCTCAATAACAACACAAAACTTCGAGTCTGTCTCACCACAAAACTTCGAGTCTTTATTTCACCACATAAAACGTGAATGTCACAATTCCTGAAGGAGAATATCTCAACTTAACAGACTAGTATGTGATAAATGGAATTCACTATAGCAAAAAAATCAGATTAGGATCAAACTAAACCAGCCATTTATCCACCATGACATTTTTTGTGTTGCCAGAATAGTAAAATAAATCTTACTACTCAAGGAAATAATAATTTAACTGTTTTTCCAGCCGGGCCAGCATGCGCACCGCGACAAAATTTTGCCGATACTTTTTATAGTGCCAAAGTGAGACAGGCGTATATGAAACCATAGGCGCCTTGTAGCGTTCTCGCTCGACAAGGTATTGTCGCGGTGCGCATGCTAGCTATGTAGTATGTAGGTAAATGATACGACAGCAGTTTTGGAAATAGCACGAGCACAGCAAAGGCACAGCAGCCGGGGATGCAAAAATATATCGCCAGTGTGTCATGAATGCCGTTCAGGAAGAAAACTTTTTAAGCTAACTTCACGCTCTAGTAAAGTGGTCAAGGCTTTACAAGAAAGTCTTCTATGGACTTTTGGAAACATCACGAAAATACATGTTTCACCGCGTTATATTTAATGCTCCACACTAAAGACGTCGTAATCACTTAATAAATAATAATCTGTCATTATTATACGTCAATACTAGAAAATATGCAAGTTAAGGTAAATAACACAATATGTTTTTTCACGTTGGCACCAAAGTTCTAAGATTTATTTTAGATCATGGTTGGCGTCATCGACGCACGTTATAAACATTTTCTTTTCATAAGTATTTAGGCGTACCCAACGGGTAAAAACGGGACCTTATTACTACGACTCCGCTGTCTGTCCGTCCGTCTGAATTTTTTAGAACCTTCTAACTTCTATAATTATTAAGATAAGTTCATGAAACTTTGCAGAATGTTAGTTTTTATATAGATCTCAATTTTAAGACTACCAAAAATATATATTATTATTACACTTTAAGGGTGCCATTGGTACATGTGAAATGGGGATGAAATATATTTTTTTCACTCCACCCTGGTCGTGTGGGGTATCGTTGAAAAGGTCTTTTAAAATGAAGGTAAGGTTTCCTTCATCACTTTTTTTATAAAGTCTATACCTTGCGAAATATGGCCTGCCAAAGTGGCAAAAAGTTGGTCCCCCCCCCCCCCCCCGCATTTCTAAACTATAAGACATAGAAACTTGTAACTTACAGTACGGATAGGTCAAATTTTAAACCTTCATTCAATATTATTTCGAATAATATCTGATCATGACTTTTTGAGTAACAGTGATAAAACTGTAGTAAATTCAAGGCGTTCTAGCTCAAAGGTCATTGACATTTAAGTAAAATGGTATTTACAAATAATAAAAACATAAAAAGTATACGCTATGTCGGGATGGTACATCTCTGAAATTTGACTAAGTCCACAGAGCTGCGTACGTTAAATTTTTTCTATAACCATCATTTTCTGAACTATGACTACAATTATATGGCTTTGGTTACGGAACCCTACCATATGCGTGTCTCGACACGCTCTTGGCCAGTTATTTGTGATTTTTGTCCTTAGGATCAAAAGAATTCTACCAAAAAGTAGAAGTACAATATAGGGTGGCAAAAAATATTAGACTATTTTAAGGAGACCACCAACATTCAGGGTGTATCTTTTTTGGAAGGATTACCATTTTTTAACTCGCTAAAAGTGACATCTAAAAATGTTTTATGGAAATAGTAAATTAAAATGCTACAAAATTAAAATTAAGCACATTGTATTAACATTTGAGTGAGTTTCTGTTCACCTAAAATTAGTACAGTAAACCCTGCCCGTATTTCCGTTGCAAATGTATGAAGATTGAACACCCTGATTGGTTCGTCCGTCTACGACTCCTACCTACCAAAGAGTATAGTAATAGACTCCTACGCTCCCGATTGAAGAACACTGGCTTGCTCACCCGCCTGTTTCGTAGATTTCTTCAAAGAGAATACAATATCTCAATACAATACAATATCTTATGTACATAATTTTGAAAATAAAATGCATGGTGTAAGTGGTACAAGCTGCAGCAAAGACGATGCAACTCGTCTAATTAGCGACAAATACGGCAAATGCCGCTGTTGCTTAACGCTCGGAAAACACCAATACAACTTCGGAAAAGCCGAGTTAGAAATGCTGATGGAAAACTTAAATTTGTTCGTGAGTACATTTAATAAGTTACCGCAGTGAAATGTTACCCTTTTATATTTTATTAATTCTTTTAATTAGTGATGAAAATGATATGTCAATATACATTCCTGGAATGCATTCTTAGGTGCTAAAATAGAGATCGACCAGTTAGTTTTCATTTAGTTTTTACCAGATCCTTATTAATTCGTAGTTTAGTCTAGTATTACCTAGATATCAACGCCTGGAATACTTGCTACTTTGTTATATGCAGTTTTGAACCTACATACAGTTATACTGAAACCACGTTTCTAATCTGGAAACAGGTCATTCATAAAGCTAATTACCCTGGCACTAATCCTGAAATCGCGGAAAAATATCAGCTGCTCCATACATCGCTGGGTGAAGATGATTTTTATATCGGACAGCTAATTTTTGATACTGCTTTTAGTGACTTCATTTCATTTTAATTATTTACTTCAATTACCAAACTACGGACTCTTAGAAGTCCATTTTACTTAACTTTTTATTTTTATGATACGAGACGAGTGAAGTTGCTCGCCTGATGGCTCTTCACACATACACATAACAGCTCAACTCCACTCAGAATTTTGAACGTCAACAGTTAAAACCCTGGATGGCAATGCACTGCGCTCGTCACCCCGAGATATAAGATGTCAAATCTCTGTGTGCCCTGTAATTCTGCTGGAAACATTGCCCTTCAATCCGGAACACAGTAGTTGCACACTACTGCTTGGCGGTTGAATAACTGGCAAAGGTGTGGTACTTCCCCAGGGGGACCCCTCCAAAAGAGTCCTACCACTACAAATACCTACTTATAATTTGTTGTATGTATTGGTTTGAAACTTTAAAAGTGTCGGATACTCACACTGTCTGTGTTAAGCAGTTTAGTGGTATAGTTTTTTTAATGAAACAAAACTACCTAATTGAATACAAGCAATAATTGTCCATTGTGTGTGTTGCCAGTGATGACATATGGTACTGAGACGTGGTCCTTAACTATTGATCTTTTGGAAAAATTCAGAGTCACACAACGAGCAATGGAGAGAGCTATGCTCGGAGTTTCTTTGCATGATAAAATCCGAAACGTAGATATTCGCCAAAGAACCAGAGTCACCGACATAGCTATTAAAATCTGCAAGTTGAAGTGGCAATGGGCAGGCCACATCGCTCGCAGAACCGATAACCGATAGGGATGAAAGGTTCTTGAGTGGAGACCACGAACCGGAAGACACAGCGTAGGTAGTCCTCCCACTAGATGGACCGACGACATTGTGAGAGTCGCGGGCATCCAGTGGATTCAGATGGGAGGATGTCGTTCAGTGTGGAGGTTAAAGTTGGAGGCCTATGTTCAGCAGTGGAAGTCTTCTGGCTGATGATGATGATGATTAATAATTGTCCTAAAAAGCATATCACCCTAGAGTCCTAAGTTTGTCTGACTTAAAGTGGAACTATTAAATAGCTAAAGTTAGGACCCAATTGGGCAATGAGCTCAGGAAGTTTTAAAAAGATTAGTTAGTCAGTAAATAGATATTAAAACCCAGACAAAGAACAAACACAAATGCTCATCACATGTTTATCCTAGGTGGGCAGAAGGTAGATTCACTACCAACTGAACCACCGGGGCAGTCAAAGACTTTAGACTGACTATGACTTGTTATGATTTCAGCTGATGGCAGATCCGAAGCTACCCCATCTCTTGTGCTCAGACTGTGTCACTTCACTGAATGAAGTGCAGAGGTTTAGGCAGAAGGTTATGGCTTCCGAGACGGAATTGCGCCGAATAATCACTGAAGACATCAAATCTGGTATGTGTTCAATTGAAATTGTTCACAATATGACTTGGGTATATCGAATTATACTGTTGGGCTTTTGGAAAAACTCGGAGTCTATCTATGTACATTAGGGCAGAGTAACAATGTACAATATTGAAGGTGCTTACTGCACCACTGCTCAGACCAGAATGTCCAGCCTCGCTCCCGCCTACCACCTGCCATCGCGTTTCCCCTTCCCCTTTCCATCATAGTGAAGTTGGCAATGTTGAGATTCAAGTAAGGTACTAGGAAAGTCAAATAAGTACTCGCGAATTCAATAACAATACTTTAAACCTAACACTAGCGTTTTGATCATCTGAAGCATGATGAGACAATTTTGAACTTTACGGTAAACTGCGAATAGTTTACTTTTCCATGACCTATACCACTTTCCAGAGGTCGTTGGGGCTAATAACTAATTTTTATTTTGTTTCAGAGAATGTCGAAGAATCATCTCAAAAAGACCCTTTAGAATTAAACGATGTCAAAACGGAACACGACTATGAGCAGGCTTTATCAGTAAATAGTGAGACAAACGATGACTTAGCAGGTATGAATGCATAGAGCTTTCATGGCTTTCATCATAGATTTTCCACGGACACTTTTAATGCTTAGGCGGAGAATGCCTAATTCTCAAAATACAACTGAGTCTATAATGGACCAAATTTCAAAAAGGCAAATCTACAAATTCTTAAAATTCTCAAAATGCCCACGTTTTTAAATTCTAAATGAGCATAATGCCCAACAAATCAAAATTGACAAAAATAATGTTTTTAATTTCATGTGTTGGTATTATATTTATTCTGAATAAACAGTAAGGAACAAATAAAAATGTTTAACCATAAAATATTAATTTAGTCTTTATATCACCTTTTTAGGGTTCCGTAGTCGACAAGGAACCCTTATAAATACGTTCTTCTGACCGTTTGTCTGTCTGGCAGTCCGTCCGAATTTTTTTAGAACCTTCTAACTTCTATAATTATTAAGATAAGTGAATGAAACTTTGCATAATGACAGTTGTTATATAGATCTCAATTTTAAGAGTATAAAAAATATATACATAGTGTTGCATTTTAGGGGTGGCTCTGGTACATGTAAAATGGGGATGAAAATATTTATTTCACTCCACCTGCTCATGTGGGGTGTCGTTGAAAAGGTCTTTAAAATGAAGATAAGGTTTGATACACCACTTTTTTGTAAAGTCTATACTTTGCGAAATATGGCCCGCCAAAGTGAGCCTGAAATAAGCCCGCTACTTTAATAAGCAAATATATTTTTCCGTTTTACAGTTACCAGAATAAGCAAATCATTGCAAATTGAATTTGAGCCACTTGGAGAAACATCAAGAGGTTAGCAACAAATATAACTTATGGGTCACGTTCCAAAACGGGGTTGAACATAGAATGCGCATTTTGCGATAGGTGCACTTTCTCACAATGTGCACATCTCATAAAGACAATTTCTCAAAATAACAAATTGAGTCGAATCGCTTTACCTACATATTTTGATACGTGACCCACATGTCAAAATGTTTAAAACGCACAATGTGTATCTCGGGATAGGTAGTCTTTCTCAAAATGTGCACATCTAGAAAAGAGACTTTCTCAAAATGTCAAATTGAGTCGAATCGCTTAACCTAAGTATATATAAGGTCGGGGAAAAAGTTTCTTCGTATTTTATAAACAAATTCAAGACATATTTCTTTCAAGTTTAATTACATTTAATTATAATATATATGTGCCATTTTGTTCGATAACTTGTTGCCATTTTGTAGGTAGTGACATGATCCCGTTGCTGTAGAAATTTTGGGACTTCTGATCAAAAAAATGCAACAATTAGTTTTGACAGTCCTCTCTTGATGTTAATCTAACACTACCCAAAGAATTCTGAAGAGATCGAAACAGGTGGAAATCTGAGGGTGCAAGGTCAGGGCTATATGGTGGATGCATTAACACTTCCCAACCAAGCTCTCTAAATTTTTACTGAGTGGCCAAAGATGTGTGTGGTCTGGCGTTATCACGATGAAAGGCCACACTCTTTCTGTTGATCAATTCCGGCCGTTTTTTCTCAATTTCTTGTTTGAGTCTCATCAGCTGTTGGCAGTAGAGATCCGAATCGATGGTTTTGCCCGGCGGTAAAAGCTCATAATGAACGATGCCCTTCCAATCCCACCATACACAGCATCACCTTATTACGTGTTAATCCGGGTTTCGCTACAGTCTGTGGTGCTTCACTGCCCTTTGACCATGATCGTTTGCGCACATTCTTGTCGTAGGTGATCCGTTTTTCATCATCAGTGATCAATCTTTTCAAAAACGGTTCGGTTTCGTTAAGTTTCATTAGAAAATCGCAAATGAGTACACGATTCATTCGGTTTCTTTCAGTGAGCTCGTGTGGCACCCAAATATCGACTTTTTTGTATAGCCAGTTTTTTTCAAATGGGTCAAATCTGTTTTGTGGTCAATCCCCAGTTCTTCAGCTACGTCGTAATTACTAATATGCCGATCTTGCTCCACTATTTCAGAAATGGCATCGACTTTATCCGTAACAGGGCGACCAGAGCGAGCTGCATCTTTGACATCAAAATTCCCGAACTGAAAACGCTTGAACCAACATTGTGCTACTCTTGATGACACTGTATTAGGTCCATTAACGTCACAAATTTTATTCGCGGCTTGTGTCGCATTTTTCCCTTTTTTGTAATGAAATTTCACAATATATCGAATTTCTTCGTTAGATTCACTCATTTTATCGAACAAAAAAACAATTGAAAAATGGCGGGAAATTGCTTTTTACTTTTTGTGTTCCTTTTTTAAAATGTCATATTTTTAATGGTATCAAAACCAGCCAGATACAAACAGTACAACCGATGAGATTTAACTACAACTTTATACATACAAAATACGATAAGACTTTTTCCCCGACCTATTATGTTGATACGTGACCCATGTCAAAATGTTTAAAACACACAATGTGCATTTCGGGATAGGTAGACTTTCTCACAATGTGCATATCTAGAAAAGAGACTTTCTCAAAATGACAAATTGATTCGAATCGTTTAACCTATTTTGACACGTGGCGCACGTGTTATAAGGCTGGCCCCCCATAAAGGCTGCCGTATCTTGACACCGGCGGGGCAACGTTGGCGTGGGTGGCTTAGGGTGTGCTGCACTTGCACTAAGAGCTTCTCGCGGCGTTATGCCCTTTAACATTTCCACCCTGGAGCTTAGGTTCTTAGCTCTTGCGGTTTCTACCACCGGGCTGGTTCAGGCAAGCCAGGGGTCGGGGTCTAGGGTTTGAGTCCCTGGAATCGGGGTACTCGTTGTCGCCAATCACCGACGGCTCGCCATAAAGCCGACCCTGCGTATTTTTTTTAAATATTATTATTATCTTGCTTCACAGATAGCAATAGCGAAACTACTGTGAAAACAGATAATGAATCAAATTCGCCAAATAAGTCTGATGTAGAACCACAGAAAAAGGAGTTAGTGAAAACTCGGAGGTTACGTCTGGTACCAACAAGCAGCAAGGGATTACATCTTGTACCAATAAATAGCAAGGATTTACGTCTGATACCAGAAAGTAGTAAGAGAATACGCCTGGTATCACAAAGTAGTAAGGGAATACGCCTGGTATCCCAAAGTAGTAAGGGAATACGTGTGGTATCACAAAGTAGTAAGGGTTTACGTCTGGTACCAAAAAGCAACAAGGGGCTACTATGTGTGGAGCCACTAACAGGTAAATATGAATGACTAGTTATCTGGTATCTATATCTGGTATTTTTTGGGATATGAAGTATAAGTATAGGTATCTTCTAAGTCTGCGTGCTTCATCTTCGACCACATCGTCGCTTACCAACAGGCGAGTTGGTGGTCAAACGCGGACTTATCCGCGATAAAAAAAAAAAGTTTAGAAAGAGCTGGCAAGCAGTTTCAAATCAATCCGTTTTGAAAGGCAAAAATCACGTTCAAAGATTCCGTTACATTGATACATACCAAGATAATTAAAACGTGTTGAAAAGAAGGTAATTCTAGGTTTTTTTATTCTGACCTTTTGTTCCTTTCGTAGATGTTTCAACTAATACCCAAAATGAAAATGAAGAAATAACAATATCAAAAGATAACAGAAAAAGAAGGATAAATGGTAACAATACTCAAACCAGAAACAATAAGAAGTCTGAATCAAATTCTGAATCTGATACCAATATATCTGAACCCGAAGAAGAAAAATTAGGTAAGAAAAAGCAATCCAAAGCTAGATCCAAAGACTTTCTATACCTAGACATTTAATGCAGGGCGAACATGTTCAGACACTTCATCAGTTGACCACTACTGATATAAAAAACACGCCCACTGATTCCACTGAACCTCACGTCATTTTAGACCAATACCGTAGGTACGCCATCACTATGCTTTGTTTACATTTTGAACTGACGTTGAATGGCCCAATTAGCATTTAGTAACCCCTCACCCCGCCCCTCAGGTATTTCACTGAATTGTTTCCATTGAAAATAATCGTAACTACAAGTCTGGGCTACGTAGTAGCTATACCTAGTCTGTGTTTAGATCAAATTATATTTTTAGTTACCATTCAATAGGGTAGATGACTGATGTTAATATCCTTGAAACCAATAGCTTTGATGAATAATTTAAGTAAATATAAAATGTTTATCGAAAAAATAGTTTAAATTGGTTATTAATGTTCTGATATATAGGTTGTCTCAGTAAGAGTGCACTTTTCCATTTTAAAATAAATCCACGTATATTATGAGAGAGTTGTGATATTTTTATTGGATTGTAAAGAAGACATGTTCCAATTAAGTATGGAATAAAATTTCCAGCAAATGGCCTCCACGGTTCTTATGACAGGCCATTACTCTTTTCATGAAATTTACCATAAATTGTACACAGAGATTGGCTGTATCTCATCGATGATGCGTTGGATCTCTGATTTGAACTCAGGAATTGTTTCTGGTTTACGCATAAACCTGAGATTTCATAAAATCCCAAAGAAAAAAATCGCACGATCTTGGTGGCCAGTTAACATCAGAATTTCGTGAGATAATGTGTTCTAAAAATCGTTGCTGGAATAAGTCGACTGTTTTATGCACGTTGTGGCAGGTGGCGCTGTCCTGCTGAATTTTTTAATAATCGGAATAATCATAGGTGACAGCTGTCAAGTTTCAGAGTTGCCAGGAAAAAAAAAAGATTCCAAATTTGAAAAGTGCACTCTTACTGAGACACCCGTTATAAGCGTTTAAAGTTTTTGGTAGAGAAAACTCTGTCCATTTCCCACAAAACAAAAAATGACGTCATGCCTCTGTGCGCCATACTTGTCAGAATGAGATTTATATGGCGTAGAGAGAAGTGACGTCATAACTTGCTGTTTCGCGCTCTCTGTCTAGCATGATATTAAAATGCTTATTTCTGATCAGATTTTTAGATTAGTGTCTGTCCCATGGTAAAAGTTGTTCTTTAATAATGACCTCCTTTTGGCTTAGTTCAGCCTTTCTGCGTAACCCTACATATAACCATTTTTTCAGATCCGAAGACTGCAATGTTAAAAAGTGTTGAAACAGCCAGGCATTTATTGTTAAAAGATAACAGAAAAGTTCGCTCCAACATAATCTTAATACTGAAACATTCCACCGTCCTGCCATTCACAAACAACTTCAAATTTGCGTTTAAATGCTTCTATTGTGACAAGCTGTACATACCCTTTAAAGAACTCAAAGAACACATAGAAACTGACCACAAAGATGTATCTTTAACTACCATAACCAAAATCATTAGAAAAATGCATGATTTAATAGTAACTGCTGATATAAGCTGTATCAAATGTAGATTATGTGATGAAGAATGCGAGTCCATAGAAAATTTGATAGAACATTTATGCAAAGCTCATGATAAGGTATACCACGAGACTGACAGGAAACCTTCACATGGTATCTTAGGCGTTGACCTCAGCAGCGACACCCTCAAATGCCATATATGCAATCAAGATCACACATTCTTCAAGAATTTATTGGTCCATATGAACGAGCACTATGGAGTATTCGTCTGCTACGTATGTGGAAAGAAGTTCCTCTCCGAGCGTAGATACAAGAGCCATGTAGTCAGCGCACATGCAACTAATGAGATAAAGTGCCAAGAATGCAGCAAGGTTTTCAAGAATGAACCGGCAATGAAGTACCACGTAAAGAGGGTACATTTAAAAACTAGGGTCAAATGCCTTTACTGTCCGGAGACGTTCACCTCGGGGAATTATGTGAAGAGGTTAAACCATATGGCAGAAGTACACGGTATTAAGAAACCTAAATTCAAATGTGAAATATGTGGGAAAGAGCTGGCAAACTCTGCTAGTTTGTCGCATCATAAAATGTACACTCATATAAGGACAAAAATAAATAGATGCGAAATATGCGACTATGTGACATCTAATAATTCAGCCATGAAGAAACACATGGTTGTACATACCGGAGAGAAAAACTATGAGTGTGAATTTTGTAAGAAGACATTTGCGAAGCAAGGCACGTTGAGGTTGCATTTGAAGATACATTTGGACGATAAAAGGTTTGTCTGCTTCCTGTGTGACGCTGCCTATATACAGAAGAATAGTTTGAAAAATCATTTGCGGTCCAGACATCCTGATTCCGGCATAGATATAAATAAGTTGTGAACTTTCGCTATTTGATCCCGCCTCATTTAAAAACGCTAGACGATCAAACAAACAAGGTTGAGATGGTGCGACAGGAATAAAAGAATCAGGCCTAAATCAGTGAGATGTAATATAATAGAGACGTTATAAACGAACAACGCTGCTTTAAAAACTATCTAAAAGTAGCAACCGGCTCGCCGCCTCCGTGCTGTTCGGCTGAACTCGGCTTTGGTCGTCGATTTTGCTGCGATCTCTATCACTCTCTCACAAGACGATCTACACATCTTGCTCATACACTTCGTAGTGACAACAGCTGCATATGATAAAACTATATTATATTTATGTTTTAATAAAAAATACAGTACTTACGCGTGAAATGAATCATTTTTCTTGTCTCACACAGAGCGTGTGTATTTTGTGCAATTTATAAAGACAGGAAGGCATTTTATCACAATAATTTTTGCTAAAACAATGAGCTACAGAATTAGTGACTGAGAGACGGCTGTAACGAGTATGATAATGTGCCTTGCATTTTTCTAGTCAATATGGTGGCGGGCACAACCTATCTACAGGTAAAAATATCTTAGGCCTAAATCACGCTCCGTGCCATTAGTCGAAGACCTTCCTGCCTTTGCATGTGGACTATTAGTTCATTGGTGACGATGCAAGTCTCTAAGTCATCATCAGCCAGAAGACGTCCACTGCTGAACATAGGTCTCCCTGGTCTTATAGGTTTAACTTCCACACTGAACGACATCCTGCCATTCTGCATCCACTGGATGCCTGCGACTCCCACAGCGTCGTCGGTCCTTCAAGTGGAAAGTCTACCTACGCTGCAACGTGCAAGCGAGAGCGCGGAACAAGCGATAGAGAGGCACGATCGGCCTAAGCGTTCGGCTTGTGACACATCTATCTCTCTTCCCCTCCATCGGCCGATGCGTCCAAGTAGAAGAGAGACAGTGGCAGCACACAACCTGAACGTTAACTGTTTACCGACTTTGAAAAAGGAGGAGGTATTATGTTCGTCTGTATGTTTTTTTGTCAACTGTTTATATAATGACGTGAAAAATTAATGTGGTTTCCAATGTTTATTACAACAACAATTACGGCAAAAAAATTGGTTATCTGTAAAGTCTGTTTACGGACGATAATTTTCCGTAATAACGTATGCGTCACAAGCCGAACGCTTAGGCCGATCGTGCCTCTCTATCGCTTGTTCCGCGCTCCCGCTTGCACGCTCGGCTCAGGCGGAACGTGACAATGAGTCATGCTTTTTCGTGCGTGCAGCCGGCGTTCATCGATTTATGAGACGTTATCACGTCAAAAGTTAATTAATTCTTGCATTTTATGAATTTGATTAGCGATATAATCTCATATATTTTGTTCTTTGATTATTAAAAAAAGTGGCATTGGTTGGCGAGTGCAGTAATAATAGGTTATGTTACAATTTTGACTAAAAAATATATTATCTCATATAAACGATCGTATAAATAGTCTACTGCTTTCATTAAGTATTCAATGAAAAAATTATCGTGCGTAGCTATTAATTTAAGTTTAAAAAACTGGCCAAGTGCGAGTCGGACTCGCGCACGACGGGTTCCGTACCATTTTCTATAAGAACGGCAAAAAAACATGTTTTTTGTATGGGAGCCCCCTTTAAATATTTATTTTATTTTAATAATTTATTTTTATAGTGAATGTGGCTCAATCCGCGGTAATCGATACCATAAAGTAAAAAATAATAATTTGCGAATATGTATACCAAAATAGAAAATTAATAGGCTTTATGTTTTTAATTTTCATAATTTAAAAGAAATTTTTCAATATTTTCGCCAATTTTCGTAATATTTTGTTCAAAGTCTGAGGAATCCAAAGTCAGTAAAGCAGAGAGAAAAAAATACTAAAATGCTTACACGTTTTTTTTAGTCAATTACATTGACAGCCTGTCATTTTAATTTGCTCTCGATGCTGCGACTCATTATTATTTGTTGTAAAAAAGTTGGATTTAATCAGGTAAGTAGTAATAATTTTATTGATAAAATTGTAGCCGCAAGTATTGGTGTAACGCCCGTCACAAAATGCATAGAAAAGTTAATGCTAAATGAGCATACTAACTTTTATTTTGTAATGGACCTTGCGAAAGTAAGGGTATGTGATTAAACAATACCTGAAAAGTATTTGTGTGCTTTAAAAAGACTTCACATTAAAATTCAGGCTGGGTTTATTTGTGTAACACCCGTCACAATCTCTCTCACTAATGTTATACTTTTTTTAGTGCACAATAGTAATATAATAAGTTCAGATGTGGACAATATTAGGCTTAAATGTTGATGATAATGTCCTCGAGGTGTGCCTTGCCGCAACAATTCATTTTTTTTTTGTAAAATGGCTTTGGAGTGCTTGCTTGGCTTATCAATAATTAATTTTTGCAGTGTGGATGTAGTTGGACTGCCAGTACAGCACTATTTCAGTTACTTAGGAAGAAACTACATTTCATATGGTCTTATAGGCAGTTCAAGCACCCAAAAATGTATTTTGTTCAAAGTTACGTTCAAAGGTTATTTAGAAAGTAGAGAAAACCAACAAAAAAACGAGCAGAGAAAAAATGATAAATTAAAAAAAACAAACATAAAAATGCAACGAAAATGATTGGAAACGTAAAAAGAAGAAAGACATAGATGAGACAATTTCAGAAAATGATAGTTCAAGAAACCATATATTAGATAGAGCGAAGAGAGTGTATAGTTTAGAGAAGTTGCCTGTTCCCACTCCATTTACAATAGAGAACATGTTTTTTTTTTATAAATTTGTCTAATAAGATGATAATGGCCAAAAGTCATATATAAAAATAGTTATTCCAGTTTTTAATTGTTATAATAATAAATAAGTCTCAAATTTTCAATTTTGTTTGTTTAATTTGCACTCGTAACACCCGTCACAAATCTTGTAACACCCGTCACAAGCTTTTCTTGTAAAAAAAGACATGAAAAATAACATATGCACAAAATACTTCGGAGTTATCTGAAAGTAAGATTCTTTAACTCTCTACTTAGCTATAAATTTTGCGACAAAAATTTCTAATTTAGCTGAACTTTTAATGATTGGTCAACAAGGTAGCATATTTTGCAAAGTACTCGTAACACCCGTCACAGGGCTTAAATCTATTGTTGCATCTAAACGCTTGAATAATTTCTTATGTTTATTTGTTTTAATATGAAAAATAATTAAAATTAACTTCACTATATTCATAATGTAGACGTTTTTCTTCTTATTTAGGAATTATAACAGTTTGAATGCGTACAAATGTAACAAGCGTCACCGCGGACTGGCCCAAATATAACTAAATATTCTGTGAATATTTCAAGCGTCTATCTCTTGCCGTTATCTATATCGAGCGAAAACGAGAGAAAAATCACGTTTTTTGTGTGGGAAGCCCCTTAAATATAAATTTTATTTTAATTATTTATTTTTAAATTCAATATATAACTAAATATTCTGTGAATATTTCAAGTGTCTACCTGTTGCCGTTATCAATATAGAGCAAAAACGAGCAAAAAAATCACGTTTGTTGTATGGTAGCCCCCTTAAATATTTATTTTATTCTATTTTTTTGTATTTGTTGTTATAGCGGCAACAGAAATACATCATCTGTGAAAATTTCAACTGTCTGACTGTCACGGTTCATGAGATACAGCCTGGTGACGAACGGACGGACAACGGAGCCTTAGTAATAACCCTATTACTAAGGCTCCGCTGTCCGTCCGTCCGCCCGTTTTACCCGTTGGGTACGGAACCCTAAAAATTAATGTTTAACCTCACAGATGTCATGACAATGTGTCTAAAATGACAAGTTAAACCGGCCAACCACCGTGCGAGACAATCTACACTAATATTATAAAGAGGAAAGATTTGTACCTATTTTTGTATGTTTGTATGTTTGTAATGAATAGGCTCCGAAACTACTGAACCGATTTAAAAAATACTTTCACTGTTGGGAAGCTACACTATCCCCGGGTGACATAGGCTATATTATATTTTGTAGCGAGGCCGAAGGCCGAGCTTACACTCGTGCGAAGCCGGGGCGGACGGCTAGTCTTCTATAATAACAAACAGGCGGCGGGCTTTTCAAAAGCAGCAATAAAAAAAAATTACATTGATTTGATTTTAGTTTATTTCTATAACTAATTGTTCGTGATTATATATAAACAAATTATTTAAATTAGCAAAAACTGTTAATATAATTTGCAAATATTTTTTTTACCCAGTGTTTTATATTTGTCAAATATTTATGTTCTAATGACAAATTAACGCAGTGCAAGGGAATATATTATTATATCAAGCCGGTTTGGCGAGCTTTTCAAAAGCATCAGTTTCATGAGTTAGATCTATGATTTCAATTTCATCGTTTTGAATTAACACTTCATTAACATTAATTTGATTAAATTTAATTAAAAAAAAAATCCTTATAATTATTTTTAAACAAATAATTCACATTGAACTTGCAAAAATTGAAAAAAAAAACAAATCATGGATGAATTTAATTAAGTGTATTGACTCGTAATTATATACATATATCTTCATCTAGGTCAACGCCAATAAAAATAAAAACAAGTTATCAAATTTTAATTAACAATGTATCAATAAGTACTTTTTTTTTAATATATATATATATTAACAATTTCTTTTGCAGAACCGCTTACAATCACACCATAGCTGACCAACCTGACGAACCTATGGATCTCATGGATCTTCCAATATATTCAAGGAGTAATGTACTCACGGAGGCGCAAGACGCTGCCGCATCCACGTCTGCAACGCCATTCGTTGAGCCACCAACATCAGCTGCTCCAAAATCGAAGGCACAGAAACAACGTGAGTACAGACAGCGTATAGCAGCATCCAAAACTCCTGCACAGGCAACAGCTGCGAGGAAATCGGATGCCGAAAGACAGCGCAACTGCAGACTACGCAAAGCTGCTAACTCGGCTCATGTCAGTGGTTCATTAGAATCGACTACTGCAACCTCTTCTCGTTCAGGGGTGTCAAACGACGTCCAAACTGGTACTCGAAGACAGTTCACACACCAACAAAGTCAAACTTCAGCAGCAGAACCAGCACAAATCACTGTTCAACCAGGTACTTCTTCTGATCAAATTGAAGTACAACAGACACAATCTACCTGGAACACCAAATGGGCATCCTCGATCATGAGATTCAAATCAACTTTTCTGGACAATGATTTTGGCTATGCTTGTTCGGTTTGCGACAGATTGTGGTTCAAGAACGACCTCAAACCCATCACTGCGGCACAGCTGGAGGTGATCTCGGAATGGTTCATCAAAGACAATCGACGACTGTGCAGAGAAGAATATGAAATAATTTGCAACACTTGCAAACGTTCACTGAACAAAAAATCGATGCCGCCCCTAGCAAAAGTTAATGGATTCTCATATCCAGACCAACCACCAGGCCTACCACCGTTGGATCTCATCAGTGAACGATTGATATCGCCACGTCTGCCATTTATGCAAGTGCGTCGTCTGCGCCATGATTTATCTTATGGAATCATAGGGCAAGTGATCAACGTACCAGTAGACATACAAGAGATGGTAAAATGTTTGCCGCGCCAATTAAATGAGGACGACGTCATTAATGTTAACATCAAGCGAAACCTTGCCCACAAATCGGTCTACATCAGCGGATACATGTCCAAAAGTACAATCAGTGCGTGGCTAACTGTACTGCAGAAGTCTCCATTATATCGTTTGTACGAAATCAACCTGGATTTGTCGAGGCTGCATCCTACTGTGCCGTGTCTCAATGACATACAGGATGATCCGTCCAACCGTATAGAAAATATATCCGCTGAAAATACGCCTGAATCTGAGATTCTCGCTTCAAGACAACATACCATGATGTGGAACGAAGAAGATTGTCTCAATATCGCACCAGGACATCAGGCAACACCTCTCAACATCATTTATGACCGTCGTGCAGAAGAGTTGTCGTTTCCATCGATATACTTCGGAGAGCCACGTCGATTCAACACGGGAGTTTCAGTAACACCTTACATGATAGCGACCAGTGAGATACGACGTCGTGACAGACGCGGAGCCACGCCTCAAAAAATCTTGTACGTTGCAATGAAAATATTGCGGCTGCGCATGGTGGATGGAATTTACAGCACGTTTCGCAATGTTTCGGTCACGGAGAATGTTACGCGACGTATGTTAGAGGACACAGAATTTCTGAAAGAATATGTCATACAAAACCTCGCATTCATGAAGACAGTGCCAAACTCTGTCCAATACTGGGCCTCTCGCAAACGAGACCTCTTTGCAATAATTCGTCAACTTGGTAAACCAACCGTCTTCCTCACTATAAGTGCCAACGAAATACGCTGGATGAAACTGCTCACTATACTTCTCAAACTGAGCAAAAAATATCCAGGAAAAACAGCAAAAGATCTCAACACTTCTGAGCGTTCTACTTTAGTGAGCGACGATCCTGTAACGTGCTGCATATACTTCTACAAGCTCATTGGTTCCTTGATGAAAATGCTGAAATCCAAACAGTCTTATAATCCGTTCGGCAAGTATTTCGTTAAAGATTACTTCCTTCGTATTGAGTTCCAGAATCTAGGAAGCCCACACGCACATATTTTATTGTGGCTGAACGACGACCCACGTGAGACAGTGTCGGAAAACATGCCAAGAACCATCGATCTCGTGGAAAAATTAAGTTCGGTTGCTCGGGATGACGTGCCAAACAATTCTATCTACACCAACCAGATACACAAACATAATTTCACTTGCACAAAGCGAGGCGAGACAACTTGCAGATTCGGGATCCCGTACTGGCCTATGCCCACGACCCGTGTACTGATTCCGATACCTCAATCTGATGGACGCTGCCAAACGCTACAACAGAAGGCCAAGGAGCTGCATACCTCTCTCGGTGAACGTCGATACGCATGCATGGATGAGTTTCTTAATGCTAATGGTTTGACTTACGTTTCATACCTCGACATTGTGCGTTCTACGTTGCGCAGACCGACTCTGGTGTTCAAGCGAAATTTCGACGAACTTATGACAAACACGTTCAATCCGTACCTTGCCGGCGAAGTCAACTCTAACATCGACATTCAAATCATCTTGGATGAGTACAGCTGCGCAGAGTATGTCGTAGAGTATGTAAATAAATCAGCCCGTGGAATGGGTAACCTACGTCGTGAGCTTACCACGATGATGCAAGAGCATCCCGACCAGGACTACACAGGCCAATTGAAAGCGTTAAGTATCAAACTGCTTAACGCAGTTGAGATGTCAGCGCAAGAAGCAGCATGGTATCTACTACGACAACCAATGAGTGAGACAAGTTGTCAAGTTGTGTACATCCCGACGGTGTGGCCGACAGAAAGACAATGCTGCCGCAAGCGTCGGCAACAAATGGACCGCGAAGGCATCGATGGAGACAGCACTGATGTTTGGACCAAAAACATAATACAGCGATATGAAGAACGACCTGTGTCTTTAGAACAAGTGTATTTGGCTGAGTTTGCTTCGTGGTATGCTAACGCTAATGATTTCGTTGACGGAGAAGACGACGTGCCCGTGGATGACGATGAAGATTCTGAAGCTGTGCCTGAAGCGAGGACGTCGAGAGCACCAAAAGAATATCGCAGACGACTGCTCGGACGAGTCATACGATACAGACGCTACGATATTGATGAAACTGTCAATTATAAACGAGAGATGGTTCTACTTTACGTACAGTTTCGCAACGAAATGTCAGAGATTGTTGATCAAAATATGTTTTTGCAATTATTTGACGACAACATAGACACGATTATGGAACGCCGTAGCCTATTCGAGAAGAATTTAAACATTGAAAACGTCATGAAGGAACTTGAAGCAATGATGATTACAACTCACGCACAACCCAGAACAACGGGAGATCATTCTTGAGGTCATACATTACATGGTTGCAGAGATGACGTTTCTGAAGCGCTACAAATATACTTCACGGGTCCCGCGGGCTGTGGAAAAACGTACACCTTAAAGTGTCTTATGGAGTCGTACAGCCGCTACACTCAGGAGCATAGCTCGATGAACAACGCCTACATTATCCCTGTGCCAGCACAAAAGCCGCTGCACCTCTTGGTGGCACTACTGTGTGTGTATTCAGCGTTTCGTGTCACAACTTCTCGCGTGACAAAACTCTTATCCACGGAGAATTTGCAAACCTACAGAAACATGTTCGTTGTCGTCAAAGCTGTTTGCGTGGACGAGATCAGCATGTTAAGGTGAAACGTTTCATTTTGGCGGGAGGATCAAATTTCAAACAGTTTTTCTGTCCTTTTTTTTTAAACAATAACGGGGCAAGTGACTTTACTAACTAAACAAAATACTACTACCTACTACTACTTTTTGTCCTTGTAGCTAGGCCGGGTAATTATTGTGAAATGTCATAGTGTTCGCGAAAATTGTTGGTAGTTCTTTACATTATCATGTACAGCTATTAATCATTTACTCACCATATTACTTACATTTGGCAATAAACCGTTTGAAACAGCATAAATTTGTTTATTGACAAATGTATGTAATAATGTGCATTGGAGATAAATAACTTTACGCGAGTTTGTAAAGAATAATAATCAATATTCGCGAACATCATTATCGTTTACAATAATTACTCGGCCTAGCTACAAGAACAATAAAACTGTTTCAAAATTTGAATTTCCCGCCAAAGTGTTTAGCTATTCTCCAAAAAATCAACTACCGACTGCAGCAGATTACCGGCATTTACGACGAACCATTCGGAAGAACAAGCGATAGAGGCACGATCGGCCTAAACGTTCGGCTTGTGACGCATCTATCTCTCTTCCACACCATCGGCCGTTATCACGTAAAATTATCGTCCGTAAACCGACTTTACAGTCATCATCATCAGCCAGAAGACGTCCACTGCTGAACATAGGCCTCCCTCTTTAACCTCCACACTGAACGACATCCTGCCATCTGCATACACTGGATGCCCGCGACTCTCACAATGTCGTCGGTCCATCTAGTGGGAGGCCTACCTACGCTGCTTCTTCCGGTTCGTGGTCTCCACGCAAGAACATATATAACTTTGAATAGAAATTAAAAATAGTTTTAAAAACACGCTGTTTTATTTTATAATGGGACAAACTATTTAAATTATTGCACTGTCATCAGTCCTTGATAAGTGCAAAATTTTAATTTAATTCGACGTTTTGAAGTAAGTAGTCGAAAATCAATTTCAAAGGTTCCGTTGAATACTCTGATCTATGAGTTCTGTTAGGTACATACCTAAGGTTCATACATACCAGGCTAATAAGCGCTAGCCTAGCTTATAACTAGTGGCGAACGCTAACATAAAATTCTAAATAATGCCCACATCATTTAGTATTTTTCACGCCCTGCAAACATATCGCTAGATTACTCTGATCTATGGATTTAGAGAATAGCCTATATAATAGTAAAGAGAGATAGCCGCCATAAGCCCTAAAATGGCAGCACTAGTCTGATATAAAAAATCTACGCCATTTTTTTTTCTCCCTGAGTGAATTTTGGCATCACATGTCTTTTGCATTTGCCATCATCGAGTATTGAAGTATTTTTGTTAAATATCGTCAATCAAGTCAAGTAAATCATGCCTTACAGCCCAAATAAAGTGGTGGAGGCTTTGATAATAATAAATTCAATGGGATGGAAGCATTACTAGAGGCCTCTTAAAGCCCTAACAGACGTGTCAACTTGGCTGCCGATCCGCTGCCGTCTGACCAACGGAACGGGAAAGAAAGAAAATTTGCTATCAAAGTCTCAAAGATATCAAAAACCGTCAAAACGTTTTGTTTGGTCTTTTTGACGTTTGTGTAGCTGGGCTGGTGTATTATTTTGTTTTGTTTTACTTTAGTAGATGTAGATACCAGTAGGTAGTTCTACAATAAGATATATTTATTTGTTCAATACTAAGGACCTGTTGGTCCGTGTTCTAAAATGCAAGCTGATATCACTAGTGGCAGAATCTACGACAAGACCAGGTGCCGCTGTTGTTTGGCTGAAGGCAAACACCAAAATAAGTTCGGAGGCATGCACATTAAAATGTTTCGGAAATGTTTGAATTTGATCGTAAGTTATGCCTCATACTGTTTCCTCTATTTTGTTCTGTGATAATAAATGCTTAATGCTGGCTGTTGGGTCTTTTGGGACACCGCGCAAGACGCTATCAATAGAGTAGGTGCAGTCCCGCATCTAGTCTGCTCCTGTCTATAGTTGTGTTCACTGTATAGCCGGTCACCATGTAAGGTAAATAGAAAAGAATCGAGCAAATAATAAATTGAAACCTAAAAAAAACACTGCATATTAGCCTATTGTAATCTGTGATAATGTTATTCAACCTACATGGTTACAAGGTTGGTGCTAACTAAGCCTATCTTTGTACTCATTAAAAACAACTTCCGAGAATCCCACTTTTCGAAATCGCAGTTTTTAATGTAGGATTAGGCTTGCGTTTGCCTGATCGCCTGATGTTAAGCTATGATGCGGTCTACCATGCAGCACGCTTGCTTAGAAGAAACCGATTCAGTCGTGATTTGAAGACACCCAGATTAACAATTTTTATTTATTCTTTACTCAATACTTAAGTAAAGAAACTCAGAAATCTCTCATAAATGTATCTGACAATTAAAATTATTTTTTTGTGTGTGTAATGTTTTTCATTATATCCTTCGCTACATACATAGTTATTTAGGGGATATTTACCGTGGTAAGGTTGTGAAAGGAGCTCCCGATATTAATAACTACCTTAACACCACCACCACCATGGTCACCATGGTTTTCACTTGTTAATTAATCATATAACTTTAGTGAACAACCGTGATAGTTTAAAACAGAGATCATAAGTAAACTTTTTCTGGTTCCAGCTGGCTCTTGACTCCCATATAACTCCCGTGATATGTTCAGCTTGTGTCGGATTCCTTCATGACGTGCAGAGATTCAGGAAGATAGTAATGTCGTCACAGAGACAACTGCTCGGTGCCGTAAATCACAATGAGACTATGTTTATTGACAGTATGTTGTATTTTTTATAATTCTTGGAATGCAAGTGCAAGTACTGATTTTAGAATTTGACATGTGTGTTGTACAGTATTGTATTATAATACAGGGGGTCTAGACAAGAACCACTTTCTGTTAGCGTTAATGCCTGCGGAAAGATAAAATTGTATGTAAATGACATTAGTCACGTGACATCTCTCCTGGCGAGTGGCAAAACCGTGTACCCCGATTCCAGGGGGCTAAAACCCCAGACCCCGACCCCTGGCTTGCCTTAATAGGCCGTCCGGGGATGGAAACCGCAAGAGCTAAGAACCATAAAGTGGAAGGTGGTTCCACTCCAGGGTGGAAGTGTTAAAGGGCATTACGCCGCGAGTAGCTCTTAGTGAAAGTACAGCACACCTCTCTACACCCTAAACCACCCACGCCAATTTTGCCCCTCCGGTACCAATATACGGCAGCCTTTATCGGCCCATTCAGTGTGTGGCAAGTCATCACCTGCCTAAATATATAAGGTCGGGGAAAAAGTATCTTCGTATTTTATAAACAAATTCAAGACATATTTTTTTCAAGTTTAATTACATTTAATTATAATATATATGTGCCATTTTGTTCGATAACTTGTTGCCATCTTGTAGGTAGTGACATGATCCCGTTGCTGTAGAAATTTTGGGACTTCTGATAAAAAAAATGCAACAAGTAGTTTTGACAGTCCTCTCTTGATGTTAATCTAACACTACCCAAAGAATTCTGAAGAGATCGAAACAGGTGGAAATCTGAGGGTGCAAGGTCAGGGCTATATGGTGGATGCATTAACACTTCCCAACCAAGCTCTAAATTTTTGCTGAGTGGCCAAAGATGTGTGCGGTCTGGCGTTATCATGATGAAAGACCACACTCTTTCTGTTGATCAATTTCGGCCGTTTTTTCTGAATTTCTTGTTTGAGTCTCATCTGCTGTTGGCAGTAGAGATCAGAATCGATGGTTTTGCCCGCCGGTAAAAGCTCATAATGAACGATGCCCTGCCAATCCCACCATACACACAGCATCACCTTATTACGTGTTAATCCGGGTTTTGCTACAGTCTGTGGTGCTTCCCTGCCCTTTGACCATGATCGTTTACGCACATTTTTGTCGTAGGTGATCCGTTTTTCATCACCAGTGATCAATCTTTTCAAAAACGGTTCGGTTTCATTACGTTTCAATAGAGAATCGCAAATGAGTACACGATTCATTTGGTTTTTATCAGTGAGCTCGTGTGGCACCCAAATATCGAGTTTTTTTGTATACCCAGTTTTTTTCAAATGGGTCAAAACTGTTGTTGTGGTCAATCCCCAGTTCTTCAGCTACGTCGTAACTACTAATATGCCGATCTTGGGCCACTTTTTCAGAAATGGCATCTACTTTATCCGTAACAGGGCGACCAGAGCGAGCTGCATCTTTGACATCAAAATTCCCGGACTGAAAACGCTTGAACCAACATTGTGCTACTCTTGATGACACTGCATTAGGTTCATAAACGTCACAAATTTTATTCGCGGCTTGTGTCGCATTTTTCCCTTTTTTGTAATAAAATTTCACAATATATCGAATTTCTTCGTTAGATTCACTCATTTTATCGAACAAGAAAACAATTGAAAAATGGCGGGAAATTGCTTTTTACTTTTTGTATTCCTTTTTTAAAATGTCATATTTTTAATGGTATCAAAACCAGCCAGATACAAACAGTACAACCGATGAGATTTTTACTACAACTTTATACATACAAAATACGAAAAGACTTTTTCCCCGACCTATTATTTTGAGATGAGACAGGGTAAGGCAGGTGCCGTTTCTCATCCAATAGATCTGTTCCCCTATCCATAAATTGTTGACCTATAGCCCAGACTTTTTTAATCCTATACTGTACATGTACAATAGTTTCATATTCCATTTTATACACAATCAATATTTTTATATTCAACAGGGCCTCTAGGTGTTTGCTTCGGCTCCATCAATGCCCACCAAATCTCTGGGCTAGACACGTGAAGTGAAATAAATAGTCGTTTCTTAAAGGAAACGACCTATAAAAATAAATTCCTGTTTTATATCAGGTTTTTAAAACGAGCAGCTGGCCTTGGTCTAAACATTCATGAAGATTCAACGCGCGAATGTAACGTAACCGCGGGCTAACTCGACGCCAGCGCCATCTAGTGCACGACGGAATACAAATGACGAAACTGAAGGTTCTATATATATATATATTATTAGCTGTACCCGCGACTCCGTCCGCGGTTTCTTCAGAAAAAAATAGCCTATGTCCGACCTCATGATACTTACTATTACCTCGCAAAATTTTATCGAGATCGGTTAAGCCGTTTAGCCGTGATTATGTAGCAAACAGATGGAGTTACTTTCGCATTTATAATATTAGTGTAGATTTTAAAAAAAAGTCCTCAAAACCATGAATAGGCACTTAAAAACACCAACATCATGCTGGCTGCGCTCGCGGACAGACTGGACTGTCCCTATATAAACCAATGTTGTCGATTGCATGTTCAACACCTATGTGGCTGACATGCAACCGACAATACTGTGTTAGGGACTATTTTATTTAATTTTAATATGAATGAATGTTAGAATATGTTAGGTCTATTTTGATATTATAATTTAAATTTAATGTGACTTTTTCAATAATTTTTAATTTTTATGTGTATAATAACAATATGAGTCGTGTTACTTAAATTAAATAAATAAATAAAATTAAAAACCTACCTACTCATCTATTTGAAGTCATTGCCAGTCAAGCCAAGTAGGTAGTAGATAGATACTATCAGTGCCGGATTTATATTTTTTACGAGTGTAGGCCACTTTACTTCCCCCGCCCCATGTACCTTTCTAAAATAATAATTTTTGAGCTTCCTCTCAAATCTGCCGCCCCTAAGACGCTGCCGCCCCTAGGCCGCGGCCTATTCAAGGGTCTATTTTTGGACCTCTCTTTTTTATACTCATGATTAACGATCTCTCAACCGTTATCAAGCACTTTAAGTGCCTACTGTATGCAGATGACCTAAAGTTAATCATGATGATAAACTCTGTAGAGGACTGCCTGAACCTCCAGCGAGATATTGACGCCATCTACGAATGGAGTGTAGCAAACGGAATGGAGTTCAACCCATCCAAATGTGGTGGTAGTGGCTGGTAGTGATTGATTTAATTTCAATATAGCGTCTTGCGTCGGATAGAGTGAGCACCTGGAGCAGTCATTGTCACTTAGCGGCTTCTTCTTGCAGCGGCGTCGTGTGACGGGTCGCTCTTTTCCCTAAAATATGGCGAGAAGAACGATGGCTGGCACATGCGTCAACTCGTGAACGGGTGCTGTTTGCGGGCGTCGGTCTGCTTTTAGGCTCAGTTCCTTTGTCTAGCTCATATTATAAAATTAAGTTTAAAATTGTGAAGTGCGTAAAATGAGAGAAAGAAAAACATAAATAAATAAATTAAATATAGTTATTAGAAAAAGGAAAAAAAAAATGGACTCACTAGTATTTAAGTTAAATTTAAAATGTTAATAATTTTACGTCTGAGAATTTTTTGTTAAATGAGCAACCAAAGGCATGGACGATTTGTCCATGGTGTAAATGTATAAAAAAAAAAACAATCCAAATGTCAAGTCATGACTTTCACTCGAGGGAGGCAACCAATTCAGTTTTTGTACAAGTTGGACGATCACGAAATTTCCAGATCCACTTCTGTGAAGGACTTGGGTGTTACCTTCGATGCAAAATTGACATTTAATGACCACATTGCAAACGTAGCCAGGGAATCATACAGAAGGTTGGGATTTGTTATCAGGAATTCCAAGGATTTTAAAGAGACCCGTGTCATTAGGTTAATCTTTGAAACCCTGGTGCGCAGCAAACTCGAAGCCAGCGCATGTGTCTGGAATCCGCATGAGGGTGCCTACATACTCCTTGAAAAGGTCCAAAAGTCTTTCCTTTGCTTCCTGTATGAACGTTTGTTTGGTTACTATCCCTACTTGTACCCAACCAGTTTTCTTCTAGGTTGCCTGGGTTTACAACTCTCTGGAGGTCCGGCGTGACAAAAACCAAATGATGGTAATGTGCAAGATACTCCGTGGCAACATTGACGCACCAAACTTCTTCAACGAGTTGGCGCGGCTGGTAGTACCGGACCCCAGTAACTGTCCCCATAGCAAGAACCATCGTCTGTTCGCTGTTCCTCCCTATCATACCATCGCACGTGGTGCTTCTCCAATCCCGCACGTTCTCATTGCGCTTAACCGTCTCCTGTCCATGACACCTGATTGTGATCTGTTTGCAGATGAACGAAACGATGTCTGGTCTGAATGTTTGAGGTTCTGTGAGAAGGTGTGCAAGGTGTATGATGATGAATTTAGCTTATGACATAATTTTACAATTGTTCTATAATTAGTAATGTTTTTGATTATTTTATTTTTATATTGACTAATTTTATTATCTTATTTGTACCTGAATTGTTTAATTAATTATGTATAAATATAATCTAACTAATGAAATGGGCTTTTTATAGACGTTTTAGTTAAGAACAAGAAATATATGGCCTATTGACAAATCCAGGACGATACTATGTATGTAATAAGTAGGTAACGTAAAAAGGTGCGTTGTCCCACTATGAGTGATTCAAAAATAGAGCCCCAATTCCCAAGTAGACTAATTATCAATATAAATAATTGGCCAAGAGCGTGTCGAGACACGCATATGGTAGGGTTCTGTAATCAAAGCCATATAATTGTAGTCATAAATCAGGAAATTATGGTTAAAGAAAAATTCGAACGAACAAAGCTCTGTGGACTTAGCCAAATTTCAGAGATGTACCATCTCGACATAGCATATTCTTTTTATGGTTTAAACATAGAGAAAACTGATTGAGAAACATTATTTGTTAAGATCATTTTGCAAAAAGGTCAATGACCTATGAGCTAGAACGCTTTGAATTTATTACAGTTTTATCGCTGTTACTCAAAAATTCATCATCAGATAATATTCGAAATAATTTTGAATGAAGGTTTTAAATATGACCTAGCTGTATTGTAATATTCTAGTTTCTATGTTTTATAGTTTAGAAATGCAGGGGGTGGGACCAACTTTTTGCCACTTTGGCAGGCCATATTTCGCAAAGTATAGACTTTATAAAAAAGTGATGTAGCAAACCTTACCTTCATTTTAAAAGACCTTTTCAACGACAGCCCACACGACCAGGTGGAGTGAAAAAAAAAACATCCCAATTTCACATGTACCAGAGCCACCCCTAAATTATACATTTTTTATACTTTTAAAATTGAGATCTATATAACATCTGTCACTATGCAAAGTTTCATTCACTTATCCTAATAATTATAGAAGTTAGAAGGTTTTAAAAAATTCGGACGGATGGACAGACAGACAGACGGATGGACAGAACGATTTTATAAGGGTTCCTTGTCGGGCTACGGAACCCTAAAAACTGACTTCATAAAAATGTCAAAACTGGAGCAAATTCTCTTATTTTGTTATATTTTATTTAAAATTTGGGAATCTGAAATTATCTAAACTTAAAAAAAAATATAGATAAGAACCTTTATTTTCGTCATTTGTATTCCGTCGTGCACTAGATGGCGCTGGCGTCGAGTTAGCCCGCGGTAACGTTTCATTCGCGCGTTGAACACAATTTAATAAGAGCAGAGCTCCTTTGAAAAATAATTCTGCAACAAAAGTACAATTTTTGTAAGTCGTTTCCTTTAAGAAACGATTATTCATTTATCATATTATTTATTTATTTAGTCAGACATTTGGTGGGTATTGGTGGAGCCGAAGCCAACAATATGGATTGTGTATAAAATGGATTAAAAACTATTTTACATGTACAGTTATATAGGATTAAAAGTCTGGGATAACCCAATCCAAGGGATAGTGGAACAGATCTATTGATTAGATGAGAAACGGCACCTGCCTTACCCTGTCTCATGTCAAAATATATTTAGGCAGGTGATGAATCGCCATCCACTGAATGGGCCGCCCATAAAGGCTGCAGTATATTGACACCGGAGGGGCAACATTGGCGTGGGTGGCTTAGGGTGTAGAGAGGTGTGCTCTACTTTCACTAAGAGCTACTCGCGGCGTTTTGCCCTTTAACACTTCCACCCTAGAGTGGAACCACCTTCCACTTTGTGGTTCTTAGCTCTTGCGGTTTCCACTCCCGGACGGCTGATTAAGGCAAGCCAGCGGTCGGGGTCTGGGGTTTTAGCCTCCTGGAATCGGGGTACACGATTTCGCCACTCACCGTCGGCTCGCCATAAAGCCGCACCTGCGTATATACGTATTAGTCGGGGAGACCGCTCGTCGGCCACCATCACCGTCATCAGATATCTCGTGGGCGTACAAATGGGAAATCGTGCGAAATGGGGAAACACTGTTGAGATTATCACAAATTCACAGATACTTAGATCACGAAACGGTAAGTTCCTAGATATTGTCACTCCGCGGTCGTCGGCTAATGAATGTCCAACGCTGATTCGAGTGATAACACCAGTGGCTCTGTCGGAAGTGCACCGAACCGAAGTTTCCGACTGGCGTGACGTTGGCGCGCTTCTCGTTCTGTATTTTTTATTAGGCGTGATTGTGTCCGGATGCGACATATATAATATTATTTATGTACATAATATTGTTAATTAATATTTCTTCTATCATATTTTAGTAATATATCATTATTAAAATTAGCTTCTCTTCGCGGAGGCGCGGAATAAATAATAATAAAAAAAGCCATTATTTTTACATGACCTTTATAAACATTTCAAATGTTATTAGTACATGTTGTACATAAACTGTTTTAGCCACAGAAAAGAGAAGTAAGCAATAAATTACTATTTAATATAGATGTTAGTACCTGGTTTGTTTTTATGTTGGATATGGACCCCTCCTCGGGTGAAGGCCTCCTCCAGTTTTTAACCGATTTCTGACCGACCGACGACCGAGGTTCTCTATTCGACTGCTTTTATTTTAAATTTTTGTTACCTCAAGACTTTTGACTGGATGAACTGATTTTGATGATTATTTTTTTATTTGAAAGCTGGTGCTTCCCATGTGGTCCCATTTCATTTGGTCTAGTTCTGACACGTATATGAGGTCGGTTTTTTATATTGATAATTATATAGTAACGTATATGTACTGTAAAATCGTTTTATTGATTCTTAATGATGAAATTTAGAATCAATAGCATTTGTATGCCGCGTCTGAGGCTTGACGTCATAGCTCAGTATAGTGCGCTCTCTGTCTAGCACGAAATTAAAATAATTATAACTTATTTTATTTTCTAACATATTTTATTTTTGTTTTCGTTGATTTTATGTTTAGAATTTTTTTGTGTGGTAAAAATAGTAGATTGTTGCATTGAACGCAAAGTGAGTTATTAATGCACGAGTGTTATGTTGGTAACTAAATTAAGAGGCCCCTATTCGTCTGCAGCTTTCTCGCTCGCACATTTTTACATTATTGACGATATAAAATTACTGAGTGTGAATTTACAAAAAGTGACACACCCAAGTATTGCTGACTATCATAACATTATAAACAAAAAATGTTTAGTTTCGATATCTTTTAATTTGACGGAGTATGGGCTAGATATCTTCAAGGCTAGAGTGAATAGATTTCTTCTAGATCAACGCCCTGTTTCGGTTCTAAGCTAAAAATACGTCCATTGTGTTCGCGTTTGTAGTGATTAATGGTAGCATTACTTAGTTGACAGAAAAATAATTAATCTACATGTCTATTTCAGTACTGCTCAAGGCTTCCTCCCAAACTGACTCTAACATAAACGAAGAGGACAAAGTGAAGATAGAAGAAGAAAGCTGCGACAATCTGGACCCTCCAGTATTATGTCCAGAAACTGTACCAGGTGATATAAATCTACACTAATATTATGAAGAGGAAAGATTTGTAGTTTTGTATCACATCACACATCATCAGCCAATTAACGTCCACTGTTGGACAGAGGCCTCCCTCATAGAGAGGGGTGTTGCCATAATCCCCACGCTTGGCAGGCGGCTTGGGGATCGCTGTACCTTCACCGTGTACTAATAGAACGCTGCTGCCCATCCTCCGGTGGTTCTGGTCGCAGTTTTAGGACATACCCGGGTCCATACCCGCCCATTGGTTACAAACATAAATTTTTGTTTACAGTATAATCTCACTAATCCGGCACTTCAATATACCGATACGTCCAATAATCCGGCACACTCCGCTAGCGCCTCCCTCGCCCCTCTACGCCTATGCGCTCCGTCGCCGTGTCGGTAGTCGTCTAGGAGTCTAACCTCAAAACTTATCACGTACACGTGCCTACGTATTTACCAGTTAAAAAAAATATGAGAATAATGTGTAGATAAAAATGACAAATAAACAGAAACACAAGACACTAGATTTGAAAGATAATATGTACATAAGTATATACATTATATTCTCTTTATGAAATGCTTTATTTTATATTTTTCTTTGTCTATAATCCAGTAATCCGAACATTCCAATAATCCGGCACCCTCTGGTTTTTAAAAGTGCCGGACTAGTGAGATTATACTGTATTATTTGTAACCAATTAACTCAAAACTACTGGACCGATTGGAAAAAAACTTGCCCCATTAGAATGCTACATTATCCCTGAGTAATATAGGCTATATTTAATACTAGAATGTTAAAAAAAAAAACTCCCCCGTGCGGCCGGGACAAGCAGCTAATAAATATCTGGGACATTATTGCACATATGGTCATCTGACCCCAAACTAAGCAAAGCTTGTAATATGGCTGCCAGAGACTGATATAAGTACATATATATTTTTAAATACTTATATAGATATTAACACCCAGATGTAGAACAAACACATATGTTCATCACATGAATGTTTGCTCTAGGTGGGAATCGAACCCACGCCCCCAAGCGCAGAAAGTAGGTTCACTACCAACTGAGCCACCGGGACAATCAATACACTGGCTTGTTGCCATTGCCACTGTTATTGTTTACTTAACTATGTCACGAAAAATCGACACCGCTTTATGGTTGACATTCCGAAAACCCGTACGAAGCGCTTTGATTCCACTTTTATTGTGCGAACTGCTAGTTTGTGGAATGCACCGCCTGAATGGGTGTTCCCCGATAGTTACAATCTGGGTGTCTTCAAGTCAAGAGTGAATCAGTTTCTTCTAGGCAAGCGTGATCCAAGGCCGTATCATCGCTTAACATCAGGCGAGTTGGCGGCCAAGCGCATGCCTAATCTAAAAAAAAAAAAAAAACTATTAATAGTTATTTATTTTAAACTTTTTTATGTGTTATTGTAGTAGTGTGCTGTTGCCCGCAACTTCGTGCGCGTAGATTTTCATAAACTTTCAACCATATTTAACCGACTTTCAAAAGAGAAGCGGTTCTCAATTCGACTGTATTTTAAATAAAAAAAATTTAAGTTTGATACCTCAGAACTTTTTACTGGGTGAACAGAATTTGATGTTGTTTTTTTTTATCTGGTGCCTTGTGGTTCCATTTTAATATGGTCCAGTTCTTTCATTTTTATGAAGTCGGTTTACGGATAAAAAATCAGTAAATGCGAGATACAAAGGTTAGGTAAGGTAGGTAAGGTTGCCTGGAAGAGATCGCTTATAGCGATAAGGCCGCCAATTGTTTCACTAGTTTTTTTTAAGTTGTTTTTTATGTACGTTTATAATTTTTGGTGTGAACAATAAAGAGTTTTCTATCTATCTATCTATCTACAAAAAACAACACACAGGCCGTTTTAAAATAAGCAGCTGAACACGATAAGGCAGTTTTTGGAATTTTTATCTGTTTGTTTGTCCACGCACATCTCCTGAACCACCGGACGAATTCATTCATGCGGTTTTCAAGAATATAGTAAGCTATGACCAGATTGAAGTATAGGCTATGTTAATTTGCACAAAGGCCGGATTAAGGGAAGGAAAAAGTGTTAAAGGTTTATATGAAAATCTACGCGTACGAGGTCGCGAGCAAAAACATTAGTATATAATAAAACTTACACCCGTGCGAATTTGAAGCAAGTCGCTAGTAATCTAAACATATCTATGTTGTATACTCTATCTATATATGTTACAAATACCAAATTTATTTATTGTTACATAAAGAAAGCATTACATTTAGAATTAGATTAAGAATTAGAATTATGAATGACCTGCCTGCTGCGTTAGCGTAAGCTGAGTTGCAACAGTCATTGTCTTCCTCAAAACTGGTAACAGTAACAAAACACAAACAAACATACAAACGTATAAATAGTATAAATTTAAAACACAAAAACACTAGGTACATGTATCTTCTATACATACAATAAAAACGTAGAGATAAAAATCTCTAATTGCGAGATATAAAAAAATATACACAGGCCGTCTTAAAATAAGCAGCTTAACACGATAAGACAGTTTTTGGGGAAAAACACCACACGGGAAGCACCAGCTTTTAAATAAAGAAAGCCATCAAAATCGGTTCACCCAGTCGAAAGTTCTGAGGTAAAAAAAAAAAAAAAAACAGTAGAATTGAGGGCCTCCTTTTTGGAAGTTGGTTAAAAATGCTCCATGCCATGGTTTCCTTAACCTTTTCTCTAACCGAAAACTCAAGTTCATTGCAGGGATTTGAACCTACACCCTTTTCTGTAGCGACCTACCACTTAATTTGATATTCATAAAAGTATTCATTTTCAGATCAAAAGGATAACAGTACAATTAAAACAGAATTGGAGTTAAGTTCTGACTATCTTTCAGATTGGGAAACCCTTAAAGGTAATTTTTTCTTAATATTTTACTCCCACCTGCGTCTATCGCCACAAAGCTTGCTCTATCGTCACGAAGCTGCCTTTATCACCATAAGGCTTCGTCTATCGTCACGAAATCGTCAAGAAGTTTTGTTTTATGCCACGAAGCTTTTTCTATTGCCAAGAAGCTTTGTCTCTCGCCACGAAGCTCTGTCTAATACCACGAAGCTTCGTCTGTCGCCAAGAAGTTTTGTCTGTCGCTACGAAGATTTGTCTAATGCCACGAAGCTACCTCTATCGTCATGAAGCTTTGTCTATCGCCACGAAGCTTTGTCCAATACGACGAAGCTTACTCTATCGCCAAGAAGCTTTGTCTAATGCCACTCTCACTCTTTCATCACGAAGCTTCGTCTTATGCCACGAAGCTACCTCTATCATCACGAAGCTTCGTGTGTCGCCAAGAAGCTTCGTCTATGCCACGAAGCTACGTCTATCTATCGCCACGAAGCTTCGTCATCGCTACGAAGCTTTGTCTATCGCATAAAAATACGCTTCGACTAAACTTTAATAAATGGGGTACAATTTTGAACGTAAAACTTATATACTTATTAAATTATCCGAACCCTTATTCTTTTGCAGATATCGAAAATGATGTAAACAACGTGACGGAAGAAACGAAAATCTCAATAAATGAAAAAAAGCCAAGGGTGAAAAATTACAAAACTGAACACAAAAGAAAAAGGAAGCAGTACGATTCTGAATCAGACACTCCCATATCCCAACTAAAAAAGAAGTCTTCTCGACTTAAAAAGAAAATAGGAAAGGGTACGTTTTTAACCGTCTTCCAAAATGGAGGATGTTATCAATTCTACTGTATTAAAAAAAAATTTTTGTTACCTCAGAACTTTCGACTGGGTGAACCGATTTTGATGGTTATTTTTTTATTTGAAAGCTGGTGCTTCCCATTTGGTCCCATTTGAATTTGGTCCAGTTCTAATATGTAATTTTCGTTTCATATGACAAAAAGTCATATCCACACAAAAAATATTATAAGAGACATCTGTCGGAACACCTCAGTACTAAATCACATGCGATGCATGCGTTCTCTAAAACAGATAGCCTAATTAATGCACGCGCTATGGGATAGAGGGCGCATTCTGACATTTTTATGAAGTTTTTTATTATGATAATGAACCAACATCAAGCTAGTAGGCGGTCAAAAGCAAACCCATTAATTAAAAAAACTACACATGTTCGTCTCATTTTAATAATAATACCTTTCCAGGACCGAAGACAACAACATCTACAAGTACCGAATCAAAACAACATTCATTCCATGACAATAATAAGGTTCGATCAAACATAATCTTAATACTGAAACATTCCACCGTCCTGCCGTTCAGAAACAACTTCAAATCTACCTTCAAATGCTTCTATTGTGACAAGCTGTACATACCCTTTAAAGAACTCAAAGAACACATAGAAACGGACCACAACGATGTATCTGAAACTATTATAGGCAAGATTGTTAGAACATTGCAAAACTTAATAGTAACTGCTGACATAAGCTGTATAAAATGTAGATTATGCGATGAAGAATTCAAATCAATAGAAAATCTGGTGGAACATTTGTGCAATGCTCATAAAAAGATATACCATGAGACTGATAAAAAACCCTCGCACGGCATCTTAGGCGTTAATCTCAGCACTGATACCCTCAAATGTCATATATGCAATAAAGACTTTGCGTTTTTCAAGAATCTGTCTGTACACATGAACGAGCATTACGGATCATTTGTCTGCTACGTCTGCGGGAAGAAGTTCTTATCCGAACACAGATACAAATGCCATGTCTTCAAAGCTCACGCGGATAAAAAGACGAAATGCAAACATTGCGGCAAGACTTTCAGCACAGAACCGTCGATGGCGTACCATGTTAGAAAAGAACATTTAAAACGGATGATAAAATGTCTCAAGTGTCCAGAGACATTTTCCTTAGGACAGTATGTTAAGAGGTTAAACCATATGGCTGAAGTGCATGGTATTAAGAAGCCAGTGTTTAAATGTGATACGTGTGGTAAGGAGTACGCTAACTCTGGCAGTTTGGCTGCTCACAAAAGGTACACCCACAAACGTACAAAGGAACACAAATGCGAAATATGCGGGTACATCACAGTACACAATACTGTCATGAAGAAACACATGGACGTACACAATGGAGTGAAAAATTATGAATGCGAATTTTGTAAGAAAAAATTTGCTAAACCGTACACATTAAAACTGCATTTGAAAATACATTTGAACGATAAACGGTTCGTCTGTTCGTTGTGTGATGCTGCCTTTATACAGAAGAACAGTTTGAAGAGTCATTTGAAGTCGAGACATCCTGATTCCGGCATAGATATAAGTAAATTGTAGGTATAGGAGTCTTCCAACTACTACACTTTCACTCCGCAGGTCTCGGCCATACACCAGACCATACTATGAACGTACAAGACATGAATAAAACTCGACAGCCCGACTAGAATTGTATCTACAACGCTTTATAATAGTGTATTCAATGTCATGCTTCACTATGGTGTGGTCCGTGATGGAACAGTATAATGCCCACAATACCAGACCATACCTACTGTGAATGTACCAGATGCAAATTCGTTTATTTGCTTGAGTATAGGTACAGAATAGTCTTGTGTTTACTGTCATGCCTCGCTACGGCGTTGGTCCATGACGGAACAGTGTAGTGGGCGATGCCCACAACAACAGACCACACTATGAATGTACCAGATTCAAATTCGTTTATTTGCTGGGCAGCGTCCCCGCCCCCCCTTTGGCGCCATACAGCGAGACCCGCGCGCCGGGGCCCAACAACCCAGGCAGCCGCAGCAACAACAATCCAGGCAGAATGCCCCCCTTCCGCAGCAGGGCCAAGGGCTGATCCAGCATGCCCCCCTGGCCTCCCTTATGGCCCAGGGTTCCCCGGCCCCCAGCAGACCTATCAACCCAATTTCCCCTGCTTCACGGCAGGCCCACAAGCGATGACCCATCAGGACCCCATGCAAATTGTTTTGGGGGCACTGCTGGGACTGATCGCCGCCATCGCAGCCGGGGAGGACCTCCGCTCGGCAGCTATGCGCGCAATGGCCACTATATACGGCACCTTTAATGGATAGTGGCCTGCGCTTGATGTATTGGAACGCGGGGGGCAAACGTACCAAGATACCTGCCCTCCGCCTGCTTGCCCAGGAACAAGACGTTCACATTATACTACTGGGCGAGACCAAACTGACTGAAATACTTAAACTCTAGATCTCCAACTACGCGACGTACCGCCGAGACGAGGTGTCGCCGCGGGGCGCCGCTTACCGTGGCACGGCGATCCTAGTGAGGAGAGACGTCGTGCACGAAGAGTTGGACCTTCTGGAGTATAAACAGACGAGAACCATAGGGGTCCGTACGCAAGTGGCCGGCTAAGAAACAAGCCTGTATGCCGGCTACAGATCCCCATTGAATACCCCCCTGGACGTGAAAGATTATCGGGTGATATTCAAGAGTAATACCCCGGCCCTGCTGGCGGCCGACCTCAACGCCAAACACACGGCATGGGGGTCGCATTGCAACTCCGCGCAGGGGAAGCGACTTCTGCACGAGACGGAGGCGTCGGGCATCACGGTGCTGGGGCCCGACTCACCCACACATATCCCGACCAACCCCAGAAACAGGGCAGATGTCCTCGACGTTGTGCTCCACAGGGGGATCGATGCGCCGATTTCCATAGAGGTGCTGTATGATCTAGACGAGCAGCATCTCCCCCTGCTTATCACCATCGGAGCACAAGGGTCGTTCCGAATGCCACGCCCCCCGAGAATGAAAACGGACTGGGGGCAGTACCAGAGGGCAATGGAATCGCTGTCGGTCGGCAGGTTGTCCACCGCAGATGAGGTGGAAACCTGCGCGACCGAGCTGACCGTAGCGATGGCGGCAGCCAAGGACGCAGCGACGACCGAGACGACAAAATCCTTCCAGCGTGAGGAACTCCCTGCGGCCCTAAAAGCTATGCGCACTCGCAAGCGAAAGCTCAGACAGCTGTGGGCCCATTCCCGCTGTCCAAGGGTCAAAAGGGATTTACACGCCTTGTCAGCGAAACTGTCAGAGGCCGTCAAGATCTGGAGGGGAGCCACCTGGGACACTACCATTGCCCAGTGTGAAGAAGACAGGACGAACCTCTACACGTTGAACAGAAACCTGACAAGAGCGAAGACGACGATATGCCCCTTGGTAGACAGCACCGGGCACCGTCACTACACGGCCATGGAGAGAGCCGAGCTGCTGGCGGAACACTTGGAGACCCAGTTCCAGCCCCACCCGGTTCCTCCCGATGCCTCAGAGGAGGTACACGACCACCACCGGAAGATACTGCGAGAAGTGACCGAACTCCTGACCACCACGGCTCCACCGTTGGGAGGGGAGCTATTTATATCCCCAACGGAAGTCTCCAAAGCCGTGAGATGCTTAAAGTTGAAGAAGGCGCCGGGTCACGACGGAATCCCGAGCGCCGCCCTCAAGCAGATGCCACAGAGGGGCATAGTCTGCTTGACCCGGCTCTTCAACGGGATACTGCGCACTGGTCACTTCCCGGAAGATTGGAAAATAGGAAAGGTGATTGTCCTGCACAAACCAGGCAAGGACAGACGGCAGCCCTCTAGCTACCGGCCAATCACCCTCCTATCACACACCGCGAAGCTGTTCGAGCGGTTGCTTCTGCGAAGGCTTCGTCCCCACCTCACTCCACGGGACGAACAGTTCGGATTCCGCATGAAGCACTCCACTACGCTCCAGCTTACGCGGGTGCTACACCACCTCACAGAAGAGACTAACAAGGGAAGACGGGCCGTTGCCGTCTTCCTTGATATCGAAAAGGCCTTCGACCGCGTGTGGCACGAAGGCCTGCTATTCAAGCTGATACGCACCACGACGCCGCCTGCGCTCATCCGAGTCGCCGCGTCGTTCCTCACTGATCGGCGGTTCTACGTGTCCGTCGAGAGCGCCAACTCCGGACATAGGCCGATCAAAGCGGGAGTACCGCAGGGGAGTTGCGTATCACCCGCCTTTTACGCCTTATACACGGACGACATACCGGTACTGGAAGACCTCCTTCCAGGGGAGAGGGGAGTCGTTCTGTCACTATTCGCCGACGACAGTTCATATTTTATTTTATTTTACATGGAAAACAAACAGCTGCTAATTAACACAGTAGATATGAGATAAACAGTTACACAAAAGCCAAAAATATGTTTTCACTAATACAAACAAAAATAATGTAAAAGCCCCGTTGCAACACCAACTTGGGCCTGAATAGACAAATAAGTAGTATTCGAAAAACAAACATTCGAAGTCTTTAACATAAGAGATAATACGTTAGTTACCAAAGAAAAAAAAAAGAAAAAAAAAATACCCAAAGTAAAACTATAAAAAAACCTCATACAAACTAAATGTTTTTTTATATTTTATTTTACGTTTTTTTGCCAAACTATTTTTAGTGTTGTCATATTTCACTTTTGATGTGTCAAAGAATTTTTTGGAAATTGTATTATTAAATGTATTTTGCCTCATCATAAATAAATCAACATTGGATGAATAGTTGCGGTTGAAATTAAATAAAGTGCGAATAAAGAAGGAGTTTTTTCGATAATTCGTTTCGTAGCGTGGAGTATACAGCTGAAGATTATGTCTACGAGGAGCTGAGCTTAGAGGAGTCACAAGACCTATTCGAGACAATAGAGAAGGGCAATCGATCCTATTAGAAAGTATATTGGACATGAAGGTCAGGTCAGCAACCTCTCTTCTGACTCGAACAGGCAACAAATGATGATGAAAGCAAACCTCATCATACTCATAGTCAGCACTCTGAATCTTAGCTTTGAAATTTATATAACGTAGGAACTTCTTTTGGGGCCTCTCAAGGATGTTCATATATTTTTCATAACAGGGGTTCCAAACTTGTGAAGCATATTCAAGTTGACTACATACTAATGAACAATAGAGAATCTTCAAAGTCTTAATAATTTTAAAGTCCCTAGTAGTTCGGAGAATGAAGCCCAAAGTTTTCATGGCTTTGTTCGAGATGTTTTCAATATGTTTATTGAAGAGCAGTTTCGAGTCAAGGGTCACTCCAAGATCGACAACTGAATCCATTCTAATCAAGGGCTGGCCATTGATTTTGTAACTATACGTGAGCGTCCGGTTAGATCTACTAAAAGTAATGCAGCTGCATTTTGATATGTTTATATCTAACTTGTTCATCACGCAATAGTCATGAAGATTATCTAGGTCTAACTGCAGCAGCTCTAAATCATGATAGTTCTTAATGACTTTGAAAATTTTCATATCGTCAGCGAAAAGTAGAATATTGGAATGCTTGAAACACTGATTAATGTCATTCACAAAAATTATGAACAAGAGAGGCCCAAGAATAGATCCTTGGGGCACACCCGGTGGAATGAGCGATGGAGCCGACATATATGGCGTCATCGTCCAAGGCGAGGATAGCAGCGGGCAGGATACAGAGTGTCTTCGACATCCTGCCCGAGTGGCTCAACAAGTGGCGGATGGCCGTCAACGTGGGCAAGACGGCCGCGCTGCTCACCAGCACCAGACGCACCAATATACCGCCACCACTGACACTCAATGGTCAAGACGTCAAATGGGAAAAGTCAGTAAAGTACCTTGGCGTCCGCATCGACCAGAATTTGAGCATGAGACCACACGTGACGCACGCCGTCAACCAGGCGAAGGCAGCCAGAGCGCTTCTCCGGCCAGTGCTACGGTCGAAGCTGCCACTGCGTACAAAGGTCGGATTGTACAAGACGTACATCCGTACCCGCCTCACTTACGCAGGGCCTGCCTGCCTGGATTTATTTCATTGATAGCATGCTATCGAATTTTTTATCGAGGTTATCTGTGGAGTAAAACCTGTAAATTAGAGTAGAGTCCTCAAAGGTAGGCAACGCACTGACAATGCCCCGGGTATTGTAGGTAGCGGTGACCACTTACCATCAGGAGCCTTACCCCTAGCTTCACTTTTGCGAGCCAACTTTTAGTAGGTACCTGATAGGTACCAAAAATTAACCAACTCATTTAAGCTGCATCGTTTAAAAGCGTCTAACTTGAATGAACGAAAATCCGTTTTACTATGCGTGTGTGCGTGAAAATAGCAAAGCTTGGAGGCTATCAAATAACTACCGCTTATCGTAGTTGATGGTACCGTTTAGACAAATAACACCTATGCGGGTCAACTTTTCGAGGTAGGGGTAAGGCCACAGGTGGCCCGTAGCTTGTTTGCCACTTATTCTATTAAAAAAAAATGGACTCTTAAATTTATTGATTTGTTAACTATCTGACCGTTTAAATGCCGATTGTAAAAATCGACCCCGATAATTGATATATATTGTTTCAAATGAGTTTTATTTTTATGGTTCCATACTCCCTTTTAAATTTTATAGTTCAAAATCAAATCAAAATAATTTTATTTGTCAGAATATTGTCATCAAGTGATGGTGTGTACAAATGTGTCTCAAATATTCTACCTTATCAAGGTGTACAATTTTTTTATCATCGATCATGAGATATCTAACTTATACAATATATTTACTTGTTTTCAATCCTGTCTTTTAGAAAATCTTCAACTTTGTAATAACATTTGTCAATTAAAAATTTAAATAATTTACATTTCAGAGTATTATAATTGAATTCCTTAAAACTATCTGGTAATTTATTATAAATAGTGATAGCCATACAGTATACATTTTTACTATATACACACACTCTTTGATCCGGAATTAGCAACTTATGTTTCCGTCGTGGTTGTCTGTCCCTTCCCGCTATGTCACTATTCAGCGGGAATAAAGATTGATGTCTTCGGACAAATAGACACATTTCAAGTATCTAAAGGCAAGGCATGGGCAAAATGTTACATTTTTTTAAAAGTGGCGAGCATACTTAGCGTGCGTAGTTCTTATGATAAGTGCATGAAATCAATTTAAGTACATAAAAGAGTAGAAATTAAATGGGGCGCCACTATCGCAAATACGGAACTGCTACATGGATATAGTACATTTGAAGAAGATGATTGGATGAAATTGTTCCACTGAACTGTTTTGCATTGCATTATCAGAAAAAAAACAAGTTTTCTTGTCAAGACTTTTGCCAAGCTGTAGAACTCAATTTTAAAAGTATTACAAAAAAAACATCAGTCATAGGACTGCACATCTGTGGCCCTAGTACGAGCACTTGCGAAAAAGTATTCGTTCCGTAAACGATAGCAAATGTATGAGAAATTTCATATTCAGTCGTTGAAATAATATATGAACAGAAATCCAGTATGTTTCGACCGTAGAGGGAAGGAGCCCCGTAGAAGTGAAAACTTAACTAGTAATTCACCTATTTTACAAGAGATGGCGCTGTTGTACAATACACTGTAAAGCGTGACGACGAGAGTTCCATGATTTTTGTTCACCCAAAAAGCACATGTGAATAGAGGTTTTTTTTCTCATTTCACCCACTCATGTGGGTTACCGAAGTGATAAAATGAGGTGAAGCATCTATTTTCATAAACACTGTTTTAAACTATCACGGTTGTTCACTAAAGTTATATGATTATTTACGGGATATTTACCGTGGTAAGGTTGTGGAAGGAGCTCCCGGGAGCTCATATCATATAACTTTATCTATTTTCATGTCTCTAAAACAGAATGGGAACCTCTAATAATCTATGACACAATAAATCGTAGCCTACGCTGTCTGTCTGTCCGTCCTACCGTATAATGGCTGTATATTTCGAACCGTAATAGATAGTTGAAATTTTCACAGAATATGTAATATTACAGCGGATTTACTAAGAAATAATAATAAAGTCAAAAATTAAAACAAAAGAGGGGTGGTCCCACAGACATATAATACAGAAGGGTGGTCCCAATACAACACACGTATTTTTTTACCAATTCTTGTATTTGCTGTAGTAGGTCTGTGGCTGTAATGTAAAAAAAGGTTAATCTACATACAAGCGTCAAACTTGGGATGATTATAGTACACACTCTAAAGTATAATAATAAATAATGGCCAAGGACGAGTCGGTGACAAATTTCTGTTCACCACTGGTTCTCGTACCGAAGTCGCCGAAGTGAACAACGTAGGGCGCGGTTGGTATTTGGATGGGTGACCTCGAGCTAATACCGAAAAAAGTGCCAAAACCTGAACGGGGCGAGATAAATACGTACTGACACACTGACATATTCTTACTAGTTCTACAAACGCACACTTCAATATTGAGCGCACACAACTGCAAAAGGTATGCTCAAAATATATACGAATGGACGACCGAGGGGCGGTTTAAGTGTTAAAGGGAAAACTATGGGTATAACGTTTCCATTTATTTATTCTGAGGGCAATACTAGTAGGTAGTTATTGGGCACGCTGTACCACTTGGTCGCTGTTACAACTTCAGGTCGTATGCTCGAGGGATATCGACTGCGTTGCTCCACCTTCAGCTATCGCTTCAGGTGGAGTTCAACGCGGTCGATATCCCTCGAGCATACAACCTGAAGTTGTAACAGCGGGCCAAGTGGTACAGCGTGCCCAATCACAATGTAAAATTGAGTCAAGATAGACATTTAGATAATTATATCACTCACCTAGTCGATGGTGTAATTTATAACTTCACATTTGAATACAAAGTCACTTTCACACCACTTACTACTCTTTATAGCGATGGTGAGATATAATAACGTAACATAATGTGTATGAAAAATTGTGAATAAGAAAGAAAACTAGATAAAGTTATAATTTTATAGGTACTGTTCAGATCAGAATAGATTTATTGTACCTAAGTGGTTTGCTATTACTTCTCAAAGTCTCTGCGTACTGATTTTCATCGGCAGAGATAACACAGGAGTATCAGGAAATGTGCACCAATTTCAGTGTGCGTACTAATGATCATCCCCACAAGAAATTGGTACAAGTTCTGCAAAAGTGACTGCGTACTAATTTTCATCCCCAGTCGCTAGATAGCAGTAATTTCCACTCCACATACTACATAGAAAATGTGCTCGATTTCAGTGTGCGTACCTATGATCGTCCCCACAAGAAATTGGCACATGTTCTGTAATAATGACTGCGTACTAATTTTCATCTGCAGTCAGGAAGTAAATAGCGAAACCAAGGTAACTTTAAATTCTAAACTTGAAGCTAAACGATATATACCCACTAAAATTAACACCATCAATTAAATTTAATTATTTATGTCACCATCGCATAGCACTACACAAGTTCACAGTAGAAAAATAACTAAAATGTAGCTAACGTGATATGTGTGTGTATACGCGGAGAAATTAAGTAGTTGACATAGACATATAGTACAGGAGCCCGAAGCTATTCAAATAACAATAAAGGTTACCGGTTATCTATGTAAAATTGGTCTAAATAACACCATTTTAAATATTGAAATCCAAGTCTCAAAGATCGTAAACCCGCCGTAACCATATACAGTGATAAAACAAAGATCTCAAAATGTGTGAATTATTTAATTTTCGAGGTCTTTGTTCAATTACCATAAGAAAGAGTAAGACTTTGGAAAGTTGTTATATACAGACATTAATATCATTTGAAGTCAGGGTATAAATTATTATTTAATCATTTACATTTAAGAGTACCAGTTCAAACTGAAACAGCTGACATTAGACCCTCTTTACAAACCATTTTCATATTTTAAGATGTATTTAGACTACGGCGGATTATGATTTGTAAGATTTGGGTTTAAGTATCTACTATGATGTAATTTAAACCAATTTCACAAAGATAACCTACTAACCTTTATTGTTATTTGAATGGCTGCGGGCTCCTGTACTAATATAACTTTATGCTTTATCTGCAAGTTTTATTACATATTCTGTGCCTTAGCAAGTAGTGGGAACGTTGTAAATTGATATTACTTGACCTCATTTCTGAATTAGGGTTCACCTATTATTTTTGTGATTTTTGAAAACGATTTTGCAAATTAAGAAAATATTAGAAGGATGGATTTGCATGAATTTTCGCTTATCTAACAAAATTCATCTAATGTATATTTTGTTTTAATTTTTCACATCTACCTATATTTCATAAGTACTAAATTAAGAGGTACCAATTACATTGTTATTGAGAAATAAAAGACAAGTAGACATACAAGATTTATAGAAAGTCTCGCTGGGATACAATCCGGGTACTATGGGTATCATTTGTTTATGATTCCTGACTTATGTCTAAATAATCGAGAAAATCGTGAGCGAAACCGCGGGCGAAACTAGTTAATAGGTTATATTAAGCAGGTGTTGCAGTGACGTCAATTCCTACCTTTAAATGTGTGTGCTGTATGCACGTCAGCATTTTCATGTAAAACTAATACGTAAATACTATGTGTTTTACAACACGTGGGAATGCCTAAGTCATCAATTTTCCTACCTAAAGCCTCGTAAATGCGGAAGTCTACAATTTCAAATCGATGCATGTATGATTATGATGTAAGTAATTAATTGCTTTTAAATTAGTAGTCATTGATTTGTTATTCTTGTCATATAATATGTGACTTAAGCTCTTTTGTTAAATTATATCATTTTATACGATTTTACGTATAAAACTCGAACCTGAAGGAATTGTTTCATACTGAATTCTGTCTTCGACGTGGACGTCAGCAACTTCAGCTTCACCAGCATCTTGAGCATCTTCATCATCATCAGAAGTACCCTGAGTGACCTCGAGTGAATTTAAATTCATCATGTAAGTGAGTAACTTACCTTACTCTTAATTTTTGATATAATTGTGTTGTCTTGAGTAAGCTGATTGTGATGTGGTAAATATCACACGTACTATTAATATTTAGTACTTACATAATGTTTCAGTCATTTACATAAGTTTCAGTACTTTTAATTTATCATGAATTAAATAACTGCGCTCGACGCTTGTCATGTTTGACCCCATATATTTCATGTTAGTAGTAATTATAAAGTTTGTAATCAAAGTTTTTTTTTCAGGTCTGACTCAGAATCAGAAGCAGTACCCATCATCATCCCAGCAGCGCAGAAAAACAAGAGAGGAAAGAAATCTGCAGAAACAACTGCCAGTATCGGGAAGAAAAGAAAAGGAGACAAAATTACTCAGAGGTATTTTTCTTTTGTTAGATACTTATTTATTTTAATTTTAAATACTTACATTAAGTTTTTATTTGTACTGTCTTTATTTTATTACTAGCCGGCCGCCCCGGCTTCGCACGGGTCTAGCTCGGCTTTAGGCCTCGCTACAAAATATAATATGCTCTATCTATGTCACCCGGAGATAGTGTAGCTCCCCAACAGTGAAATAATTTATAAAATCGGTTCAGTAGTTTCGGAGCTTTTTTCAATGCAAACAAACAATCAAATCTTTCCTCTTTATAATATTAGTATAGATTTATTATGTCAGTATAAACAAGTGTCAAGTAGTAATTCTTTAACTTTGTGATTTATTGTTGGTATGGTGGTAACCTTATAAACTATGGGTTTACCTGTTTAGAGTTATAACATCCATTAAAATTTTATTAATTGTTACAGCCTACGTGGAAAATCCCAACGCACGGACATTTTCGGACTAGAAGAAGCCGTCGAAGAGACACCACAACCCAAAAAATCAACCATCACCAGCAGCTTCGTCAACCGCGTGGCTAACGGCTCACAGCGACGAGTCGCAGACATTAAGGGTGATTATTTCATAGACCTAAAAATTTATGACTCTGAAGATGCTGATTCCACTGCTCCAGAGGAGCGGTGGAAAAAAGCACTGGTAAGAGCCAAACTCAAAATTGAACCAGACTCGTCGCAGTGGAGTAAGCTCCAGAGCTTTGTGAGGGACGCTCACAAGCTTTTTGAAGCTTGTGATCCAACATTTTATTCAGATAGTGTTTATTTCAAGGACAAGTAGTAGGATTGATTTGGAGTGTCCTATAATAAGAAAGGTCTATCATTTTGTCATTAAATATATTTTTAAGTTGTGTTCTTTTTGTCACTAGATTTTACGCGGTATAATTAAGTATACTAGAATTAATTTGTGTTTTCGAATAATTTAGATAGCTTTAGGTGGCCTTATTATTAAGAAAATAAATATTATAAAACAATATACTAGTATTGAATATAATTTCCACCTTTTAGGGAGTAAATAAATTTGAAATGCCATATTGCAAAAAATAATTATAATGGTTGTCATACACTGAGCTATAATAATATTCAAATATAACATACTTTCCGCACAATCTTTCTTATATTTTCTATTAAGGTATACTAACAGACAAGATAATTAATATTTAGATTTTTACACTTCTGAATATTTTGAACTAAAAATATAAAATATACATTATAGCTCAGTGTGTTATGTGCTTAATAGACGTTGCGAATAAGGCATGGTCGACTAATTTCAACTTCATTTACTTTTTACAATTGAGTGAACTTCAAACTAGATTTTATTCCTGTCGCAAATTATTTAGATACGTATAACTAGCACTAATAATAATTAAATAAACGGTTAACATACTAAATTACTTGTATTGAACAAAGTTTCTATAGGATATTGGGAAGTTTATATAGGGAATTGTTAGAAATTTAAAATGCCATTCTGCAAAACGTGTAACGTTGACGTTGAAAAAAAATGTTGGTTAGGTCATACACGTAGTACTAAACATAAGAACCGTACATTTTTACCGATGTGTGATGGTATAGACATTATTGAGTCAGCATTTCGCAATCGCATAGCGAGTTATAGAGTCAAAGTATCAGATGATAAGGAAGGAATTTGTGTACCCACTTTCTTTAATGCTATTCGCACAAAGATTAATTTGCTTCTTGATCAATCACTTCAAACTCACACTTGCATTAAAGTGAATTTTGAATTGTTTTCTATGTTTCTTATGTTTAAAAATGATACACAGGAAATGAAATCTTTTGCAACTACTAATTTTACACTTCATCTAAACTATGATTTCAATAACTTGTACACAAACATTTTAAACAGTATCATGAAAAAAATAGAAGAATTCCAAGAGAGAGACAGTGGGTGGACATTTTTAAACAATTGTCATCTGGAAATAAATATTTGTAAATATGAACCACTGCGAGGTTCAAACTTCATAAATTTACCAAAATTCATACAAAACAAAAAAGCGTGTTTAAACATTAAAAATAACGATGATTACTGTTTTTTGTGGTGTGTTATCGCTGCGCTTTACCCCGCAACCGAACACCCAGACCGGGTTACTTCGTATCCTTGTTTTCAAGACAAACTAAATATCAAAGATTTATCATTCCCTATGACTTTATCAGATATTTCTGTTTTTGAAAAAAATAATCCTGACTTGAGTATCTACGTTTATGGTTTAAGAGATAGTAAAGTTATAACCGGGCCTTTGTATAAATCAGAATCTAAGAGTTACAAACACCGAATTCATCTATTGTTCCTTGAAAATAACACGTCGTCACATTTTTGTTTAGTAAAAGATTTACCTCGTCTGGTGAGAAATCAATTAACAAGACATCATGGAAAGTTACATTGTTGCGAAAATTGTTTATTATTCTTTTCTTCAAATGAAGAGCTCGACCATCATGTTTGTGGGGGTATCGTTACTATTTTACCTGAAAAGGGGTCAGTAATACAGTTTAAAAACTATAATCGCAAGCAAGATGTTCCATTCGTCATTTACGCTGACTTTGAAACAATGTTACGTCCTGTACAAGGTTGTGAACTTGATCCCAAAATATCCAGCACATCTGATCGACATCATCACGTACCTGTCGCTTTTGCATATAATATTGTTTGCGTGCTCGATGAATCATATAACCGGTTCGTAAGCTATCGCGGGGAAGATTGTGTTACAAAATTCATAACTTCACTACTTGATGACGTACATAAAATTCATAAGATCCTTGGCAAAAAGACTCCAATAATATTTAACCAGCATGATGAAAAAGTATTTAATGAATCGATTCGTTGTCACATTTGTGGGCATTTAACGTGGGGTTGCAAAGTTCGCGATCATTGTCATTTAACTGGAAAATTCCGGGGTGCTGCACATGAGATGTGTAATCTAAATTACAAGCTACCAAAATTTATCCCAATTTTTTTTCATAACTTGTCCGGTTATGATTGTCACTTATTTATAAAAGAATTAGGAGAATTACCGGGTTCAATTAAAGTCATACCAAAGACAAAAGAAAATTATATTTCTTTTACTAAATATGTGGAAGTTGCCCTAGATGAATACCTGCAGCTACGTTTCGTAGATTCGTTCAAATTTTTGAGCACAAGTCTAGACAAGCTATCTCAAACACTAAACTGCAACGATTTAGTGCATATGCATAGACATTTTCCGGACAAAAGCCAATTCGAGTTACTGACTCGGAAAGGGGTTTACCCTTATGAGTATATGACGAAATGGGAATGCTATACGGAACCAGCTTTACCCCCACGGGAAAAGTTTTATAGTTCTTTAAACGATACAAATATATCTGACGCTGATTACTACCATGCCCAGCTAGTTTGGTCGCAGTTCAACATCGAGAATTTAGGTCAATACACAGACTTATATGTTAAAACAGATGTTTTACTATTGACAGACACTTTTGAAAAGTTTCGTAGGACAAGTAAGATGCATTATCAGTTAGATCCAGCCGCCTACTTGACTCTCCCTTCTCTATCATTCGATAGTTTTTTATTAGGTTCTTCCGTCCAGTTAGAGCTAATCAATGACTTAGCAATATTACGTATGATACAAAAAGGAATTCGCGGAGGTGTGTGTATGTGTACGCACCGCTATGCAAAATCTAACAACAAATATATGTCTAACTATGACCCAAATCAAGAGGATTCATTTTTAGTATATCTCGATTGTAATAATCTGTATGGGTACAGCATGTGTCAGTCACTTCCGCTGTCAAACTTTAGGTTTTTAAGCCAACAAGAAATCAATACTTTGGATGTAATGAAAGTATTAGACAATGCTGATGAAGGTTACATTTTGGAAGTAGATTTGGCATATCCAGATATCTTGCATTTATCGCATAACGATTTGCCGTTCTGTGGGGAAAAATGTATACCCCCACACGGAAAATGTATGAAACTCGTTCCAAATTTGTACAACAAGTACGAGTACGTAATTCATTATGTCAATCTTAAGAAATGCCTAGAACACGGTCTGGAATTGCGGAAAATACATCGAGTGATCGCATTCAATCAAAGTTCTTATCTGAAAAGATACATTGAGGTTAACACAGTACTTCGTCAAAAAGCTGAATCCGTGTTTGAACAAGATTTTTTCAAACTTTTAAATAATAGTGTTTTTGGTAAATCTTTTGAAAACACAGAATCAAGAGTCAAAGTGCATCTTGTAAATCAATGGAACGATAAAAACAATGTTACTAAAAAAAGAACAAGCGCTGATAAATTGGTTAGTAGTCCATACTTTCATAGTGCATCAGTTTTTTCTGATAATTTAGTAGCAGTTCAAATGAAATCTGATCGAGTAATTCTTGATAAACCAATTTACATTGGTTTTTCAGTCTTGGAATTGTCTAAAGCACACATGTACAACTTCCACTATAATGTCATCAAACCAGTGTACAATGATTGTGTTCAATTATGCTACACAGACACCGACAGTTTTATATACTTCATAAAGACACCCGATTTTTATAAAGACATGAAAGACTCGTTCTTGAATTATTTTGACACAAGTAATTACGAACGTAAAAATCAATACAATTTACCATTAATGAACAAAAAAATACCTGGTTTGTTTAAGGATGAAATGGGTGGAAGTATAATAACTGACTTTGTTGGGTTGCGGTCGAAATTATATTGCGTTAAAACTGAAAAACGTACAATAAAAAAAGCTAAAGGAGTAAAGACATGCGTGATTCGTAATTTTGACTTATCAGATTATCAAAACGTGAATTTTAATGAAAGCATTGTACGTAAAAAGAACTTATTGTTTAAATCGATAAAGCACCGAATATTTACTAAACAAGTAAATAAAATTGTTCTCTCCGGAAACGATGATAAGAGACGTGTTTCTAGTAATAGAATATCTACCCTGGCTTGGGGTAGCACTTATATTTTAAAGTCATGATTAAGTATGTTTTAATTATGACCTAAGTATTAGTAAATAAGTACCTTATTATTGTATCCTTCAATGATAATAGAATATGATGTACTTACTTAGTACTTATAGTTTGTAATGTTTGTTAAGATTAGTTTGTAATTTAGTATGATAGACGATAGAAATAAATGATGTCATGTAATTTTGACTTTTACTAACTCTACTTCCTTAACCAATCATACCAACTTTCCTAAGTAGGTATCATTTTTAGACATTTTAGGACATCAATTTTAGTAGGTGAATGTGAGGTCTATATAAAATGAGCAACAAGTTGAAACAAGTTTGATTGACAGAGATAAAATAGATAACCATTGTCGTAATTTAATAGGTAGGTATTATAGTTACGCTGCCTGGGTTGATATTTGATACGTTGTGAGGGAGCGACAAGTTATATCCTGCTCTTTTCGATTGATGTCAGCATTATTTGTGTTAATTGCTATTGTAGTTTTGCACATTCATTAATTATAATCTAGACTGCAGGCAGGTCGCATGCAAAAATAATTTTTACAACTCGCTAAATAAATATTTGGTATTGATTTGCGTTCAACACTTGATTCTATAAAGGTGAGCGTTTTGTTTGATTTGGATAAATTTATTAATGTTCTTTAATGTCACTTATGGTGCATTTCTCTTATTTATCTCTATTTTTTTTTTCAGATCAACATGTCAACTGTAAATGATGATTACTATTCCATGCCTTGCGCACAGGATCCATTAGCAGGCTGGGACTCGTTTGAGGCAGAACAGCGAACCAAACGCAAGCTCGAACTAGCTGAAGCTAAACTCGCTAAAGTTGAGGCTACTAAGAAGAAAAAAATGATGAAAAAAAGTAAGAAAGAGACGCTTTCTTATGTTATCAATAAATCTTCAGAGAGAGGATATAAAATGCTAAAAATTCAAGTATACGATTTCAACGAAGGGGAAAATACCTACAGTGAATCGGTAAGAGTGCAATACATCGTGACTCATCCAATAGATGAAGTGTTAGACTCAGTTCAAAGTGTTGTTAATAAAATTTCAAAACGATTAAGTAATGAGACTCTGTGAATTAATAAAATGTAAACATAAATAAAATAAAAATAAGTAAATTTTAAAGTAATTTTTAAGTTAGTTAAGTTTTTAAATTAATGTATATATCCTTATTTATATTTTTAAATAAACTACACAGGTAATAAATAAGATTTTTGTTTCATTTAAATAAAACAATTTATTTTTTAAACATACATTTATTGATCATTATTACATACAATTATAATTTTTATCATAATTGGTAACATTTGTCAAGATAGTATTAGGTTATAAAATTGATTAGAATAAATTAGGTTATTGTATAATAACATAATATATTGCAATAGATATCTATAGACCTCATCAATTATCAACACAATCATAACCACCAGATTCACTAGAATCACTTTCCTCTTTGTCATTTTCAAAATTATTGTTTATTACATTTTTGTGATTATTTTCACTGAAGTTTTCGAAAAATTTGAATACATTCATATAGTTATCAATAAACCATTTTTTAACTAAAATTACATTTTTTAATGCGCAATGTTTTTTATGATATACACAATTTAGAGAGTTTTTACCATTTTGATTATAAAGTTGTTCCAATAACAATAAATTAGGACATCCCTTTTCTCCAATGTCTATGATATCACAATTACTATTGCAAATATTTTGTAACCACTTAATCTTTTCCAAACCCTTAACGAAAACTTTTTTATTATTTAATAGAGTCCTGCTGACACGTTTAAATTCACTATAGTCGATGTAACCTTCGCTCCATAATATGCCACGATATCTTTCTAACCATGAAACTTGTTTCTTTTCCTTTTCTATGAGTCGAGAGAATGGGTAAGGTGGTTTCACTAAAAACACTTGGGTGTATTCTACCGTAGCCAAAGCCAATTCTTTGATGATAAAAAAGTTATTGGTATCTTTAAATCCTTGCAAATCCACTATAATGTATTCCGAATTCATGATAATTTCTTGACAGTGCTACTCAATGGTTTGTATTCAACGATGCAATCGTTTAGAATCAAACAAAATGCTGATGTGTTTTCTGGAAACTCAATGGCGGTTTCAAGTTCAATTCGTACGTCTATAGGTCCAGATTTAAGAGTTTCGTTTTGTCTCGAACAATCTATCACAAAAAGAGGCGCCCTAGACTTAAAGTCTTCGTAACTTAATAACGGTTCTGGCCGACGGTTGTAATACGACTGTTGAAATCTAGTGTAGCGTTCATATATAAGGGAATAGTTATCGTCAGCGAACCTGGTATTCAGATTTTCATATGGAAAATAGCAAGAGTTTAGAAAAACTCTTAAGTTTTCTATGTCACAATGGTCAAACTGAGACATGTCGGCATCGGCACGACGCATACGGTTTGTTTGAAATCCTACTATTACATACCGTGGTTTTTCTATTTGGGAAGAAGTTTTTACAGACCATGTATGTTTTCTAGTTTTTGGAAGAGCAGGATATTCATAAAGATCCCAATTTCTATAAACCATGCTGATAGAACGATCTTTTTCCAGGTATTTGAGTAAATTAATCCGTTCACGATCAGATACTTTCACATGGGGTACGCGCCAGTTTATGTTTTCTATTTCAACATTATGAACATATTCACCCGCTTCTAGTTTTATTGCATTGAGATTCGTGCTACTCCGAAGTAATATCAACTCATGCTTACAATTCATAATAATCTTATTATAATCTTCAGCAAAACCTAGTATTTTATTAAGAGGTATAGACACTGAAAAATTACCTGCTGCTTTATTTGTGGTACCATTCATATCCCACCCCCATAACTTCGACATCTTAGACTCGTTATCATTGATTGAAATTAGAGATTTCATAGTGGTAGTAATACCAGCATTTTTTATTTTATCTATTTCTACTCCATTTAACTCATATCGAATGTCTTGAAAGAAAAATAATACTGGGTTATTTGTAAAATGAACTTTGGCTACAGCAGCTTTTGTATCACGTTTAACTACATGTACAACGCCTTTTATGAATAGAGTACTTGCCGAAGGTAGTACGCATAGATCTTGTTGATTAATAGGTATTCGAATTTCGTCATTTTCTCGAAAGCTATTGACATATGGCTTATATGTATGATATTCTATGCTTTCAATAGAATTATCAACATGTATCGTATCTGTTATACTGAGCATACTCATTTTAATAATCCAATTAGTTTCAAAAACTTCTTATTTTCTTTAGTTAGTTTCACTCGAGGTCTTCTTTTGTTGATGACACGGTTTGAAATGTGTTTATTTAGTGTTTGTACTATGGTTTTATTGTGGTCAATCATTTTCTTCTGATGTGTAAGTATAGTTGTATATCTTCACCACGTAAGTTTACTAAATTATTCTTAGCATCCAATATTCTGACGGTAATTGAGCTGATATTATTCTGGTTAATTGGGAAATAAATAATGTTCTTGGGTATTTCAATAATTCTGTAACCAGGAGGTACGTTTGGAGGAAATTCGTGAATTATATGACTGGGTTTACCGTCCGTGTATGAACCGCTTATAATGTCACATTCGATTCTTAGCACGGTCGTCGAAAGAATGTTGACTGGATAAGAGGATTCATTTAATATATTCGCTTTTAAAGTTTCTTGGTTGAAACCAAATACTCGAGCTAGCAAAGGACTTTTTTCAAAATGTATATCTTTAGAACATATGATGGAAGTTTTTAACGTGTTGTTATTACAAATTAATTTAAAAGAACAGTCTTTCATGCTCTGTTCCAAGTAATCGTTTATATCACTCAGCTCATACGATCCTTCGGGTATTACAACGACTTCCTTATCACCATAATGTAATTTGTTATTGTTGCTATCGATGTTAGGTATAGAATTAAATGTTGAGAAGTATAGCAGACCGCATTCGTATTCGCCATTGAGCTCTAAGCCAGGTGAATAATTTATCGTAGACAGTGGACTGGAGCTTGATATGGATAGTGTAAAAGACATATTGATACTGACAACAACTTAACGATTCTTTAACTTAAATTAGATTTCCAGAAGTTCTTCAGATATTTTATGCATAAGTGTCCGCAATTTACAGAATCATAACTTTGATATTTCAGGTAATTATAATAAATTTCATGATTATTAAAATACCTCAGTAATTCTAGCGGAGGCTTTAAATCTCCAAAGCTGTCAAAATACTCACAATATTCATTATTTTTTACATAGGCTACCCAGTGAGTGCCAGGATTTTGATGATCATCTAGATTAATTATACCACATTCAATCCGCTTGGGTTTTTTTGGTAATCTATCTCTCATGTAGACACCTCTAAAATAAGGTATATTAGCACTATACGTCATTATATCAATGTCAGTCAGAGCGCGTTTGGGTAGCCTTGTATTTAGTTTTTTGGAGCTTTTAAAAACAAACCACTACCTTTTTTGTATGGTTTTAAATAGCATCCCTTTCCTAGTGCTATTGCTTCCATTGTTCTATTATGACGTTCAGATTCTTGTAGGTCAAGTTTTGCTGATTTATAATCATGCACAGCTTTTGCAACACCTGCAGCACCGCCAGTTAGAGCGCCCAACGCTGATAGAGCCGCAAATATTGGTATTAACGGTAATATACCTCCAGTTTTTGGTATAGGTATAACACGCGGTACGCGAACTCTATTTTTTGTAAATACTTTTTTAGCAACAGCATAAGCAATTTTAATGGCAGCTTCATTATTTTTTGGTTTTAATTTTTTCAGCGTTGTACTAATTTGAGTAGTTAAAGCCTTAAATTTTTTGACACCAGCACCTAATTTAAGTTTTGATTTCATAGCTTTATTTACTACCCAGGAAGCAATTTTTTCACCAGTACTGGCATCTTTAGACTTTAGTCGCCTTTTAGTCATGTTAATGAGTTCTATATCAGCTTTGTGACGATCACCTAAATTAGAATTATTTGAGTACGCAATGTCGTGTTGTTTACAAGCTTCGTCTAGTTCATTGACTCCTCTATCACCACGCAACATCCGTTTTTGCAATTTTGTACCGGGACCACAATAATTATATCCAGGTAAATGTAACTCAAACGGTAATTTATTTATCACTGTGTTAATGAGACCACCTCCTTCCATCGATGTTATCTTAATAATGTTTATTGTACGGTCTCAACCATTTTATATATAATGTTAAAGAAATGCATTTTTATTAATCCACGAGTTTTCACTTTCACTAAAACCTAACCATTTAACATATAGTTTATTACCTTTTTGTTTCAATACTTTTTCTACTAGGTATACGCCAGGACAATTAGTCTTTTGGAGTTCTTGTTTATAAAATGAACCTAATATTTTCTGATTATGTTGATCTTCTAAATGGTAAGTCACAGGCTCTGTTTCATTCACTTTAATAATTTTAAACAATTCAGTAGACCAATTTGGTGTGTAACCTTTTTGAAAACATCCTTTATATTTGCTAATGCGAACCTGATCTCCAACATTAAAAGTTTTTTTCTTTTTAGAAACAGTTTTTTGACTTTTTTGTATATTATTCAATACAGAAATTCTATTTGAGGTACAAACATTTTTTGGTTCTATTTTAATAGTTCGATGTATTGAGCTATTATACGTGTTGATTATTTCTTGTACAGGTTTACCTATCCACTTATAGTTTCCAGCTAAATTGAAATATTTGTAAAGTTTGTTTTTAATTGTTCTTATAAACCTCTCTACAATAGATGCTTTTTTGATAGAATGTGTAGAATAATGATTAATTTTAAATTTATTCATTATTTTTTTAAAAGCTTCGTTGTAAAATTCTGTTCCTAAATCAGTTTGCAAATTAATTGGAATCCTTCCTTCATTTATCACTTTTTCAAACGCGCTTGCTATTTCACACATTGATTTGCTTTTAACAGGAACAGCCCAACCAAATTTGGAGAAAGCATCAATTATAACTAAAATATATTTATAACCGGAATTGAATAAAGATATATTTTTAATATCAATTAAATCTGCTTGCCATAGGTCGTCAATATCTTTAATTACCACGGAGCGCCGCTTATAATTCCTTCTCGCTTGTTTGTGGATTTCGTTCACTATTCCTTCCTTGCTCATTTTTAGTTTCAAGTTTTCTTGGATATGCGGTTTGTTCACTTCGATTATGTCTGTTATTATTTTCAATTTTTATCCTTATTTCGACAAATTTTGCATCTATTTCTTGCTTTGTGTAGAAATGGTTCTTAATAATTTGTTCATCAAACTCTAAAGCAGATTGATTAATTATTTTTTCGTGTAAACGTAGACGTTTATGAACGTGATTTCCAAATTTGTCCACATTCATAGCAGCAGAGGTATTGATAGCTGAACAGTTGAAATGAATCTGTAGAAACTAATGAAATAATATTGTTTTTATTTAGCTAATAACACCACATTCGCGAAGTTCTTCGATTATTGATATTATTTCATTGTCTAAATTTGAATTTCCGGCATCGCGAGATGCTATTAATAGCTGTAATCTTTCGACTAATTCATTAGGATCATCCCAATAAATATAGTCTACTTTTGTTTTTACTTTCTTTAACACAGGCAATAATCCAGTGCCCTCTACTTCTTGATCATGGCTTTCAGCACTCGTTGTACTTATTGCTCTGTCTTTTATATACTTGAAAAGTGGTTTTATGATGTATTTGTATTTGATACCCTTATTGGTTTTGATTGGCTTCTTTGGATCATAATCACGGCGATGTACATTTGTATCTATTAACATTTGTTTATAATTTTGCTTATCTTCTGCAGTTATTTTCGACATATTAGGTGTTCTTTTAAATAATAACTCGTACAACCCGAATGTTCGAGGATACTTTTGTCCCCCTACAGATATTTCAAAATCTTTAAGAACAAAAGTTGCAGATCCCATTTTAAGTTTTCCACGGTCTAATCTAACACCAAATGGAATTTCTTTAAATGCGGCATCTGCTAAGCTCCAAGACATATCATTCGAGTCTATGGACTTAAAAGATGAGGCACTTAGATTTTGATGATCAGTGTTTTTATCTCCAACATCTTCATTTTCGTCAGAACTTTCTGAGTTGACTTCACTTGATTGCGTGTCTAATGTGTGTACAACAGGTACATCAGACATTCTGTGTTTTTTGGTACCTTTATCAGACTCATTGAAATCCTGGTACCGAACATTTTTCAACCGTTTAGGTGTCCTTTCAGTCTTACTTTCATCTGATGATACTCTATTTGCAATTAATTTATTAAGAGGTTCCGTTATTGGTTTTAACGCAGTTTCAATAACCAAATCACTGTTTAATTTTAAATGTTTCATCAACTGAACTTTTTTTTTTACGGCATCTGCTGATTTAACAATTTGTTGTTTTAATGATTTTTCTGAATTATACATAATATATATTTTACTGTTATGCGACCTGTTCTTTCCGATGATGCATTAATGAATGAATTTGATATTATTGTTAATGCCGTTATATATTATTTCTATCAAACTAGCTAATGGAAAACAACAAACGTATCAAATTTTTTCCTATAAGCACCTTTATTTTTTTCACAATCCTTATTTATTACTAAATAATTAAATGGGATACTCCAGATTTCTTTACACATTTCACGAAACTGATTCCAAGACATATCTGTATTGACGTGCTCATCGTAAACATGTTTAAGATTAATATCATCTTGTCTAAATAGAACAATCATATTAGCGTTGTCCCTGATTAATTGTTTTGGTATCTTGCTATATGTTTGGTTTAAATAAAAACAATCAATATTTTTATGTCTCCCTGTAGCAAAATAATCTCGAATATTATTCTGTTTTTCGCAAGCTACATCATCAAATATAAACACTGAATCAGGTTTTGCATCTGCTGTACTCAATATTTCATCATTTTCTTTATACTTATATAAATTTACGGCTGGTACCATTTTCAGAACATTATCGAAAAACATATACATCGGTTGAAATAAAGTTTTGGAGAATATATATACATTTAAGTATTTTAATCCGTGCTCATGTAATAGGAGCCCAATCATTAAATTGGTTTTTCCACAGTTTGACGGACCGCAAATTAAGCAGCGAATCGTATTTGGTAGAAGTTCACTATGTCTGTGTTTGTTCTTTTCTGACGGTAAAACACATAATCTGTTTAAATTTAATGTGCAAGGCTGTTTAATAAATAACATGTTTAAGTTCCTTGACTATTAGAATAGAAATGAAAGATTAGAAAAAAAATGCATCATTTATACTTTTGATGAAAAAAGCTTTATTGAACACAATACTGTCGCTTATTTAGTACGTTTCATGTAGGTGTTAAAGCGACTTTGTATTCAAATGTGAAGTTATAAATTACACCATCGACTAGGTGAGTGATATAATCATCTAAATGTCTATCTTGACTCAATTTTACATTGTGATTGGGCACGCTGTACCACTTGGCCCGCTGTTACAACTTCAGGTTGTATGCTCGAGGGATATCGACCGCGTTGAACTCCACCTGAAGCGATAGCTGAAGGTGGAGCAACGCAGTCGATATCCCTCGAGCATACGACCTGAAGTTGTAACAGCGACCAAGTGGTACAGCGTGCCCAATAACTACCTACTAATACTATTAAAATTCGGAAGACGAGGTGGTATGGCCTTAATGGCTTTAGCCTGCTCAGAAATGGGTAAAAAATAAAAAACCAGACAAGTGTGAGTAGGACTCGCACTGTGAGGTTTCCGTACAAACTTAATAAATATCTGCGTAGATTATTATTATATCTAATGATCGCGTAGACTTACAAACGTAGGACTTTAGATTAACACAAATCGATTTGGGGGGGAGGGGGGAGAACACCCCCCTTGAAGGAAAACTTGCGGAACCCGATGAGAAAAGTATGGCCAAGGGGGCAGGCACCAACTTCGTTTTGTTGGATGGTCACTGTCAACCTAACGAACCTACCGAGGTATGTATAAGAGTCGGACCGCTGAAGTTGTCGTTTTGTTGGAAGGTCACTGTCAACCTAACAAACCTACCGAGGTCTGTGTAGGAGTCGGACCGCTGAAGTTGTCCTTTTGTTGGATGGACACTGTCAACCTAACGAACCTACCGAGGTCTGTGTAGGAGTCGGACCGCTGAAGTTGTCGTTTTGTTGGATGGTCACTGTCAACCTAACGAACCTACCGAGGTCTGTGTAGGATTCGAGCCGCTGAAGTTGTCGTTTTGTTGGATGGTCACTGTCAACCTTACAAACCTACCGAGGTCTGTGTAGGATTCGGACCGCTGAAGTTGTCGTTATGTTGGTCCTAATGAGGCACGGGGCTTCGAAAACGCCATGGTAGTAGTCAGACGCTTATTACACAAACAGTACCCTTAGTACAAGATTTGACAGTTTTCGAAAACTTTTTTCGTTTCCGTATTGTCCCATACATTTTAGTAAAGCGCCTCTAGCGGAAACGCGGATGAACTAAAATCGGTAGTAATCGGCAGTATAGGTTGCTTCACTCAAATACGAAAAATAGTTTCGTATAGCTTTCAGCCCAGCAATGTATGCATCAAAACGAAAACGAAAAAAGTTTTCGAAAACTGTCAAATCTTGTACTAAGGGTACAGGAGTACGGAAATCGCTCTCGAATGCAAGGAAAACAAACAATGGCTGACTGAACCTCTTTGGACTGAACGACTGATAGCCGGCAAAAACACAAAATGGCGCCTCTGGTTACGTTTCGTTTCACACATCACTTATTAATGACTTTGGAAACTTGTCATTGTTTCTATGCTATTTAAACAAAGTAAACGACAGAAAAATTACCAAAGAGCCTTATTTAATGTAAATAATAATACTTTATCATAAAAACTGTCCAAATGAAATAAAATAGCACCTGATAATATTTTTAAAATAATGTACGACATTTTTACAACTGATAGCACGTAAAACGGAACGTCCAAGTAATGGACTTGTGATAAAATGTAGGTTTGGTGAATTTTCGTATTTTCAAAAATTTATTTCCGCAACTTAAAACTTCGCCTTCATATATTGAGACCTTTCTGTGAAAAAAATGTGAACCTCCAACTCGATTGGTGTTAATCTAAAGTTTAGCCCCACACGTTCTTGAGAAAAAAGGACTCTTGACAGATGGACAACAATGTGACCCTTTATGGATTTCTTTTGAGATACGGAACCCTACAAATTGTTTTGTTTTGATCTCGTTCCCGTAAAATCTATTGTGTTTTCACTTTGTAGTAAAGTAACAGCAATTTTTTTTGGTCGAACGTCATCGCCGTGTCACCATTGGAAAAAATTTCTCCGGTTATATTTTTCTATTTAAATCCATTTATCATAGTTAATTGACCAGTTTTCCTAGTAAATAGCTATCATTTAATTTTTAGTTTCATTTCTAGTATAATTAGCATCATTGTAGTTATATATCTTGATTTTTGTCAGTAGCCCCTTTTCTAAGACATTAGTATGACCGACGAAGAGCCTCCTGATCCTGGCGGTGGAATAATGGCGTCCGATTATAATATTCCTCCTTCTCCTGGTGCTTTTACAGCAATATCCACGTCAGAGGATCTCCAAAAAACCCATAAACGCTCTAAGCGTAGAGCTTTGAAACGGGATGTAAGAGCATGTTCTCCCATTGACTCTTCTGGTGAAGAATTTAAAATTGCTGATGACGTAATTCTTACTTCAGGACAAAACACACCCCCAAATTATTTTTCGACTATGAGCAGTGAGCTTCCCCTTGCCACTCTTCCAACCCCCGTATCTGCGTCTCTGCCCTTAGGTCAGAAGACAATTGCTTCAACAAGTTCCTCCTCATTTTTGCCCCCGGGCCAAAAAATCGCTCCAACTCCGGTTGCACGTCAGTGCTATGTTTCATCCGATCGTGGGCCGTATGTTATTCACGTACAAAAAATCGAGGTTGTATCTTCTGTTAGCACTTCTTTGCACCCTGTTACTTTCGGGCGATTCCTTTTTGAGCGCTCGAGAGAATTTGTAGGCATTGTTGATGGATCAATTAAAAGCGTGGGCCGAAATAGAATCTCGCTGTGTTTCCACTCATTTAAGGCCGCTAATGCCTTCATAGACTCGAGCTCCCTCGCCAATAAGGGGTATAAAGCATTTATTCCCTCATATAATGTAACTCGTCTGGGTCTGGTACGGGGCATCCCCGTCGATTTATCCGACGAAGAAATAATAAAGGAAGTACGGGTGCCCCAAGAGTGCGGCCCGATAATCAAAGTTCGTAGATTGAACTTCAAATTGGTGATTGATGGGTCAGTGTCATGGAAACCTTCTCAAACGGTTGTTTTAACTTTTGATGGCCAACTCCTACCCCCAAGAGTTTTTTTGTGCTATAACTCTTTTCAAGTGGAGCAGTATGTTTTACCTACTATCCAGTGTTTTTCTTGTTGTAGGTACGGACATACCAAGATCCAATGCAGGTCGAAGCCAGTATGCTTCAAATGCTCTTTAGCCCACACTGGAGACTCGTGCAATGTAGATGCGGAGGGCGCCAAATGTGTTTGGTGCCGTGGTAGTCACTTCGCAACCAATAAAATTTGCCCCGAAATGTCTCGCCAGATTTCTATTAAAAAAACAATGTCGCAAAATGTTTTATCATACGCAGAGGCATCGAAACTTCACCCCTCATCAAGAATTACTTATGCAGAAGTGACTTCTTCTTCTTTGGCACCTTCTCCTCCTTTTCCCTCTCAGCTTTCGGGTTCAACTAATCACGTTACTGTGGAGCCTGCCAGAGTGCACTACAGGGGTAAAAAAAACAGGCCTGTTGGTTCAACTTCTCCCTCTTCTGGCTATGACCATTTGGCTCACTCAAACATTGTTAGGGGTGACTTTGCAGAAGCCGCTCCTAATGGATGTGCCCTTAACCCTAATAAAACCCCCGAGTCTCCATCTGTTCAATCGGTTATCTCTGAACTTCTCAAACTTTTAAATCTTTTGTCCTCTCTTCTCAACCCTCCCCGTGCTCATCACTCCCCTTCCCATCCTTTACCGTCCAACGCTGCATTTAATTTAAATTCACTCATTTCCCTTCTATCTAATGGATCTCAAGTTCCTTCAATGGAATAGTAGATCACTATATAATAAATTATCTGATCTTATATATTTAGTTAATAAATATAATATTACTGCCTTGTCTATTTCTGAGACATGGTTAAAGTCTGGTTCTCATTTTAGAGTTTCTGGCTTTGATGTCATCAGAAGTGACAGACAAGATGGTTTTGGAGGTGTTGCCCTCCTGATAAAAAATAATATTCCTTTCTCTCCTATTATTATTCCTGTTCATAGTGGTTTTCAAGCAATTGCTGTGCGTGTCAAGAATTATTCTGTTGTCTCACTTTATATTCCTGACCCTTCTAAGTTAATTCTTCGTAAATTAGTTTCGGTTTTGAGTTCCCTACCAAAGCCGCTTTTGGTCCTTGGTGATCTGAATTGTCATCATTCTGTATGGGGTTGTGGTAAGTCCGATGAATGTGGTGAGTTTTTGTTGGACTCTCTTGATACTCTTAATCTCTGCATTCTTAATGATGGCTCCCCTACTAGAAGGACTCGTCCTCATGAATTTCGCAGTGCTGTTGATCTTTCATTATGTTCTCCTGAGCTTGCTTCTCTTCTGTCGTGGCATGTCCTTCCTTCTTCTCATGGCAGTGATCATTTTCCTATTCTTCTTGAATTTCCTCAACGTAATTCTAGTCGTGTTTCTGTTAATCCTCCTCTTCTTAAATATATTTTAAATTATAATGATTGTCCTAACTGGGAAAAATTTCACGACCTCTCTGTTTCTGTTTCTGCTTATTTACCTCCTGTTAATTCTTTTAATATCTCTTCCTCCTCTGATAATCTGGTCCGTATGCTCCATGAGTGTGCTAGCCAATCGTTCCCTGTTAAAAAGCCTTCGTCTGGAAAATTGCCTCCTCCTCCGTGGTGGGATAAGGACTGCAGTAACGCTATTAAAGCCCGTAAGGTGGCTGAAGCTAATTTCCGCCGCTCTATGACTCTAGAGAACTTCTCTGAAGTGAATAGGTCCATTGCTAGTTCTAAGCGCCTTTTCCGCTTGAAGAAGCTGGATAGTTGGAGGGCTTATTGCTCTAGCTTAAGTCCTAGTACTCCTGCTTCAGTTATTTGGTCGAAAATTCGCCGATATAGACGCTCCTGGTGTCCTCCTCTTCGTTGCTGTAGCCCTTCTCAGTCTTGGGCTGAGGCATTTATGGATAAGTTAGCTCCTCAGTATTGTCCACTCCCTTCGGAATTACCCTCCTTAGCTGTTACTTCGTCAAACGATCCCCTAGATCAGCCATTCTCATTAATTGAATTGAAAAATATATTAAAGTCCGTCAAAGATTCTGCTCCTGGTATGGATGGCATACCTTATTCATTTTTCACGAAGGCCAGTGACAGTTTACTTCTCTTTTTCTTATCTTTGGTTAACTCTATTTTTGAGTCTGGTTTTGTTCCCGCTAGTTGGAAATCTCAGTATATTATCCCAATTCTTAAACCCGATAAGGACCCGGAGGATCATAATTCGTATCGTCCTATTGCTCTTTCTTCTGTCCTGGCGAAACTTGCTGAGCGCCTGATCAAGAACCGCCTTGAATGGTTTCTTGAAAGTAAGGGCCTTTTTGCCAAATCTCAGTATGGTTTTAGAAAAGGCAAGAGCACTATGGATAGCCTAAGTGTTTTTACAACTGATATTAGACTTGCCTTTACTCGAAATGAATCAGTTATTGGTGCTTTTCTAGATATTTCTGCCGCTTATGACTCCGTCCAGCTTTCTATTCTCGGAAATAAACTTTCTTTGTTGAAGGTTCCTCCTAAGTTATGTAATTTTGTCATGAATCTTCTAACTGAAAGGTATATTTATCTTCGTTGCAGTGATTCTTCAATTTCTCCTCACAGAATCATTTGGCGTGGTCTTCCTCAGGGGTCTGTTCTTAGTCCTCCTCTATATAATGTGTATACTTTTGATTTAGAGGTATCTATTGGTCTCTGCCGTATTCTTCAATATGCGGATGATATCCTTTTATATACTTCTCACCATAAAATTGACATTGCCAGTCACTGTATTTCTCAATCCCTTCAGTGCTTAAACTCGTGGCTACATTTAAATGGTCTAGATCTTTCACCATCAAAAAGTAGCATTGTTCTCTTTTCTCGAAAGCGCAATCCCCCTGAAATAGATATCTTAGTTAAAGGGTCCAGGATTCCAGTTAAGGAGTCAGTGAAATTTCTTGGTCTTATTTTGGACAATAAGCTTAGTGGAAAGTTGCATTGTGATTATATTGCTGATCGGTGTCGGAAAAATATTAACATTCTAAGGTGTTTATCAGGTGTTTGGTGGGGTTCTCATCCTTTTACACTGAAACTTTTGTATAACGCCATTATTCGTAGCATTTTAGATTATGGCTCCTTCTTGCTGGAGCCAGCTAACAAGGGTGGTATCAAGAAACTGGATTTGATTCAATCGAAAGCCCTTCGCATTGTTTCTGGTGCTATGCTATCCTCTCCTATCAATGCACTTCAGGTTGAATGTGTTGATGCTCCCCTTCATCTTCGCCGTCAGTTTCTATCTAATAGGTTTTTTTTTCGCTGTGTGCAGTTTTCTAATCATCCTCTTGTCCCTAAACTTCAGCTTCTCCATAGTTTCTCGTTTTCTTCTCGGTTTTGGCTCCATAAGCAGCTTCCTCTTCTAGTGAAGAGTTTTGTTACCTATAAGTCTTTAAAAGATCCTGTTCTCCGTTCTCATTTGCTTCCTCTTTACTCGTTTAGTTATGATGTCATTGTCTCTCGTCCAAATGTAATTTTAGACTTTGACATTTGTGCTGGTGACCCCCATGCTGATGAATATTTCCGTGATCTTCTGCGGAGGGATTGGCATGGGTGGCACTATATCTTTACTGATGCTTCAAAACTCTCCCCTATAGGCTGTGTTGGTTGTGGTATCTTCCATGAACAATTTAACATTGTACAAAAGGTTAAGTTTCCCCCTGAAACCTCAGTTTTTTCGGGTGAGTGTTGGGCGCTCCTTGAATCTATTCGATATATTCTTATTTTCAATCTCCGCCGTTCTCTCGTCTTTACTGACTGTCGGAGTGCCCTTCAGTCTCTTCTTTCAAACCCTTTTTCCCCCAATTCCCACAACTCTATTCTTTTTCTCCTTAAGGAATCCTTATCTATCTGCAATTCCAAAGGTCTAGAAGTTGTTTTTGTTTGGATTCCTGGTCATGCTGGTATCTCTGGAAATGAACGGGCTGACAGAGTGGCAAAGGATGCCGTTGTCTGCGGAGACAAAATTCCCTTCTGTATCTTTCCCCATGATCTTGCATCCCTGCCTAAGTCTCTTTTACTTAAGTCATGGTCATTCTGCTGGCGTGGCTCTGCCAGGTCTAGGGGTTCCGCTTATGCGGCTCTCCAGCCCGTAATCCCTCGGAGGCCGTGGTTTGCCAGAATGCACTTTAGTAAAAAAATTACAAGTTGCATAATTCGAATGAGGTTGGGACACTGTTGTGTTCCCACATATTTTAAAAAGTTACGTATCAGGGACTCTTCTTTGTGTGAGTGTGGCCTTGATGACGGCCACCTCAATCATATTTTCTTCTCCTGTCCGCTGCTTGATCACTCAGCTTTTTTTCTTTCTCTTAGTCTTGTAGTTCCTTTTCCAACTTCTATGTCTGTTCTTCTCTCATCAAATGATATTTCCATTTTCCGTATTATAAGTAATTTTCTTTCTGACAATAATGTTAGTGTATAAAGTGCTTTATAGTGTATTTTTGTGTTTGTAAGCATTTATATGTATTGTATTACTTATTTATTTTGTTTTAGGATTGCTGGTCATATATTGTTTTATTTTAAATCGCGTTCGTTTTTTGTTAACGTGACGTTGGCCAAAGTGCCCTAAATGTGGGCGATAGCCATTAATTAAAAAAAAAAAAAAAAAAAAAAAAAAAGTAACAGCAATTTTCTGTGATAATCTTCCTATTGTTCTGTGGAATAGAATTTAAATTTGATAACAATATTGTATTGTTCTACTTTTTTATTACATATTTGGGCATCTCATACATAATCAAAGCTCTTATGTAGTTGTTTGTGAATAGTTTCCTAGGATTTGATATCTATTATGAGACTGTTGTTTCGTTCCTGGATGCTAAAGAAAATACAATAAGCTGGATGCAATGGAAGTGAGTTAAAATTGAAGTTTCAGTTCCCCTGGTTTTAAAGTAATAAGTTCGTATCTGCAGAGTGGTTAAAGTATTGTTATTATTTTCATTCAAGCTGTCAAACTTGCTAACAGCTTTCGAGACACCCACAGCGTTTATCGATAGCAAGGATGGATGGTACTAGTTTCAAAACTGTTTTGATGATGAATTTCTAGTGTAATTCCGCTTCTACGTCGCTTCAAGTACAATAAGGAATTTGTGATAAATATTTGTTGGTAATGTTAATTTTATTGAGTTTAATTTTGCCTAACCTGATATTAAATATTAATTACATAAATTGAAAATTAACGTAACCTGAAACAAAAAGTAATTAATTCTGAATTATTTTTAATTATAAAATTATTAAAGTAATCTGAAACAAAAATTAATTAATTCTGAAACATAAAATATATATTAATTGGAATTACATGTATTTTAATTGAATTTAAAAAAGTAATAAATTATACCCGTTTCCTTAGTGCACTTTGTCGACACGTGTTTCGCCTCTACTACTACGTGGTACTAGTTTGTCGATGTCGATGAGAGGGCGGAGGCCGGGTGAAAATGTAGACATGCTTCAAAAAACTTTTAGGATACTAAACGAAAACCCTACTGATTGAAACCACTGCAATGTTAATTATGTACATCCGAACTTAGTGTTCGCCGCTAGGCGCTCGTATTACATTCCGGTTGTCCTTTCTTGCGAGTGATATTTATAACAACAATAATAATAAACGGGGCGGCTTTATGGCGAGCCGTCGGGTGTCGCCACTCACTGACGCGTCGGTGTCGACCGCGTACCCCGATTCCATGGGGCTAAATGAGACTCCGGCCCCTGGCTTGCCTTATCCGGGTAAAAACCGCATGAGCTAAGAACCTAAGCTCCAGGGTGGAACTGTTAAAGGGCATAACGCCGCGAGTAGCTCTTAGTGAAAGTGCAGCACACCTCTCTATCCTAAGCCACCTACGCCAATGTTGCCCTTCCGGGGCCATAATACGGCAGCCATTATGGGGGGCCCATTTAGTGGGTGGCAAGTCATCACCTGCCTAAATATATTTTGAGATGAGACAGGATAAGGCCGTTTAGATTGTTAACTCTGCACCTACCGTCGATCCTGTTACATAAATTCTTTCTATCCAATGTTTGCCTGGAAGAGATCTCTTTTAGCGATAAGGCCGCCACTTGTGGCAGTAGCTCGTAAGTGGTTTCTATCTGTTTGTAATTTTTATTTCTGGTGTACACAATAAAGAGTTTCTATCTATCTATCTAATGTTCGGACTGTTTGACTAACCACTCGCATTCTTCAGTCTTCCGTGAACATGGTGCATTTAACTGCTCCGAAATGGTCTTTAGTGTCCTTTGATCACCTGTGAATATAATCACCAGCAGGCCTAGCACGGGCCGTGGAAAAATAGTCTTTCCACCGTTTGTCTCTTTCTAGCGGGATAAAAACGGTGGAAAGACAATTTGTCCACGGCCCGTGCTAGGCCAGCTGGGTGACCATAGGCAACTCTAATCAAATTATTGTTTTGGTATCTTTTGATCACCCATGGATATAAATAAAAAAGAGTTTGATTACACAACGCAAAGTATCCTAAATTTAAAACAGATATTTCATCATCATCAGCTCCAAGCCAAAACCATACCACGGTCAATATCCCGTTAATATATAACTGAATCTCCAATACCACAACACCTGGCGAAATGGGGGTAGAACAGTTTAGTCAGCAACCCAAAGCTGTGCTCCGTTATTTTAAGGAGCTCGGCTGGTTTGTGTAGACTGGCTGGCAATCACATCACACTAATTACACTAATATCATATATGTGAAAGTTTGGATGGATGGATGGATGGATGTTTGTTACTTAATCACGCAGAAACGGCTGGATGGTTTTGGATGAAATTTGGAATATACATTGCTTATGTCCTGGATGGGCTACTTTTCATCATCATCAGCAATTTTCATCACCGCGCGGGTGAAACCGCGGGGCGCAGCTAGTTACACAATACAATTCAAAAGGGACGTCAGTGCAGGTCAAACCACCTCCACTTTAAATTAAAATTAGGTTAGTTTCTATTAGACTCGGTCCAAGTATTCATTTGCCCCGATAGCTGCAATTGTAAAAAGCTTATATAGAATCATTGAGATACAATATTTTCTGGGTCATTATTGCACACATGGTCATCTGACCCCAAACTAAGCAAAGCTTGTAATATGGCAGCCAGAGACTGATATACATACATATATATTTTTAAATACATACTTAAATAGATATTAACACCCAGACATAGAACAAACACAAATGTTCATCACACAATTGTTTGTCCTAGATGGGAATCGAACCCACGCCCCCAAGCACAGAAACTAGGATCACTACCAACTGAGCCACCGAGGCAGTCAGTATAGAGTCACAATCTTTAAGTGAATTGAAGTCACTGCAACTCCTAGCCTGCAATGTTTCAAAACACGCTTACAACGTTGGCTTGTTGAGCAAGCATTCTACAATTATGATGAATTCTTTAATTTTGTATGCAAATTTTACCTACTTAGTAGTATTTTTAGATTGATTTATTATTAATTTGACTCCACAAATTAAATGACTATGACTATGAAAACAGTAAAAAAACGTCCAAGCATCATTGTCAACCTAGAAATCAATTATACAGTTCAGAATGCCACATTTACTCCAATTTAGACGGTATGTCGCTTGCATAGTGTTCAACGTCGATTGTCCATGGCATCGTAGCACTGGCATCGCGCGGCGTTGTAGTCCAATAGCGGTTGCCTTACAACTAACCAAAACATCTGCGCAATTCGTAGCGTGCGCCGAGTTTTGGTTCGGACTTGTTTTTGGCATGATTGTGACTATAGGTATTGTATCTCGAGAGTATTGAACTTTTTTCACATCAACGCTTTCGTCCCTTGTTAAACAATGTACTATTGACTGCCCCGGTGGCTCAGTTGGTAGTGAACCTAACTTCTGTGCTTGGGGGCGTGGGTGCGATTCCCATCTAGGACAAACATTTGTGTGATGAACATTTGTGTATGTTCTATGTCTCGGTGTTAATATCTATTTAAGTATGTATTTAAATATATATATATGTACGTATATCAGTTTCTGGCAGCCATATTACAAGCTTTGCTTAGTTTGGGGTCAGATGACCATGTGTGCAATAATGTCCCAGATATTTATTATTATTTACTATTGTTTAAGACAATCTCAAGAAAATGCAGCCAATTACCAACAAATGCCGTTGTTGCTTGCAAGAAGGAGAACACGCACATAATATCTATGATGATTTGTACATGGATGTGTTCAAAGAAACTTTGAATTTATTGGTGAGTAAAGCATTACTCTTGTTTGACGCTGCTATCTTTGATAGCTTTTTAACCGACTTCAAAAAAGAAGGAGGTTATCACAATTTGACTGTGTATTTTTCTTCTTTTTAGGGTTCCGTACCCAAACGGTAAACCGGGATGCTATTACTAAGACTCCGCTGTCTGTCTGTCTGTCCGTCTGTCACCAGGCTGTATCTCATGAACCGTGATAGTTAGACAGTTGAAGTTGTCACAGATGATGTATTTCTGTTGCCGCTATAACAACAAATATGTACTAACAATAATTATCAATATTAAAAACCCGCTACTTCATAAAAATGTCAGAACTGGACCAAATTGAAATGGGACCACACGGGAAGCACCAGCTTTCAAATAAAAATAAAGAATCATCAAAATCGGTTCACCCAGTCGAAAGTTATGAGGTAACAACAACACAAAAAAAATACTGTTGAATTGAGAACCTCCTCCCTTTTGGAAGTTGTTAAAATTAAATTTAATTGGCTGATAAATCTCTTGAGATATGAGCGTTTAAGGTTTTAGGTGGGGACAGAGAAGGGATGCTCTATCCCTTTCTCGCAAAGCGTGTGTTAGTATAGCGTTTGTATGCCACGCCTGAGGCTTGACGTCATAGCTCAGTATAGTGCGCTCTCTGTCTAGCATGAAATTATAATACTTATAACTTATTTATTTTAAAACTAATTTAAATTTTGTTTTTCGTTGATAGGCCCTATTGATGATCAGCTTTTTATGAGGTAATATAATTTATCAACTTAAAAAACCGACTTCATAAAAATGTCAGAACTGGACCAAATTGAAATGGGACCACACGGGAAGCATCAGCTTTCAATTAAAAAAATAATCATCAAAATCGATTCACCCAGCCGAAAGTTCTGAGGTAACAAACATAAAAAAAAAACAGCTGAATTGAGAACGTCCTTTTTGGTAGTCGGTAAAAAAATAATTAGTCGTCATGCCCATGACAATGTATGTTTACAGCCGACAAGAGACTCGCGACTACCTCATTGGATGTGCTCGGGCTGCGTCAACTCCCTGAAGGAAGTGAAGAGATTCCGGGACATGGTGACGGCATCCGAGAGACTACTGCTGCAAACGATCACTACTACTATCTGTCACTTGTCGGGTAAGAATGACTCCATCATCATCATCAGAAAGAAAGAAAGAAGAAGAAAGAAAAAACATTAATTTTACGCACAAGACACTACAACATCATTACAAAACAGAATTAAAATAATAATTTAAAAATAACAATAATACCTACATGTTCAGTACCCTTAGTACAAGATTTGACAGTTTTCGAAAACTTTTTTCGTTTCCGTATTGTCCCATACATTTTAGTAAAGCGCCTCCAGCGGAAACGCGGATGAACTAAAATCGGTAGTAATCGGCAGTATAGGTTGCTTCACTCAAATACGAAACATAGTTTCGAATAGCTTTCAGCCCAGCAATGTATGCATCAAAACGAAAACGAAAAAAGTTTTCGAAAACTATCAAATCTTGTACTAAGGGTACTGTTGTCATTGTAGTGTCCAGTACGACAAAAAAGGTCAGTGCTCAGCTATAATGCTACAGATTTCTCTGCAACGCTGATTTTCAGCACTGACCTCCTGAGACGCACGGGACTTCAGAGTTAAAAAAAAAAAAACATTCGTAGAATAAACATGCAAAAAATATAAAAATAAAACATAAAAGGAAATATATATGTATAAAAGCACATCAGTCACATTGACGTTGTTAACCCACTTCCAAAAAGGAGGAGGTTCTCAATTCGACTGTTTTTTTTTTAATGTTCGTTACCTCAGATCTTTCGACTGGGTGAACCATAGTCCGTCCGTCTGTCTGTCACCAGGGTGTATCTCATGAACCGTGACAGTTAGACAGCTGAAATTTTCACAGATGATGTATTTCCGTTGCCGCTATAACAACAAATACTAATAAATATTACCCCTTAAATATTAATTTTAATAGAATAAAATTAATATTTAAGGGGGCTCCCACACAAAAAACGTGATTTTTGCCGTTTTTATTTATAATGGTACGGAACCCTTCGTGCGCGAGTACGACTCGCACTTGGCCGGTTTTTTTAGTATTTATCGAAATCACAAACGCCCTCTAGTGGTGGTGGTGAAAATTATTACCAAAGATTATTGAACCAGTTATAACAAAAAAGCGGTCCATCTAGCGGTGGACCTGGAAATTATTTTACCATGGTGACAAGGTTTTAACCAACGGTAATAGCGCCCTCTGCCCATGGCAATGGGCAAAAATTTCCCTGTTTATAGAATAATACTTTCAGAATGCCAAATTTTCAATTAAATTAAAAGCTTATATTAATTTGGTCCAGTTCTAAAATTTTTATGAAGACTGTTTTTTATATTGATAATTATTGCTGTTACGTAAATTCTTTCTAATGGTTGCCTGGAAGAGATCGCTTTTAGCGATAAGGCCGCCACTTGTGGCACTAGCTCGGAAGTGTTTTTCTAACTGTTTGTAATTTTTATTCTGGTGTACACAATAAATAGTTTCTATCTATCTATTATTGTACTCATTTGAGGTGGTGGAAGAATTTCTGAATAAAATAGAATGTCCTTTTTATTCTTATTGGCTTGTACAAAATCCTCAGTGCGCGAGCCCACTCGCACCTGGCTTGTTTATTAAACGCGTTTATCGATTTTGTAGAGATCACGGTGTGGATAAAGGAAGAGCCGAGATACCTGGATGCTGATGATGGAGATCATCCAGATGAGGAATCAACAATTCAACCTTCAGAAAGTGTGCCTTCACTTGACGATGCAGGTACTAAATAGTATTTTCACACATAGCATCATCAACCAGAAGACGTCCGCTGCTGAACATAGGTCTCCCCCTTTACCCTCCACACTGAACGACATCCTGCCATCTGCATCACTGGATGCCTGCGACTCTCACAATGTCGTCGGTCCATCTAGCCTCTAGCCTACCTACGCTGCGTCTACTGGTTTGTGGTCTCCAGAGAACCAGAGTCACCGACATAGCTATTAAAACTTGCAGGTTGAAGTGGCAATGGGCAGGCCACATCGCTCGAAGAACCGATACCCGATGGGGAAGAAAGGTTCTTGAGTGGAGACCAAGAACCGGAAGACGTAGCGTAGGTAGGCCTCCCACTAGATGGACCGACGACATTGTGATAGTCGCGGGCATCCAGTGGATGCAGATGACAGGATTTCGTTCAGTGTGGAGGTTAAAGGGGGAGGCGTATGTTCAGCAGTGGACGTCTTCTAGTTCTGGCTGATGATGATGAGATCACCGTTTTGCTACGATGTTTCTCTTTTTGCACAGTCTCATCCTGCGTTCATACCAAATTTTTTCTTATTTCAGAAATAAAAATGTCAGTTCCCGATACACCGCATGAGATAGATTTAAGAATTGGAACAAAACATGACAGGAAGAGAAAAAAGCTTGTAAAAAAAGATCAGCTTGTCACACAGAAGGATGATAAAAAATCTGAATCTAACAATCCTTTTTACGATGTCAAAGAGGAAAGAACTAGAAATGAAAATGTTGGATATTCTTCTGATACACATGGGAACAAAAGTGAAAGTGCTTCTACAACAAAGCAATTCCCTACAAAACAACAGGAAATTGGTAAGAAATACTTGGCAATGGAGATAGGTCTTAGCTCAGATAAATAACGGAGATATGGTAAGGTGGTGTGATGGGTGCGTTTGCAAAATGACAAATACGAAATAGTACGAGATCCGGCTACAGAATTAGTGCGGTTATCGAGTTTTTGTTTAAAACCAAATTTTAACGCATATTTATGATTAGGAGAATATATATCAACCAGGGTGCCAATCAAAATATGGCCGCTGCTAGTATTTTTCATTAAATTATTGTTAGTTAATTTATGGGATTTTTTTTATTCAATTGGTTTTTAAATAAAATATCGTCTACTACATGATACCCACTGGCATGATGATTTTGTAGTGGTAGGACTTATGCAGGGGTCCGCCTGAGGAAGTACTACACCTTTGCCAGTCATTCAACCGCCAAGCAGTAGTGTACAAACACTACTGTGTTCCGGATTGCAATGTTTCCAGCGAAATTACAGGACACAGATATTTGACATCTTATATCTCGGGGTGAAGAGCGCAGTGCATTGCCATCCAGGATTTTGAACTGTTGAAGTTTAAAATTCTGAGTGACGTTGAGCTGTTATGGGCAAGCGTGAAGAGCCATCAGGCGATCGACTTCGCTCGTCTCGTCACTCAGTATCACAAAAAAAGAAAAACATGATGTGTCAAATTGATATTTGTTTTCTTAAACTTTTGCTGTCACATTAACATGTGTGATTTTTTTTACCGACTTTCAAAAAGAAGAATGTAATCAATTCGACCGTTTCTTTTAGTTTTTTTTTTTATATTTGTTACCTCTGAACTTTTGACTGGCGGAACCGATTTTGATAATACTTTTTTTATTTGAAAGCTGGTGCTTCCCATTTGGTCCCGTTTAAATTTGGAAACAAACACACTATATGTATAATATTAGTGTTATAATTTGCAGGACCAACGACTCCAAGCTCTGTAGTCATCGTGCCCGATGTGGGAACTATACTTGGTAATTTCACGCCAGAACAGCCTGTGAAAGACCTGGCTGAAACTTCAAACACCAAGAGACGGCTAACAGGTCCCACCAAACTTCGAGAAAACATCATCTTACTAATGCAGTACTCCACGATCGTACCTTTCCGACATAACAGCAACTTTATAAATGACTACATATGCTACTATTGCGAAAATAATTATAAAACAATGAAGGAGTTAAAGGAACACACAGAGTCCGAACACGTTGGGAAAGTGAACGATGAAGCTATAATGACATTAATGCGGACACGAGCACATAAGTTGATAAACGCTGACATAAGTAGCATAAAATGTCGATTGTGCTGTGAAAAAGTGAACAATATTGAACTTCTTATTCAACACTTGACGAAAGTACATAAAAAAGTCTATCACGATACAGGGAAGAGATGTCACGGCATTGTAGGCTTTGAGTTAAGCACGGACGAGCTAAAATGCCATTTGTGCAACAACAAATTCGAAAGCTTCCGTTCCCTATTTTCCCATATGAACGATCACTACGAGGGTTACATTTGCTTCTGCTGTCAAAAGAAATTCGTAAATCAATTAAGATACAGGACTCATTTGAAAACGCATATCATTAGGGAGGTTAGTGAGTTTAAGTGTGATGACTGCGGTGCTATTTGCAAGACGAAGACCGGTTTGGTTTATCATATGAAACGGTATCACTTGAACGTTATACTTAAATGTGAACGGTGTCCTGAAACGTTCCGTTTCAAGGAGTATCGGAAGAGAGATGAGCATATGGTTGAAGTTCATGGCATGAAAAGACCGGACAACAAGTACACGTGTGATATATGTCAAAATGGAAAGGTTTATTCGAGCAAAAATACTTTAAAGATACACAAATCAAACGTACACAAGGTAGGGGATGTTCTACGCATTAAATGTGAGATGTGTGAATTTGTTACACACCACACGAAACGAATGAAAGAGCATATGGACATTCACAACGGTGTTAAAAACCATGGCTGCGATTTATGCGGAAAGAGATTTACTAAACCATACACTTTAAGAGTTCATATGCGAATGCATTTGAATGATAAAAGACATGCATGTACTCTTTGTGAAGCGGCGTTTGTACATAAGAATGTTTTGCAACATCATATGAAGAAAATGCATCCCAGTTCTGATATTACAGTGTAAATAAACTTTGTGAAATGGATAGTACACACCTTATTCGTGATGGGGGCGATAAGTCCTGACTGATGTCCCGCTTATGGTGTACTGTGCATTTCCTTCTATCTTATATCTCGGGGTGACGAGCACAGTGCATTGCCATCCAGGGTTTTGAACTGTTGAAGTTCAAAATTCTAAGTGGCGTTGACCTGTTAAGGGCAAGCGTGAAGAGCCCTCAGACTAGCGACTTTGCTCGTCTCGTCACCCAGTATCATAAAAAAAATAAAAAAATGAACCAGAGCCAACCCAACTCCTTGAAATATCGGGGTGAGGCTCCGGGACGCTGGCACACACGCTCCAGTAGATTTCCAACTATTATAAGTACTTGCGTATAACTTTATTATTTAGGGATTACGTACAAAACATACTTATACAAGCTAAGTTATTACTATGTAAATCGATCTGATATTAAATCCCACTTCTGAATAAAGTTTGACTTGTGAGCAGCTACTGAGTAATTGTTTTATTCAATACTAGCGACCCGCCCTGGGTTCGCACGGGTGTAAGCTCGGCCATCGCCTTCGCTACTATGACCCGCTCCAGAAACACAAAATTTCATTCAAATTTGTCCAGCCGTTTTTAAATGTAAGAAAAATTCAGTTTCCTTTCACGTCCGATAGAGGCGCTGTTAAATTTTTCATGCATTTTGCTACCGTTTACGTAACAATTTTTTTTGCAAGTTCTCGTACTAAGGCCACTGGTTTCCACTAAAGAATCTTTCTTTGGCCATCGGTTCTTCGAGCGATGTGGCCTGCCCATTGCCACTTCAACTGACAAAATAAATGTTAATAGCTATGTCGATGACTCTGGTTCTTTGGTGAATACCCACGTTCTGGATTCTATCGCGCAAAGAAACTCTCAGCATAGCTCTCTCCATTGCCCGCTGTGACTCTGACTACAACTTGCTAACATGTATGCCCGTAAATACATAATAACGAGGCCGTATGGCTTTAGCCTGACCTAGGCGGAAAAAAAAACTTGATTTCATATTGTGAAAGTTGTTGGCGCCAAACGTAAAATCTAATCATGTTGCCACAAACTCAATGTAAACTTTTATATTTTCAAGTGTTATTGTATAATACTTAATGATGGATTATTCACAATGGGATTATTACATAAAAGGTGTTAATGACTGTACTATTTACTTAGATCAATGCTAATGACAATAAAATACGGAAGACGTGACGGTATGGCCATAATAACTTTAGTCTGCTCAGAATTGGCGTAAAATAAAATAAATAAAAGCTTTAACCCAAAAGAAAAATAAAAAACGTAAACAAACGAGAAAAGAAATGAAATCAATGTTATAATAATGAAACCTTTATTATTTGTTAGAAATTGCTAAACGATAAACTCGAAGAAATTAAATTGCTACCATAACATAACGAGCAATCCTTTAAACATGACTGAAGAAGTATGGAATCTCGAGAGAGATCTATGCCGGTGTTGTCACTCCGAGGGCTCCTATAAAAACTTGTACACTCCGTACTTCTCGCTAGGTGTTGAAGAAATGTACGGTAATATGTTGCGAGAATGCTTAGACATAGAGGTAAGTCGAGAAGAGTTGGAACTTTTATAAATAACTAGTGCTCTGTTCTTTTGCCCGCGACTTCGTACGCGTAGATTTTCATATAAACTTTCAACCCTTTTTTCCTCCCTTCATCGTCATCATCAGCCAGAAGCCATCACACTGAACGACATCCTGCCATCTGCATCCACTGGATGCCCGCGACTCTCACAATGTCGTCGGTCCATCTAGTGGGAGGCCTATCTACGCTGCGTCTTCCGGTTCGAGCGATGTGGCCTGCCCATTGCCACTTCAACTTGCAAACTTTAATAGCTATGCCGGTGACTGGTTCCTTGGCGTATATCCACGTTTCGGATTCTATCGCGCAAAAAAACTCCAAGCATAGCTCTCTCCATTGCCCATTGTGTGAATCTGAGTTTTTCCAAAAGGCCAACAGTTAAGGACCACATCTCAGTACATTATATCATCACTGGAAACACACACTGGTTAAAGACCACACACACTGACCGGTTGTAAGCGGCTTGCATCCAGCGTTTTCCTGCGGTCTCTTTTAGGTCGTCTGTCGATCTTGTGGGTGGACGTCCTACGCTGCGTTTACCGGTCCGTGGTCTCCACTCGAGAACCTTTCGGTCACATCGGCCATCTGTTCTGCGTGCTATGTAATATTAGTGTAGATGTAGATAAATATTATTAGAAATATTGGTTGCAGCTAGTTGAAATAGCACAATCACATGAATGTGGGATATGCGATGTGTGCATTCAGACGCTCCAAGATGCAGCACAGTTCAAGCGGCAGGTCCAGGACTGCGAGATACGGTTTCGAAATTTGTACAGAAATGGTAAAGTATTCCACACTCACTATGACTAACTTCTGCCAGTATTTTTTTTTAATCTTTATATAATACTGGCTTATCGGTCTTGGTCTGACCAACCTTTTAGGCCAGGATCATCACACAGTGGGTGCCTGATGGACGACACAGTCAAAGAAGGCCTAGGAAACGCTGGTGTGACATTGACTTGACTCATTCCGGAGAGGTTAGCAAGAGTTGGCGGAGGACCGAAATTTATAGAAGGAAATGGGGGAGACCTTCGCCCAACAGTGGGACAGTATAAGTTAAAAAAAATACTAGCTGTTGTCTGCGAATAACATAGCCTGTATTTCAATCTGGTCATAGCTAAGCGTATTCGTGAAAACCGCATTTAAATTCGTTTAGTGGTTGAGGAGATTGATACCGTATTTTTAACTGACTTCCAAAAAGGAGGAAAAGGACCAAATTATATATCTCCGGAAACAAGGAAGCCGGCAAGTTTTTCCAATCCTTGGCCGTACGGATGAGAAACGTAGAATCAAAACGTTTTTTTTGTTTGTTACCTCAGACCTTTTGACTGGGTGAAACGTTTTTGATGATAAATTTTTTATTTGAAAGTTAGTGCTTCCCAGTTGGTTCTATTTCAATTTGGTCCAGTTCTGATAAAGTCGGTTTTTTATATTGATAATTATTAGTATACTTTTAATTTTGTTAAAATGTATTAATATTGTGTTTTTGGTAAATAGATTATCTTATCTATCTATCTTATACTATTCATTGATGTAATCATAACTTATTATTTTTTGAAAGTTAAAAAAAAGCTATATCAAACTCATGCGTGAGTGGTTTTTTTGCACTACTTTTTTGTACTTTAGTAATAAAAACACTATGTGGTGGTACGTACGGAATCCTCAGTCCACGAGTCTGACTCGCACTTTACTGGTTTATTTAACTTTGGTCCTAATTTATACTGTCTATTATTACAGAAAATATTTCAGTACTAACCAAGAGATTAAAACATAAGACTAAAACGCTGCTATCCAAAGTAAAAGAGAAAAACAGAAAGGTAGGCCGTCCAAAAAAACACACTGTTTTGTTGAAAAACAATGAGATAGAAATTGGATATGATAAGGAAGAAAAAGGTAACAGTAGCACAAATAAAAAGATTGGTTATAACAGTAATTATAGGAGGAGATTCGGTCTCAGTAACAAAAGTGCGAAAGGACATTGTTACAATAGCAAGAATAATAGAGAAATTGATTACAATAACAAAGATATGAAAGAAATCTGTTATAGTAACATAACTATAGAAGAATTTGGCTGTAGTAACAAGAATGTGATAGAAGACATTGGTTTCAGTAGCAAGAATATCGAAGAAATTAGTTATATGAACAAGGATGTGAATGAAAATGGTTCCAGTACCAAGAATATTGGAGAAATTATCAATAAAAAGAATATGAGAGAAATTTGTTACAATAATAAGAGTATGGAAGACTTTGGTTCCAGTAACAAGAATATGGAAGATATTGGTTACAGTAACAATAATATTAAAGAAATAGGTTACAAAGAAGTGGCAGAAAATAGTAACAGTACCAAGAATATTGGAGATATTATCAATAACAAGAATATGAGAGAAATCTGTTACAGTAACAACAGTATGGAAGAGTTTGGTCCCATTAACAAGAATATGGAAGATATTGGTTCCAGTAACAAGAATAGGGAAGATATTGGTTACAGTAAAAATAATATGAAAGAAATAGGTTACAAACAAGTGGCAGAAAATGGTTACAGTACCAAGAATATTGGAGAAATTTTCAATAACAAGAATATGAAAGAAATCTGTTACAGTAACAATAATATTGAAGATATTGATTCCAGTAACAAGAATATGGAAGATATTGGTTACAGTAACAAGAATATAGAAGATATTGGTTACAGTGATAACCTTTTAAAGAATTATTTTGGTAATGGTAATAATGACACTATATTTTGTGAATATGATTCAGACACACCAATATCTCGATTTTCAAAAGAATATGCAGTTAACAAAAATACATTCACAGCCGAGACAGTTAAATCAGACTTAGACGGACTTAATGAATCCAGCAATTTAATATGTAAAGGTAAGCTAACTTTATGATTTATCATATAATTACTTTGATATTTTCTACAGGGTTATTAGGGCTCCGGACCCAAAGAGTAATAATTGGACCTGATTACTGAGCCTATGTTGTTTGTCCGTCCGACCTTGATATGACTGTATCGTTGGAACCGTAATATATATATTATGGTTCCAATGATACAGTTGTTTGACATTTTCACAGAATATGTATTGTTACGGCGGATTACTAAGAAATAAATAAAAAAGTCAAAAAGTAAAAACAAAAGGTGGTTCCCATTCAACAAATAATGTTTTTTTAAACGTATTTTGGTAAGTCAAAAAATAAAAATAATGGCACAATTTTTGTTACGTATTTTGGTAAGTCAAAAAATAAAAATAATGGGACAATTTTTGTAACGTATTTTGGTAAGTCAAAAAATAAAAATAATGGGACAATTTTTGTAACGTATTTTGGAAAGTCAAAAAATAAAAATAATGGGACAACTTTTGTAACGTATTTTAGTAAGTCAAAAAATAAAAATAATTGGACAATTTTTGTAACGTATTTTGGTAAGTCAAAAAATAAAAATAATGGGACAATTTTTGTAATGTATTTTGGTAAGTCAAAAAATAAAAATAATGGGACAATTTTTGTAACGTATTTTGGTAAGTCAAAAAATAAAAATAATGGGACAATTTTTGTAACGTATTTTGGTAAGTCAAAAAATAAAAATAATGGGACAATTTTTGTAACGTATTTTGGTAAGTCAAAAAATAAAAATAATGGGACAATTTTTGTAACGTATTTTAGTAAGTCAAAAAATAAAAATAATGGGACAATTTTTGTAACGTATTTTGGTAAGTCAAAAAATAAAAATAATGGGACAATTTTTGTAACATATTTTTAACAGACTTCAAAAATGGAGGAGGATATATGTTCCACTGTATGTTTTTTTAAATGTATGTTTATCGATTTCTCCACCAATTATAAATTGATTTTGATGATACTTTTTTTTGTTTGGTAGACCATACTTCAGAGGTGGTCCCATATGAATTTCATCAAAATCGGTTCAGTTCGGTTTTTAAATCAAAATAACTGAGAAAAAATATGTCAACCAAGTAAACGAAATTGCGTAGTTAAGTTACTCATTTTGAAGTCGGTTTTTTAAATTGTTAATAATTGTGTTTGCTCCCATATAATATAAACAGTAATACGTGCAAGCGTCAAACTTGGCATGATTATAGTACACACTCTAAAGTATAACAACATATAATGGCCAAGTGTGAGTCGGTGACAAATTTCTGTTCATTACCAAGTTATAACTGGAGCCTTACCCCTAGCTCGAAAAGTTGACCCGCATAGGTGTTATTTGTCTAAACGGTACCATCAACTACGATAAGCGGTAGTTATTTGATAGCCGCCAAGCTTTGTTATTTTCACGCACACACGCATAGTAAAACGGATTTTCGTTCATTCAAGTTAGACGCTTTTAAACGATGCAGCTTAAATGAGTTGGTTAATTTTAGGTACCTATCAGGTACCTACTAAAAGTTGGCTCGCAATAGTGAAGCTAGGGGTAAGGCCCCTGGTAATTTCGTTACTTGGACGACCTTATCTTATTATATTTTGTGGTAACCCTCAGCGCGCGAGCCCGACTCGCACTTGGCCAGTTTTATTTTTAATCTACTTCCAAAAAGGAAGTGGTTCTCTATTCGACTGTATTTTTTTTTTTATGTTTGTTACCTCTTTACATTCGACTGGGTGAACCGATTTTGATGATTCTTTTTTTATTTGAAAGCTGGAGCTTCTCGTGTGGTCCCATTTCAATTTGGTCCAGTTCTAACATTTATCAAGTCGGTTTGAACAAGTCGGTTTTTTATATTGATAATTCGCATATCCGTTTATTATCTTAATTTTTAAGTTTTTTACATCAAATATAATAATAAAACATAAATAATATAAAAAACTTAAAAACTAGGGTGCCGCCGGCAGCGGGGCAGGGCCCAAGCTACCGGTGGTTAGGGCTGCAGAGTGAGGAACCTCCTGACAATGCGTGCCGTGTCAAGAATTACTGCCTTCTGCATCTGACCCTTGACCCAACCGTCTAGCGAGAGCCTCATAAGGTGGTGGTCGAGGCTCTTCGCTATAAAGCCGTTCACCGATACAACATTGATAATTATTATTAGTATTTGTCGTTATAGCGGTGTAGGGGCTCCTATCGAGTGTTTACTTGTTGGTAAGTTGCGTGTTAAAATGAAACTCAAGTCTTAGTGTTCATCCATTAATATTTTATTTCTATTACCTATATACATAATACGATAGGTCACTAAGCCCTAGGTATAAGCCGTAGTTATTGCGGGGGGCAATCAGCTGATGTTAATGCGAGAGTGGCATGGCATGTCTTGCCTCTTTCTCGCACGACTATAAATATACAGAGCGGTCGCCGCGTGCGTCAGTCACACAAAGATGCCCGTCGCAGGTTCACGTCGCTCTTCGCTCCGCTGTCGGCCACCGCTACACGCGCGTGCCGCTCTGCCGCTGGACTCTCATGGTGGTGACCATTGTCACCACATAACCCCCGCTCAAAAAAAACGTACGGTGGGTCGAACGGTTCTGCCACTTCTTGTGACATAGGGCTGCTTAGGTGGCGCTGTGTCTGGTACCGTTGTTGCGTTGGTCGTAATGTTAGCGCCTATAGGTGTAGATCCCGTAGCCGTCGTAGCATTCGAAGATGACGTAACGCTCGTAGGTGTCGTAGCGCTTGCGTCATCTTCGCTTTCGTCATCACATAGGTATGCAGGCTTGAGTCGGTCGATTGATATCACGGCCGTGCGTAAAGGCAACTGTATTTTGAAGTACTTGTCATGTTTCTGTAGTACTTGGTACGGTCCTTCGTACGGTGATATCAGCGGCTTCTTGACATGGTCGACTCGCACAAAGACATGTGTGCATGTAGACAGGTCTTTGTGTACAAATGGAGTGCGCGACGATCTATGCTTCTGACTGTTATTCGGTGCCAGTGACGTCATTGTTTCTGCCATTTTCCTTATGAACTCTAGCGGTTCATCTGCGTTTGTTTTCGTCGGTACGAAAAAATCTGCTGGCAGTCGTAGCGTTGTTCCATATGTATATAAGGCAGGGCTGAGATCTGTCGTCTTATGTAATGCTGAACGTAGTCCCAGTAAAACTGTAGGTAGCTCTTTGGTCCAGTTAGTGCTAGCTCCTCTTGCCATCAGAGCGGTCTTCAGTGAGCGGTGCCAGCGTTCTATCTGGCCGTTAGCCTGTGCATGGTAGGAACTGGTCCTTATTCGTGTCACGCCGAGCTTCTTCATCAGCGCGTGAAACAATGATGACTCGAACTGTCGGCCTTGATCGGTGGTCAATCTTAGGGGACAGCCATATCTGCATATCCAGTGCTCGTAGACTACTCTGGCTACGGTCTCTGCCGTGATGTTGCGTACTGGTACTGCTTCTGGCCACTTGGTGCGTCGATCTATCATAGTAACTATGTAGGTATACTCTTCTGAAGGTGGTAGCGGACCTACAATGTCTACATGCACGTGCTCCAGTCTTCCTGCTTCTTGAAATTGGCCAAGAGGTGCAATAGTATGACGTTGTATCTTGCTTTTCTGACAACTAAGGCAAGTTCTGGTCCATCTTGTTACGTCAGTGTTCATGTTTGGCCAGAAATATCGCTTGGCTATCTGTTTCCTTGTGTTACGTATCCCCGGGTGACTTAGCTCGTGAAGTGCTTTGAAGGCGGCTTCTCGAATTGAAGTAGGTAGATATGGTCTCGGATCGGTTGTTGACATCTCACAATGTATTGGTTTGCTCACTCCTGGTAAAGTTACGTGAGCAAACTTCAGGTTCTTTTTCGTGCGTAATTCGTTCAATTCTTCATCTTTCTCCTGATCTTCGGCGAGTCGATGGTAGTCAAGAGTTGAAGTGCATGTGATTGTTTCTATTCTTGAGAGAGCGTCAGCCACTGGATTCATTGCTCCACTGACGAATCGAATATCCGTGCAAAACTGGCTGATAAATTGCAGTTGTCTCTCTCGGCGCGGCGTGTCGTTGTTACTTGGTGGCTTCGATAAGGCGTAAGTGAGTGGTCGGTGGTCTGTATGAATAACCACTTCAGCGCCTTCTATGTATCTTCGAAAGTGCTTGACAGCGGTGTACATCGCTAAGAGTTCGCGGTCGTACACGCTGTACTTTTTCTGTGCTTCACTGAGTGTCTTCGAGAAGAAAGCTATCGGATGCCATGCTGAGTCTTGATATATTTGTACGACGCCGCCCAAGCTTCGGTCAGACGCGTCGGTCATAATGTGTAATTTGGCTCCCGGAATTGGATGAGACAATGTCGCCGCTTGTTTGATGCTGTCACGACATTGTTCAAAAGCTTGTTCTGCGTTAGGAGTCCATTTAATTGGCGTCTTATCTTTCTTCTTTGCATTGTGCAACAGCTTGTTGAGTTCTAGCTGTTTTTCCGCTTGATGTGGCAAAGCGTCTCTGTAGAAATTGATCATTCCCAAAAATCTTCTCAGTTCGTCGATTGTTTTTGGTTTTGGAAATGATGAGATAGCTTCTGTTTTCTCTTTCGGTGCTGTAATGCCGTCTGCCGACACGTGATAGCCAAGAAAGTCTAGTTCTTGTTTTCCGAGTTCACATTTTTCGATGTTGATTGTGAGTCCGAATTCCGTCAGGCGCTTAAAAATTTGATGTAAATGGCGCTTATGACTTTCTTCATCTGGCGAAAAGACGATGACGTCATCAATGTAACTGAAGGCGATGTCATCTAGGCCTCTTAGTACTTGGTGCATGAAGCGCTGGAACGTTTGAGCGGCGTTTCGTAGCCCAAACGTCATTGAAGTAAATTCAAACAAGCCGAATGGCGTAGTAACGGCTGTTTTCTGCGAATCTTCTTTACTAGCCATCGGAATCCAATAATAGGCCTTCTTGATGTCTAGTTTTGAAAAAATCTTCTTTCCATGTAGTCTGAATGTGAAGTCTTGAACTCGTGGTATTGAATATCGATCTGGTGACGTCATCGCATTGAGTAAACGATAATCACCGCAGATGCGTAGTTGACCATCCTTCTTCGTGACAATGTGCATTGGATTGGCCCAGGAACTGTTCGATGGACGACAAACGCCCATTTCCATCAGGCGCTCAAATTCTTTCTTCGCTTCAATGTATTTTTCAGGCGTTAGCGGTCGAGGCCGGACGTAAACTGGTGGTCCGGTCGTTTCTAGGTGGTGAGTGACGTCATGCTGTGGTGGCTTCTTGAGCGACATAGGTCTCTGGATGTCTGGATACTGCTTCAGTATATCGCTGTACGGGTGACTCATGTTGATGACGTGTACTGCTGAGACTTCACTGCGGGTTGAAAGCGTCTTGATTGAGAGCTTAGTCAACCCATCAATCAATTTCTGTCCTTTCAGGTCCACCAGGATATTGTGATGTCGTAGGAAGTCTGCGCCGATGATTGATCTTTTGACGTCCGCGATGACGAACGTCCAAGGGAAACTACGTCGTAGGCCCAAGTTCAGTTGATATGTTCTCTCGCCAAATGTTCTTATTGTACTGCCGTTTGCTGCGTACAATTTATACTCGGTAGGTGAGTGTCGCTGGTTCAATTTCACAGCTACCACGGAGATTTCTGCGCCGGTATCAATCAGGTAACGTTCACCGCTTTCGCGATCAGTAATGCTGAGGCGGTTGGTATAAATGGCTTCGACACCGGTGCCCGCCGAATCCGATGTCTGGTCTAGTTTTCCGACTTCTGTGGTTGACTCTTCCAGGTACAAGGCGATTCGCATCTTCGGGCTTGGTTACGGTATCTATAATGGTAGCGACATAACCAATCTGTATCGCCGGGTTTCCTTGACTTGCCGCTGTTCGTAGACTTTGATCTTGAGCGACTACGGTTTTGAAAGGGACGGCGATATGTCTGTCTCCCTCTTAATTCGGCAACTTCCAGTGTGAGTTTCTCAATTTGTTTCGTGAGTAGCTCGAACTGCGCGTTTTCTAAGCTGGAGCTTGATGCAGTAGTGGTCACAGCTGCGATGGATGCGTGACTGGTGTGTTCCATCATCTTGTCCGCCATGGCCGCCAGACCGTCGAGTGATGACTCCCCATTGACAGATAGCACGGCGCCTACTTGCGTGGGTATCTGGTTCATCCACATGACCTTCAGCGCTTCGTCCGGGAACGTGTGGCTGCTAAGATCGCGCATCCGCCGGAGCAATTGTGTGGGCTTTTGGTCCCCCAGTTCTAATCCGCTGAGCAGTTTCTGAAGTTGTCGATGCTCCGATTCCTGGTACACCGATATTAAACGGGTTTTCAGCGCCTCGTAACGTCCCGTAACAGGTGGTTTCAGAATTATGTCGCTCACCTGTTCGATGTCTTGCCTCTGCAGCACGGGAATGACCAGGTTATATTTCTGCTCATCGCCGACTTTTTGCGCGGCGACCACTGCCTCAAATTGCGCAAACCACAATCTTGGATTCTCTTTCCAAAAGGGTGGGATTCGTGCTTGGAGCGATACTGAAGATAACTCGCTTTTCACTTGCGATAAATCGTCTTGTGTCATCTTCAAATCACGTCGGGGTCACCAATTGTAGGGGCTCCTATCGAGTGTTTACTTGTTGGTAAGTTGCGTGTTAAAATGAAACTCAAGTCTTAGTGTTCATCCATTAATATTTTATTTCTATTACCTATATACATAATACGATAGGTCACTAAGCCCTAGGTATAAGCCGTAGTTATTGCGGGGGGCAATCAGCTGATGTTAATGCGAGAGTGGCATGGCATGTCTTGCCTCTTTCTCGCACGACTATAAATATACAGAGCGGTCGCCGCGTGCGTCAGTCACACAAAGATGCCCGTCGCAGGTTCACGTCGCTCTTCGCTCCGCTGTCGGCCACCGCTACACGCGCGTGCCGCTCTGCCGCTGGACTCTCATGGTGGTGACCATTGTCACCACAGCGGCAACAGAAATACATCATCTGTGAAAACTTCAACTGTCTAACTATCACGGTTCATGAGATACAGCCTGTTGACAAACGGACAGACAGACAGACAGACGGACGGACAGCGGAGTCTTAGTAATAGGGTCCCGTTTTACCCTATGGGTACGGAACCCTAAAAAGAAGAAAAATTTGGTCCAGTTCTGACATTTTTATGAAGTCTGTTTTATATTGATAATTATTAATGCACCTAAAACCAGTCAAGTTCAGACCATTCAGTTTTTTTAATATTATTATATTTTAATTCCAGCACCACAGTACAGAGTGATCAGTGGTACAAAGCTGGTGTCGGAGCGCAAGCGCATCCGTCTTACATGTGAGACGGTTCTGAAGGACACCTCCGCGTGTCCGTTCCGACATCATAGAAGCTGGTTCCGGTGCTTCTACTGCATGCTGGACTTCATGGACATTGACAAGCTTAGGTGATATCGCTATTTTAAACGTAATGCCTGCTGTACACACTAGTTCATACTGGCAGAGAGCGAATGTACCTCAAAAAATTATCAATATAAAAAACCGACTTCATAAAAATGTCAGAACTGGACCAAATTGAAATGGGACCACATGGTAAGCTGCTTTCAAATAAAAAAAAGGATCATGGGAATCATCAATCAAACTTATATGGGACTAAACTAAAAGTATATTTTAATAATTAAAAAAATAATTTTGAAATTAGGTTCATAAATGACGGAGTTCTGAGGTAACAAACACAAACAAATTAAATTAATTGAAATCCCTCTCTAATTGAAGTAGGATAAAAAACTCAAATTCTGGCCTCTAAAACAGGTGACAATACGGTTCCAGTTCTGCTTAACCCTTTATAGTATGAGATCCGACTGCAGAATTACTTCGGTCGTCGAGTTTTTGCTTAAAACCAAATTTTTACGCATATTTATGATTAGGAGAATATATATCAACCAGGGTGCCAATCATAATGTAGTCGCTAGTATTTTTAATTCAATTATTGTTAATTAATTTATGGAAATTTGGTTTTAAGCAAAAACTCGATGACCGAAGTAATTCTGCAGCCGGATCTTAGACTATTAGTATGCATAGAGCTAAAATGTTCTCTGTTCACTTCAGACAGCACACGGTTAAAAGCCACAATGAAGAAGACATAGCCAGCATAAAGATATACCCTCGAACTCTACAGATCGACATATCAGACTTCCGATGCAAGATATGCAATGAAAACTTGACAGATATTAAAGAAATGATAGAGCATTTCCTGAAAATACACGAAAAGGTTGTGTACAAGGAATGTATAGCCGATTACAAGGTACTTACAATCTATTTTTGTGGAGGTAGATCTGTTTTGCCACTGCAAAAGTACATCACCTTTACCAATAGGCTAGATGACTTGAAACAATTTCGTTTACTTGAATGACATATTTTTTCCAGTTATTTTGATTTAAAAACCAAACTACTGAACCGATTTTGATGAAACTTATCTATGGGACCAAACTGAAAGTATATTCTTTCAAAAGGGCTGTTAATAGTCTTTTAGGGTCGGCAAAGTATCTGTGATGCCCCTGGTGGCCATAGGCGACGGTGATCGCTTACCATCAGGCGGCCCGTCTGCTTGTTTGCCACATATCGCATTAAAAAAAACGGTTTATCTCACTAATATTATAAATGTGAAAGTTTGGATGGATGGATGTCTGAACGGATCTGGATGAAATTTGGCACAGAGATAGATTATAGTCTGGAATAGCACATAGGCTAAACGGCTTTAAACTTTAAAAACGGCTGGACCGATTTAGATGAAATTTTGTGTTCCTTGAGCGGGTCATAGTAGCGAGACCGAAGGCCGTGCTAACACCCGAAGCCAAGAAGCGAAGCCGAGGCGGGTCGTTAGTATTTATATAAGACGGAGTTCTGAGGTAGCAAAAAAAACTAATTGAGAACTCCCTCTTTTTTTGAAGTGGGTTAAAAACAAGCTAGGAGCGTTCAAGTATTACGTAACGCAATTTTTAGAGATTTTGGACAGCCCCTCCCCCCATGTAACGCGCCGTAACGTTTTTCTGTACCCTCCCCCCCTCCCCCTAGTAAAACGTTGCGTAACCACCAAGTGACCATTTTTACCCAAAAGTCACAATTATGCGGCGTCAAGTACCGAAAAATCGCTAAAATACCTTTGTTATATAAGAAATGCGCGAGAGAATCTCTTTACGCGACCGTTCTGAAGGGTAAAAAAAAACAATGTTACGTTACGCGTAGTTCAAACACCCCCTCCCGCCCCTGTAACGCATCGTAACGTTTTACAAGACCCCCCCCCCCCCCCCCAATTCGTTACATAATACTTGAACGCTCCCCTAGTTAAGGTAGCTAGATAAGCTTTTGTTAATTATTAAAACTGTTTGTTTTAGCTATAGTTCATTGCTTTATTTTGCCAGGTGAACACGAGCCCTTATACCTGCCACCTATGCCGTAAACAGTACCACGTATTCCGTACTCTAACTACACATCTGAACGAACACTATGCTAACTGCATCTGCGACGTCTGCGGGAAACCGTTCCTCAACTCTAAACGCCTAAAAGTCCACAAAAGAACCCACGAAACTGGAAACTTTCCATGTTCTGAATGCGGAAAAGTATTAAAAACTAAAACTTCGATCGCCAATCATATGGAGAGTCACTCGAAACGAATATTAAAATGTCATATATGTGCAAAACCTATGAAGCATTACAATGACAGAATAAAACATATGTCTGAGGCACATAATATAACACATACATTTAAATGTGTTATATGCGGACGAGAGTACAATATAAAGCATTATTTAGCTACCCATATGAGACAGACTCACGGACACAAGAATAAGAAGTGTTTGGAGTGTGGAATGGCGTTCATTACTAACCATGGGTTGAAAAAACATATGTTAAAGCATACGGGAGAGAAAGCGTTTCCTTGCACCATTTGTAGCAAAGCGTATGCAAGGAGTTATTCTTTGAAGGAACATATGAGAGTACATGAGAGTGAGAAAGCAGATAAATGAGGACATGAACTTACCTAGTTATGTGTTACAAACATTTGTTCTAGCAACAGAGGAGAAAGCAATTCTTTATACTATTTATATTAAAGCATATTAGATGTATGAGATGATATGTTGTGAGCCACAGAAAAGATTTTTTTTTGTTTAATTAGAACGACTGTCAAGGCATTTTTTAAGAAATTAGTTGTAGCCAGTTGCACCCATATAAACCCATAGCAACTGTGGTAGCAACTTCAACTCTTTATTTGTGGCTATTGTGAAGTAAAGATGCCTCACAACTCCGCCAATGTCACGTAGATAGACCGCCAAACGCAATTTTTATTGTACGGTTTTGTACAGTTGGTCGGTGGCTAGAAAAGCATATTTTTTTAAAATATCTGTAACAAAAACACGAAAACAAACACAAATGAGTTGGAGGGGAATTAGATAGAAGACACACATTTATACATATCATATTAATTTACAACTTAATTTTGCAACTGTGACGCGGAGTTCGACTTGTTGACATAAATGAGACTGTTCAATCACATATCTGTCACAATACCTGGCGACAGAGTTTCCTTCTCATTTCCTTTCTATTTACTTCTCTTTTCTGTGTTGTAAGCTATATAGCTAGAACGACGAGACATATTGTAAGCTATATAGCTAGAACGACGAGACATATTTTAAGCTATATAGCTAGAACGACGAGACATATTGTAAGCTATATAGCTAGAACGAGGAGACATATTGTAAGCTATATAGCTAGAACGACGAGACATATTGTAAGCTATATAGCTAGAACGACTAGACATATTGTAAGCTATATAGCTAGAACGAGGAGACATATTGTAAGCTATATAGCTAGAACGACGAGACATATTGTAAGCTATATAGCTAGAACGACGAGACATATTGTAAGCTATATAGCTAGAACGACGAGACATATTGTAAGCTATATAGCTAGAACGAGGAGACATATTGTAAGCTATATAGCTAGAACGAGGAGACATATTGTAAGCTATATAGCTAGAACGAGGAGACATATTGTAAGCTATATAGCTAGAACGAGGAGACATATTGTAAGCTATATAGCTAGAACGAGGAGACATATTGTAAGCTATATAGCTAGAACGACGAGACATATTGTAAGCTATATAGCTAGAACGAGGAGACATATTGTAAGCTATATAGCTAGAACGAGGAGACATATTGTAAGCTATATAGCTAGAACGAGGAGACATATTGTAAGCTATATAGCTCGAACGAGGAGACATATTGTAAGCTATATAGCTAGAACGAGGAGACATATTGTAAGCTATATTAATAACTAGTGCTGTTGCCTGTGACTTCGTACGCGTAGATTTTCATATAAACTTTCAACCCTTTTTCCTCCTTTAATCCGGCCCTTGCTCAAAACAACATAGCCTATACCTCAATCTGGTCATAGCGAATCATATTAGTGAAATCCACATTTAAATCCGTCCAGTGGTTTAGGAGATGTGCGTGAACAAACAAACAAACAAAAATTCTTATAAACTGTCCTAACGTGTTCAGCTGCTTGTTTTAAGACCCCGTATGTGTTTTTTTTAAATCTCGCAATTACAGATTTTTTTATCTCTACGTTTTTATTATATGTATAAATTACTTTACACTAAGTGTAAATAATGTTGGTATTATGTTTCAATGTGTCAATAAATAATTATAATTCATGAACTCGTATAATGACAGGTTAAAAAAACATTTCTTAAAGCATATGTGGGTGAGTGTTTCTTTGTAGTAAAACATATGCAAGGAGCTATTATTGGAAAAAACATATTATGTGATGACATGAGAGTAAGAAAGTAGATCAATAAGGGGAAATATGAATCTAATCACTGGTAAAAAAAAACATATCACATCATCAGCCAATTAACGTCCACTGTTGGACAAGGCCTCCCTCATATAGAGGGGTGTTGCCATAATCCCCACACTTGCGGCTTGGGAATCGCAGTACGTTCACCGTGTACTATTAGGACGCTGCTGCCCATCCTCTGGTGGTTCTGGTCGCAGTTTTAGGACATGTCCGGGCCCCGGGTGTTAAAGCATGTGGGTGAGAAAGCGTTTCTTTGTACCTATTCGAAAGAGCATATACAAGCAGTTAAGATGAAACGTTTCACGTTTGGCGGGAAATTCAAATTTCAAACAGTTTTTTTGTTCTTGTAGCTAGGCCGAGTAATTATTGTAAACGATCATGATGTTCGCGAAAATTGATTATTATTCTTTACAAACTAGCGTAAAGTTATTTATCTCCAATGCACATTATTACATACATTTGTCAATAAACAAATTTATGCTGTTTCAAACGGTTTATTGCCAAATGTAAGTAATATGGTGAGTAACTGATTAATGTACATGATAATGTAAAGAACGACCAACAATTTTCGCGAACACTATGCCATTTCACAATAATTACCCGGCCCAGTTACAAGGATAAAAAAACTGTTTGAAATTTGATTTTCCCGCCAAAGTGAAATATGTGGTTTTGAATATCTTTGGCTATGTTTAATATTCATAGCTTACATGTAATAAGTGATATAAATAAAAGTATCATTGTTAATTATGCTTATTATTTACTATCGTTGGGTCTCTTTGTGTCTTTTATCGCATATACAACGGGGAATGTTCTGAAGAACTGTTCGATCTGATGCCAGCATCGCGGTTTTATCATCGCACCAGCCGCCACCGCCTGAAAGTTCATCCACATATCATAGATCGGTGGAAATCGCACACTGTGCGTTTTACGCGTTCCTTTTTGCCTTACACCTGCAATTTGTGGAATAAGCTCCCTCCTGCGGCATTTCCGAGTAGCTTCAATATGGGGTTCTTCAAAAGGGCTGTTAATAGAGTCTTTAAGGGTCGGCAACGTATCTGTAATGCCCCTGGTGTTGCAGGTATCCATAGGCGAAGGTGATTGCTTACCATCAGGCGACCCGTCTGCTTGTTTGGCATTAAAAAAAAACAGTAACTGTTATGCAGGTACATATTTAAAACATACAGATATATAATATGCTTTGTGCATAGCATAGAATACCTATAAAACGAAAACAGTCAAAAAACTAAAGTTATATGATTATTTACGGGATATTTACCGTGGTAAGGTTGTGGAAGGAGCTCCCGATATTTCGGCGCAGTTACATGCACCATGTTCACGGGAGAGTGTCTTCCCGTGAACATGGTGCATGTAACTGCGCCGAAATATCGGGAGCTCCTTCCACAACCTTACCACGGTAAATATCCCGTAAATAATCATATAACTTTAGTGAACAACCGTGATAGTTTAAAACAGTCAAAAAACGTCCGAGCGTCGTTGAACATAACTAGACATCAATTATATAGTTCACAATGACATATTTACTTCAATTTAGACGTTATGTCGCTTGCATAGTGTTCAACGTCGCTTGTCCTCTATGGCATCGTAGCACTGGCATCGCGCGGCGTTGTAGTCGGATCGCAGTTACCTTACAACTAACCAAAAAGTAGGCGATGCCTTAGCGTGCGCAGAGATTTGGTTCGGACATTTTTTTAGCACGATTGTGACTCTAGGTTTTGTATCTCGATGACTTTGGGCCTGAACAGACAACACTTTTTTGTCTCAGTGCAGAAAAGTTTTCTGAGACGGTGCAGAATCTATGTTCATAAAAGCGAAATACCACAAAATTTTCCACCTTCTCTGTGGTCATTCATCCCCTTGATCTCTTCCCATCTCTGGGGCAGGGGCGTAGCTATCGGAGGGCTAGGCGGTGCCAGGCACCGGGTCCCTCAGATCCTGACCAGCAAACCTCAAACTGAACTTGCGAAACATTTTCCCTTCATAAACATACATGTAGTAAGTAGCTATGAGCAAAATAAAGAGCTGATGATAAAATAGCTTTGTACCTCTATTTTTACTTGGCAAAACCTAACCCAGTTTAGATAGGGCCCACTTTTTTTGCACCAGAGCCTTTGGTTACCTAGCTACGCCACTGCTCTGGGGTACCAAGATATGACGTCGACGACGTCTTTTGTCCATTTTGTTCAGGGGATCTAACTACATGTCCAATCCAGCGCCATTTTAGTTGATTGATTTTCTGTGAGACATCTGTCACGTCTGTGGCCTTCCTTATTCTGGTCAGTCCACTTGTCCTTCAGCTTAATGTCCACACAGGACACAGGCGTGACAGATGTCTCGCAGACAGAAAATTATAGTTATACATATAAAAATTTATCCAACATTTTGACACCGATCCAACAAATCAACATAAGCACACTCTATAAGATCATCGTCAGCTACTTCCAGCTCTCTCTGCAGATCCCTTGCGATGCTCTGTCCGTCTTCCACAGCTTGCTCCGGAGTCAGCACCACCTCTAACTCCATGAAGTGACCCAACCCTCGCACGGTATCTATGTGGATGCGGGTCTGATCCACCAAGTACAGTTTGCTGAAATATATTAATTTAACGCTTTATTGCATACTTACAACATGGGATTCATCAAAAGGCGAGTTAATAGAATCTTAAAAGATCGTTTTTTTTTATATTTGAAGATACCCAGATTGTAACCATCGGGGAACACCCATTCCGGCAGCGCATTCCACAGACTAGCAGTTCGCACAATAAAAGTAGAATTAAAGCGCTTTGTACGGGTTTCGATCCCCCAGCCGCCTGCCAAGCGTGGGGATTATGGCAACACCCCTCTATGAGGGAGGCCTTGTCCAACAGTGAATGTTAATTGGCTGATGATGTGTGTGTGATGTGTGTACGGGTTTTTGGAATATCAACCATGAAGCGGTGAACGCTTGCTTTTGAACGCCAACTTGGCTGATATTAAGCGCGATGCGGTCTACGATCGAGGACGCTTGCCCAGAAGAAACCAAGACACCCAGATTTAACCCAGACAAATTTCATTCTACAAACTATTAGCTAATATATATCACTATTTCTCTATGGCCTGTTAAAAAGATCTGTTTCCGTGATCGCTCTCTCACTCTTTTGTCTCTGGTTGCCCCAAGCGACCAGTCAGTAATAAAAACAAATCATCATCATCAGCCATAAGATGTCCACTGCTGAACATAGGCCTCCCCCTTTAACCTCCACACTGAACGACACCCTGCCATCTGCATCCAGTGGATGCCTGCGACTCCCACGATGTCGCCAATCCATCTAGTGGGAGGTCTACCTATGCTGCGTCTTCCGGTTCGTGGTCTCCACTCAAGAACCTTTCTTCCCCATCGGTAATCGGTTCTTCGAGCGATGTGGCCTGCCCATTGCCACTTCAACTTGCAAATTTTAATAGCTATGTCGATGACTCTGGTTCTTTGTCGAATATCCACATTTCGGATTCTGTCGCCCAAAGAAACTCCAAGCATAGCTCTCTCCATTGCCCGTTGTGTGACTCCGAGTTTCTCCAAAAGGCCATCAGTTAAGGACCACGTCTCAGAAACAAATATTAATAAGTAAATTGTAAAACATCCAAAGTGCGTCTCAATTAAAATGTAACAAAGTACAGTTGTATGAGGAGTTTATAAATAATTATGTATGTAAAACTGAAAGTTGGAAAGACTGGATTTTAAATAAGGCAGTAGGTACTAATTACATATTTTCAGTGTCTTTAGGTAGACAGAAAATATATAAAAAGAAATTGCTGAAGAGCGATATAAAGGCATATAAAAGCCAATGTGTGGCGCCAGCATTAAAGACAAGAAGACACTCACCGTTCCTTTACAACCCGTCCTCTTAAACCCAAACACTTCTTCAGCATTTCATCTAACAGTTTTGCTCTATCATTTTCTTCACTAGGAAACTGTAACAACTCGTAATTGCTGAGCTTAGGGCCGCCTTCGTCTTCTCTGTCGTACCGTACTAAAGTGGAAGCGTTGTCACCACAAAATCTCATCTTTAATCGGCCGTTGTTTACTGAATAAAAGGTATCATCCTGAGAGATTATGGTCGGCGGGCCGCCGCTGAGTTTCTCGGCTATTTTGCAAATGTTGTCGTAATTTTTAACACGCGCTTTGATCTCCACGTTTCGCAGCGACGACATGTTGCATCAAATTCAATGAATTCAAAATTGAATCAAAATATTAAAATCAAATAAAAGTACATACATATTCGTTGGTATTTTGATTAAACTGACATTTATTTATTTTTCGGTTTACGCGCCAACAGTTGACAACCTAAGTTTCTTATTTTTTATTTGATTAGGCTACAGATCACAGACACATTCAGTTATTTTTGGTATGTTTATTTCTATGCTACTCAATACTACATGACGCTCGAAGATTAAAATAAGAAAAAGCAGTGGAGTTTTGCTGTATTTGGGTGACAAAACACACAGATGAAAAGGCTTTTTTCCGGTCTAGTTGACTCAAGGAATATACTACTCTCTAACGAGAGAGTTGACTTGAGAAAACTTTTCACGGGCATGGTGATTTTTGTTACCCGAGCGCGATTATACCAAGGAACATATTACTCACAAGGAGCAAGGAGGATTATACTCTCAACTCTGAGTAACCTAAAAAATTGTTGATAAAAAAAAACTTTATTTTTACCTTGCTAAGTTGCTACTTTGGACCCTGGGTATGTCCTAAAACTGCGACCAGATTCACCGGAGGATGGGCAGCAGCGTCCTAATAGTACACGGTGAACGTACTGCGATCCCCAAGCCGCCTGCCAAGTGTGGGGATTATGGCAACACCCCTCTCTATGGGATATGGGAGGCCTGAGTTTTGGCGCCAACGTGGAAAAAAACATGTCGGCTCGTTGTATTATTTTCCTAAACTTGTGTATTTTCGAGTGTTAATGTGTAATAATGGTGGATCATTATTTATTAAGGGCTCGTGAACGTGCTCGAGTGTAGGAAAGTGATATAATGAGGTGAAACATGTCATTTCATGATGTTTCCAAAACTCCATAGAAGCCTATTGTAAAGCCTCCACCATTTTACTGGGGCATGAGTTTGACTTGAACGTGACCTACATTGCTTGACTCTAACTGTGACTATGACTCGTTTGACGCTATTTAAGACTATGTAAACTTGATTAATATTTCGACCGAAGGACTTCGTATCCATGGTCATGAAAAAATTTACAACAACATGAGGGAGGCCTTGTCCAACAGTGGACGTTAATTGGCTGATGATGTGAAGTTGCTACTTATATTAATCTGTGGTAAAAGTCAACGCAACGCGACGCGATAATGTTTTATATTTTGTGAAAAAATAAAGTGTTAATTTAACTTAAATAGAGTGCAAAGTACTTGAAAAACCTAAAATAAGCATCGTTTACAAACAATTGTATCGAGTGCATACAAAAACATGCCAAAAGAGGAGCCCGAGAACGACTTGTGCAGATGTTGTCACGCCGAAGGAGCGCATAAAAATTTGTACGAGTCATATTTCTGGCTGGACGTGGAAGAAGTTGTGTACTCTAAGCTGTTGCAGGAATGCTTCGACATTGAGGTACATTCATGGATGTTGAATATGAATAATTGACTCCATAATCAGGTCCCGTCTGGGGCCGGATGTTCCCGAGCCCGGAGCCCGGTGTATGTGAGACAAGTCTTATCCCGTGCCCCTTGGATACATTGATTGATAAATAGATAACTTGACGATATTCATGTTATTTCCGTGTTAATAATGTTTTTTTTATTGAGTTTAGGTGCGCGTTTTAAATTACGCTAACAGTGCTTTTATGAACCAACACGGCGTGAAGCTAGTTTTCTTTGTGCTGTGTCGGTTCTCCAATTTCAAAATATGCCCAAAATAACGTTGTTTTTACAGTTATATGATTATTACCGTCGTAAGGTTGTGGAAGGAGCTCCCGATATATAGCGCAGTTACATGCACCATGTTCACGGATAGACTGAAGAATACGGGTGGTTGATCGAACAGTTCAAAGTAAGGTGCAGACAAAACGATCTACCCTCTTTCTTAGCACCTTACCACGGTTAATATTCTGTAAATAATCATATAACATAAAGTTGAGAGAGCAATTTTAAGCATAGATCAACTTCAGTAACGTATTTGCCCGATAGATTTATGGTTCATACAAAAATGCTATAAAAGAAAGCATTTTCAGTTTATACCGTATTTTCAACAATTTCGGTAACTGTTCTATTCCCTTGACCACAGAATACATAATACACACAGAAAGTTCACTCTGCAAAGAAATTTAAATAAATAAGGACTCTATCTGCGAGGCAATAAAGTAGCAATTCAACTCACACAAAGCTGGATATCGCCTCCTATATTCACTTAGAGGTCGCTCTCTTTCTATCCCGTAGCTGTATCTCTCCTGACGCTGCATGTGTAACTTTAAGGTTGTCTTCTTGATATTTACACAGAATACTTACTAGTATTTACATACCAGCTATATAGCCCATGTAGTACCTAACCTACCTGCCCATTACATATATTCTCCTATAATTGGAATGACATTTAACATGCACAAAAAAACTAATGCTAATGCTTGGGACGCAACTTGCGCTGATACGCTGGCTCCCTCTCACCTCCAGAACACATCAAGAGCGGCTGGTGCAGCAGCGGAAGTGGCGGAAAGCTTCAAACGGAGGAAATATGAATCTCTCGGCGAGGGATACATATTTCTTCCATTTGGATTTGAAACCATGGGCCCGTGGGGTCCGGCCGCTCGGGGTTTAGTTAAAGAGCTGTCCAGACGCCTCATAGATGTGACGGGTGATCAAAGAGCTGGCGCTTACCTTGGCCAAAGAATAAGTTTGGCCATTCAACGTGGTAATGTCGCTAGCTTTTTAGGTACCCTACCCGAAGACAGTGACCTTAATGCAGTTTTTTACCTGTAGTTTATAGTTTTGGATAGGTATTCAGTTTAATTTAGGTATTTATTTAGCTACTTTATTATTTTAAGTTTTAGTTTTTAGTTAATATTTAAGTTTATGTTAATTTTTTGTTTTTTAAGTTACCTTTGTTTCAATAAATTATTTCAGATTAATTCAGTAAAAAATAATAAAAAAATATGCTTTTTCTAAATTTGTTTCAAATAACAATCATGCGAAAGTAAAAGCCATCCCGATGCATGTTTAGGTAAAAACTGATGGAGACCTCATTTAGGAGCTCTAATTTGCAGATTCTGTTGAATCTAATTAGCAAAAAAACATTTATAACGAATCCTGTTCTATAGTAATAGAATACATTTTCGTTATAATTTCTTTATGCAAAGAAAAAAAATTGGATTATTACGCGCACGTGGCTAGCGTGCGAGCCCTGTGTTACACCCGTTGAAAGGTGCGCCGGCCGAATGTACCTAAACTGCGGAGTGAAACCCTCCCTGCCTTGACATCTGTAGATCAGTGTTTTTCAATCTTTTCCCCACCGCGACCCCCTTAGTATGAAAAAAAATCGGGACCCCCTACCCTCCACAGTTTATAATCTGTATTTTATTATATTACAAATATGTACAACCTTTTTTATTTTTATAATTACTCATTAATTATTTTTCTTAGTAAAAATATTTTTTAACTTTGTTTTTTTTTTCTTTTACCGAGGCTTCGCGACCCCCTTGGGATGGCGATCCCCAGGTGGTCGCGACCCACAGTTTGAAAAACACTGCTGTAGATTATAATCAAAGTCAAGTCATAACCGAATTCCATTGTTTCACAGATGGCTCCAATAACGCAGCCGTTGCAGCAGATGCTCTGCGCGATATGCGACTCCTGCGTCGAGCGACTGCAAGATGCAGTCAAGTTCAAGCGCCAGGTCCAGAAGTGTGAGAAGCGTTTCCGAGATGTCTACGGAAGCTGTGTTAGTGAAGGTAAGACAAGCTACTTTCTTTAATAATTGCTATAGTTAGAACATGCTATTACATAAAACAGAAGTTCCCAACTTTTTTCCCATAGACCACTTTCAAAATTTTGCTGGTTCCGGTGAACCCCCTGCATTACATTTCTACCATATTCCCAAAACTCGACAAAAAAATTGCCCCTACGTAGACCCTCGTCGAGTCTCGAGTTGACCCCTGGGGTCCACCTGGACCACTTTGGGAACCTCTGGTATTAAATTTTAAAACCAAACCAGTATCTCAAAGGAGGAGGACAGAAAGAGTGTAATTGAAGAGTTCCAGTATCCACCTGACTCCATTATCTTCATCAGATAAAAAGTAAATCAAACTTTCGCTATTTGAACACATGAACAAACGTATCATCCCCTCACCACCGTTTTAGGGTTCTTCATTTACCGAATCCAATCAAGGATATGGCGTTATCCCTCCAAGAGATTACATAAGTTGAAACTTCGTGTTTTTGGTTATTCTCCTGTCCTTCCTTCCCAACCTTCTCCAACCTTTCCACTGCAGACCTGGTAATCGGAGCCCTCTTGTTAAGCACTTAGGCTGGTCACCAGGGAAGTATTAGTGGGTATAATCCCACATAACCTGGCTGCACCCCAATGCAGCCGGGTATCTTTGGAAGACTAACCCTCGAAAACAAAAAAATACAAAAAAGGTCTTCACCACGTCTCAATTTGTCACATTCAGTAAGTCTGGTCTGTTATTGGCGGCTCGGTCAAGTATCATAATTTTCATTTTGTCTCTGTTAATTGCAAGTCCGAATTCGAGACTGGTTACTTCTAAATGAGTCAAAAGACTTTTCATATCTTCTTTAGTCTGGGCAAGAGTAGTATCATCAGTTTGAAGGAGATTACTTATCAGCCAATCAACAACAGCGATGCCCTTGTTCCATCCGTCTAGGACAATCCGCATTACTTATATACTCTGTATGTTGGCATTTAAAGTCAGACTTAAAACTTGGCTCCTTGACCAACAATATTATAATTTTAATGACTATATTAAACTGACTGAAATATTAATAGATTCATCCATTAATATTTCGCTATTTGAACACATGAACAAACCTAAGTACAAAGTACATAAGTTGAAACTTCGTGTTTTTGGTTATTCTCCTGTCCTTCCTTCCCAACCTTCTCCAACCTTTCCACTGCAGACCTGGTAATCGGAGCCCGGCCCAACCCGGAATCGGAGGACTGAAATATTCATGGATTCATTCAATTCATTCAATGGATTCATCCATTAATATTTCAGGTAGCTGCTGTAGTAAATAACGATGGACGAATTATTTAATTTAATGTACCTAGACCTATACATAATAATATTCAGATTCACTCCAAGTTCGTAAAAAAATCAATGATTTGATTTCAATTAAGCTATTCTAGTTTCTAGAACTAGATGGTTAAGTTTCATTATGTAATTTACCTTAACCCTCTTGTCTTTTTAGATAGCACATTCGATGTTAAAGTGAAACAAGAGATAGAGGTGGAAATCAAAGGTTTGTTGTTTTTTTTTTTACAAATGACTAAAGATAGTGTGGTACATAATATTATATACGCTTTACATACATTAAAATAACTCTTTGGACCTACAATTGAGGAAAATATCAAGGTTCGAAATTCGGTCACTAAGGCCTGGTTTTATAAATGTTACCATCAGGCAGCCCGTCTGCTTGTTTGCCATCTATAGCATAAAAAACTGATGTTAGGTTCAGTCGGCAAATAAAATTTCTGTCAGAAGGTATGTATACACTTTACCTCGTTTGGCTTAGTACACCCTTCCTGCGTAACCCAGTACATATAATTTTCCAAATAATGCAAGTAATAAAAAAAACGTCAGTCATAGGACTGCACTTCAGAAGTGAGAGCTGCTCTTAAGTAGTAATTCACTTATTCTGCAAGAGCTGGCACTGTTTTAAAATACACGGTACAGCGTGACGATGACGTGAGTTTCATGATTTTTGTTCACCCGAAAAGTGCTCAGTGCGCCTAAAGTTTTCACTTCAAAAATCAATTGTCTTCCAGGTGACGATCCAACCACTGCATCTGTTAACGGAGCAACTGCCAACATCAGCGCAGTGGCAGAGTCCTTCAGAATGATGGATGATGATGATGATGACGGCTTGAGTGATCGTGATGACGATGTCAAGCAAACTAGTGAAGGTAAACAGATGATCAGAATGATGGATGATGATGACGGCTTGAGTGATCGTGATGACGATATCAAGCAAACTAGTGAAGGTAAACAGATGATCAGACTGATGGATGATGATGATGGCTTGAGTGATCGTGATGATGATGTCAAGCAAACTAGTGAAGGTAAACAGATGACATATAAACCAGTAGCTACAGGTACTGGATATTTTGAGATAAGATATTCGGGACATTTTTGCACACACATTCAGCTGACCCCAAACTAAGCAAAGCTTGTATGGCTATATATGGCTGCCAGAGAATGATATACGTACATACATAGGTTTAAAAGCATACTTAAATAGATATTAACACCCAGACATAGAACAAACACAAATGTTCATCACATAAATGTTTGCCCTGGGTGGAAATCGAACCCACGCCCCCAATCGCAGAAGTCACCGAGGCAGTCAGATAAGAAAACATTCCACTTTTATCGTGCGAACTGCTAGTATGTGGAATGCGCTGCCTGAATGGGTGTTCCCCGATAGTTACAATCTGGCCGTTTTCAAGTCAATCAGTTTGAGTGAATCAGTTTCTTCTAGGCAAGCGTGCTCCATCGTAGGCCGCATCATCGCTTAACATCAGGCGAGTTGCCGGCCAAGCGCAAGCCTATTTTATAATAATAAAAAAAAGATAATGATTGAGATGTTTATATTACAACCCGGTCACAATATCTGTGCACCTGACTTCGTGACGTCATATCGGCGGTCTGGGTACGGTGTGTACGCACCGGGAGTGCGCAGAGAGGTGACAGGGGAAGCGGGAGAGGCGCCGCATTCCAGCGAGGTGCACAGATATTGTGACCGGGTTGTATATGAAACCAATAGCTTTGATAAAGAATTTAAGTAAATATAATATGTTTATTGAAAAAATAATTTAAATCGGTTATTAATGTTCTGATATATAAACGTTTAAAGTTTTTGGTAGAGAAAACTCTGTCTCTTTCCCACAAAACAAAAAATGACGTCACGCCTCTGTGCGCCATACTTGGCAGAATATGTATATAGCGTACAGAGCAATGACGTCATAATTTCCTGTTTCGCACTCTTTGTCTAGCATGATGTTAAAATGCTTATTTTTGATCTTTTTGTTTTCATTAATCAGCTATATATATGGGCTACATTTTAATAGGACAATTAAAAAAGAACAGTCATCTAGCCTATTGTATCTACAACGCTTTATAATATTATAGTGTATTCACTGTCATGCCTCGCTACTGTGTTGGTCCGTGACGGAACAGTGTAGTGAGCGATGCCCACGGGACCATAATAGGACAATAAAAAAAAAAGTCATCTAGTCTATTCTCGCAGTTTAAAAAACACGCTTTAAAATCGCTAATTCTGATGATCTTGGGGGTCCTAGACAGGAACAACTTTCTGGTAGCGTTAACGCCTGCGGAAAGATAAAATTTTATGAAAATGACATTAGCAGTCACGTGACATCTGTCAAGCTAATGTCATTTTCATACAATTTTATCTTTCCGCAGGCGTTAACGCTAACAGAAAGTGTTTCTTGTCTAGACCCGGGGTAACGATAATGGGACAAACTATTTAAATTATTGCATTGTCATCCTTGATAAGTGTGCAAAATTTCAATTTAATTCGACGTTTTGAAGTAGTTGAAAATCAAGTTCAAAGATTCCGTTACAAACATACATTACATACATACCAATCTAATAAAAGCGTGTAAAATAATAGCTTATCTACACTAATATTATAAAGAGGAAAGATTTGTACCTATTTTTGTATGTTTGTAATGAATAGGCTCCGAAACTACTGAACCGATTTGAAAAATTCTTTCACTGTTGGGAAGCTACACTATCCCCGGGTGACATAGGCTATATTATATTTTGTAGCGAGGCCGAAGGCCGAGCTTACACTCGTGCGAAGCCGGGGCGGACGGCTAGTGTGTTATATGAGTGAATGGATGTTCCTGTTCCCTGATAGTTACAATCTGGGTGTCTTCAAATCATGAGTTCTTCTAGGCAAGCCTGCTTCATCATAGACCGCATCAGCGCTTAACTGCGCTTGCGGTCAAACGCAAGGCTATTATTATCTAGTGTCAATTTCCGTTTTCTATGGTACAGCTGATATATTTTTCGCGGTTTAACTGTTGCTTCTATAGTAAAGATTGTTCATGTTAATAATGATAATAATAATTTTGAGATGAGACAGGATAAGGCAGGTGCCGTTTCTCATTCTATAGATCTGTTATTCCATCCACAAGTTGTTCACCTCAATAGCCCAGTCTTTTTTTAATCCTATACTGTACAATAGTTTAATATTCCTTTTTATACATATTTTATAGTTGCATGTATTTTATATTCAAAAGGGCCTCTTGGTGTTGGCTTCGGCTCCACCAATGCCCACCAAATGTCCGGGCTAGACCCGAGAATTGTTTGAAATAAAGTGTTATAATAATGATGTATACCACATAAAAGAGAAGTAAATAGTGTGGGTTTCAGTGCACACAGAGGAAACACTGTTAGAAAGGGTTAATTTTGTTACCTACTTCAGCATCTTTTGTTAACTCGATGTATGTATTTAGTCAGAAAGTTATTTTGAATTAATAAACTTTTATACTTTATTCTTTAAATAGAACGGAAATGAGAAGGAAATCTGTCGCCAGGTATTATGACAGAACCTTGATTGAACATTCTTATTTAGATCAACGCGTCGAACTCCGCGTCACAGTTGCTAACTGATTTCGAATGACTGACGTTTCGTTTATATGGGTGCGACTGGCTACAACAAATTTCTTACAAAAATGCCTTGACAGCAGATCTATATTTTTTTTTCTGTGGTAGTATACTATGGACCCCTTTCGGCTTATTACCATTACTACATCCTTTCTGCGCAACCCTGTACTTTATCACGTTGGCGCCAAAAAAAGAAACACACTAATCCCACTATCACACTAATGACACTAATATCATATATGTGAAAGTTTGGATGGATGGATGTTTGTTACTCAATAACGCAGCAAATCTGGATGGATTTGGATGAAATTTGGAATATACATTGCTTATGTCCTGGATTAACACATAGGCTACTTTTCATCATCGTCATCATCACTGATTTTCATCACCACGCAGGTAAAACCGCGGGGCGCAGCTAGTATCATATTTATGTGAAAGTTGGATGGATGGATGGATGTTTGTTACTCAATCACGCAGAAATGACTGGATGGATTTGGATGAAATTTGGAATATACATTGCATATGTTCTGGATTAACTCAGGCTGCTTTTCATCATTACCATCACCGATTTTCATCACCACGCGGGTGAAACTGCGGGGCGCAGCTAGTATTATAAATATCAAAAAAAGTTTGGATGGATGGATGTTTGTTACTCAATCACGCAGAAACGGCTGGATGATTTGGGTGAAATTTGAAATATACATTGCTTAAGTACTGGGTGTCAATTCTGCTGTTTGTCAAACGTTTCAAACGAGTGTCGGTAGTGTCTCGTCGGAATTATTTTTGACATTTGGTATTCTGCTAGTTATTTAAGACCAGTTGCTTTCCAATGGCTTGCCATCGAACTGTCTGACAGTTCTTATTGACATATTTGGTATTCTGTACGGTAATGGCGTGCCAGTGTCATCACAATTGTTGATAATTTGGTATTCTACTAGTTATTTGACATTTGCATCAATGGATTGTTATTTCCTTAAATTACATTTTAAAATTATGTTTGGTGTATTATATTGACGAGGAAGATATGTACAATCAATACAATCTATAATATAATCATTTAAGTGACAAAAAATATATATAGATAGTTTGGTATAAAATAATACAACTCGTGGTAGATTTTTACAGGCAACATCGAACGCAGTTCCAACACGATTCCCTTGACACACAACTGAAACGACATTGTAGATTTAGCAGAATACCCTTTATGCCACAATCGTAATTTTAAAGGGGCGGTGCTGGATCAAGCACGGCGATACAACAAAACCCAGGACCCCAAACTCCAGACACGCCACTTGGGTCTTGAAGGGCCCTCAGCACAAATATACATCTCGGAAGTACTTACCTTTAAATCGAGAAAACTGTTCTATTTAGCACGCGAGTTTGCTAAAATGGAAAACTATGCTTTCTGCTGGACATCCAATGGAAACATTTATCTTCGTAAAAGAGAAGGATCGTCTCATATTCATGTAAAGAGCGAAGAATACATGGAAGAGCTCAAAAATACAGCGGCATCACAACGGGTTTGACTACTGGCTGTGACTGTCACAGGATATGCCTACATTAGTTATTTTAATGAAAAAATTAAGTTTCTTATAAGTTCACAACTATTGTACTCAATATTAGTTGTATGTAGTACTACTTGTAATATTACGTCTTGTTGTGTAGTATACTTAGATCGTAAACTTTTATGTTTACTAATTACCGCTAATTATGTTTTTCAAAATGTGCTACACGATTTTATGTGTGTATGTAATAGCTGCTGTTCTCATTCTCATTGTTTAGTAGGATATGTTTATACATTTGAGTTATTTCACATTAGAATACTCCTGATAATTACGTATTCAGAATGTATAGATTTATCTTATTGCATACTAAGTCTCAAAGAATATTCAATACTAATAACTATACAGACGAATACCTATTACCATCACTATAACCGAATTGATTATAAAACATTATCTGTGCTCACAGTGCTCAGTCATCCTTCCGCTACTGGCTCGATAACAAAACACACTTTTTTCTCTGTAAAACATATTACACACAGTTCCAAACTTTCATATTTTGTATCACTTCAGGTAGTATCTTTTCACAACACAAAAAAAACACATATACGAGTACAACGTAGATTTCATATCGTAAATCCGTTAGTTACATTAATCGCTGTGAACACACATAAATTAGAAATGGGCATTGACACGTCCTGCCGCGATTATGACGGATCAAAACTAATTTCTTGTCGCTTCACTACCTGTCCTATATGCATACAAGATCATAAAACTGGGTCATTCAACTTGCACAATGTAATCAGCTGCAGTTTGTTGTCAACATCGCTTCAAATTATTCTGTATAGCGTGTGGGTACCACTAATTAATATGAGTATTATTTATTATACAGCACTCCTAAATACTTATAGAGACAGAAAATTGGTTTACTTATTATACTCACGGCTACTATGGACTTACACAATTTATAGTGAAACTTGCTACCCTCATATTATCTGCGAATATAGTCCCCCTATTAACAATTCTTACATCTATTCGCATAATACCAATACTACAATAATGTTACGTTGGATTATGCGTACTGAATTAACACATTTAGTGAATCACCGACACTTACCGTTTTTAAATGGATTTAATGGATACAAATGTTGTTAATATAGATAATATTTCTGTTTCTGATTCACATCTATGTGATATGGCTGAAGTACCTGTTCTGCTGAACAAACCTAAAAAGCAACTATGTATGATATCAGTTAATATACGTAGTATCTGGTGTAATTTCGATGAATTTCTATTATCACTCGATTTAATGAAGATTCAACCTGACATATTAATTCTTTCAGAATGCTGGATATCTGATAAAAATCCTCCACCTAACTTGCCTAATTATGTATGTACCTTCTCCAAAATTAAATATAATCAAAATGACGGTGTAGTAGTATATGTAAATATGAATCTTACGGCCACTACCTACGAACCCAAGTTCAGGGATGGTAATTGTTTGGTCACTAAAATAGGTACTGACACTGCAATTATATCTATTTATCGGCCTCCATCTTTTAAAGATGGCAACGTTTTCTTATCTTCTCTGGAAAGTGTTTTGCAGTCAGTAAATTCCTGTAAAAATGTTGCCGTCTTGGGAGATATTAACATTGATATCATGCCTGGTACAACTGACAGAAAGGCAGATGATTACTTACTTTTGACATCCTCCTGTGGTCTTCTGCCAGCTCATTTGATCCCAACTCGTTTAAAAACCTGCCTTGATCATGTAATGCTCAAAACTTCTCTCGCAGCCACAACCCTTGTAGTTAAAAATACAACGACTGACCATTACCCTGTAATTCTATCTCTAAACGTACCTATAAACAATCAACAAAGAAAAAGAAATATAACTAAAATTAATTACCCAAAGATTTCAGAAACATTAATGGAATTTAGTTTTTCTTCTATATTAGCAACTGAAAACTGTGAAGTAGCTACGGATCAATTTTTGTCTTCTATGGCTCAAATAGTCAGGGATAATACAGTCACTGTATCGCTGTCTCGCAAATTGACCCCTATAAAACCATGGATGACCCGAGGCCTTATACGATGTATCAGAAATCGTGATAAAATGCATGCCAAATTGAGAGATGACCCTAATAATGATATACTTAGGATAAGTTATGTGAGATATAGAAACTTCTGTAGCTCTATAATCAAGAAAGTACGACGAGAGTATGAGAAAGATCAGCTAACAAAAGCTAAATCTAATATTAAAAAACTTGGAAGGTTATCCATGAGGTTACGAACTATAAAGCTAGCAAGTTTTCTGGTGATGTACTTCTTAATGCAAACAAGGATTCTCCGAGTGTAGTCGTGGGTGATATAAACAAATTTTTTGTAGGTATAGGCAAAAGTCTTGCTGAAAAAATAACACCAGAAGCTAATTCAGCAATTCCGGGTGATGTTTATACTCCAATGTCTTCAAATTCCTTTGTTCTTTTAGAAACCGATCCAACAGAGGTATATCACATTCTTGTTGGTTTGAAAGCTGATAGTTCTCCTGGTTGGGATGGTATTCCTTCGTCTATATTAAAACAAAACGCAGCTTTACTTGCCCCAGTTATCTCACATATTTGTAACCTGAGTTTTAACTCGGGTGTTTTTCCAATCCAACTAAAAAGGGCTCTGGTTCATCCTATATTTAAAAACGGAGATAAATCAGCTTATAATAATTATAGACCTATCTCTGTATTGCCTGCTCTTTCGAAGGTTTTGGAGCGGTTGATAAATAAACGTCTTGTAGCTTATCTGGAAAAATACAACCTTCTTAGCCCTAATCAGTTTGGCTTTCGCCGAGGAATTTCCACGGCAGATGCTGTGTTTGATTTAAGTAACTCTATTGCGGAGGGTATCGACAGCGGTGATAAATGTTTAGCCATATTCCTTGACTTACAGAAGGCATTTGATACCGTGCCCATTCCTGGCTTACTAAAAAAACTAGAATACCTTGGAATACGTGGTCTTCCACATCAACTTCTTAAAGACTACTTATCTGATAGGCAACAGTGTGTGAAAATTGGAGATTATACTAGTAATTCCCTACCAGTAGTGTACGGTGTTCCTCAAGGAAGTATTCTTGGCCCTACCCTCTTCCTATGCTTCATAAATGATCTATGTAACCTTGATCTACCAAATGCTAAAATTCTCACTTTTGCAGACGATACAGTTTTACTCTTCCGTGATAAATCTTGGCTTCAGGTTTACTTGGCCGCTCAGTCTGGCTTTAATTCGGTTAACACGTGGCTTTATAATAATTCACTTAGTCTAAACATAGATAAGACAAAATATGTTACATTTTCAATTTTAAATACCTCCCAACCGACTGAATCTGAATATCTTAAACTCCGGGTTCATTGTTCAAATTGCCCTAAAACGTATTGTTCTTGTCCAATTTTACTACGCACTAGTTCAATTAAGTATTTAGGAATCATTATTGACAGTAATCTCTCTTTTCAGCAACATATTATGAATCTAAAAGGTCGAGTAAGAAAACTGCTTCCTATATTTAAAACTCTTCGACATATAGCTGACTCTGATCTACTGAAGGCTATTTATTATACTTTATGTCAGTCGTTGTTAACTTATTGCATTTCTAGCTGGGGAGGGAGCTGCAAAACAAATCTTTTGCCATTGGAACGTGCCCAAAGAGCTATTTTAAAGGTAGCAAACTTTAAGCCACGTCTTTACCCTACTGCTGAGCTGTTTAAAGAATGTGATGTTCTAAGTGTGCGTCAACTGTTTATATTGCAAACAATTCTTGTCCAACATACTAAAACTCCGATTGAGACAGATACTGACGAATTAAAAAAGCGGAAAGCTAAGAAAACTTCCAAAATCTGCAAAGTACGTCAGACAAATACAGTTTTTGCAAATCGTTTTGGTTACTACCTGGGGCCTTACTTATATAATAAAATCAATTCGGTATCTACGATTAACAACCTAAATTATTTTCAATGCAAAACTAAGACTACTCTTTTACTAAAAGGCATGGACTATAAGGGTACTGAAATGTATATGACGGACCAATTTTATCAGCTAATTAATTAATTAATGATACTTTAAAAATAATTACAGTACTTATGTTATTGTTATAGCTATGTTTAAATATTTTCATGTTACAAGTAGAATTTATAAATTGAATGCACTAACAATTCATTTATAATTGTGTTGTATAATTTTTCTATTAAGTAATTATTTAATTTTATCTTGTTTATTTTTACTTTCAATATTCTAACCATAAAAATTCTTTATTTTAGGCATACCTAGCATTTAATACATAAACATTGGGAGAAGCCACTGGCTTTCGAAACACAGTTTTTTACTAGTTCGGAGCCAGTGGATTCAATTATTTGTTTGTATTTTTCCTTATGCCAAATAAAGATTATTATTATTATTATTATTATTTCACGTATTTATTTGTTTTCTTAAATCTAAGTTTGTTTACAATATTTTTATAAAAACAAAATATTATAAAAAAACTTAAACCTAGGGTGCCGCCAGCAGCGGGGCAGGGCCCAAGCTACCGGTGGTTAGGGCTGCAGAGTGAGGAACCTCCTGACAATGCGCGCCGTGTCAAGAATTACCGCCTTCTGAATCTGACCCTTGACCCAACAGTCTAGCGAGAGCCTCTTAAGGTGGTGGTCGAGGCTCTTCGCTATAAGGCCGTTAACCGAAACAACTATCGGGACAATGATCGTCGAGTCAACATCCCACATGGCGGTAACCTCGTGAGCCAAGTCAAGGTACTTGCTGAGTTTGTCCTTCTCGGCCTTCACGAGGTTCTCGTCATGTGGTATGGTGATGTCGACGAGCACTGCCCGGCGCTGGGACCGGTCGACCATCACGATATCAGGCTTATTGGCGACAATAGTCCTGTCCGTGATGATAGACCGGTCCCAGTAGAGCAAAGCACGACCATTCTCGAGAACTGGTGCTGGTGCGTACTTATAGTACGGCACCTCAGACTCGACAAGGCCGTATCGAAGGGCAAGTTGCTGGTGGATGATCCTGGCTACTTGGTTGTGCCTGTGCAAGTACTCGCCGTTAGCAAGATGCGAACAACCGGAGATGATATGTCGGAGAGACTCTCCAGGACGGTGGCATGCCCGACAGATGTCGACCGTACCGTCCTTCATGATATATTTCCGGTAGTTGTTGGTCTTGATAACTTCATCCGCAATCGCACAGGCAAACCCCTCGGTTTCCCCAAAGAGGTCCCCGAAACGTAACCAGTTCACCGACGCAAGCAGGTTCACATCGGGCCCTGTTAAGACCCGATAGAACCGCCCGTGCAGCTCCTTGCCTTTCCATACGTCCTTGCGATCCTCGATGCTTAGCACCGATGGTTTGCGCCAGTTCTCGTTTGCCAAGGAGAGCGGCGTGAGGCCCCTGTCAACAGCCACAACATCGCGATGCATCCCACTCTCACTGTTACGGAAAAAATCCCTGAGACTGCACACCTCACGGTTGTGTAGGTTCTTGGCATTTAAAAAGCCTCGACCCCCCCACTTCCGTGGAATGTACAGTCTCATAACAGACGAGCGTGGGTGTAGCATGCGATGTGATGTGAGCAGTTGACGGACCCTTCTGTCCAGGGCGTCCAGCTCAGTTTGAGTCCACCTCAATATGCCAAAGGAGTATATCAGTAAAGGCATCACCCAACCGTTGAAGGCACGCACCTTGTTGCCACCAGACAAAAGACTATTAAGTACTTTGGTCAGGCGACAAAAGAAGCGCTCCTTCACCGATTTCTTGATGTCCTCTACCGATACACCCAACGACTCTGACATACCGAGGTACTTGTAGGTCTCGGCCTCAGAGAGAGACCTGAGAGTCATCCCCTCAGAAAGCTGTAAATTCGGGGAATCTACAACTTTCCCCCGTTGCACATGCATGACCGCACACTTATCTACACCGAATTCCATCCTGATGGCGCTGCTAAAAACCTCGGTGATTTTTAGCAGCTCCACCAAGTCTTGGCGTTTCGGTGTAAACAGCTTGAGATCGTCCATGTACAACAGGTGGGAGATGACTTGACCATCTCTTCGAAGCCGATAGCCTAGTCCAGAATCTCTCAGCAAAGTGCTGAGAGGGTTCAGAGCTAGGCAAAACCACAATGGACTAAAACTGTCACCCTGAAAGATGCCTCGCTCAATCCTTATTAAGTCCTGCGGGACAGAGGAGCCATCTCCCCCGCCTGGTTGACGAAGAACTGTGGTCCACTGCCCCATACATGCGCCTAAGAATGATTTTAGAGTTGTATCAATTTTATACAAATCTAAAACCCTCTCTAGCCATGAATGAGGCACCGAATCATAGGACTTCTTATAGTCAATCCAGGCAGCGGAGAGGGCTCCTCTGCTTCGCCGGACTTGTTGGCTAATGGCCGTGTCGATGAGGAGGAGCTCCTTAGTACCACGGGACCCAACCCTACATCCATTTTGAGCGTGGGCCAAAACGTTGTTCGCGACAATGTGCGCATTAATTTTATTTCTCAAAATGGATGTAAGGAGCTTGTAGATGGTAGGCAAGCACGTGATGGGTCTGTAGTTCTTGGGTTCCGTGGTACTACCGGACTTGTGGAGCAGGAAGGTGACACCGATGGTAAGGAAGCTAGGAAGGGTGCCGAGTTCAAGGGCTTCTTGAAATTGGGTCGCCAAGCGGTCATGTGAGCATCGAATCCACTTTATCCAGAAGTTGTGCAACCCGTCCGGCCCAGGACTTTTCCAGTTCTGTGCCGTACGGATCGCACAACTAATGTCTACGGAGTCTATTAAAATAGACCCCATGGGTTCGATGGACTCACATTCGCGCTCGACAACACGCATCCAATCACCCTCCGTGTGCTCGACGGGCACCGACCAGATGCTGCGCCAGAAATTAATCATAGCGCTTGCATCTGGTAGCTGCCCGTCGCTCACACGTTGCTCAGTTCCTTCCCAGCCTCGGTACACCTTCCTCTGGTCACTTTGGAAGAGGCGATTTTGCCAATATCTATCTACACGTTCTCTGTAGCGGCGAATACGGTTTGCCCATGCATAGACTTTCTGCTTCAGATAGTCAATACGTTCCGTGACTTTGGCTAGGTAGTCGTGGGGCCTAATACCGGTCCCAGCGAATGCCTGTGTCACGAAACGCATGACTCGGGGGCGATTATTCCCCCGGCTGAAGCAGATTAGCTTTGCAATGAGAGTCCTGAACGAGGTGATACGCCGCTCGATCCGCACTTGCCATGCGGGCACCCCCCCGGCGGTTCGCGATGCACGGTTAGTGTCCGGAAACTTAACACGTGCAACGCGACACGCCGCGATGGCCCCGCAGTACATGATCGAGTGGGTATCAACTAAATCTTCGCTAGCCCGTAAATATGGAACTAGCAAAGCATTCAGGGCTCCCATCAAAGCCAAATTACGTCTATGGGTGGGCAAACGTGGTAGTCGCGGCCTAGAGTCGGGTGCAAACCGATACTGGGAAATCGCGTCTTCCAAAGCCCCCCTCAGTTGCTCTCTCACCTGGTCTGTGACATCGCCACTCGTCGGAACACTTTCGCCGACTGCAGAATCTACCGGTGCCACTAGTGTCGCCTCCGACGTCGGAACTAAAGCCAAAGTCGGGGCAGACGACGCAGCGGGCTGATCCCGCATCGCGGTAGGAGTCGGGCGAGTAGAAAGCACCTCCAGGCGGAGCCGATCAAGTGCAGGCTGATCCAACAGCTTGCACCGATGGATAGCACGCACTTGATCCGATAGTCGCTGGGCGGACACGACGACGGTCGGCTCAAGGGCCTGAAACAGAGACAACATTCTGGGACGGTACGCCGTCAGGTTGATTCCCCCATCTGTAGCCTCATAGTATGCTCGCATGCAGTTCTCGTTTACACTTGAAGTCCATCTCATGCGACACACTACACCACCGGTAGCGGGGGCCTGGCGTGAGGCAGAATGCCTCACAGGCCCCAAGCGTGCCGGCAGCGGGGGACGTCCTCGCCGCGTAGTTGTTCGTAGCGGCGGCGTCCGAGCCGCGCCCTCGTCACTCGACGCGCTTGTGTTACGGGGGGTATGGAACTCTTCATCCCCCGTCGAAGAGCTTGATGATGATGACGGAGCGGGCGGAGATGGTAGGCGTGTGGCTGTGTCCGCTGTTTTCCTCGTTTGAGACCGCGTGATCATTATTCATTTACCAAAAATTCCTTGTTTTGTTTTGACAACTTGTGTCGAACTCAGTGTCAAAATATTATTTTCTCTGATTTTCATCTTATTGCTTTTATTGAGTATTGTTTGTAAATAAATTATAAAATAAATTGGTATATGTATTTTTCTCGTAGTTCACCACAGTTTTTTGTAAAGTTTGGTATTAGTTACGGTAGAAAATAAATTTATTATTATTATTATTATTATTATATCACGTATTTATTTGTTTTCTTAAATCTAAGTTTGTTTACAATATTTTTATAAAAACAAAATATTATAAAAAAACTTAAACCTAGGGTGCCGCCAGCAGCGGGGCAGGGCCCAAGCTACCGGTGGTTAGGGCTGCAGAGTGAGGAACCTCCTGACAATGCGCGCCGTGTCAAGGATTACCGCCCTCTGAATCTGACCCCTGACCCAACAGTCTAGCGAGAGCCTCTTAAGGTGGTGGTCGAGGCTCTTCGCTATAAGGCCGTTAACCGAAACAACTATCGGGACAATGATCGTCGAGTCAACATCCCACATGGCGGTAACCTCGTGAGCCAAGTCAAGGTACTTGCTGAGTTTGTCCTTCTCGGCCTTCACGAGGTTCTCGTCATGTGGGATGGTGATGTCGACGAGCACTGCCCGGCGCTGGGACCGGTCGACCATCACGATATCAGGCTTATTGGCGACAATAGTCCTGTCCGTGATGATAGACCGGTCCCAGTAGAGCAAAGCACGACCATTCTCGAGAACTGGTGCTGGTGCGTACTTATAGTACGGCACCTCAGACTCGACAAGGCCGTATCGAAGGGCAAGTTGCTGGTGGATGATCCTGGCTACTTGGTTGTGCCTGTGCAAGTACTCGCCGTTAGCAAGATGCGAACAACCGGAGATGATATGTCGGAGAGACTCTCCAGGACGGTGGCATGCCCGACAGATGTCGACCGTACCGTCCTTCATGATATATTTCCGGTAGTTGTTGGTCTTGATAACTTCATCCGCAATCGCACAGGCAAACCCCTCGGTTTCCCCAAAGAGGTCCCCGAAACGTAACCAGTTCACCGACGCAAGCAGGTTCACATCGGGCCCTGTTAAGACCCGATAGAACCGCCCGTGCAGCTCCTTGCCTTTCCATACGTCCTTGCGATCCTCGATGCTTAGCACCGATGGTTTGCGCCAGTTCTCGTTTGCCAAGGAGAGCGGCGTGAGGCCCCTGTCAACAGCCACAACATCGCGATGCATCCCACTCTCACTGTTACGGAAAAAATCCCTGAGACTGCACACCTCACGGTTGTGTAGGTTCTTGGCATTTAAAAAGCCTCGACCCCCCCACTTCCGTGGAATGTACAGTCTCATAACAGACGAGCGTGGGTGTAGCATGCGATGTGATGTGAGCAGTTGACGGACCCTTCTGTCCAGGGCGTCCAGCTCAGTTTGAGTCCACCTCAATATGCCAAAGGAGTATATCAGTAAAGGCATCACCCAACCGTTGAAGGCACGCACCTTGTTGCCACCAGACAAAAGACTATTAAGTACTTTGGTCAGGCGACAAAAGAAGCGCTCCTTCACCGATTTCTTGATGTCCTCTACCGATACACCCAACGACTCTGACATACCGAGGTACTTGTAGGTCTCGGCCTCAGAGAGAGACCTGAGAGTCATCCCCTCAGAAAGCTGTAAATTCGGGGAATCTACAACTTTCCCCCGTTGCACATGCATGACCGCACACTTATCTACACCGAATTCCATCCTGATGGCGCTGCTAAAAACCTCGGTGATTTTTAGCAGCTCCACCAAGTCTTGGCGTTTCGGTGTAAACAGCTTGAGATCGTCCATGTACAACAGGTGGGAGATGACTTGACCATCTCTTCGAAGCCGATAGCCTAGTCCAGAATCTCTCAGCAAAGTGCTGAGAGGGTTCAGAGCTAGGCAAAACCACAATGGACTAAAACTGTCACCCTGAAAGATGCCTCGCTCAATCCTTATTAAGTCCTGCGGGACAGAAGAGCCATCTCCCCCGCCTGGTTGACGAAGAACTGTGGTCCACTGCCCCATACATGCGCCTAAGAATGATTTTAGAGTTGTATCAATTTTATACAAATCTAAAACCCTCCCTAGCCATGAATGAGGCACCGAATCATAGGCCTTCTTATAGTCAATCCAGGCAGCGGAGAGGGCTCCTCTGCTTCGCCGGACTTGTTGGCTAATGGCCGTGTCGATGAGGAGGAGCTCCTTAGTACCACGGGACCCAACCCTACATCCATTTTGAGCGTGGGCCAAAACGTTGTTCGCGACAATGTGCGCATTAATTTTATTTCTCAAAATGGATGTAAGGAGCTTGTAGATGGTAGGCAAGCACGTGATGGGTCTGTAGTTCTTGGGTTCCGTGGTACTACCGGACTTGTGGAGCAGGAAGGTGACACCGATGGTAAGGAAGCTAGGAAGGGTGCCGAGCTCAAGGGCTTCTTGAAATTGGGTCGCCAAGCGGTCATGTGAGCATCGAATCCACTTTATCCAGAAGTTGTGCAACCCGTCCGGCCCAGGAGTTTTCCAGTTCTGTGCCGTACGGATCGCACAACTAATGTCTACGGAGTCTATTAAAATAGACCCCATGGGTTCGATGGACTCACATTCGCGCTCGACAACATGCATCCAATCACCCTCCGTGTGCTCGACGGGCACCGACCAGATGCTGCGCCAGAAATTAATCATAGCGCTTGCATCTGGTAGCTGCCCGTCGCTCACACGTTGCTCAGTTCCTTCCCAGTCTCGGTACACCTTCCTCTGGTCACTTTGGAAGAGGCGATTTTGCCAATATCTATCTACACGTTCTCTGTAGCGGCGAATACGGTTTGCCCATGCATAGACTTTCTGCTTCAGATAGTCAATACGTTCCGTGACTTTGGCTAGGTAGTCGTGGGGCCTAATACCGGTCCCAGCGAATGCCTGTGTCACGAAACGCATGACTCGGGGGCGATTATTCCCCCGGCTGAAGCAGATTAGCTTTGCAATGAGAGTCCTGAACGAGGTGATACGCCGCTCGATCCGCACTTGCCATGCGGGCACCCCCCCGGCGGTTCGCGATGCACGGTTAGTGTCCGGAAACTTAACACGTGCAACGCGACACGCCGCGATGGCCCCGCAGTACATGATCGAGTGGGTATCAACTAAATCTTCACTAGCCCGCAAATATGGAGCTAGCAAAGCATTCAGGGCTCCCATTAAAGCCAAATTGCGTCTATGGGTGGGCAAACGTGGTAGTCGCGGCCTAGAGTCGGGTGCAAACCGATACTGGGAGATCGCGTCTTCCAAAGCCCCCCTCAGTTGCTCTCTCACCTGGTCGGAGACACTATCACTCGCCAAATCTCCCACGTCGACTACGGGATCAGCCGGTGTCGCTAGTGTCGCCACCGACGCCGGCATTGACGCCAATGTCAGGGCAGACGACGCGATGGGCGGGTTCCGCGCCGAGGCAGGAGTCGGACGAGTGCGTAGTTCCTCCAGGCGGAGCCGATCAAGCACAGACTGATCCAACATCTTGCAACGGTGGATAGCCCGCACTTGATCCGATAGTCGCTGGGCGGATACGGCAACAGTTGGTTCAAGGGCCTGAAACAAAGGGAGCATCCTAACACGGTAAGCTGACAGGTTAGTTCCCCCCTCTGTAGCCCTGTAATATGCGCGCATGCAGTTCTCATTTGTACTTGAGGTCCATCGCATGCGACGCACTACACCACCGGTAGCGGGGGCCGGGCGTGAGGCAGAATGCCCCACAGGCCCCAAGCGTGCCGGCAGCGGGGGACGTCCTCGTCGCGCAGGTGGACGTGGCGGCGGGTTCCCGAGCCCGCTCGCGTCGCTCGACGAGCCGCTGGTCTCGCGGGTGGTGTGGAAATCATCCTCACCCGACGAGGTGCTCGGAGACGACGACGAGGCGGGCGGTGCTGGAGGGTGTGCGCTAGTATCCGCTGTGTTCTTTTTTCTTTGAGACCGTGTGATCATTTTCTATATTATTTAAACATTTTCCCATTTTCTATTATTGTAGATTGTGACAGATGTCATGGCAACGTAATATTTTCTTCGTAGTTTTTTCATTTATTATTATTATTATTAATTGAGAGTCGTGGGAGTGGCAAAACAATGTGATTTTACTTTAATTAGCAGAATTGACACCCTGGATTAACACATAGGCTACTTTTCATCATCATCAAAGATTTTCATCACCACCGCGTGGCGCAGCTAGTAATGAATATTTACAGTCATTATAAGTGACATTTACCATTGTTTCAGATGCTGCCGTCAAAGTGAAGAAAGAAGTGGGGACGTCGGATTCCGAAGGTTTGTATTGTAATACTACATTCAAAGTAATATAGCCACTTGATTGCGCATGAGTCATAATTTGCTTGAGCACGACGTAAGCCACGTCGATCGCGGAGGGGAACGTCATTCATTTAATTCGCGCCTAGGTAGGCCTAAAATTTAGTCTTTTTTAATCGACTTCAATAAAGGAGGAGGTTCTCAATTAGACTGTGTTTTTTTAGGTTTGTTATTTCTTGATTTTTCGACGGGGTGAACCGATTTTGATGAAACATAAAAAACAAATACAGTCGAATTGAGAAACTCCTCCTTTTTGGAAGTCGGTAAAAAAACTCGCCATAATGAGGCACGCATGTCTCTGCGGTCGGTCGAAGCTGTCGTTGCCGCCAAGCACGGAAACACCTTAAAATACGGCGTCCTATTCACAGACGACATGTTTTTGACCGAAGTCAGCAAAACCACAAAACGCAAGACCAAGACTCCAGCAGACACAAAGAAGAAAAAAGTCGCCCGAACTGCTAAGAAGGACTCTGCACCTGATGCCGAAGATGATGAAGAGTTAGAAGTTATCCAAGGTAAGTGCTGCTTTTTCCATTAGGGGGCGTTTATTAAATACGTGAGGTAAAATGTGGAATGAGCTACCTTCAGCAGTGTTTCCGAGAAGCTACAACATGGGATTCTTCAAAAGGCGAGTTAATAAAGTCTTAAAGGTTCGGCAACGTATTTGTGATGCTTCTGGTGTTACAAGTATCCAAAGGCGACGGTGACTGTTTACCATCAGGCGGCCGGTCTGCTTGTTTGCCACATATGGCATAAATAATTATCAATATAAAAAACCGACTTCATAAAAATTTCAGAACTGGACCAAATTAAAATGGAACCACATGGGAAGCACCAGCTTTAAAAAAAAAAAAGGATGAACAAAATCGGTTCACCCAGTCGAAAATTCTGAGGTAACAAACTTAAAAAAATATAATAACAGTCGAATTGATTTCCTCCTTTTTGGAAGTCGGTAAAAAAGGTATTAATTACGAGGGGGAGGAGGGGCCTCTGTGACGGTTCAAAATGACCTCGTTGACATTCACAAATATTATGAAACTAAAGTATAGGTTTCTACAGTATTTATTTAAGACTACGACTTGAGATTGTATAGTTTTCCGGTTTAACTATTAACAATTAAATGATTGAGGGACATTATATAAATAACTTTGACTTGGAAAGTTATTGTCTCATACTTTATTGTAATAACAAAGTAACGGAACATATCCTTTACATTATACACATATCTAACTGTTTCTAAAGTATGAGTAATCCTTCAAAGGCACTCTTTTGTATCATATTACATTTAGGATAAGTTTACCTTAATTAGTTCAGCTTACTGCTTACATTAGATTTCTATACTCAAGCAAAGAGAAATTCACTGAAGTATGACTCTTCCGGACAGCAGGCATCGTTCAGTCTTGACTTTGGGATCTGGGGACGAACTGGAGAAAAGACATCAATTGAATCTCCTCGGTGAAACAGAAATGTCCATGCAGCCTGGAAATTAAGAAGTTTAAGTATTACAATGGGAAAGATAACAATTCTATTTGTACGGATATGCGTAGAGACCGGACACAACAGAAGTATTTAAATAGTTGAAAATTGTGCTTAGAGGGAGATTTTATTATGAAAAGATGTATTAACCAATATTTGAACAAGAGACAAGTATAAAAACAACTTTACGGTAACAATGAGCGAACATTGTCATTCTATGCACGGAAACTGAAGACATCTGGAGGCTTATTGTTAATTGTAGCTGTATTTTAGTGATTTATTATTATGAAAGATGTACTGGTTGCTAGTTGACCAGCAAGACTTTGTTTTGTCATGGTGTTAAGAAAGTATAGGTACATTTTCATCTAAATTACAAACTTTCTTTTCTTTATATTGTTAACAGTAGAGATTTTAGTCTTACCTTATTTTGAAGTATTAAATGTAGTCCTTTTGAAATATTTGATGTAAATCTTGCGGATTCCGACATGGTGTGTTGATATAAGCTTTTAACAATTGAAATGTAAAACTTAAATCCATTGTATTTCACAGCTCAAAGCTTTCAATTTCTGTATATAATTGGGTACATTTGAATCCAATTCAGAGTACCAGAGGTCCTTGATTAGCCTGGAAACCATAGGGATAAAAATAAACATTTAGAAAAACACTAAATTGGTTCGTAGACATAGTTTTGGGTTTCACTTAGATGTTGACATGGAGGTTAGAAATGATTTGACAATGAAATTACACAAACTCTGACAAAAGCGATGACTTTTTGGCTAAAATATGTTTACTAAAGATTATCTAATCCAAATGTAGTTTTATCAAATTGTTGTAGATTTGTATTGACGGTAATTTTACGACAAAAGCTCAAGTAAAAAACACTGTAAAACTATCAAACTATGTTTGTTATTTTACAAAACACTCCGTACACTCGTATTCAATAATATTGCACGAAACTTACAGAAAATAATCTCATTTATTGCACGGAATCATTTAAATCAGGAAACTTGTCTGAGATCTTTGGCAATAAGTAGGTATGTACATAGAGGTAGTCGCGAAAAAACAGTTAAGTCGGAAGCGTACGCGTCGTGCAAATCTAAAATGTGTCTCCTACGATGCCTGAGACTGCTGCGACCCCCATGACAGCTACGACTCCTACGCCCGCTACGTCTGCTGCGATTCCTACGTCCGCTACGACCGCTGCGACGCCTGCGACAGCTACGCAGATGGCCGATGAGACGGACATGAAGGAGGGGCAAGGGAGGAGAAAAAAAAACCCCAATGCGACTCCCACGACAGCTACGCAGATACACGATGAGACGTACATGAAGAAGGGGCGAGGGAAGGGAAGTTTTATACCTATGTGTCGCGAACGTCGCGAAAGTCAGTTAGAGCGCTTTTCGGGACTTTCGAGACTTTCGAGACGCATTTGAGGAAAGGGTAGAGGGAGGAGAGGAAAAACTATATAAGGATCGTGTAGGCAGGTTTCGTGATAGATACTTGTTTACTACGGCACTCGGAGCGCGAAGGTGGGGTTTTTAGCTTTTGTTCCGCGGTTGTTCAATATATTTTATTTTTACGCAGAAACTCTGTCCGACTGAAAATTAATTTCAATACATGTTGGCAGTGTTAAATAACTTCTAGTTTTGAGTAATCATTAGTGTTTAGAGCTCGGCTACAAGTGTCAGGGGCATTTTCCATGATATTGATTGGAAGTCGTTGCCTTGTATGTTTTTGAGCATAATGTAAATAAAATAGTAAAGTCACCTTTTTAATTAAAATATTGGACAATTGCGTTCGTCTTGACATGGTTTAAGACAGTGGTAGTTCCTGGATCTAAAACTCTTGTGGAGCTGTCATTAAGTAAAGTACCAGTTAGGGGGGACTTGGGAACTTGAGACGAACCCAAGGTCGATTTTAGCCCTTAAATGAGGCATCGATACAGTCTTCAGATTATATGGATAAATCCAATTGAAATATGTGGTCAAGAATAGCCTCTGGAATCACCTTAACAGGTTTTGATACTAAATCCTAGCGGGCCCTTTGTTCATTTTGCGACAGTCTTGGACCCGATTTCAGTTACCATAATAAACTGTCCTTACGTTAGGGAAAGGATCACAAACTCAATCCCCAAGAGTTGTTTTGTTCGTTTTAGGACGAATAGCACTCTCGAGTTTGCCTTTGTAGGGTTTTCTAGGTAGGAACCAGTTAGGCGTTCGAGGGCTGGTAACCCATGTTAGGGTTCGCAAGCTATAGCCAGAGTTTCACATCGGACATGGAGCACCCCGATAAACTCTGTTGGTTAAGTTGGGTTTTTTTTTGTGTATAGTTAAATATAGGACCCGCGTGTCCTTTGCTAAGCATTGGTGTATTTTAGACTAGGGAGTTAGGGATTATGTGTAGGAAAGTAGGGAGATCTTGGAGTTCTAATTTGATCATGGAATGAGAACTTGTTAGAAAGCCAAGACATAGAACTTTAGTAGGGATTTTTATTTTCAGGTTGTTTAATTTAACTTTACTGGAATCAGTTCCAGTCAAAGAAGGTGTTTGATCTAGATCAATAGATATTTTTAGTTGGGTTTCATAGTTACAATTCATATTTGGTTAAATCTTTGTTTAACTGATCATTTAGTATCAATCTCAAATCTCACGTAAAGTCATTTAAGAATATAAAGGTTGCACCTACCTACTAAATGACTGACGCAATTTTATCTCTTAGTAATTTGAGATATGTTATTCAATTAAGAAAATGATTAGAGTTGAATCTTTCAGTCTAAATATCTATTCAGCTATCTAATGGAGAGACTAACTCATAGCCTCTCGTAGCCAAGTAAATAATACTGGTAACTGATAGCCTCTTTTATTCGAGTCAATAACCCAGCTAAATTAATCTACTGATCTAATTCGGAAGTTGGTAAAACCCGAAATTATCTATAAGGACTATGTTCACGATACTATAAAGAGTTGGAAAGTGATTCAATTAATGTTCGAACAATATAAGATCATGAAACAAGCGTTTCCCATGAAGTTGTATTCAGACTTTGTTGACTTCTAAATTAAAAACTAGATAGTTTTTCAGTTGGCTATAGAAAGCTTAATTTTCTGTAAATAGGACTATGGGCCAAGCAATGCAGAGCCAGTCAAAGTTTCTACTAAAACAGGGAAACTAGACCTTCGACATAGATTTTATTTACTAGAAAGTTGTAAATTCAACTGTATAGTATACTCACTCTATTTACCGAACGGAGTCTGGCTATGAACTTGGTATCAGGCGTTTGTATTCTGTAATGAACTTACCTTTAACTAAATAATTACTTGCGGTCACTTTCCTTCTTTTATTGTTTTGTTAAGAGTTAGTGAGGTGATGTTGATACGTTAAGAATTACGCTTGTGTACACCATATAGGACTACTTTTAAGGATAAGGTTTCTTTTAAGTTAGGATAGTTTAACGTAGGATTAGTTTAAGATAAGGAAGCACGTTATCTATTTATATATATTTATTTATATTGCCCGATAGAGTACCCCTGGGATTTATGAATTTAAGTCCTGTGGGTTCTCGCAAGTAAACAAAAGGGCTCGCAAACAAATTGAAGGTATTCTACCTCACCAACCTGCCACTTCCACACTGGTAGTGAAAGTTAGATGACTCAGGAACAAACAGACATATTAGACTTTAGACTAGCCAAAAGATAATGTCCTCTTGTCCCTAATTCAAACTGTTTTCTCCCCCTAAATGTGGAAGAGGACCGTCCAAGTTCAAGGTTGAAGTCCATTTTTCCAAGCGAGAGGAGGGGCTTTGAAACAGCATAAGCTAGCCACATGGGAGAAAACTAAAACAATACAACTTAGTTTATTTTGTTTGCAACAAAAACGTTCAAATCAACTTATAAGAAATTGCCCTGTATAGATAACGTGTATCCTTATAGTTAGTCTGGTAGTAGTTTCAATCTAAGGTTACGGAACTAATTCAGTCACAAAAAGGTACTCTTTAGGAACATAATAGCTTAATACTAGATTAATTTAGGTCGAGCATAATCTGTAGGTAAAGATCTTAACTAGTCAAATTTTTGTATGAAGTCGTTAGAGCAGAAGTTAAAATAGGAAATCATCTCAATCTGTTTGGGTTATTATAGGTCACAACGCAGGTCCTACCTAGACGATCACTTGGCCAATACAAAGTACTAGATTTAAGTTCAGGTAGATAAGTAACGGATACTAAACGGAGATAAGATAGCTGTCTTAATTTATTAAGACTAAACTTATAAATAACATTATTATTATTAGGATAGGGTCTCTCACAAAGTAGGTTTTAAGCCAAACCCAATTAAAATAATTATTTTTTTTAAATCTAAAAGGGGGGGGGGGTTACAAATGGTGAAGCCGTGACTCAGGATATGAACTTTAGTTATTTCAACGGGTTTTAATGATACATTTTGGTCAACCGACCAAAATATAGAATCTAAGTTGTCATATAGTTAAACAGGTTAGCGTCATATAGTTAGTCTCTTATTGATAAGGTAGGAAAATTATTATGTAATCCAGGTTCTCCTGGACAAATTGCTGCCGTGGGAGCGATCGAATAAGATTGAGATGATAAATATTACTTAAGAATGGTTAGATAAATCAATTATTAGATAGACAAAGTATAAAGGTGAATCAAGGTTCTAAAGATAAAAGGTTAGGAGGCTGGTTTGTATAAATCAACGATTTAGGATACATATAGTAGAAATTAAATCAAAATTGAGTATCTGAACGTATTTCATCGCTTACTTGAAAGAAGTTTTCCATCGTTGTAGGTGAAACTTTCAAATTTCATATCGGTAAACACCAGGTTAAATTAGGAGTATTTTACCCAACTATTCAGAAGGAAAGGTTATTGTTTAATGCTCACTTGCACAGGTATATATAGCATAAAAGCTAACAACATTCAGTTGTCTAGGTAGATTCGAACTATCTGTTAAGAGGAATTATGATAAATTGTACCAATATTACGTGCCTATATCTGCCTAGTGTCTTGATAGTTAAAACAAAATTAAATAACTGTTTATTTCATAAGTACGTTACACATAAGATTAGACAACAATAGCATTACAGTTGTATTCTTCAAAGTAGTTGATTTAGCGGAGAAGGAGACATCTTTAACAGGAACGGTGTCAGACATTTTGTAGAATATCTGAAATCATAAAATACTTTTAAAATCTAAGGTACGATTACAATCTGACAAGAATTTAGGAGTACGTAACAAAACTGTGTGAGATTTTAGTTGAGTGAGTTAGGTATTAGTTAGTTAACCAGAATCATTTACAATGTATTGTATTTAAGTTGCATAGATTGTCATTTACAAAATGCAGTAGGGTCCGTTTGTAGTAACTTCACTGGTAAATAACAAACACGTTCTACTAAGCGAACGTCATGCAAAGCATTTTGTAGAAACTAAACAAATTCTGCTTTGTATGTATTTATTTTAATAGAGAGAAACAATGCGTGACCTTCAATTGTTAATTTCCACTAAGTTTCTAAAAGATAACTTATTAAAATGAACTATAAATAATAGATGAAAAACAAATTTCGCTATGTAATCACTTCATTTGAACAATTAATATAGTTAGAGCCATGATGTGGATTTAACTGTATTTGTACTGACAATTTAATACAACATAAGAGATTATTGTGTATAAAACTTAAACAGGAGAATTGAGTTAGCTGGTCATATTAATTGGTATCTAATTATCGTCAACAGTATTAGGGTCTTGAGAAGTTGCGAGGATGATAGACTGGAGTTTGGATACATACCAGGTTGCGGAGTTCTTCATCATTATTTTAGCATTAGGACGGGAAATCTTTCTTAGCTTGGGTAGAGATTTTAAATGTTTCCATGTAGGTTTGTGTATATAGATAGATTCCAGACAAATTCTCAACAGGTGGTCCTGAAAATGTTCATTAATTTCGTTAAAAATTGTAAGGCCTTTACCTAAGGCATAGTAGACGAATCGATGAGTTTTTAAGTAGAATTTTGCTATTCTTTAGTGAGGTGTAGAGGTAATTACTTGTAAAAGACATATTTGGGTTAGTAAATAAGTATAAAAATTCTTTAACGTACCTCAAGTTAAAAATTAAATGCGAAGCGAATTTGCACTGTACAATAGTAAAATCCGGGTTAGAATTCTTGATATCTTTTTGAATAGCGAATTTTATGTAGAGTTTTCAATTTTCCAGTTAGTTGATAGAACTTTTAACAAAATTAATTTAATATCGTATGTAAGCAAACTTAAACTCTATTTATAGATAATGACAGCCATAGGATGTCATAGACAATTTAATATATTTTTTGTTCGAAGATTTCACTCATTGATGGGCAGGCTAGAGCTATTAGAGTTATACCGCCTAGTCATCTGTACATTACTTACTGTAGGCTCTTCTTTAGGTTGCGGTAAATGAATGTTTTAAGGATGGTTAGTATTTAAATATGGGTACAGATCTGTGGATAAAGAGGCATAGTGGGATAAACATTTTTAGTTTTTGGTTTTATTAAGTAAGGTACTTTTAGTAGAACAAGCGAAATAAGTATTTATCTTTTCTATTTGAGAAAAAAGCAAATAGGTTTGATATGATCGATTAAAGGATTTAGAAAAAGTGACGACGGAAGGTTTAGGGTAAAAGATGGCTGAAGGACGAGACACTGGATGTATGACCAAAGAAAGTAGGAGAAGAACTAGGAATAGGATGTATTCGGTTATGTCATGTTAGTCATGTTCGAATGGGGAAAATATGGTATGGTTGGGTTTTGGTAAAATGGTAATTAGTTTCGATTTTAAAATTGTATACGGCTGTTTGTATGTGAAGCTGCGGACGTTATTGGCTATTATTTTCTACGTGTTATGGATTATATGTATACCTTTTCTAAGGCGATGCAGTAGACAGCAAGATTGTATGGTATTATTAGTTAAGAATTGAGCAATTATCTCGTGTAAACAGGAATGGTAGAAGTAAATAATACTTTAAGGTTAGTTTAGATCAATTTGTAATATAAATAGTTCGTGGTCGAATATCTGCGAACCCTGATGTTAATCACTTTAGTTATTATACAAGGAATTTAAATGTTTAATTAGAAATAATCTGAGAGCGGTATGGGTGCAGAATGTGTGGGCTTAGAGGCTTTAGCCTACCCGATGAAGAAATACGAGAAAGAAAAGAAAAATTAAACAAGGAGATGTTCCGGATCACGAAAATGGAGTTTTGGTTAGGTTTAGCATGCTATGATGTTTTGGAATGGTTGTTTTCTTAAGAAAAATGCGGGAACAATTTAAAATAATTTAAATTATAATTGCAAACTAAATTTAGGTTATAATTGTGTAATTAATTAGAAAGTATGTAGGTTGCTTCTTGGTTTTAAATTATTTCACAAAGCATAAGTAGGTAGCCAGTTGAGTTAGCAGTCTAGATAAGGCTAATATTATAGGTAGTCTTCAGTTTAGATAAGGGTAATTTTTATAGGTGGCGATACGGAGCTGTTCGTGTGCGGGTTCGACTCTCGCTCGGCCATTTATGTTTAGGAAGGGAGTGTAAGATATGCAGGACAATCTTTGGTGGCCACGGAATTCAGCTGGTATTAAATATATGAAAAATTTAGAACTTAGTTACAAATAAGAGCCGAATAACATTCAGTTATATGGTATTTATCTGTATTATTTAAGAACAAGAGACAGTTAAGTTTGACAAATTCCTCTATAAGTTTAATGTCGAAGTTTGTAGGTACATACGTATGGGTGTTTGTTTACTTTAGTTCGTGAGTTGTTAGAGCGGAATGTTAAAATGAAAAATAGAGATGGGAAAATGTACCAATCTATTTCACAGTAGAGGTAATTTTTATTATGTAGTAGGTATTCTCTTAAGTTTGGACAGGCAAAACCGTGGGGTTACACTTGTGTTTCCTAACTAACTTTTCTGAGTATAGGGACAATTTGATTAGTGTTGTGTTTAAGAGTTGTAAGTTGTTAATAGGTTATGAAAAGGTAATTAAATATTTGAATCTGTATATTTAGGTAGAATTGTAATTTCAAATTAGGTTAAATTTTAATTCGGCAAAGCAACACAAGCGGCGCGAATATGCTAACCTCGGCAGTGGTTACATATTTGAGACGTTTGGGGTCGAGACATTGGGCTTTGCGGATCGGGAACTATCTAGTATTACTATCTGGCTCAACGTGTGAGCATTGCCATTCAACGTGGTAATGCCTCCGGCATGTTGGGTACGCTGTCAACTGGTGGTGGACTTGAGCATTTGGATTGTTTTTGGACTTTCAACAGTCTATGGACAGTCGTAACTGTTTGTGTAGTTTTAGTGTAAGCTTGTATTTTTGTTTAGTTTTAAGGTATTTTAGAAAAGAGGAGTAAATTCTATTTCAATAAAGTCAACAACTAGTACACATATTGTACAGTTTGGTAGTTCGTTAATAAATTTTGTTGTTAAACTCATTTTAGATAGTGTAGAAAAATAATTATATATGATTAATTTTGTTGCGTAATAGTTTATTCTTTTTGTTTCAAGTTTGGCTCCGATAAATAAAAAAAAAAAAAAAAAAAAAAATCTTAGTTACTTTGCTATCGGCAAATGTTTACAACCTAGGTGTCATCAAATCGCGAGTGAATCGGTTTCTTCTGGGTAGGCGTACTCCATCGTGGAACGCGTTATCGTTTGGTGTCGGGCGAGTTGGTGGTCGAACGCAAACCTATTTACTTATGCATTAATAAAAAAATAAATAAATAATGTTATCGAAAGAATAATAATGATTAAAGGAACAATGCTTGTATTAGTTTAGTTAACTTATATCCTTGTACGAAATTTAGAGGTACTTAAATTCTTAAAAAAAAAAAAAAAAAAGTATTTTTTATTTATTTTAGCGTTCAGTTTGTTTATGAAGTATAGAAGATTTATGAAGTAGCGTTATTTTATGTTGTATATCTTCGATTTAGGTGAGATTGAAAATGTTCGTACAGTTTGTCATACAGTGTGAACCAACTATAACTAAGTTAAGATTATATTAGTTTGAGATAAAGGGGTCGATTTGTTATTCTGGTGTGATAAGTAGTTAAAATTATAGATAATGTTTGTGTTAATTTAGTTATAATACTAATTGTTAAAATTTATTATCTATATGTATGTATGTATATATGTGTAAGGCAACGTGTGTATGTTCTCTGGAACGGCTGGGCCGATTTCGACGGGATTTTCACTGGCGGATACTTGATGTTTTAGGGAGTGAAATAGACTGTTGTATCATCATCATCACTAATTATCTTTTATCGCCGTGCAATTGAAGCCGTGGGGCAAAGCAAGCTATCTGTAAATGATTTTTAGATTATTATAGATTGAGGGTCGGTGGAGATTAACTACTTATAGTTAATAAGTAAAACTGTTAGTATTACGTTTAAATTAGACTAAAGGATACTTTTATTTTGTAATTTCTTTAATATAGGATACTAAATCTTTTTTCTTAGGATTGTACAGATGTGATTTACTTGTAGCAAAATGGGAACACTAATGTCATCATTTTGAAAGACTTTTTTTAAATTCTTTTTGTGTAATGATTAACTTGTTACTTTGAGTTAATTATATGATGTTAAATATACTTGAGTGCTCTTGTAAAATGATATTTATGCAATGTGAGGTTTTGGATTATAAAGGTTTAGAAGGTAAATTGGTTAGTTGGCATATTTAGGTGGTATAATATTTATATTTTTTTTTGACAAATCCACTGTTATGAGTATTTTTGTTATTATTAGGATATTTGGTATATATTTTTGTATAATATTTGGTATTACCTTTTAATACTATTGAGAACTATATTGAATTATTTTAAAGACTTAAGAATGGTAATTATTTTCAAATTATTATATTAGATTAGTATTGGTCAACTTTGGAGATTTATTGTATATAATAGAAGAACTAAAATAATCTTTGTGAATGGAAGCAGGTCCTTCAGTTAATTTTGAGGTTATGCAATTCAAGGGAGGGAGAATGTGCAAAATGTTTGTGTCAAATTTAATGAGTAGTGCTAGCTTCTTAAATCAGCGTGTAAGGCGTGTTAAAGTCGTGCGGTGCAAGAGATGAATGTTATACTCCGTAAATTTTAAAATAGTGAAAGATAGAATGGAATTGAGAGTGATATAGTGAGATTATGTAAGAATTAAATTCTTTTAAAAGGGATTTAAGGTGTTATCATTATTACAATTTGAGACAGTTTTTCAGAATCTGGATTTTAGCAAACATAACTACAATTGATCTTTTCGAAGGAGAAATTTGGTGTTAGGGTTAATTTATAATATCATCAACAAACGTTGATTTCGAAAAGGTCCTAACTCTACAAGAAGCTAATTGAAATCTTCCACACTTCACAATTTCCGACCATTAATAATAAGAAATTATCTTTTATTAGACTTTTAGTGGAATATAGCGTCTATACGGAATTTTTTCTTCTTCAACATTGGATTCGCCTGATTTTGGAAGGAGTGCGTAAACTTTGCTTTCTAGTGAATCAGGGAGTATTCACGTAGGAAAGGGAATTTACGTGGTTTCGCTAGGATTGAATTTGTCCCACAAACAAATTTTCCTTGCAAATGAAAGGGTTTACTGGGGAAGGGACAATTTTCTTTATAGTCAATGTATTAACAAACTGAAAGTCTGAGGGTTTTTGACGATTATTTTTGCGTTGGTTTAAAAACACTTTAACATATTGTAATAGGGAAACACACACATTCGTTTACTCATAATTTATTGTTAGGAAACGGATTTTGAAAAATTTAATTTTGCACTTGCAAATAAAGTAGAATGATTAGAGAATATTTGTGAATTTAATTTATTATTGGAAAAATTTACTCCGATTAAGAAATAAGCATCTGCGTAATATTTTTGGGGTCGCTGTGACGGTTCAAAATGACCTCGTTGACATTCACAAATATTATGAAACTAAAGTATAGGTTTCTACAGTATTTATTTAAGACTACGACTTGAGATTGTATAGTTTTCCGGTTTAACTATTAACAATTAAATGATTGAGGGACATTATATAAATAACTTTGACTTGGAAAGTTATTGTCTCATACTTTATTGTAATAACAAAGTAACGGAACATATCCTTTACATTATACACATATCTAACTGTTTCTAAAGTATGAGTAATCCTTCAAAGGCACTCTTTTGTATCATATTACATTTAGGATAAGTTTACCTTAATTAGTTCAGCTTACTGCTTACATTAGATTTCTATACTCAAGCAAAGAGAAATTCACTGAAGTATGACTCTTCCGGACAGCAGGCATCGTTCAGTCTTGACTTTGGGATCTGGGGACGAACTGGAGAAAAGACATCAATTGAATCTCCTCGGTGAAACAGAAATGTCCATGCAGCCTGGAAATTAAGAAGTTTAAGTATTACAATGGGAAAGATAACAATTCTATTTGTACGGATATGCGTAGAGACCGGACACAACAGAAGTATTTAAATAGTTGAAAATTGTGCTTAGAGGGAGATTTTATTATGAAAAGATGTATTAACCAATATTTGAACAAGAGACAAGTATAAAAACAACTTTACGGTAACAATGAGCGAACATTGTCATTCTATGCACGGAAACTGAAGACATCTGGAGGCTTATTGTTAATTGTAGCTGTATTTTAGTGATTTATTATTATGAAAGATGTACTGGTTGCTAGTTGACCAGCAAGACTTTGTTTTGTCATGGTGTTAAGAAAGTATAGGTACATTTTCATCTAAATTACAAACTTTCTTTTCTTTATATTGTTAACAGTAGAGATTTTAGTCTTACCTTATTTTGAAGTATTAAATGTAGTCCTTTTGAAATATTTGATGTAAATCTTGCGGATTCCGACATGGTGTGTTGATATAAGCTTTTAACAATTGAAATGTAAAACTTAAATCCATTGTATTTCACAGCTCAAAGCTTTCAATTTCTGTATATAATTGGGTACATTTGAATCCAATTCAGAGTACCAGAGGTCCTTGATTAGCCTGGAAACCATAGGGATAAAAATAAACATTTAGAAAAACACTAAATTGGTTCGTAGACATAGTTTTGGGTTTCACTTAGATGTTGACATGGAGGTTAGAAATGATTTGACAATGAAATTACACAAACTCTGACAAAAGCGATGACTTTTTGGCTAAAATATGTTTACTAAAGATTATCTAATCCAAATGTAGTTTTATCAAATTGTTGTAGATTTGTATTGACGGTAATTTTACGACAAAAGCTCAAGTAAAAAACACTGTAAAACTATCAAACTATGTTTGTTATTTTACAAAACACTCCGTACACTCGTATTCAATAATATTGCACGAAACTTACAGAAAATAATCTCATTTATTGCACGGAATCATTTAAATCAGGAAACTTGTCTGAGATCTTTGGCAATAAGTAGGTATGTACATAGAGGTAGTCGCGAAAAAACAGTTAAGTCGGAAGCGTACGCGTCGTGCAAATCTAAAATGTGTCTCCTACGATGCCTGAGACTGCTGCGACCCCCATGACAGCTACGACTCCTACGCCCGCTACGTCTGCTGCGATTCCTACGTCCGCTACGACCGCTGCGACGCCTGCGACAGCTACGCAGATGGCCGATGAGACGGACATGAAGGAGGGGCAAGGGAGGAGAAAAAAAAACCCCAATGCGACTCCCACGACAGCTACGCAGATACACGATGAGACGTACATGAAGAAGGGGCGAGGGAAGGGAAGTTTTATACCTATGTGTCGCGAACGTCGCGAAAGTCAGTTAGAGCGCTTTTCGGGACTTTCGAGACTTTCGAGACGCATTTGAGGAAAGGGTAGAGGGAGGAGAGGAAAAACTATATAAGGATCGTGTAGGCAGGTTTCGTGATAGATACTTGTTTACTACGGCACTCGGAGCGCGAAGGTGGGGTTTTTAGCTTTTGTTCCGCGGTTGTTCAATATATTTTATTTTTACGCAGAAACTCTGTCCGACTGAAAATTAATTTCAATACATGTTGGCAGTGTTAAATAACTTCTAGTTTTGAGTAATCATTAGTGTTTAGAGCTCGGCTACAAGTGTCAGGGGCATTTTCCATGATATTGATTGGAAGTCGTTGCCTTGTATGTTTTTGAGCATAATGTAAATAAAATAGTAAAGTCACCTTTTTAATTAAAATATTGGACAATTGCGTTCGTCTTGACATGGTTTAAGACAGTGGTAGTTCCTGGATCTAAAACTCTTGTGGAGCTGTCATTAAGTAAAGTACCAGTTAGGGGGGACTTGGGAACTTGAGACGAACCCAAGGTCGATTTTAGCCCTTAAATGAGGCATCGATACAGTCTTCAGATTATATGGATAAATCCAATTGAAATATGTGGTCAAGAATAGCCTCTGGAATCACCTTAACAGGTTTTGATACTAAATCCTAGCGGGCCCTTTGTTCATTTTGCGACAGTCTTGGACCCGATTTCAGTTACCATAATAAACTGTCCTTACGTTAGGGAAAGGATCACAAACTCAATCCCCAAGAGTTGTTTTGTTCGTTTTAGGACGAATAGCACTCTCGAGTTTGCCTTTGTAGGGTTTTCTAGGTAGGAACCAGTTAGGCGTTCGAGGGCTGGTAACCCATGTTAGGGTTCGCAAGCTATAGCCAGAGTTTCACATCGGACATGGAGCACCCCGATAAACTCTGTTGGTTAAGTTGGGTTTTTTTTTGTGTATAGTTAAATATAGGACCCGCGTGTCCTTTGCTAAGCATTGGTGTATTTTAGACTAGGGAGTTAGGGATTATGTGTAGGAAAGTAGGGAGATCTTGGAGTTCTAATTTGATCATGGAATGAGAACTTGTTAGAAAGCCAAGACATAGAACTTTAGTAGGGATTTTTATTTTCAGGTTGTTTAATTTAACTTTACTGGAATCAGTTCCAGTCAAAGAAGGTGTTTGATCTAGATCAATAGATATTTTTAGTTGGGTTTCATAGTTACAATTCATATTTGGTTAAATCTTTGTTTAACTGATCATTTAGTATCAATCTCAAATCTCACGTAAAGTCATTTAAGAATATAAAGGTTGCACCTACCTACTAAATGACTGACGCAATTTTATCTCTTAGTAATTTGAGATATGTTATTCAATTAAGAAAATGATTAGAGTTGAATCTTTCAGTCTAAATATCTATTCAGCTATCTAATGGAGAGACTAACTCATAGCCTCTCGTAGCCAAGTAAATAATACTGGTAACTGATAGCCTCTTTTATTCGAGTCAATAACCCAGCTAAATTAATCTACTGATCTAATTCGGAAGTTGGTAAAACCCGAAATTATCTATAAGGACTATGTTCACGATACTATAAAGAGTTGGAAAGTGATTCAATTAATGTTCGAACAATATAAGATCATGAAACAAGCGTTTCCCATGAAGTTGTATTCAGACTTTGTTGACTTCTAAATTAAAAACTAGATAGTTTTTCAGTTGGCTATAGAAAGCTTAATTTTCTGTAAATAGGACTATGGGCCAAGCAATGCAGAGCCAGTCAAAGTTTCTACTAAAACAGGGAAACTAGACCTTCGACATAGATTTTATTTACTAGAAAGTTGTAAATTCAACTGTATAGTATACTCACTCTATTTACCGAACGGAGTCTGGCTATGAACTTGGTATCAGGCGTTTGTATTCTGTAATGAACTTACCTTTAACTAAATAATTACTTGCGGTCACTTTCCTTCTTTTATTGTTTTGTTAAGAGTTAGTGAGGTGATGTTGATACGTTAAGAATTACGCTTGTGTACACCATATAGGACTACTTTTAAGGATAAGGTTTCTTTTAAGTTAGGATAGTTTAACGTAGGATTAGTTTAAGATAAGGAAGCACGTTATCTATTTATATATATTTATTTATATTGCCCGATAGAGTACCCCTGGGATTTATGAATTTAAGTCCTGTGGGTTCTCGCAAGTAAACAAAAGGGCTCGCAAACAAATTGAAGGTATTCTACCTCACCAACCTGCCACTTCCACACTGGTAGTGAAAGTTAGATGACTCAGGAACAAACAGACATATTAGACTTTAGACTAGCCAAAAGATAATGTCCTCTTGTCCCTAATTCAAACTGTTTTCTCCCCCTAAATGTGGAAGAGGACCGTCCAAGTTCAAGGTTGAAGTCCATTTTTCCAAGCGAGAGGAGGGGCTTTGAAACAGCATAAGCTAGCCACATGGGAGAAAACTAAAACAATACAACTTAGTTTATTTTGTTTGCAACAAAAACGTTCAAATCAACTTATGAGAAATTGCCCTGTATAGATAACGTGTATCCTTATAGTTAGTCTGGTAGTAGTTTCAATCTAAGGTTACGGAACTAATTCAGTCACAAAAAGGTACTCTTTAGGAACATAATAGCTTAATACTAGATTAATTTAGGTCGAGCATAATCTGTAGGTAAAGATCTTAACTAGTCAAATTTTTGTATGAAGTCGTTAGAGCAGAAGTTAAAATAGGAAATCATCTCAATCTGTTTGGGTTATTATAGGTCACAACGCAGGTCCTACCTAGACGATCACTTGGCCAATACAAAGTACTAGATTTAAGTTCAGGTAGATAAGTAACGGATACTAAACGGAGATAAGATAGCTGTCTTAATTTATTAAGACTAAACTTATAAATAACATTATTATTATTAGGATAGGGTCTCTCACAAAGTAGGTTTTAAGCGTCCCCAATTTAATATTAAATAAATCTTTTTTAAATATATAGGGGGGGGGGGGTTACACCTCCCTTGGTGAGATGTCGTGGGATTTGGCTCGACCCCCTCCCCCACCCCTTAATCTCACGTTAGGTTTTTCAAAATGTGTATTTTTTGTGTAAATACGTTAATCTGATTTTATTATGGAAACTGACGTGGTTTTCACACATATTATTTATATTACACGGGAATTACTCACGTAAGATTAGGCCAGATACTCGCGGTAATTCCCGTGTAATATAAATAAAATACGTTAATCTGTTTATTTATTTAATTAACGTACACACGTATGAAAATAAAATAAATTAAATTATAGTTTGTTATTTTTTTGCGTTTGTGGTGTTGCTTATGAGAACTCAACTTTTTCCCATAATTGAACAGTCCCGGTAAGTATCAGTTGAATATATCGAATTTCAGTTCGAGTAAGATGGCGGCCATTTTATTTTTGGGGTTCCGTACAAGGTACCCTAAAAGGAAACCCCTTGTAGGTAGGATATGTTTGTTGACACACATTTTCTCAGAAAATGGGTAAGGATATCAAGTTAAAATTAATATTGATAATTGCAAAATACAAATTGACCCAACTCTGCAAAGCAGATGGATTAAAATAATTCGTAAAAGTTGTGATGAGGAATTTTGGAAACACTCAAAAAGCAGTATCATTGGTTCCGAAAATTAAAAAAAAAAAATTACATCTAATTATATACATTTAACTCGGTATAGCTAGCGTAATAAATGTGATAAAAATCATAATTATGTATTGTACTTTAGTAATAACTAAAAAGACTAACTAAATGATTACATTTGTATCCTAATTTTATGGGAAACGTATGGATAGTTGGCATCACCAAGAGTGCAAGCGGAGCGCGCGCGCATGCGTATAACACATATGAGAGTGTCAACTCTTTATTATTCTGTGTACAAACCTGGCCTGTTTTGTTTACTGCGATTGTTCCGCAACACTCTCTAGACATATATAGTCATAGTTAAAGGGTAGGGGGTGGTGGTAACAGAATTTATATATAAGTACAAGTACAGAATATTCACACCGCAAAATCATTTAAATAAGTACTTATTTCTCATTTCCGTGGTTTCACGGCATCCCCGACACATTGGCAGTTCTCATTTCTGTGGTTTCACGGCATCCCCGACACATTGGCAGTTCTCATTTCTGTGATTTCACGGCATCCCCGACACATTGGCAGTTCTCATTTCTGTGGTTTCACGGCATCCCCGACACATTGGCAGTTCTCATTTCTGTGGTTTCACGGCATCCCCGACACATTGGCAGTTCTCATTTCTGTGCTTTCACGGCATCCCCGACACATTGGCAGTTCTCATTTCTGTGGTTTCACGGCATCCCCGACACATTGGCAGTTCTCATTTCTGTGGTTTCACGGCATCCCCGACACATTAGCAGTTTTCATTTCTGTGGTTTCACGGCATCTCCGAAACATTGGCAGTTCTCATTTCTGTTGTTTTACGGCATCCCCGACACATTGGAAGTTCTCATTTCTGTGGTTTCACGGCATCCCCGACACACATTTTCTGTTCTCATTTAGCACAGATTTCATAATATTTTCTAGAAATAACATGTTTTCGTATTGGTGATGTATTTTGATTATGTACTTTTTGACATGCAGGTGTTCTTGATTGTCTGTTTAGGCACATACGTAAGATTGGTATTTTCATTGTTTATAAATACCTACCTACCTACCAGGCTTTGTTTCAGAATGACCGGTTAAAGTTCCGGTTAAGCTAAAGAGAACTTAACTATTAAATAGTCATAATAGTTTTATTGGTAACTAATAATTACAGGTCATATTATGTTACTAGTATCTAAGTACTAAGGGAACAGGTTTACAAACTTATTATAATAAACTAGCATAGCTAATACAATGGTAATAATGTACCTATCATATTAAACACAAAAAAAAAACAATGTCAAAGTAATATAAAATAAAAAAGAAATATAAATAGCATAGTTTTAGGACCCGGGTATGTCCTAAAACTGCGACCAGAACCACCTGAGGATGGGCAGCAGCGTCCTAATAGTACACGGTGAACGTACTGCGATCCCCAAGCCGCCTGCCAAGCGTGGGGATTATGACAACACCCCTCTCTATGAGGGAGGCCTTGTCCAACAGTGAACGTTAATTGGCTGATGATGTGTGATGTGTGTGATATTAGCATATCTTAATAAATAAAAATAAGCGTTATGTCAACAATAACCGGCCAAGTGCGAGTCGGACTCGCGCACGAAGGGTTCCGTACCATTTTCTATAAAAACGGCAAAAAAAACACGTTTGTTCTATGGGAGCCCCCCTTAAATATTAATTTTATTTTAATGTAGTAATTTATTTTTAAAGTGAATAAATATTCTGTGAATATTTGAAGTGTCTATCTCTTGCCGTTATCAATGTTGAGCGAAAACGAGCAAAAAATAACTTTTGTTGTATGGTATAGCCCCCTTAAATATTTATTTTATTCTATTTTTTTGCATTTGTTGTTATAGCGGCAACGGAAATACATCATCTGTGAAAATTTCAACTGTCTTACTGTCACGGGTCCCGTTTTACCCTTTGGGTACGGAACCCTAAAAATGAACGAATTCAATTCAATAAAAACAAAAAAAAAATTGCTGCATAGTGCCTATTATTTAATTACAATTAATAATAAATGAACACTGTTCTTACGTTTCACAATGTTGTAAAATGTCGATGAATATACACAAAAAAAAAAACATACAGACGAACAAGAACCTCCTCTTCCTCCTCATCTAATATTGTGCGTTGGATATAAATAGCTTTACGTGAGTTTGTAAAGAATAATAATCAATTTTCGCGAACATCATTATCGTTTACAATAATTACTCGGCCCAGCTACAAGAACAATAAAACTGTTTGAAATTTGAATTTCCCGTCAAACGTGAAACGTTTCACCTTAACTAGAATTAACATTGATTGTGTCAAGCGAGAGCGAAGCGACTCCAAAACTTTAATCCGGTGTAATTAGCTAGCACAAGTGAACTATTAGTCCAACGGGCAACGAAACAATTACAGATAACGCAGGAGCGCGAAAGCTCGCACGGTAATTGTAAACGTAAGACTAACACACAAGACTAACGCGTAAGACAGCGCAGACGCAGTGATTGCGATTTTTGAAGTGAAAACTTCTTTACGCCCGTTGTGCACTTTTTAGGTGAATAAAAATCATGGAACTCGCGTCATAGTCACGCTGTCAGAGAATACAAAACACACAGTACCGTGTATGTTATAACAGCGCCATCTCTTGTAGAAGGGGTGAATTACTATTTAAGTTTTCACTTCTGACGTGCAGTCCTATGACTGATGTGTTTTTTTTTGTCACTTTACGTCTATTCAAATTAAGTACATTAAGTTGGATTCCTTTAAAAAAAATAGTTACGTAGTCTATTCATGAATCTTCCTGAGATCAAACCAGACAGATCCCATTTTTAGAGAAACTTAAACCAATGAAAATGTACGTACGCTTTTTCTGTCTTTTAGGCATGTCTGTCATCCGGGTGAAGACCATTCCCGCACGAAGAGACATTGACTTCAAGGCGGTTGGAGATAAGTTTCAATGCCTCAGATGCCCCGTAGTAGTCAGAAGTGATTTTTCTATCAGAATCCATGTCAAAAGTGTTCACTTCAACACGGCAAAATTCAAGTGTCCAACTTGCTACGAACCCTATTGGACACTGGATCATCTCATAAAGCATAAACTAGAAAAACATAACATTGACAATAGGTTTAAATGTAATGCTTGTGACAAAACTTTCTATCAAAAAGCTGCTTTTTTAAGACATAAAGAGAGTTTTCACATGTTAGGTGAAAAGATCAAATGTACGGAATGCGAGTTTGAAACTTACAACAAACCGAGTTATAAGAACCACATGCTGTGTCATTCAAATGTGAGAAATTATGAATGTCGATACTGTCAGAAGACATTTAAGAGAAAAACTACGATGCAATTACATGAGAGGATACACACTGGTGACAGAAGGAAGGCGTGTACAGAGTGCGGACAATCATTCGTCCAAAGATCCAGCTTGAAGTATCACATGATCAAACACCATCCGGGAGTCAACTACTAGTATGAAAACCGTAAAAATAGAATTTTAACGCTTATGTAAAGTTACAAGTTGCAACACAAAAATAGGCATGTGGCCTAATGTTTAATTTAAGGTGAAACGTTTCACTTTGGCGGGAAATTCAAATTTCAAACAGTTTTTTTGTTCTTGTAGCTAGGCCGAGTAATTATTGTAAACGATAATGATGTTCGCGAAAATTGATTATTATTCTTTACAAACTCGCGTAGAGTTATTTATCTCCAATGCACATTATTACATACATTTGTCAATAAACAAATTTATGCTGTTTCAAACGGTTTATTGCCAAATGTAAGTAATATGGTGAGTTACTGATTAATAGCTGTACATGATGATGTAAAGAACGACCAACAATTTTCGCGAACACTATGTCATTTCACAATAATTACCCGGCCTAGCTACAAGGACAAAAAAACTGTTTGAAATTTGATTTTCCTGCCAAAGTGAAACGTTTCACCTTAATACAAATAACAGGCTTAGCGATGAGAAAATAAAATAAATAAATATCTGGGACATTATTGCACACACTGGGTCATCTGACCACAAACTAAGCAAAGCTTGTAATATGGCAGCCAGAGACTGATATACATACTATACATATATATTTAAATACATACTTAAATAGATATTAACACCCAGATATAGAACAAACACAAATGTTCATATTGTTCATCACACAAATGTTTGTCCTTGTCCAAGCGCAGAAGGCAGGCACACTACCAACTGAGCTAACGGGGCTGTCAATATAACTAAATACATTAATTGGCTGATTATTCTCTGAGATATGAGCGTTCAAAGTTTTAGGTGGGGATAGAGAGGAGATGCTCCATCCCTTTCTCGCAAAGCGTGTGTTAGTATAGCATTTGTATGCCGCGACTGAGGCTTGACGTCATAGCTCAGTATAGTGCGCTCTCTGTCTAGCATGAAACTAAAATACTTATAGCTTATTTATTTTTGAACTAAGTAATTTAAATTTTCTTTAGCTATTGATGATCAGCTTTTTTATGAGGTAATAAAAAATATTAGTCATCATGCCTATTCACATTTTGTATTGTTACCGCTTAACAATTATCAGAACGAAATAAGATCAAATATTTCAAATGTTTACACTCTCAACCTCAAGTATTGTAAAAGACCACTTCAGATCATGACGAAGACCAAAAAAACTGATAGGGCTAGCAAGCTGAATGGATATACGATTAACGAAAAATATAATCGTTGATTTCTTTAAGTCATGCAATTTTTATTATTCTCTCCTGATAATTTTATTAAAATTTTAATAACGTAATTTAAAGTTTTTTTAAGTCACCGCACCTTGTGAAACCCACGGAACCGTCGGAATTTAGTAGGTACCTACTGCCCTCACCTTTGGGATGGATCAGCTAAGTACCAGCTTGGGGCGTTGGAGTCTATTGAAAAGCGTGCCAAGAGGATCATCAGCAACGATTCCCTAGTTCAGACTAATTTACTTAGTATTGAGCATAGATTTTTTGTCGGATACATTTCGGAGAGTGCGCGTCGGATCTGCATGATCTAAATTCCTCCTGCCCATTTTTCTATCGGACTGCCAGAGCGGGCACGAAAAATCGACACCGCTTTATGGTTGATATTCCGAAAACCCGTACGAAGCGCTTTGATTCCACTTATATTGTACGAACTACTAGTCTGTTTAAAAAAAATCATGATGCTAAAAATAATGCGTTATAAATATTGTACGAGTACGCGCAAGCACTGCACGTTTCAAACTAATGATATTTATCAGGTAGACTAAAAAGCTCTAGTGAAGTGTAAGAATACTCCATTTTGTGGGTAGACATCCTTTTATTTCGGACTCTGGATATACACTCTTATAACGTATATTTATACACTTGTACTTTAATGATTCTTAACACTTTAAATCTATGTACATTAGGGCAGAGTAACAATGTACAATATTGAAGGTGCTTACTGCACCACTGCTCAGACCAGAATGCCCAGCCTCGCTCACGCCTACCACCTGCCATCGCGTTTCCCCTTCCCCTTTCCGTCATAGTGAAATTGGCAACGTTGAGATTCAAGTAAGGTACAAGGAAAGTCAAATCAGTACTCGCGAATTCAATAACAATACTTTAAAACTAACAGAAGTGAGCCCCACATCTCGTGCTATTGTAGTGTATTAAAAAACGGTGATTGTTTTTTTTTTAATCATAAAGCCAACAAACGATTTATTAAAACATTAATAAATAAATAAAACTATTGGCTCATGACACCCAGATATAAAGGCGAATCTAACCAACCCAGCAATTCAAAATCACATAAAAACAGACAAACATACAAATTACGCAAAGTCGCTTAACAGTTGAATTTCGCGCCCCCTTTGATGTCATGCGTAAGTGCATTGCCATAATTTAGAGAAATATTGGGTTGTGTATAACATTCTCGAAGCTATACAAACGAGTAGTAGAAGAGGGAAGATGTTTGGCCACCTTGTACGACATGACAAATTAATAATAAACCATCATAGAGGGAAAGGTAGAAGGAAAGAGAGGACCGGGAAGACCAAGAAGATTATTCGTAGACCAAATAAAAGAGAAGGCAAATGTCATGTCGTACAGGGAGGTGAAAACGCTGGCAGAAGACCGTCAAGCCTGGAAATTACTCCACCGACAAGAGCTACGCTCTTAAATGTTGAATTAATGAATACAAACGAGTGAAAATCATCTAAGACATTTAGCGTCACTTAAAAACTACGAACTTTTATAGATGCTTCGCTGTCCACAGGTCCTTTTTAAACTTAAAGCAAGCAAGGACTTACAGCAATTAAAATGTACCTCCTTTTCTGTCTTTTTAGGAGTTTCTTTGATCCGGGTCAAGACCACTCCAGCACGAAGAGATATTGACTTCAAGGCGACTGGAGATAAGTTCCGATGCCTCAAATGCCTCTTAGTACACCAAACGGAACATGGTATCAGAGATCATGTCAAAAGAGTTCACATCAAACCGGCAAAATACAAGTTTCCAACTTGCTTCGAGCACTTCCAGACATTGGGACATCTAATAAGACATAAATTTGAAAACTACAACATAGACAATAGATATAAATGCAATGCTTGTGACAAAGTTTTCTATTTTAAACCTGCTCTTAACAGGCATATAAAGTGCTTTCATATGTTAGGTGAGCTGATCACATGTGATGTATGTGGATATGAAACTTTCTGTAAAGAGAATCTTTACAAGCACAAAATTTCACATTCTACCGCAAAAAAACACAAATGTAATCACTGTAAAAAAACATTTAAGAGAAGATCTACGATGATTCTCCACGAGAAAATACACACGGGGGACAAGAGGCGAACGTGTACAGAGTGTCGACAAGCATTCGTGCAGAGAGCCAGCTTGAAGTATCACATGATCAAACATCACCCTGGAGTCGACTATTAGATTGACCTTGTTTGTGCGTTAACACCAAAAATTACAAACGTACATAGTAGGTAACATCAAAAACAACTTAAAAACTAGTGAAACAATTGGCGGCCTTATCGCTATAAGCGATCTCTTCCAGGCAACCTTAAGCAAGCAAAGCTGTAGAAGTATAATTTTTTCATCCCCCATGATCAAACACCACCCGGAAGTCAACTACTAAATTAATTTGTTTGTGTGCTACAAGAATCTACTCAATACTCAATTTATTTATTGCGACATATGTATGCATACCTTAACTCTCTCATGGTGGAAAGAATTCAGCGCAAATTCGGGCGATACTTGTACAAGAAATTGTACGGGTTCTACCCATTCATGTATCCATCCCTCTTTGTATATGGAATGGTAGGACTTTATACATTAGAATTAAGGCGGAAGATGCAACTAATTTTACACTATTATCTACTTCTTCAAAACAAAATTAACAACCCGAATGTGGTGAGCGATCTGCGTCTGCTGGGGCCACGCGAGTACATGCGAGGCTGTGACGCCGAGCTAGGGCCGCGCCGCATGCGTCGTCTGCTGGAGCCGCCTCCGGGGCTATACACTGTACGTGCTTATAATGCGCCCACACTGAGATTCATACAACTTATGAATAGCATACTCTCTCAACAACATGATCTGGATATATTTTTTGACAAGATGGGTAAATTCCGTTCTGTTGTCCTTGCCCATTTAAGCTGCAGCATGTAATGGTTTGGATTTTCTGTTAATTATATGCATAATTTGTAATAAAGAATTAACATTATTATATCTTAAATAACACATCTTAAAATACATGTATTACATATAACCCTATATGTCAACAGAAAGAACGGAACGGTCTATTTATATATCATCGAAATTATCCTTGAGAAATTAGTCTAGGGTGTAGTAACATTTTGATTCTAGGAAAGTTTTGAGAACATTAGCGAAGCTGGTTTCTTTTTCTATGTCTTTTATTATATTTGGTAGCTTTTTGTATATTTTTACGGCCATAGTTGTAGAGCCTGAGCTATGAATTACTGGATTAGATTTCGGTTCGATACGTTTATGTCTATATTGTGATCTGATTTTACGCGGCTAATCTATTGCTATTTTAAAGTAGTCGGGGTATAGGAGTACATTCATAGGAGTAAAACGTTTTTTTACTAGCGTATAGCCGTGTTAGTGTAATACGACTTAAAAATAATTATCAATATAAAAAACCGGTGATAGTACTCTTGCAGGGGTTCGCCTGGGGAAGTATTCATTCACACCTTTGCCAGTTATTCAACCGCCAAGCAGTAGTGTGCAAACACTACTGTGTTCCGGATTGAAGGGCAATGTTTCCAGCTAAATTACAGGGCACACAGATTTGACATCTTATATCTCGGGGTGACGAGCGCAGTGCATTGCCATCCAGGGTTTTGAACTGTTGAAGTTCAAAGTTCTGAGTGGCGTTGAGCTGTTATGGGCAAGCGTGAAGAGCCATCAGGCGAGCGACTTCGCTCGTCTTGTCACACAGTATCATAAAAAAAAGGTGGATAAAGGAGCGGAAAAATCTAACGGTGTTGGATTACTAGCTTTGCAAGCTGTGGGGGTGAGCTTTTTGACGGTGTCAGGATGTGCGGTAGTGGAAGTCCGACGCAGGAATAAGATCAAAAAGCTCTTCAGAGCATTCCCCGAAAAACAAACAATAAAAAATGCATAGGGAACCCACGTCTCTTCGGAGGCTAAGTGCATCCAGCTTGTTAGTGAGCTTGGGATCGTCAACAATGCTAGCGGCTCGCCTCTGTAGGGAGGCGTCTATTATTTAGAGGAAGTCATGACAATGGATGCTTTTCTGTCTTTTAGGCGTTTCTGTCATCCGCGTCAAGACCATTCCCGCCCGAAGACATATTGACTTCAAGCAGATCAAGGATGAGTTTCAATGCGTCAGATGCCCCATAAAATGCAAGAGTGATTTAGGCATCAAATTCCATATCAAAAGAATTCACTTCAAAACGGGAAAATACAAGTGCCCGACTTGCTTCAAGCTTTTTTGGAACCTGAATCCCATGACAAGACATAAACTAGATGAACACAACATAGATGAAAGATTCAAATGCAACGCTTGCGACAAAGCTTTCTATGCAAAGCAGGCTTTAGTAAGCCATAGGGAGGGTTTTCATATGTTAGGCGAGAAGATGAAATGCAAGGAATGCGAGTTTGAAACGTTCAATAAACAGAGCTTTAACACGCATAAAAAGCATCATACGGCTGAAAGGAATCATAAATGTCAATACTGTCAGAAGACGTTTAAGAGACAAACTTCGAAGGTACAACACGAGAAAATACACACGGGAGAAAAGAGGAAAGTGTGTGCGGAGTGCGGACAAGCTTTCGTGGAGAGAACCAGCTTGAAATATCACATGACTAGGCATCACCCGGAAGTCGCTTTTTGATATGACATCTTTGTGTTTGAGTTTTCATTTCGGGTGTGTATTATGCATGTTATATATGGTTATATGCATCGTCTAACCGTATAAGTACATATGAGAAAAATAAACGGAGCACCTTTCTACATATAGGAATTTGTGATACCGAACGTGTAGGCGATAGGACTCCGGCTCTCGCCAGATAAACGTCTCTTCTCCCTAACTAGAATGTCTCTTCTCCCTCACTTGAATGTCTAGTCTCCCTCATTAGAATGTTTCTTCTCCCTCACTAGAACGTCTCTTCTCCCTCGCTAGAATGTTTCTTCTCCCTCACTGGAATGTCTCCTCTCCCTCACTTGAATGTCTCCTCTCCCTCACTTGAATGTCTCATCTCACTAAAAACAAACAATTAAGCAACTAACTAAATTTATTGGAATCTGTGATACCAACCGGACGTGTAGACGATAGGTGTCCCTCGCCTGGTAAATCTCGCTAGAATGTCTCTTCTCCCTCGCTAGAATGTCTCGTCTCCCTCACTAGAATGTCTCCTCTCCCTCACTAGAATGTCTCGTCTCACTAAAAACAAACAATTAAGCACTTAGCTACATTTATTGGAATCTGTTGTACCAACCAGACGTGTAGGCTTATAAACTACGCTAGAATACAGCTATGTCTCATCTCCCTAAAAACAAAACAAGAATTAAGCACCTAACAAAATTTATTGGAATCTGTGATACCAACCGGACGTGTCGGCAATAGGTGCTCGGTACGCACCTGATAAACTACTCCAGAATGTATCTTCTCCCGCGTTAGAATGTCTCGACTCCCTAAAAACTAAAAAATTAAGCATCTGTCTGCATTTATACGAATCTGTGGTACCTACCGGACGTGTAGACGATATGTGTTTAGCTAGATTTATCAGACGAGACATTCTAGCGAGGGTGCTAGAATGTCTCGTTGCCCTAGAAACAAAACAGCAATTAAGCACCTTAACTAAGTTTATTGGAATCAGTAATACCAACCGAAAATGTATGCAATAGGTATGTATCTTCGTCTGATATCCCAATGCCAAAATGTATTATATCCATCGTTAGAATGTCTCTTCTCCTTTGCTGGAAAGATTGATTTGAGTCTATCTTGTGTCAACCATTGCTGCGTCCGCGCAATCCACCTCGTGGCGGTAATATTTGTTAAGCATTATCTAAAACGTTTCATTGTTAATACGGTTTAATTAATGTTCAACTTGTTTATATAAACACAATTATTTTATATTTAATAGTAGGATTCATGTGGCATGGATGATGTGAAAATTGTAATAATTGTTATTGTTTAAAAATTAAAGCTCTGTCTAAGAATTTTAGAGTTTTTATGTACAATTGCACCCTGAGCTGGGAGAGACTGTCGTGCTTTAAATGATCAAAAAAATCCTGTTTTAGCATTTTATTTATTTTTTGTTTAATAATAGGCTTGCGTTTGACCGCCAACTTGCCTGATGTTAAGTGATGATGCGGTCTACGATAGAGCACGCTTGCAAAGAAGAAACTGATACATTCGAGATTTGAAGACACCCAGATTATAACAATCGGGGAACTCCCATTCTGGTAGCACATTCCACAGACTAGCAGTTCGCACAATAAAAGTAGAATCAAAGCGCTGCGTACGGGTTTTCGAAATATCAACCGTAAAGCGGTGTCACTCCAGCAGTTCGATAGAAAAATCGGCGGTAAAGACGCAGCGTAGGTAGGTCTCCCACTAGATGGACCGACGACATCATGAGAGTCGCGGGCGTCCAGTGGATGCAGATGGTAAGCTGTCGTTCAGTGCAGTTCTAAAGGGGTAGGCTATATTCAGCAGTGGATGTTTTGACATTTTTGACAATAACGGCTTAAATTTTTCGTTTTATGCCCTAAAATCTAGATACCTGAAATTGAACAATTGCATTTAGTTATACGGCTCTTGACTTAAAGTTCCACTCCTATCGGAGGTTGGACAGCATTAGGGCAATTCTTATCTTGGAGGCTGCAGCTCTGAAGAAGGAGATGGTGCTGCAGCCATACCACTCTTGCAGGGTTTTCAACCAGGAGTGCCGCCTCCTGCCACCACTTCCAGCGATCTTCTGGATGACAAGCTGAATTATTGCCTGATTTACACTTTGTTAAGTGCAAGTGCGAGAAATAAGTGGTTAATTAAGAGCCGTAACATGGCTGACGTCAACCAACGAGAGATAAAGAGGGGAATTATATTCTCACTCTTTCTCTCCCGTTGGTCAGACGGCGGTTCGTCAGCCAAGTTCGATACGTCTGTTACGGGTCTTACAGGTTTTTTTAATGTCAAGTGTAGAGTGTATTCAGATTTTTCATAGTGTTAAGAGGCCTCTGTTCGTCTGCAGCTTTCTCGCTCGCACATTTTTACATTATTGACGATATAAAATTACTGAGTGTGAATTTACAAAAAGTGACACACCCAAGTTTTGCTGACTATCATAACATTATAAACAAAAAATGTTTCGTTTCGATATCTTTTAATTTGACCGAGTAACATAGTAACAAAAAAAAATCACTTGTTACCACCTTAAATAATAATATATTTTAATTTAATTTTTTAAAGTTAATATATAACGAAATATTCAGTGAATACTTCAAGCGTCTACCTGTTGCCGTTATCAAAATCGAGCAAAAAATCACGTTTGTTATGGGAGCCCTCTTAAATATTAATTTTATTCTGTTTTTTAGTGTTTATTGTTATAGCCGCAACAGAAATACATCATCTGTGAAAATTTCAACTGTCTAACTATCACGGTTCATGAGATACAGCCTGGTGACAGACGGACAGACAGACAGACAGACTTAGTTATAGGTTCCCGTTTTACCCTTTGGGTACGGAAACCTAAAAAGGGCGAAGAAAAACATGAGGGAATCGGTATGTCCAAGAACCTCAAAAGTTCATAACATTCTCCTCACCAACACTCACTGGTAGATATAGATCTCTTTCTCGGGAGAAGGCCTGTGTCCCAGCAGTGGGAACATGCTTCCTTCCTTCCGGGTCGTAGTTAACTGATAATTATGTAGTTAGAGCGCGTTATGTAGAGTTACTGGTTATTTACAGGTGGTACGAAGGCGAAACGTAGCAAGACCAAGAGCGCACCATCCGTCATCAAAAAGAAGGGTGGAAAGATAAATTCCGAGATTACTGAAGATGATGAAGAACTGGTTACCATTGATGGTAAGTGTTTACTGCTTAATGATTTCTTACCTTCATTGAAATTAAATACTTTTAATGGATTTTATCGCATGTATTTTAATTCTTGACGTTTGGAACACGTAGTGTCCGGGGTCACAGCCATCCTAGACGAGATTTTGATTTTTTTAATGAGTGACGAGACGAGCGAAGTCGTTCGACTGATGGCTATTCACGCTTGCCCATAACAGCTCAACGCCACTCAGAATTTTGAACTTCAACAGTTCAAAACCCTGGATGGCAATGCACTGCGCTCGTCACCCCGAGATATAAGATGTAAAATCTCTGTGTGCCCTGTAATTTCGCTGGAAACATTGCCCTTCAGTCCGGAACACAGTAGTGTTTGCACACTACTGCTTGGCGGTTGAATAACTGGCAAAGGTGTGGTAGTGTGGTACTTCCCCAGGCGGACCCCTGCAAAAGAGTCCTACCACTACAAAAAATGACGGATGAATTAAGAAATGTTATGAAATTATAGTTACAAGTACGGCCAACTGGCCGTGTGTGTTGCTAGTGATGAGATATGGTACTGAGACGTGGTCTTCAACTGCTGGCCTTTTGGAAAAACTCAGAGTCACATAACGGCCAATGGAGAGAGCTATGCTCGGAGTTTCTTTGCGCGATAGAATCCAGAACGAGGATATTCGCCAAAGAACCAGAGTCATAGCTATTAAAATTTGGGAATTAAAGTGGCAAGCAAGGGGTAGGCCACATCGCTCGAAGAACCGATAACCGATGGGGAAGAAAGGTTCTTGGTGGAGACCACTAACCGGAAGACAAAGCGTAGGTAGGGCTCCCACTAGATGGACCGACGACATCGTGAGAGTCGCGAGCATCTAATGCAGAGGTTCCCAAAGTGGTCCAGGTGGACCCCCAGGGGTCCACGGGAGACTCGACGGGGGTCTACGTTTTTGTCGAGTTTTGTGAATATGGTAGAAATGTAGCTGCAGCGTCCACTGGAACCAGCTAAATTTTGAAAATGGCCTATGAGAAAAAAAGTCTGGGAACCACAGATCTGGTGGATGCAGGTGGCAGGCTGTCGATCAGTATGGAGTTTTAATGGTGAGGCCTATATTCAGCAGTGGACTTCTTCTGGCTGAAGACCATGATGATGATGACGTGAATGATTTTTAATCAAAACGTTCCTTATGTACGCAGTAGTCGCTCATGGTGTCCAGAGGTCTTGCAGTAATGCGTCGGGCTTGAGATTTTATTAATTTGATGACTTGATCCGAATCAGGTGGACAGGCCAACCATCCTCTCTATTAAAATTTTTGTATTTTTAAATCCATTAAAAATATTTAATTTTAATGTGTTTACTGCTTTTTTTACTCGGTCTATTTTTGCATTTGACGAGACCTTGCCAGGTGCCTTACGGCTACCTCTTAATGCGGGCTCGAAACCGCGCTGAAAATCACGTGAACGTGAACCTTAACGCACTAAAATATGGTTCGCTGTCGCGCAACTTTTCTCATCACCTAAACAGGTAGCCGAGAGGTCCCTGATGAATTTTCACACATTTTTAACTTAACAAAACTCGAAAAGTGTTTCATTTTACCCGTCTTCAAAAAGGTGTAAGTTATGCGAACTCTTCGCCGATTTTTTTTATTGAATTGTCTGCCTGCGCTTGCCTGCGCTTGCCTGCGCTTGTCCGTCACTTCGCCTGATGTTAAGCGATGATGCAGACTGTGATGACACTAGGGTGGAGCCTAGAAGAAACCGATTATGAAGTTTAATATTATTTATTTTTGCTACTGCCAAAACAACGGTGTCAACAGGTGGTCGAACTAAATTATTCGTAATATTGGAGCTGGTAGTTTTGTAAGATCACCTCGAGAGCTTCCATCAGGGTTTCTCAAACTTATAGCTCTACGTACACACACTTTTACATAATTACCCAAACCACTGCGAATCACTTCAAGAATAAAATTGCTTCCTACACTTTTGATCAATGCTTAACAGATTTTTACGGAACGGTTCGTGAACATAGCACACATTTTAGTGAGGCTTAAGCTCGCAAATTATGGTCCACTTTGATAATTTGTTTTTATATAGAATAGGCCTACGTCTGACCACCAACTTACCTGATGGAAAGCGATGTTGTGGCCGAGGTTGAAGTGGAGCACGTAGACTTAGAAGGTACTTATTCACGCTGGCCTTGAAGATACGAAACTTCATAATTTTAAGGAAATAAGACGGTGGCAAACTATTCCATTCCCTAACGGTGCAGGTAGCGGCTAACTGGCTAGTTCGAGCTGGTGGCATGTCGACTATGTAGGGATGTAATTTATGTGTAGTTCCACTTGTCCTGTTGTAGAAGGGGGAAACAAGTAAGGATTAGGTCGTGTCTCGTGTAGCGCAAACACAATCAGACAAATGCAGCCTATATAAAAATCCAAGCATGCTACCTTCCGCCAATGCTCAAAGCTCTGCAGCTTTGAAGAAACCAGTTATTCATTTACATTTTTATAGTTAAATAACGTGTCGCATGCTCGTGGCTGGCAGCAGCTTGCTAACTAGCCGCCATATAACGTAAATCTCCTCGTGAACACGCTAATATGCCTAGGACTTTGCGAACCCCACTTTAAGAAACCTTGCTCTACATCAGTGTTTCCCAGACATTGTACTGCCATGGCCCGGTAACTTTCATTCTGCCCCTTCGTGACCCACTGACTCAATAGTTATAACTCCACATGTATTGTTATTACAAGTATGTATATAATTATTATGAGATATATATTACTTTTTTTTTTATCGGTGCATCGATCGATAGTATTAATTTAAAACAATAGGCTAATGCTGCGGCCCGGAATTTTATTTTGTTGGTCGCGGGCCACCAAATGGGAAACGCTTTATACATTATAAAATAAATCAGCAAAGTGCGAGTCGGGCTCGCGCACTGAGGGTTCTGTACCACCACACAAAGCCTAGTTCAAGCTAGTAATGACGAGCGATACCGTGTGTAATATTACACGTAATATGAATCCGTATCTTCTAAGTCTGCTTCTTCGACCACATCGTCGCTTACGAACGTCGAGATGGTGTGCAAACGCGGACTTATTCGCGATTAAAATAAAAAATTATAAAAAAAAGTTTATTGTATGGGGTTGGAGACATCTCTCTAATGTTTTAACTTTTTTACTTTATCATTATTTCTTAGGTAATCCGCCATAACATTACATATTCTGAGAAAATTACAACGGGCTATACCTATATTACAGATCGAAAGATACAGCCGTTAATAGGTAGAACAGACGGACAGACAGACAGCATAGGCTTAGTAATAGGGTCCCGTTTTCACCCTCTGGGTACGAAACCTTAAAAAGAAACACGTTAACTGGACAATAAATATCGGAGTAAGAACTTCCCTCCTGAAATCTTTTAAAAAGATATACTTTACGAGTTTTGTCGGGTTGATTCATGTTGGTGTGAAAAAGTGGTCATTACGCAATGGTGCAGTGTCCGATGGAGAAGGTTACTTGTAAAAAGTAAGTAATTAAGTTCATATAGGCTGAGTGGCTAGCCCTAATGTCAACGAGCTGAGACCGCCTGGAGGCCTCTTGAACTGGTTTCATGGCTGAAAGCTTACATAGAAGTATTATGTTACTACATTCTGTTCTTTTTGAGACCGCCCGAAAGTTTCTTACGTGGCTTTACACTTAGAAGAATTGTTTTTGAGGCCGCCCGGAGATCTTGGACTTGGCCTTAGGAGAATTCGTTTTTAGGTTGCCTGGAGGCCTCTGACGTGATTTAAAACTTAGTAGTATTCTATTTGAGATAACCAGGAGGCCTCTGACGTGGCTTAACACTTACTTAGTATTTTTTTTGAGCGCCGAAAGCCTCTGACGTGGCTTAACGCTTACTTAAAAGTATTCTTTTTGAGGCCACCTGGAGGCTAATGATGTGGCTTAACACTTAGAATTATTCTTTTTGAGGCTGTCTGGAGGCCAATGACGTGGCTTAACACTTACAGGATTATTCTTTTTGAGGCTGCCTGGAGGCAATTGACGTGGCTTAACACTTACTTAGAAGTATTCTTTTTGAGGCTGCCTGGAGGCAATGACGTGGCTTAACACTTACAGAATTATTCTTTTTGAGGCTGCCTGGAGGCAATTGACGTGGCTTAACACTTACTTAGAAGTATTATTTTTGAGGCTGACTGGAGGCAAATGACGTGGCTTAACGCTTATTTAGAAGTATTCTATTTGTGGTTGCCTGGAGGCCTCTGACGTGGCTTAACACTTAGTTTTCTTTTTGAGGCCGCCCGGAGGCGTCTGACGTGGCTTAATACTTACTAAGAAGAACTCTTTTTGAGGTCGCCTGGAGCACAATGACGTGGCTTAACACTTAGAAGTATTTTTTGATGCCGCCCATAGGCCTCTGACGTGGATTAACAATTACTTAGAAGTATTATTAGTGGCTCAATTGGTAGTGAATCTACCTTCTGCGCTTGAGGGCGTGGGTTCGATTCCCACCTAGGGCACACATTTATGTGATGAACATTTGTGTTTGTACTATGTCTGAGTGATAATATCTTAAATAGATATATTATATATATTCTTAATAGTATGTATTTAAAAATATATATGTACGTATATCAGTCTCTGGCAGCCACATTACAAGCATTGCTTAGTTTGGGGTCAGATGACCATGTGTGCAAAAATGTCCCGAATATTTATTTATTTATTATACACTAGCTTTTTTGCCCGCGACTTCGTACGCGTAGATTTTCATATAAACCTTCAATTCTTTTTTCTTCCCTTAACCCGGCCTTGCGCAAAATAACATAGCATATACTTCAATCTGGTCATAGCTAAGCATATTCGTGAAAACCGCATTTAAATCCGTCCGCATTTTCTTCCAGGGGTGTAGGAGATGTGCGTGAACAAACAAACAAAAATTCTAAAAACTGCCTTAACATGTTCAGCTGCTTATTTTAAGTCGCCCTGTATGAAGTATTGATAGAATCATAAAAGTAATAAATAACACCGTCAACAGTTTTCAAATCAAAAAGATAATGTGACCACAGTGCAGAGCATGTTTTGAAATTTTCTTTTTGTCTAAACCATTAAAAGTATATTTCCGGCCAGTTTCGCTGGCCACGGAACCCTGACATAATGCTTGTCTTAACACGCTTTTGGCTAGTTATTTCTTATTTCGCGTGCATTTGTATGTATAACTTGATTAAAAAGCCATGAAATGGAACTACTCTATTTATCTGTTAAAATATCACAGTAAAATAAAATTATTTCTATATTCTTATTCTTTCTGCAAATAATATACAATGTATTCTTCTAAAAGCTAAGTTTATATACCTTGCATAAAGGGTGCAGCAATGACTTACGTAGTGGCTGTTCACAAAACCAGACCACAGACATAAACATATAAATTTAAGTATAGTTAAATCTATTACATAAATATTATATATACTATTCAAACTTAACCTAGGGTGAAGTAATTTTACAAAACAAAAAAAAAACATACTTAGTGTGATAGGGTACTTAATTATATATGAGATGATACAAAACTTATGACGCTACTTTCTTAACTATTTATATATCGATATTTATTTTCTAATTATAATTTTCTAAAATTTTTCGTCGAATAAATCTTTTATCTCGTAATAACATTTTTGGGTTAGAAACTTACGAAGTTGGTTCTGGAAAAATGTTATTATTTATTTCTTTCTTTATTGCGTCCGGAATTTTGTTGTATAGGTTTATTTTCATGTACAAAGGGCCTTTTTTGAATATTTCTATTCGCGGGACTGTATTAAAATAGGATGCGGTATATTTTGTGTTTTAAATGCTAACATAGAATAAAACCATGAGAATGTAATATGGAGCTTGGAGCTTCCCGGTGTGGTACTGGATGTAGATGCGACCCAGGGACAACGTCATGTATGCGGTCGGCTAGGTCTGCCAGCACATCGAGTGATGACGTCATCTGCTGCGAAGCAATGATGGTCTGCGTGCTGTTCGGTAGGCGGCTGGTCCAAATCATGCTTAAAAAGTCTTCTGGAACTCCGGGGCCTGCTAGGTGTCGTAGATGACGTAAGAATTGAGAAGGCTTACGATCACCTAGCTCCTCGTGTGTTAAAAGTTGCTGTACCTTTTTTCTCTTGATGCGGACAAACGTTTAATTAGCTCCAGCTTGAGTTTTTCGTACTTCTCGGTCACAGGCGGGTTGACGATGATGTCTTCGACTTCAGCTGCCTATTGCGGGTCAAGTTGTCCAATCACATAGTAGAACTTGGTGCTATCTGCAGTGATGTTGGAAATCGCGAATTGGCTTTCGATCTGGGCGAACCAAATCGCCGGCTTCTCGGGCCAAAACGGTGGAATTCGCACGCCAACTCGGAATACATTGTCATCATCTTTATTCTTCGTGTCAGCCGCAGTGCTATCAGTACGATCTAGCGGCATTCTGACCTTTGTCGGTGGTGTACGGTCCATTCAGTGGTCACCAATTATAGTGGATTTGTACTCTTTATATAGAAGGAGAGGGTTAAGCTACCGACAATGGAAGAAAATAGCTGAGTCCGAAAGAAATTATAAATTTAATGCAAAGAAAAATCTTAGACAAATCTTAGAAAAAGCGAGTGACAATTCCATTTGAAAATCGGTGTTCTTTTATTTTTTTCTTTTCGCGCCCCAGCGCCACACGTCGTGGAAAATTGGAATGAAATTCACGAAGGTTGGCGCAAGGAGTACGAGTACGCCACACTCCTACTCCATGCACTGGAATGAATCACCAAAGAGGTTGTAAGGCCTATAACATGCTTGATCTACACGTTCATTCATCTAAGAAGGTTAAGGAACCTTCTTTAAATTTAAACTGATTAACCGAATGACCATGTTGACAGTTGACATAGTTGACAGTTTCAAAATTTTAATGGCTATGTCAATAACATTCTCTTTACTTTGGATCTCCTTGCTTGAGGCTATGTGACGATCCTCATATTACGTTTCGGGTAACGAAGAAATAAATAATTGATTTTTATTTTCGTTTATGTAAAAATAAAGAATTAAAATAAATGATATAAGATAGCCTATGTTTTAATCTGGTAATTTCTAAGCATATTCGTGAAAACCGCATTAAAATCCGTCCAGTGGTTTAGGAGATGTTCGCGGACAAACAAACAAACAAACAAACAAACAAACAAACAAACAGACAAAAATTCTAAAAACTGTCCTATCGTGTTCAGCTGCTTATTTTAAGACGACCTGTGTTTTTTTTTTTTGTTATCTCCCAATTACAGATTTTTTTATCTCTACGTTTTTATTATATGTATAGATAGATGGTGTCAAATATTTTAGCTGATGTTTTACTGATATTTATTACATTACATTCTCAGAAAAAAAAAACACAACAGTCATATGATAGGACTACACGTCAGAAATTACGTTTTAACATAAGAGCAAATGCAAAAATACGTAAAAAAATACGTTTGTTGTTGGGACCCTAACCTAACCCACACCCATTTATTTTTAAATTTTTGACTTTTTTACTATTTCTTAGTTAATCTGCCGTAACATTACATACTCTGTGAAAATTTCAACTGGCTATCTAATACGGTTCCATAGATACAGCCGTTTAAAGGTAGCATGGACGGACAGACAGGCAGACAGCGTAGGCTCAGTAATAGGGTCCCGTTGATACCCTTTAAATACGGAACCCTAAAAATGGGTTGCACCATTTGCAATGTGGCAGTTAACCCAGAATATTCATCTATATTTTTACATATTATAAGTATAGATTAATATCCAGGCAATCTTAGAGAAAACTACTGTACAAACCATAGCGGCAACTGGGTTTTTATGGACTTATGTATACCCACTTTATCACGTTGCCATAAATGCTTTTGTTCCTTGTCGCTACAGTAATGTAGGCACTAAGTAAGTTCTTATATTGCCACATAGCGAGATAAAGATTGCACAGATAAATAAATAAAACCGGCCAAGTGCGAGTCGGACTCGCGCACGAAGGGCTCCGTACCGTTATCTGTAAAAAGGCAAAAAAAATGTTTGTTGTATGGGAGCCCTCTTAAATACTTATTTTATACTGTTTTTTAGTATTTGTTGTTATAGCGGCAACAGAAATACAGCATCTGTGAAAATTGCAACTGTCTAACTATCACGGTTCATGATATACAGCCTAGTGAAAGATGAACAGACAGACATACGGACGGACAGCGGAGTCTTAGTAATAGGGTCCCGTTTTACCCTTTTGGGTACGGGACCCTAAAAATCGGAAGAAGAAAAAACATTTAAATGCGTAATAATAATTTGGCCAGGTCACCACAACTGGCGTCTGATTCAGAGAGACTTGAGTATCTGTTTTTCTGTCTTTTAGGCATTTCTGTCATCAAAGTCAAGAGAAGTCGCCTGCGCAGAAACGTTGACTTCAAAGTGATCGGAGGTGACTTCCAATGCCTCAGATGCTCCTTAGTAGCTAAGAATGATGTGGCTATGAGAATTCATGTCAAAAGTGTCCACCTCAACACGGCGAAATACAAATGCACAACTTGCTTCAAACTCTTCTGGTCACTTGGGCAGCTCGTAAAACATCTACTGGAAGAGCACAACATAGACCGTCGGCTCAAATGCAATGCCTGTCACAAAGTTTTCTTAGCAAAGCAAGCTTTAATGAACCATGTAAAGGGTTTTCATATGCTGGGCGAGAAACTGAAATGTAAAAAATGTCACTTTGAAACGTACAACAAACAGAGCTTTTCCACGCACAAAATACACCATTCAGCTGAAAAGAAACTTAAATGTCAATACTGTCAGAAGGCGTTTAAGAGGAAAAATACGCTGCAACTTCATGAAAGGATACACACAGGAGACAAGAGAAAGGCGTGTGCTGAATGTGGAAAAGCATTCATAGACAGAACTAGCTTGAAATACCACATGACAAGACATCACCCGGAAGTGAACTTCTAAAAGCGCGTTCATACCACACGATTTCAACGCGCGCTGATCGCGTTCGGGTAGCTTGTCATAAGGGGAGTAGAGACGGCGCGGGCACTGCGCGTGCGCGACGCGGGTTCGAAGCGTTTTCTGAGCGTGCGCGTATATTTATATCGATAAAATATGTACTTTATGTAAAAGACTAAATATAAATTCCAAAGTTTCTGAGCAGCAAGAGCCGCGTACGCGACTTGCACGCGGTGTCGCGTCGAAAAAAATCGCGCATGTGTGAACGCAGCCTAATGACGATTATGAAAAAATATGATAGCCGCCATATGATACAAAAAATTACTTTACATTTTTTAATTCATAAATTTAAAATTAATTTGAAAAATCTCTTGTCTCAGAATCAGAAAGCTTACTACAAGGTGGACGAATTTATAACAGACTAGCCGCCCGCCCCGGCTTCGCACGGGTGTAAGCACGGTCTTCGGCCTCGCTACAAAATATAAATATAATATAATATGTCACCCGGGGATAGTGTAGCTTCCCAGTGAAAGAATTTATTAAATCGTCTCAGTAGTTTTTGAGTTATTTCGTTACAAACATCCAAAATTACAAATCTCCTCATTATAATATTAGTATAAATAAAAAGGCATGGCGAAATGTAAACATTGACATGGACTTACCTAATTAATTAATATTGTACAGAATGAAATTAAATCACGCACATATTATTTTTAACTAATTTATTTATTTGAAATTTTAACCATTTTATAAAGATTTTATTTCACAAATTTGACATTTTAATCAATTTTATACATCTTTTTAAGCTAATAGATTTTATTTTATTCTATAAAGTTTTAGTGCTGTAAATCTACCAAACTGAAGTCTGGTAGGTTTCCAACACGGAAACTTGGCAACACTTTTAAATTGTATTTGAGTTAATTATAGTTATTTGACGTTTATAAGTGTACACTAATGTACCCATTTGAAGAATAAATGAACTCTGAACTACTTAATTTTTTACCGACGAAAAAAGAGGACGTTTCTATATTCCACTTTTGAAGTGAAAACTTCTTTAGGCGCGTTGATGACTTTTTGGGCATAACAAAAATCATGGAACTCGCGCCATCGTCACGCTGTACCGTGTATTTTAAAACAGCGCCATCTCTTGTAGAATAGGTGAATTACTACTTAAGTTTTCACCTCTGACATGCAGTCCTATGACTGATGTGTTTATTTTTATGTATGTACACCGATTTCTCCGCCCACTGGGGGCGTATTAAAAAACAAAAACTTATTCGGTATACTTCCAATTTGGTTCCATTGTCACCAAGTCAGGATCTGATGATGGGATCCCAGGGATATCGAGGGCAACCCTGAAATTTTATGGACACTTATTACGTTTTTTATATATTCTTGAAGTCGGTTTTTAATGTGATCCATTTGCATATACAATGAAATGATTTGGAATCTTTGCCGCGGGAACAGTTAGGGGTGGGTTATTTGAATAGGTAGGTAGTTTTTTGTGTAGTTTGTCTTAGCAAAGGATGTATTAAAAAATACCATGCTATGGATTTCTTACAATGTTTTCGCCATCATACCTTTCGTTTTGGAATTCTAACGCGACAAACTTAGATCTATTCTACATAAAATAGGTAGTTAAGGTAGGTAGTTAAGTGAATGTTTTTTTTTTTTGGTTTCTATAATTGTAAAATGAAAATTTTTACAATTAGTTTTATATATTTTCTTTTTCATTGTTGATATTTAGAAAACCCGGACGAAGCGCTTTGATTTTACCTTTATAGTGCGAACTGCTAGTCTGGACTGCGCTGCTTGAATGGGTGTTATAATAGTAACAATGTGGGTATCTTCAATTATGTCGCGAGTAAATCGGTTTCTTCTAGGTAAGCGTTGCTCCATCGTAGACCGCATCATCGCTAAACCCTAGGCGTGATAGCGGTCAAACGGAAACCTAAAACACAATAAAAAATAAAATGTGTAATACTTTTTTTTTCTTGGATACAGTAGCCAAGATTTTGTCCCCACAACCGAGGTAGCAGTAACTGCTACCCCGGTTGTTGGGGCAATTTTACCATCAACAGTGAGGGAGGAGATCATTGATAATATACAGTCAAAACCTTTTACTGCGACATCGTTTAGAACAACATGCCGGTTATAATAACCTATCGATTTGTTTGTACTTGCACGATACACGTTAAAAATCACCGGTTGTTACGACTATCGGTTTTTACGACTGAATAGGAGCAGTCCCTTCGTCGTCGATGTCGTTATAACAGATTTTGACTGTATTATAAATAATTGGAGGAGATAGTGAGATTTAAGTACATATTAAACCGAGTGCAAGGGAAAAGGTCCCGAAAATTCTTAAGGTTCTTCTGTCGCTAGAAACTTACGTACTTTTGTGTCCCCGTCGCTAGAAACTCGTGTATCCCCGTCGCTAGAAACTCGTTTGCCCCCGTCGCTAGAAACTCGTGTATCTCCGACGGTAGAAACTCGTGTGTCCCCGTCGCTAGAAACTCGTGTATCCCCGTCGCTAGAAACTCGTGAAAGCCTCACTAGAAAGATTTAACTCGAGTCTGTGTAATTTGCGGACTCACGGACTTGACTGGGCACACTACTCAGCCTATACGATATCCGACGTACTAAAGTACGCTTGTTGATTGGATTCTAAAACCTTTTATTGTTTATCTGAGGTGGTGTTATTAGACATATAAAATTATTTATATACCTATATGAATTTTATGTCGTTTAGTTACTTAAACATCTTTGAATGCCTATCTTAAGCTTTTTACGCGTACGTGTCTATTATTTCGGTAATTATGGTGTATGTAGGCGAATTTTAAGCTCCACATTATTACATTGTTTTAATGTGTTAGTTTTTTTAATGGTCGACAGGCTCGGCGTTTGACCACAGCTCATTTGATGTTAAGAGTGATGGTGACAGAGTCTAATTAGGATGTAAATTCATTCCTACAATTAATCGTAATACTACAAATGTGTGTGTATCTTGTTGTGACGAATTGAACAAATCTGGTTCACAACTCTCAGTTCTGTTTCAAGACACGATTGCGTTTCTCTCCACAATCGATCCATAGTCCATGAGCTATGAAGTAGTATCAAAATCTCCACAACACTTATTATAATAGTCTGATAGTGTTGACTCGTAGATTGATTGTTTTTTTTCTCTCTTTTAGGTATTTCAGTCATCAAGGTCAACATCACTCCCATAAGAAAAAATATTGACTACACAATGGTCGGAGATACGTTTCAATGCATCAGATGCTCAATAGAGGTTAAAAGAAAAGTGGATATTAGAATCCATGTTCACAAGTTTCATTTAAACACGGCTAAATTCAAGTGCCCAACTTGCTTGGAACACTTTTGGTATTTGGCTGAAGTTATTAAACATAATTTAGAAAAACATAAAATAGATAATAGGTTTAAATGTCACGCTTGTGACAAAGTTTACTATGAAAAACGAGTTTTAAGGGGTCATATAGAGACTTTTCATATGTTAGGTAAGAAATTGATATGCGAGGAATGTGGATTTGAAACGTATTTCAAAAGGAATTTTGTCAACCACAAAATTAATCATTCGAATGAAAGGAATTATCAATGTAAGTACTGTCAGAAGATGTTTAAGAGATTAAATACGCTGAGATTTCATGAGAGGATACACACGGGTGATAGGAGGAAGGTGTGTACCGAATGTGGACAAGCATTCGTGCAGAGAGCCAGCTTGAAGTATCACATGATAAAACACCACCCGGGAGTCGACTTTTAATTTGACAGTTCTAAGCACTAGTGTGCAAACACTACTGTGTTCCGGAGTGAAGGGCAATGTTTCCAGCGAAATTACAGGGCGCACAGAGATTTGACATCTTATATCTCGGGGTGAGGAGCGCAGTGCATTGCCATCCAGGGTTTTGAACTGTTGAAGTTCAAAAATCTGAGTGGAGTTGAGCTGTTATGGGCAAGCGTGAAGAGCCATCAGACAAGCGACTTCGACACTCAGTATCATAAAAAATAAAAAGTAGGTTTATACAACCGCAGGCTTTTTATCAGTAACATAAAGTTATGACATCAACAAATTACAGTATTGCATTTTTACCGCACGATAGTTGTCGGTAAAGCACCAAATAACTCAAGTTTAGTAATGAGTCAGTTGTCTTCGTCAAAATGTTCCCTCGTCCGCCGTCCTTTTGCCCCACTATTTAGATCTTCGTGGTTGTGTCGCGGCGATGAGGTGTGGCAGCTAAAAAAGCTCGTTACAAAAATTTGATTACACATACATTTATCTTATCCTGTAATATACATATCCACCAGATATTCTGACGGTAGTTTGCACTCAAGATAATAGGCATGTATCTTAATTATTTTTTACTAGCCGTCCGCCCCAGCTTCGCACGAGTGTAAGCTCGGCCTTCGGCCTCGCTACAAAATATAATATAGCCTATGTCACCCGGGGATAGTGTAGCTTCCCAACAGTGAAAGAATTTTTCAAATCTGTTCAGTAGTTTCGGAGCCTATTCATTACAAACATACAAAAATAGGTACAAATCTTTCCTCTTTATAATATTAGTGTAGATTACCTTTTAAACTGAACATTAATAGAGCCTTTTAATATATAAACAAATAAAAAATTGTTTAAACATAAAAAAAAAATTGTTTAAAAAAAGTTATAAGCATTTAAATTTCATGCTAGACAGAGAGCGCACTATAGCAAGTTATGCGCTAAGCCGACCGCGCAATTTTTTTTTAATGCATAAATAGGCTTACGTTTGACCGCCAACTCGCCTGATGTTAAGCGATGATGCGGTCTACGATGGAGCACGCTTGCCTAGAAGAAGCCGATTCACGCGTGATTTAAAGATACTTAGATTGTAACTATCGGGGAACACCCATTCAGGCAGCGCATTCCACAGACCAGCAGTAAATACAAATGAGAAATACTAACACACGCTTTGCGCTTTAAACGCTCATATCTCGGAAATGTATCAACCAATTTAGATTATTTTTTTAGTATGTGTAATGTGATTGTATTTAGTTTAATATATTATAATTATATTTTTTTGTTATTATGTCATTTGTAATAAATGAATCACCAGACAACCAGTCTATAATGTATGTCTCGCTAGAAACTCCTATATCCGCTAGAAAGAGTTGACTTGAGTAATTTTATGGACTCTCAGACCTGGACTGGACACTAAAATATGATTATTAATTGTATACTAAAATGTTTTACTGTTTATCGTAGGTGGAATTATTAGACTTAACAATATGAATTTTGTATCGTTGTTAAGTCCTGATTTGAATAATAAAATAAAGGTCTTTGTTAACTTTTGAAGAGTTTTTATTAGTAACCACACCCTTAGATGGCTAATTACGTATCTGTTTTTTTTAACTGAAAACTTTAGGCGCGTTGAGCGCTTTTTGGGTAAACAAAAATCATGGAGCTCGCGTCATCGTAACGCTGTACCGTGTATTTTAAAACAACGCCATCTCATGTAGAATAGGTGAATTACTACTTTAGTTTTCACTTCTAACGCAGTCTTTTGACCGGAGTTTTTTTTTGGTAATTAGTTATTAATACTAATGATTGATTGTTAATTTTTAGGAGTGTTAGTCTAGTAACTAGTTATGGTACTGAATTGAAAAATAAATAACGCTTCACACTCATAACTCCCCGCTAGGGCTGAAACAAACATATAACACGGACTTCTGACAATCAGACTCAGAGCAGATATTAAAATTATTTTTTCTAGTCTTGCACAGCCTAGAATAAAACGTGAGACCTCATAAAACAAACGCGTTAGCACTTCGTCACTTTAATCGAAATTCATCTTACATTTATTTTTGTTGTTTTTAGTTTTTAGATACTATATACCTACATGTATTCCTACCTTAATCGTATACCTTAATCATAAATTTAGAATCAACCTTTTTATTTATTTAATGTCTACATACTATTATAACCTAATGTAAGATGGAAGGCACTGAATCTCACAACACAGGACTCTTCTAGTGTGAGAATCAGGGTTCAATATACGAAGTTATGCCTAAGTGTAGGTACTTAGGCATAACTTCGTATATTGAACCCTGTTATGCCTAAGTACCTAAAACACTAAATATAAGTATATAAATTTACTAACTTCACAGCCATGTACTTTGTTCAAATAAAGTTTATTATGACACTTTATTCAATGAAATTCTCGGGTCTAGCCCTGACATTTGGTGGGCATTGGTGGAGCCGAAGCCAACACCAAGAGGCCCTGTTGAATATAAAAAATACAATTATGGAATATGTATAAAAAGTAATATGAAACTATTGTACAGTATAGGATTAAAAAACACTGGGCTATTGAGGTGAACAACTTGTGGATGGAATAACAGATCTATAGAATGAGAAACGGCACCTGCCTTATCCTGTCTCATCTCAAAATATATTTAGGCAGGTGATGACTAGCCACCCACTGAATGGGCCCCCCATAAAGGCTGCCGTATCTTGGCACCGGAGGGGCAACATCGGCGTTGGTGGCTTAGGGTTGTAGTATTCCTTCATATTTATCCTCATTCATATCCATTTTTTATATAAAATTGGATATGAATGAGGATGAATATGAAGGAATATAGAATGAGAAAGGCACCTGCCTTATCCAATTATTATTATGTATCGAAATACTCCAAAGTTAGATAATAATTATGTGTGTGATTGAAGTTGTTCTGTCAATTGAACAAGTCTGGTCAGCAGCTCGATAGTTTTGTTCCAAGACAGGACCTCATTTCTCTCCTTAATTGATCCATAGTTAATGCTGCGAAGTAATAGAGTCGCAGTGTCGACTAATAGACTGATATTTTTTTCTGTCTTATAGGTGTATCAGTCGTCAGGATGAACATCACTCCGGTGCGAAAATACATAGACTACAGAATAAACGGAGATACATTTCAATGCATCAGATGCTTCGCAAAGTTCAAGACCGAAATGTCTATTAGAAATCATATTCGAAAGTTTCACTTCAATGCTACAAAATACAAGTGTCCAAGTTGCATCGATAACTTTAGGTTTTTGGGTCCCCTTGTCAAACATAAACTAGAAAAACACAACATAGACGAAAGAATTAAATGCAACGCTTGTGACAAAGCTTTTTTATCAAAGCTCGGGGTAGCGAGGCATATACAGGGTTTTCATATGTTAGGCGAGAAGATAAAATGTGATAAATGTGAATATATAACTCACTCCCAATCGAACTATAACAATCACAAAATGAATCATTCGACTGAAAAGAATCATCAATGTATGCACTGTCAGAAGTCGTTTAAGAGAAGATCGACATTGCTACTACACGAGAAAATACATACGGGCGACAAAAAACAGGTGTGTACCGAATGTGGACAAGCATTCGTGCAGAGAGCCAGCTTGAAGTATCACATGGCTAAATATCACCCGGGAGTCGACTACTAGCATGACTTGTCTAAACGCTACAAGTACATCCACAGGCGCTTTAACAGTAACGAAGTTACACAAATAATAATCTCGTATTCCTGTATTCTTCTGTCTTGTATCTATCTTCAGGTCCTGTATTTTTACCGCTCGATAGTTCTCGATAATAAATAAATAAATCACCTGTAATGTAATTCTATTTCTGTAATGAGTCCGTTGTCAAAGTCTAAATGTTTGCCCGCATGCCAACCTTCATCTAAAGCAAATATAATTTATATCGTCCGTGATCTACTCAGACCTGCTACCTATTTATTATTCACTATCTAATCAACTACTATTCATATATCCGCGGTTGTGTCACAGGGATAACTTAAAGTGGCTCATTATACATTTATAATTATATGATCCTGTTGGTAATTAATAATATATAATGTTCAAGGGCCTTACTAAAAACGTTTCTCAAGTTGATCTATGCTTTAAAATGCTCTCTTAACTTCTTGCTGACGGCAATCGTCACACGCGAAAACGAGACGCAGCATATTTAAGCTTATGTCAACTAGAGCAGGTGTCTCCAAACTACGGCCCGCGGGCCAAATCCGGCCCGCCACTGACATCAATCCGGCCCGCGACAGGAATTGAAACTCGCGGAATTGTCGGTGATTCAGCCCTGTGGATGTGATAAAATTAACAACTGATATGACTGGTCTTAGAAATTCAGACATTTCCAAACATTTTCCGCACAAGGACTGAAGACTGTAGCTGAAATAGATAGTACCCAGAATCGTACATAGTATCACTACTCAACACTAGATGTAGTTACGTGTCACAATACACAATCAATAGTAATTGAAATGCAATAAAGCCTATGTTTGCTTAGGTGGGCAGAAAAATTAAAATTGTTACGGCCCTTGCAACATACCGAAAAAAATATTATGGCCCCAAGGCTTCAAAGTTTGGAGACCCCTGAACTAGAGTAACGTTTTTAAGTAAGGCGCCAAATGATTGTCTTGTTACTAAGTTACCTAACTAAAAAAACTAGTACCATATGTGTAATAAATATTACACATGCTAGTACGCACTATTAAACATTGTAAATTAACTTAACATATTCAACAAGTTAGCGAGTTCCAATAAGCAGTACTTTTAGGAATTTCCATTAACATTAACTGAACAGTAAATTTCCTATATTTCTCCCAACAAACTGATTTAGTCATTATCTTTATCTGCTAACTTAAAATATCATCAGTATGTACGTACCCAAGTATTTTATGATAACGGTTCCATAATTCAAAAATTGTGTTACTCAGTCTTACATCCACATGTTTTTAAATGTATTACGCAACTCCACGGACTCTGGGATCCGTGCCTCTTGTTTTGTTATACTGTAATTTTTCTAAATTAAACGAAAATCGGTTTAAATCGTTTATCTCGCTCCGGCTCGTACCTTGTGCAAAGGTTGGCCATAGCCATTCAGCGCGGCAATGCAGCTAGTGTTATGGGCACCTTCGCACAGGGTACAGTTAGGGGCGGCTTATTTTTTTATTAGTAGTTATTTGGTAGGGAATACATAATGCTTATATAAGGTTTCATGTAATTGGTTTTATAGCAAACAAACAAATTATACCTAATATGAACCTATATCAATTTGGGAGAATAAAGCAATTTCCAAAAACCGGAAACAAAAAGAAAACAGGAAAAAAAAAAGAATTTACTTTAGTTATACACAATACTATATGATTTGTTCGAGCCTGAAACAAATTGTTGCATGTTTAAAAAAAATTGCATTGTTTCACTGAACATTGTAAATAGTTACTGTAATATCTTTACAAAATATTTCTTTCAAAAAAAAACTAATAAACTCACTCTGTGCTCGACAAACTCACTGTGTTTTGCTTACGACGCTCCCATGAAACGATGGACTTGCCCAGTTTAAACACATAACCAGTGTAAGATCTACGTCATTACCGGGCCAGTCTGCATCAGCATAGACGGTGACATTGAGACCACTCTTTTCAAACGTTAGACGAGATCAACGTTGCCTTGAAGGTAGCGCAGAATCCTCTTACCTGCTTTCCAGAGGATCTGTACATGATTCATTGAATTGACAGAGATAGCTTACTTTACAGGCAATGTCAGTCCGACATGAGCTACTTACATCAGAGCAAGCAACCAAGCGTGCAAGTGGGCAAGCGTGCTCCATCGTAGACCGCATCGCGCTTAACATCAGACGAGGTGGCGGTCAAACGCAAGCCTATTACAGAATTAAAAAAAAAAAATAGAACCTGTTAAGCCTCTGTAGACGTATCTTGTTGAGCTACGCTCGGAGTTTCTATACGGGATAAAATTCGGAACGAAGTGATTCGACATAGAACCAAAGTTACCGACATAGCTCAAAGGATTAGTAAGCTGAAGTGGCAGTGAGCCGGCCACATTGCCCGAAGAACCGATAACCGATGGGGTAGACGAGTTCTGGAGTGGAGACCACGTTTTGGTAAACGTAGTGTAGGACACCCTGCGGCCAGGTGGAGTGACGAACTGCGTAAAACGGTGGTTAAAAACTGGATGCAAAAAACTGACGACCAAGTTATGTGGCGTGCATTGGGAGAGGCCTATGTCCAGCAGTAGACTGATGCAGGCTGATGATGAGTCATATCTTGTACTTTTCGGTAGCTTCAACCCTGTCTCCATAGGAAAACATGCAGGTTTACAGTCCTGCATTTTGTATTTCTGCAATTTTTTTTATATAATTGGATTGGTCTAGAATAATCTTACCTGCACAACTTCATAGGAAGGATTTGATGGGCTGGCCTGTAATCAGTTATATGAACTTCGTTAGTTTCCGTTTTATTTTTAACCTTTCACGTCATCTACGAATCGAAAATAATATGAGATCGTCAACACACAATACCACGATTATAAGTGAATCTTTATGTGACTTATGGTTCAGAACACGATTTGATTAATTTAAGTTTTTCACACAACATAATTTATTGTCTCTAACCAAGCCTTAGAGGCCAGCTTCAGGCCGTAATTAGCTAAATTCAATTTATAAACGTTGTTTTGCAGACTTTTAACAAGAAAACCGAAGTCCATGTAGAGTCGGGCTTACTAAATCTGCTAAATAGCTACTGATTCTAGTTGTGTCGCATTGAACAAATCTGGTTAACAGCTCATCAGTTCTGTTTAAAGACACGACTGTGTTTCTCCATGAATGAGCCATAGTCCGTGAGCTACGAAGAAGTATTAAAATTTCCACAATACGTATTAGCATAGTGTCGTAGTGTTGACTCTTAGATTGATATATTTTTTTCTCTCTTTTAGGTATATCAGTCATCAAGGTCAACAACGAAAAAGTGCGAAAAAACATTGACTTCACAAAAATCGGAGATAAGTTTCAATGCATCAGATGCTCTATAGAGGTTAATAGTAAAGCTAATATTAGAATACACGTTCACAAGTGTCATTTAAACACATCCAGATTCAAGTGCCCAATTTGCTTCGAGCATTTTTGGTTGTTAGATCATCTTATTAGACATAAATTTGAAAAACATGAAATTGATAATAGGTTTAAATGTCACGCTTGCGATAAAGCTTACTATAAAAAGCAAGGTTTAGCGCGTCATATAGAAGGTTTTCATATGTTAGGCGATAAAATGAAATGTAAGAAATGTGATTATGAAACATACTGCAAACAGCATTATGTCAGACACGGAATTAATCATTCGACTGAAAAGAATCAACAATGTAAGTACTGTCAGAAGATGTTTAAGAGAAGAGCTACAATGCTTCTACATGAGAGGATACACACGGGTGATAGGAGAAAGGTGTGTACCGAGTGTGGACAAGAATTCGTGCAGAGAGCCAGCTTGAAGTATCACATGATCAAACATCACCCGGGAGTCGACTACTAGTTTGACATGTCTGTCTAATCTCTTCAAGTACATCCACAGGCGTTTAAACAGTAACAAAGTTACAACATTTCAATAAAAAAAAGCAAAGTTGTATATTTACCGCTCCATAGTTCTCGATACTAAATAAAGCTATATATTTAACAAATTTTTTGTAATGAGTCAGTTGTCAACATCAAAATGCACGCCCGCCTGCCGCCCTCTATCTATTCAGATCTCCTACTGTCAAATATTCACTATTTAATCTAAAGTCTAAAATCCGGCTGCAGAATTAGTGCGGTCATCGAGTTTTTGCTTAAAACCAAATTTTTACGCATATTTATGATTAGGAGAATATGTATCAACCAGGGTGCCAATCAAAATATGGCTGCTAGTATTTTTACAGCTTGTTAATTAATTTATGGGAAAAAAATTCATTCACTTGGTTTTTAAATAAAATATCGTCCATTTCACGGCAATATTAGAAAAAAATATGAACGCAAAAATTTAACCAAAATATTACCTGTTTACACCTGGCTGCGAAGAGGTGCGGCTGTGGTTTTTCAGAGTCTATATATATTGCCGTGAAGTGGACGATATTTTATTTAAAAATCAATTAAATGAATTTTATCCCACAAATTAATTAAAAATACTAGCGGCCACATTTTGACTGGCACCCTAGTTGATATAATATTCTCCTAGTCATAAATATGCGTAAAAATTTGGTTTTAAGCAAAAACTCGATGACCGCACTAATTCTACAGCCGAATCTCGTACTAATAGTACTTACTATTCAGATATCCGCTGTTGTATTTCAAGGGTAACAAGTGGCTCATTATAAAGATCTGCTTATACATACATGATTGTATGACCCTGTTGATGTTGTGGACAGAAAATTTCTTTCCACAGTATTATTTCTGTCAGAAATAATACCATGTTTTGGTGGATTAATGGAGATTGTTTTTAAAAGCTAACAAAGGACGTCCTGCTTCGAGAGCGATCACGAACAAAGAGGACAAATGTTCTTTTACTACAGTAAATAATACTGCAATATAAGTACAAATGATTATGTTATTAAGTTATTACCTAACTAACAAAACTGGTACACAGTATTAAACATTGTAAATTAACATACTTAACATATTCAACAAGTTAGCGAGTTCCAATAAGCAGAACCTACTTTAGGATTTTACATTAACATTAACTGAGAAGTAAATTTCCTTTATTTCTCCCTACACTATGATGTAGTCATTATATCTGCTAACATATCTTCAGTACGTAAATATTGTATGATAACAGTTCCATAATTTACAAATTGTCTTATAAAGTGATATCTTACATCTACATGTTTTTAAATGTATTATGCGACTCCACGAACTCTGGGATCCGTGACTTTTGTTCTGTTACACGTAACTATAATATTGTTAACTTAAACGAATTTACTTTAGTTATACACAATACTATATGATTAGTTCGAGCATGAAACAGTTTTCTTACAAATTTTTGTATAGATTTGTTAAATTAACATTGTAAATAGTTACTGTAATATCATTAAAAAGATATTTCTTTTAAACAAAAATATATTATTACTCTATGTGCAAAACTCACTGTCTTTTGCTTATGACTCTTCCGTGAAAAGATAAACTTGCCCAGTTTAAACACATAACCAGTGTAAGATCTACTGTCTACATTATCACCGGCCCAATCTGCATCGGCATAGGCGGTGCTTTGAGACCACTCTTCTCGAACGTCAAACGGAGATCAATAGTGCCTTGAAGGTAGCGCAGAACCCTCTTAGCTGCTATATCTCTTTAATGATTCATTGAACTGGCTGATATAGCTTACTGTACAGGCAATGTCATAAGTAGCTATTTCATGTCAGGCCGACATGAAACAGCTACTTACATCATAGCCTAGAACCTCATAAGCATCTGTAGTCATATCTTGTACTATTCGGTAGCTTTAACCATCTCCGTAGAAGGTTTACAGACCTGCATTTTGTATTTCTGCAGCAAATGTTTGATGTAATGGTCAAGAATAATCTTACCTGCACAGCTTCATACGAAGGATTTGATGGGTAGGCCCTTAATCAGTTATACTCGTATCAAACTCCTTTGTTATTTTCTGTTTATTTCTAACCTTTCACGACATCTACGAGTTGAACATAATATGATATCATCAACACACAATGCTACAATTATAATTGAATCTTTATGTGACTTAAAATAAACATGGTTCAGAACACGATTTGATGAATTTAAGTTTTTCACACATGACATTATCTATTGTCTCATACCAAGCCTTCAAAGCCTGCTCTGGTTCTTAAATAGCTAAATTCAATTTAAAAACTTTGTTTTCCTGACTTTTAACAAGAAAACAGTTGGGCTGTTCCATGTAGATGGACATGACATGGAATACCATGTAGAGTCGGGCTCGACTTAAACGTAGCTACTAAATAGCTACTGATACTGTAGAAGTTGTGTTGAATTAAACAAACCTCATCATCAGAACTGATGACCTGGTAAAACGACTGCGTTTCTCTCCATAATCGATCTGTTCATGGGCTTTAAAGTAGTATTATAATCTCCACAATACTTATTATATTAGTGTCGTGGTTCGATTCGTAGATTGATTATTTTTTCTCGCTTTTAGGTATGTCAGTCATCAAGGACAACAGGAAAGTGCGAAAACAAATTGACTTCACAAAGATCGGTGATAAGTTTCAATGCTTCAGATGCTCTAATGAGATAAAGAGTGAAGCAGATATTAGAATCCATGTCTACATGTTTCATCTAAACACAGCTAGATTCAAGCGCCCAACGTGCTCCGAACATTTTTGGTCTTTGACACATCTTATTAGACATAAATTAGAAAAACATAAAATAGATAATAGGTTTAAATGTCACGCTTGCGACAAGTTTACTTTTACAAAGAAAGTTTAGCGCGTCAAACAGACGGTTTTCATATGTTAGGCGATAAAATGAAATGTAAGAAATGTGAATATGAAACATACTCCAAAGCGCATTTTTTCAGACACAGAATTAAACATTCGACTGATAAGAATTATCATTGTAAATACTGTAAAAAGACCTTTAAGAGAAAGAACACGTTGCGATTCCACGAAAGGATACACACGGGTGATAAGAGGAAGGTTTGTACTGAGTGTGGACAAGCATTCGTGCAGAGAGCCAGCTTGAAGTATCACATGATCAAACAACACCCGGGAGTTGACTTTTAATCAAATTTGATTAGCTATGAGCTACAATTATTGTAGATACAATTATAGACACAACAACAACCACATGCCAATTTAATATCTTATCAAGAATAATATCTGCTTATTTTATTTATATTACACGGGAATTACTCACGTAAGATTAGGCCGGTTACTCCGACTATAGTTTCAACCTCATTCGGCGGTTACTACTCTCTTTTTTTCGCTTTGGGGTGCAAAGCGAGACAGCCGCGCGCGCGCATTCACCTTGACAAAAACCGCTGAATGCGGTTGAAATTATAGTCGGAGTAACCGGCCTAATCTTACGTGAGTAATTCCCGTGTAATATAAATAAAATATGTGAAAACCACGTCAGTTTCCATAACAATATCTGCTTAGTTTTTTTTTCATTCTTTCTAGAGCTTAGCGTCGCACTCCTGTGCATTTGCCAGTGTCAAGTACATTACATATATTACAATCATGTTTCGTGAGATGTAGAATTTAGTCAAACAATTGAGTCAGAGTCAAGCAAAGTAAGTCACGGTCAAATCAAAGTCATGTCCTAGTACAGCGGTGAAGACTTAACAATAGACTTCTACGGAGCCTTGGAAACAACAGGACATGACATGTTTCACTACGTTCTATCCCACACGCAAACACGTCAACTTAAGAAATAAACACCCACGAACACTTAATCATCAATAACCCTCCACCATTTTGCATTAACCCTCGGAAATACACAAGTTTAGGAATATAATACGAGCCGACATGTTTTAGGGTTCCGTACCCAAAGGGTAAAAACGAGACCCTATTACTGAGCCTACGCTGTCTGTCCGTCCGCCCGTCCTATTTTTAAAGGTCTGTATCTTTGGAACTGTAATAGACACCCAGTTTGAAATTTTCACATAATATGTAATGTTACGGCGAATTAACAAAGAGTTAATAATAATAAAAAAAAGTAAAAACATAACCTTATATACAACAAATGTAGGTATTTTTGTAATTGCTCTAATGTAAAAACGGTAATACGTACAAGCGTCGAACTTGGCATGAATATAGTACACACTCTAAAGTATAACAACAAATAATAAATAATAGCCAAGTGTGAGTAAGTGACAAATTTATGTTCATTACCATGTTATAACTGGTAATATCTTTACTTGGACGACCTCATCATTCTTTCACCGAATACAAAATTGCGATATTTTACTAATTTTGAGGTCGGATTTTTAAATTGATAATTATTGTTAATGGTTGCCTGGAAGAGATCGCTTTTAGCTTAGATAAGGCCGCTACTTGTGGCACTAGCTCGTAAGTGTTTTCTTACTGTATGTTTTTTTTTTCTGGTGTACAATTAAAGAGTTCTATCTATCTATTGTATTTTGTGGTGGTACGGAACCCTCAGTGCGCGAGCCCGACTCGCTTTTGGCTGGTTTATTATTTTTATGTTGGCGCCAAAACTCCAGTTTAAATTTACCCGTAGGGTAGCGGCACGTAAGTTTAGCGCTGAGCGAAATGTGGAGGGGATAGCTGCGCACGAGTGCAGTCACGAACATAATACAATTATATCTTTAATTGATATAACCCAATAATTTTAAGAACATATGAGCAAAATACTCGTTGCTTTATCAATCTCACTTGTTATTTGCTTTAAAGAATCAATCAATTCATTGGTTTCTCTTTTAACAAAACATTGCACGTCATACACCATTTTCGTGCCCATATTTTCAAAACAGTATTTCTTCTAGACATATTCACTATCTACTAAATATACACTAGCATAAAAACCAACAATAACAAACGAACTCAAACTTAACAAAAAATAACAATGACAATGAACGGCAAAGATAATACAATTTAGAACGCGACTGTTCAGTCAGAAGTCCGCGGAGCGTCGTATCGGGGCGGGGGACGGAATACGACCGGCTGGCCAACCGGCGCTACGCACGCGCACCCTTCGCCCCCCTGTGATACCTATTTTTTTACTTCTGCGCAATGACGGTCAGCGCTAGAGTATCGTGCCGCTACTTAGCCTACATAAACTTAGAATAATTTTAGTAACGTGAAGTTTTAATATGACACAATAACTGTCTTGTACCTATTTTACTATAGCAGCTGTAACCACAGAATAAAATATAAATGGAAGCGTTATACCTACAGTTTCCCCTTTAACAATTACACCCCCCTCGGTCGTCGATTTGATGAAATTTGAACACATCGTTTGAACTTAATAAGTAATAATCCCACATTATTACACATTAACGCTCGAAAACAAAGAAGCGAAATTACAGGGCACACAGAGATTTGACTCTTATATCTCAGGGTGACGAGCGCAGTGCATTGCCATTCAGGGTTTTGAACTGTTGAAGTTCAAAATTCTGAGTGTCGTTGAGCTGTTATGGGCAAGCGTGAAGAGCCATCAGGCGAGCGACTTCGCTTGTCTCGTCACTCAGTATCATAAAAATAACAAAAGTTTTCGAAAATAATAAACATAATTCTTTTCCAAGGCACGATCACATTTCTCTCTATAACTGAACCATAGTCCATGAGCTACGGTATAGCAGCATAATTGGCGCAACATAATACAATGTGTCCGGATGTTAAAACATAAGAAATGTCAGTGTCAAAATTTATGACACTATAAGTCAATATGATATGTACTCGCTCTTTTCCATCCAGTACAGCGACCAAGCAAGTTGATTTATTGAATAAACCTACAATTAATTACAAAAAATTGTTTTCATGGGCGATTCGTCCACCGGTCTCAAGTGTCGGTGCCTATAGCGGTATTATATACAGTAAAATTTACCGACAAATCACCCCTCATAAGTAATTTTTCTCTCACCATTATAAAAATGGCAGCCATTTTATTTTTTGCACCAAATCATGGGTACTTGTATTAGTTTAGGCATAACTACCCATGTAGAGGTCTTAAAACATAAAAGAGGTCTCATTTGACCATCCTTTGGTGCAAACAAAAAAGATTATTATCATGGAAACTGACGTGGTTTTCACATATTTTATTTATATTACACGGGAATTACTCACGTAAGATTAGGTTGAATGCGGTTGAAACTATAGTCGGAGTAACCGGCATAATCTTACGTGAGTAATTCCCGTGTAATATAAATAAAATATGTGAAAACCACGTCAGTTTCCATAACAATATCTGCTTAGTTTTTTTTCATTCTTTCTAGAGCTTAGCGTCGCACTCCTGTGCATTTGCCAGTGTCAAGTACATTACATATATTACAATCATGTTTCGTGAGATGTAGAATTTAGTCAAACAATTGAGTCAGAGTCAAGCAAAGTAAGTCACGGTCAAATCAAAGTCATGTCCTAGTACAGCGGTGAAGACTACAATAGACTTCTACGGAGCCTTGGAAACAACAGGACATGACATGTTTCACTACGTTCTATCCCACACGCAAACACGTCAACTTAAGAAATAAACACCCACGAACACTTAATCATCAATAACCCTCCACCATTTTGCATTAACCCTCGGAAATACACAAGTTTAGGAATATAATACGAGCCGACATGTTTTAGGGTTCCGTACCCAAAGGGTAAAAACGAGACCCTATTACTGAGCCTACGCTGTCTGTCCGTCCGCCCGTCCTATTTTTAAAGGTCTGTATCTTTGGAACTGTAATAGACACCCAGTTTGAAATTTTCACATAATATGTAATGTTACGGCGAATTAACAAAGAGTTAATAATAATAAAAAAAAGTAAAAACATAACCTTATATACAACAAATGTAGGTATTTTTGTAATTGCTCTAATGTAAAAACGGTAATACGTACAAGCGTCGAACTTGGCATGAATATAGTACACACTCTAAAGTATAACAACAAATAATAAATAATAGCCAAGTGTGAGTAAGTGACAAATTTATGTTCATTACCATGTTATAACTGGTAATATCTTTACTTGGACGACCTCATCATTCTTTCACCGAATACAAAATTGCGATATTTTACTAATTTTGAGGTCGGATTTTTAAATTGATAATTATTGTTAATGGTTGCCTGGAAGAGATCGCTTTTAGCTTAGATAAGGCCGCTACTTGTGGCACTAGCTCGTAAGTGTTTTCTATCTGTATGTTTTTTTTTTCTGGTGTACAATTAAAGAGTTCTATCTATTTATTGTATTTTGTGGTGGTACGGAACCCTCAGTGCGCGAGCCCGACTCGCTTTTGGCTGGTTTATTATTTTTATGTTGGCGCCAAAACTCCAGTTTAAATTTACCCGTAGGGTAGCGGCACGTAAGTTTAGCGCTGAGCGAAATGTGGAGGGGATAGCTGCGCATGAGTGCAGTCACGAACATAATACAATTATATCTTTAATTGATATAACCCAATAATTTTAAGAACATATGAGCAAAATACTCGTTGCTTTATCAATCTCACTTGTTATTTGCTTTAAAGAATCAATCAATTCATTGGTTTCTCTTTTAACAAAACATTGCACGTCATACACCATTTTCGTGCCCATATTTTCAAAACAGTATTTCTTCTAGACATATTCACTATCTACTAAATATACACTAGCATAAAAACCAACAATAACAAACGAACTCAAACTTAACAAAAAATAACAATGACAATGAACGGCAAAGATAATACAATTTAGAACGCGACTGTTCAGTCAGAAGTCCGCGGAGCGTCGTATCGGGGCGGGGGACGGAATACGACCGGCTGGCCAACCGGCGCTACGCACGCGCACCCTTCGCCCCTCTGTGATACCTATTTTTTTACTTCTGCGCAATGACGGTCAGCGCTAGAGTATCGTGCCGCTACTTAGCCTACATAAACTTAGAATAATTTTTATTAACGTGAAGTTTTAATATGACACAATAATTGTCTTGTACCTATTTTACTATAGCAGCTGTAACCACAGAATAAAATATAAATGGAAGCGTTATACCTACAGTTTCCCCTTTAACAATTACACCCCCCTCGGTCGTCGATTTGATGAAATTTGAACACATCGTTTGAACTTAATAAGTAATAATCCCACATTATTACACATTAACGCTCGAAAACAAAGAAGCGAAATTACAGGGCACACAGAGATTTGACTCTTATATCTCAGGGTGACGAGCGCAGTGCATTGCCATTCAGGGTTTTGAACTGTTGAAGTTCAAAATTCTGAGTGTCGTTGAGCTGTTATGGGCAAGCGTGAAGAGCCATCAGGCGAGCGACTTCGCTTGTCTCGTCACTCAGTATCATAAAAATAACAAAAGTTTTCGAAAATAATAAACATAATTCTTTTCCAAGGCACGATCACATTTCTCTCTATAACTGAACCATAGTCCATGAGCTACGGTATAGCAGCATAATTGGCGCAACATAATACAATGTGTCCGGGTGTTAAAACATAAGAAATGTCAGTGTCAAAATTTATGACACTATAAGTCAATATGATATGTACTCGCTCTTTTCCATCCAGTACAGCGACCAAGCAAGTTGATTTATTGAATAAACCTACAATTAATTACAAAAAATTGTTTTCATGGGCGATTCGTCCACCGGTCTCAAGTGTCGGTGCCTATAGTGGTATTATATACAGTAAAATTTACCGACAAATCACCCCTCATAAGTAATTTTTCTCTCACCATTATAAAAATGGCAGCCATTTTATTTTTTGCACCAAATCATGGGTACTTGTACTAGTTTAGGCATAACTACCCATGTAGAGGTCTTAAAACATAAAAGAGGTCTCATTTGACCATCCTTTGGTGCAAACAAAAAAGATTATTATCATGGAAACTGACGTGGTTTTCACATATTTTATTTATATTACACGGGAATTACTCACGTAAGATTAGGTTGAATGCGGTTGAAACTATAGTCGGAGTAGCCGGCCTAATCTTACGTGAGTAATTCCCGTATAATATAAATAAAATGAAAAAGATTATAGTTTTGTCGATAAAATTAACCGGATTTATATACCACTAAAGGTTCCGAAACCTGTGACCGGACAGATTGTATAATAGTATCGTAGTGTCGGCTCGTAGATTGATTATTTTTTCTGTCTTTTAGGTATATCAGTCGTCAAAGTCAGAACTACTCCAGTGCGAAAACACATTGACTACAAAAAAATGGGAGAGAAGTCGTTTCAATGTCTTAAGTGCTCCGTAGAGCAGAAGTCTACATTTTCTATAACATGGCACATCAAGAGGTGTCACTTTAAAGACCCTAAATACAAGTGCCCAAATTGCTTCGAAAGCTTTTGGTATCTGAGGCATGTTGTTAAACATAAGTTAGCAGAACACAACATAGACAATAGGTTTAAATGCAGCGCTTGTGATATATTTTTTTTCACAAAACTCCAATTAACGAATCATATAAATAGTTTTCATATGTTAGGCGAGAAAATGAAATGTAAGGAATGTGAATATGAAACATACTCGAGGCCGCAATTTTCCAAACACAGAATTAATCATTCGACTGTAAAGAATTATCATTGTAAATACTGTAAAAAGACCTTTAAGAGAAAGTCCACGTTACAGTTCCATGAGAGGATACACACGGGTGACAAGAGGAAGGTGTGTTCTGAGTGTGGACAAGCTTTCGTGCAGAGAGCCAGCTTGAAGTATCACTTGATCAAACATCACCCGGGAGTCGACTTTTGATTAAATTTGATTAGTCTATGAGCTACAATTGCACACACCCGGAACACAGAAAGGAGAAGTAAATAGAACGGAAATGAGAAGAAAACTCTGTCGCCAGGTATTGTGACATATATATGATTGAACATTCTTATTTATGTCAACGCGTTAAACTCCGCGTCACAGTTGCTATGGGCTTATACCGGTGTAAGTACCAACAAATTTCTTACAAAAATGCCTTGACAGCCGTTCTAATTTAAACAAAAAAAACTTTTCTGTGACCCGGAAGTTGACTCTTGTCCAAATTTGATTAGTTTATGAACTACAATAATTTTATATACAACAACAACCACATGTCAATATAATATCTTATCAAGAATAATATCTACTTACTTTTTTTAATTCTTTGTAGAGCTTGGCGTCGGCTTGTTTTCGGTACCTACTAGGTCGAGTTTAAGGCATATCTAAACTATATATTTGTGCGGGACAGGCGCAAGGTAGAGGTCGGCCCGAGTCAGCCCTTGACGATATTCTTCGTAGTGGACTGTAGACACGATGCGGAGAGAGCCAACCCGGGATAAACCCTGCGCCCGTGTGTATGTCGTATTACCGTCCCTATATGCACGTGAGCTGGGATTGAGAGCCGAGACAGTGAAACTCGATGTACGGCTAAACGGCGCTTTCTTTCTTCCTAGAGCTTGCTTGTTCTTCTTGTCTTCTTTTCTTGAGATCCGTTCCGCTCGAGTGCTTCCGAAAGAGTGACTCATCGGCGCACACCGCCGTATATTTATCCACTCGCGCCGAGCCTTGTGGTCCTACGGGGCATGTCGCGCCCGTCTGATTCGTTGGACCAATCGCCGGCGGCGGCCGTGCGAGCAGGACGGGCTAGGCGCGAGCGAGACGGGGATAAATGTGAGGTGAGATAGACAGCGATGTACGCCTCACTCTTATGGAACGAACCTCAATTTCCTAATTTTCCTGATTTTTCCTATTTTTCTCCGTTTTGGAGTGTTCCTATTGTTATATAATGTTCTGTTTATAGCAAGCAAGCTCTAGGGGTAGTGAAAGATGTCAGCGGCCCAAGTTTTATTACAGAATTTTACATTTATGTAGTACAGTTTTTCTTAAGCTATTTTTTAAGTTTTTACATTGTTCCTTATATACTACATTCTTCATATATATACAATCGACGTATAATGTTCACGGACACACAGCACTACACCTTTTATCACGCTGAGATATTGTTCTTTATTTTGGTGATGACGCAATGTTCGGTGCAGCTGTCCGGAACATTCTCCCGCCGTGCAGCGTCCGCCGGGTCGCTGCAGATGATTGGGTGAAGGGCAGCCATCTAGTCGGTCTTCTGTGTCGGGATGACGACCAGCTTCTTGACTGGTCTCCGCAGGACTCCACCTTGGGTGCGCACGTCAACTGCGCGCACGATGTTGTCGGCTCCGGGGTAGGTCGCGATGACCCTGCCGCGCGGCCAAGTGTTCCGCGGCAGGTTGTTGTCGGCGATGATCACCACGTCCCCGATGTTCACGGCGGGCCCACGGCTGTGGGGCTCCCGCCGGTGTTGGAGCTCCGGCAGGTACTCCCTGAGCCACCTGGCCCAGAAGAGGTCGGCGAGTCGCTGGGAGGCGCGCCAGCTGGCGCGGTCGAAGAGGTCCTTGTCATCAAACGTGCCCAGGGATGGTACGCGAGCGGAACCACCAAGGAGAAGGTGGTTCGGTGTCAGCGCCTCAGGATCGTCGGGGCTCACCGATACGTGGGTGAGCGGTCTGGAGTTCACGGTGTACTCGACCTCCGCCAGGAGCGTCGCGAGCACCTCGTCCGTCGGGTGACGAGGTTGTTCGATGGCGGCGAGTGCTGTCTTCACTGAGCGGACGAGTCGTTCCCATGCCCCGCCCATGAACGGTGCCCCTGGTGGTATGTAGCGCCACCTGATGGTCCTCTGCGCAGCTTCTTGTTCTGTGGCTCGGTCGATCGCTTCTCGTAGTTCTCGGTCGGCGCCTCGGAGATTGGTGCCGTTGTCTGACCAGATCTCCGTCGGGGTCCCACGGCGCGCTATCATGCGTCGAAGAGCCATTACCGCTGAGCTTGTGGAGAGGGTCCATGCTGGTTCCAGGTGTATCGCGCGGCTGCTCAAACAGGTGAATATCGCCACCCATCGTTTGTTCACGTTGCGTCCCGTCACGGTGTTCAGCGGGCCGAAGTAGTCCACCCCGGTGAAGGTGAAACCGGGCTGGTGGTGTCCAAGTCGGCACGGTGGCAGGTCTCCGGTCGATGGTTGTGGCGGCGTTCCCTTTCTTATGCGGCACGGGATACATCTGTGGATGACGGTCTTGGTGACGGGTCGCAGCCGCAGTACCCAGTAGTGCTGTCTGCACTCGTTGATGGTGGTCTCTGCTCCGGCGTGATGAAGGCGTCGGTGAAGGTAGTCCAGCAGGAGCTTCACCTCATGTCTGTCGGCGTCTAGGATAGGCGGCGACAGGCGGGCGACGTCGACTCCTGTGACGTTGCTGATCCTACTCTTCAGTCGGAGCAGGCCATCTTGGAAGGTCACGGCGAGACGGTGGAGGCGGCTGTGACGCGCGACCGGTTGACCGCGTTCAAGTTCTTTCATTTCTTCATAAAATGCTTCATGTTGGCTGTACTGCCAAATTAAATGTTCGGCACGTCGTAGCATGTCCGCAGGTATTTCTACGAAGCGTGGCGACTGTTTCGTGTCCCGTTTTATATACGTCATCGACTTCTTGCTTGTTGTCGAATTCCAAGTCGGGTCGTTTTCCTTGTTTCTACGTGTCCTCTTGTAGTGCACGCGGGCTCGCGTTTTTCGGCATAGTTCAATGAACTGTAAAACGCGGGCCGTTGACCTCAGGTACCTCTCCCATCGACTGAAACGCTCTGCAGGCGGGATCGTGTCTTGTATCGTCGTGTCGCGTGTCGTAGCGGCGGCGCATCGCTCCTCTCCGGTCGGTGTCTCGGCGGGTGGAGGTTGGTCGGAGGGCCATCCCTCCTCCGGCAGGTGCAGAAACTCGGGGCCGACGAACCACCGGTGATCGGATGCGAAGTCCCGTGGGACGTCGCGAGTGGCGTCGTCGGCGACGTTCATCTTTGTTGGCACCCAGCGCCATTCGGAGAGCTTGCTACCGTCCTCGATCGCTGCGATGCGGTGCGCGACGAACGGTCGATACGATCGTGATCCGGTTTTCAGCCAGGTTAGTACGGTCTTGCTGTCGGTCCAGTAGTACTTGGAGTCGGGCTTCCTGTCGTGTTCTTCGGTCACCGCCGCTGCCATGCGGCTTGCCATGACCGCGGCTTGAAGTTCGAGGCGCGGGATGGACGTCAGCTTCACCGGCGCGACGCGGGCCTTCGCGAGGACGAGCGATGTGTGGACGCGGCCGTCCGGCATGACCGCGCGCCAGTAGAGCGCGGCGGCGTAGGCGGTCTCGCTCGCGTCCGCGAAGGCATGAAGCTGTAGTGTCGCTGCGTTGGTGTAGCCGGGGTAGCAGCGCGGCACGGTGACGTCACGAAGGGTGCGGAGGTGGCTCATCCACTCGACCCACTGTGTGGAGAGGTCGGCGTCGATGGCGGTGTCCCATGGTGTCCCCCGGCGCCATAATTCTTGTAGGATCTTCTTTCCCTGGACGGTGACGAGCGATGCGTGGCCCAACGGATCGTACAATGACATGACGATCTTGAGCGCTTCTCTCTTGGTTGGCGTGTCGGTTTGTAGGATTTCGGGCGAAATCCGCGCCAAGTCCAGGTTGAAGGTCAGCTTGTCGGCGTCGGGACGCCACACCAGGCCAAGGACTCGTTCGGTGCTCGGCCCTCCCGTGATGGTGACCTCCTCCGTGGCTCGTTCCTCCGTGAGGCTCCGTAGTACTTCTGTCGAGTTTGAAGTCCACTTAGTTAGTTCAAAACGGGCTTCTGCCTGTATATCTCTCACCTGGCGGGCGACTGTCGTGGCGGCGTCTTCGGTCTCGTAGCTTCCCAGGTAGTCGTCCATGTAGTGGGACCGAAGTACGGCAGCGCTCGCCTCTGGGTATGCCTCGGAATGTTTCGCTGCGTTGAGATTCTTGATGAAGATCGCTGTCGCCGGTGAGCTTGTCGCGCCGAAGATGAGTGATGTCATTCGATATTCCGAAGGCGGGTCGTCCGGGCGCGCCCTCCACAAGTACCGGAGCGCGTCTCTGTCTTCGGGTCTAATCTTCACTTGCATGAACATCTCTCGTATGTCGGCGGTCACGGCGATGGCGTGCTGTCGAAATCTCATCAAGACCCCGGGTAGCGACTGTAGCAGGTCCGGGCCGGTGAGCAGAAAATCGTTCAGACTTTTTCCTTGAGTCTTCGCGGCGGCATCGTGTACGATGCGAAGCTTGTCGGGCTTGAGTGCATTTCGCACCGCGAAGTGTGGCAGATACCAGGTGCGGCCGGGTGTCTTCGTCGGTGGAGCGGGCTCGGCGTACCCCTTGGAGATGAGGGCGGTCATCTGTTGTTCATACTTGACCGCGAGTGCCGGCTCCTTCTGTAACTTCTTCTCTATTGAGACGAGACGTCTTAAGGCCGCGTCCCGGTTGTCTGGCATGTTCGTATCTTCGTTCTTCCAGAGCAGGGTCGTCTGGTAGTGTCCGTCTGGACGTTGAGTGGAGTGCTCTCGTAGCATCTCCTCGGCGCGTCGGTCGGGGTCGCTTCGTGGCGCCTTCGGTGTCACCGTGAGACTTTCGATGGCAAAGTGTTCTCGGAGTTGCTCCTCGATGTCTCCGTCCCGGTGTGTCAGATGCGCGACGAAATTGACTCCATTGTCCCCGTGTCTTGACGCGCCGTGAAGCACCCATCCTAGCGGGGTGAGCGAGGCGACCGGTTGGTCGCGTCTTCCTTTTCTCATCGCTGTCGTTGTAAGCAGATGCCAGTTGTCCTGCCCGATCAATATTGTAGGTGCTCCGCCAGCTGTACATAACAAGTGTGAAATTTGTCGAAGATGGGAGCACTCGTCCAGGTCCTCTTGACGCACGCGTTGTGGTGCTAGATGCAGCCGATCGATGGTTCGTAGTTGTAGGCGCTGCGGGTCACCGACCTCCCCGGTCAGTGATATTGAGACCCGGCGTGATCTCGATGCGTCTATCTTCTCACTGCCGACTGTGTTGATACGTAGAGGGTCGACAGGTCCCGCGGCGCCGACTCGATCAGCGATGCCGGCGTCAATGAGGCTGACGGTGGAGCCGTCGTCCAGGAGCGCCCACGTCGCTAGCTCTCCCGCCGGTCCGGAAACAGTCACCGGCGCGATTTTCAAGTAGGCCGCCCCGGCCCGCGCGGTGGTCACGGTCTCGTTGACGTCGCTGGACGGGGTATCTTCGCTCTTCGGCTCTTGATGTTTTCGATGGTGGAGCAGGCGATGATGAAAGTGGGTGCACCCGTCGATCTCGCATTTCTTCGACTTGCAAAAATGTTTCTTGTTACGTAGACGTAGACACCTGAAACAGAGGCGGGCGCGTTTCGCAGCGTCCCATCTCGTGTTGACGTCACCATTCTTGAATTTCGGGCAGTCTGGTACTTCATGACCGGCAGTTTCACAGGTAAGGCATGAGCGCTGTTGGGTGGTATGTACACGTTGGTTTACCTTTCTGGGTTCCCGGCCGCCTTCCGTAGTCGCTGGAGCGGGCTCTGGCTGCGCGTAGGGCGCGCACCTGTCCGCCTCGCCTTGAAGGAAGTGTGACAGCTTGATCAGGTCGGGCTCGTTGGCTGGCTGCGTGTAGGAGTAGTCGAACCAACGTGACCTGGTTGCTGGTGGTAGCTTGTCCGATGTGGCTGTGGTGATGTCCGGGTTGTAGAGGTAATGTACGCGGTCGAGCGCCCTCAGCGCGGCGACCACATTCGCAACTTTATTTGCGAAAACTATGAGGTCACGCGGGCTGTCGCCGAGCTTTGGTAAGCGACGTAATCTCTCCAATTCCGTCGCGGCGATCGCCTCCGGGCGACCAAAGCGCGCTTCCAGCGTGCGCATGATCTCGTTCGGGTCGGTGTAATGCAGAAGGATGTTCTCGACTGCTTCCTTTGCTCTTCCCTTGAGTGCTCGACGTAGTCGCGCAGTGTTTTCCACATCGGAGAAGTTTCCCGCCGTCTCGTTGTATGCGGCGCGGAAGGGTAACCATTCTTGGTGTGATCCTGCGAAAATCGGTAGGTCGATAAAGTACTTACTAGGCAGCTTCGTATGTCGCGACGCAAGCGCGATGGCGGCAGCTAGTTCGGAGATGTCCGTCCTCGGCGCGGTCTGTAGTGCGACGGCGCCCGGCAAGGTCGGATTGGCCACAGTCTGTTCTGCTGCTGGCTGCGGCCCTGGCTGGAACGGCGGCGGCGGCGGCGCGTAGATGGCGCGCTGCGGCGGCGGGCGTTCGCAGTATTGGCTCCTCCGGTGTGGCAGCTCCTCGACCGGGTCAGGCGCCGGCGGCAGTAGCGGCGCGGGCGGCGGCGCTACCCCAGCGACCTGTTCAGTGGCGATGGCGAGGTGCGTCTGCTGCTCGGAGAGCCATGTCGTGACGCGCTGCGACCGTTGGTCGTCGGACACGACGGTGCGCGCGTCCTCTTCTTCTTCATTCTGCATCTCTGCTTCGGCGTCCAGCAACTCGATGCGGGCGGCGGCCAACTCGTAGCGTGCACGCGCCCTGTTGAGTCGACTCTCGCTCCCGATGCTGCGCCTTGATGCAGTTGTTCTTGTTCTGGCCGGCGTTGGCGGCCGCGGCGCTTGCTCGTCTTGGAGCGGAGCGGGCGGCGGTCCTCTGGTCGCGGCGGCCACTGTCGACGGCGATCTCGGCGGCGACAGGTGAATCACCCAGGCTCGTGGCCTAGGTGCGAGCGCATCGGTCTGATGCGTGGCGGAGGGCGGCGTCCGATGCGTGGACGCGGCCCCGTGTGAAGCGCGTTCCGGCGGCGGCACTGCGGCAGTGAGTGCGGCCCCGACGCGGTGTTCCGGCGGCGGCGGCATGGCGGCCCCGGAGTGAAGCGTCGTGGTTTCCACGAGGGACGGGGCGATGTCGGTGGGCGGCGCTGCGGCACTGAGCGCGGCCCTCGCACCCGTCGCGGCGCCCGTGGTGTCCAGGCTCGACGTGTGTTGACTCCTTCGGATGGGCGGAACGGATCTTGTTGACATCGTAGTTGCAGCACGAGTGGTGGTGTTCGTGGTACCGGCCCCTGCGACAGAGTCTTCCGGACTCCGGCGAGGCGCGGTACGACCACTAGTGGACCTTGTTAGCACCATTCTTTTCCGAGTTTTCACTGCTCAGCTCGCAATCCGGCTCGAAGGACCAAATGTGCGGGACAGGCGCAAGGTAGAGGTCGGCCCGAGTCAGCCCTTGACGATATTCTTCGTAGTGGACTGTAGACACGATGCGGAGAGAGCCAACCCGGGATAAACCCTGCGCCCGTGTGTATGTCGTATTACCGTCCCTATATGCACGTGAGCTGGGATTGAGAGCCGAGACAGTGAAACTCGATGTACGGCTAAACGGCGCTTTCTTTCTTCCTAGAGCTTGCTTGTTCTTCTTGTCTTCTTTTCTTGAGATCCGTTCCGCTCGAGTGCTTCCGAAAGAGTGACTCATCGGCGCACACCGCCGTATATTTATCCACTCGCGCCGAGCCTTGTGGTCCTACGGGGCATGTCGCGCCCGTCTGATTCGTTGGACCAATCGCCGGCGGCGGCCGTGCGAGCAGGACGGGCTAGGCGCGAGCGAGACGGGGATAAATGTGAGGTGAGATAGACAGCGATGTACGCCTCACTCTTATGGAACGAACCTCAATTTCCTAATTTTCCTGATTTTTCCTATTTTTCTCCGTTTTGGAGTGTTCCTATTGTTATATAATGTTCTGTTTATAGCAAGCAAGCTCTAGGGGTAGTGAAAGATGTCAGCGGCCCAAGTTTTATTACAGAATTTTACATTTATGTAGTACAGTTTTTCTTAAGCTATTTTTTAAGTTTTTACATTGTTCCTTATATACTACATTCTTCATATATATACAATCGACGTATAATGTTCACGGACACACAGCACTACACCTTTTATCACGCTGAGATATTGTTCTTTATTTTGGTGATGACGCAATGTTCGGTGCAGCTGTCCGGAACAATATTATCAAAGGCTATAATACAGTTTTACATAGTATATAGTGTGCTTACGAGCTATGTACATGACTTCTCAAATGTAATTGTTTTTTTTCTTCTAATTATATATACAGAGTAGGTAACAAGTCCCTAGATTAAACAATTGTTTTGTAAGTTTTTGGAAATAAATGTATTTGCATTTACCTTGTGTTTTTATTTGTTAAAATATTTCATGCCATGGATACAAAGTCCTTCAGTCATAATATTAAATAAGTATACATTAAATAGCGTCATATAAGTCACAGTCAAGGAAAGTAAGTCACGGTCAAGGCAAACTCATGCTCCTGTGAAGTGGTAGAAGCTTCTATGGTGTTTTGGAAACGACACGAAAAGATATGTTCCGCACAATGACTGTTTTAATTACTTACATCAATGGTTTTCCCGCGTTATATCACTTGTCCACACTCGAGCACGTTTACGAGCACTTAATAAATAATAATACCATATTATTATACATTAACGCTAGAAAACACACAAGTTTAGGAAAATAATACAATGAGACGACATATTTTTTCACGTTGGCGCCAAAACTTTGTAGGGGTAGAACTCTTTTGCAGGGGTCCGCCTGGGGAAGTACCTCACCTTTGCCAGTTATTCAACCGCCATGCAGTAGTGTGCAAACACTACTGTGTTTCGGATTGAAGGGCAATGTTTCCAGCGAAATTACAGGGCACACAGAGATTTGACATCTTATATCTCGGGGTGACGAGCGCATTGCCATCCAGGGTTTTGAACTGTTGAAGTTTAAAATTCTGAGTGGTGTTGAGCTGTTATGGGCAAGCGTGAAGAGCCATCAGGTGAGCGACTTCGCTCGTCTCGTCACCTAGTTTAAAAAAAAAAAAACTCATTTGTCATAAGGTGGTTGTGGTGTAGCAAATTAAAAAAAATGAATCTTTTTTTAAAAACTTTGAAGAAAATAAATAAATACCTGGTACCACTGTTTTTTAGGGTTCCGTACTCAAAGGTTGTAAACGGAATGCTATGTCTGTCCTTCTGTCATACCTTTAAACGGCTGTATCTTTGGGACCGTAATATATAGCCAGTTGAAATTTTCACAGAATATGCAAAGTTACGGCGGATTAACTAAGAAATGATAAAAAGTAAAAACGAAAGGGTCCCAATGTAAGAAACGTATATTTTACCTCATTTTTCTATTTGCTGTAATGTAAAAATGGTAATACGTACAAGCGTCAAACTTGACATGATTAATTATAGTACACGCTCTAAGCTAAAGTAGTATAACAAATCAAATAATTTTATTTTCTTATAATAAATGTATCCGAATTATTATAAAATTAATTTAACTTATTTAAATTAAGCTAGTTATTTAACCGTTAACCGTTATACTTTATTCTAAAGTATAACAACAAATAGCTAAGTGCGAGTCGGTGCCAGATTTCTGTTCACCACCGGTTATTGTAGGTATGATCAACAAACTTAAGCATCGTCAGGCGTGGTCGGTACTTAGTGACTTTTTTTAGGGTTCCGTACCCAAAGGGTAAAACGGGACCCTATTACTAAGGCTCCGCTGTCCTATCCGTCTATCCGTCTGTCACCAGGCTGTATCTCATGAACCGTGACAGACAGTTGAAAAATAAAATGGCTGCCATTTTTATAATGGTGAGAGAAAAATTACGATGTATATAATTGTATATAATAATACAGTAAAATTTACCGACAAATCACCCCTCATAAGTAATTTTTCTCTCACCATTATAAAAATGGCAGCCATTTTATTTTTTGCACCAAATCATGGGTACTTGTACTAGTTTAGGCATAACTACCCATGTAGAGGTCTTAAAACATAAAAGAGGTCTCATTTGACCATCCTTTGGTACAAACGAAAAAGATTATTATTATGGAAACTGACGTGGTTTTCACATATTTTATTTATATTACACGGGAATTACTCACGTAAGATTAGGTTGAATGCGGTTGAAACTATAGTCGGAGTAGCCGGCCTAATCTTACGTGAGTAATTCCCGTGTAATATAAATAAAATGAAAAAGATTTTGTTGATAAAATTAACCGGATTAATATACCACTAAAGGTTCCGAAACCTGTGACCGGACAGATTGTATAATAGTATCGTAGTGTCGGCTCGTAGATTGATTATTTTTTCTGTCTTTTAGGTATATCAGTCGTCAAAGTCAGAACTACTCCAGTGCGAAAACACATTGACTACAAAGAAATGGGAGAGAAGTCGTTTCAATGTCTTAAGTGCTCCGTAGAGCAGAAGTCTATATATTCTATAATATGGCACATCAAGAGTTGTCACTTTAAAGACCCTAAATACAAGTGCCCAAATTGCTTCGAACGCTTTTGGTATCTGAGGCATGTTGTTAAACATAAGTTAGCAGAACACAACATAGACAATAGGTTTAAATGCAGCGCTTGTGATATATATTTTTTCACAAAACTCCAATTAACGAATCATATAAATAGTTTTCATATGTTGGGCGAGAAAATGAAATGTAAGGAATGTGAATATGAAACATACTCGAGGCCGCAATTTTCCAAACACAAAATTAATCATTCGACTGTAAAGAATTATCAATGTAAATACTGTAAAAAGACCTTTAAGAGAAAGTCCACGTTACAGTTCCATGAGAGGATACACACGGGTGACAAGAGGAAGGTGTGTTCTGAGTGTGGACAAGCTTTCGTGCAGAGAGCCAGCTTGAAGTATCACTTGATCAAACATCACCCGGGAGTCGACTTTTGATTAAATTTGATTAGTCTATGAGCTACAATTGCACACACCCGGAACACAGAAAGGAGAAGTAAATAGAACGGAAATGAGAAGAAAACTCTGTCGCCAGGTATTGTGACATATATATGATTGAACATTCTTATTTATGTCAACGCGTTAAACTCCGCGTCACAGTTGCTATGGGCTTATACCGGTGTAAGTACCAACAAATTTCTTACAAAAATGCCTTGACAGCCGTTCTAATTTAAACAAAAAAAACTTTTCTGTGACCCGGAAGTTGACTCTTGTCCAAATTTGATTAGTTTATGAACTACAATAATTTTATATACAACAACAACCACATGTCAATATAATATCTTATCAAGAATAATATCTACTTACTTTTTTTAATTCTTTGTAGAGCTTGGCGTCGGCTTGTTTTCGGTACCTACTAGGTCGAGTTTAAGGCATATCTAAACTATATATTATCAAAGGCTATAACACAGTTTTACATAGTATATAGTGTGCTTACGAGCTATGTACATGACTTCTCAAATGTAATTGTTTTTTTTTTCTTCTAATTATATATACAGAGTAGGTAACAAGTCCCTAGATTAAACAATTGTTTTGTAAGTTTTTGGAAATAAATGTATTTGCATTTACCTTGTGTTTTTATTTGTTAAAATATTTCATGCCATGGATACAAAGTCCTTCAGTCATAATATTAAATAAGTATACATTAAATAGCGTCATATAAGTCACAGTCAAGGAAAGTAAGTCACGGTCAAGTCAAACTCATGCTCCTGTAAAGTGGTAGAAGCTTCTATGGTGTTTTGGAAACGACACGAAAAGATATGTTCCGCACAATGACTGTTTTAATTACTTACATCAATGGTTTTCCCGCGTTATATCACTTGTCCACACTCGAGCACGTTTACGAGCACTTAATAAATAATAATACCATATTATTATACATTAACGCTAGAAAACACACAAGTTTAGGAAAATAATACAATGAGACGACATATTTTTTCACGTTGGCGCCAAAACTTTGTAGGGGTAGAACTCTTTTGCAGGGGTCCGCCTGGGGAAGTACCTCACCTTTGCCAGTTATTCAACCGCCATGCAGTAGTGTCCAAACACTACTGTGTTTCGGATTGAAGGGCAATGTTTCCAGCGAAATTACAGGGCACACAGAGATTTGACATCTTATATCTCGGGGTGACGAGCGCATTGCCATCCAGGGTTTTGAACTGTTGAAGTTTAAAATTCTGAGTGGCGTTGAGCTGTTATGGGCAAGCGTGAAGAGCCATCAGGTGAGCGACTTCGCTCGTCTCGTCACCTAGTTAAAAAAAAAAAAACTCATTTGCCATAAGGTGGTTGTGGTGTAGCAAATTAAAAAAAATGAATCTTTTTTTTAAAACTTTGAAGAAAATAAATTAATACCTGGTACCACTGTTTTTTAGGGTTCCGTACTCAAAGGTTGTAAACGGAATGCTATGTCTGTCCTTCTGTCATACCTTTAAACGGCTGTATCTTGGGACCGTAATATATAGCCAGTTGAAATTTTCACAGAATATCCAAAGTTACGGCGGATTAACTAAGAAATGATAAAAAGTAAAAACGAAAGGGTCCCAATGTAAGAAACGTATATTTTACCTCATTTTTCTATTTGCTGTAATGTAAAAATGGTAATACGTACAAGCGTCAAACTTGACATGATTAATTATAGTAAACGCTCTAAGCTAAAGTAGTATAACAAATCAAATAATTTTATTTTCTTATAATAAATGTATCCGAATTATTATAAAATTAATTTAACTTATTTAAATTAAGCTAGTTATTTAACCGTTAACCGTTATACTTTATTCTAAAGTATAACGACAAATAGCTAAGTGCGAGTCGGTGCCAGATTTCTGTTCACCACCGGTTATTGTAGGTATGATCAACAAACTTAAGCATCGTCAGGCGTGGTCGGTACTTAGTGACTTTTTTTAGGGTTCCGTACCCAAAGGGTAAAACGGGACCCTATTACTAAGGCTCCGCTGTCCGTCCGTCTATCCGTCTGTCACCAGGCTGTATCTCATGAACCGTGACAGACAGTTGAAAAATAAAATGGCTGCCATTTTTATAATGGTGAGAAAAAAATTACGATGTATATAACTGTATATAATAATACAGTAAAATTTACCGACAAATCACCCCTCATAAGTAATTTTTCTCTCACCATTATAAAAATGGCAGCCATTTTATTTTTTGCACCAAATCATGGGTACTTGTACTAGTTTAGGCATAACTACCCATGTAGAGGTCTTAAAACATAAAAGAGGTCTCATTTGACCGTCCTTTGGTGCAAACGAAAAAGATTATTATTATGGAAACTGACGTGGTTTTCACATATTTTATTTATATTACACGGGAATTACTCACGTAAGATTAGGTTGAATGCGGTTGAAACTATAGTCTGAGTAGCCGGCCTAATCTTACGTGAGTAATTCCCGTGTAATATAAATAAAATGAAAAAGATTATAGTTTTGTCGATAAAATTAACCGGGTTAATATACCACTAAAGGTTCCGAAACCTGTGACCGGACAGATTGTATAATAGTATCGTAGTGTCGGCTCGTAGATTGATTATTTTTTCTGTCTTTTAGGTATATCAGTCGTCAAAGTCAGAACTACTCCAGTGCGAAAACACATTGACTACAAAGAAATGGGAGAGAAGTCGTTTCAATGTCTTAAGTGCTCCTTAGAGCAGAAGTCTAGATATTCTATAATATGGCACATCAAGAGTTGTCACTTTAAAGACCCTAAATACAAGTGCCCAAATTGCTTCGAACGCTTTTGGTATCTGAGGCATGTTGTTAAACATAATTTAGCAGAACACAACATAGACAATAGGTTTAAATGCAGCGCTTGTGATATATATTTTTTCACAAAACTCCAATTAACGATTCATATAAATAGTTTTCATATGTTGGGCGAGAAAATGAAATGTAAGGAATGTGAATATGAAACATACTCGAGGCCGCAATTTTCCAAACACAAAATTAATCATTCGACTGTAAAGAATTATCATTGTAAATACTGTAAAAAGATCTTTAAGAGAAAGAAGACGATGCAATTACATGAGAGGATACACACGGGTGATAGGAGGAAGGTGTGTACCGAATGTGGACAAGCATTCGTGCAGAGAGCCAGCTTGAAGTATCACATGATCAAACATCACCCTGGAGTCGACTTTTGATAAAATTTGATTAGTCTATGAGCTACAATTGCACACACCCGGAACACAGAAAGGAGAAGTAAATAGAACGGAAATGAGAAGAAAACTCTTTCGCCAGGTATTGTGACATATATATGATTGAACATTCTTATTTATGTCAACGCGTTAAACTCCGCGTCACAGTTGCTATGGGCTTATACCGGTGTAAGTACCAACAAATTTCTTACAAAAATGCCTTGACAGCCGTTCTAATTTAAACAAAAAAAAAACTCTTCTGTGACCCGGAAGTTGACTCTTGTTCAAATTTGATTAGTTTATGAACTACAATATAGTCTAGTCAACAAGTGCCTTTTAGGTCAAAATTTTTGCGCCTTCTTCGAAAATTATGATTGAGGTGTCATTCGATTCGGAATGGCATGTAGATAGTTTTTGAGAAAATGCTAAGCCCGCTCGCAAAAATTGCAATAGTTATAAACAATTAAGTGAAAAAAAAAGGGGGTTTGGTTTTTCGTTACTATCTCAAAAACTATTTAAGAAAATTTAAATTTGAAAAAAGATTCAAAAAGAGGAAGAAATTTCCTAAAAAAAGTCTAGACTCCCGAAATTGTCGGACTAATGTTTATAATTTTCCCAGAGGGTTGAAAATACGCTCGAAAACGGGTACTCCGGCTTGCGCAAGCCACGCCCCCATCGGACCTTTAATGAATAAATATTATTTAAACTTATTAAATATGAAAATTAAAAATTGAAAAAATTCAGGCGCCTGTAGGATAGATCAATGAACAATAATCCGTGATCAAAAAATTTTTATCGCGATTTTTCAAAAAGTTATCCATTCATTAATTAACAATTTTTTGTAGCATGAACATTAACATTGCAAGTGCGATAATTGTTAAACTATTAATCTGAGATTTTTTTCCTTTCATGGAGCTATTTTTCAAAGGTCTTAGAATAGATTCCCGTTGGAAAAATTCAAAAATTGTTAATTTTTGTTTTGTTATTAACAATTTGCTGAGGCAAAAAATTATAAAGCTTAATTAAACATTGAAATTTTTTTAAATTTTAATAAATTTTTAATATTATTATTGGTCCATTTTCTTATGATCAGAAGCTACTTAAAAATGATTTTTTATAATTTTTATCTCCTATTGTTTAAAAAATTGTTATAAACAAATGCGTTGTTTGAGATAATTTAATTTTTTTTTTGATAACGTAATCTTTGATGATAATTATGATTTAAAAAAAAAACGTTTCTTAAAAAAAAAATTTTATTGCTTAAAAACGCATTTGTTAAATAACAAATTTTTTTCACCACTTATTATGAAAATTAAGGAACTATTTTTTTTTAATCATTATTTATCTTGATCTTTGATATTAAAAAAAAAAAATGATTATTATTTAAATTTTCATTGTTTATTTAATAAACAATTTGTTACAAACAAATTAATTATTTCTTTGTATTTTTTTTCTTTTTCTACTTAAAGAAACAAAAACAACCACGTATTTATTTTTTGAAAAAAAAAAAAAATATATTTTTTATTGAACTTTCAATTTTCTGTTAACTTTAATTTCGTCACTCTGACCTGGTTTTTTATGTTTAATTTTATTATAACTTTTTAACTAATGAAGATACAAAGAAAAAATTTACACATGCCATTCCGAATCGAATGACACCTCAATCATAATTTTCGAAGAAGGCGCAAAAATTTTGACCTAAAAGGCACTTGTTGACTAGACTAATAATTTTATATACAACAACAACCACATGTCAATATAATATCTTATCAAGAATAATATCTACTTACTTTTTTTAATTCTTTGTAGAGCTTGGCGTCGGCTTGTTTTCGGTCGATTTTAAGGCATATCTAAACTATATATTATCAAAGGCTATAACACAGTTTTACATAGTATATAGGGTGCTTACGAGCTATGTACATGACTTCTCAAATGTAATTGTTTTTTTTCTTCTAATTATATATACAGAGTAGGTAACAAGTCCCTAGATTAAACAATTGTTTTGTAAGTTTTTGGAAATAAATGTATTTGCATTTACCTTGTGTTTTTATTTGTTAAAATATTTCATGCCATGGATACAAAGTCCTTCAGTCATAATATTAAATAAATATACATTAAATAGCGTCATATAAGTCACAGTCAAGGAAAGTAAGTCACGGTCAAGGCAAACTCATGCTCCTGTGAAGTGGTAGAAGCTTCTATGGTGTTTTGGAAACGACACGAAAAGATATGTTCCGCACAATGACTGTTTTAATTACTTACATCAATGGTTTTCCCGCGTTATATCACTTGTCCACACTCGAGCACGTTTACGAGCACTTAATAAATAATAATACCATATTATTATACATTAACGCTAGAAAACACACAAATTTAGGAAAATAATACAATGAGACGACATATTTTTTCACGTTGGCGCCAAAACTTTGTAGGGGTAGAACTCTTTTGCAGGGGTCCGCCTGGGGAAGTACCTCACCTTTGCCAGTTATTCAACCGCCATGCAGTAGTGTGCAAACACTACTGTGTTTCGGATTGAAGGGCAATGTTTCCAGCGAAATTACAGGGCACACAGAGATTTGACATCTTATATCTCGGGGTGACGAGCGCATTGCCATCCAGGGTTTTGAACTGTTGAAGTTTAAAATTCTGAGTGGCGTTGAGCTGTTATGGGCAAGCGTGAAGAGCCATCAGGTGAGCGACTTCGCTCGTCTCGTCACCTAGTTAAAAAAAAAAAAAACTCATTTGCCATAAGGTGGTTGTGGTGTAGCAAATTAAAAAAAATGAATCTTTTTTTTTAAACTTTGAAGAAAATAAATTAATACCTGGTACCACTGTTTTTTAGGGTTCCGTACTCAAAGGTTGTAAACGGAATGCTATGTCTGTCCTTCTGTCATACCTTTAAACGGCTGTATCTTGGGACCGTAATATATAGCCAGTTGAAATTTTCACAGAATATCCAAAGTTACGGCGGATTAACTAAGAAATGATAAAAAGTAAAAACGAAAGGGTCCCAATGTAAGAAACGTATATTTTACCTCATTTTTCTATTTGCTGTAATGTAAAAATGGTAATACGTACAAGCGTCAAACTTGACATGATTAATTATAGTAAACGCTCTAAGCTAAAGTAGTATAACAAATCAAATAATTTTATTTTCTTATAATAAATGTATCCGAATTATTATAAAATTAATTTAACTTATTTAAATTAAGCTAGTTATTTAACCGTTAACCGTTATACTTTATTCTAAAGTATAACGACAAATAGCTAAGTGCGAGTCGGTGCCAGATTTCTGTTCACCACCGGTTATTGTAGGTATGATCAACAAACTTAAGCATCGTCAGGCGTGGTCGGTACTTAGTGACTTTTTTTAGGGTTCCGTACCCAAAGGGTAAAACAGGACCCTATTACTAAGGCTCCGCTGTCCGTCCGTCTATCCGTCTGTCACCAGGCTGTATCTCATGAACCGTGACAGACAGTTGAAAAATAAAATGGCTGCCATTTTTATAATGGTGAGAAAAAAATTACGATGTATATAACTGTATATAATAATACAGTAAAATTTACCGACAAATCACCCCTCATAAGTAATTTTTCTCTCACCATTATAAAAATGGCAGCCATTTTATTTTTTGCACCAAATCATGGGTACTTGTACTAGTTTAGGCATAACTACCCATGTAGAGGTCTTAAAACATAAAAGAGGTCTCATTTGACCGTCCTTTGGTGCAAACGAAAAAGATTATTATTATGGAAACTGACGTGGTTTTCACATATTTTATTTATATTACACGGGAATTACTCACGTAAGATTAGGTTGAATGCGGTTGAAACTATAGTCTGAGTAGCCGGCCTAATCTTACGTGAGTAATTCCCGTGTAATATAAATAAAATGAAAAAGATTATAGTTTTGTCGATAAAATTAACCGGGTTAATATACCACTAAAGGTTCCGAAACCTGTGACCGGACAGATTGTATAATAGTATCGTAGTGTCGGCTCGTAGATTGATTATTTTTTCTGTCTTTTAGGTATATCAGTCGTCAAAGTCAGAACTACTCCAGTGCGAAAACACATTGACTACAAAGAAATGGGAGAGAAGTCGTTTCAATGTCTTAAGTGCTCCTTAGAGCAGAAGTCTAGATATTCTATAATATGGCACATCAAGAGTTGTCACTTTAAAGACCCTAAATACAAGTGCCCAAATTGCTTCGAACGCTTTTGGTATCTGAGGCATGTTGTTAAACATAATTTAGCAGAACACAACATAGACAATAGGTTTAAATGCAGCGCTTGTGATATATATTTTTTCACAAAACTCCAATTAACGATTCATATAAATAGTTTTCATATGTTGGGCGAGAAAATGAAATGTAAGGAATGTGAATATGAAACATACTCGAGGCCGCAATTTTCCAAACACAAAATTAATCATTCGACTGTAAAGAATTATCATTGTAAATACTGTAAAAAGATCTTTAAGAGAAAGAAGACGATGCAATTACATGAGAGGATACACACGGGTGATAGGAGGAAGGTGTGTACCGAATGTGGACAAGCATTCGTGCAGAGAGCCAGCTTGAAGTATCACATGATCAAACATCACCCTGGAGTCGACTTTTGATAAAATTTGATTAGTCTATGAGCTACAATTGCACACACCCGGAACACAGAAAGGAGAAGTAAATAGAACGGAAATGAGAAGAAAACTCTGTCGCCAGGTATTGTGACATATATATGATTGAACATTCTTATTTATGTCAACGCGTTAAACTCCGCGTCACAGTTGCTATGGGCTTATACCGGTGTAAGTACCAACAAATTTCTTACAAAAATGCCTTGACAGCCGTTCTAATTTAAACAAAAAAAAAACTCTTCTGTGACCCGGAAGTTGACTCTTGTTCAAATTTGATTAGTTTATGAACTACAATATAGTCTAGTCAACAAGTGCCTTTTAGGTCAAAATTTTTGCGCCTTCTTCGAAAATTATGATTGAGGTGTCATTCGATTCGGAATGGCATGTAGATAGTTTTTGAGAAAATGCTAAGCCCGCTCGCAAAAATTGCAATAGTTATAAACAATTAAGTGAAAAAAAAAAGGGGGTTTGGTTTTTCGTTACTATCTCAAAAACTATTTAAGAAAATTTAAATTTGAAAAAAGATTCAAAAAGAGGAAGAAATTTCCTAAAAAAAGTCTAGACTCCCGAAATTGTCGGACTAATGTTTATAATTTTCCCAGAGGGTTGAAAATACGCTCGAAAACGGGTACTCCGGCTTGCGCAAGCCACGCCCCCATCGGACCTTTAATGAATAAATATTATTTAAACTTATTAAATATGAAAATTAAAAATTGAAAAAATTCAGGCGCCTGTAGGATAGATCAATGAACAATAATCCGTGATCAAAAAATTTTTATCGCGATTTTTCAAAAAGTTATCCATTCATTAATTAACAATTTTTTGTAGCATGAACATTAACATTGCAAGTGCGATAATTGTTAAACTATTAATCTGAGATTTTTTTCCTTTCATGGAGCTATTTTTCAAAGGTCTTAGAATAGATTCCCGTTGGAAAAATTCAAAAATTGTTAATTTTTGTTTTGTTATTAACAATTTGCTGAGGGAAAAAATTATAAAGCTTAATTAAACATTGAATTTTTTTTAAATTTTAATAAATTTTTAATATTATTATTGGTCCATTTTCTTATGATCAGAAGCTACTTAAAAATGATTTTTTATAATTTTTATCTCCTATTGTTTAAAAAATTGTTATAAACAAATGCGTTGTTTGAGATAATTTAATTTTTTTTTTGATAACGTAATCTTTGATGATAATTATGATTTAAAAAAAAAACGTTTCTTAAAAAAAAAAAATTATTGCTTAAAAACGCATTTGTTAAATAACAAATTTTTTTCACCACTTATTATGAAAATTAAGGAACTATTTTTTTTAATCATTATTTATCTTGATCTTTGATATTAAAAAAAAAAAAAGATTATTATTTAAATTTTCATTGTTTATTTAATAAACAATTTGTTACAAACAAATTAATTATTTCTTTGTATTTTTTTTCTTTTTCTACTTAAAGAAACAAAAACAACCACGTATTATTTTTTGAAAAAAAAAAAAAAATTATATTTTTTATTGAACTTTCAATTTTCTGTTAACTTTAATTTCGTCACTCTGACCTGGTTTTTTATGTTTAATTTTATTATAACTTTTTAACTAATGAAGATACAAAGAAAAAATTTACACATGCCATTCCGAATCGAATGACACCTCAATCATAATTTTCGAAGAAGGCGCAAAAATTTTGACCTAAAAGGCACTTGTTGACTAGACTAATAATTTTATATACAACAACAACCACATGTCAATATAATATCTTATCAAGAATAATATCTACTTACTTTTTTTAATTCTTTGTAGAGCTTGGCGTCGGCTTGTTTTCGGTACCTACTAGGTCGAGTTTAAGGCATATCTAAACTATATATTATCAAAGGCTATAATACAGTTTTACATAGTATATAGTGTGCTTACGAGCTATGTACATGACTACTCAAATGTAATTGTGTTTTTTCTTCTAATTATATATACAGAGTAGGTAACAAGTCCCTAGATTAAACAATTGTTTTGTAAGTTTTTGGAAATAAATGTATTTGCATTTACCTTGTGTTTTTATTTGTTAAAATATTTCATGCCATGGATACAAAGTCCTTCAGTCATAATATTAAATAAATATACATTAAATAGCGTCATATAAGTCACAGTCAAGGAAAGTAAGTCACGGTCAAGGCAAACTCATGCTCCTGTAAAGTGGTAGAAGCTTCTATGGTGTTTTGGAAACGACACGAAAAGATATGTTCCGCACAATGACTGTTTTAATTACTTACATCAATGGTTTTCCCGCGTTATATCACTTGTCCACACTCGAGCACGTTTACGAGCACTTAATAAATAATAATACCATATTATTATACATTAACGCTAGAAAACACACAAGTTTAGGAAAATAATACAATGAGACGACATATTTTTTCACGTTGGCGCCAAAACTTTGTAGGGGTAGAACTCTTTTGCAGGGGTCCGCCTGGGGAAGTACCTCACCTTTGCCAGTTATTCAACCGCCATGCAGTAGTGTGCAAACACTACTGTGTTTCGGATTGAAGGGCAATGTTTCCAGCGAAATTACAGGGCACACAGAGATTTGACATCTTATATCTCGGGGTGACGAGCGCATTGCCATCCAGGGTTTTGAACTGTTGAAGTTTAAAATTCTGAGTGGCGTTGAGCTGTTATGGGCAAGCGTGAAGAGCCATCAGGCGAGCGACTTCGCTCGTCTCGTCACCTAGTTTAAAAAAAAAAAACATTTGCCATAAGGTGGTTCTAGTGTAGCAAATTGAAAAAAAAGGAATCTTTTTTTAAAAACTTTGAAGAAAATAAATAAATACCTGGTACTACTGTTTTTAGGGTTCCGTACTCAAAAGTTGTAAACGGAATGCTATTATTAAGCCTACGCTGTCTGTCCGTCTGTCATACCTTTAAACGGCTGTATCTTTGGGACCGTAATATATAGCCAATTGAAATTTTCACAGAATATGCAAAGTTACGGCGGATTAACTAAGAAATGATAAAAAGTAAAAACGAAAGGGTCCCAATGTAAGAAACGTATATTTTACCTCATTTTTCTATTTGCTGTAATGTAAAAATGGTAATACGTACAAGCGTCAAACTCGACATGATTAATTATAGTACACGCTCTAAGTTAAAGATATTACCTTCGACCAAAATAAAATGAATGGACGGGCCCAGTAGAAGAGCATTTTTGAAGATTACAAAATGAGCGCCAGCTCTCATTTCGTTTCAGTCGGTCTCTAGCCGTAGGAAGTGAAACACGAGTCTATTGTTACGCGATAACGAAACATCTGACAAAATTATGAATTCGTATGCTTTACCGAAGTGTAAATACACAAATAAAACCGATATCTATTTTTTGTAACATATATACTGTACATTTTTATAATTAGGTGTTGAAGTATATGTCCGACGGTTTTGACTCGTTTTTACTGATCAAGTTCAATGGTTAGGGCCCGTCCATTCTTTTATTTTGGTCGAAGGATATTACTATACGATATAAAGAGTACTAGTATAAATAATCAAATAATTATATTTTCTTATAATGTATCCGAATTATTACAAAATTAATTAAACTTATTTAAATTAAGCTAGATGTTTAACCGTTAACCGTTATACTTTATTCTTTATATTATAAGAAAATAAAGTATAACAACAAATAGCCAAGTGCGAGTCGGTGCCAGATTTCTGTTCACCACCGGTTATTGTAGGTATGATCAACAAACTTAAGCATCGTCAGGCGTGGTCGGTACTTAGTGACTTTTTTTAGGGTTCCGTACCCAAAGGGTAAAACGGGACCCTATTACTAAGGCTCCGCTGTCCGTCCGTCTATCCGTCTGTCACCAAGCTGTATCTCATGAAACGTGACAGACAGTTGAAATTTTCACAGATGTATTTCCGTTGCCGCTATAACGACAAATACTAAAAAACAGTATAAAATAAATATTTAAGAGGGCTCCCATACAACCGACATTTTTTTGCCGTTTTTATAGATAACGGCACGGAACCCTTCGTGCGCGAGTCCGACTCGCCAGTTATTTTTTTACTTCAGTAGCTAACAAGTTATGCGGTAGTTCGGAACCCTCAGTCCGACTCGCAGTTGACCGATTTTTTAACCTTTAATAGAAATACTTCAAATGCTTAATACATAGGTTTATAAACATATATAACACACCTATATGTGTGGTTTTAGGTGTTCTGTTAAATCAAACCGGTCTGGTTAGCAGCTCGATACCTAATTTTTTTCCAAAGCACGACCACATTTCTCTCCATAACTGAACCATGTCAAGAGCTACGGTATAGCATGAATTCCACAATGTAGTACGTGCCCGGTTTTTTTTGATTATTACAAAATAGGCTTGCGCTTGGCCGCCAACTCGCCTGATGTTAAGCCATGATGCGGCCTACGTTGGATCACGCTTGCCTAGAAGAAACCGATTCACTCTTGACTTGAAGACACCCAGATTGTAACTATCGGGGAACACCCATTCAGGCAGTGCATTTCACAAACTAGCAGTTCCAGCGAATCCATCAGGCGAATCCATCAGGCCATCAGGCGAGCGACTTCGCTCGTCTCGTCACTCAGTATGATAAAATATAAAAAAAAGTTCGGTTATAGTTGTCGGAGCTATTAGTGGTATTATACACGGTAACATTTGTCGTAGCGTCGGCTTGTAGATTGATTTTTTTTTCTGTCCTTTAGGTATATCAGTCATCAAGATCAACACTACTCCAGTGCGAAAAAACATTGACTTCAAAGTAATCGGAGAGAAGTTGTTTCAATGTCTTAAGTGTTCCTTAAAGCCGGCGACTGAACATTCCATAAAATGGCATATCCGAAAGTGTCACATTAAAACTCCTAAATTCAAATGCCCAACTTGCTTCAAACGCTTTTGGGTTCTGAAGCCTCTTGTTAAACATAAGTTAGAAGAACATAACATAGACAATAGGTTTAAATGTAACGCTTGTGACAAAACTTTTTTCACAAAATGTGGATTAATGGACCATATAAGTCATTTTCACATGTTAGGGGAAAAAATAAAATGTAAGGAATGTGATTATGAATCATACTCCACAAAGCGCTTAGCCGACCACCAAATAAATCATACGACTGAAAAGAATCATCAATGTAAGTACTGTAAAAAGATCTTTAAGAGAAAGAAGACGATGCAATTACATGAGAGGATACACACGGGTGATAGGAGGAAGGTGTGTACCGAATGTGGACAAGCATTCGTGCAGAGAGCCAGCTTGAAGTATCACATGATCAAACATCACCCTGGAGTCGACTTTTGATCAAATTTGATTAGTCTATGACCTACAATTGCAGTGGGCAGTGTTGCAGTCCTCCAGCGTTGTCATATCGACTATAGGTATATCGATGTGCTGAAGTGTTTGTATAGAAACGCGACCATATCGATCCGATTACAGGACGAGAACATGGAACCAATCCAATTGCAGAAAGGCGTGAGACAGGGATGTTATATCTCCGAAACTGTTCACTAACGCATTGGAGGACGTTTTCAAGCTCTTGGACTGGAACGGGTTCGGCGTCAACATCAGTGGCGAATAAATCACTCACCTTCGTTTTGCCGATGATATACTTAGTCATCATGGCAGAGTCGCTGGATAACCTCAACACGATGCTCGGCGACCTCAGTTGCCTTTCCCAACAGGTGGGTCTTAAAATGAACATGGACAAGACAAAAGTCATGTCCAATGTCCATGTTGTACCCGGACCGGTAATCGTTGGTAACGATAATCTCGAAGTTGTTGACCATTACACCTATCTTGGACAGATTGTTCAGTTAGGTAAGTCCAACTTAGGCAAAGAGGTCGCCCGAAGAATCAAACTCGGATGGGCAGCGTTCGGGAAATTGTGTGACATCTTCTCGTCCAAGATACCACAGTGCCTAAAGGCAAAGGTCTTTGACCAGTGTGTTTTGCCAGTGATGACATATGGTACTGAGACGGGTCCTTAATTGTTGGTCTTTTGGAAAAACTCAGAGTCACACAACGGGCAATGGAGATAGCTATGCTCGGAGTTTCTTTGTGCGATAAAATCCGGAACGTAGATACTCGCCAAAGAACCAGAGTCACCGACATAGCTATTAAAATCTGCAAGTTGAAGTGGCAATGGGCAGGCCACATCGCTTGAAGAACTGATGACCGATGGGGAAGAAAGTTTATTGAGTGGAGACCGCGAACTGGAAGACGCAGCGTAGGTAGGCCTCCCACTAGATGGACCGACGACATTGTGAGAGTTGCGGGCATCCAGTGGATGCAGGATGTCGTTCAGTGTGGAGGTTAAAGGGGGAGGCCTATGTTCAGCAGTGGATGTCTTCAGGTTGATGATGATGATCAAGAAGACAACCCTAACGTTACACGTGACGCGTCAGGAGAGGTAGAGCTACGTGATAGAAAGGAAGCGGGAGATCTAGGTGAATATATGAGGCGGGGCTAGCGCTGTTCAAGTAGAATTGCTACTTTATTGCCTCATAGATAGAGTCCTTATTTATTTAAATTTCTTTGCGGAGTGAACTGGTGACCTTGGCTATAGGCTAACCAATCTAAGTATTTTATATCCTATGGGAGAGTTATTTGTCTGCCGAAACATAGGTTTAAAACCTAGTTCGACAGTAACCACTCAAATATTACTTAGCAACCACGTAGTCTAATATTCGCTCATATTAATTAATTTCAGTGTAATTGTTTACTAGTGATTAAAAGATTATGGTAATAACTTTCTGTGTGTATTATGTATTCTGTGCTTCCTATTGGTATTATTAAAGGTAAATTTAAACCAAATTATGTGTTTTATTTAGCATTTTTGATATACCTAGTAGAAGTAATTTGGTCTAAATATTTTCGCATTCACTTCGCTCGCGGTTTTCTTCTCATGAAAAGAATTAAATACTACTCCCAGTAGGTACATACTGCGATCAGGGGCCTTACGCCTACCTGTTATAAACGATTCGAATAAGGTGATTGCGAAAAGTTCCGCGACCGACCGTATCTCGGCGCGTTAAAATTCGCGTTCGCGTGATTTTGCAAACTCCGTGTATTCGAGCCCGCGGCATAGAATACTATATACAACACGCGGTTAGAGTTGGGCATAAGGCCCCAGGACTCGCCATGTTATAACGACTGTTTTCCTCATTGAAGAAATAAATCACATTATTTGCCTCAAGAATCAAATTTAGATTTTTCACAGTCTAGTTTTTTCATTTTTCATTTCATTCGCACATTTTTAAGAAAAATACCTTAATGCATCACGAAGGATCATGGTCTTCCTCCTCATTACACCGGTGTGTAATGCGGCGTAACTAACGAGTAAATCTTCAGCACCCGTCACACAAAATCATAGCCACATAGGGCCTTACTTAAAAACGTTACTCAAGTTGATCTATGTTTTAAAATGCTCTCTCAACTTCTCGCTGACGGCAATCGTCACACGTGAAAACAAGACGGAGCATATTTAAGCGTATGTCAACTTGAGTAACGTTTTTAAGTAAGGCCCCTAAGTTTTACTTTAAACGTTATACTTTGCCCAAAAATTAAGGCTCGCTTCGCTCGCGCATTTCTGCTTGACTTCGTTGTTTTTTATTATCAAGACCCTTCTATTTTCCACTTATTCAAATTCATTCCATTGGCCTGGTTTGGCAGAAACCTATATTAAAATAAGTGCCACTAAAAACTTTACTCTTTTTCTGTCTTTTAGGCCTTTCTGTCATCAAGGTCAAGATTGGAGTGCGTGCGCGAAGAGGCGTTGATTACAAGCTGATCGAAGACGAGTTCCAATGTGTCAGATGCCCCGTAGTAGGCAAGACTTACAAAGCTATCACAAGCCATATCAAGGGTGATCACTTCAACACAGCAAAATATAAATGCCCAACTTGCTATGAACTCTTTTGGTCACTGGGTCAACTAGTTAGACATAAACTAGACGAGCACAACATAGACCAAAGGCTCAAATGCAATGCTTGTGACAGAGTTTACTTTGAAAGCCAAGCTTTAAGGACCCATGTAGAAGCATTTCATATGATAGGCGAGAAGCTGAAATGTAAAGAATGTCGTTTTGAAACTTACAACAAAGTGAGTTTTCACAAGCACAAGATAATGCATTCTACTGAGAAGAATCACAAATGTCAATACTGTCAAAAGGCGTTTAAGAGACGAACTACGATGTTGCAGCACGAGAGGATCCATACGGGAGATAAGAGGCAGGTGTGTGCGCAGTGCGGTCAGGCGTTCGTGGAGAGAACCAGCTTGAAATATCACATGACGAGACTTCATCCGGAGGTCGCCTTCTAGTTCAATTCATCTGTTTTACTACATGTTATAGTGAAAGTTCTCATGTATAAGGAAAACGACTACCGTTCTATTTTAAATTGATAATGCGGTACGAACCGGGCAAACTTTACAGTACGTACCGCGATAGCCCTCGTCAAAATAGTCTAATTTTTTACCATTGAAAATGGTTATATCGTATCAGATGCAAATCGCCTGAGACGTATTTTAGGCCATAGCTCCGACGATTTTGGGAGGATCGAGATAGGAATAGTACCAAGAGTGGAGGAATTTATCAAAACACGCGTGAGCGCTTGAACTATGAAAATCGGCTGGTACCTTTTTTTTTATTTAAAAAAATCAAGAGTCGGGTATTTGTTTACAAAATTGTTAATAATTTCGGGAAAAAACCGACTTAAGAATAAATTAAGAAAAGGGTCCTATGGTATTAGTTTGGCTACAAAATGGCGAAAATATTTTGAAAATTGGTTAATAATTCTGACCTGTGTGGTCCCTTTAGATTTGGTATTGTAGAAAAAAGGGTATTTCCGTATATAAAAAAATAGACGAACATAGAACCTCCTCCTTTTTAGAAGCCGGATAAAAAGTGATGTAGCTTCTATGATTACTGACCGATCGTCATGGTATTTATTGGTGTTAAAAGATGTAAGAAGTATTTATTTTTTAATAAATAGAGCTGCAAACAAGCTGCGGTCCGCCTGGTGGTGGCAGAATCCGCCGCCTATGGACACCTGCAGCACTAGCGGTGTTGACGGTGCTTTGCCAGCCCGGAGAGGTAGTTGTAGACAGCCTTTTTGAAACGCTTCATGTTGAAGCTCGGGGGAAGGATATTCCACACCTTGCAGGTGTACTGGAAAAATCAGACGGTATGGGATTTGCAATTCTTTCCAGTCAACATTTTCTGCCAAAAAACGTGATATATGACGTGATTTTAGGGCATTTTTTTCAAATTCACGTCTTATGGAAATAAATGACGTCAAAAATCACTTTGTTTAATCTTCTTTGTCAACACTTGCTTAAAAATGACGTCACATACCACGTCGAAACGACGTGAACACGTGAAGCATGACGTCTGGGGCCTTACCCCTAGCTTCACTTTTGCGAGCCATTTTTTAGTAGGTACCTGATAGGTACCTAAAATTAACCAACTCATATAAGCTGCATCGTTTAAAAGCGTCTAACTTGAATGAACGAAAATCAGTTTAACTATGCGTGTGTGCGTGAAAATAGCAAAGCTTGGCGGCTATCAAATAACTACCGCTTTTCGTAGGTACCGTTTAGACAAATAACACCTATGCGGGTCAACTTTTCGAGCTAGGGGTAAGGACCCTGGAGTGACCTGATTCGACGTCTAAAATTCCCAAAATTCACGTCAATAATGACGTAACCATGTTGAATGAAACCTAGAGAAAATAATAAATTTATTATATTCTCTAGGTTTCATTATTGATCTTAGTATTCTTACATTTGAATGTTCATGAAATTAATGTCATTGTAGGTGTAATTTTTTATACCTTGTTAAGTATTTTAACTAAAGTTATTTAAAACGAGGTTTGTAGTTTTCTTCAACAAATATTCTCACCCTGAAAAAGGAAACTCAGTCGCGCGTGACTATTATTTTCTAAATATTAAAGGGAATATAAGAAACGTTACTCCACAAATAAACAATTTTTGAAGTAAATAGACTGGATTAGTCTATTTTCACACAACATACTTACATAAACAGCAGACTGAAATACGGTTTGTGTTCGCGCAACTTTTCCCATCGCCTAAACAGAATCGAGCGACATGGCCTTTGTAGCTTTTGCCAGCCCAGTGAGCGAAAAAACAACCTGATAGATGTTGACATATATTATTTCCTGACAGATGTCACCCATCATGCATGGCCAAGGAGAATGTGGAGTTTTGGCGCCACCGTGAAAAAACGTCGCTTTATTGTCCTACACTCTTAGTGCTTAGTGTATTTTCGAGTGTTAGTGCGTAATAATGGTGGCTTAGTAAGTGTTCGCAGATGTGCGCGAGTGTAGGCAGTGATATGAAGAGGCGAAACATGTATTTTCGTGTTGTTTTCAAAGCTCCATAGATTCATCTTGTTAGGTCTGTACCACTTTACTAGGGCATGACTTTGATTTGACCGTGACTTTGTTTGAATATGACCTGTGACCATCCTGTGACTGATTTGTTTGAAGACATTTCATCAAGCTTGATAATATGTAATACATACTTGAAACTGGTAAATGCACCAGAAGTGCAACGTCAAAAAATCGTCTCAAGCGACAAGAAAAAAAAATGACAGATGACAGCAATGTCAGCAAATCAACAAAAAAAATACCAAAGAGAATACAATAGAAGAAGAGACGGGACACCATAGACAAAAAAAGTTTGCCAAACGTCAAGTCGGAGCGAGATTTTATGTCAATAATTATACACGATTTAATGTCAGGTTTAATAGGGATGTGCCACCTCCTATCCAAAATGTATCGATATCGATTTCATACCTACTACATATGGAATCCAATATTATTTATTACAGAACCTTGCGCCACTGGTTTTGTTTTAGTGGTGCAAAACAAAATCTGTGCCACAACATTCAGTATATTGTGATTTTTGTAAGTACAATAAAAACACAGACTAAAATGTTGTATTTTATTTATTATCATCTTCATCATTTTCGTATAGCTACAGTAGTAAAAACATAATTGTGCACCTGACGCCGGACGCAACGCCGACAGACTGAGTTGTGTAGCGCACATGCTACCGCTCGGCCACCATCGATTTATAATACGGTCAATCAGTTCTGGTCGTCACGGCGGTAATTAATTGTAGGATGAAACGACCTGAAATAGATATTGTTATTATGATTTTTTAAAGTTACGTGAAAATGTGTTCTTTTTCACGAAAAAAGTCCCGCACAATTTCAAAAGCTTGGACTTCAAAACTAGATGATTAATTTAATTAATTAATTAACTAAATGATTAATTAATTTTTAATTTGTCATCTGACAATGGCTTAGCACAACAATGGTCTTATTGATGGAACTGCAGATTTCTTCAACTGTTTTTTTCTTTTGTAGTCCTTATCTTCAAAATGCTTTCCACATACAAATTTATTTTGGTGAAGACTTTCGATCGGTATATGCGCTAAATCTTCGTGAACCGACATTTTCACCAATTTCTTAACGCTAAAAAATAAGAGTATCGTTATCGATATTTTATAAATATATCGTTACGTTGCACCACACTATTTTCAGAATCAAAATAGATAATGATGATTTTTAGATATTTTGGCTCAAAAGAAGTATATGGGACTCATAATTTAACTAATGATAACATACCGATCTTCATCCAAAGGATATCTCGCCATAAAATCACGTTTTGTGCCGTTTTTTCGTGCTGTTTTGAGGCCGCATATTTCGCACTTCGTTTGGCTCAGATACTTTTTCGGAGGCATTGCACACACCAAAACATACACTAGTAATATAAACCCCTTTTCAATAAGTATCTCTTTTAGTAAAGTTGTAGAGAAGTAAACAAAATCCTAAATAATTCACTCAGGAAAAAATACAAAACACGGGAGAATTCGGGACTGATTGACAATCAAGGAAAGAACGAGAACCGTTGAGGAAGTGAGTGAAAGAGCATTCTTTACCACACATTGGCCACAGATATGCAATACATTTTCGCCTCGTTTCATACTCGTTTTTTTCTTCTAAGTCGCGACAGACTGAAAAATACAATAAACAAATACTGTGAAACAAATTTAAAAAATCAACAAAATTGGGAAACAGAAATATTAAGTCTTACTATTGAAGAAATCAGTTAGTCGTCATTCTTGGTCGGCGCCGGCGACCGGCGTAGTAATGAATGATGATTACAAAATATCTACAAAACCATCAAAGCTCGAGAACGACCTGTGCAGATGTTGTCACTCCGAGGGCTCGTTTAAAAGCTTGTATACTCCTTACTTCTGGTTAAATATCGAACAAGTGGTTTACGATAATGTGTTACGAGAATGCTTCAACGTTGAGGTCAGTAAAAACTCCATAGACAGTAAATAAGTAATATTTATGACTGAATAAAAAAAAATATTTCACTTTACTATTACCAGCCTGTGTTCATCGTAGTCAACTGACTAGGGGATACATAAACGTAATCGCCGGGTTTTTGGTCGAACGTCATCGCCGTGTCACCATTGGAAAAAATTTCTCCGGTTATATTTTTCTATTTAAATCCATTTATCATAGTTAATTGACCAGTTTTCCTAGTAAATAGCTATCATTTAATTTTTAGTTTCATTTCTAGTATAATTAGCATCATTGTAGTTGATTTTTGATCAACTACATCTTCTTCATCATCTTCTGATCTTGATTTTTGTCAGTAGCCCCTTTTCTAAGACATTAGTATGACCGACGAAGAGCCTCCTGATCCTGGCGGTGGAATAATGGCGTCCGATTATAATATTCCTCCCTCTCCTGGTGCTTTTACAGCAATATCCACGTCAGAGGATCTCCAAAAAACTCATAAACGCTCTAAGCGTAGAGCTTTGAAACGGGATGTAAGAGCATGTTCTCCCATTGACTCTTCTGGTGAAGAATTTAAAATTGCTGATGACGTAATTCTTACTTCAGGACAAAACACACCCCCAAATTATTTTTCGACTATGAGCAGTGAGCTTCCCCTTGCCACTCTTCCAACCCCCGTATCTGCGTCTCTGCCCTTAGGTCAGAAGACAATTGCTTCAACAAGTTCCTCCTCATTTTTGCCCCCGGGCCAAAAAATCGCTCCAACTCCGGTTGCACGTCAGTGCTATGTTTCATCCGATCGTGGGCCGTATGTTATTCACGTACAAAAAATCGAGGTTGTATCTTCTGTTAGCACTTCTTTGCACCCTGTTACTTTCGGGCGATTCCTTTTTGAGCGCTCGAGAGAATTTGTAGGCATTGTTGATGGATCAATTAAAAGCGTGGGCCGAAATAGAATCTCGCTGTGTTTCCACTCATTTAAGGCCGCTAATGCCTTCATAGACTCGAGCTCCCTCGCTAATAAGGGGTATAAAGCATTTATTCCCTCATATAATGTAACTCGTCTGGGTCTGGTACGGGGCATCCCCGTCGATTTATCCGACGAAGAAATAATAAAGGAAGTACGGGTGCCCCAAGAGTGCGGCCCGATAATCAAAGTTCGTAGATTGAACTTCAAATTGGTGATTGATGGGTCAGTGTCATGGAAACCTTCTCAAACGGTTGTTTTAACTTTTGATGGCCAACTCCTACCCCCAAGAGTTTTTTTGTGCTATAACTCTTTTCAAGTGGAGCAGTACGTTTTACCTACTATCCAGTGTTTTTCTTGTTGTAGGTACGGACATACCAAGATCCAATGCAGGTCGAAGCCAGTATGCTTCAAATGCTCTTTAGCCCACACTGGAGACTCGTGCAATGTAGATGCGGAGGGCGCCAAATGTGTTTGGTGCCGTGGTAGTCACTTCGCAACCAATAAAATCTGCCCCGAAATGTCTCGCCAGATTTCTATTAAAAAAACAATGTCGCAAAATGTTTTATCATACGCAGAGGCATCGAAACTTCACCCCTCATCAAGAATTACTTATGCAGAAGTGACTTCTTCTTCTTTGGCACCTTCTCCTCCTTTTCCCTCTCAGCTTTCGGGTTCAACTAATCACGTTACTGTGGAGCCTGCCAGAGTGCACTACAGGGGTAAAAAAAACAGGCCTGTTGGTTCAACTTCTCCCTCTTCTGGCTATGACCATTTGGCTCACTCAAACATTGTTAGGGGTGACTTTGCGGAAGCCGCTCCTAATGGATGTGCCCTTAACCCTAATAAAACCCCCGAGTCTCCATCTGTTCAATCGGTTATCTCTGAACTTCTCAAACTTTTAAATCTTTTGTCCTCTCTTCTCAACCCTCCCCGTGCTCATCACTCCCCTTCCCATCCTTTACCGTCCAACGCTGCATTTAACTTAAATTCACTCATTTCCCTTCTATCTAATGGATCTCAAGTTCCTTCAATGGAATAGTAGATCTCTATATAATAAATTATCTGATCTTATATATTTAGTTAATAAATATAATATTACTGCCTTGTCTATTTCTGAGACATGGTTAAAGTCTGGTTCTCATTTTAGAGTTTCTGGCTTTGATGTCATCAGAAGTGACAGACAAGATGGTTTTGGAGGTGTTGCCCTCCTGATAAAAAATAATATTCCTTTCTCTCCTATTATTATTCCTGTTCATAGTGGTTTTCAAGCAATTGCTGTGCGTGTCAAGAATTATTCTGTTGTCTCACTTTATATTCCTGACCCTTCTAAGTTAATTCTTCGTAAATTAGTTTCGGTTTTGAGTTCTCTACCAAAGCCGCTTTTGGTCCTTGGTGATCTGAATTGTCATCATTCTGTATGGGGTTGTGGTAAGTCCGATGAATGTGGTGAGTTTTTGTTGGACTCTCTTGATACTCTTAATCTCTGCATTCTTAATGATGGCTCCCCTACTAGAAGGACTCGTCCTCATGAACTTCGCAGTGCTGTTGATCTTTCATTATGTTCTCCTGAGCTTGCTTCTCTTCTGTCGTGGCATGTCCTTCCTTCTTCTCATGGCAGTGATCATTTTCCTATTCTTCTTGAATTTCCTCAACGTAATTCTAGTCGTGTTTCTGGTAATCCTCCTCTTCTTAAATATATTTTAAATTATAATGATTGTCCTAACTGGGAAAAATTTCACGACCTCTCTGTTTCTGTTTCTGCTAATTTACCTCCTGTTAATTCTTTTAATATCTCTTCCTCCTCTGATAATCTGGTCCGTATGCTCCATGAGTGTGCTAGCCAATCGTTCCCTGTTAAAAAGCCTTCGTCTGGAAAATTGCCTCCTCCTCCGTGGTGGGATAAGGACTGCAGTAAAGCTATTAAAGCCCGTAAGGTGGCTGAAGCTAATTTCCGCCGCTCTATGACTCTAGAGAACTTCTCTGAAGTAAATAGGTCCATTGCTAGTTCTAAGCGCCTTTTCCGCTTGAAGAAGCTGGATAGTTGGAGGGCTTATTGCTCTAGCTTAAGTCCTAGCACTCCTGCTTCAGTTATTTGGTCGAAAATTCGCCGATATAGACGCTCCTGGTGTCCTCCTCTTCGTTGCTGTAGCCCTTCTCAGTCTTGGGCTGAGGCATTTATGGATAAGTTAGCTCCTCAGTATTGTCCACTCCCTTCGGAATTACCCTCCTTAACTGTTACTTCGTCAAACGATCCCCTAGATCAGCCATTCTCATTAATTGAATTGAAAAATATATTAAAGTCCGTCAAAGATTCTGCTCCTGGTATGGATGGCATACCTTATTCATTTTTCACGAAGGCGAGTGACACTTTACTTCTCTTTTTCTTATCTTTGGTTAACTCTATTTTTGAGTCTGGTTTTGTTCCCGCTAGTTGGAAATCTCAGTATATTATCCCAATTCTTAAACCCGATAAGGACCCGGAGGATCATAATTCGTATCGTCCTATTGCTCTTTCTTCTGTCCTGGCGAAACTTGCTGAGCGCCTGATCAAGAACCGCCTTGAATGGTTTCTTGAAAGTAAGGGCCTTTTTGCCAAATCTCAGTATGGTTTTAGAAAAGGCAAGAGCACTATGGATAGCCTAAGTGTTTTTACAACTGATATTAGACTTGCCTTTACTCGAAATGAATCAGTTATTGGTGCTTTTCTAGATATTTCTGCCGCTTATGACTCCGTCCAGCTTTCTATTCTCGGAAATAAACTTTCTTTGTTGAAGGTTCCTCCTAAGTTATGTAATTTTGTCATGAATCTTCTAACTGAAAGGTATATTTATCTTCGTTGCAGTGATTCTTCAATTTCTCCTCACAGAATCATTTGGCGTGGTCTTCCTCAGGGGTCTGTTCTTAGTCCTCCTCTATATAATGTGTATACTTTTGATTTAGAGGTATCTATTGGTCTCTGCCGTATTCTTCAATATGCGGATGATATCCTTTTATATACTTCTCACCATAAAATTGACATTGCCAGTCACTGTATTTCTCAATCCCTTCAGTGCTTAAACTCGTGGCTACATTTAAATGGTCTAGATCTTTCACCATCAAAAAGTAACATTGTTCTCTTTTCTCGAAAGCGCAATCCCCCTGAAATAGATATCTTAGTTAAAGGTTCCAGGATTCCAGTTAAGGAGTCAGTGAAATTTCTTGGCCTTATTTTGGACAATAAGCTTAGTGGAAAGTTGCATTGTGATTCTATTGCTGATCGGTGTCGGAAAAATATTAACATTCTAAGGTGTTTATCAGGTGTTTGGTGGGGTTCTCATCCTTTTACACTGAAACTTTTGTATAACGCCATTATTCGTAGCATTTTAGATTATGGCTCCTTCTTGCTGGAGCCAGCTAACAAGGGTGGTATCAAGAAACTGGATTTGATTCAATCGAAAGCCCTTCGCATTGTTTCTGGTGCTATGCTATCCTCTCCTATCAATGCACTTCAGGTTGAATGTGTTGATGCTCCCCTTCATCTTCGCCGTCAGTTTCTATCTAATAGGTTTTTTTTTCGCTGTGTGCAGTTTTCTAATCATCCTCTTGTCCCTAAACTTCAGCTTCTCCATAGTTTCTCGTTTTCTTCTCGGTTTTGGCTCCATAAGCAGCTTCCTCTTCTAGTGAAGAGTTTTGTTACCTATAAGTCTTTAAAAGATCCTGTTCTCCGTTCTCATTTGCTTCCTCTTTTCTCGTTTAGTTATGATGTCATTGTCTCTCGTCCAAATGTAATTTTAGACTTTGACATTTGTGCTGGTGATCCCCATGCTGATGAATATTTCCGTGATCTTCTGCGGAGGGATTGGCATGGGTGGCACTATATCTTTACTGATGCTTCAAAACTCTCCCCTATGGGCTGTGTTGGTTGTGGTATCTTCCATGAACAATTTAACATTGTACAAAAGGTTAAGTTTCCCCCTGAAACCTCAGTTTTCTCGGGTGAGTGCTGGGCGCTCCTTGAATCTATTCGATATATTCTTATTTTCAATCTCCGCCGTTCTCTCGTCTTTACTGACTGTCGGAGTGCCCTTCAGTCTCTTCTTTCAAACCCTTTTTCCCCCAATTCCCACAACTCTATTCTTTTTCTCCTTAAGGAATCCTTATCTATCTGCAATTCCAAAGGTCTAGAAGTTGTTTTTGTTTGGATTCCTGGTCATGCTGGTATCTCTGGAAATGAACGGGCTGACAGAGTGGCAAAGGATGCCGTTGTCTGCGGAGACAAAATTCCCTTCTGTATCTTTCCCCATGATCTTGCATCCCTGCCTAAGTCTCTTTTACTTAAGTCATGGTCATTCTGCTGGCGTGGCTCTGCCAGGTCTAGGGGTTCCGCTTATGCGGCTCTCCAGCCCGTAATCCCTCGGAGGCCGTGGTTTGCCAGAATGCACTTTAGTAAAAAAATTACAAGTTGCATAATTCGAATGAGGTTGGGACACTGTTGTGTTCCCACATATTTTAAAAAGTTACGTATCAGGGACTCTTCTTTGTGTGAGTGTGGCCTTGATGACGGCCACCTCAATCATATTTTCTTCTCCTGTCCGCTGCTTGATCACTCAGCTTTTTTTCTTTCTCTTAGTCTTGTAGTTCCTTTTCCGACTTCTATGTCTGTTCTTCTCTCATCAAATGATATTTCCATTTTCCGTATTATAAGTAATTTTCTTTCTGACAATAATGTTAGTGTATAAAGTGCTTTATAGTGTATTTTTGTGTTTGTAAGTATTTATATGTATTGTATTACTTATTTATTTTGTTTTAGGATTGCTGGTCATATTTTGTTTTATTTTAAATCGCGTTCGTTTTTTGTTAACGTGACGTTGGCCAAAGTGCCCTAAATGTGGGCGATAGCCATTAATTAAAAAAAAATAAAAAAAAAACTGACTAGGGAGCACGGGTAAAGTTTGCGTCTTTCTTGAAAATTCAAACTTTTGTCAACCAGTTAACCACTTCGACCAAAATAAAATGAATGGACGGGCCCTAACCATTGAACTAGATCAGTAAAAACAAGTCAAAATCGTCGGACATATACTTCAACACCTAATTATAAAAATGTACAGTATATTTGTTACAAAAAATAGATATCGGTTTTATTTGTGTATTTACACTTCGGTAAAGCATACGAATTCATAATTTTGTCAGATGTTTCGTTATCGCGTATCAATAGACTCGTGTTTCACTTCCTACGGCTAGAGACCGACTGAAACGAAATGAGAGCTGGCGCTCATTTTGTAATCTTCAAAGATACGCTTCTACTGGGCCCGTCCATTCATTTTATTTTGGTCGAAGGTTAACCACTCATAAAACTGCCGCAAAAAAGATGCTTAAGGGAATCAAATATCTGAAGTTATATGATTATTTACGGGATATTTACCGTGGTAAGGTTGTAGAAGGAATCTAAGATCTGGTTTTAAAAAACTGGGCTATCCAGAATCGGAGCAAAGATATTTGTCAGTAATGACTAAGTAAATCTTTTTGTTAAAAATCTCCAGAATATGTTACAAATGAAACTAATGCTGTTTGAATCATATATTTAGGACGAATAGTAAAACAAAATGTTCAATAGGTGTGGGGTCTAAAACCTCTGTTTTAACCACAGAATAAGGACTAGCAGTCAAGATTATCTCGGTCAAGGTCTCATTAAAAATTTCATAAAAAAATCTTATTGTATTTTTTTCTGGACAACATGATCCTTTACTTATAACTATCACACTTCACACTAATATCATAATGTGAAAGTTTGGATGGATGGATGAATGGATGTTTGTTACTCAATCACGCAGAAAAGGCTGGATGGATTTGGATGAAATTTGAAATAAACAATGCTTACGTCCTAGATTAACACATAGGCTACTTTTCATCATCATCACCGATTTTCATCACCACGCGGGTGAAACTGCATGGCGCAGTTAGTAAATTTATAAGAGCTAAATTTATGAATATAACTAGATGCAATGTAGATTTCATTTTCTATGTATCATTTTCTATTTAAATAATAAATTGTGGTAGTAGATGGATGGATTTGTGTTGTGGTTGTAGGTCAAATTGTTTATTTTCATCAATTATAGAAATGTCTGTATGCTAATTAATTAAATGAATACCATGATGTCCTAACAATGAAAACATGAAATTGTTTTGACAGTTTTTTTTTTACCGTATTTTTGTGATAACATGGTATCATAACTATTGAAATTGTTTGACTGCCCCAGTGGCTCAGTTGGTAGTGAACCTAACTTCTGTGCTTGGGGACGTGAGTTCGATTCCCATCTAGGACAAACATTTGTGTTTGTTCTATGTCTGGGTGTTAATATCTATTTAAGTATGTATTTAAAAATAAATATGTATGTATATCAGTCTCTGGCAGCCATATTACAAGCTTTGCTTAGTTTGGGGTCAGATGACCGTGTGTGCAATAAATTCACAGATATTAATTTTTTTATTTTATTTTGTTTAAGCAGTTTTTTTAAAGGTATTTTTATGCCATCTTAATAGATTTGTACGCCTACTAACTAGGCAAAATGTGATACAAAGTGACTGATATACGCACCTATTATGCATAGGTTTTTAAAATGTGTGTATAATTTACTTGTGTTTTGTGTAAATAATTTTTTTTATTCGGTATTTGGCCTATTTGGCATCTTTTTAAAATATTTGGCCCAAATTTATTTTATTATTGTATTTTTGTGGTGGTACGGAACCCTCAGTGCGTGAGCCAGACTCGCACTTAGCCTATTTTTTTAAATAAAACACCAGTCAACCATTTCAGCTCCTTAAAGTGCGAGAGCCGTCCCAGCAAGTCCTGTCCAAGATATGCTTCACCTGCATCCAGAAGTTGGAGGATGCAGTGACGTTCAAACGACAGATACAGAAATGCGAGAAGCGCTTTCGAGATATCTATTCGGGATATGTAAATAAAGGTATAGTTTTGTAAAATATTTTTCATTGCTCGTACTCGGAAAGTAGGTCTGAAGTTTCCTGAGGAGGGGGTTGAAAGTGATACATGTCAGCCCTAGGGAGAATCACTTTCAACTGACAGTGACAGTTGACAACTGACAGACACTCAAGTTATAAAATAAAAATAAACGAGTTCTATTTTCACATTTGTATTGAACCATGTTCCAACTTTTTTTTTCTCCTCACAGGATTATGGTCCCGCACTTCTCGTGCATTTGCCACATATTTAATTTAGTCAGTTATGTTTTTATTTTTAGTTTCCTTGTATTCGTAATGAAAAGCACAGTGTTTACCTCGGGGTTAAAGACTTATTTAGTCACTTGAACGATTAGCGAAATCTAAATAAGTTACTTTCAACCCTAGGGTAACAATGTACTATTAAGGATCAAGACTTCGTACAAATAGATTGTCGTACATAGTTTGTCTTGTTTCACACCTGAGTCACCGACATTGCTATTAAAATTTGCAAGTTGAAGTGGCATTGGGCAGGCCACTTCGCTCGAGAAACTGATGACCGATGGGGAAGAAAGGTTCTTGAGTGGAGACCATGAACCGAAAGACGCAGCGTAGGTAGGCCTGCCACTACAGTGGATGCAGATGGCAGGATGTCATTTAGTGTTGAGATTAAAGGGGAAGGCATATATTCAGCAGTAAACCACTATATTATTATTTTTTATTTTATGTCAGTAATTAAACAAAATCCACTCGCAAACTTTCCCTCCTATAGTTAGACGAAAAACTACTTTTGTAAATTGGAAGTAAAAAGTTGAGTTTTTCCCAAAATTTGGAGTCGTTATCTACACTAATATTATAAAGAGGAAAGATTTGTACCACAGAAAAGAGAAGGGTATAGAACGGAAGAGAGATGGAACATTTGTTACGAGGCATACGAGTGAACATTAGTATGCACGTCAACGCGTCAAACTCCGCATCGCAGTTGCTAACTGAATTCGAATTCGTATGCTGCTCCATCGGATTTATCCACAATGCCGTCTTGCGCTGTAATTACGTGTGGTAGAGCTAGAATAGATTTTAATTTTTTTTAAAGGAGGTATTTCCTATCACCGGTAAAGTCTATATTGTTGATAATTTTGTGATTTCACCGTGTTTTAATTATAAGCCTTTGACAAACCGTTGACAATGATAGTGGTTACCATAATTTTATCGATATCGATAATTTTTGATATTTCCTACAATACCTACTTTAGGAGTATTTTTGAAGATTAAACTTTATTGTGTTATTATTCATTTGTCTTATTATGTAGATGTAGACAACAACATTATCACACTATTATTATAAATAAGACAGTCTGCGTATTAATATGTTTGTTTTCACTGAATTCTGTAATAAGTGAATGGATTAAAATAAAATTTGGTATGGAGGTAGCTTATATTCTGGATTGACTCATAGATTTTACCCTGAAAAAATAGCAGTTCCTATAGGATAGCGGGCGAAACCACGGGGCGCTGCAAGTCGTCAGTAAATCTATGAATTATTAGACAGACAAAAAGTATTGTTTTTGTCTTTTTGGTCTAATAGTCCTTATCAAAATGAATTCAACGAGTCCAAACACGACGGAGTAATAAGTAAAAGTATGTAGTAGTACTATGGCCTACCTTTCTGGATCCATCATCAGGCCAGTTAAGTACCACCATATTATTTTACAAACATAAAATTTACTTAGTGCAACTGAAACGTGCTTAGAAAAATGGATTACAAATTTTGAATCGGGAAGCTGACAGACATACCAACGATGCAAGTTAAATAAGAGTTTGTAATTTTTTTAAACGACTAGGGCAAGTTTTACCATAAAATATTTTATAAGGTATACAATAAACAGGTTATCGATAAAATCAAAACTGCACACAAAACTGTCCCATCACTAGCTGTGATACCACATTCTAAATTTTATAATATCTTTTTATTTTCAATGGCTTCGCATGGAAGTTGCATTTAACCTTATCAAATAATATTTATTTTTCTACCCATTTAAAATCACATAAAACGAGCTCTAAACATAGCCTAAATCGATATCATGGTCAAAGCATGACCTATTAAGGTCATGGAAACTTATCTAGCTAAGTTTGTGCGGAGTTTTGGGGCAAAACCGAAAATATTTTTTTTTACTTCCTGTTGTTTGCCCACGCTCATGCAAACCTACGAACTTACCTTAATAGTATTAAAAGGATAATAATTCACTAGTATAACACAATCACATGCGTTAATACACAACTTTTGTTAATTAAAATAAACAAAATTGTTGAAAAACTCTTCAACTCAATTTTTTTACCAACCACTTTTCGTGCAGTTTAAGGTAGAACTGTTTTAATAATGACGTACGTTAATTTACGATACGGTCTATATTTCTCTACTAGTATTATAAACCGCACAATAATCGTGCAGTTTTTTTGCACTAGCAACATTTACCAAAATAATTGCACAAAATTCAAGGGGAACTGAACCGTATTGCACCACGAGAAGGTCAATTTTAAACTTTATCAAAATGGCGTTCATAACCTTTTGAAATAATACTAATCTTGACGAATTACTGCATTCCTTCGTATGTAGTTATATTTTGACGTATCGTTTGCATGTGTTCAACTGGCTACAACGGAATTCTTACAAAAATGCCTTGACAGCCCTTCTAATCTAAACGAAAAAAATTCTCACTTCAGTGATTTGTACCTATTTTTGTATGTTTGTATGTTTGTAATGAATAGGCCCCGAAACTACTGAACCGATTTGAAAAATTCTTTCACTGTTGGGAAGCTACACTATCCCCGGGTGACATAGGCTATATTATATTTTGTAGCGAGGCCGAAGGCCGAGCTTACACTCGTGCGAAGCCGGGGCGGACGGCTAGTTTTTAATAAATAATTATTAATATAAAAAATTGACTTCATAAAAAACTCAGAACTGGACCAAATTGAAATGGAACCAAACGCGAAGCACCAGCAGCAGCTTTCAAATAAAAAATAGAATCTTAAAAATCGGAAATCGGAAATTCTGAGGTAACAAACATTAAAAAAAACAGTCGAATTGAGAACCTCCTTCTTTTTGGATTTCGGTTAAAATTCTATAAAAATTTCAACTGGCTATCTATTATGATTCCAAAGATACAGCTGTTCAAAGATAGGATGGACGGACAGACGGACAGGGTAGGCTCAGTAATAGGGTCCCGTCTTTACCCTTTGGGTACGGAACCGAAAAAAAATGTCCTGTTTCAAATGTTCCACAATATTGCATTTCAGATCCGCCTTCTCAAGAGACTGTCAAAGAAGAGACTATGAAAGAAGTGAAATTGGAACCGGAAGGTAGGTTACTATCTCTTGAATGTTTTATGTTGCGCAGGAGTAACGCCCTTATTGTGGAAAGATATTACAGATATACTATAACATAGGAACATAGTCACTCAGGAAGGTGAGAAAGTGTTTTTTGAACTATTATTTATGATAACATACAGATATCTACATACAGATATCAGACAACATACAGATATCATACAGTTATAAAACTCATTACCGCCGTTTTTTACTTTCAGCAGGCCTAGCACTGGCCGTAGACCACAGACTAGGTATAGCTACTACGTAGCCCAGACTTGTAGTTACGATTATTTTCAATGGAAACAATTCAGTCAAATACCTGAGGGGCGGGGTGAGGGGTCACTGAATGATAATTGGCCCATTCAACGTTAGTTCAAAATGTAAACAAAGCATAGTGATGGCGTACCTATGGTATTGGTCGGAAATGACGTTCAGTGGAATCAGTGGGCGTGTTTTTATATCAGTAGTGGTCAACTGATGAAGTGTCTGAACATGTTCGCCCTGCATTAAATGTCTGGTTATAGACAGTCTTTGCCGTGGACAGATTGTCTTTCCATCATTTTTATCCCGTTAGAAACAGACAAACGTACCTATCCATATTCTAGTTCTGTCGCGTCTACTCGTGGATAAAAACTGTGGAACTACAATTTCTCCACGGCCCATGCTAGGCCTGCTGCTTGTAAAAAATGATTTAAAACCATATTTATGAATTACTACGTGAAAAACTAGAAGAGGCTCTTGACATATACTACGGATGGTCACCGCGAGGGGTGTTGAAAATGGGTCACATAGTATGGGTACGTTCCCTAACCCAGCAGCCAAGAAACTCAACAACGAGTCTCCAATACCACAACACCTGGTGAAATGGGGGTAGAACTGTTTAGTCAGCGACCCAAAGGTGCTCCGTTATTTTAAAGAGCTCGGCTGGTTTGTGTAGACTGGCAAGCAAATACACAATACACCCCAAGCGGGATGTCAGTGCAGGGGCCTTACGCACAACTCTAAACGCGGGCCCGAATAGGTGCAGTTTGCAAAATCACGCGAACGCGATCCTTAACGCGCCGAGATACAGTTTGCCGTCGTGCAACTTTTCGCAATCACCTAAACTGAATCGTTTATAACTGGTGGGCGTAAGGCCCCAGTTCTTATCACCTCCACTTTGAATTAGAATTTCAATTAATCCAGCAATGTAATGTTTTCCAGAACAGATTTTATTCGTGATGAGCACCAGGGTGCCTGGTGATGGAAACAATACTGATGATGATGGAAACAATGCAGATAATGATGATGGAAGCATGTTTGGTGGAGACATGGATTTCAAGCCAGATAATGAAGGTACTTGTAAATAATTATCAATACAAAAACAGAATTCATAAAAATGACAGAACTGGACCAAATTGAAATTTCAACTGCTTTCAATTTGATTTAAAATTTGCCATTCTGAAAGTATTTTTTTATGAACAGGGAAATTCTTGCCCATTGCCACTGGCAGAGGGCGCTGTTACCGTCGGTTAAAACCTTAGATTTGGAATGTCAAAGATTAGACCAGGGTAGAAGCCTTTAAAAATAATAAAAAGTGAAAAAAAAATTAGTAGAATGAAACCCATTAGAAAAGGAGGAGGATATTATAAAAATGAAAGGAAAAATAAATTACGGGCGATCTGAGTTCCGGAAGTGGGAGGGGGGGGGGGGGGGGTTAAGGGTAAAAAATGGTTTATCTCGATTTCCGGTAAAACTACAAGTCCTATGAAAAAAAGTTAAATGGCAAAGTTGTAAGTAATAAAAAGATTTAAAACTTCTGTGGATACACTTTTTTCACATAACCTCAAAATTTATTTGAAAAATTCAAAAAACCAAATTTTTGGTTTTTTATTTTTATCTTATACAAAAAATTTGTTTTTTTTCACGAAATTTGGTGAAAACTTACCTTTTTATGTCCCAAATGCGCTGTAATTTATTTGATTAAAAATATTTATTTTTTCACCTTATTTTGAATTAATATCGAAAAAGCACCCTAATTTTCAATCGAAAATTCACCCGTCAAAATATCAGCTTTTTTCAAAAAGTTGGTATGTTTTCTGTTTGTTGAAATCTCTACTTTCCGATGGTGAAAAAAATAATAATCAAAAAAAAAAAATTGACATCTTATATTTCGGGGTAACGAGCGCAGTGCGTTGCCATCCAGGGTTTTGAACTGTTGAAGTTCAAAATTCTGAGCGGCGTTGAGCTGTTATGGGCAAGCGTGAAGAGCCATCAGGCGAGCGACTTCGCTCTTCTCGTCACATAATAGAACTGAACCAAATTGAAGCTTTAAAAGAGCTAATAAAAAAAGAATCATCAAAATCGGTTCACCCAGTTAAAGTTCTGAGGCAACAAACATAAAAAAAAACGAATTGATAACCTCCTCCTTTTTGGAAGTCGGTTAAAAAGAAGGTTGTTTATTTACAGAATACATGACAAAAGAAGTCAACATAGAAGTCGGCATAGAAGAAGAATGTAAAAAGACCAAGAGCACCAAGAGGTCGGCTAACGTCAAAAAGAAAATTAATATGGGGAAAAAAACAAAACCTGGAAAAGATAAAGAATTATTAAACAATATTAAAGGTACTATATAAATATATTATATAGGGAAGAAAGGTTCTTGAGTGGAGACCGCGAACCGGAAGACGCAGCGTAGGTAGGCCTCCCACTAGATGGACCGACGACATTGTGAGAGTCGCGGGCTTACAGTTGATGCAGATGGCAGGTTGTCGTTCAGTGTGGAGGTTAAAGGGGGAGGCCTATGTTCAGCAGTGGACGTCTTCTGGCTGATGATGATACATATATAATACAAGGTTACTTGTTTTGGAGTTTGCTAATCTTGCGTCATCAAGCTCATTGTATGCAAAATGTAGGTTATGCAGAAAGGGTGTATTAAACCGATAGGAGGTCACTGTACTCATTACTGTGAATAACTTTTACAATGGGGCTGACACAGAAAAGAGAAGTAAATAGAACGGAAATGAGAAGGAAAATCTTTCGCCAGGAATTGTGACATAAATAAGAATGAACATTCTCATATTTATCAACGCGTCGAACTCCGCGCCACAGTTTGCTAACTGATTTCGAATGACTGACGTTTCGTTTATATGGGTGCGACTGGCTACAACAAATTTCTTACAAAAATGCCTTTACAGCCTAATTTAATCAAAAAAAAGTTCTTTTCTGTGGGGGCTGACACTGAAATCGCGATCAAAATCTGTTGTTCCATAGAAAAATTGTCTGTCATGGTCAGAAAGATACAGCCGTTAAAAGGTAGGACGGACGGACAGACAGACAGCGTAGGCTTAGTAATACTCAATAATTTATTGCATAATTATTATGAAGTTCACATACAGATGTTAGGTAGCATGTTTAAATTAGGTAATACATAATAATAACCCTGATTGGGTATGGCAATATAGTGCGGAGCGGAACGATTTATTCCATAATTGATTTGTCTTCTAAATACTCGTTTATGCTATAATAACATTTTGCTAGCAACATGTTTTTTAGGGTTTTGTCAAATTTATTTTCATTTTCTATATCCTTTATCTGTACTGGTAGTTTATTATATATTTTGATGGCCATTGGATTTGGGCCGGAGCTATGCGTTGGTAATTTAGATGTCGGTAACATTAATTTATGTTTATAGTTAGACCGTATTCGATAGTTTCGGTTTTCAACTAATTTTCTAAAAAATTGTGGGTACTTTCTAACAAATTTACAATTTTCAAATATATATAGAGAGGCGACAGTTGAAATTTTATATTGAATAAAATATGGTCTATGGAAATTTGGTATACTGATGTCTGGGAGTTTGATATTGGCGAGGATACAATAGAGATATAATAGAGTCCCAGTTACCCTTTGGGTATGGAACCCTGAAAAACCGGCCAAGTGCGAGTCAGGCAAGCGCTTTGAGGTTTCTGTACCACCACAAAATACAATAATTATCAATGTACAAACAACTTCATATTTTTTTATTATGGCTTATTTGTATTCAGTAAAAGAATGATGAGGTCATCCAAGTAAAGAAATTACCAGTTATACTTAGTAACGAACAGAAATTTGTCACCGACTCACACTTGGCCATTTTTTATTATTATTTGTTGTTATACTTTAGAGTGTATACTACAGACCTAAAAATGTTTTTTCCTAAATCTATGGTGTGTACTATAATCATGCCAAGTTTGACGCTTGTACGTATTACCGATTTTACGTTAGAGCAATTGCAAAAATACGTTTCTTGTCATTGACCAAAATAAAAGAATGGACGGGCCCTAACCATTGAACTTGATCAGTAAAAACGAGTCAAAACCGTCGGACATATACTTCAACACCTAATTATAAAAATGTACAGAATATTGCCTGCCTCGGTGGCTCAGTTGGTAGTGATCCTACTTTCTGTGCTTGGGGGTGTGGGTTCGATTCCCATCTAGGACAAACATTTGTGTGATGAACATTTGTGTTTGTTCTATGTCTGGGTGTTAATATCTATTTAAGTATGTATTTAAAAATATATATGTATGTATATCAGTCTCTGGCAGCCATATTACAAGCTTTGCTTAGTTTGGGGTCAGATGACCATGTGTGCAATAATGTCCCAGATATTTATTTATTTATTTATTTTTAACAAAAATAGATATCATTTTTATTTGTGTATTTACACTTCGGTAAAGCATACGAATTCATAATTTTGTCAGATGTTTCGTTATCGCGTAACAATAGACTCGTGTTTCACTTCCTATGGCTAGAGACCGACTGAAACGAAGTGAGCGCTGGCGCTCATTTTGTAATCTTCAAAAATGCGCTTCTACTGGGCCCGTCCATTCATTTTATTTTGGTCGAAGTTTCTTGTATGTTTTGTTTTAACTTTTTGACTATCTTATTATTTCTTAGTTAATCTGCTGTAACATTACATATTCTGTAAAAAAAAATGCTAGTCTATTTACGGTTCTTAAGATACAGTCGTTTTAAGGTAGGACGGACGGACAGACAGACAGCCTAGGCTCAGCGATAGAGTCCCGTTTTTACCTTTTGGATACGGAGGTATATATATCTAGTTACATTGGGTCAACAATGTTTAAAAATCGCTGAATGTGTTCCAGGCTCCATCAAGGCAGTCAAACGCACTGTACTAAAACGCAACATTGACTACAAAGTGACAGAAAACGGATTTGAATGTTCAAAATGTCAATTAACAGTCAATAGTGCACAAAATGTAAGAAACCACATCAGAACTGTACACGAACCCAAACACAAGTGCCCGAGCTGCTCAAACACTTTCAGCACGGACACTTCGTTCACGAAACACAAGTTCGAAGAACACGATATAGACCACAGAGTGAAATGCAATATCTGTGATAACGTTTTCAATTCAGAACTACAGATGAAAAAACATAAAGACACAATTCATAAGCTAGGCGTGAAGCTAAAGTGCATAAATTGCGATTATGAGACATTTAATACGGAAGCTTTTTATCGACATAAATTTAAGCACAAGACTTGTTTCCTGTGTAAGTTTTGTAAGAAACCGTTTATGAAGGAAGCGACATTGAAATCGCATGAGAGAAAGCATGCGGAGAATCCGAAGGTTTGTAAAGCTTGTGACAAAGTTTTCTATTGGAGCCAAGCACTCAAGACACATATAGACACTTTTCATATGTTAGGCAAGAAGATGAAATGCACAGAATGCGATTACGAAACTTATTGCAAACAGACCTTTAAGAGGCACAAAATAAAACATTCCAATGTAAAGAATCATCAATGTAAGTACTGTCAGAAGATGTTTAAGAGATTAAATACGCTGAGATTTCATGAGAGGATACACACGGGTGATAGGAGGAAGGTGTGTACCGAGTGTGGACAAGCATTCGTGCAGAGAGCCAGCTTGAAGTATCACATGATCAAACATCACCCGGGAGTCGACTTCTGATTTGACTATCACAACCAAGCACCTGGCGCACTCTGTACTTAGGTATGAAGCTACAAGTAGTCGTCTTGTCGGACTTGACGTGTCCGCTGCCGCGCGATACACAGAGATAACGCAACAAGGGTTATGCGAAAGACGGAGAGTACTTTATTGCGTGGTAGTAAGAGTCGCTATTTATTTAAATGCTATTGCGGAGTGAACCTTCTCTACTTGTACTCTATGTATTCTCTGCCAACGGTACATCCGAGGTGCCCTTGCGCTTGTCGCCCAAAAATCATAATCAAGTTGGCCCAACGCCCTCTACGTTCGCCAACTTGTCCGGTTAAGCTGTAGAGGCCGCAAGGCCAACAGTAAAGTAACGAAAAAAAAAACACATCAGTCATAGGATTGCACGTCAGAAGTGAAAACTTAAGTAATTCACCTATTCTACAAGAGATGGCGCTGAGATGTGTATTATGTATTCTGTGACAGCGTGAAGTGCACAACGCGCCTAAAGAAGTTTTCACTTCAAAAAAAAAAGTTTTACCTATAAAGATGTCATACCTATTAATATACAGGTGAAGTGCGAGTCGGGGTCGCGCACTGAGGGTTCCGTACCACCACAAAATACTAAAAGTAGTGCAAAAAGACAACATACGGCGTACTTATATTCAAATCTTCAGTGACAAGTAAAATCACCTCGATAAACCGCGACAAACTTATGTTATTATAAAGAATCGAAAAATATGTGTTCTAAAATTATGTTAATACAAAGATTTACACCGTGATCAGTTTGGTTCTGTTAGCCCTTTGACCGCCAACGACGCCTACAGGTGTAAAAATATTTTGTGTCCAGACCGCCAACGGCGCCTACAGGTGTAAAAATATTTTGTGTCTAGACCGCCAACGGCGCCTACAGGTGTAAAAATATTTTGTGTCCAGACCGCCAACGGCGCCTACAGGTGTAAAAATATTTTGTGTCCAGACCGCCAACGGCGCCTACAGGTGTAAAATATTTTGTGTCCAGACCGCCAACGGCGCTTACAGGTGTAAAAATATTTTGTGTCCAGACCGCCAACGGCGCCTACAGGTGTAAAAATATTTTGTGTCCAGACCGCCAACGGCGCCTACAGGTGTAAAAATATTTTGTGTCCAGACCGCCAACGGCGCCTACAGGTGTAAAAATATTTTGTGTCCAGACCGCCAACGGAAAATATTTTGTGTCCAGACCGCCAACGGCGCCTACAGGTGTAAAAATATTTTGTGTCCAGACCGCCAACGACACCTACAGGCGTAAATAATATTTTGTGTCAAGACCGCCAACGTCTTGACCGCGCAGGAGGCCACCCATCCAAGTACCAACCGCGCACTACGTTGCTTTAATTGGTAATGAACTGAAATTTGTCACCAATTTGTTTGTTTGTTGTAATTTGTTGTTATTTCTTAGTTAATCCGCCATAACATCATCATCATCAGCCAGAAGACGTCCACTGCTGAACATAGGCCTCCGCTTTTAACCTCCATACTGAACGACATCCTGCCATCTGCTCTGGACTGGATGCCCGCGACTCCATAACATTACATATTATATAATCATCATCATTGACCACACCCAGTTTTTTGGTTTTTCGAAAGTCGGCTATTGTCCATCCATGTCACATTCACACATTTGATGATAAATAAAATTATATTTTTATTAAAAATTAGTGATATAATCAGAAATGTCTTTTAATTTACTTCTTTGATAAAAATCAAATTCAAATTCAAATTATTTTATTGAGAATAAAAACGGACAAATTCCACTAACATTTATCTCACATACTGTTAAACTAAAATAGATTTCCTAGTAAAAATAGGAATAATATTATAAAATTACTAATATAATAAATACAACAAATTGCTGTAAAAATATGTCAACATAAAATTAGTATGTCATACAAATCGTCATTATAGTCATCGGCTTTTTTGCCCCTGTCCCATTGATCAGTTAAATTTTCACAATAAGTCAAAAAAACTTTCGTTACATTATTCCAACTGTCACAAATAATATCACAATCAGTGTTGGTAGCAAGGAGTGCATTGAAGTGGCGGCGGGCGCGAATCAGCGGAGACATGGAGCGCGCCACGGTGCGGCTGTGAGCCACGTGGAAAAACTTGGGCAATTTTCCACGCCTATTAGCCGGAACCCCGGGTTTATCTGGCACAAACAAAGTGCACAATAAATTGTGCAGATGCAAGGAGTCAACTGATCCTCTGAGCACCTTGCAGCAAGTAGCAAGCTGATCCAACATCCTTCTCACTTCTAGTGAGTTGTAGCCGAGCTGGCCGAGCAAGAATTTAGTTGGGTACATGAACGGGTAATAACCGTGAAGCTTCTTATACAGCGATCTTAAGAAAGCTTTTTGAACCTTTTCAAGCATCCGCACATAGGTGACGTGGTGCGGGTTCCAGACACATGCGCTCGACTCCAGCTTGCTTCTGACTAACGAGTTGTACAATGTTCTAATAACTAACGGATTTTTAAAATCTTTGGCATTTCGTAATACGAAGCCCAGACGACGATAGGCCTCTTTGGCTAGATCAGAGATGTGGTCATGGAAATTCAGGGTACGATCAAATGTCACTCCCAGATCCTTAATGCTATTTACCCGATTTATACATAGGGAAGGAATAGGGAAGAGAATAAACTAAAATATTACCTGTTATTTACTCCAAACCGGATGTATTATATCAACGTATGGAAAAACGTTATTTCAAATATATCATTATGGTCTTAAGTTATATGAGGAGGTATGGTCTTAATAGATTTAGTTTGCTCAGTGAGTATTTAAGGTGATACGTTTCATGTTTGGCGGGAAATTCAAATTTCAAACAGTATTTTTGTCCTTGTAACTAGGCCGGGTAATTATTGTGAAATGACACAGTGACTGTTCCGGTGGCTCAGTTGGTAGTGAACCTAACTTCTGTGCTTGGGGGCGTGGGTTCGATTCCCATCTAGGACAAACATTTGTGTGATGAACATTTGTGTTTGTTCTATGTCTGGGTGTTAATATCTATTTAAGTATGTATTTAAAAATATATATGTACGTTATCAGTCTCTGGCAGCCATATTACAAGCTTTGCTTAGTTTGGGGTCAGATGACCGTGTGTGCAAAAATGTCCCAGATATATATTTGGTGTTTGTATATGCTAAAGTCTCCAATAAGTCATACTGGGCATACGTGGTCGTAATATACGGCAGACGAGGCGGTATGGCCTCAATAGCTTTAGCCTGTTCAGTCATTACTAATTGAATAGGTCATAGGAGTAAAAAAAAAGACTGACGTTGATATTTATTATTTCCTGACAGTTGAGCAAATACACAAACATCAATAGCCCCAACAATAAAAAAAACAAATATTTGTTTGGTTAAAAAATGTATTATGAGAAATTCTTAAAATAAATTACAATAAATATGTGGTAAAGTCTGTCATTCGTCATCTCGGCTGGCGTGATTAGTTTAATAAGCGAAGATTTCAAAATGTCTACAAACGCATCGAAGCTTGAGAACGACCTGTGTAGATGTTGTCACTCCGAGGGCTCTTACAAAAACTTGTATACTTCGAATTTTTTGCTAAATGGCGAAAAAGTGGTGTACGCTAATGTGGTACGAGAATGCTTCAACGTTGAGGTTAGTAAGAACTACCTATAAAGAAAGTAAATAAGTATTCTATGAATAAATTTAACCTGTATTCATCATACAACTCCATGCATTCAAGATCTGTTGAACTTTAATCCGTACTGCCAAGGATTGGAACAACCTGCCGGCTTCCTTGTCTCCTGAGAGATATAATCTGGGCCTTTCAAGGCAAGAGTGAATAGGTATCTTCTAAGTCTGCGTGCTTCTACGTGTGAGTTACGTGTGAGTTGGTGGTCAAACCCAGACTTATTCGTAATAAAAAGAAATACTACACCGTGAAAAAGTATAACCAGAGTAGAGAAAAGCTCAGTTACATTTGTATTAGTATTTTATTTATATGCACTGTAAGATCTATGCTTGTCCATCAACTGTCTGATAATAATCTGTGGCCAAGAATGGAGCTTGATCTAGTTTGTTGATGTAGGCTTGCCATCTGTCTGGAATTGCCCGGATTTATTCTAGTATTGAGGGTACCTGGGCATTTTCAAAAAGTTATTATATTACATATATTAAATCTGAGAAAGAAAGAGCCCAAGTGGGTGTAGGTAGCGGGTGAGGACAGGGCGGACAGCGCAGGGCCCATGGGTGTAAAGTGCTGGACTACGGGATGTGCCAGATTAGTGAGACTACTGTACTTGTTATTATAGCGTGTTGATTGTTTCTACATGACCATGCATGAAAACGATGCACATCCCTGTCGCGCAGGGTCCGGGCTAGCCCCAACACCATCCTAAACGTATTATTTATTTTTATGGTACTGCACTCAGTACCATAAAAATAAATAATAAACGAGACGAGCGAAGTCGCTCGCCTAATGGCTCTTCACGCTTGCCCATAACAGCTCAACGCCACTTGAATTTTGAATTTCAACATTTCAAAACCCTGGATGGCAATGCACTGCGCTCGTCACCCCGAGATATAAGATTTCAAATCTCTGTGTGCCCTGTAATTTTGCAAATGTATTTGCAAATAGGTTTGACTCTCAGTACATGAACCACTGTTCAGTGGTACTTGCACTGACTAACAAGCAAATGGTGAAAGGTGTGTGTTAACTTATAATTAATATAATATTAATTATTATTTACACCTAATTTTATGTGTTATTTTTGTATGATTTAAATAATTGGTCAAAATAAATGAATTGAATTATATAGAGTAGATAATACTCATTTCAGCTTCTTCAAATGCAAGACCTGTCCCAGCACGTCCTGTGCACGATATGCTCCACCTGCATCCAGAGGTTGGAAGATGCCGTGAAGTTTAAACGTCAGATACAGAAGTGCGAGAAGCGCTTTCAACATGTATATTTGGGATGTGTCAACAAAGGTATCATGATACTTCTCAGTCTGAAACACCTCTACATTTTTGTTATAATTAACTATAGGTCTTTGACTAGTGTCTGTTGCCAGTGATGACATATGGTACTGATACGTGGTCCTTAACTGTTTGCCTTTTGGAAAAATTCAGAGTCACACAACGAGCAATGGAGAGAGCTATGCTCGGAGTTTCTTTGCGCAATAAAATCGGGAACGTAGATATTCGCCAAAGAACCAGAGTCACCGACTTAGCTATTAAAACTGCAAGTTGAAATGGCAACGGGCAGGCCACATTGCTCGAAGAACTGATAACTGATGAGGAAGAAAGGTTCTTGAGTGGAGACCGCGAACCGGATTACGCAGCATTGTTAGGCCTCCCACTAGATGGATCGACGACATTGTGAGAGTCGCGGGCATCCAGTGGATGCAGATGGCAGGATGTCATTCGGTGTGGAGGTTAAAGGGGGAGGCCTATGTTCAGCAGTGGACATCTTCTGGCTGATGATGATGATAATGAACACTTCTCATATTATGTTACTAAAAATTACTAATTTATTTTCGCATACTGAAATAGTTTTTTTTTACCGATTCTATTGGGTGTATTTTATTTGTTTGTCGCGTGTATTTCATGTAAAATACACATGATAAAATCCGGTAAAAGTGTGCAAAAAAAATTCAATGTGCAATTATCAAGAAAACCTAATTCTAATATTGCATTTCAGATAATGGTAGTGAAGTGACTATCAAAGAAGAGAAATTAGAACCTGAAGGTTGGTACTTCTATCTCTTAAATGTTTTACGATATAGACAGTTATAATAACTAGATTACTGATACAATAACTATATTACTGACACAATAACAAGATTACTGATACAATAACTATATTACTGATACAATAACTATATTACTGATACAATAAATATATTACTGATACAATAACTATATTACTGATACAATAACTATATTACTGATACAATAACTATATTACTGATACAATAACAAGATTACTGATACAATAACTATATTACGGATACAATAATTATATTACTGATACAATAACTATATTACTGATACAATAACTATATTACTGATACAATAACTATATTACTGATACAATAACAAGATTACTGATACAATAACTATATTACTGATACAATAACTACATTACTGATACAATAACTATATTACTGATACAATAACTAGATTACTGATACAATAACTAGATTACTGATACAGATAATGAGAACAACTTCCTTTTGTCTTAGTTGCCAGTTCATGTAACCCTGTGTGATATTTTACAGAATATATTTTGAGCGCGTCCGACACCTGGCCTAATGGAACAGACAGTGGAGTGCCTGATGATGGAAACAGTGCAGATAATGATGATGACCACACGTGTGATGGAGACATGGATTGTAACCCAAAGAATGAAGGTACCTGTAAATATATATCACAATTCACACTAATATAATAAATGCAAAAGTAACTCTGTCTATCTGTCTGTCTGTTTGCTACATAATCACGGCTTAACCGATCTCGATAAAATTTTGCGACGCAATGATATTTATTTACATATATAATATATGTATGATATATATATATATGTATATAAATATCCTGTGGGCCAAGATTTATTTTATACAGTTTTAATTTGCTATGCAGCTGACTAGTAGATATAATTTCCGTTTAGGTCAAAATGATTAAATTTAAAAATTTATTACAATAACTTAAACAACATTCCAATAGTAAAAAAAAATAAAAAAAAAACGATACGATATAAAACGATTTTATACATATAAATCAATGTTTGTACCCCATTGATTCCAAAAAAGCTGGACCGATCTTGACGCCCGAAGTTAAGCAACGTCGGGCGCGGTCGGTACTTGGATGGGTGACCACCTGTGCGTTTTTTTTTTTTTTTTTTATACTTACAATAGATCTACGTTTGGCCACCAACTCGCCTGATGGTAAGCGACGGTGTGGCCGAGGATGGAACACGTTGATCTAGAAGAAATCTATTCACTCTATTCTCTCTGCGTTGATGGGATGTTGGCTTTTAGCACTATTTTTTTATACTTTAGTAGCTAACAAGTTATTTGGTGGTTCGGAACCGTCAGTGCGTGAGCCTGAGTCGCACTTGGCCGGTTTTAGTAGTTTAGAATGCTGAATATGCCCAATAAGAAGTTTTTAAATTTACAGAAGACATGTCAAAACTCGGAAAATGGAAAAAGACCAAGAAAACACCGGCTAAAGTGAAAAAAAAACCAGTACCTGTGAAAGATGAAGATGTATTAGAAATTCTTGAAGGTAAATGTCTTTTCAAATTAAATAAGTCGATTTATCTACATTTATACATATAGTAAAAACGTAGAGATAAAAAAATTGTTATAGGCATGTGGCTTCATGTTTAATTTATTATAAATAACAGGCTTAGTGATGAATATAACTAAATACTGAAAAAATTAATTTAATTGACTGATTAATCTCTGAGATATGAGCGTTTAAAGTTTTAGGTGGGAATAGAGAGGGGATGCTCCATCCGATTCTCGCAAAGTGTGTGTTAGTATGATATTTGTATGCCGCGACTGAGACGTGACGTCATAGCTCAGTATAGTGCGCTCTCTGTCTAGCATGAAATTAAAATACTTATAACTTATTAATTTTTTAACTAATTTAAATTTTGTTTTCGTTGATAGGCTCTATTGATGATCAGCTTTTTTATGAGGTAATAAAAAAAATTGTCATAATGCTTATTGCGAAATATAAAAAAAAATAACCTACCTTCTGCCCTTGGGGGCGTGAGTTCGATTCCCACCTGAAGCAAACATTCATGTGATGAACGTGCTAAATACTTAATTATTCTTAACTAGGTCACCTAGGTTTCCAATAAAAAAAATACTACTTCTTACTGTACTATTAATGCTACACAACAATCAATTCTTTATTTGAATACTAAGTTATCTTAAAACTAGGTTTAAACAGGTCCATATAAAAATACGCGAGCGCCAGGGCACACCCCTTCTGGGGTGCCGGGGCAAGTCTGATCCTAACTCCCGACGTCGGCCTAAGCCGAGGCTCGTACCTCCGAGGTGCCCTTGCGCTTGACGCCCATAAATCTAAATCATATTGGCCCAACGCCTTCTGCAATCACCAACTAGTCCGGTCAATCTGTGGAGTCAACAGCAAAAAGTAACATTAGAAAAAAAAACATCAGTCATAGGACTGCACGTCAAAAGTGAAAACTTACGTACTAATTCACCTATTCTACAAGAGATGGCGCTGTTTTAAAATACACGGTACAGTGTGCTTTTGCGCTTATCCCAACAACATGCGACCGCGTCCGTTTTTAACCGGCTTCCAAAAAGGAGGAGGTTATCAATTCGATAGTTTTTTTTAAATGTTTGTTACCTCAGAACTTTCGACAGGGTGAACCGACATTGATGATTCTTTTTTTATTTGAAAGCTGGTGCTTCCCGTGTGGTCCCATTTCAATTTGGTCCAGTTCTGACATTTTTATGAAGTCTGTTTTTATATTGATAATTATTTAATTGACTGCCCCGGTGGCTCAGTTGGTAGTGAACCTAACTTCTGTGCTTGGGGGCGTGGGTTCAATTCCCATCTAGGACAAACATTTGTGTGATGAACATTGGTGTTTGTTCTATGTCTGGGTGTTAATATCTATTTAAGTATGTATTTAAAAATATATATGTATGTATATCAGTCTCTGGCAGCCATATTACAAGCTTTGCTTAGTTTGGGGTCAGATGACCATGTGTGCAATAATGTCCCAGATTTATTGATAATTATTTATAAAATGTTTGCTTTCCAGGCGGCATCAAGGTGATCAAACGCCCCTCTATAAAACGCAACGTCGATTACAAGGCGACCGTAAATGGATATGAATGTTTAAAATGTCAACTGATATTTAAATCTGTTGCAAAAGTGAAAGATCACGTCAGATCTGACCACTTATACATATCTAAATACACATGCCCTAATTGTTCCGGAACTTTCGACAGCATCGCAACTTTTACGAAACACAAACTCAACGAACATGATATAGACGACAGATTCAAATGCAACGCTTGCGAACAAGCGTTCAACACAAAAGTGCAGTTGAACAAACATAAAAACACATTTCACATGCTAGGTGTGAAGATTAAGTGCAAAGATTGTGACTATGAGACTTTCAGTAATGAAGCTTTGTACAAACATAAGTTTAGACACAAGACGGTAAAGGATTATCAGTGTAAGTATTGTAAGAAAGCGTTTTTGAGGAAAGCTACTTTGAGGTTGCATGAAAGGATACACACGGGCGATAGGAGGAAGGTATGTTCCGTGTGTGGGCAGGCGTTTGTACAGAAAGCCAGTTTGAACTACCATATGACTAGATATCACCCTGAAGTAGCTTATTAAGGTGATACGTTTCACGTATAACTTATGTTACACGTTTCACGTATAACTTATGTTACACGTTTCACGTATAACTTATGTTACAAGTTTCACGTATAACTTATGTTACACGTTTCACGTATAACTTATGTTACACGTTTCACGTATAACTTATGTTACACGTTTCACGTATAACTTATGTTACACGTTTCACGTATAACTTATGTTACACGTTTCACGTATAACTTATGTTAAACGTTTCACGTATAACATAACTTTTGTTAATTTGTGGCGGAACCACCGGAGGATGGGCAGCAGCTTCCTAATAGTACACGGTGAACGTACTGCGATCCCCAAGCCGCCTGTCAAGCGTGGGGATTATGGCAACACCCCTCTCCATGAGGGAGGCCTTGTCCAACAGTGGACGTTAATTGGCTGATGATTTGATGTGATGTTTCACGTATGGCGGGAAATTAAAATTCCAAACTGTTTTTTTGGTCTTGTAGCTAGTCCTTTTTGGAAGTAGGTAAAAATATGTCATCCAAGTAAACGAAATTGTGTATTTACTAATTTTGAAGTCGGTTTTTTATTGATATTAATAATAATATATTTGCGTCCTAATCTCAGAAGAATGAGTAAAGCATAGAAGTAGTGCTAAATTACCATAAACTAATTAAATGTTGCATACTTTACTCATATGTCAAAATAAATAAATAAATATCTGGGACATTATTGCACACATGGTCATCTGACCCCAAACTAAGCAAAGCTTGTAATATGGCTGCCAAAGACTGATATACATACATATATATTTTTAAATACATACTTAAATAGATATTAGCACCCAGACATAGAACAAACACAAATGTTCATCACACAAATGTTTGTCCTAGATGGGAATCGAACCCACGCCCCCAAGCGCAGAAAGTAGGTTCACTACCAACTGAGCCACCGGGGCAGTCAAAAAAATAGTTGTTACCTGAACGAAACAGATATATTTTTGACAGGACGGCGAATTGTAGGGTTGTTCACTTTTTTACCGACTTCCGAAAAGGAGGAGGCTCTCAATTGGACTGTATTTATTAATTTTATTTTTTACGTTACCTCAGAAATTTTGACTGGGTGATGCACCCAAAAAATACATCAAAAGATGTATCTTTTGAAAGATGGTGCATTTTTATGAAGTAGGTTTTTTATATTAATAATTATTTAATATATTAGGGATCTCTAAAAGGCTCCAATGGCTACATACTTTTTGACAGACGGCCTTGTACGCTTTGTAAATCACGTGATGGAATATGTGCTCTTTATTATTCTGTGGTCCTAATGTTTCATTTGTTACCAGAGATCGGAATCTGATGGCAAAAAAATTAAATATTATACAGATGAGTCTTATGGCTGAAATGATGATGATAACTTGATTAAAATTATGTTTAGCGTTAAACATTATTTTGTTTTATTGTATATACACTTAATTGAATATGATTAAATAAATAATCACAATAAATAGTTTTGATCAATTTATTTCTGCATCACCACCACGCTACATTTCAAATTCGTGAATGTGACTTTCAAACCTAATATTAATATTAATTTGGTGGACGAAAACGACTTCTCTACGTTGTCATAGAAGAAACGAAAAAGTATGTTAGATAATAAGATAACATACAAAAAAAAAACTACATGTATGCTTCGACCAAAATAAAATGAATGGACGGGCCCTAACCATTGAACTTGATCAGTAAAAACGAGTCAAAACCGTCGGACATATACTTCAACACCTAATTATAAAAATGTACAGTATATTTGTTACAAAAAGTAGATATCGGTTTTATTTGTGTATTTACACTTCGGTAAAGCATAATTTTGTCAGATGTTTCGTTATCGCGTAACAATAGACTCGTGTTTCACTTCCTACGGCTAGAGACCGACTGAAACGAAGTGAGCGCTGGCGCTCATTTTGTAATCTTCTAAAATGCGCTTCTACTGGGCCTGTCCATTCATTTTAATTTGGTCGAAGCATGTATGTATAAAAATCTATTGATCTCTGTTTTAAACTATCACGGTTGTTCACTAAAGTTATATGATTATTAACGGGATATTTACCGTGGTAAGGTTGTGGAAGGAGCTCCCGATATTTCGGCGCAGATACATGCACCATGTTCACGGGAAGACCAATAAACCGGTTAAATCTATTGCTGTTCGTTAGTCTCGCTAAAACTCGAGAACGGCTGGGCCGATTTAGCTGATATTGGTTTTGAAATGTTTGTCGTAGTCCAGGGAAGGTTTAAACGGTGAGTAAACGGCTGGACCGAATTGGATGAAATTTTGTGTTCCTGGAACGGGTCATAGTAGCGAGGCCGAAGGCCGAGCTTACACCCGTGCGAAGCCGGGGCGCATCGCTAGTCTATATATAAAAATCTATTGGTGTTATTTGTCTCACTAAAACTCGAGAATGGCTGGACCGATTTAGCTGATTTTGGTTTTGAAATGATTGTCATAGTCCAGGGAAGGTTTAAACGGTGAGTAAACGGCTGGACCGAATTGGATGAAATTTTGTGTTCCTGGAACAGGTCATAGTACACCCATGCGAAGCCGGGGCGCATCGCTAGTCTATAAATATGTAAATCTATTGATGTTATTTGTCTCGCTAAAACTCGAGAATGGCTGGACCGATATGGATGTATTTTTATGTTCGTGGAGCGATTCATAGTAGCGAGGCCAAAGACCGAGCTCTACGCGTACGAAGTAGCGGGTATCAGCTAGTCATTTTGTGTGTAATGGCAATGGGTTCCTGGATGGTTTGGACCCGGTAGCTGGAGCGTTCAGGTTCCAAATGTACCTTACCTAAAATGTAATTACCGGTTTCGCTCGCGTTCAAAATGCGAAAAGTGATGATGATGATGAGCACCCGAACTCGTATTTCAGATCCTAAAGTATCTATATTTCAAATTACATCTAAATCTGTTCACCCGTTTTGACGTGTACAGACAAATTAGCATACAAACATTCGCATTATTACATTTTGAGAAAGGGACGTTTTGAACCTAGTACGAGCACTTGCGAAAAATTATTCGTTACGTAAACGATAGCAAATGTATGAAAAATTCAGTTTCCTTTCATGTCCGATAGAGGCGCTGTTCAATTTTTCATACATTTTGCTATCGTTTACGTAAGGATAACTTTATCGCAAGTGCTCGTACTAGGGCCACTAAACGGCGGGCAGAACGACGTCTGCCGGGTCCGCTAGTAATTCTATATTTTTTATAGAGGTTAGTTTTGTCTATGAAGTTGAAGATTCATAGATAAAACTAACATAAATATCTTAAAAAAACAGCGGAGTTATGATAGTTTAGATTTTTTTTCTTTTGCAAAAGAACTAAAGCGTTCTCTCCAATCTACACTAATATTAAGAGGAAAAATTTGTATGTTTGTAACGAATTAAATCAAAATCTACTGGTCCGATTTAAAAATTGTTTCACCATTAGAATGCTAGTTATAAGTCCAGGGGCCTTACCCCTAGCTCGAAAAGTTGACCCGCATAGGTGTTATTTGTCTAAACGGTACAATCAACTACGAAAAGCGGTAGTTATTTGATAGCCGCCAAGCTTTGCTATTTTCGCGCACACACGCATAAAAAAACGGATTTTCGTGCATTCAAGTTAGACGCTTTTAAACAATGCAGCTTAAATGAGTTGGTTAATTTTAGGTACCTATCAGGTACTTACTAAAAGTTGGCTCGCAAAAGTGAAGCTAGGGGTAAGGCCCCATATATAAGCCATATATTATCTACTACCCACCCCTCCCTTTTCGCACGGAAAGATTTTTTAAAAACATTGTATTAATAAATACAGCTCAGTGTTACTCAGGGATAATGTAGCATTCTAATGGTGAAAGAATTTTTAAAATCGGTCCAGTAGATTTTGAGTTAATTCGTTACAAAAATACAAATCTCTCGTCTTTATAATATTAGTGTAGATGTAGAATACCGTCGGTCCGGCACAGTCAGCGAGCAACGAGCCAGCAGACGCAGATGGCAGTGAGCCAACTTCGTGTTCAAGGGCACCTCCATGGTACCGCCTCTAAGGTACGACTAAGGAATGAATAATTCTTGCCGTTTAAAAACACGCTTTAAAATCAAAGATCCTGGTGATACGGGGACAAACTATTTAAATTATTGCATTGTCATCTGTCCTAGATAAGTGTGCAAAATTACAATTTAATTCGACGTTTTGAAGTAGTCGAAAATCACGTTCAAAGACTCCGTTACATATATACATACCAAGCTAATAAAAGCGTATTAAAAAAGTGCGTATGATATAATCTACACTAATATTATAAAGAGGAAAGATTTGTACCTATTTTTGTATGTTTGTAATGAATAGGCTCCGAAACTACTGAACCGATTTGAAAAATTCTTTCACTGTTGGAAAGCTACACTATCCCCGGGTGACATAGGCTATATTATATTTTGTAGCGAGGCCGAAGGCCGAGCTTACACTCGTGCGAAGCCGGGGCGGACGGCTAGTATACTATAATCTAGTAATGCAGGTAGCTACACTAATATTCCGATAATTAAAATAAAAATCCTTTGTAATGTAATAGTTAATACTGAATATTTATTGAATAAATTATTAGGTACATACAATACTTACCTACATATTTACACAGTTTTAGATTAATATCCTGGGTTATGCGGAAAGGGTATACTAAACTGAAGGGGGTCCATAGTACCCATCATTATGATCAACTTTTAGTTTGAGAACAAATAGGCTAGATGACTGTTTTTTTTATTTGTCTTGTTAAAATATAGCTGAATAATGAAAACGAAATGAAAAGCTACTTATAATATAAGCATTTTAATATCATGCTAGACAGAGAGCGCGAAACAGCAATATGACGTCACTTCTCTGTACGCCATATAAATCTCATTCTGACAAGTATGGCGCACAGAGGCGTGACGTCATTTTTTGTTTTGTGGGAAAGGGACAGAGTTTTCTCTACCATCAACTTTAAACGCTTATAATCAGAACATTAAAATAAGTTTTTTTTTTTCATTAAACATATTATATTTACTTAAATTATTCATCAAAGCTATTGGTTTCAATGATATAAACATCAGTCATCTACCCTATTTTGAAATAGCGAAAAAATATCAGTCGTTGTTGCATAGAAAACGGCCAATTCACACTCGACAAAATGTATGGAACAGCTGAAATTTTTCGCGATATCAGGGTTCGTCCCATACTTAGATCATAATATTTCTGTAGATGTACTGTCGCCGCCTAAAAATGGCGCCGGCAAAACAAGCCATATGCCTTGTTTCGCTCTCATTCGTTCTAGCAAATTTGTGCTTTATTGTAATGAATTAGGCTTCATTTTTCAATACACTTTTCTTTAACGTGTTGGTTTTTTTAATTCAGATTTTTCTAAAAGTACTACATCTCACCAAGAGGGGAGGGGGATCTAAAAATCGCCAAGATCGCTACACGTAATTAATGGACGCCCCCTTGACATGTAAATGCTGATAGAGAGCCATATATTTTAATCGAATTTTCCGTATGTAATCTTTTTCGTGCTTATTTTGTAAATTTTTCTTGATGCTCAATATTTTTGATGGACATTTTTCTCGATGCTCAATCTTTTTGAGGCTATATTTCTTGATGATAAGTTTGTTTGGTTACTATTTTTCTTGATGCTTAGTATTTTAGTAATATTTTTCTTTTTTAAACTATCACGGTTTACACATACAGTTACCCCACGGTAAATATCCCGTAAAAAATAATATAACTGTAGGTAACTTTTTTTAGGTGCTAGATTTTTAGATGCTCAATATTTTTGCTGCTAGTTTTCGTAATGATCAATTTTGTTGGTGTTAAATTTCTTGATGCCCAATTTTTTAATTTTTCTGGTGCCATTTTTGTTGGATCTCAATAATTTTGGTGCATTTTTTCTTGATGCTCAATCTTTGTGGTGGTAGCTTTAGTTTCTCAAACTATTTTGGTGCATTTTTTCTTAATGCTCAATCTTTTTGGTGCTATTGTTGTTAATGATAAATTTAGTTGGTGTTAAATATCTTGATGCTCAATTTTTTCGGTGACATTTTTCTTGATGCTCAATCTTTGTGGTGCTAGAGTTTTAGATTCTCCAACTTCTTGGTGCCATTTATCTTGATGCTCAACAATTTTAGTGCATTTTTATTGATGCTCAATCTTTTTGGTGCCATTTTGAAATCTACGTCCAGGGGAAGCTGCATACGTCTATTTAAGAGTAGTTTTTACATGAAGATCACTTGGGTACTCGTTTCTCCATCAAGTGGTGCGCCTTGGTGTGCACGGTGAGGGAGCGTTGGTTGTCAAATGTCTTGTCGCACGCGCGGCAGTGCAGCACCACGGCCTTCGCCCCGTGAGACTTCACCTCGTGCTCATTCTTCTTGGTGTAGTCACTGAACCTGAAATAATTATAGATTAAATAAATAAATATCTGGGACATTATTGCACACATGGTCATCTGACCCCAAACTAAGCAAAGCTTGTAATATGGCAGCCAGAGACTGATATACATACATATATATTTTTAAATACATACTTAAATAGATATTAACACCCAGACATAGAACAAACACAAATGTTCATCACACAAATGTTTGTCCTAGATGGGAATCGAACCCACGCCCCCAAGCACAGAAAGTAGGATCACTACCAACTGAGCCACCGAGGCAGTCATTAATATTAATTAATTAAAATTAATTATCAATATAAATAACTGGCCAAGTGCGAGTCCGGCTCGCGCACTAAGGGTTCCGTACTTTGATATCTACTCTTTTGCAGGGGTCCGCCTGAGGAAGTACCACACCTTTGCCAGTTATTCAACCGCCAAGCAGTAGTATGCAAACACTACTGTGTTCCGGATTGAAGGGCAATGTTTCCAGCGAAATTACAGGGCACACAGAGATTTGACATCTTATATCTCGGGGTGACGAGCGCAGTGCATTGCCATCCAGGGTTTTGAACTGTTGAAGTTCAAAATTCTGAGTGGCGTTGAGCTGTTATGGGCAAGCGTGAAGAGCCATCAGGCGAGCGACTTCGCTCGTCTCGTGTACAGTATCATAAAAAAAGGCTCTATTGATGATCAGATTTTTTATGAGGTAATAAAAAAATATTAGTCATCATGCCTATTATCTAGATGTCCCTACGTACCTCTCCCCGCAGTAAGCGCACTTGCTCCTGAGCACGTGGGTGGCTCGAAAATGCTTACAAGTTGCTTATTTTTAATCAGATTTTCATTTCAATTCTTTAGCAAATAACTTAACAGTTTTTTACCATGACGTTATTTACTAAATCTACCAATTTATACACTAATTTATTAACAAATATTTACAATAAAATAAAATAAAACAATGGCATAAAAATTTAAATAACAATTAATATTAAATTAAATAAACAATTAAAAAAATAGAATACGCCTACATCATTGAATGTTTAATAAATAACGACCATTTATCTGAGAACATGTCGACATGTGGTTGTGAGGACACAAGCGCGTTGAGGTGGCGTTGCGCTCGGCAGATAGGGGATTGTTCGCGTGCCTTGGTGCGCGGCGGCACGGGGGAGAATAGAGGCACGCATCCAATACGGAACCGTGCAAGATTATCAGGCACAGACAAGCGGCTTGCCTCATCCAGTAGTGTGGGGCAGTCAAGGATACCATGGAGGATACGGTACACAGTCAAAAGTAGATCATGCGTACGGCGTGTTTCATGGGAATTAAAGCCAGTAGCCCCCAGTATGTACTTTGATGGATATAAAAAGGGATAGTATCCATACATGTATAAAAACCGTAGGAATCTTCTCTGTACCTTCTCTAACATAAGTGAATATGATTTTTCATAGGGACTCCAAATAACAGAGCTTGCTTCAAGCTTGGATCTGACAAGTGCGGTATAGAGAGCCTTAATTGCATTTGGATTTGTAAACTCACGGCAGTATCTAGTAACGAATCCCAATCCCTTAAAACATTCTGCTGCCAGTGTTTGCATATGATCATGAAAGTTTCATTTTAAAATAATAAATATCTGGGACATTATTGCACACACGGTCATCTGACCTCAAACTAAGCAAAGCTTGTAATATGGCTGCCAGAGACTGATATACGTACATATATATTTTTAAATACATACTTAAATAGATATTAACACCCAGACATAGAACAAACACAACTGTTCATCACACAAATGTTTGTCCTACATGGGAATCGAACCCACGCCCCTAAGCGCAGAAAGCAGGTACACTACCAACTGAGCTAACGAGGCTGTCGTTTTTGTTTTGTTTTCATTAATTAGCTATATTTATGGGCTACATTTTAATAGGACACACTAATTATCTAGTTGTCCGTACGTACCTCTCCCCGCAGTACGCGCACTTGCTCCTCTTATGCCTGAGCACGTGTGTGGCTCGCTCGTGGTCCTTCCACTTGACTCGAGTGTCGAACACCTTGCAGCAGTACGAGCAGGTGAACTCGCCAGTGTTGTGACGATACATGTGCGTCTGGAACACCTTCTTGTTGACGAACCCTCGGCCGCAGATCTCGCACACGTGGTTTCTGAAATAAGGGGAACATTTTTAACAGACTTCAAAAAAGGATGTGGTTCTAAGTTCCACTGTTTTTGACGTGATGACGTCGTATAAATCGGTGAAAGCCGGCTGCACGCACGAAAAAGCATGACTCATTGTCACGTTCCGCCTGAGCCGAGCGTGCAAGCGAGAGCGCGGAACAAGCGATAGAGAGGCACGATCGGCCTAAGCGTTCGGCTTGTGACGCTTACGTAAACGCAAAGTTTTTTAAAGAAAGAAAAAAAAATGGTTCACAATTGGCGGAGAAATCGGTGAACACACATAATAGTAGATTATGCACTAAGGGAATAAAGCAGTGTCTTACGTCGCGGGCGGCATATTGAATCCTGAGCGTAACGAGAGACTAGAGTTATATAGAGTCCTGAGTGAAGCGAGGGGTTCAAGCTGCCCAAGACGAAGACAGGCTTTATTCCAGAGGAGGCTCTACTTTTCACACCTTCTGCGAGACAATAAAAAATTTACACACGAAACACCGTCTTTTGTTTTACATTCCTTGTAAACGCACCTTTTTCTTATTTTTTGAGTTCTGCTTATGGTGGCCAGTCCGATTTTCGAACAAACCTCTTTACAATGCGATATGGGCTTTTTTGGAGTTTTCCACGAGTTTCTACACGAATTTGACGTTCCAAATTCAAATTACTTTATTCCCTAGGGAGTTTCATTCAAGTTTATATCCATTAAGAGATAATACTGTAATTCACGATGAGGTAGCATGATATGTAATTTGACATTGTCGAGAAGGTGGTGTGAAAAAAAATATAGTCGAAAATAGAACCGTTCTCTTTTTTGAAGTCGGTTAAAACTTACCTAAAATGCACGTTCATATGTTGAAGTAGCACTTTAAAGTTATTATACTGATTCGAGCAGACCACACATCTGGGCAAGTCTTCGTTGAATTTAAACGGCAAGATATGACTCTTCACGTCTGTGTAGAACGTCCTTCCGTGGTTGTTTGAAATGTGGCCGGTGAAGTCGTCCAGCGAGCTGAAATGTTGCTGGCAGAGGCTGCAGCGGAGATCCGTGATGTCTAACTTCACGACGAAGCCGGGGAGCGTTTGGGATCGCATGAAGGTGGCTTTTGCTGAGTCATCGTGACTCTGAAACGAGTAACAGTTCATTTGAGTCAGTACAGTTGCTGTTGTTGTGTTGTTTTGTTCATTTGAGTCAGTACAGTTGTGTTGTTTTGTTCATTTGAGTCAGTACAGTTGTTGTAGTTGTGTTGTTTTGTTCATTTGAGTCAGTACAGTTGTTGTAGTTGTGTTGTTTTGTTCATTTGAGTCAGTACAGTTGCTGTTGTTGTGTTGTTTTGTTCACTTGAGTCAGTACAGTTGCTGTTGTTTTGTTCATTTGAGTCAGTACAGTTGCTGTTGTTTTGTTAATTTGAGTCAGTACAGTTGCTGTTGTTGTGTTGTTTTGTTCATTTGAGTCAGTACAGTTGCTGTTGTTGTGTTGTTTTGTTCATTTGAGTCAGTACAGTTGCTGTTGTTGTGTTGTTTTGTACATTTGAGTCAGTACAGTTGCTGTTGTTGTGTTGTTTTGTTCATTTGAGTCAGTACAGTTGCTGTTGTTGTGTTGTTTTGTACATTTGAGTCAGTACAGTTGCTGTTGTTGTGTTGTTTTGTACATTTGAGTCAGTACAGTTGCTGTTGTTGTGTTGTTTTGTACATTTGAGTCAGTACAGTTGCTGTTGTTGTGTTGTTTTGTTCATTTGAGTCAGTACAGTTGCTGTTGTTGTGTTGTTTTGTACATTTGAGTCAGTACAGTTGCTGTTGTTGTGTTGTTTTGTACATTTGAGTCAGTACAGTTGCTGTTGTTGTGTTGTTTTGTTCATTTGAGTCAGTACAGTTGCTGTTGTTGTGTTGTTTTGTTCTTCAATCCGGAACACAGTAGTGTTTGCACACTACTGCTTGGCGGTTGAATAACTGGCATAGTTACTCGGAAATGCGGAAGGATAGCTCATTCCACAAATTGCAGGGTGTATACCAGTAGTGTGTGCGCCTTGAGAGTGGCTGCGTCCGCGAACTGCTGCGGACAGAAGCAGCACATGTACCCCACGCCGCCGTATCGCCGGATCGGAGACGCATTCGAACACGCCAGGATCGTTCTGGAACACATCGAATACGCATGATGACTAATTTTTTTTAGTATCTCATAAAAAAGCCGATCATCAATAAAGCCTATCAACGATTTTTTTTTTTAATAAGTTTAAAATATAAATAAGTTATAAGTATTTTAATTTCATGCTAGACAGAGAGCGCACTATACTGAGCTATGACGTCAAACCTCAGGCGCGGCATACAAATGCCATACTAACACACACGTTGCGAGAAAGGGATGGAGCATCCCCTCTCTATCCCCACCTAAAACTTTAAACGCTCATATCTCAGAGATTAATCAGCCAATTCAATTTATTTTTTCAGTATGTGTAATGTATTTAGTTATATTCATCGCTAAGCCAGTTATTTGTAATAAATTTAATATTAGGCCACATGCCTATTTTGATAGCCCCGTTGGTCCAGTTGGTAGTGAACCTGCCTTCTGCGCTTTGGAGCGTGGGTTCGATACCCACATAGGGCATACATTCATGTGATGATTATTTGTGTTTGTTCTATGTCTGGGTGTTCATATCAATTTAATCCGCCGTAACATTACATATCTGTGAAAATTACAACTAGCTGTCTAGTACGGTTCCAAAGATACCGCCTTTTAAAGATAGGACGAACGGACAGCGTAGGCTCTGTAATAGGGTACCGTTTTTACCCTTTGGTCACGTAACCCTAAAAACGTATAAAATAACACATCAGCCATAGGACTGCACGTCAGAAGTGAAAACTCAAGTAGTAATTCACCTATTCTACAAGAGATGGCGCTGTTTTAAAATACACGGTACAGCGTGACGATGACGCGAGTTCCATGATTTTTGTTCACCCAAAAAGTGTCAACGCGCCTAAAGAAGTTTTCACTTCAAAAAACACTAGAAGGTTTTTCATCATCATCAGCTGGTAGACGTCCACTGCTGAACACAGGTTTAAGGTGATACGTTTCATGTTTGGCGGAAAATTCAAATTTCAAACAGTTTTTTTGTCCTTGTAGCTAGGCCGGGTAATTATTGTGAAATGACACAGTGTTTGCGAAAATTGTCGTTCTTTACATTATCATGTAGGTACAGCTATTAATCAGTAACTCACCATATTACTTACATTTGTCAATAAACCGTTTGAAACAGCAAAAATTTGTTTATTGACAAATGTATGACAATTGAAGCGTAATTACAGGGCACACAGAGATTTGACATCTTATATCTCGGGGTGACGAGCGCAGTGCATTGCCGTCTAGGGTTTTGAACTGTTGAAGTTCAAAATCCTGAGCGGCGTTGAGTTGTTATGGGCAAGCGTGAAGAGCCATCAGGCGAGCGACTTCGCTCGTCTCGTCACTCAGTAACATAAAAAAAGTATGTAATAATCAAGAGATAATAGCTTTACGTGAGTTTGTAAAGAATAATAATCAATTTTCGCACACATTATGACCGTTTACAATAATTACCCGGCCTAGCTACAAGAACAAAAAAACTGTTTGAAATTTAAATTTCCCGCCAAACGTGAAACGTTCCACCTTAAGGTTATTCACCTACCGTATATTAGCCTGATGCTTGCTTAGTTCAGCGCACTTCTTGAAGACGATTCGTATTTTATTCTCCTCCGGCTGTGAGAGGGTGATCAGTTTCTTTTTTCGTAATTTCAGGTTCCTCTGGGAGATCTCGGGCTTCCGCGGATCTGTCGATGAAGGTCACTTGAGATACGCCGTTTCATAACCACCAATCTATCTAGGACGTGCTTTTTTATTTCATAAAATTCTCGGGTCTAGCCCGGACATTTGGTGGGCATTGGTGGAGCCGAAGCCAACACCAAGAGGCCCTGTTGAATATAAAATACATGCAACTATGAAATATTTATAAAAAGGAATATGAAACTATTGTACAGTATAGGATTAAAAAAAAAAACTAGGCTATTGAGGTGAACAACTTGTGGATGGGATAAGAGATCTATTGGATAAAAAACGGCACCTGCCTTATCCTGTCTCATCTCAAAATATATTTAGGCAGGTGATGACTTGCCACCCACTGAATGGGCCCCCATTAAGCCTTTTTTATTTATTACTACTTATTTTTTTCATCAAACTTGGCAGGTAGTCAATAGTCAATTTTGTTATATTCTGCCAATTCATTCTGTAAGATACCTATTACTATCGCGTCATATTTTTGACTGTCTCAGCTGGTATAAACTTAAAACAGGTAATATTAATGTGCAGATGCCTATATCACAGGTTTCTATCCTAGCACAGGCATCTGAGAGATAAAATGTGTGTAGTGTACCTAATTATTGTGTGTACTATAAATAGATAAGACGTGAAATTTTTGTTCTGTTCATGATCATTATTGTACCTTATTGTACCTAATAAGAAATCGTCAATAAACCAATTTGAATTATGGTATCCTAGGCGACGGTGATCGCTTACCATCAGGCGGCCCGTTAGCTTGTTTGCCACCTACGAAAAAAAACGCATTTAGCGAAACCATGGCGCTTACACAAAGTCGCGCGTTTCACTACTTCTATTTTTGAGGTTTTTTTCATTTTAAACGGACTTCCAAAAAGGATGAGGTTATCAATTCACCTGTTTTATTTATTTATTAATTAATTGATTAAAACGGCATTAAGCCAATTACATCAATTAATTATAGCTATCTAATCGTATCCAAATAAAATAATTTAAGTGTCACAAATTCTTATATATCTAAAAATATGACAATTTTATCATGCGCTTAATTAAAATTATAACAAAATAATACACGATTATCATGTGTAAATGTTTGTTACTTCATAACTTTCAAATAATAACAAGGACATCAAATAATATATTAATTGTAATGAATGAGTACCTAATGTTAAGTTAAATTTGCATTAAGGACATCTATGTAATAATTATTAAGGTTTTTATTTCCAGTGATATTTTGCATGCCAAACTGGTTAGAGCATGGCGACCTACTTTTATTTGTAAACCATCACAACACAATGTACCCATGTTTCTGCGAAATAAATATTTTGAATTTGAATTTGAATTTTAACTTTCGACTGGGTGAACCGATTCTTATGTTTGTTTATTTATTTCGAAGCTGGTGCTTCCCGTGTGGTCCTAATTTGGTCCAGTTCTGACATTTTTATGTAGTCGGTTTTTTTATATTGATAACTATTGATTTATTTCATATTTTTCGAAAAGTATTGATGTAATGTAAATTGTACCTTTACGATACTCTCCATAATTATAAAATCGATACATAAAAATTGCAGATATCATTTAGGAAACAGTCAATTGATTGAATCCAAAAAGAAACAGTATAAAAAAGCTCAAATCAGTATTAAATACTTTTTTTCTTCTATCGATCGAAACGGTCTTCACAGTTTCCTAGATAAAACAATTTTGAATTCAAACAAAAACAGTAAATTAGCGCACGCGTTTCCTCGCTGAAGAATATGCGGTATGGCCTTAATGGCTTAAGGTGATACGTTTCACGTATAGCGGGAAATTCAAATTTCAAGCAGGCAACATCACACACATTTTCGCAAACATTATGATCGTTTACAATAACTACCCGGCCTATCTACAAGGACAAAAGAACCGCCGTGAAGTGCCGTGAAGTGGACGATATTTTATTTAAAAATCAATTGAATGAATATTTTTTTCTACAAATTAATAAACAATAATTTAATTAAAAATTTTGACTTTTGCGGATACATTTTGATTGACACTTTGGTTGATATATATTCTCCTAATCATAAATATGCGTTAAAATTTGGTTTTAAGCAAAAACTCGACGACTGAAGTAATCCTGCAGCCAGATCTCATACTATCACAATAATTTGTGTGATTAACATTTGTGTTTGTTCTATGTCTGGGTGTTAATATCTATTTAAGTATGTATTTAAAAATATACGATATATGTATGTATATCAGTCTCTGGCTGCCATATTACAAGCTTTGCTTAGTTTGGGGTCAGATGACCGTGTGTGCAAAAATGTCCCAGATATTTATTTATTTTATAACCATAAAAGAAAAACAATAAGTCCATACTAATATTGTTTATTAGCCAAATTCATAATAGTAGTAAAATATTTAATTAATTAAGTATAGATACAATTCATTGTTCATAATCAATATGATAAAATAAGATAAAATTCAAATGTATAATAAGGCCTCAGATACAATAAAATATACAGATGGATTAAGGCGTACCAGGCCTGGCGCACTCCGCACTTTACGTATGAAGCTACAAGTAGCCGTCTTGTCGGACTTGCCGTGCCCGCTGCCGCGCGATAGACAGAGATAACGCGACAAGAGTCACGCGATAGACAGAGAGGCAACTTCTAAGTTAATATAGCTGTAGGTAGTTAGCTTTCGCACGTCCTGAATTGCACTTTATTGTGTAGTAGCATGAGTCGCTACTTATTTAAATCATTTTGCGGAGTGAATCTTCTGTTACTTATGCTTATTATGTGGGCGTACTGACAAACTGAAGTCAAAATCACTTCCAAAAGTACACAGTATAAAAACACAGACTCGCGCACACATACGCATTCAAAACTACGTGAATTTCATACTGAAAACATCAAACGACTACGTATACGCACACGTTTCAAAAAATTGCTTCGCTTTTCGTGTTCACCGAAATCCATCTGGCTATTTTTATTTGCTCTGAGACTTGGGCTTTAATCTCTAATAGCTACCTATCAGAATAACAAGCATACATTGTAAATGTTTAATACCCCCATAGTAAAAAAGCTGATAATCTACAAACGGCTACACATATTTCCTTGAATCATAGCTAAGAAAACTATCGATCAAGTCACCTTTTAAACCAAAAAAACTAAATCAAAATCGATTCAGCCGTTTGGGTACAGACTACAGATAGGTAGTATAGGTACACAACACGTTAATCTTATAACACCCAGCTTATTTCAGCGGGGGTAAAAAAAAAATACCTAGGCGTAGTACCTACATAAAAATCATCTATAAATTACACAGACACAAAACAGTTACACGAAACATTAAAATTAACTAATCTATTTTATCTCGGAGAAAACTAGCTACATAGTAAATGCATGAGGTTCAGCCATTGAGTTATATATTTCTAGAGATGCCTCATCGAACATTCATTCACACAAAATCTAAGAGGTTTGTTTTCTCTCACTGCACGCACACTATTGAAACTGAAAGGCTGCGTTCACACATGCGCGAATTTTTTCGGCGCGACACCGCGTGTGAGTCGCGTACGCGCCAATAACTTTTATGTAATCTACAGTAAACAGACCATGAACATTTTTTATATAATCCACAGTGATCAGGAACAACTTTTGTGTGATCTTCTACAGTGAACAGATCATGAACAACTTTTATGTAATCTACCAGTGAACCGACTATGAACAACTTTTATGCAATCTACAGTGAACAGACCATGAACAACTTTTTTTTTTTTTTTATAATATTATATGTATTCTACAGTGAACACAACTTTTTTGTGAACGGCCACAGTTAAATTACTAGAGCTAGAATCGGCTACAGTAAGCTCATAAAAACGTAAAAACTTTTAGTTCCTGAACAGAAATTTTGTGATTGGCTACAGTAAGTTCACGAACAGCTTTTTGTGATCGGCTACAGAGCGCATAATTTGTTTTTCATAAACAGTTTATTTTTATGATTGCCTTCAATGAGTTAATAAACAGTTTTTGTGATCGGCTACATTAAGGTAGTTCGTGAAAAGCTTTTTGTGATCGGCTGCAGTAAGTTCACGACCAGCTTATTTGTGATTAATGCCAGTCTACATACTATGAACATCTTTTCTGAGATCTTCACTCTACAGATCGTGAACAGCTTTTTTGTGTTCGATCATCTTGCTGCGAATCACAAAGCTCGTATCGCAGAATTCGCAGACATAGTTCCTGTAATGTTGAGCCATATGCTCCTGTATCCCTTCAAACTCCAACACTGTCCCACAGACGCTACAAGTCAGCTTTTCATCCACAACTCTCAACGGCATTATCTGATTCTTGATCACCAGATGCATGTTCTCATCGTGATCAGTCTTCAGATGCTCCATCAAGACTTCTAAGCTGATCATCTCCAGATGACACACAGTACATTGCAAAGACGTGATGTCCAAGTATACTATATGCTTTGATAGCGACGCGTAATGTATCTTTAAGAAGTCAGGCTTCTTCTTTTTGTGAGATTTCGACGTCAATGTATGGACTTTTAAGTCTACCAGCTTTTCGAACTGCTGCTTGCAATAGCTGCACTGATATCCTCCGTTCTCCCTTGAACGGATGGGTGTGGCATTCGAAGAGTTGAGAATGTTTTTGATGTTTTCAAGATGCCATTCTATTTCTGTGACTGGGCGTTTCCGAACTTTCTCTTCGCTGGTGTCTCTAGGTCTTGGTGCTTTGCGTTTAAGTCTAGGTTTGATTGATGTTTTGCGTTTTGACTCACGCTTCGGCTTTGACTCTTCTTTAGGCAGCGGCAGTGGTAGCGGTTCCAGGGGTTCATGATCCATGCCATCGTCGAACATGATATCGTCTATGATGTTTTCTTTATGCTTCTCTTCTCTTACCTTCTTGGGTTTCTCAATGGCGGGGTTAAATGGAGCTTTCTTTCGAGCATCAGCGGGTAGTATGGATATAAAAGAAGTAAAATTGACTTTCCTGTCAAGAGTGATTCTGTTCTCTTCTACGAAAATGAGGGGAGTGTCGCTTTCATCGCTGCTGCTGCGGCGAGAACCTGGAATTAAGGGGAGGAATAAGAACTACAGTTTAAGAACTAGTTAGTAGGTAGTGTTATTCGAGGTGTTATATAGGTACTAAAAGTGACCGTCAGAAGCGACATTCGCCCGCACGCGAATAAGTAGCGTAAAGACCCGAAAATAATATAGCATTCCGATTTCGAAGTCATCATGGCGCGACCCAGGCAGGATTAGACTCTTGCGGGCAAGAACTATCTCGTATCCACATTTTTAACACTTCACATTAAAAAATCACTGAGTGTGTATATAAAAAAACTTTATTATCTTTAGAATAAAATGGCACGTTTTAAACCCGTTTTCAACTGAAATTTTCAAATTTAACTATCAAACTAACATCTTTTTAACTATCATCGTATTTAAAATTACCTCTCAGTGATTCATATGTACAATAATTATCAATATAAATGTCATAACTGGACCAAATTGAAATAGGACCACACGGGAAGCACCAGCTTTCAAATAATCATCAAAATCGATTCACCCAGTCGAAAGTTCTTAGGTAACAAACATAAAAAAAAACCTGTGAATTGATAACGTCTTCTATTTTGGATGTCGGTTAAAAAGCACCCAGTCCAAGCGGCAAAAACTCTTGGTTTTCATTGCATACCTACTATTTTAATTAAATAATGAATTTAAATATACCATAGTGTCTCGAACGAAGACTGGATGAAATTTTACAGGTTTTAGGAATAGAAAGGCTGAACGAGATTCGTGATAAACACAACCAGTAGATAAGCTTAAAAAGAAGCTAATAATGCCACCCAGCATCGTGCCGACCTTTATTTTGCATATGGACTATTAGTTTGTTTAATGAACACCAACATGATGTACGTCATTACATTACATAGGAGAGACAATAGTGTAGTGGTAGGACTCTTTTGCAGGGGTCCGCCTGGGGAAGTATTCATTCACACCTTTGCCAGTTATTCAACCGCCAAGCAGAAGTGTGCAAACACTACTGTGGTCCGGATTGAAGGGCAATGTTTCCAGCGAAATTACAGGGCACACAGAGATTTGACATCTTATATCTCCGGGTGCATTGCCATCCAGGGTTTTGAACTGTTGAAGTTCAAAATTCTGAGTGGCGTTGAGCTGTCATGGGCAAACGTGAAGAGCCATCAGGCGAGCGACTTCGCTCGTCTCTTCACTCAGTATCATAAAAAGAAAAGACAAAGGAGAGACAAGGCACAAGAATTAGACTAAACGTCATCACATTTATAGATGCAGACTACATGCTTTAAAAAACAAGATTTAAAGTTTTGTTATGAATTAGTTAGTAAGTACATTATACATTAAAAAGTCCAAACGATTTTTCTACTAAATAGAGAAAATCAGACAAAAACACATTACTTATTAGGTACAAGAGTTTTTTAGTTTTTTTCATCTGCGAGAACTATTTATGCCACAGTTGGCAAACAAACTAACGGGCCTGATGGTAAGCGATCACCGTTTACACCAGATACGTTGCTGACCTTTACAGATTCTATTAACAGGCCTAAAAAATTTATGGAAAAGCTGATTTTTTTCGCGTTTTCTGGGTTGATCCTATTCTAAATGGTGTTAATAGGTAATGATGCCTACAATAACCTTATTTTGGCTTACGACCTGTATGTGCCACTTTGTGTAATTTATACATAGGCTAAATCAAATTAAAACACTAGATAGATAGATAGAAATTCTTTATTGAGTACACCAGAAATAAAATCTACAAACAGATAGAAAATAGTTACGAGATAGTGCCACAAGTGGCGGCCTTTTCGTTAAATGTGATCTTTTCTAGGTAACTACTGGAGAGAATTTACGTATCAAGATCGACGGAGAATTGGACGGACTTTTACTGTGCGAACTGCTAGTATGTGGAATGCGCTGCCTGAATGGGTGTTCCCCGATAGTTACAATCTGGGTGTTTTCAAGTCGTGAATCTGTATCTTCTAGACAAGCGTGATCCATCGTAGGCGGCATCATCGCTTAACATCAGGCGAGTTGGCGGCCAAGCGCAACTCAGCGCAAGCCTATTTTACGATAAAAAAAGGATTTAAGTAACAAGAACACTTTTGACATTAAATGATTAATCCATGTCTCAATTTCATATGTTCCTGCAAGCCAGCTTTCTGCGTGAACCCTGATCCACACTCCTCGCATCGGAATGGCCTTTCGTTGGTATGTATTCGCATATGCACCACCAAGTTGAACCGACTCTGGAAGAACTTAGAACAGTAATCGCATCTAAAGTCCTTCTGCCCCGTGTGAGTTAAAAAATGTCTCTGCAAAGCCGCTTTCCCGAAGAAACTTTTACCGCAAACTTGGCATACGTTATTCTTCTCCATCATGTGGAATCTTCGGACATGCAAACCGAGTCTTTGTTTATCAGGGAAGTATCTGTTGCAACTATTGCAAGCGAGACTGTTCCCCCCGCTTCCATGTTCGTTTGTCATGTGCATTGTCTTCTTTATAGCATTGGGGAAGCTCTCCGGACAGTAATCGCAAATGATATTCTCTTTTGTGCAGTCAAGAGCGTGCTCATCTCGGAGCTGTGCTGTTGTGAATTTCTTGAAGCAGAAAATACATTTGAAAGAGGCGTCGTCATGTTCTTTAAAATGCGCTTGGAGAGCGCTGTCCCACATAAAGCTTGCACCGCATATTTCGCACACAAATTTCTTATCGCAATGAGTTATCATGTGCTCTTGCAGCATTCCAAAGTTTTGGAAACCTTTAAAACACACTACGCATCGTAGACCTTCCGTGTCAAATTTGAAAGGAAGTATTATTTGTTTTATATTATCATCGATTTTCTTTTTATGTTTGGAATTTAGATGGTCTATCAGCGATTCGAGGGAGTCGACGTCTTCTCTACAGCAGTTACATTTTAAGCCGGTCACATCGAGTTTGAACATCTACTCGAACAGATTTAAAACGAAGAAGCGTGCTTCGTTGACGTTGTCGTGTTCTTCTTGGGTGTGTTTTTTTAGTTTGCTTGGTTTATGGAAGGTGTCTTCGCAGTACGCGCACTGGTATCCCTTAAACCCATGCTGCCATATCGGAGTGGCGTTCGAAAATATTAAAATTTGTATCACATCTCTCAGGAGTTTTTCTCTAGTTTCAGTTTTGTTTGCCCTTTGTTTCTTGGTCGGTTCGGGAACTTTCGCTATGTCTTTCTGCGGTTCTGGGGTCTCGTCCGTGACGGTTTCTGGATCTATAAGAAAATGATTGGAAGTTATGTATTTTTCTGGTCGTTCTATTTTATTTGATGGTGGCACGAGTGGCAAAACTTTAAAGTGGAATTCACACGGAGTTGATTCTGTTATATCAGATCTGCAGAGTGCTGGATGTTAAAAATAATTTTATATTACTTTTACAAGGCTTATCATAATATAAATTTCATTTCACCAAGCGCCTAGTCTTCTTCACGGCGTAACCCGTGCATCTGCGAATGGCATCCATTGCATCTGCAGATGCGTAACATGTCTTTTCGTGTCGTAGATATAAGCTTAATCTTAAGGACAAAATTTATATTATCGGCTCGAGTGTAGTCATCTCCAACGTTATTGTAGTTCATGCAGCTCACCGCAGTTGAAGCTTTCACAGATGATGTATTTCTGTTGCCACTATAACAACAAATACAAAAAACAGAATAAAATAAATATTTAAGGGAACTCCCATACAACAAACGCGATTTTTTTTTTGCTCGATTTTGATAACGGCAAGAGGTAGAGGCTTGAAATATTCACAGAATATTTAGGTATATATTCAAATTAAAAATAAATAACTAAATTAAAATAAAACAAATATTTAAGGGGTATACAACAATAACGTGATTTTTTGCCGTTTTTATAGATAATGGTACGGAACCCTTCGTGCACGAGTCCGTCTCGCAATTGGCCGGGTTTTTTATTACTAACACGCTTTTATTAGATTGCAATGTATATAACGGAATCTTTGAACTTGATTTCCAACTAATTCAAAACTTCGAATTAATTTGAAACTTTGCACACTTATCAAGGACCGATGACAATGCAATAATTTAAATAGTTTGTCCCATTATCCTTAACAGGATCTTCAGGATTAGCGATTTTAAAACGTGTTTTTTAATTTTTAAACTGCGACGGTTATTTTGTTATTGTAAAAAACCATTTAACTAAGATGAAAAATGAATAACATGCGGTAATAGAAATATCATAGGCATTTATTAATAGAAATTATTACATCATATTACATCACTATTTAATTAAACACATACGAGAAACTTAGGAATATTGTAAACTCATAGTAAGTTACAAGTTTGCAATTAAAAATAATAAAATTATGAATCACTTCTTCAAAACTCGCGACAGAACTCTTCTCGACCGATAAACACAACGTGAGTGTAAGGCTGCGTTCACACATGCGCGAATTTATTCGGCGCGACACCGCGTGCGAGTCACTTACGCGCAGCTTGCTGCTCAGAAACTTTGGAATTTATAATTTATGTCTTTTACATATTTATTTATATTTTTTTTTTTATATAGAGTACATATTTTATCGATATAAATATCGCGCGCACTCTCAGCGCCCGATTAGAAAACACTTCGAACCCGCGTCGCGCACGCGCAGTGCCCGCGCCGTCTCTAGTCTTATGAAAAGCTAACAACGCGATCAGCGTGATCAGTTGCGCGTGTCGTATGAACGCGCTCTAAGCCGTTTTCGGAGTAATTAAATAAAAAAACCTGACTTCATAATTAGTATATACGCAATTTGGTTCACTTTTGGACTTGGATGACTTACTTTTTTCCGCTTAAATATTTTGATGTAATACCAAAACTTTTGAACCGATTTTAGGACCTTATTTTAAGACATTCCGTGATTATTTTTTTGATATCTAGCAATTACAGATTTTTAATCTCTCCTTTTTTATTATATGTATAGATTACTTCTTGGTTAGATTTATCAGAGCCTATGCACTTGTTTCATATGATCTCTCAACAAATAAGGATATATAAAAGAGTGTTGACAAATGTCGCATTTGACTTTTTTCTCCTCCATGTGGTTCCGAGCGTGGTTTAACATGCTCTTCTTAGTTTTGAACACTCTCGCGCAGCCGAAACATGGGAACTCAGGTCCTCCATGCTGTGCCATATGATTCTTCAAGGTCGTGCAGTCAGCGAACCGTTTCCCACAGTGGTCACAAACAAACCTCTTTTCCAACAGGTGAACTCTTTGCGCATGTTTCGTTACATAAATCGCTTTGTCAAACATTTTCCCGCAAGCGAGGCATTCAAACTTTTTGTCGTGTGGTTTGAAGTCGGAGTGTGAGCCCACATGCTTTACTAAAGCAAGTTTCGACTCGCATTCCATAGAGCAAACTGAACACGTGAAGGTCCGCAAATCGGAGTGTCTCAACGCAATGTGTTTCTTCAGCTGTGATTGGTACAGTAGCTTGTTACAAGCTGAGCATGTTGTTCTAGTGTCTTTCAAATGATCTTGCCGTACATGGTGATTTAAGTAGGACATTCGGATGAAGGACTCGTCGCAGAACAAACATTTGTGCTTTCCTTTCAATTTGTGCGTGTAAATGTGTCGTTGCAACGTCGTTTTGTTTTTAAACTTCAATGTGCATATATCACATTGGAACTGCCTGGTATCGGTGTGTATCAACATATGTTTTTGCAACCGCTGCCGCGTGTAGAAAGTTCTAACACACACGTCGCATTTGTAATGCTTATCTTCTTGTAGATGAACCCTTTTAACATGCGCGATTAATAAATTCTTAGAGTCGAAACTTTTCTTGCATTCTCCACATTTATAGTAATGTCGTCCTTCGTGTTTCAATTCCACGTGTTCACGTAAGCTGTCATCTGAATTGAATTGTTCCTTGCAGTGTGTGCATTTGTGAGAGGTCAGATTGAAGCCTGTATGAGCTAAAATCTCGTGGTGTTTATATTTCGTATACTTTTCAAACACCTCATCGCATATAGGGCATTTAAATTCTCCAACAGTAAGATCTTCTCCATCTGCATGCGCTACTAACATCCTATAATTTATAAATCCAGAATCGCAATCTTCGCAGACATAGTTCTTGTAATGTTCGTTCATATGTTCGAGAAGAAATTTGAAATTAGTGAACTCCTTTCCACAATACATACAGTATAAGGCATCGCAATCGAATTTGAAACACACGATTTGATTTCTGATATCTGTGTTAAGGTTTATCTCGTGTGATTGTAAATGTACTATCAAATCTTCTAGCGTTTTAATATTCACATTGCAGATTTTGCAGGTTAGCTCTGTTACGTCTAGTTTTACTACATACGTGAAGATTGAAGTAGATTTTTCTTTAAAGTTGTCTTTGTCTATAATGTGTAGCTCATTGGTGTGAGATTTAAGCTCAGCGGCAATTTTGAATACGTCGTCACAGAAGCAGCAGGCAAAGCCGTCGTCTACGTGATATGCTCGGAATGGAGTAGCGTTAGAATTCTTCATGATCGTTCTAATATTTTGTCGATGTTTGTTTAACTCCGTCTCTTGATCTACTATCGGTTCAAGCGGTTTTTTACAATATATGTTATGCTTCTTCAACAAATCTACCACTATAGATTCAGGATCAGGTTCATCTTTATTTTTGACTTTCTTGATGACCACATCGCGTATCTTCTTGCAGTTCTCAGCAGCCATTTTGGTTTTCACATCTTTATTTTCCTTCTTTATCTTGCTTTTGCCTTCGGTTTTCGTTGGTTTTATTTTTGTTATTGTTATTTCCCACGAACTGTTCTCGGGTTCACGTTTGATGTTTTTGAAACCTATAAAGAGAAAAATACGATTGGTTTCTCCTTATTTAGTTTTGAACGAAGCTTAGAAATTCATACACTACTATTAAGTACACAGTTACGCACCTACCTACTAAAGTATTACTTCCTAGTATTTTCAACAGCAACAGAGGTCATGCAATCATTTATAGGCCGGCCTCATAGCTTAGGTATTGGCTTATAAGTTTTCGATTTGTCGTAGGTTTGGGTATATCGTCAAGATAAAGTCACATTATCAATTGTTAGACAAAACCAGTGAGGTACCCTTCCAAAACCCTATTAAATAATTGAAACCAACTTAAATACTTTTATGTGACGCGCGCGCGCACGTAGCGGCGAAGACTCGATGAAAGACGGGGACACTGCTTTATGTATGCAGCAGTGGTTATATTGTCATTGATGCAGCATGATAGTTGGCGTCTTGCCCGCTAGATGGCTCTGTCAGTATGATTTATACCACTTAAGTAACTTACCATCCACCTTTTAAGCTTGGGCGATGTTATGGGCAATGTTGTACGGACTTTTATGAAAATATTCGGTATTGGGTTAAGGCTTTGAATTTTTTTATAGGGTAACCCTTCACAAAAAATACTAGTTTCCACCTCCTGATCGTCATCAGTGGTATCAATATATTATAGTCTTATTGTCATCCGATATTGTATTTCAATTCGATAGGGCATGGCAGTTAGAAGTAGGTTACATCTATACTAATATTATAAAGAGGAAAAATTTGTATTTTTGGATGTTTGTAACGAAATAACTCAAAAACTACTGAACCGATTTTAAACATTCTTTCACTGTTGGGAAGCTACACTATCCCCGGGTGACATAGGCTATATTATATTTTGTAGCGAGGCTGAAGGCCGAGCTTACACCCGTGCGAAGCCGGGGCGAGCGGCTAGTTATATATAGTAAGTTAATAAAGAGCGTATAAAAAATAGGTAGGTACAACGAAATTTGAGTAAAAAAAAAATTGAATTACCATTAAAATGCATATATCAATTACTATTTATTTATATAATTATGTACATTACAACAAATAAAATAATAGCGAACTGATGTATATTTTCCCTAAGATTTCCTATTATTAAGTACACCTAATTTTTGAATGACAATAATTTATTTTTCTTTCAACTATGCAGTAATGTTATCATTAATCACTACAAAACCGATCACAAAGGACGTATTTTTTGCTTAGAACGAAAACAGTGCAGAAATGTTATATGAAACCTCATGGTAGCACAGTTTTTCATTAATGCACTGTTTTTAGAGTTCCGTACCCAAAGGGTAAAACGGACTCCGCTGTCCGTCTGTCTATTAGGCTGTATCTCATGAACCGTGATATTTAGACAGTTGAAATTTTCACAGATGATGTATTTCTGTTGCCGCTATAACAACAAATACTAAAAAACAGAATAAAATAAATATTTGAGGGGGGTCCCATACAACAAATGTATTTTTTTAATTGCACTAATGTAAAAACGGTAATATATACAAACGTCAAACTTGGCATGATTATCGTACACACTCTAAGTATAACATCAAATAATAAATAATGGTCAAGTGTGAGTCTGTCTGTGATTTCTGTTCATTACCAAGTTATAACTTGTAATTTCGTTACTTGGACGACCTCATAATACTTTAACCGAACCCCAAATTACACATTTTACTAATTTTGAAATTAGCTTTTTGGTTCGGAACCCTCAGTGCACGATCCCAACTCGCACTTGGCCGGGTTTTTTATTAAGAAAACGCAACTTCTAGCCATAATATTTGATAAATGACAAAAATGTTCATATTGTTCATCATCATCAGCCAGAAGACGTCCACTGCTGAACATAGGCCTCTACTTTTAACCTCCACACTGAACGACATCCTGCCTTCTGCAGACACTGGATGCCCGCGACTCTCAAAATGTCGTCGGTCCATCTAGTGGGAGGCCTACCTACGCTGCGTCTTCCAATTCGTAGTCTCCACTCAGAACCTTTATTTCCCGGTTCCATCGGTCATCGGTTTTTCGAGGGACGTGGCTTGCCCATTGCCACTTCAACTTGCAATTTGTAATAGCTATGTCAGTGACTCTGATTCTTTGGCGAATATCCGCGTTCCGGATTCTATCGCACAAAGAAACTCGGACCATAGCTCTCTCCATTGTTTTATTTTGTTATGTTAGCTGCATGTGATTTTGTAAAACTAATAGTATGTACATAGTATATACAAAATAAAACATAAATGATGCTTTAATGTTTCGAATGATCAAATTTGTAATTAGGCACTCCGTGCCCCCCCTAAAGATCGATTGCAAAAACTATCGCTAAATAATTTTACCTATAGCTTACTTAAGTATGTATTTTACTGGAGATTCGAATTAGCTTGCCTTTGTACATGGAATTATACATAATACTTAAATTACCTAGCGTGACTTCTTAGAGAGAAAAGAAAGATTTACAACAAATTTGAACTAAAGCTAGCAGATCGAGGGTTTTTAAAACTTCTTAAAATATATCGCATTACAACTTACAGCTTGGCAAAATAGAGTAGAAACTAATGGGGCCGGCACTATCGCAAATACAGTAGTCTCACTAATCCGGCACTTCCAGTAGTCCGGCACTATATACATGCACGGGCCCTGCCCTCTGCGCCTGCGCTTGCCGCTTTCCTCAGCCCCAACCTACCCCCCAGATAGTTGTCATAAAGAAATTTGTAATACATACTACCAACATATTATGTAATGTTATATTTTATTTGCCTTGAATTTCCGTTTTTTTTTTATGATACTGAGTGACGAGACAAGCGAAGTCGCTCGCCTGATTGCTCTTCACGCTTGCCCATAACAGCTCAACGCCAATCAGAATTTTGAACTTCAACAGTTCAAAACCCTGGATGGAAATGCACTGCGCTCGTCAACCCGAGATATAAGATGTCAAATCTCTGTGTGACCTGTAATTTCGCTGGAAACATTGCCCTTCAATCCGGAAAACAGTAGTGTTTGCACACTACTGCTTGGCGGTTGAATAACTGGCAAAGGTGTGGTACTTCTCCAGACCCCTGCAAAAGAATCCTACCCCTACAAAAACCAAGTAATCCGATTATTCCAATAATCCGGACCTCCTAATATTCAATAATGTCGGATTAGTAAGATTCTACTGTAGTTCTAATACTAGCAAACCTGTAGTACATCTGAGGAAGATGATTGGATGAAATTCCTCCACTGATTTGTTTTCCACAGTATTGTCAGAAGAAAAAGTTTTCGATTCAAGACTTTTTTGCCAAGCTGTACAATTACATTAACCGTCCGCTAACTTAATCTGCTTGGACAGAGCATAGCACGATAGCAATAGGGCTCGAGAGAGACCAATTTTTTATGTTTTGATATTCGATGCCATTCTGACAAAACTTGTGTCCGCATCGATATTAGCGATCGAACTGAGTTAGGAAGTTGATTCAGAGTATTGTAATTAGAAGCACCTAAATGCCTTACTTTGTTCAAAATCTCTCTGAATTAAGGAAAGTGTAATACCACTTTAACATCTAAAGAGGAGCCTCTGATATTTCTCGTGAGAGTAAATGCGGAATTTTAATAGATATCACAATGTCTAAAAGAAAAAGGTCCTTGGCTCGACCGCCGGCGGGCGCTCATTCACGGGCGCGTTTACCGTTATCGACCGGCTCGCTTTATCGTTGGAATGCGTCCGCATATGCTGACGAAGCGTCTTCTTTAACCTGAACGCTTTACAGCATATCTCGCAGAGAAACTCTCGCACATCAGTGTGTGTCACCATATGGTTGTCTCGCTCTGCTTTGGAGAAAAACCTCATATCACAGTGCTCGCACTCGAAACGTCTCTCCAATAAATGATCCCTCCGTTTATGAGCCCAGAGCGTCACTTTATTCGTGAACTGTCTGTCACAAGTTGGACATTTAAACTCGTATTTCGCTCCGTGGACCGACTTCATGTGATCCTTCTTAAGTTTGACAGAGCCGAATTTTTCCCCGCATTGGAAGCATTTGAATCGGAATCCGGTGTGGAACTTCTCATGTTGTCTCACTTTGTTCTGCGTCTCGAATACTTTGTCGCAGGACCTGCATTTGTACTCTCCAATGGTGTGCACCGTCGCGTGCCTAGCCAGCATTCCATGGCTGACAAAACCAGCAGCGCACACCTCACAAATGAAGTTCCGATAATGCTGATTCATATGCTCTAACAAAGGTTTGAAGGTCGTGTATTCTATAGGACAGAACATACACCTGATCGCGTCTCCGGCCAATTTGAAACAAACTATTTGATTCTTTATATCAGTGTACAAGCTTTTCTCGTGCGTTTTATTCAAATGGTCGATTAATTCCTCGACGGTGTTGAATTCCGCCTTGCAAATCGAGCAGTTCAATCCCGTTATATCAAGTTTGACTATAAATTTGGAGAGCGATTTCGTTTGCATGAATTTGACTCTGTCTTTGTTGTGTTTGTCTATGGTGTGCGTTTTTAAATCGGCCGCTTTGTGATGGAATTCCTTGCAGAAACCGCAAGCGAAGCCCGTGCCCGCGTAGTGTGCTCTGATCGGAGTGGCGTTGGAATATTGGAGAATCATTCGAATGTTATATCGATGTTTGTGCAGCTCTGTCATTTGCGGCTCCTTCGGTTCCCTTTTCACACGACTCTTTATCGTTTTTGGGACCATCGCTCTGAGCGTTTTACCTTCCGGTGCCTTTACGACTTTCGCTTTAAGTGTCACTTTGGGAATATCCTTTTTGATAGAGGTTACTGGCTTTTTGGACTGCCTTGGCATTCTGAGCGCCGTCGGCAGCTTAGCGAACGATTTACTTTCCACTTCTTTCTTTACTTTGCGGTCACCGATGGTACAAACGATACCTACAACAAAAAGCATGGTTGATTTCTTCTTGTTTAAACATGTTATAGGCTAACATCTTGACACCAAAGCGAATAGGAGTTCTGGCCAAATATTATAACATGTTTCGACAACTATATTTAACAAATAACACCTTAGTTTTTACTGTTTATTCAAAACCTACCTATTACGGGGATTGAAGAAGTTGCTCGTTCTTATCGCAAATTTTAAGTGTAAAAATCTTATCGGTACAAATTTTCAAGTGACATTAATGATGAACAAACTTCGGTTCTTCGATGATACTCGTAGATCCACCATGAAAATTTCTACGATATTTTTAGGCGTCAACGTGAAATTCAATTTATTCAATTTGGTCACCTCATTGTTTCCTAAACTTGTGAATTTTAGGGTGTAATAATGGTGGATTACTATTTAGTGTTCACGAATGTGCTTGAATGTGGAATCTGGTGTTTTATCATTTGTCGCTTACGTCATTTAGTTCTGAGGCGGGCGCCGACTCGTGCGCATCTCTTTCTGAAGGCGTAGATCGCATAGACTTGTCATTGTTTCGCGCAGGTGCAAAACTTGAATTTGAGCTGACGACGACGTGGTATTGAATATGGACTCTTAGCTGAGTGTGTATTTAGGCCTAGTATCGATTACTTAGATCAGGGGTCTCCAAACTTTGAAGCCTTAGGGCCATAATATTTTTTTCGGTATGTTGCCAAGTGCCGTAACAATTTTAATTTTTCTGCCCACCTAAGCAAACATAGGCTTTTATTGCATTTCAATTACTATTGATTGTGTATTGTGACACGTAACTACATCTAGTGTCGAGTAGTGATACTATGTGCGGTTCTAGGTACTATCTATTTCAGCTACAGTCTTCAGTCCTTGTGCGGTAAATGTTTGGAATTGTCTGAATTTCTAAGACCAGTCATATCAGTTGTTAATTTTATCAGATCCACAGGGCTGAATCACTGACAAATCCGCGAGTTTCAATTCCTGTCGCGGGCCGGATTGATGGCAGTGGCGGGCCGGATTTGGCCCGCGGCCCGTAGTTTGGAGACCCCTGACTTAGATGATCGGACTTATGAGACTTTCGTCTGATTAATCCGGTGTTATAGATACTCAATGCTCAATCATTTATTGCATATTATGAAATACAAGGAAAACCAACAGCCGTAAAAAATATAGCAAATTTTGTAGAATTAGAAGCTAATTACAGCTCCTCTAGGGTTAAGATTGGATAACTAACAATTATAGTGAAAATATTACGCAGTTACACAATAATGTACGGTTTTCGAAAATACAAAAATGACGAACTTAAATTAAGCTTAAACAATAAGGGCCTTACTTAAAAACGTTACTCAAGTTGACATACGCTTAAATATGCTCCGTCTTGTTTTCGCGTATGACGATTGCCGTCAGCGAGAAATTGAGAGAGCATTTTAAAGCATATATCAACTTGAGTAACATTTTTAAGTAAGGCCCTTAATTCCCTACTCAACAGCCGCCTAACCGCAACACCGCTCATGCAGAATAGATCCAACCCTAAGCGCTTATCGGTGGTGTTAAAGTTCTTACTCACTCTCAACGTGTATTAATTACGTCTATAGTTACTATAGAATTTTGGGATATTGATAAGAGGCGAAAAACTAATAGTCTTATGGTGGGTATTAAGCTTGATCTTACTTAAAAGCTCAGGACAGTCAATAAGGTTAGAAGTTATATTACACAGGAAAGTCATGTCTGCAATTTCTCTTCTTTTAAAAATTTCTCATCTTTGATAGCATGTTTAAGATAGGAAGGTATCACACAATGAAGTAATTAATTGGGTATATATGGCAACAAAGAGCGGAGAGGATCGATTTGTACCATAATTGATTTGTCTTCTAAATATCTGGGACATTATTGCACACATGGTCATCTGACCCCAAACTAAGCAAAGCTTGTAATATGGCAGCCAGAGACTGATATACATACATATATATTTTTATAATACATACTTAAATAGATATTTACAAAAAAAAATATACTTAAATAAAATTAAATTAAATAAATACTTGTTTAAGTTATAGTAACATTTTGCTAGCAATATGTCTTTTAGGGTTTGGGCACATTTATTTTTATTCTCTATATCTTTGATCAGTATCTATTACTGGTAGCTTATTATACATAGTTTATAAAAAAAAATAACCCGACCGCACTGTATAAATAATAGGGTATTGGGGTAAGACAGACAGACAGACTCATGACATATACAGATATAGTAACACGTTAATGATTTTGCTCGATCCCATGACCCAAAACAATGAGCACACAACATGGTCTAAACAGGATACAGTTGTGAATTTAATTTCTTTTACATTAGCTTCTTATTAAATATTACTAAAACAATACATTAAAACACTACATTGAAATGTAAATACATATAATAGATTAAAATTAGAAATATGTAAATAAATATATATACTGTTTTAAACTATCACGGTTGTTCACTAAAGTTATATGATTATTTACGGGATATTTACCGTGGTAAGGTTGTGGAAGGAGCTCCCGATATTTCGGCGCAGTTACATGCACCATGTTCACGGGAAGACTGAAGAATGCGGGTGGTTGGTGAAAAAGTTCAAAGTTTGGTACAGACAAAACCACCCGCATTCTTCAGTCTTTCCGTGAACATGGTGCATGTAACTGCGCCGAAATATCGGGATCTCCTTCCACAACCTTACCACGGTAAATATCCCGTAAATAATCATATAACTTTAATAAATATATATGTATACATAAGAAAAAAATAATAATAAAGATTAACTACACATTGCAGTTCGACACAGCAAGGTTTGTATTACTGTGTCGCAGTGCAATCAAATTCTAAATTATTTTTTTAACATTGTTCCGAAATTGACTGAGACTAAGTCCAAATAAATCTATGTCGTCATTATTCTTGTCGTATATGTTGTGACGTTGTATATGTATGTATATCAGTCTCTGGCAGCCATATTACAAGCTTTGCTTAGTTTGGGGTCAGATGACCGTGTGTGCAATAATGTCCCAGATATTTATTTATTTATTTATTATTATTTTTTGAAATCTGCTGACTGAGCTCTACATAGGTAATACTGACATATTTAGCAAAGTTTACTTCCTATTATCTCTAATTTTTTTCGCGGACAGCATATTGAATTCTTGTACCCGTCACTCCCACTAGTATAACCACTGAAGCGAGAATTTTTTTCGTTTAGTCTTTTCTGTGAGTATAACGATCCAAATAACACCGCACATGTCAAAATCCAATAAGCCGTTTAGGCTTGAGGGCGTGCTAAAGAAACTCACACATATATATATACACTCGAAAAACATAACCCTCCTTATTGCGCAGTCGGGTAAAATTAATTATTTTGAGGTGGTGCCATGTGATCGAGGACTAGGCCATCTGGAAAGGTATTTTTCTTGTAGCTTGGTTGCTAGGCAACGTTTTAATGATATGTGAGTTACTCCAAAATGTATGCAATTTTTTACGTAAATATCAAAAAAGTGTCAGAAAAGTAGTATACAAGCCTTGGCATTTATGGACTTACGTATGATGACCACTTCCCACACTTTTACGTTCGTCTAAAAATGTCATAGAGGCCTCATTATCCTAATGTGCCCAGGGCACACCAATAGGTTAAAGACGGCCAAGACATTTAGTTCCATTATTGAGCAATTCTGCATCAGATAGCTAAGCCACCTTGGGGCGTTGGAGTCTATTTGAGAAATGTGCCAGGAGTCTCATCAGCAATGAATCTCTAGTTTAGACTAAGCTTCTTAAGACTTTAGCATCAGCTCGAAGTTGCTTGTCTATTGGATATATTTCGGAGTGTGTATCGAATTTGCATGATCTAATTCCCTCCTGCCCAGCGGACTGGCAGAGCGGGCACGAAAAATTGCCACCGCTTTATCTACACTAATATTATAAAGAGGAAAGATTTGTACCTATTTTTGTATGTTTGTAATGAATAGGCTCCGAAACTACTGAACCGATTTGAAAAATTCTTTCACTGTTGGGAAGCTACACTATCCCCGGGTGACATAGGCTATATTATATTTTGTAGCGAGGCCGAAGGCCGAGCTTACACTCGTGCGAAGCCGGGACGGACGGCTAGTGGTTGATATTCCGAAAACCCGTACGAAGTGATGATTCCACTTCTATTGTGCGAACTGCTAGTCTGTGGAATGTGCTGCTTTAATGGGTGTTCCCAGATAGTTACAATCTGGGTGTTTTCAAATCACGAGTGAATCAGCTTCTTTTAGGCAAGCGTACTCCATCATAGACCGCATCATCACTCAAGATCAGACGAGTTGGCAGTCAAACGCAAGCTAAATTAAACAAAAATAACCAGATAGGTGCGAGTCGGACTCGCACACGAAGGGTTCCGTACCATTATCTATAAAAACGGCAAAAAAACACGCTTCTTGTATGGGAGCCCCCTTATATATTAATTTTATTCTGTTTTTTAGTATTTTTTGTTATAGCGGCAACAGAAATACATCATCTGTGAAAATTTTAACTGTCTATCTATCACGGTTCATGAGATACAGCCTGGTGACAGACGGACAGAGAAGTCTTAGTAATAGGGTCCCGTTTTACCCTTTGGGTACGGAACCTAAAAACGTACTCAGCCTGTATGTAATTATTTTGGTTTTCTTATGATATCGAAATAAAACTAGCTATCAAATTAAAATTTTAAGTTTATTCTTAAAACATCACATATGAAGAAACGTATATTTTTTGTTACAATGCTGGTAAGCAAAAACTTAACGCTATACAATAATGGACTTAGAAACGTTAGGAGTTAATTAATAGGTACTTAAAACTGCCGTAAACTCACTAACGGAAATTGTGAAACGAAAAGTTATCACAAGTTTTATTATGTTTAAGGGCGTATACAATACACGTAGGAAGCAGGTTACCAGCGCCGACCTGCGATTATCAGAACTGGTCAGCGCAGGTCACGCGCAGGTATTCGGCGCAGGCAGTCTCTATACTTTGTGCCGAACCAGCACTGATAAGTGCCGAACGTCGGCGACAAGTTCCGACCTGGGGCTCTATTTTTTGAATCGCTCGTAGGACTTTTTTCATGCGATGTGACTTACTTGCGAACGAAATCCCAAAAGTTGTACTTTTGAACAAGTCATATCACTCGTAACTCTACGAGTGGTTTATATCATTCGAATTTGCTTTCTATCGATAGAAAGTCTGACAGAACTACGGCAACCCAGAATTCGAGCGATTCAAAAATACCAAAATATGGATCAGTCGCATTTGAAATCACCGGTGATTATTTGCGTATGCGAATAGAAATAGTCCTACGATCGATTCAAAAATAGAGCCCCTGCTCCTATCAGCGCTGGTAGAACAAAGTATAGAGACTGCCTGCGCTGACTACCTGCGTGTGACCTGCGCGGACCAGTTCCGATAAGCGCAGGTAGCTCGGCGCTGGTAACCTGCTTCCTAAGTGAACTTTAAGAAGCTTTATTTCTAAAATGATTTTAATGGCTACGTTTAACAAAGAAATACATATGTACATTAATAGGCTTGTGTCCTAATTTTTATTGAATACTAGCGACGCGCCCCGGCTTCGCACGGGTGTAAGCTCGGCCTTCGGCCTCGCTACTATGACCCGTTCCAGGAACACAAAATTTCATCGAAATCGGTCCAGCCGTTTACTCACCGTTTAAACCTTCCCTGGACTACGACAATCATTTCAAAACCAAAATCAGCTAAATCGGCTCAGCCGTTCTCGAGTTTTAGCGAGACTAACGAACAGCAACTGATTTTTATATATATAGACTAGTGCTGTTGCCCGCGACTTCGTACGCGTAGATTTTCATATAAGCATTCAACCCTTTTGTCCGGCCTTAATCCTTCTTATTCGCTGTAATAATATCATAGCCTGTACTTAAATCTGGTCATAAATAAGCATATTCGTGAAAACCGCAATTAAATCCGTCCAGTGGTTAAGAAGATGTGAATGCACAAAACAAACAAACAGAAGAAAAAGAGAACAAAAATTCTAAAAACTGTCTTCACGTGTTCAGCTACTTATTTTAAGACATATAGATAGATCTCATAAAAGAGCTGATCATGAATAGAGCGATAACAAAATTAAAATTTGTTAAAAAAATTATAAGTATTTTAATTTCATGCTAGGAAAGAGAGAGGAGCGCTCTATGGCACCTGATGACGTCAAGGCGTGCGCGTGTACAAATGCTATACTAACACGCTTTGCAAGAAAGGAACAGAGCATCCGCTCTCTATTCCCACCTAAAACTTTAAACGTTAAACGATTTATCAGCAAAAGAGCAAAATATCCAATGCTCAAAAAGACCAAAGAGCAAAACGTCCATGGCGCATAATGTCCAAAATTCCAACTATACTAATTATTACTGTCAAATGAACTGCGATAATCTACACTAATATTATAAAGAGGAAAGATTTGTACCTATTTTTGTATGTTTGTAATGAATAGGCTCCGAAACTACTGAACCGATTTGAAAAATTCTTTCACTGTTGGGAAGCTACACTATCCCCGGGTGACATAGGCTATATTATATTTTGTAGCGAGGCCGAAGGCCGAGCTTACACTCGTGCGAAGCCGGGGCGGACGGCTAGTATAGTGTATTTTGGTGAGTCAAAACAGTAAATAAAAAACTTTGAAATTTATCTATCTGTAAAGACGTTTTTTGACTGTGTATACTATACTGCTAAATTAACTGCGTTACAGTTAATTTAGCAGTCTAATTGGAATTTTTAACATTTTGCGCTGTGAACCTATTGCTTTTTAAGTTTAGGCCTTTTGTTCCTTGGTCATTGTACGCCTTAGACTTATTGGACATTTTGTATTTTACGACAAAACGGGGCAAAACCACGAAAGCTATAGTATTATGTCAACACGTATATGCACGCAATACGATGCGACACGAGTTAGTTGAGAGTTCAGGAGGCTACATTTTCAAGTACTAATCATTCATCACCCTATCTTTTCTTGATATTTAGCTCTATGCCCGCTCCTCACTTCCACAGGTAGCATTTTAAGTAATAACTAAGTTCTTCACGAATTTTGTTAGGTATCCGTAGGTATTGTTTTGCTGGCGTTTGTCGGTTGCGTTAATTCTTATTCTAAAGTGATCTCCCCGTGCACAGTCATCATGTGATCCTGCAACGCCGGCAGCTCAAAGAAGACCAGCGCACATTCTTCACAGCTATAGTTCGGCGCGGCCACCGTATGCGTCTGCGCGTGCGCTTCCAACGACGCTTGCGTGTAGAACACCTTCTGGCACATCTGACAGATGAACTTAGCGTCTTCTCTATGAGTACGCATGTGGGTATGCAAAGTTTTCTTCCTCGCGAAATCTCGTCCACACAGTTCACATTTAAACTCACGAACTCCCGAGTGTATTACCATATGGTTCTTTAATAAAGCGTTAGTATAAAAGGATTTAGTACACTCCGTACATTGAAAACGTCGCTCCATCAAATGATCTCTTTGTGTGTGAATTCTTAAAGCGTTTTTGTCTCCGAAAGTTTTATCGCAAGCGAGGCACGGGATCTTCGCGAATTCCGCCCCATGAACCTCGACCATGTGATTCTTCTTTATTTTGACGGTAGTAAATTTTTTGTCACACTGATAGCATTTGTACCTGTTCGGTCCGGAATGAGCCTGACGCAAATGATACCTTAAAGATCTCAGCTTGTCAAACATTTTCTTGCAGACGTCACATTGGAACTCCCCTTGCTTGTGACAGTCGGTGTGGATTGAGAGCATCCTCTGGGTGACGAACCCAGCGTCACAGACATCGCAAACCCAGTTTCTATAATGTTGATTCATATGTTCGAGAAGCTGCTTGAAGCTGGTACATTGAATCTTACAGAACATGCACTTTAGCTCTTCGTTATCCAGCTTGAAGCAAATGGTCTGACTTTTTATATCGGTATACAATACTTTGTTATGATTATCTTTTAAATGTGCGGTTAAATCGTCCAACGTATCCAGCTCCGCCTTACACATGTTGCAGCGCAGCTCTGTTATGTCAAGTTTCACCACGAAGATGCTTAAGAAAGCTCTTTGCATGAACTTGGTCTTTTCCTTTCGGTCGTGGTCTTCGATTGTGTGGGTTTTAAGGTCGGCCGCTTTAGGGAAGAATCTCTTGCAAAAGCAGCAGCAGTACCCGTTACCCATGTAGTGAGCCCGGATCGGAGTAGCATTTGAATAGTGTAAGATCATGCGGATGTTGTACCTATGTTTGTCCAACTCCAAAGACCTTTTAAATTCAAGGTTCGCGTCTGCAGGCGGTTTCAGAGACACAGCGAGCGGAACTTTCAGTTTTGGCATAGAATTTTTACTGCTAGCCTCACTATCAGCGATTTCCTTCGCTAATGACTCCATAATATCGCTATTGACTTGATCCACTTTAGCTATTTTAACGTTAAGCATTTGCAGTTTCGTTTTACGGTTATATTTATTTTTTGGTTTGTTTGTTTTCTTACTCGGACCTTGTTTAGTATCGCTTTCTTTCAATCTAAAGTTAAGTCTAGTCATTACGGGGCGTGTCAGTTCGGATTCTAATTCGCTAGGGTTGGTTACGGCTCGTTCCGATTTGACTTTCTTGATCGTTAATCCCCAGTTGGTTTCCACTTCCTTCTTAACTTCCACGCTACCGATGTTACTTAGGAAACCTACAAAGAGAAAAACATCATTGGTTTATTCCGTTCGAAGTAGGTGTTGCTTACATTTAAGGCCCTTTTGTAGAGATGATGAAGTTTTACAGTTGTATTGTATACTTAAAAGCCGCGATCAAAAAATATACAATTATATTTGTTTTAGTAAATTTCATTCTCTCTCAAATTTATCTAGAATAGAAACGTTTTAACAAACAATATTTCAATCATATTCTACCAAGTGATACAAAAATTTGGAATGAGACGCGTTTATTTATATTTAAGTTATAGGTTGAGTTACGTTTTGGCCAACCTTCTTTAGCCGTGTCGAGGGTCGATTATTTCTACACGACCATGCGGATACGATGCACATCCCTGACACGCAGGGTCCGGACCAGTCTCAACATCGTCCTACATGTATTATGCGCATGAGTTCAGTTCATTGTCGGGAAATCTGTATTGACGCAGTTTTTACCCGACTGCGCAAGAAGGAGGGTTATGTTTTTTGAGTGTATGTATGAATGGTCGTTTCTTTGGCACGCCCTACAGCCTAAACGGCTTAATTGATTTCGACATTTGAGGTGTCATTTGAATCGTTATAATTGTGGGGGCGATATAAGGTACAGAAATTCAATATGACGACAGCGAATAAGAATTAGAGGGGGAAAAATAGTAAATTAACTTTGTTAAATGGGTCAATATTACCATCATAATATAGAGCTGACTCAGTAGATTTTAAAAATATATAACACGAGAGTAGTTTACGAGATGAAGCCACGAAATAAGTCGTCGATAAAGCGGAATGAAATGACTCTGTATCTACTACGAGTAGGTATAGATAGGTGCGCGCGCGCCGCTGTTACAATTCATTTAAGAACCTTCTATTTATACAATGCAGTCCGGTTATATTTTATAATAATTTAATTTACTTGTTTTACCTTACAATTCGTATAACGTTTTTTTTTATGATACTGAGTGACGAGACGAGGGAAGTCGCTGGCCTGATGGTTCTTCACGCTTGCCCATAACAGCTCAACGCAACTCAGAATTTTGAACTTCAACAGTTCAAAACCCTGGATGGCAATGCACTGCGCTCGTCACCCCGAGATATAAGATCTCAAATCTCTGTGTGCCCTGTAATTTCGCTGGAAACATTGCCCTTCAATCCGGAACACAGTAGTGTTTGCACACTACTGCTTGGCGGTCTGAATAACTGGCAAAGGTGTGGTACTTTCCCAGGCGGACTCTGCAAAAGAGTCCTACCACTACCAAACCGTATCATATGGGTCGAACTGAATGACGTTGAACAAATTTCAAAAGTTTGCATGTGTACCATAATATATGATTCTTCTCATTCTGCTGTGTCGTGTTTGGATTTCAAATGCGTCTTCAAACTACGTTTTTGTATAAACGCCGCACCGCAGTAATTGCAAATATGTTGGCGATAGTCAGCATGTATCCAAATGTGCTCTCTCAAGGCCTTTATCCTCGCAAAGTATTTCAAGCAGACTTCACACCTAAACTCCTTCAGGTTCGTATGTTTAATTAAATGATCGTTTAATTGATACTTGTAGTAAAACGCCGTCGCATTCATCATCATCAGCCAGAAGACGTCCTCCGTCCACGACGAAGAGGCCTCCCCCTTTAACACTGAACGACATCCTGCCATCTGCATCCACTGGATGCCCGCGACTCTCACAATGTCGTCGGTCCATCTAGTGGGAGGCCTACCTACGCTGCGTCTTCCGGTTCGCGGTCTCCACTCAAGAACTTTTCTTCCCCATCGGTTATCAGTTCTTCGAGTCTGTCGCATTGCATGCATTTAATAAGCTTCTCTATTAAATGCATCTTCTTCAGATGGCAGAACAAAAGAGATATTTTCCAAAAGGTTTTATCACAGCTTTTGCACTCGAGCAAACGTTTCTGGACATCGTGTTACACTTATAAAATTATATTATATATTATTTATACTTATAAAATTGAGATCTATATTACAACTGTCATTATGCAAAGTTTCATGCACTTATCTTAATAATTATAGAAGTTAGAAGGTTCTAAAAAAACGGACGGACGGACAGAATGAATTTATAAGGCTTCCTTGTCGGACTACGTAACCCTAAAAAACAGATCTATTACACAAATTGAATTTTCTACAGATATTTTTATTTGATAGAATCAGAACGTACGTACGAACGAACGTTTGATAGAATCAGAACGAAAAAACCAGTTTGCGTTGCTTTTTGCGGCAATTTTTTTTTTTGTTAATTTGCGCCAAAATAGTCCTACCACTACAATGTGAGAGGGCGCATAATCAAATAAAACCACGTTCATTTAGACAATATAACTGTTTTATTACGAACCACACTCCGTAAGCCGTAGGCACTATGATACAACTTAATGTTAACCATTATGGCGACGCCACACATTGGCTTATTTATATACCTATTATGGACAAAGTAATTAAAGTGGAACGTTTCACATATGGCGGGAAATTCAAATTTCAAACAGTTTTTTTGTTCTTGTAGCTAGGCCGAGTAATTATTGTAAACGATAATAATGTTCGCGAAAATTGATGATTATTCTTTACAAACTCGCGTAAAGTTATTTATCTCCAATGCATATTATTACATACATTTGTCAATAAACAAATTTATGCTGTTTCAAACGGTTTATTGCCAAATGTAAGTAATATGGTGAGTAACTGATTAATAGCTGTACATGATAATGTAAAGAACGACCAACAATTTTCGCGAACACTATGCCATTTCACAATAATTACCCGGCCTAGCTACAAGGACAAAAAAACTGTTTGAAATTTGATTTTCCAGCCAAAGTGAAACGTTTCACCTTAAACTCTTATCACCATTTTACATCACCTTAATAGGACATTATTATACTTGAACCGGAGAGTTTAAAAAAATGACCACTATAAGAGAGAAATAAAAATAATTATTAATATTAAAAACCGACTTCATAAAAATGTCAGAACTGGACCAATTTTAATTTTTACGAACTTACACCCGTGCGAAGCCGGAGCGGGTCGCTAGTATATAATAGATTAATAGAGGCTAAATTAACGGCTCTTCATATAAACGTTAACTAAGTTGCCACCCGTTTTCGCCTGTGACAATTTCCGTCAGCGAAGAAAAGAAAAAAAAAGTTACCGAGACTTCGTACGTGTAGACTTTCATTTAAACTTTCAAGCCCCCTTGTATTTAATTCGGTCCTATCACAAAATCCGTTCGTAGCGGACCTGCCAAATTTCACATTCATAGGTCAAGTAGTTTTTAACCGACTTCCAAAAAGGAGCTTATCAATTCGTTTTTTTTTAAATATTTTATGTTTGTTACCTCATAACTTTCGACTGGGCGAACTGATTTTGAAGATAATTTTTTTATTTGAAAGCTGGTGCATCTCATGTGGACCCATTTCAATTTGGTCCAGTTCTGAAATTTTTATAAAGTCTCTTTTATATATTGATAATAGGCATGTGGCCTAACGTTTAATTTATTACAAATAACAAGCTTAGCGATGAATATAACTAAATACATTACACATACTGAAAAAAATAATTGAATTGGCTGATTAATCTCTGAGATATGAGCGTTTAAAGTTTTAGGTGGGGTTAGAGAGGGGATGCTCCATCCCTTTTTCGCAAAGCGTGTGTTAGTATAGCATTTGTATGCTGCGCCTGAGGCGTGACGTCATAGCTCAGTATAGTGCGCTCTGTCTAGCATGAAATTAAAATACTTATAACTTATTTATTTTTGAACTAATTAAAATTTTGTTTTCGTTGATAGGCTCTATTGATGATCAGCTTTTTTATGAGGTAATAAAAAAATATTAGTCATCATGCCTATTATGTTTCATCGGTTAGCCACATTGCCCGGGAAACTATTATGGGGTAAAAGCGGCCAACGTGTAGCGGCGGCATAAAGCATAATCGATTAAAATAATGATCATCGTCACATTATAAAACTAAATCATGTAAAATAATAATTATATAATTTAAAGAACTATAAAAATCTTAGAATAAAATTAATGACTAAATTAATATTTAAAACCAATTTTTCGTGTATAATACAGGCATCTCAATTTGATTCTTCTATCCTTCTATCCGTTCATAAAGTTTTCTATTAGCTAATCTACAGGGTGATGGGTTTATATGCTTATTCCTTTAGGAGTGTGTATAAAGAGACTATATGCTATATTTTTCGTCGTTGTACTGCAGCAGTAAAGATTTCGCTTTTTAAGGCATACTGCCAGTCTTTTTATACGTGCAGTCTGTGGATCAACTATTCGCAGAAGACAATCAACGCCCTGCGTGTGCAATACAATAACGCATTTAGGATGTCGCTGGGGCTGCCCTGGCGCTGCAGTGCATCAGGCATGTTTGCTGACGCTCGAGTGGACGGCTTTCATGCCATAATGCGCAAGCGAGCCACCTCGATGCTAAGCCGCGTCCGGAGCAGCACTAACAGCATTCTGAGTGTTGTTGCAGGTCGGATCGACTGTCCTTTCATTAACCATGCAGTGCGGTTATATGTCCATATTAATAATAATAATAGATAAACTGCTGACATTTGATTTCTTATTTTGTTTTATTTTATGACATTTAATTTCAATTTTTACTCATTTATTAGTTCATTTAATTTAACCTTAATTATTGTTACTATTGACATGCACCTAATTCTCATTTTATTTTATTAGCTGATTTTAATGTAATTTGTGTCAAATGTATATAGACCTGGTCTGAAATAAATGATTAATAATAATATTTTAAGCAATATATTTAGCAAAAATCAATGGTCAACCCCAGTGGCGTAGCTAGGTAACCAAAGGCCCCGGTGCAAAAAAATGGGGCCCTATCTAAACTGGGTTAGGTTTTATCATGTAAAAATATAAATACTTTAAAGGTAAAAAGCTACTTTATCATCAGCTCTTTATAGCTACTTCAGGTATGACATGAATGTGTAAGAAGGGTTTTTATTTGCAAGGTTAGTTTGAGGTTTGCTGGTCAGGGTCCGAGGGCTCCCTGAGCTTGAGGGCCCCGGTGCACGGCACCGCCTAGCCCTCCGATAGCTACGCCACTGGTCAACCCATCATGGGTCGTCCAGTGGTTTAGGAGATGTGCGTGGACAAACAAACAAAAATTCCAAAAACTGTCTTATCGTGTTCAGTTGCTTATTTTAAGACGCCCTGTGTTTTTTTTTTTATATCTCTCAATTACCGATTTTTTATCTCTACATTTTTATTATATGTATATAGAATATAGATATGTATAGATAGAAGATGCAGATTAGCTAAAAACGGCCGTTTTTTTGCGGTAATAAGTTTTATAACTATATGATACCTTCATTATTAAAAATAATAGTTCAAAAAATACTTCATCACTTTCTCTAGTGACTATGGGACTCGAATTTTCATGTACTTATATTTATTTTAGTATACCTGTTTTGTTTAATTTTATATTATTGAAGGCGCTTTTAAATTTTTTATTTTATTTTCTAATTTTTTATTTTAATGGGGGAGAGACCTTTGCCTAACTGTGGGACAGTATAGGTTAAGAAAAAAAATTGAGGGAGCAACTCCTGCGCTTTTCACTTTTAAAATGTAGCACATAGCCTTCATGTACACCTAAGGAATAGGCCTATAAAACCATCAGCTGTATACTATAGTGTTCTCTCATCTTCTCTCTAATGGTAACTGTCATTAGCGAAAACGAGACAGCACTTAGTAGTTATACAAGGTTACGCACATAGACTGTACTAACCAAAAGGAGGTCAATGTACTCATCATTCTGAACATTTTTTACTATGTGACTAACACTGAAATCACGGAAAAAAAACAGCTTTTCCATAGAAAACAGTCATTGACACTCGACTATATGTATTTATTTACCATTGGATTACCCATAGTAAAAGTTGTTCATAATGATGAGTATGACTTCCTTTCGGCTTAGTACAGTCTATATGCGTAACCCTACATAAAGTGCTCTTTCATGGAAAGTTTCATTAGCGAAATCGAGACATCACTTCGTAGGTACAGCTTTTAGACGTCTCTGAATAAGACCAATTTTCTTAAGAGATTATGTGTCGTTAACTTGGAATGCGTTGCATCCTTCGATCAAAAAAATACAAAGATGCCACAATGACGCGCTAATCGCGGCAATACTCAATCTGGCTGGACTCAATACGCAGCCAGATTGGATCCACAGTCACGCGATAGTTGCACAAACCGTAAGAGCCGTAACAGACACGTCAACATGGCTGACGAACCACCGTCTGACCAACGGGAGAGAAAGAGAAATATGTCCTTTCTCTCGGGAGAGAAGTTCCCACTTGCGATTCAGACATAATCGCCGTCTCGCTTGCTCAACTACGGTTCACGAGTTTTGACGATGTTGTGCAAATCGAACAGACATTAGAGAACTGAGCTGTAAATGTATAAATATTCGGTTGGTTTTGGTAAAATAGTTTTGTTTCGATATAAATTGTGTACAGCTATGTTTCTATATGAAACTGCGGACGTTTATTGACTATAATTCTCTACGCGCTGTGACTTCTATGTATAATTTTTCGAAGGTTGCATCATTTTACACGGTTATCGCAAACAGTAACAAATTCATATTTTGGTTATAAATAGTCGAGTATAGAAATAAGTTTAATGTTATTTTGAAGACATGATTGGTAAAATTTTTCTCGATAGAATAATGCGGCGAAAACAGGTCTTCTATAAGTAGTTTTCAGGTTTTTTTTTCTTTTAAGTCTACAAGTTCTTGACAAAAAAAAAACAATGGTCATTTCTGTATTGTAATTTAATTTAGTTTTATTCAAAATTAGTTCTTGAGTAATATGGAGTTTTTAGCGTTTGTCGTTTCCGTTATTTAGTTCTAAGGCGAGCGCGAGCGTCGTTCGTATCTCTACCTGCAGGTATAGATCGCATATTTTTGACACTGTTTCGCACAGGGGCAAAAGTTGGATTTGAGCTGATGGCATATAGACTCTTAATTATTTGTATACTATAAAGTGCTCTCTCATTTCTCTGACAGGAAATGTCATTGGTGAAAACGAGACAGCACTATGATTCTAGGCCTTAACAACTGACTCCAAAAAATCGTCTATTGTGCATTCGTTTTTTTTACTAATTTTTTTTTCAGATAGTTTTGGAAGTTTTTGTCGTCTCTTATTTCTTTCGGTAGGTGGTTGAATTTTTTATACATCATGTACTCAGGGGGTCCAGACAAGAACCACGTTCTGTTAACGTTAACGCCTGCGGAAAGATGATATTGTATGAAAATGACATTAGCTTGACAGATGTCACGTGACTGCTAATGTCATTTACATACAATTTTATCTTTCCGCAGGCGTTAGCGCTAACATAAAGTGTTTCTTGTCTAGATCCCCCAGGACCCTACCCACGTAATGAACAAAAGCTATCTACAAGTGCTACATAAACTCGGGTTTCAGCTTTTCTATCTTGCTCTTGCTCTCAGCAGCTATCTCTTTCAATGTCATCTCCCTATTATCAATCAGATGCTTCACATCATCAAACTCCTTGAAAATATCCAAGTCGTCCTGATGCAGGCGCACATGGCTCTTCAAGCTACATTTCTGCATGAACGTCTTCTTGCAAATCTCACACTGGAATCTCTTGTCGTCATCATGTAGCTTCATGTGATCTTTTAATGTTCTGAGTCGAGAGAAAACTTTGCCGCAAACATCACAGGAGCAAACTTCTCCGCCAGTGTGTCTTGTTAAGTGATCAGATAGACCGCGCTTGGAGAAGAACTTCGCGTTGCATTTATCGCAAAGGTAGCTCCTTTGCTGCAGATGATGGTGTCGTATATGCCTGTTTAGTTCGAACTTTTTCTTGTACGTCTTGCTGCAAGCGTTGCATGGATAAATTACTGGGTCTGCGTTGTGCTGTTTAACCATGTGCTCGCTTCTGTCATAGTAACTAGCAAAGATTTCAGGGCAGTGTGGACATTTGTTCCGCAGCCAGCCGTTCATGTGGACTCCTTTTATGTGGTTCCGCATTTTAGTGAGTGTTGTGTAAGATTTGTCGCAACAGTTGCACGGAAATATGCCTTGAGCGTGAGTCTTCCCGTGTTTCCTTAATGCGGCTATGGTGATGTAGCCGGCTCCGCACTTTTTACAGCAGTAGTTCCTGTAATGGCTACTCATATGGTGGTAGAGATTCTTGAAGGATATATGCACGACCGAGCAAATAACACACGTGAAGTTCTGACCGTTTTCTAAACGAAACGGTAATATTATGTCTTTTATATTTTTATGTATTTTCTTGTTGTGGACTCCGATGAGATGATCTTTGAGATCGGTAAGGTCCTTCATGGGTACGACGCAGACGGTGCAGTGCAGATTGGTGATGTCGAGTTTGATGGGGTTGTAGCTGAGTTTGTAGTCGATGATGGTGTTCAGTTTGTCTTTTTCAGCTTGTTCAGCCGTGTGATCCCGTAGTGCGTAGATCGAGGGGAAGTATTTAGCGCAGTAGAGGCAGGAGAAGCCGCGGGCAGTCTTGTCCCGGAACGGACTAGCGTTGGAGTATTGCAGTATGGCTGTGAGGTTCACCCTGTGTTCAACACGCTCTGGGGTCGCGCTATCGTCCGATTTCTTTTTCTTTTTCCTGCGCTTGGCCGGGTCGCCCGTGCCTATAACAGAAACGAGGCACATCTCAATTATTCGTCGTCGCTTGTCTTATGGCTATCGCGTCGAGTGAGGTCTGGTGGCGTCGGGTGTCCTCGCAAGTCTGTGCGGGGTGGTTGTGCGTGTGCTCTTCCGGACTTATGAGATGACGGGTGGTTTTGGGAAAATAAATGTAGAGAAAATAAAATTGAAATTAAATTAATGTACTTTTATCACTGTTGAAATCAAATATGTTCGATGCATATCCATTCACTTTTAGTTCTTAAACCAATTGCATTTTGGATCACTGCTTGTGTTTGATATAGTCATATAAATCATTTCCTTAAGCAAGAAAATATACCTTTAATTAATTTAAGGTTGCCTGGAAGAGATCGCTTATAGCGATAAGGCCGCCAAGTTGTTTTTATCATATTATGTACCCATGTAATTCGGGAACGTGATTTTAATACATGATAATCAATATAAAAAACCGACTTCATCAGAACTGAAAATGGGGCCAAATGTGAAGCACCAGCTTTCAAATGAAAAAAGAATCATCATAATCGGTTACCCAGTCAAAAGTTCTAAGGTCAAACATTAAAAAAACAGTCAAATTGATAACCTCCTCCTTTTTGGAAGTCGGTTAATAATTATGTACAGTGACAGTGATGATATTTTTCAATGTTTACGATATTTTTCATGTCCCGTGCGTGCCACGTCGTACGTGTCGTATACATTTTCTATGAAACAATGTTTCCAAAAACTGTCGTCCCGTTCCGTCCGGGGTAAAACACGTTATGTGTGTCGCAGATGGATTGGTAAGTTAGCTGTTTTACATAATCGCTAGCTGTTTGACAGAACTGCACCGTTATGTGCCACGGTCATCTGACCCCAAACTAAGCAAAACTTGTAATATGGCTGCCAGAGACTGATATACGTACATATATATTTTTCAATACATACTTAAATAGATATTAACACCCACACATAGAACAAACACCAATGTTCATCACACAAATGTTTGTCCTAGATGGGAATCGAACCCACGCCCCCAAGCACAGAAGTTAGGTTCACTACCAACTGAGCCACCGGGGCAGTCATTAAAAGGACAACGTAAATTAAATACGTTTTTTTGTTAGCAGCTCCCCGCGGTTTCACTCGCCACTTGTGGCAATAGCTCGTGAGTGTTTTCTATGTTTGTAATTTTTGTTTCTGGGGTACACAAAAAGAGTTTCTATATATGTACATCAAATGCGTGAGTGAGAAGGCTGAACCTTAATATTCTGGCCCTTAATGGCAATAAATAAAAATACCTTTCTTCGATAAAATATGTATAATCACAATAAATAATCCTATTCACCTATACTATACACATCACATCAACTGACTATTACGAGATTTCACCATTCTCTCTTGTTGCTATTGATTCAGAAATAAATTCATAATACATTTATTAAAAAATAAAAATAAAGTATGTTAGGTTTAAACCATACCGTGGAACTGTGTTACAAAATGCATCTATAAATTTTTCTTTCAACTATGCAGTAATTTTATGATTAATCACTACAAAACCAATCACAAAGGACGTATTTTTTGCTTAGAACCAAAACAGTGCAGAAATGTTATACGAAATATCATGGCTGCACAGTGTTACATTAATGCACTGTTTATTTTTATTTTTTTAGATATGAATATACCACAGAGGTTTAATGTCTCCATTTAAGTTTAATATAAAACGTATGCATTAAATCAGAAAGATACTGACTGAAAATAAAAACGGACGGAATAAAACTGATTTGGTGAAAATATGCATGATCTCATTCCCTCCTGCCCATTTTTCTATCGGACTGCCAGAGCGGGCACGAAAAATCGACACCGCTTTATGGTTGATATTCCGAAAACCCGTACGAAGCGCTTTGATTCCACTTTTATTGTGCGTACTGCTGGTCTGTGGAATGCGCTGCCTGAGTGAGTGTTCCCCGATAGTTACAATCTAGGTGTCTTCAAATCACGAGTGAATCGGCTTCTTCTAGGCAAGCGTGCTCATTGATTCAGCAAAAAATTTTTACGCACCTTGCTTAAGTGAGTAATTAATGCACTCGTGTTAATTTAGTTACCAACATAACACTCGTGCATTAATAACTCGCTTTGCGCTCGATGCAACAATTTACTATTAAGGTGGAACGTTTCACGTATGGCGGGAAATTCAAATTTCAATTAGTTTTTTTTTGTCCTTGTAGCTAGGCCGGGTAATTATTGTTAACGATCATGATGTTTGCGAAATTTGATTGTTATTCTTTACAAACTCACGTAAAGCTATTTATCTTTAATACACATTATTACATACATTTGTCAATAAACAAATTTTTGCTGTTTCAAACAGTTTATTGACAAATGTAAGTAATATGGTGAGTTACTGATTAATAGCTGTACACGATAACATAAAGAACAACCAACAATTTTCGCAAACACTGTGTCTTTTCACAATAATTACCTGGCCTAGCTACAAGGACAAAAAAGCTGTTTGAAATTTGAATTTCCCGTCAAACATGAAACGTATCACCTTAATTATCTGCATTTGGGGGCATAAAATGTATACATTAAGCCGTAATAGGCATGTGTCCTAAGCAACATAGATTGTGTGAAATAAATACATTTATTATTTACCAAAAAAAAACTGTTTTAAAGTTCAGTTGCATGATTTGACCCAAAGTATCAAGGCATTTTAAATAAAAGCGTGTAAAATGTCATGGTCACATTAAATGAAGCTTATAAATTAATTTGATTACTTTCATAGAGCGTTTAGTTCGGAAGAATTTAAGTTGGATGGTCCAACACTAGGTTGGCTTTGGTTTCATTTCGCACCTTAAGGGGCCATCCATAAATAACGTCACACGAATTTTAAGACTTTAACCCCTTCCCCGTTCTTGTCACAGTTTGTCAACATTTTCAGAACCCCCTCCCACCTGATGTGACGTAACACATTTTTCAAATTTATGCATGTATTAAAAATAATCAATAGAAAAGTTATTTTTATTTTTTTCGCCGACGACTTTAATCTATTTAAACCCTTACCATTCAAAACTCTCGTGAATTTTAGACCTAAATTTCGCGTTACACAAAGCTTTTGACCGGGGGGTCAAAAGCTTTGTGTAACGCGAAATTTAGGTCCAGGGTTAGGTCCAGGCCAGGGGGGGTCCCCCCCTGGCCCTTGTCACACTACGTCACATTCCGGTGATCTCCCCATTAACGTGTGACGTAATTTATGGATGACCCCTAAGAACTTTAAGGTGCGAAATGTGTAAAGTACATTGCAGAGGTATCTAACTTGGCAGTTTTGCAGGAACTACACTTGGCCGATCTGAATAATGGTCTACATCATTGTCTAGGCATATCAGGCATAATGATGGAATTCTTAGCTATGCCATGATTTTTCTTCATATGCTTCCTTTTACTGTTCTGCGTAGCATACGCTTTACCGCATACCTCGCATTTAAATTTGCGTTCATTTGTATGCGTCGCCAAATAATGCCCTAGCATATGCCTCTTAATAAAAAAGCTCATGTTACAAACTGAGCATTCATAAGGCCTCTCTTTTAGATGAACACTCCTCATATGAATCATCAAATTTGACTTCAGATTAAATTTCTTCTCACACATATCACATTTTATCCCTTCAGCGTTGTGCACTTGAACCATGTGCCGAGTTTTCTGGTAGTAATTCTTAAATCTAGCTTTGCATATCTGGCATACGCTATCCCCAGCTATGCCTTTATGCTCTTGGTTCACGTGCGCTTTCTTCTTAGATTCCGCCGCGAACACTTGCCCACACTGTCTGCAAGGAAAGCTAGATTTCTTCTTGAGATGCGTGGTTTCGTGTCGATTCAATCGAAAGCTGTTGACGAATCCAGCACCGCAAGTTGTGCAAATGAAGTTTCGGTAGTGGACATTCATGTGCTGCATTAACAACTTCATATTGTGAAATATTTCATTGCATAGGCAGCAGTTAATTTGCTGTTCATTAGTCAGTTTGAACGGTTGAAAGTAGTCCGTGATGCCTAAATAGTATTTCTTATCGTGGATTGAGACTAGGTGTTCCGTCAAAGTGTTTAATCCATCCATTGGTAGATCACAAAGGTTACATTTGAGATCAACGATGTCTAGAAAAGCTACAAAGGTAGCCATGCCGGATCCGGGCTTGTAAAACGGAGTTTCTTTGTCGTGCTGGCTGTGCGTATGGGATCTTAGTAAATCTGCGTTAGGGTACGTCTTAAAGCAATAAGCACAGACGTACCCCGCATCCGTCCTGTCCTTGAAAGCAGTTGCATTCGAGCACTCCAGCAGAGTAGTGAGATTGTGCCATTGTTTCTTCATCTCTGGTAGATGTTTCTCTATGTATATTAGTTTATTTAGAGTTATATCATCCTCGGTTTCTTCTTTAACGGCACGTTTTCGTTTTTTTTCCGCCCTCCTTTCGCCTATAAAAGAAAAATAGTTCTTTCACACCCGATTCAATCTTCTTGAGTCCTTAATATTAGCACAGCACGGTTAGCGTCACTAAGTAGATAAAGTATGTTAACGTAGGTAATATTTGCCGAAAAATCCCGTTGGTATTTAAAATTTTCGTTGCGTCGGACATTTTGTCTGAAGCACGGGTTCCTGATTTCTTCTTTTTTCTTTTTTTTCTTTGTAGTGACCGAGATTCGATCCAGTATCGCGTCCTTTTAGGACCGGATAAGGAAGTCAAATAACAGCGCTATTTTTAGATTTTGGATATCTATCCATCTGAGCAAAACTGTAAATAATGTATGTGCTACTTAAAATTGTAGTTTTGTTTTATTGTAATATCAGCAACTTTTATTTTATTGTATGTTGCACAAAACTAGCGACCCGCCCCGGCTTCGCACGGGTATAAGTTTTATTACCGACTTCCAAAAAGGAGGAGGTACTATGTTCGTCTGTATGTATTTTTGTATATATAAACCATCCGTGAAGAATCATCTAACTAATGGTGAAAACGGCATCAAAATCCATTGCGTGATTTAGGAGGAGTTAGCGGATAAATAGACAGACAGACAGACGCGGAAAGCGAATTTATTTTATACTATGTAGAGATATGGGTTTATGTAAAATTTTAGTATTATTATTTCACTGTGTTTATTTTCATTCTTGGGTCTAGCCCGGACTTGATATTGGTGAGGCCGAAGCCTTTTGGTGTTCACTGTTTATGGGCTATTGTGACGAGTTCTTAATGGAGTTGTAATGGTCTATGGTAAGAAGTAAGACAAAAGAAAAAAGTATAAAAAAACACCACCAATACGGTGGGTGGTGGTTACGGCGGAGGTTTAAATCGTGTCGAAGTATTGTGGAGGGTGATGAGTTGCCACCCGCTAATTGGGCAACATTGGCGGGGGCGGCTTAGGGTGTCGAGAGGTGTGCTGCACTTTCAATAAACGCTACTCGCAGCTGCCTTTAAAACTTCCACCATGAAGCTTAGGTTCTTAGCTCCTGCCGTTTCCCCTCCAAACGACCGCTTAAGGCAAGCCAGAGGGTCTCATTTAGCCCCATGGAATCGAGGTACGCGGTTTTGCCACTCTGCGACGGATCGACAAAAAGCCCTTCGTTTTATTATATTTAATAACACAATCTGACGATTTTACTGTTATCTCTTAACAGAGGAGGCGCTAAATAGTATTTTATTAAAAGAAGGCAATGTCACAGAATACATAAAGTAAAAGTACAGAACGTTCACTCCGCAAAAGCATATAACTGAGTAGCGACTCTTACTATCACACAATAAAGTCTATTTCAGGACGTGCGAGCGCTAACTACCGACTGCTATATTAACCTAGAAGTTGCCTCTCTGTCTATCGCGTAACTCTTGTCGCGTTATCTCTGTCTATCGTGCGGCAGCGGGCACGGCAAGTCCGACCAGTCGACTACTTGTAGCTTCATACCTAAAGTGCGGAGTGCGCCAGGCCTGGTAATGTCTTTTGATGTGAGGATATTTCATCCATGAATATTGAGGGTAGTTTAAGGTTCTTAGTCTTGAGCATCGGCGCCAAGTTGCTAGTCTATAGGTTTTAATCGGATATATTTTGGAGAGTGTGCATCAGATCTGCATGATTTAATTCCTCCTGCCCATTTTTCTATCGGTCTGCCAGAGCGGCCACGAAAAATCGGCACCACTTTATGGTTGACATTCCGAAACCCGTACGAAGCGCATGATTCCAATTTTATTGTACGAACTAGTCTGTGGAATGCGCTACCTGAATGGGTGTTCCCCGATGGTTACAATCTGGGTGTCTACAAATCACGAGTAAATCGGATTCTTCTAGGCAAGCGTGCTCCATCGTAGACCGCATCATCCCTTAACATCAGGCGAGGTGCCGATCAAACGCAAGCCTTTTATCTATATATATATATAAGGCGATGGATGTATGTATATTCCTATGGACTCCGAAACGGCTGGACCGATTATGATGAAATTTTGAGGCAATCTTCAGATTAGCACATCGAGTGATGGCAGCGATGGGATCAAAAGTTATTTTTTTTGTTTTAATATTTTCCCTACAAATGAACAAGAACTGAAGTCGCTGCCAAGGAGGTTGTTTCAAGGAAGTATATAACTCGGATGAAACCGCAGGCGCAGCTAGTTTAAAAATAATAAAAATCTTTTATAACGAGTCTCTTCTAGTTTGTATCGGACTATGTTATCAATTTCCATATACGGCCTTAAAGTTTTCAATGCAAATATTCCATATACGGCCTTATTGACATCTACAAAAAGTTTTCAATGCAAATATTCCATATACGGCCTTATTGACATCGACAAAAAGTTTTCAATGCAAATATTCCATATACGGCCTTATTGAAATCGACATAAAGTTTTCAATGCAGATATTCCATATTATACGGCCTTATTGACATCGACAAAAAGTTTTCCATGCAAATATTCCATATACGGCCTTATTGACATCCACAAAAAGTTTTCAATGTAAATATTCCATATACGGCCTTATTGACATCGACATAAAGTTTTCAATGCAGATATTCCATATTATACTGCCTTATTGACATCGACAAAAAGTTTTCAATGCAAATATTCCATATACGGCCTTATTGACACCGAAAAAAAGTTTTCATTGCAAATATTTCATATACGGCCTTATTGACATCCACAAAAAGTTTTCAATACAAATATTCCATATACGGCCTTATTGACATCGACAAAAAGTTTTCAATGCAAATGTTCCATGTACGGCCTTATTCACATCGACAAAAAGTTTTCAATGCAAATGTTCTATATACGGCCTTATTGACATCGACAAAAAGTTTTCAATGCAAATGTTCCATATACGGCCTTATTGACATCCACAAAAAGTTTTCAATGCAAATGTTCAATATACGGCTTTATTAACATCGACAAAAAGTTTACAATGCAAATATTCCATATACGGTCTTATTAACATCGACAAAAAGTTTTCAATGCAAATACAGCCTGCATACCACATAAGTGCTTCATTAAAGGTCAAAATCGTAGAGCGTTGCAAATGCAACATTTTCCGTACACATAAGTCACAGGGATTTCAGCTTTAAACACAATTTGTTACTTTAGTTTGGACATGAACTTAAAGGCTACCTAAAGAGCATGCACTGATACTACTAAATATTGCAAAGTTGAATATCATACAAAGTTCCAAAAATATTTAATACTAGCTGGGCCCCGCGGTTTCACCCGCGTGGTGATGAAAATCGGTGATGATGATGATGATAAAAATTAGCCTATGTGTTAATCCAGGACATAAGCAATGTATATTCCAAATTTCATCCAAATCCATCCGGCCGTTTCTGCGTGATTGAGTAACAAACATCCATTTTTATTTTATTTTTTAACGCGAATAAGTCCGCGTTTGACCACCAACTCGCCTGTTGGTAAGCGACGATGTGGTCGAAGATGAAGCACGCAGACTTAGAAGATACCTATTCACTCTCGCCTTGAAAAGGCCCAAATTATATCTCTCAGGAAACAAGGAAGCCGGCAGGTTGTTCCAATCCTTGGCCGTACGGATTAAAAACGTAGAATCGAAACGTTTGGTACGTATCCAAGGAAAGTCCACAATGTACGGGTGGTAATAGGCCGTTTTCCTACTTGTCCTGTAGTAGAAAGGGGATGGTAGGATAAGGTCATGTAGCTCCGATGCACATTCTCCGAAATGAATCCTATAGAAAACCATCCATCCATACAAACTTTCACATAGCATATATATGATATTAGTGTGATTCCATTTTATACTCATAATGTTGCTAGTCTATCGGTTTTTTATTTGGGACATTTTCGCACACACGGTCATCTGGTCACTGTCACGGTCGGATACATTTTGGAGAGTGCACATCAGATCGGCATGATTCAATTCCCTCCTGCCCTTTTTTCTACCGGACTGCCAGAGCGGGCACGAAAAATCGACACCGCTTTATGGTTGACATTCCGAAAACCCGTACGAAGCGCTTTGATTCCACTTTTATTGTGCGAACTGCTAGTATGTGGAATGCGCTGCCTGAATGGGTGTTCCCCGATAGTTACAATCTGGGTGTTTTCGGTGATTGGATACGGTGATCGGATTGGGCAAATGATACATGTCTGGACCCGCCTTTAAATGTCTAGTTATAGAACGTCTTTGCTTTCTGCCGTCTTCCAATTTTGACGTATGGACGAGGTAAAGGCACACCAGTTAGCAAAATCGAGCGAACGCAAACCTTAACGCGCCGAGATACGGTTTGCGGTCACGTGATTTTGCAAACAGCACCTATTCGGCCCAGCGTTTAGAGTTGGGCTTAAGGCCCCTGATATCCTGACACTAGAGTTATATCTTTTATATGTTACTAGCGACCCGCCCCGGCATCACACATACACATCATCAGCCAATTAACGTCCACTGTTGGGCAAGGCCTCCCTCATAGAGAGGGGTGTTGCCATAATCCCCACGCTTGGCAGGCGGCTTGGGGATCGCAGTACGTTCACCGTGTACTATTAGGACGCTGCTGCCCATCCTCCGGTGGTTCTGGTCGCAGTTTTAGGACATACCCGGGTCCTTTAGGACATACCCGGGTCCAGCGACTACTAGCTGTTACTAGCGACCCGCCCCGGCATCGCACGGGTGTAATTTAGAAAAAAATGTGTGAAAATTTTTAACGTAAACCATCAAATATATTTTTCGGCGACTTGGTTACAAAATATTGTTTTTTCTCCTTACATAAAAACTTAAATAGGTTCATTTAGTAGGTTCAAGTAGATAGTAGAATAATGGATATAAACCTTCCGTGAAAAAAAATATGATTGTAAAGACCGCGTCAAAATCCATTGCGTGATATATGAGGAGTTAGCGGATATACAGACAGACAGACGCGGAAAGCGACTTCATTTTATACTAAGTAGAGAAGAGAAGATGGAGTTTGGATCACAATTCAACTTTGCAATATCGGTCTAACTACACACAAATATAAATAAGAAAGGAAAGTTTTCAAAAAAAGCTGCCACACACAGTAGACTTTTGTAAGATTTTTTTCAATAAATAATACTCATACTAATATAACGAATACATCGAATAATCTATCATTATATAATTTATTTAATTACCGAAACAATTTCAATGCGCGGTAAGGGTCAAAACACTTAACTGCGAAATCGCAACGCAGAAACTGCGACGCGATTTTGTGCGTCAAGACTCAAGACGTCTTAGTGCCACGTATAATAGAAATGATTCGAACCGTGGCACTGAGACGTCTTGGCATAGCAGCGAATCGCGTCGCAGTTTTCTGCGTTGCGATTTCGCGGTTGCGTTTTGACCCTTACCGCGCATTGAAATTGTTTCGCCAATAAAAAACATGAGATCAAATAACGAAAGTTTAAAAACTAATAAACAGTCCTAATGTTAAATGCATTAAGGCAGCTTTTTGAATAACTTTCAGTGGCAAAAGGCAGTGTGAGCACGCTAGCTTATCGCACAGTAATGCCAACATCACAATACTTCAACCAATAAATTTTCATGTTGGCTATTCTGTGCAATCATAAATAAAAACTCCAAAAAAAAAACTCCGATAAAAATATTATAAAGATGGCATTTGCATAGATAGCAATTTTCTAGAAGGGTTTTTGTATTCTTACTTGGAATGTTTTTTTTTTATTCTTCTAACAGATCATATCTTTGCGAGTAAAGGTCACTCCCATTTTCTTAATCTTTTTTTACATTACGATTTTTTCTTCGATACATTGTAATTTCTTATCTGTTCATATTGATACTTTCTACTTCTTGTTTTCATGACGAATTTCTGATCCTCGTCTCATTGGCGTTTGCTATTTGTTCTGTACTTTCGTTTTTTTTGCACTAGTCGTCTTATTGAAGAGCAAACGCCTCCCTTCCCTTCTTCCACTCCTCTCTACCCCACCGTGTGGTTGAGCAGTTTTTTATATGGGAGTCGGGCTCATCACGACTGCTTTATCTGCGCCTTGAAGGTGATTTCAGGACTTGATCATACAATAGTGGTTCTTATCCTCAGCTTAAACATAACCAGGCACACTTCAGGTTTCCGGCTTTTCTGATCATTGTATTATTTTTTTACATCGTTATCATTTATTTCATATTCACATTGCGATTTTTTACATCTTGATCATTGCGATTTTAATTCTCTCCTATCTTCTGATCTTTGTGACATATGCTTCATTACACTGTTATTTTTATTACTTTTTTGCGTTGCGATTTGTTTTTCTCGTCCATTGCGATTTACTATTACTTCCTTAAGTAAATTGCGATCTTTTCTTGTTTACAATGCGACTAGCTCACCCGCACAGTCAAAGCTATAACGACTTTGACGACTTTCCAAAATGCAATAGAATGAACACAACACAACAGCTGTCGTAGCAAACGTGACATCTACAAACTTAGAAGTTTCATATCACAATAAAACGAAACCTTTTTAAACATGAATTTTAAATAGGCTATTTGGCTAAAAACAGCCAATAACACCACTTTAAAGTCTAGCCCCTACCAAGGCGCGTACACACACTGCCAGTGCCACTTGTAACAAAACTATCGACTTACTTTTGACAGCCGCGTCACCGTCGCTCGACTTGGATTTCTTCGCTCGTGTAGACACAGTCTTAGCGGCTCGTTTCTTATGCTTTTCTTCACATTCCGATTCAGTTTTGATTGGGACGTCATACTCTGTGGAGTAAAGAGTTTTTATATTTTTATCCGGAACGGAAAAGCTGCGTTTGGGGTAAGAACCGTTTTACAAAATGTAATCGTTAAATTTTAGGTATGTATCTCGATTCGACTGCCCCGGTGGCTCAGTTGGTAGTGAAACTGCCTTCTGCGCTCTGGGGCGTGGGTTCAATTCACACCTAGGGCAAACATTCAAGTGATGAACATTTGTGTTTGTTCTATGTCTGGGTGTTAATATGTATTTAAAAATGTATATCAGTCTCTGGCAGCTATATTACAAGCTTTGCTTTGTTTGGAGATAGACGACCGTGTGTGCAAAACTGTCCCAAATTATTTATTTATTATTTATTGATTTTCGGACATAATACGAAAAAAATTACCGTAATTGTCAAGACGAATTTAAACAATTAAACATATTATAAATATGTTTACTTAATATATACATATAATAAAAACTTTGAGATAAAAAAATAGTATTTGCGAGATATAAAAAAACACACACAGGGCGTCTTAAAATAAGCAGCTGCACACGTTACGACAGATTTTAGAATTTTTGTCTGTTTGTTTTTTTTATGTTTGCGCATGCACATCTCCTAAACCACTGAATTCATTTAAATGTGGTTTTCACGAATATGCTTAGCTATGACCCTTAGTATAAGATTTGATAGTTTTCGAAAACTTTTTTCGTTTTCATATTATTTAATACATTGCTGGGCTGAAAAGCTATTCGAAAACTTTTTCCGTATTTGAGTGAAGCAACCATAGATTTAGGATGTCACAAAAAAAATTTTAGGTCTATGGAATCAACCTATACTCTCGATTACTACAGATTTTAGTTCCACGGCGTTTCCGCTGGAGGCGCTTTACTAAAATGTATGGAACAATACCAAAACGAAAATCTTTTCAATAAAATAAATAAAATAAAATAAATATCTGGGACATTATTTCACACACGGTCATCTGACCCCAAACTAAGCAAAGCTTGAGAGAGAATGGGAGAGAAAGAGACATTTTTCTTTTTCTCTCCTCGGCTTCGAAAAGTTATACATAGAAGTCACAACGCGTAGAAAATCATAGTCAATAAACGTCCGCAGTTTCATATATAATCATAGCTGTATACAATTTATATCGAAACAAAACTATTTTACCAAAGCCAACCGTATTTTTATACACATACGGCTCCGTTCTCTAATGTTTGTACGATTTGCATAACATCGTCAAAACTCGTGAAGCGAAACAGCGATCATTCCTGACTCGCAAGTAGGAACTTCTCTCCCGAGAGAAAAAGACAATTTTCTCTTTCTCTCCCATTGGTCACGGTGGTTTGTCATGTGTCTGTTACGGCTTGTGCAACTATCGCGTGACTGTGGATCCAATCTGGCTGCGTATTGAGTCCAGACAGATTGAGTATTGCCGCGATTAGCGCGTCATTGTGGTATCTTTGTATTTTTTTGATCGAAGCTCCTCGGTCAGATGGCCGTTCGTCAGCCAAGTTGACATGTCTGTTATGGGCCTAACTTAACGAAATCCACTCTCAAACTTTCCCTCCGAGAGTTTTACGAAAAACTACTTTTGTAAATTTGAGGTAATGAGTTGATATGTCGAGTTTTTCAAAAATTTCAAGCCGTTATTTCCAGTAAAAAAAAAAACTATTTATTTATAAGAGAAATTGAATTTTCTATTTCAGTGTTTTTCAAACTTTTTCAGAACGCTACCCCCTTAGTATAAAAAAAAAATACGGGACCCCCTACCTTCCACAGTTTATAATCTGTATTTTATTATAATACAAAGTCATCAGAACCAGAGTCATCGACATAGCTATTAAAATGTGCAAGTTGAAGTGGCAATGGGCAGGCCACATCGCTCGAAGTACCGATAACCGATGGGGTAGAAAGGTTCTTGACTGGAGACCACGAACCGGAAGACGCAGCGTAGGTAGGCCTCCCACTAGATGGACCGACGACATCGTGAGTCGCGGGCATCCAGTGGATGCAGATGGCAGGATGTCGTTCAGTGTGGAGGTTAAAGGGGGAGGCCTATGTTCAGCAGTGGAAGTCTTATGGCTGTTGATGATGATGATGTGTGTGTGGTACCTGGCACATAGTCCTCGTCGTCCACGTTGTCCATGTCGTTGTCATCCGAGTCGTTGTCGTCAAAGCCGGACATCTCTTCCTTTACTGCTGCTATAGAATATATTTACAATTTGTTATTAAGGCGGGACTCAAAATAGGGAATAAGGCATAGGGTAAGGGGTGGGGAATGGGTAAGGGGTGGTAGTGTAGGGTGGGGGTAGACTGTATTAAAAATATTTTATTGTGCGAACTGCTAGTCTGTGCAATGCGCTGTCTGAATGGGTGTTCCCCAATAGTTACTATCTGGGTGTCTTCAAGTTGAATCAAGAGTGAATCGGTTTTTTCTAGGCAAGCGTGATCCATCGTAGGCCGCATCATCGCTTAACATCAGGCGAGTTGCCGGCCAAGCCTATTTTTAACGGACTTCCAAAAAGGAGGAGGTTATCAATTCGACGGTTTTATTTTGTTTGTTACCTCAGAACATTCGACTGGGTCAATCGGGTTTGATGATTCATTTTTTATTTTAAAGGGGCTTCCCGTGCGGTCTCATTTTAATTAGGTCTAGTTCTGACATTTTTATGAAGTTGGGTTTTTATATTGATAATTATATTATTTAACATAATAATAAAAACTTTCTTCTTAGTCCCAAAGTCTTATCGGGCCTGGCGCACTCCGCACTTTAGGTATGAAGCTACAAGTAGTCGTCTTGTCGGACTTGCCGTGCCCGCTGCCGCGCGATAGACAGAGATAACGCGACAAGAGTTACGCGAAACACAGAGAGGTAACTTCTACATTAATATAGCAGTCGGTAGTTAGCGCTCGCACGTCCTGAATTGTACTTTATTGTGTAGTAGCAAGAGTAGCTACTTATTTAAATGCTTTTGCGGAGTAAACCTTTTTTACTTATACTTTATGTATTCTGTGGTCCTATTCTTATTAGTGTCAGAGATCTTTATGGCAACAAGCATTATTCCAATAAGTATATACTGACGTTTGAAGCCCTTAGTCCGAAGGTGTTGCTTGAACTGGGTCTCAGTCTGCAGCACCTGTTTCTTGAAGTTGGATGCATTCCGCAGCTGCGTGATACAGAGCTCGCATATCCCACCCTGCTCCGCTGAAATTAGCTGCAAAAGAGATTCAGGATGATACTATTATCATGTTTCAGAGGAAATTATTCTTAAAGTAGCTTTTTTTAAGACACTGGCTGACGAGCGAAGTTGCTCGCCTGATAACTTTTCACGCTTGCTCATAACAGGTCAACGCCACTCAGAATTTTGAACTTCAACAGTTCAAAACCCTGGATGGCAATGCACTACGCTCGTCACCCCGAGATATAAGATGTCAAATCTCTGTGTGCCCTGTAATTTCGCTGGAAACATTGCCCTTCAATCCGGAACACAGCAGTGTTTGCACACTACTGCTTGGCGGTTGATTAACTGGCAAAGGTGTGTACTTCCCCAGGCGGACCCCTGCAAAAGAGTCCTACCACTACAAAAACTACAGTCCTAACTGGGGCCTTATGGCTTAACATAGGCAGGACTTATTATCTACAATACTATACCTATGCCTCGGTGCAAAGCGAGACGCAGCCGCGCGCGCGCATTCACCTTGATTAAGACCGCCGAATGCGGTTGAAACTAGTCGGAGTAACCGGCCTAATCTTACGTGAGTAATTCCCGTGTAATATGAATAAAATGTATGACAACCACGTCAGTTTCATAATATTACAATACCTAATCAAAACAAATTATGAATACAAAAAACCGACTACATAAAAATGTCAGAACTGGACTAAATTGAAATGGGACCACAAGGGAAGCATCAGCTTTCATATAAAAAAAGAATCATCAAAATCGGTTCACCCAGTCGAAAGTTCTGAGGTAACAAACATTTAAAACAAAATGTCGAATTGAGAACCTCAGCTCCTTTTTGGAAGTCGGTTAGTAAGGGGTCTAAAATCGAGTCTATTTACGATAATACTAAAAACTTTTAGTTGAGAAATGTTATTACCTACAATGTTGGTGATTTTTAACCGACTCCCAAAAAGGAGGTATCAATTCGACAGTATTTTTTTTTAAATGATCATCAGAACTTTCGACTGGGTGAACCGATTTTCATGATTCTTTTTTTATTTGAAAGCTGGTGCTTCCATTTCAATTTGGTCCAGTTCTGTCATTTTAATGAAGTCTGTTTTTTTAAATTGATAATTATGTAAATGCCTAGTTGTTGCCGCGAACAACATCTACTTCAATCTGGTCCGAAAACCGCATTGAAATCCGTCCAGTTGTTTAAGAGATGTGCGCGCAAACAAACAAAAAATCTAAAAACTGTCTTAACAAATACAGCTGCTTATTTTAAGACGCACTCTGTTTTTTTTTCTAATATCTCGCACTCGCACTTACAGATTTATTTTATCTCTACGATTTTATTACATGTATAGATAAGTTTTTGTAACAGCGGCTATAGGTATCTTTTATTTTGCAATTATAGAAACTATCTGTTAATTCATTAGATTAATAGCGTGAAATTTTAAATATTGAAATTGTTTCGACTGTTCAATTCGACAGCCCCGTTAGCTCAGTTGGTAGTGTATCTGCCTTCTGCGTTTGGGGGCGTGGGTTCGACTCCCACCTAGGACAAACATTTTGTGTGATGAACATTTGTGTTTGTTCTATCATCATCATCAGCCAGAAGACGTCCACTGCTGAACATAGGCCTCCCCCTTTAACCTCCACACTGAACGACATCCTGCCATCTGCATCCACTGGATGCCCGCGACTCTCACAATGTCGTCGGTCCATCTAGTGGGAGGCCTACCTACGCTGCGTCTTCCGGTTCCGGTTGAAGTGGCAATGGGCAGGCCACATCGCTCGAAGAACTGTTAACCGATGGGGAAGAAAGGTTCTTGAGTGGAGACCGCGAACCGGAAGACGCAGCGTTTGTTCTATTTCTGGGTGTTAATATATATTTAAGTATGCATTTATAAAAATATATATGTATGTATATCAGTCTCTGGCAGCCATATTACAAGCTTTGCTTAGTTTGGGGTCAGATGACCATGTATTTAAATCAATTTTTTAAATGGATTTTTTATGCCATCCCTCTAGATTTATATGCCTACTAACTAGGCAACAAGACAAAGTGATTAAAATTGTTTAAACATGCAAAGTGACTTATATTGTTTAAACACCTTTTGTGCATGCGTTTTTAGGGTTCCGTAGCCCGACAAGGAACCCTTATAAATTCGTTTTGTCCGTCTGTCCGAATTTTTTAGAACCTTCTAACTTCTATAACTATTGAGATAAGTGCATGAAACTTTGCATAATGACAGTTGTAATATAGATCTCAATTTTAAAAGTATAAAAAATATATAGTATTGCATTTTAGGGGTGGCTCTGGTACATGTGAAATGGGGATGATTTTTTTTTCACTCCGCCTACTCATTTGGGATATCGTTGAAAAGGTCTTTTAAAATGAAGGTAAGGTTATATACATCACTTTTTTATAAAGTCTATACTTTGCGAAATATGGCCTGCCAAAGTGGCAAGAAGTTGGTCCCCCACTGGATTTCTAAACTATAAGACATATAAACTTGTAACTTACAATACAGATAGGTCATATTTAGAACCTTCATTTAAAATTATTTTGAACATTATCTAATGATGACTTTTTGAGTAACAGCGATAAAACTATAATAAATTCAAGGCGTTCTAGCTCAAAGGTCATTGACCTTTTTGCATAATAGTCTTAACAAATAATGTTTATCAATCAGTTTTGTCTATGTTTAAACCATAAAAAGTATATGCTATGTCGGGATGGTATCGTTCGCGCAAAACTTTCTGAGCCCTCTGAAGTTAGGCGCGAGGCCTCCCCGACGCCCTGTAAAGCCCCTCGGATACCTATAATATGCGTACTGCGCAGCCACTGGGCCTAACTTCAGAGGGCTCACAAAGTTTTGCGCGAACGATACATCTCTGAAATTTGGCTAAGTTCACAGAGCTTCTTTCCTTCGAATTTTTCTATAACTATCAATTTCTGAACTAAGACTACAGTTATATGGCTTTGGTTAAGGAACCCTACCATAAGCGTGTCTCGACACGCTCTTGGCCAGTTATTTTAAATATGTAAATTTACTTGTGTTTTGTGCAAATAACTTATGTTTGTATTTATCTATGGCGAGTTAAAAACAACTGTTCAAACTATTTCTCTTATTGTGAAAAGTTTGCAATTTAATGCATTTAAAATATCCAGCTGACGTTAGAGGTCAACGAACGACCTCCACATGCACACAGACGTCAGCATTGCGCATGTTTACACTTATGCGGTGCATTGACCCCGAGTTTTGTGCTCTTTACATTCCTTAATTTTGTAAAATAGCGAATCAGTAAAACAGTATAAGGCATACCAATGTTGGTATTCAATTGTGTTTTTACAGGGTAACGCATATACTGCTCCACAGTGCACTCTCGTACAGTAAGGTGTGGAGCTGTGGGGAAGATGCAGAGCGGGAGAAGGTATTCCCACTCCAAAAACGCGCTGTACGAGCAATTGTGGGAGTAGACCAGGTGACCCACGCAAAACCATAATTCATGAGCTTAGGAATTATTACGCTGCCATCAATAATTATATTGCAATTATATCGCCTGGGGAAGTACCACACCTTTGCCAGTTATTCAACCGCCAAGCAGTAGTGTGCAAACACTACTGTGTTCCAGATTGAAGGGCAATGTTTCCAGCGAAATTACAGGGCACACAGAGATTTGACATCTTATATCTCGGGGTGACGAGCGCAGTGCATTGCCACCAAGGATTTTGAACTGTTGAAGTTCAAAATTCTGAGTGGCGTTAAGCTGTTATGGCCAAGCGTGAACAGCCATCAGGCGAGCGACTTCGCTCGTCTCGTCACTCAGTATCATAAAAAAAAATGATTGGACTAAGTTTAGGTGTCAGTCTCAAGGTCTTGGCCTAGAACACCGGCCCATAAATCCATAACCACAACGGCACATAGAAAAAAAATCTTTTGTATAAATTACAAGAAACAACGCCCACTAGACCTGCCATCACCGACCAACACCGTACACGAATTTACGACTTTTTAATGTAGTTGATACTGTTCTAATGGGCATGTCCAGTTTTTCGTGAACGATACGTTCATAAAGGTCCAGTGCAGTGAACTGAGTCCTTTATGCGGATGCCGCAATACCACATCGTAATGGAATGGAATGGTCAGTAATATGTACGTAGCGTCCGGACAATTAGCTTTTTATTTACAAAGGAAGAGGAAAGCAGTACACAAGTCTTGAATAAAAGGAGCTTACGTTTACATCGAAGCATTCTCGCAAAATGTCACTGTAAACCTCTTCTTCACCCATCCAGTGGTACGAAGTTTTAATGTCTTTGAATGCACCTTGGGACGCACAACAACGGCATAGACCGTTTACCGACGAACTCTCCATTTTTCACACAATATCACAACATTTACACTAGTATATTATTCCTGTTAATTAAAATTCAAGCATCGGAGCGACGACGCTACAACACAACCTTTCCGCCATTTTATTTATTTCTTTTTTTTTTATTGTTTTCCAACTAGCCTAGCACTAACGACGTCTAGCGTTGAGTAGCAAAACTTTTGATAATGTCATATGTCAAACGCAAGAATTGTCAAAGTCAATGCCAATAATGCGATTTTAGAAACAAAAAAATCGTATCTCATAATTCCTAATTTATTTTTTGCAAATAAAACAATTTAAATGAATAGTCGCGTATATGTATATTTAATTTAAAAGCAGCAAGATCACAAGATGTCTTCACTTCAGCTATGTCGTTGTTGCATGACGCGACCACCCGATAAGAACTTAAAAACCCAATATACCAGACTCGGAGTTCCTGAAGTTTACGCCGATATGCTCAAAGAATGCTTCGAAATAAACGTAAGTATTCTTTTAGAGTCGTTAGAATAACTCTAACTCGATTATTTTATTCAACTTTGTGCCCTATAACAGAAGTTCTCGTAGGAGAAGTCAATTAAAAGCACTTCCTAAATGTCTGCCTATGTGCGTACAATACAGTAACCTGGTTTTAATTAGGTCTCCTATGTTTGATATGCCTATCAAATGTCCGGGCTAGACCCAAGAATGTTGCAAAATAATAATGAGATTATCTATTTATTTATTTACTTCATAGGAAGACCAAGAGCCTTAAAAGTATATAACAATCTCTATAATGGTAATGTCGCTAGCTTTTTAGGTACCCTACCTGAAGACAGTAACCTTAATGCAGGTTTTTACCTGTAGTTTATAGTTTTTACCTGTAGTTTATAGTTTTGGATAGTTCAGGACAGGTATTCAGTTTAATTCATAATTCAGTTTAAACTGCCTCGGTGGCTCAGTAGTGATCCTACTTTCTGTGCTTGGGGGCGTGGGTTCGATTCCCATCTAGGACAAACATTTGTGTTTGTTCTATGTCTGGGTGTTAATATCTATTTAAGTATGTATTTAAAAATATATATGTATGTATATCAGTCTCTGGCAGCCATATTACAAGCTTTGCTTAGTTTGGGGTCAGATGACCATGTGTGCAATAATGTCCCAGATGTCCCAGAATTTAGATTTAATTTAGGAATTTATTTAGCTACTTTATTATTTAAAGTTTTAGTTTTTAATTTTTATTTAAGTTTATGTATATCTTTACAATAATTACAGGTTTAAGATAATTACGAACGGGTAAAATATCCAATGTTTTAATTATGATAAAACAATAAAAATTAAATCCTGTGTACAATGTCTATTTTAGTATATTACAAATATAGACTGAACAATAATGTCCAATGATACAAAAAAATGTGATAATGTTTTCAGCTTGCAGCAGGGAGCGAGAGCTCAGCAGGCATCTGCGAGGTGTGCGTGACTCGACTGTGTGACGCTGCAGACTTCAAGAAGCAGGTGCAGCTCTGCCAGAAGGCCTGCAATGAGATCCTCACACAAGGAGTCAAAGGTATCAAACATTAAGTTTCCATAACGAAATGGACCCGGCTATGTCCTAAAACTGCGACCAGAACCACCGGAGGATGGGCAGCAGCGTCCTAATAGTACACGGTGAATGTACTGCGATCCCCAAGCCGCCTGCCAAGCGTGGGGATTATGGCAACACCCCTCTCTATGAGGGAGGGAGGCCTTGTCCAACAGTGGACGTTAAATTGGCTGATGATGATGATGATGAACCAAACAAAACTTTTACCCCTATTTTACAAGCTTTTACTAACCAAATTCCAAAAAGGAGGAGGTTATCAATTTGACTGTTTTGTTTTTTTGTTACATCAGAACTTTTGACTGGGTGTACTGATTTTGATGATAGGTACTTTTTTTATCTTTCTCTTTATATGCTTGAGTTTAAAGGCAGATCCAAACTATATATTATCAAAGGCTCTATGGCTAGTTTGTTTGTTGATCATGGTTGAGATGACATTCGTGGTCTAAACCTTGTATTGAACTGGTTTAAATTATGTTTCAGATGAAACAGCGCCCAAGGTGAAAGAAGAAATTGCTGACTACGATGACAATGGCATCTATTTTCTTGGTAAGCAAGGCCATTCTAAAATCTTAAATGAGACCTACAACCTCTGTGACATAAAAGACATCATAATCATCTACACCAGAGGTTCCCAAAGTGGTCCAGGTGGGGGTCCACAGGAGACTCGACGGGGGTCTACGTTTTTGTTGAGTTATGGGAATATGGTAGAAGTGTAGCTGCAGGGGGTCCACCCACAGTAAAGAGAAGTAAACAGACCGGAAATGAGAAGGAAACTCTGTCGCCAGGTATTGTGACAGATATGTGATTGAACATTCTTATTTATGTCAACGCGTCGAACTCCGCGTCACAGTTGCTAACACAGTTGCTATGGGTTTATATAGATGCAAGTGGCTACAACAATGCCTTGACAGCTGTTCTATTTTAAACATTTTTTTTTCTTTTTGTGGGTCCACCAGAACCAGCTAAATTTTGAAAGTGGTCTATGAGAAAAAAAAGTCTGGGAACCTCTGATCTATACTAATATTATAAAGAGGAAAGATTTGTACTTTTTTTTAATGTTTTTGGTTAACTAAAAACTACTGAACCGATTTTAAAAATTCTTTCACCATTAGAATGTTACATCACACTGATATCATATATGTGAAAGTTTGGATGGATGTTTAATCAATAACGTAGAAACGGCTGGATGGATTTGGATGAAATATGGCATGTACATTGCTTATGTTCCAGATTAACACAAAGGCTACTTTTCATCACCTTGACTTTCAGCATCAATGCCGAGACGGACCCATTCCACACTGATTGAATCCTTTACATATAATTATTTTTAGAGCACTGTCAAACAAATGTATTTTTCTTCTTTCTGTGGCTTCGCACGGGTGGTGATTTATTTTTTAAACATTTTGTGTTAAAGGTAGAGTAATATAGCTTACTTGATGAAAATCAGTGATGATGATGAAAAGTAGCCTCTATTAATCCAGGGCATAAGCTATCTATATTACAAATTTCATCGAAATCTGTCCAGCCGTTTCTGAGTGGAGGAGTAATAAACATTGACACAAACTATCGCATATCCATACTTCCATATTAATATTATAAATGTGAAACTAACTCTGTCTGTTTGTTACATAATCACGGCTAAACGGCTTAACAAACTTTGATAAAAAAATTACAGGAGTTTCTTCTTAGTTTTCTAGGTGATTCTTGATGCCGCAGCGTGAAGATGCGGACTAAACAAAATTGCCAAAACTTACTCTCGCAACTAGTACTCTGTTGCGGGCGTACAACGCCGTCAACTACAGAGCTTTATTTTACTTACAAAATTTCGAAATTTAAATTCAAGTTCACGGTTATAAAGCTTGTCTCTGATTGGTGGACACATTTTCAACAACTTACAATTACAAAAGTTTACACTAATCTGTCCGTAACAATTTTCTTCTATAGACCTGAAGGAAGAGCTGTCCTCGTACGAAGACTTAGAAGATGCCGAAGACGACAAGAAGCTGGCAGAACTGCTGGGGCTTCGCCACCTGGGTGCCACCACCGTGCGACGGAAGGCTTCAAGGAAAAAGGACAAGCTGGCTAGAACTGGTAAGTTTTTACAGATGATCGGGTATCAGACAGGGCCCTGAATCCATAACTGTAAACACGCTTGTAACGCGGTGCGTTAAGTTACCCTTAAAAAGTTGGCCTTTATTTTCGAAGAAGTAGAGGCCAAACTTTTAGAGGTGGCCCAGGTGTTTCATTTATTAAATAAGTTAATATTAAAAATAAATAATAATCAAAATAAAAAAACCGGCCAAGTGCAAGTCGGGCTCGCGCACGAAGGGTTCCGTGCCATTATCTATAAAAACGGCAAGAATAACACGTTTTTTGTATGGGAGCCACCCTTAAAAATGAATTTTATTTTAATTTAATTATTTATTTTTAAAGTCAATATATAACTAAATATTCTGTGAATATTTCAAGCGTCTACCTGTTGCCGTTATCAAAATCGAGCAAAAACGAGAAAAAAAAAACATGATTGTTATATGAGAGCTCCCTTAAATATTTCTTTTATTCTATTTTTTAGTATTTGTTGTTATAGTGGCAACGGAAATACTGAACATTATTGAACGATGCATTTTGTAACACGGCTCTTAATCCTTTTCAGAAAAAAAACTAAAGAAGAGATCGTCCGAACCGCTCAAGATATCGTTCGCAACACTCTCTAAACTAGACAAGATATACCCTCTGAAACAAGGCAGCTTCCGGACCAGCGACGCCGTCAAACACAAAACCAACATGGACAACCTCATGAAAAACTCTAACTGCACCCCCTTCGCCAACAAAACCCTCGCCGGAATAACTTGCGTCTTCTGCAAGCAGACCTACCAGAACCCACAAGAGCTACGCACACATATGCAAGATAAACATAAAGAAGACAGTATTCTGGACCCCTCAAAAGACAAAAGCAATCTCTCCTACAAACTTGACATTTCCGATCTAAAATGCACGATTTGCAGCAAAAACTTCGATGTGATATCTAACCTGAAATGTCATTTGAGCACCGAACATGATGTTAAATTCTATCCAGACGTCCATGATTATATCTTGGAGTTCAAACTCACAGATGCAGAAATGCTGAAGTGCGCTCTGTGCCATTCCTCATATGAAACATTTAAAATGTTGCTGCAACACATGAATTGCCATTACAGAAATTTCATCTGCGAAGCTTGCGATTTAGGCTTCATAAATAAACATAAACTAAAGAACCATCAACGGACGCACGAAGTGGGCAACTTCAAATGCGCGTTCTGCGAAAAAGAATTCCCGACTAGAGTCCGTAAGATGTGCCATGAAAAATATACCCACAACACATCAGCTAGGTACACGACAAACTGTCCGCAATGCGAGAAATCCTTCACCAGTTATTATCAGAGAAATCGTCATATGTTCACCGAACATAACACCGTTGCAGCCACCTACAAATGCAACATATGTGATAAATCGTTCATATTAAAGTCGAAACTCACATCTCACATAAAAAAAGTACACCTAATGGAACGGAACCACATATGCACAGTTTGCGGTCAAGGTTTCTTCATAAAACAATCGTTAGAAGAACACATGATAAAGCATAACGGGGAACGAGTCTTCAAATGCACGGTCTGTCACAAAGCGTATGCCAGGAAGAAAACTTTGAGAGAGCATATGAGGATACATAATAATGACAGGAGATTTAAGTGTGGGGTTTGTGGTTTAGCGTTTGTGCAGAAGTGCAGTATGAAAAGTCATATGTTGTCAAACCACGGGATCACGCTGGCGGAGTACGAGACACAAGCTGATGAAACTAGGTCAGGTGAGAATGGAATCTGAAAAAGTTAATATAAACATTGATGTAAGGAAATAGTGGGAAGATACGGGACAAACTTTTGTAGTGGTAGGACTCTTTTGCAAGGGTCCGCCTGGGGAAGTACCACATTATTGCCAGTTATTCAACCGCCATGCAGTAAGGTGCAAACACTACTGTGTTCCGGATTAAGGGCAATGTTTCCAGCGAAATTACAAGGCACACAGAGATTTGACATCTTATATCTCGGGGTGACGAGCGCAGTGCATTGCCATCCAGGGTTTGGAACTGTTGAAGGTCAAAATTCTGAGTGGCGTTGCGCTGTTATGGACAAGCATGAAGAGCCATCAGGCGAGTGACTTCGCTCGTCTCGCCACTCAGCATAATAAAAAAAAACTTGACGACTATTGTACAGATAGAATTTAAAATACTGGGTTATTGAGGTGAACAACTTGTGGATAGGAGAACAGATCTATTGGATGAGAAACGGCACTTACCTTATCCTGTCACATCTCAAAATATATTTAGATGATGACTTGCCACCCACTTAATGGGCCCCCCATAAGTGCTTGGGAAGACAAATCCAACGAACCCAAACTTGACGGGGTTACGTCGTTCCGTTTAGCAGTTCCTAGGGCCACCTGTCTCCATCATCAGACCAGCTTGATGGTGCCATAACATTGCATTGTCAACGAACTTACATAAGTATGCCAAATTACAGTTCAATCAGTTGAGGATAACTGGTCTAAAATTCAGTAGGGATTTTGTCTTTAAATATGATTGTCACTCTTTAGTTAAAGCTTTATATCATAAATTATATTAATAGTAGAAAAACTCCTGTTTTAGGGTTCCATACCCAAAGGGTAAAACGGGACCCTATTACTAAGGCTCCGCTGTCCGTCTGTCACCAGGCTATATCTCATGAACCGTGGTTAGACAGTTGAAATTTTAACAGATGATGTATTTCCGTTGCCGCTATAACAACAAATACTAAAAAATTGAATATAAATATTTAAGGGGACTCCCATACAAAAAACGTGATTTTTTTGCTGTTTTTATAGATAATGGTACGGAACCCTTCGTGCGCGAGTCCGACTCGCACTTGGCCGGTTTTTTTTAAATTAATTATAATCAATTGAAAACTGATAAAATTTTAAAAAGAGTTGCGACGCGATTTTGGTAATATGGCCGAACGGGTCCACAGAAAAGAGAAGTAAATAGAACGGATATGAGAAGGAAACTGTCGCCAGGGGTGCGTTTACGGACTCGGAGAATTTTTCACCAGCTAAAAATTCAACGAACGGAGGTTCGCTGAACGGCGTCATAGCTTCATGTCAATTATGTCAATACTAGCTGTCAAATTCAATAATAAATAAATATCAAGTAAAATATAGTAAAATAAAATGGTATAAAATAGTAAAATATCAAATATCAATCTATCATTATATAGATATAAAATTTTATTTTAAATTAAAACATCTACAACAAAAAGATTCGAACAAAATAATATCAAAAACAGCTTAACCTCCTCAACAGCTGTCAATCTGACAGCAGGCGAAAATTTAGCGACCTCAAAAGGTAGATAAAATTTAATCTAGTCAGGCGAAAACTTATACCAGCGGACGCCCGTAAACGGGCAGTTTAAATTTTCGCCGGTATAATTTTTCACCTCGAGGAGTCCCAAAACGGGTGTTTTGACGTTCATCTAGTATAAGTTTTAGTCTGGATAAGTGCCGTAAACGCATCCCAGGTATTGTGACAGATATGTGATTGAACATTCTTATTTATGTCAACGCGTCGAACTCCGCGTCACAGTTGCTAACACAGTTGCTATGGGTTTATATGGGTGCAAGTGGCTACAACAAATTTCTTACAAAAATGCCTTGACATTAATTTAAATAATTTTTTTTTTCTTTTCTATAGAACGGGACAATATCAACCTCCATACAAAACCCTTCAAAAATGGATTGCCCAATGTTTTTTAAGTAAATGCTTAGGATTTTCAGATTCAGGAGTGCAATAAACGTAAAAACGAAAATAAATGTATATTTACGTAATACGAGTAGGCATGTGGCCTAATGTTTAATTTATTACAAATAACAGGCTTAGCGATGAATATAACTAAATACATTACACATACTGAAAAAATATATTGAATTGGCTGATTAATCTCTGAGATATGAGCGTTTAAAGTTTTAGGTGGAGATAGAGAGGGGATACTCCATCCCTTTCTCGAACCGCGTGTGTTAGTATAGCATTTGTATGCCGCGCCTGAGACGTGACGTCATAGCTCAGTATAGTGCGCTCTCTGTCTAGCATGAAATTATAATACTTATAACTTATTTATTATTGAACTAATTTAAATTTTGTTTTCGTTGATAGGCTCTATTGATGATCAGCTATTTTATGAGGTAACTAGTGACGCGCCCCGGCTTCGCACGGGTGTAAGCTCGGCCTTCGGCCTCGCTACTATGACCTGCTGCCTTATTATGAAACTTTGATCGGGGTCAGTCAGTGTCAGAATTGACAGAACTTTGACACTTGAAAGGGGTTATGACGCAAAAAAAAAAAAAAACAGTGTTGTCTATTTCCAATTTCATACTACGAAATTGGAAATAGACAACGCTTTTTTTTTTTACATAATTTTGACAAGTCGCGATCCCGATCAAAGTTTCATAATACGCATGCCGTTCGAGGAACACAAAATTTCATGAAAATCGGTCGAGCCGTTTGCTCACCGTTTAAACCTTCCCTGGACTACGACAAAAATTTCAAAACCAAAATCAGCTAAATCGGCCCAGCCGTTCTCGAGTTTTAGCGATACAAACAACATCAATAGATTTTTATATATATATATAGATAAACAAATATTAGTCATCATGCCTATTGTTTATTTTTACAAAGTCCTAAAATAGTTATATGTATCTTCCATTTATTTTAAGCTGTTATAAAAAAATTCCTTAGTTATTTAATTTTAATAGCAGATAGTACAAAGTGCTGCATGATTATGTAAGATTATTGTGAGAAATTATAAATAGGATAGCATGTGAAGTACTTGTCAAAATTTTGTTTGAACCGAGCCATATTTAACGCTGTTAGCACACCTCCGCCGCCAAACCGTAGCAGCGAAACCGCTACTTGTTGAAATATGAACCTTATACAATGTTCCTTACAGCATAGTATTAAATACGCGTGGGAGAAACGCGAAACGTGTCGAACGGCGCTTTCGTTCCAAGTTTGCTGTTTAAATTACTGCTGTATGTATACGATATAAGGTTTACATTTAAACTAGCAGCATCGGCTTCGATGCTACGGTTTCGCAGCGGAAGTGTGCTACTGGCGTAATGGGTACAATGTTTGGATGTCACGTGTCTTCCCCCCCTTTTTAACCGACTTCCAAAAAGGAGGAGGTTCTCAACTCGACTTTTTTCAAATGTTTGTTACCTCAGAACTTTTGACTGGGTGAACCGATTTTGATGATTCTTTTTTTTATGTGAAAGCTGGTGCTTCCATATTTCAATTTGGCAGCCATTTAGCTTTTGGATGCCAGTACTGGCATCTTTTGGAAGTCGGTTTTTTATATTGATAAATTATTGATAAGGGAGCGTTCAAGTATTACGTAACGCAATTTTTAGAGATTTTGGTCTCCCCCCCCCCCTGGAACGCGCCGTAACATTTTACTGTACCCCCCCCCCCCCCATAGTAAAACGTTACGTAACCACCAAGTGACTATTTTTACCTAAGTCACAATTATGCGGCTTCAAGTACCGGAAAGTAGCTAAAATACCTTTGTTATATAGGAAATGCGCAAGAGAATCTCTTTACGCGACCGTTCTGAAAAACCATATGTTACGTAACGCGTAGTTCAAACACCCCCTCCCGCCCCTGTAACGCATCGTAACGTTTTACAAGACCCCCCCCCCCCCCAAATTCGTTACATAATACTTGAACGCTCCCTAGATGAAAGTAAGAATTACAAATGTCGAATATATAAGATAAAATCTATGATAGAAATGTTTAAATTATTTATTTATTTGTTACATTTTTCATTTTAGTTATTACTTTGTTTCATATTATGTCATATTGATTTAAAATCTATGTTAAATACTTTTTATATATTCTCTGATAAAAAGCTTTATTTACAACTAGCTGCGCCCTGCAGTTTCCACGCGTGGTGATGAAAAATGGTGATGTAGATGATGATGAAAAGTAGCCTATGTGTTAATCCGGGACACAAGCTATGTATAAACACTGTTTTAAACTATCACGGTTGTTCACTAAAGTTATATGATTATTTACGGGATATTTACCGTGGTAAGGTTGTGGAAGGAGCTCCCGATATTTCGGCGCAGTTACATGCACCATGTTCACGGGAAGACCCGTGAAGACCGTTCACGGGAAGAACTTTACAAGCTATGTATGTTCCAAATTTTATCCAAATACATCCAGCAGTTTCAGTGAAGGAGTACCAAACACACACTCAGAAACTTTCGCATTTTTAATACTAGTGTGATAGCATAAAAGGGTATGTACATAATATAACTAATTATGCAAAAATCTGTTTGTATTGACAAAACAAATCTACAATTAAATGATTATTTACGGGATATTTACCGTGGTAAGGTTGTGTCTGTACAACCTTACCACGGAATATATCCCGTAAATAATCATAACAGGGGGCCTTACCCCTAGCTTCACTTTTGCGAGCCAATTTTTAGTAGGTACCTGATAGGTACCTAAAATTAACCAACTCATTTAAGCTGCATCGTTTAAAAGCGTCTAACTTGAATGAACAAAAATCCGTTTTACTATGCGTGTGTGCGTGAAAATAGCAAAGCTTGGCGGCTATCAAATAACTACCGCTTATCATAGTTGATGGTACCGTTTAGACAAATAACACCTATGCGGGTCAACTTTTCGAGTAGGGGTAAGGCCCCTGTAGTGAACAACCGTGATAGTTTGAAACAAAATAAATCTAGTCCTTTATTTGGACTTTTTTTTTAATTCTTCTTAATTTTCTTCCCGTGAACATGGTGCATGTAACTGCGCCAAAATATCGGGAGCTCCTTCCACAACCTTACCACGGTAAATATCCCGTAAATAATCATATAACTATAGGTATTGTATCTCGAAAGCGTACATACTTTTCCGTGATTCATTTTTAATTATATATAGTTATAGAAGATAGTTAATTTAGTTGTAAACACAAATTTATTGTAAAGAACTCTGGCCTTACTTAAAAACGTTACTCAAGTTGACATACGCTTAAATATGCTCTGTCTCGTTTTCGCGTGTGACGATTGCCGTCAGCGAGAAGTTGAGAGAGCAATTTTAAGCATAGATCAACTTGAGTAACGTTTTTAAGTAAGGCCCCTTATGTTCAAGACTGTACTCCCCGTATCCCTAAATTACTATAATTCTTGTCAGCGTGTAGTCTTCTAAGAAGTACCTAACTTATAAATTTGCCTCGACTGCACACTTTCGCCGCTATTCACGGTCTCAGCGCAAGTGAGCAGCTGGCTTGAGATTAATTAGCAGTATTTCTTACTAACTGTTGGTGTAAATAATATAAATGTTGCTAAGTTTTGAGAATTGATTTTTATTTATTCCTATACGATTTTTACGGTACCTAAACAGTTTTCTGACTTTCATGAAAATCGCCGACATTTACAGCTTAAAGGTGTAGTGTGAGACATCAATCATCAAGATGAAAAACCGACATCATAAAAAATTCAGAACTAAACCAAATTAAAATAGGACAACACGGGAAGCACCAGCTTTCTATTAAAAAAAGAATCATCAAAATCTGTTGACCCAGTCGAAAGTTAGGGGGTAACAAACATAAAAAAATAACAGTCAACTTGATAACCTCCTTCTTTTTGGAAGTCGGTTAAAAATACGATGGTAGCGCCTCTACTCAATGATATTTGAAATTTTGATAGTGTTAACACATAGATATTTTGTATTTATTATTATACGTGTATTGTTTGAATTGATCTCTCAGGTGTTTTTATATGGTTTAGTCTTAGAAAAAAATAATGATAATGATGAACTACTAGTAGCGACAGCTGTTGTAACGTGATAAAATCTAGTAGCAAAAGTCCATGGGTGAATTGATATTAATTATGCTACTCGATGATAGATGGCAGTATAAAAATAAATCAGTAGGTACCTATTGAAAACGTTTTTTTAATATACAAAAGTGTTATGTAGTATCGTTCGCGCAAAACTTTATGAGCCCTCTGAAGTTAGGCCCAGTGGCTGCGCAGTACACATATTATAGGTATCCGAGGGACTTTACAGGGCGTCGGGGAGGCCTCGCGCCTATTTTCAGAGGGCTCATAAAGTTTTGCGCGAACGATACAATAATATTGACAGCATTTGCAGTCATAGATCAGAGTATATATCGGAGAATTTGCAGTTTGCACAATTTCATAAATTATAAAAGTACTCCTTGTTCATTTTTTCGGTGTCGGGAAGTTATTAGATCTATAGCCAAAGAATACTTTTCTATAGCAACACTGTATTTGTTTTCGTTTCACAAGTTTCACAATTTCATATTGGCTGGCTTCATGTTATTGATAGTTTGTGCTCACATATATTTTCAGGATTTTACAACAAATTGATAATAATAACCAATTAGTTGCATAAGAATCACAGATAGAAATGGACAACACAAATAAGAGGAGTTACGGCAAATGTCGCTGTTGCTTAGCAAAAGGCACTCATCGCGATTTGCTGAAGGAATACTCTCATTACGGTGTACGAGAGGTCTACATTGAAACTTTCATGGATTGTTTTAATTTATTCGTAAGTGCAAACATTATTATAACTTTGAGATTGTTCAAAAGCTCTCCAAACAATTCTAAAAAGATCTAGAGAATAGTATTTACTTATCAGCTTATATCTAAAATTTCATTTAGCTGCGAACACCAGTGTGCAAACCCTAGGCCCAACTAAAAATAAAATACTTTTCATCTTCGGAAATTAAATCTCAAGATTACAACTAGTTATGTCACAAAAGATAAAGTACACAAGCATTATTTTAAGGTCATGTTCCTCCCATCAAAGCTAATATAAAAATGTGATGTTGTTAATAGTTGCATTTGGCTAGCTTGTGGTAATATTTTTAGCATTGTCAAAATTGGCGTTGTTGTAAAGGCCCTCTTGCCACTTATGTTCCCTACCCAAAACAAATGCTAAATTCACCAGCGGTGATGTAGATTTTACAGCGATAGCACATGACAGCATGCGATTGAGCTATTTTGTTATTTTATCTCATAGTTTGGTCATAAATGGTTTACCTATCGATTCGCATAAGATTAAATGTTATACTTTCTGATACTTTTTATGGTTTAACCATAGAGAAAACTGATTGAGAAACATTCTTTGTTTAGATAATTTTATAAAAAGGTCAATAAACTTTGAGTTAGAACGCCTTGAATTTATTACAGTTCCTCAATGCAGAGAAATCAACTTTTTCACTGCAACTCTACTAAATTTCCACTCCTTCGCAAGATCTTAGCGGACACCACATAAGGAATCTACTTCCAAAATTTAAATTTTGTAGGTCAAAGAGCTTTCAAGAGAGTTATGTCAGTCAGTGATTAAGTGGTATTTAATATTAGTGTTATTAATATTCCAGTTATCAACGGACAATTCTCTCAGCACACTGATATGTTCTCGCTGCACATCACGGCTGCGCGAGGCAAGCGCCTTCCGAACACTGGTGGTCCACACAGAGAGACAGCTGTTAGACGCAGTGTCCAATCAGAAGGACATGGTGTTTGTTAATGGTGAGTTACTGTGGACATGTTGATATGTTCTCGCTGCACATCACGGCTGCGTGACGCGAGCGCCTTCCGAACACTGGTGGTCCACACAGAGAGACAGCTGTTAGACGCAGTGTCCAATCAGAAGGACATGGTGTTTGTTAATGGTGAGTTACAATGGACATGTTGATATGTTCTCGCTGCACATCACGGCTGCGTAACGCGAGCGCCTTCCGAACACTGGTGGTCCACACAGAGAGACAGCTGTTAGATGCAGTGTCCAATCAGAAGGACATGGTGTTTGTTAATGGTGAGTTACAATGGACATGTTGATATGTTCTCGCTGCACATCACGGCTGCGTGACGCGTGCGCCTTCCGAACACTGGTGGTCCACACAGAGAGACAGCTGTTAGACGCAGTGTCCAATCAGAAGGACATGGTGTTTGTTAATGGTGAGTTACTGTGGACATATTGATGTATTCTCGCTGCACATCACGGCTGCGTGACGCGTGCGCCTTCCGAACACTGGTGGTCCACACAGAGAGACAGCTGTTAGACGCAGTGTCCAATCAGAAGGACATGGTGTTTGTTAATGGTGAGTTACAATGGACATGTTGATATGTTCTCGCTGCACATCACGGCTGCGTGACGCGTGCGCCTTCCGAACACTGGTGGTCCACACAGAGAGACAGCTGTTAGACGCAGTGTCCAATCAGAAGGACATGGTGTTTGTTAATGGTGAGTTACAATGGACATGTTGATATGTTCTCGCTGCACATCACGGCTGCGTAACGCGAGCGCCTTCCGAACACTGGTGGTCCACACAGAGAGACAGCTGTTAGATGCAGTGTCCAATCAGAAGGACATGGTGTTTGTTAATGGTGAGTTACAATGGACATGTTGATATGTTCTCGCTGCACATCACGGCTGCGTGACGCGTGCGCCTTCCGAACACTGGTGGTCCACACAGAGAGACAGCTGTTAGACGCAGTGTCCAATCAGAAGGACATGGTGTTTGTTAATGGTGAGTTACTGTGGACATGTTGATGTATTCTCGCTGCACATCACGGCTGCGTGACGCGAGCGCCGTCTGAACACTGGTGGTCCACACAGTGAGGCAGCTGTTAGACGCAGTGTCCAATCAGAAGGACATGGTGTTTGTTAATGGTGAGTTACAATGGACATGTTGATATGTTCTCGCTGCACATCACGGCTGCGTGACGCGTGCGCCTTCCGAACACTGGTGGTCCACACAGAGAGACAGCTGTTAGACGCAGTGTCCAATCAGAAGGACATGGTGTTTGTTAATGGTGAGTTACTGTGGACATGTTGATGTATTCTCGCTGCACATCACGGCTGCGTGACGCGAGCGCCGTCTGAACACTGGTGGTCCACACAGTGAGGCAGCTGTTAGACGCAGTGTCCAATCAGAAGGACATGGTGTTTGTTAATGGTGAGTTACTGTGGACATGTTGATGTATTCTCGCTGCACATCACGGCTGCGTGACGCGTGCGCCTTCCGAACACTGGTGGTCCACACAGTGAGGCAGCTGTTAGACGCAGTGTCCAATCAGAAGGACATGGTGTTTGTTAATGGTGAGTTACTGTGGACATGTTGATGTATTCTCGCTGCACATCACGGCTGCGTGACGCGTGCGCCTTCCGAACACTGGTGGTCCACACAGTGAGGCAGCTGTTAGACGCAGTGTCCAATCAGAAGGACATGGTGTTTGTTAATGGTGAGTTACTGGGGATGTTTTTATTTTATTTTTCAACAGACTTCCAAAAAGGAGGAGACTCTCAATTCAACTGGTTTTTTTAAATGTTTGTTACCTCAGAACATTGACTAGGTGAACCAATTTTGAAGATTCTTTTTTGTTTTAAGGCTGGTGCATCTCATTTAATATGGTCCCGTTCTGACATATTAATGAAGTCGGGTTTTTACATTGTTAATTATGTACCCCTACTTTATCCTATCTGTATGATGCAGTCTCTCTATTTAAATTCGACTGCTCTTATGGCTCAGTTGGTAGTGAACCTGCCTTCTGCGTGCGTGAGTTTGATTGCCATCTAGGGCAAACATTCATTTGATGAACATTTTCATTTGTTCTATGTCTGGGTGTTAATATTTCTCAGATTCAATATTTCTCAGGGTCAGATGACCATGTGAGGGTGTTAATATTTCTCAGGGTCAGATGACCATTGACCATGTGTGCAAAAATGTCCGAGATGAAATTTTTGCACACATGGTCATCTGACCCCAAACTAAGCAAAGCTTGTAATATGGCTGCCAGAGATGATATATGTATGATATTTTTTTTTATATACATACTTAAATATATATATTAACACCCATAGAACAAACACATATGTTTATCACATGAATTTTTATTTATTTCAGTATGTATTTAAAAATAAATATGTATATCAGTCTCTAGCAGAAATATTACAAGCTTTGCTTAGTTTGGAGTCAGATGACCGTTCGTGCAAGAATGTCCCAGAAAAAAAAAAAAAAAACAGGACGTCAGAAGTGTAAACTTAAGTGGTAATTCATCTATTTTACAAGAGATGGCGCTGTTTTAAAAAACACGGTACAGCGTGACGATGACGCGAGTTCCATGATTTTTGTTCACCCAAAAAGTACTCAAAGCGCCTAAAGAAGCTTTCACTTCAAAAAATTACTGTCAGTTGTCTGAACTTGGAGTACTATTTGTTTATTCTTTGACCGTGTTTAATGTGAAAGTCGTCTTTTTTTTTTTTTTTTAAGTGCATACCTTGCGAGACAGACGATAGATCCGCGATCTAACATTTCTCCATAAAGTGATACATGCATTTACCGACTGTCCATCTATTTTAAAAGAAATCTGTTTACACGTTCCATACCACTATCCTACGCATAGAATTTCTCGAATTGTAGGTTGGCAAGCTGCTAGAACCAATTTGGGACTTACCTCCCCTACACAAAGATTATGTCGCACCTATAACGAGTTTAACGTCTCCTTGAGTGATCTGGATGTATTTAATGATACTTTATATGTTTATAAAAACAAAATAGTAAAGTCTCTAACCATAGACAAATAATGTTATAAATATTATATGTACATATTATGTTTATTCAATTATCTTAGTTATATAGTCTTAGTTATATAATCTTAGTTATATAATTGTATAGTTTTAGTGTCTAACCACTTATATGGTGAATGTCGATATGCCTTTAAAAGGTGTTCATATCAGACGCATGTCTAAAAAATGTAATACAGTGTAAACTCTTTATAACAAAACTCAAGGGACTGAGCATTTTTTGTCGTTATAGAGAGTTATCGTTATATGGAGTGAACAAAAAAACAACCAAATTAACAAGAATTTTTAGTATGTATGTGTTTACTGGCCATGTTAACAGTTTCAAAGTAGGTTTACGACTGATAATACGATAGGTACCCAGTATGCTTGGTCGAAGACCATCACTTCCGAGAAAACAATGCGTCATACTGCGAGTGTTCAAGGCAATTAAGGATAACAAAAGCTAGACCGACCTCGGATGTTTCGGAGCTTCAAAGTCTTTTTGTTACCTGATAACATAACATAAACAATAATACCGATAATAAATATTTACTGTCTAAAAATATGAACACATTTCTTCGTAATAGAGAATGGCGTATCGCTATAAAGAGTGTTTCAATATGTGGGTTTTAACGCAAACCAACCAAGTTGGGCTCACTTCAACGTTACAGGGAGTTTATTGTTATAAAGGATAACGTTATAAAGAGTTTACACTGTATTTAAGAATTTATAATATGTTCACTGTTGGCGTATCTTAATTAATAAATAAATGTGTTTATATTATTTTCCAGTGCCCATAGAAGAGCCAGCACCGAGCTCAGACGTGAAGGTAGAAACCCTGGCAGCGACCGTGAAGGAGGAGGAGCTCAGCGATGATGACACAGAGATGGTGTTCGATTCAGACTTCATATCCGCTGACGATTTGATAGGCAAGTACATATATTTTTTTACTGACTTCCAAATTGGGGGTTGGGGACTTGGGGGTTCTCAATTCAACTGTTTTTTTTTTAAACGTTTGTTTTTATCGCGAATAAGTCCGCGTTCGAGCACCAACTCGCCTGTTGGTAAGCGACGATGTGGTCGAAGACGAAGCACGCAGACTTAGAAGATAGTTCACTCTTGCCTTGAAAAGGCCCAGATTATATATCTCAGGGAACAAGGAAGCCGGCAGGTTTAGTGTCCAATCTCACCTTAATTTTAATGTCCGTATTTGCCATACATTTAGTGTGCAATTTCGCCTTTGAGTGTCCAATTTCGCCTTTTGGTATCCAATTTTGCCTTACCTTTTGTGTCCAATTTCGCTTTACCTTTGGAATCAAATTTTGCCCTAGCTTTAATTATCAATTTTGCCTTACTTTTAGTTTTAAACCGACTTCCAAAATTGAGAAGGTTCTCAGTTCGACTGTTTTTTTAAATATTTTTAATGTTTGTTACTTCACAATTTCGACTGGGTGAACCGATTTTGATGATTCTTTTTTTATTTGAAACCTGGTGCTTCCCGTGTGGTCCCATTTCAATTTAGTCCAGTTCTGACATTTTTACGAAGTCGGTTTTTTAAAAAACAATTTTTTTTTTCTTTTTAGAACAAACCCAAGTGATCACAACTGTTGACAGAATTAACTCAATATTAACAAAGTTTGTATTTGTAACAGAGCCTGAGCCGAAGTGCGAGGCTGGGTCGCTGATAGCGGGCGAGGCGGCGCTCCTGGCTCGCTTCACTCGTGACGAGCTGAGGCTGCCCACGCGAGCCTCGCTCTACGACTGCTGCCCGGAGTACGTCGCACATTTGGACTCTCTTAACAGTAAGTTACTTTTTTTAATACTAGTGTTGCTGACTGCGACTTCGTACGCGTAGATTTTCATATAAACTTTCAACCCTTTTTTCCTCCCTTAGTCCGGCCCTTGCGTAAAATAACAGCCTATACTTCAATCTGGTCATAGCTAAGCATATTCGTGAACACCGCATTTAAATTTGTCCAGTGGTTTAGGAGATGTGCGTGGACAAACAAACAGACAGAAAAATTCTAAAAACTGTCTTAACTTAAGCTGCTTATTATAAGACGCCCTGTGTTTTTTTTAATTTTGATATCTCGCAATTACAGATATTTTTTAAGTTATTTTCTTATCTATCGATGGGTAACTTTCTCATCTATCGATGGGTAACTTTCTTACCTATCGATGGGTAACTTTATTATTTATCGATTGGTAACTTTCTTACCTATCGATGGGTAACTTTCTTACATATATCGATGGCTAACTTTCTTATTATCGGTGGGCAACTTTCTTACCTATCGATGGGTAACTTTTTTACATATCAATGGGTAACTTTCTTATCTGTCAATGGATAACTTTCTTATCTATCTATGAGTAACTTTGTTACCTATCGATGGATAACTTTCTTACCTATCGATGAGTAACTTTCTTATTTATCAATGGGTAACTTTCTTACCTATCGACGGGTAACTTTCTTACATATCAATGGGTAACTTTCTTATTTATCAATGGGTAACTTTCTTACCTATCGACGGGTAACTTTCTTACATATCAATGGGTAACTTTCTTACCTATCGATGGGTAACTTTCTTACATATCGATGGGTAACTTTCTAACCTTTCGATGGGTAACTTTTTTACATATCAATGGGTAACTTTCTTATCTGTCAATGGATAACTTTCTTACCTATCGATGAGTAACTTTCTTACCTATCGATGGGTAACTTTCTTACTATCGATGAGTAACTTTCTTATTTATCAATGGGTAACTTTCTTATCTATCGATGGGTAACTTTCTTACATATCAATGGGTAACTTTCTTATCTGTCAATGGATAACTTTCTTACCTATCGATGAGTAACTTTCTTACCTATCAATGGGTAACTTTCTTATCTATTGATGTGTTTGGGTCTTGAGTTACACTCAAAACTCGGATTCTACTGTATCACTAAGTATTAATTTCCAATTTTTCAGATATGAAAATAACTTCAAACACCGTAATGCGACGTCTCCAAGAACACAAGAAGACCCCACGGAACAAAAACGTCTACGTCTCTGAAAAGCTGGCTCACATCACCAATGCAACCACCTTACTCCAATATTCCAACCTAACCCCCTTCAAAAGCAAAAGCCGGTCCGGATACCCTTGTTTCTACTGCAGAAACATATTCGAAGACTTCAGTAAACTAAGAGAACATGTCTTAGAACACAAAGCCATAGAAATTCTCCGAGTCCTAAAACAATATGGTCCGGAAAGCTTAGTCGTTTACGCAGAAGTATCTAATTTACAATGTAACATATGCAGCAATAGTATACCAAACATAAATGAACTTAAATCACATCTAATTAGAGTTCATAATAAGAAAATGTATCCGGAAGTCTCGGATAGGGTGATACCATTCAAAATAAACAAAGAATTATGCGAATGTCAGATCTGCGGTTGCAATTTTGAAACGTTTGGTGCTATTGAAAGACATATGAACGGGCATTACAGAAATTATGTCTGTAAAGACTGTGGATCCGGTTTCGTTACGAAATACAGACTAAAAGTCCACGCTAAAAGCATGCACGTAGATGGTAGTTACCCGTGCGAGTTCTGCGGTAAAGTTTTCAGTACACAACAAAAGTACAAAAACCACGTGAACGCTGTACACAAAATGATTAAACGCTTCAAATGTGTGAAATGCCCGCAACGGTTCGCGGAATACTTTAGAAGGCAACGTCATATGGAAGAAATACACGGAGTCACCAAGTTGAAATATAAGTGCAACGTTTGTGATCGTTCGTTCGATAGACGATACACATTATCGAGGCATTTGAAACGTGACCATTTAGAAGAAAGGGACTATCAGTGTGAAGTGTGTGCGTACAAGTGTTTTACGAAGAACGAGTTAAAAGTCCATATGGTGAAACACAACGGGGAGAGGATATTTGAGTGTTCAGTGTGTAAAAAGTCGTATGCAAGGAAGAAGACGCTGAGGGAACATATGCGGATACATAATAATGATAGGCGGTTTGCTTGTGCGGTGTGCGGGCAGGCCTTCGTGCAGAAGTGTAGCTTGAAAGGGCATCTGAAGACGCATCATTTGGAGTATAATAATATGCAGTAGGTAGGAGGAAGGCCTAGGATGCCCGACTATACGGGATATCGTCGTCTTAAAGTGAAAAAGAGATAACTTTTCAGGAAAAAGAAAAAACTACCTCCCATAAATTTTTTGTACTACATATTTATAAAATCTGTGTTAAATTACATATAAATTGAATGAGTTTTCATATTATTCCATAATAAGTTTAAGAATATTGTCCAAAATAAATAATAAGAATGCATAAACCATGAAGAGTTTTTCCTCCTCATGACCCGTGATCACACTTGAATCTAGAGTGAAATACCTCTTCACTGTTACTGCTATCCTGGTACCTGGGGCCTTACACCCAACTCTAAACGCAGGCCCGAAAAGGTGCAGTTTGCAAAATCACGCGATGGCAAACCGTATTCGCGTTATTTTGCAAACTGCACCTATTCGGGCCCGCGTTTAGTGTTGGGCGTAAGGCCCCAGGAATCGTCAAATTCATTCCCGAGCTCAACCTATTTGTGCAATGTATTTTTATTTTGTAATGATTTTATAATGGTTAGTAGTATTATTTATTGTAATTTACAATAGTAACAAATATTATGTCAAAAATCTAAACAAAAATCACAATATCATGGAATATGAAATTAAAATTTATTCATATTGAATAAATTTACAAGTTTTAAATGAAATATGTGTTTTATTTAATGGCTAGTGCTGTTGCGTGCGACTTCGTACACGAATATTTTTATATAAACTTTCAACCCTTTTTTCCTCCCTTAATCCGGCTCTTGCGCAAAATAACATAGCCTACACTTCAATTTGGTCATAACTAAGCATATTCGTGAAAACCGCATTTAAATCCGTCCAGTGGTTTAGGAGATGTGCGTGGACAAAGTAAAAACATTCTAAAAACTGTCTTATCATATTCAGCTTCTTATTTTAAGGTGAAACCATAGACCTAAAATATTTTTTTGGGTGAAACGTTTCACATTGGCGGGGAATTCAAATTTGAAACAAATTTTTTGTCCTTGTAGCTAGGCCGGGTAATTATTGTAAACGATAATGATGTTCGCGAAAATGATTATTATTCTTTACAAACTAGCGTAAAGTTATAGTTATCTGCAATGCACATTATTACATATATTTGTCAATAAACAAATTTTATGCTGTTTCAAACAGTTTATTGCCAAATGTAAGAAAATATGGTGAGTAACTGATTAATAGCTGTACATGATAATGTAAAGAACGACCAACTATTTTCGCGAACACTATGCCATTTCACATTAATTACCCGGCCTAGCTACAAGGACAAAAAAACAGTAGGAAATTTGATTTTCCCGCCAAAGTGAAACGTTTCACCTTAGACTCCCTGTGTTTTTTTTTTATATCTCGAAATTACAGATTATCTACATTTTAATTATATGTATAGATGTTTAACGTATGTGTGTCTGTCTGTCGCATCGTAGCTCCCAAACAGCTAATCCGATTTAGATTTAGTTTTTTTTTTTTTGTATTTGAAAGGTGACTTGGTCGACAGTGGTCTTAGCTAATATATACTCTGATCTATGGCTATGCAATGGTTATGATTGAAGAAATTCAGCCGTCAGAAGATTACATGCTCCTTCAGCGGTGGTAAAAAAAAACTAGGTATGTCAACAGTTATGTCATACAATACTTGAAACTGAATAGACATGATGACTAGAGCCGAAACAAAAAAAAAGATAATGTGTCAAAATCTTTTTTTTTTTCGTAGAGTGAGTGTTATCTCTACGATTATTTTGCTACCTTCAGCAAAAAAAAAAACGGCGTTTCCTTGTGATAAAGTAGGCTGCATGGTTTGACTGAACTTATTATTTTACTTCGACCAAAATAAAATGAATGGACGGGCCCTAACCATTGAACTTGATCAGTAAAAACGAGTCAAAATCGTCGGACATATACTTCAACACCTAATTATAAAAATGTACAGTATATTTGTTACAAGAAATAGATATCGGTTTTATTTGTGTATTTACACTTCGGTAAAGCATACGAATTCATAATTTTGTCAGATGTTTCGTTATCGCGTATCAATGGACTCGTGTTTCACTTCCTACGGCTAGAGACAGACTGAAACGAAATGAGAGCTGGCGCTCATTTTGTAATCTTCAAAGGCAGAGTTAAAAAGAAACCAACGAAACTTTGTACAAATTTTAATTTATTTGTAAAACTAATAAATTATAAATATAGTTACTTATATATAATCGTAGCCTTACTTATATTCATAAAAAGTGTATAAATAAAATTAATCTAATTATTCCTTATTTGTCTACATCAAATACTTTGTGATGTCAGTTTCTTGGTTTTAATGGAGTTGGGCATAAACTTTTTACAGATGGCGCTGGTATAGGTATTAACTATTATTTTTAATATTTTTTTTATGTGGGAAATTTAATTTACTTGGACTGATTTTAACTATTGTCTTATAAAAATTAAAATGCCTTCAAAATTAAGGAAGACTTCTGGCTTCTGAAATCCTCTGTTAAGGGGCCTCTATTCGTCTGCAGCTTTCTCGCTCGCACATTTGTACATTATTGACGATATAAAATTACTGAGTGTGAATTTACAAAAAGTGACACACTCAAGTTTTACTGACTATCATAACATTATAAACAAAAAATGTTTCGTTTTGATATCTTATAATTTGACGGAGTAACATGGTAACAAGTGTTTTTTTTTTTCTTGTTATCATGTTACTCCGTCAAATTAAAAGATCATTTTTTGTTTATAATGTTATGATAGTCAGCAAAAGTTGGGTGTTTCACTTTTTGTAAATTTTCGCAAACGTCATGATCGTTTACAATAATAAGCCGGCCAAGCTACAAGGACAAAAAACTTTTTGAAATTTGAATTTCCCACCAAACATGAAAAGTGATAAAGCATATCAATGTCTTGCAAGAAAGAGAGCGCACTATACATTCAAATGACGTCACTTGTAAATATGCCAAAAATGCAAAACTGTATTGTTCAATTGTTTGTCCGTTTTGTTTTATTTGTAAAAGATAAATCATATAACAAAATTATTTCATTTGTTTACATTACAAAAAAGTAGGTATAGTAAAATTATGAATTTATATTTATTTACAAAATATAAAGGATGTATAATAAAATTTATGATATTGAGATCTTTTTCGCATACTGATACACACACGCCAAATATAAGGCGACAAGGCTTTTAATCAGAGGTTCCAAATCTTTTTTTGTGAAACGCCACCTTAACCAAACTTTTTGACAGATAACAGTTTGACAGTAAAAATGAAAAACCGGCCAAGTGCGAGTCGCATCGATGGCATTATTAATAAAAACGGCAAAAAAATAACTTTTTTAGTATTTGTCGTTATAGCGGCAACAGAAATACATCATCTGTGAAAATTTCAACTGTCTAACTATCACGGTTCATGAGATACAGCCTGGTGACGGACGGACAGCGGAGTCTTAGTAAAAGGGTCCCGTTTTACCCTTTGGGTACGGGACCCCAAAAATGACGTAAAAACGCAGCGTTGACGTTTCGCTGCCCGAGTAAAATAGAACTCAGTATTCAGATGATAAAAAAGGATTGTGAAACCCGATGTTAGATAACCAAAAGTTTTATCGTCCATATAATTTATGTGATGGTTAGCAACTAGGTACTTTAACAGCACATTCTGACAAACCCTAAGCTTAATTTTCCAACTACCCTCAAAAATAATACCCCTCGACATCTCCACATTCCGGATGATGGCTTTTAATATGAGACTTCAAACTTGTATTCTGAATGAACGCCTGCCCGCAAACATGACACCGATATCTTCTATCATTCGTATGAGTCCTTATATGATACTGTAAAGACTTAAGACGGGGGTAACTCTTATCGCACTGTTCACACCTAAAGTTCCGTTCACCAGTATGTGTTGCCATATGTTCCTTCAACCGAGATGGCAGGTAAAATCTTTGATCGCAATATTCACACTGATGTTTTAGCACTTTCTGATGATTCCTTCGCTGGTGTTCCGTTAAAGTTTTCTGTCGGTTGTAGACTTTGTCACATAAATTGCAAGGGTACGTCCGTTTCTGACCGTGGGCTTCGGTCAAATGTTTGTTTTTGAGTGCATAAGACATGAAACATTCATCGCAACGTGGACAACGTATGATTGCCTTCTTTTTGTGAACTATGTCTACGTGCATATCTTTGTAATGATTAGATTTGAACACTTTACCGCAAATCTCGCAAGTGTGTCTTTCATCATCCTTGTGACGTTTCAAGTGTGCGTCTAACCGAGGTTTTTCTAAGAAGCACATACCACAAATATCACAAGTGAAGTTGCTGAAGTGTGTGTCGATCATATGAGTGTTTAAAGTGTTGAAATCTTCGAAAACGTTCGTGCATACAACGCAGACTAAATCGTTCCACGTCAGACGGAACAGTAACATTTTGTCCGGAGCCTCAAAGTAGATCTTCTTTCCGTGTACGTGATCTACATGTTGCTTGAACACGTTCAGATCATCAATTTTGAGCGAGCACAACTTGCAATCTATTCGGGTTATGTCTAACTTTGGCATTTTTTTATACCCCATTAGTAGTTGGAACGGTTTTGTGTCGTGTGTAGTAGTGTGCTCTCTTAAGTCCTCCGGTTTGGGGTAGTAGTCTTTGCAGTAGAAACAGTAGTAATTATTCCGTCTGTTCTTGAAGGGACAAACGTAGGAGTATTGTATGATGGTGAGGAGGTTTTCCTCAGACATGCAGTCTAAATCTCGGTCGTAATTCTTAACTTTTTCTATTGGCTGCTTTTTGGGAAGCTTTGCTGCTTTTTTTGTGCTACCTGGAGTGAGAAAAACGTATTTGAATTAGTAAATAGATAAATTCTTTACTGTTTATCATTATGACTTTATTTCAACTTATTCACGGGTCTAGCCCGGACATTTGATAGGCATTGGTAAGGCCAAAGCCAACATCAAGAGGCCTTGTTGGGTAAAAAATACAATTACGGAATGTGTATAAAATGGAATATGAAACTATTGTACAGTAAAGGATTAAGAAATTGTAGGTTATTGAGGTGAAATACTTGTGGATAAGAGAACAACTCTCTGAGGGATCGTATCCGGAACGAAGTAATTCGCCAGAGAACCAAAGTCACCGACATAGCTCAGCGTATTAGCAAGCTGAAGTGGCAGTGGGCCGGTCATATCTGTCGCAGAACCGATAACCGTTGGGGTAGACGTGTTCTAGAGTGGAGACCGCGAATCGGCAAACGTAGCGTAGGACGCCCTGAGACTCGGTGGAGTGACGATATACGTAAGACGGCTGGCAGTGGCTGGAAGATAAAGGCCGAAGATCGGGCTGAGTGGCGTGCCTTGGGAGAGGCCTATGTCCAGCAGTGGACTAGTATAGGCTGATTATGACGATGATGATGAAGAGAACAACAGATCTATAGAATGAGAAACGGCATCTGCCTTATCCTGTCTCATCTCAAAATACATTTAGGTAGGTGATGACTTGCCACCCAATAAATAGGCCCTCCATAAAGGCTGCCGTATCTTGGCACCGGTGGGGCAACATTGGCGTGGGTGGCTTAGGGTGTCGAGAGGTGTGCTGCGCTTTCACTAAGAGCTACTCGCGGCGTTGTGCCCTTTAACACTTCCGCCCTGGAGCATAGTTCTCGGCTCTTGCGGTTTCCATCCCCAGACGGACAGTTAAGGCAAGCCAGGAGTCCGGTCACTGGGGTTTTAGCCCCATAGAATCGGGCTACACGGGTGTCGCCACAAAGCCGCTCCTGCCTTTATTGCTATTATAACTTTGAACGAGCAATTCTTGTATCATATTATTTCGCGTATCTCAGAAACAGCTCTATTTGGATGAAATTTTGTATTAAGATTGTAAGGTTTTGCATACCGAAAGCTCAGTCGCCCAGGTACCAGATAGTAACACTCAGATATAGAACAAACACAAATGTTCATGAATGTTTGTCCTAGGTGGGAATCGAACCCACGCCCTCAAGCGCAGAAGGCAGTTTCACAACCAACAGGGCAGTCAATGTAGATGATGAAGCAATTCTTACCAGTTTTAATCTTCTTCTCCTTAACCTTCTTCTGTTTGACTTTCTTCTTGGCGGCGTTGTTCTTTTTGCGCCTTTTCAGCGGCTTGTCAGAGTCTGAGGAAGAGGCCGACCAGTCGCTGCCGTCGTCGGCATCGTTGAAGTCTGGCGGATCGGGGGGTGGGGAGGGGGGCATCTCTTCCGATTTGGGGGGCTTCGTTTCTGTAAACGATATTTAAACATGGTGGCAGGAGCTATTGCCTTACAGTGGGACAATACAGGTTAAAGCTAGCACGGCCTAGCACAGGCCTTGGACAAATTGTCTTTCCGCCGTTTTTAACAGACTTCCAAAAAGGAAGAGAAACTTACACAAAGAATACTGGGAAAGTACCAAAAACTGCAAACAATCAAGGGAAGCTTTCCCGGAAGTCAATCCGAGATACTCACGTAGGTTGTTGAACTTAAAACGTGACACACTTCGGCAAGTAGAGGGGAGTACCAAGGGGAAGGCCTATGTTCAGCAGTGGATATTCTGGCTGATGATGAAGTTAAGTACGCCTTCGAGTTTTTGGTGAAGTAATAAAGTTTATTGTCTGATGTACCTTCGAGCTGGTCGGGTGAATAGTGACCAGAGAGTGCGTCGTCGTGGTCGAGGGCGGGTTCCCAGGGTGCGTCGTCCTTCGGCTCCATCTTCAGCTCCACCTCCATCGGCTTGTGAGATTTGCTCTCTGGAACAATGTGACTAGAGATGCCGCGAATAATCGATTAATTATCGGTTAGTCGTCATTCTTTATTGGCGAAAAGTCGATTATCGGTTAATAGTCATTCCCTGTTGGCGAAAAGTCGATTACCGGTTAATAGTCATTCCTTATTGGCGAAAAGTCGATTATCGGTAAATCAACATTCCTTATTAGGGAAAAGTCGATTAGCGGTTAATCGTCATTCCCTGTTGGCGAATAGTCGATTATCTGTTAATAGTGATTCCCTATTGGCGAATAGTCGATTAGCGGTTAATCGTTATTTCCTATTGGCGAATAGACGATTAGCGGTTAATCGTCATTCACTAATGGCGAATATCGATTAACGGTTAATCGACATTCTCTATTAGCGAATAGTCGATTACCGGTTAATCGTCATTCCTTTTTGGCGAAAAGTCGATTAGCGGTGAATAGTCATTCCCTATTTGCGAATTGTCGAACTATTCGCCATTATTAGCAGCTGTAACACAGGTTTTACCTAGTACAGCTGCTTTTGATCTTCCTACTAGACTCTAATGAGATCTCTTTAATTTTATAAATATTAAATAGGTAGGTTACAAAATAAAGTGCTTTTTAAGTTTTTTTGAAATAAATGTATTGTATTGTATTATTATACGATTTCAAAAGTTGTCATTATACTTAATAGTAATCATCAAGACGTTTTTTGTGATTTCAGACCAATGAAGATATAACCAATTGACAGCTCATCTTTTCCCGCCGTGATGAAAAGGTACCGAATTTTCAGCATTATATTTTTCGAGTGGACCAATCCTAGACGCGAATTAAATGAATGAGTTTTGTTTTATCTAAGCGCTACACGATACCCTAACGACCGACGTGGCTTACGTCGTGCACAAGCAAGTTATGTCTTTGGTTAGACCAGAGGTTCTCGAAGTGGTGCAGGTGGACCTGCAGGGGTCCATGGGAGACTCGATGGGGGTCTACATAGGCATACATTTTTTGTCGAGTTTTGGGAATATGGTAAAAATGTAGCTACATTTTGAAAGTGGTTGATGAGAAAAAAGTCTGGTAACCTCTGGTTTAGACCTACGTGATGCAAGCCGTGTCTTCTATACGTGCGTCATGTGTGTTTATTTTAACTGTTTTTTTGGTTTGTCAATCTTTAGTAGTATTGTCCTGGGAATTATGACCTTTACCTTCCTGATCCTTATCATGCAGCTTAGCCCCGAGGAACAGCTCCTCGCACTGAAGCACCTGGCGGCGGAATGCACACGCATCTCGAAGCCGGACCACACAAGTCGCACAGACTCCAGAGTCGCGTTCAGTGTCGTCCACATGCGATAACTGTAACAAATGATGGGGGTATTTACTATTGGAAGGCTGGGACTCCTTGAAGAACTCCAAGAAAAGTCTCCAATACCACAAGACCTGGCGAAATAGGCGTGGAACAGGAGTGTCAGCGACCCAAAGCCGTGCTCAAAGGGTATATACGGAACTCTAATCTTACTAAGCCTACGGTGTCTGCTTGCCCTACTATTTTTGTATTTGCTCTAATGTAATAACGGTAATACGTACAAGCATCAAACTTGGCACACACCCTAAAGCAGGGTTTCTTAAAGTAGGGTCCATGACGCGAGTGCTAGGGGTCCACATTCCCGAGGTTTATTTACTAGAATTCGTTTGAAGTATGCAGTTCTGTTATTTAAATAAACAAAACCAAAAATCAAGTAATTGTCAAGTAACACAGTCAAGTAAGTTTTCTTATTTTAAAATTCTCTTCGCAAGGGGTCCGTAGTGTTACTGAAACATTAAAAGTGGTCCGTGGCTACAAAAAGTTTAAGAACCACTGCCCTTAAGTATATTTATAAATAATGGCCAAGTGCGAATCGGTAACAAATTCCTGTTCATTACTAAGTTAAGCAACGTAGGGCGCGGTTGGTACTTGGATGGGTGATCACCTGGATGTGATGTTGTCTTTTTGCACTACTTTTGTATTTTGTGGTGGTATGGAACCCTCAGTACGCGAGCCCGACTCGCACTTGGCCGGTTTATTCTATGATGAAATGGGCATCTTTTAACCATAACTCACCTGATGGTAAGTCATGGTCTAAGATGGGTCACGGTTGCCCATGAGGTCCTATTTACCCCTCTTGACATTATAGAGGACACCTAGGCAGGGAGCACATTCCATTCTTTTGGAGTTTGTATTGAACTTAACTTCAGTTCTTTGGAAAATTAGTTCGTTTCAGATTCGATCTCTATCAGAAACGCCATCATAAGTGCAATACTTATCACTCCCAAATTTAAAAATTAAGGTAAGTATATTTAATTTCCGGATTATGTTCATAACAGCCCCGTTAGCTTAGTTGGTAGTGAACCTGCCTTCTGCACTTGGGGCCGTGGGTTCGATTCCCACCTTGGACAAATATTTTTGTGATGAACATTTGTGTTTATTCCATGTGTAGGTGTTAATATCTAATTAAGTACATATATCAGTCTCTGGCTGCCATATTACAAGCTTTGCTTAGTTTGGGGTCAGTTGACCGTGTGTGCAATAATGTCCCAGATATTCTCATAAACATTCTGATTTCCTTATTAAATTTCAACATAAGCTCAACCTTTTTACTTAGTCGTAGCAAGAATTGCAGCCAGTCACAGACAGAGAGAAGTTTTATGCAGTCCGATTAAGTCCAGCGCAGGCCTAGGGGTAGATCGAGAGGAGCGGTCGCTCTAGGCACCAGAGAGCAAGAGCCATCAAACCCCAAAAATAAAAATAAAAAAGAGCGAGAAATAAAATTTTGTGGAAATAATTTACATCCTCGATTAGCACATGGGCTACTTTTTCTTCCTAAAAATCATCTACTCCTACACGATACTTTACAGAAATTAAACGAGCCCCAAGACAATCATGCTCTTCGTTTATCAAAGCCTAGGGCCGGCGCAAGTATAGTAGCTTTCTAAGTTCACATCGTGAGTACAAGTTATTTCTAACAGCTCACCAATATCCCGAAGCAGTCCATGATCATATCGGCGTATATTTCCTTCTGCTCCTGCCAGGTGTACTCTGCCGTGAGAACTCGGCATTTCTTGATAGCACGACAACATCTGCATAGAGCAGGGTCTATGATGGGACCTTTCGTTGAGGCACTCATTTCGCAGTTTTCTCTCTTAAACTATACTTTATATGCTAATCAAAGTCTAATTCATCGTATATTTACAGTAAAAACACGTAGTTTTCACAGAGAAACTAAATATTTCACAAAATCCCACACATACTGGAATTAGATGCAACGCCAAACAAAATGTCAATAAACTTTACATAGTGTTGCCACGATACGTGTTCAATACGTTTTTCCCCATAAAATAATGTTTGTGGATTCTCTGATAATACTTATGTAATTATAATGTAAAGGCCAATAACGAGGGCAGTATCCTTAGCGACATTGATAGTTTGGATCTGTCTTGAACTTGAGCTATAAGTACCCAGAGTAAAATATTAAAAGGTTTAAGGCAAAGTCGCAATTGCTGGTAATACTTTACCACAGATTTCATCAATATACTCAGAAGGTTGCATGGCGGATAGAGATGCGTCAACTCGAGTTGTTATTTCAAATCAACTCGAATTAGTACTTGGTACAACTCGAGTTAACGCGACAAACATTTCAATTCATATTGTTGTCGCCTCGCTTTTTACCTACGTATATTTAAGTCAGAACTACAGTATCATCCTCCAGCGCCACCTATATCATCATTGTTGATTTGTATAATTTGCATTGATTTGACTTCAACTCGTTATTTGAATTAAGTTTAACCATGGATGTAACGTACTTAGAGAAGATAAATATTCACTGAGAAAACTGCGTAGACGCTCTCGATAGCTCCAAAGTGATCGTTGAGATGGCGATAGTAGTGTCCAATTAGACATTAAAATGAACTAATACACAGAATACAGTAATAGTTAGTGTTATGGCACCGAAAACTTTACCTTACCTCGCATTTAAAGATAATCGACGTTGCTAGCGCCTTTAGTAATACAAGTCAAATAAAATAGATGGCGCTTTACTATAAATAATAGTATGCAATGATTTTGTATTTCACTTTAAAATGCCTAACAATCCGTTGTTTTAGTGAAATAATTTAGAATAGAAGTAAATAACATTTAATTAAAATAATACCAGGATTTTCCACATCACCATTGTTTTTTTTTTCATGGATAACAATCGAACGTAGGTAGGTACCTACGTAGGCAACATTTGATCGCAGTAGCTATGTTTTCTTGATTGCAATGGGTTTATGTGAAAATAACAGGTGACGAACTTCGACAAATATAAAGTAAATGGACATGCCCAGAAGAAGAACATTTTTGAAGATCACAAGTTTCAGTCGGTCTCTAGCCGTGGGAAGTGCAACACAAGATTATTGTTACATGATAACGAAACATCTGACAAAAATATGCTTTCGTGTGTTTTCCGGAAGTGTAAAAACACAAAATAAAAGTTCAGGTGTCACTTTTCACTCGTGAGTATTTATTGATCATTCTATTTTGTCATAAAATGTAAATTAATTTCATCAAACATCGCTAATTAGTCCCCATTTTGTTTTATTCCATCGTTGCGGGATAGAAATATACGCATATACTTAGTGAGACAAGGAAAGCATCACTATGTTCGACAATCTTCACCGCACATCGGACATGCCGAACTTGAGGCGAATGTACCGACAGCAAACTAATTTCGTAAATTATCAAATTATACTTCGGTTAAATGTTATTTTCAAACTGTTTTATTTTTACTTTTAATATAATTTATTGTAGATTTCCTAGTGATGTTGCCATGCACAAGAAATGGTTGGAAAAAATACGGGCAGTGAGACGAGATGAAGAGTGGACTTCAAATAAATACACCCGTGTATGTTCTAACCACTTTACACCCGATGAAATGTACATGACGAAAATAGGAAGACGAAAAATACTTAAATAAAACTGCTATACTTCATCAGGTAATAGTTATGATAAATATTCTTTTGTTCTTGATTCTGTAGTCCAACAAAGAAATCTTATAGTTTCGCCAGGTCTGTCTATTTGTCTGACCCGTTTTATAAGACACTACGAATACAAAAAACCGGACGAGTAGGAGTAGGACTCGTGCTCTGAGGGTTCCGGTGGAAGGAACCCTCAGAGCGCGAGTCCAAAAAAACAACTAACTGAAGTTGAAATATTTAAAGACAAACTTAGCTTCATAAGTTTCATAACCAGCAAAGATGTATTTATTCTGTACTGATTGAAATAAGCTACAGGTCAGTGAACTTAAGTTGTCGTTGGAACGTTCATTCGATCGAAAATAAATTGACGAATAGCAGCAATTCCCATACGCACCGCATGCCTAACGCGCGTCGGGCACTTTTCTCTTACGCCGACAAGCGGTCCGTAACACACTTGGAGGGTTAAGTTATAATAAGTTTTGCGTAAATTAATCCTCAGCTGACATGTATAGGCACAGCCGGTAGATTTTAAAACAATTTTTTTTGTGCTTACCCCTGTACCCATCCCTCTAAAATAACAGAATAATAATAATATTACCAACTTATTTACCAACATGTCTTTCCCCCCTACGCTTATTACACCTTCTTTAGTAAAAGATGTTTTTCAAGTAGCGAAGTAAACACTGATTTATTAGTCACGTGACCAGTCACGTCCATCCACGGCGAGACGCAGTGAATAAGCGATCGGTTTTGCTAACGCTACTCAACATGTCTAGCCGCCTGGTGCCTGTGAATGTCAAACGGTTCAAGAGCAATAGACAAACACAGGTGTTCTCTTTTACTCACGTAGTTATTATATTAGCTATCTATTTTTTGCAACAAATTTACTGTACATGGTTACAATTAGGTATTGCAGTATATGTCCGACGGTTTTGACTTGTTTTTACTGTGAAAGTTTAATGGTTATGGCATGTCCATTTACTTTATATTTGTCGAAGGTGACGAATCGAATTATAAATGTATGATTATTATTGGTATATCAATTCAGCTGCCATTACTCACATTTTGTAACAATGAAAACCATAACTGTGGCAGAAGTTAGTCACCTATCTATCTATGAATTGATTTAGTTTTTTTTTTCTTGAAAAGTACTTTAATAATTAATATAATTATATGTTGTTTTGTTATTAATAAAACGAACTGTTGTGTTTTTTATTTAAACATTGTTTTACTTCCCTAAACTGAGTATTTTGGAGTGAACGTTTCACGTTTGGCGGGAAATTCAAATTTCAAACAGTTTTTTTGTTCTTGTTGCTAGGCCGGGTAATTATTGTAAACGATCATGATGTTTGTAAAAATTGATTATTATTCTTAACAAACTCGCGTAAAATCTCGTATCGCGTATCTCCAATGCACATTACTACTTACATTTGTCAATAAACAATTTTTTTCTGTTATAAACGGTTTATTGCCAAATGTAAGTAATACGGTGAGTAACTGATTAATAACTGTACATGACGACCAACAATTTTCGCAAACACTGTGTCATTTCACAATAATTACCAGGCCTAGCTACAAACACAAAAAAAACTGTTTGAAATTTGAATTTCCCGCTAAACAAGAAACGTATCACCTTAGGGCCTTACTTAAGGGGCAATTTGGACAGCGTTTAGTCCATACAAACTTATTCTCCTGTTTCCTCCCTGGATAATACCGCTAGAGCAATATATTATTTTTTTATAAAATTTATCTCCTTTATGGTCAGGCTTGTGTCATTTATTTTTTCTCGTAAGTTAAGTACTATAAGAAATATGAGCCTTTAAAAATCCCAAAAAATATCAAATTTTTACCTCCGTGTTCAGACGTCTCTCAAACAAAATTTATGAGTTTGTAAAACAAAAATGACAGAAGCCGAGATCAATCCTTTTTAAACAATTAATTGAAAAAAATAATGAAATCGGCCTATTTTTGAGTGAGGAAACAGAAGAATCAGAGACGATGATTTTGTCTACTTTTCGTAGGTATAAATCGATCCGAGCTGCAGTTGTCCTTATTGCGCTCTACGGGCAGAGGCTCGAGGTCAGGGGAGGGTCGGTCTAATACGTATACAGTTAGAGAAGAGACATGTAGTCGATAATTGTATCGACACATTAGTGCTGTCCATCGATATCGATATGTAACGGTTCTCGTCTTTAGTTAGTGTTTTATGCGTGAAGTGAATTTAGCACATTACTGCAACGGCCGGCAAGTTAGGATTTGGACAAAATTGTTGACGCACAACATGATTTATTTTTACTATGGAAACTGACGTGGTTTTCACACATAACACATTTAAGTACGAAAAGAAAGAATTAAAAAATATATTGTGACTTGTGTATCTGGAATATCAGGATCGTAACAAGTGGAAAAATTTATAAATAAATAATTCTCTTAATATTAGTTAATTTTGTTGGGATATTTTTTCAAAATTTTATTTAAATACATTAGGTTATTACGTTGCTAAGTGATTAGTTATAGCTTATCATCATCAGCCAGAAGACGTCCACTGCTGAACATGGGCCTCCCCCTTTAACCTCTATACTGATAGTGATCGACATCCTGTCATCTGCATCCACTGGATGCCCGCGACTCTCACAATGTCGTCGGTCCATCTAGTGGGAGGCCTACCTACGCTGCGTCTTCCGGTTCGTGGTCTCCACTCAAGGACCTTTCTTCCCCATCGGTTATCGGTACTTCGAGCGATGTGGCCTGCCTAATTGCCACTTCAACTTGCAAATTTGAATAGCTATGTCGATGACTCTGGCTCTTTGGCGGATATTCACGTTTCGGTTTTTATCGCGCAAAGTAACTCCGAGCATAGCCCTCTCCATTGCCCGTTGAGTGACTCTTGAGTTTTTCTAAAAGGCCAACAGTTAAGGACCACGTCTCAGTACCATATGTTATCACTGGCAACACACACTGGTCAAAGACCCTTGTCTTTAAGCACTGTAGTATCTTGGACGAGATGTCACGCAATTTCCCAAACGCTGCTCATCCGAGTTGGATTCTTTGGGCGACCTCTTTGCCTAAGTTGGACTGACCTAAATGAACAATCTGTCCAAGAGAGGTGTAATGGTCAACAACTTCAAGAGTATCGTTCCCAACGATTACCGGCACGGGTACAACATGGACATTGGACATGATTTTTGTCTTGTCTATGTTTATTTTAAGACCCACCTGTTGAGAAAGGCTACTGAAATCGCTGAGCATCGCATTGAGGTCCTCCAGCGACTCTGCCATGATGACTATATCATCGGCAAAACGAAGATGAGTGATTTATTCACCATTGATGTTGATGCCGAATCCGTTCCAGTCCAAGAGCTTGAAAACATCCTTCACTGCGTTCGTGATAGGGCATGCAAACCGGGTACCCGAGTACCCGAAAAACCCAATTAACCGACTGATTTGAAAACCGGGTTTTTAGGATTGAAAAACCGGGTTTTTCGGGTTTTTAGAGTTTTTTTTATTCACGATGGTTTATGTAAAATACTACCACCAGAACATTAATAAACAATGAAACTTCATAAAAACTTACTCTTTCTATCGAGATACAATACCTATAGACTCACAATCACCAAGTAAAAGTAGTAAAAAACGTCCGAGCGTCGATGTAAATACCTAGACATCACAATGACACTTTCTAATTTAGACGTTATGTCGCTTGCATAGTGTTCAACGTCGCTTGTCAGCTATGGAATTACAGCACTGGCATCGCGGGGCATTGTAGTCGGAACGCGATTGCCTTACAACTAACCATAAAGTTGGCGCAATGTGTAGCGTGCGCCAAGTTTTGGTTCAGACATATATATTTTTTGGCACGTTTAGGTATGATATCTCTATGATTTTTTGACAATATTTCTACTACTATGTATTTTAATGTATAGTCTTTTTGTTTCTCAATTTTCATGTTTTTGTGTTAACATAGCTAAATCAATAACCATCATCATCCCATATTATTATTTTCAATATTTTGATAAACGTACGCTATACTAGTTCTTCATATCAACAGAGAGAAAAAAATAGGAGGACTGCCAGTGCCGATTCAACAACATTAAAATATATAGAATATAAAAAATCTGCTTGCGATAAATTATCAGCATGGTTTTAATCATTGCATGCCACGGATGGAAACAGCTCCAAGGGTAAAGAATGTAATAAAATGCTGAATATGTCAGGCAGTTCTATTGAAGATTCCGTCGCGGCTTTTCACACTAAGGAGTTTAACATGCCCCAACATAGACTAATTAGTGACTCCCGTTGTCTATCGTCATCATCATTAGCCGGAAGATGTCCACTGCTTAAAATAGGCCTCCCCCTTTAACCTCCACCCTGTACGACACCCTGCCATCTGCATCGACTGGATGCCCACGACTCTCACGATGTCGTCGTTCCATCTAGTAGGGGCCTACCTAGGCTGCGTCTTCAACTTGCAAATTTTAATACCTATGTCGGTGGCTCTGGTTCTTTGGCGAATATCCACGTTCAGGATTCTATCGCCCAAAGAAACTCCGAGCACAGCTCTCTCCATTGCCTGTTGTGTGACTCAGAGTTTCTACAAAAGGCCAACAATTAAGGACCACGTCTCAGTACCATATGTCATCACCGGCAACACACATTGATCAAAGACCCTTGTTTTTATGCACTGTGGTATCTTTGACGAGAAGATTTCACGCAATTTCTCGAACGCTGCCCATCCGAGTTGGATTTTTTGGGTGACCTCTTTGCCTAAGTTGGACTTACCTAACTGAACAATCTGACCAAGATACATGTAATGTAATAGTCAACAACTTCGAGAGTATCGCTCCCTATAATTACCGGCACGGGTACAACATTGACATTGAACATGATTTTTGTCTTGTCCATTTTCATTTTAAGACCCACCTGTTGGGAAAGGCTATTGAGGTCGCTGAGCATTGTATTGAGGTTCTCCAGTGACTCTGTCATGATAACTATATCATCGGCAAAACGAAGGTGAGTGATGTATTCGCCATTGATGTTGATGCTGAATCTGTTCCAGTCTAAGCTTGAAAACTTCCTCCAACGCGTTCGTGAACAGTTTTGGAGAGATAACATCTCCCTGTCTCACGCCTTTCTGCAATTGGATTGGTTCCGTGCTCTCCTTTTATCTGATCGACATGGTGGCGTTTCTATACAAACACTTCAGCACTTCGATATATCTATAGTCGATACGACAACGCTGGAGGGACTGCAATACTACCCAGGTGTCGATTGAATCAAAGGCTTTTTCATAGTCCACGAACGCTAGGCATAATGGCCGATTACACTCCTCAGTCATCTGTATAATGTGGCGGAGCGTGTGTATGTGGTTTATGGTGGAAGTCTCAACATTATACCAAATGTTACTTGATTAATCTCTTGTTAAAGCTAAACAATAAAAATACGCAAGTGCAAATAGGTACATATATAACTAAATTTCAGCATTTTCTTTACTTGCACACACTAATACAATATTTTTAAGGTTTAAATAAAGAAAACTCGAAAAACCCGAAAAACTCAAAAAAACCGGTTTTTGAAATTGAAAACTCGAAAAAACCGGGTTTTTTCAATTACCCGAGTTTTGCATGCCCTAGTTCGTGAACAGTTTCGGAGAAATAACATCTCTCTGTCTCACGGCTTTCTGCAATTGGATTGGTTCCGTGCTCTCGTCCTGTAATCGGATCGACATGTTGGCGTTTCTATACAAACACTTCAGCACTTCGATATACTTATAGTCGATATGACAACGCTGGAGGGACTGCAATACTGCCCAGGTCTCGATTGAATCCAAGGCTTTTTCATAGTCCACAAACGCTAGACATAATGGCCGATTATACTCCTCAGTCTTCTGTATAATCTGGTGGAACGTGTGTATGTGGTCTGTGGTGCTCCTGCCTTTACAGAAACCGGCTTGTTCGGGAGGCTGGAAGTAATCAAACCTGCTTTCGAGACGGTTCGTAATGACTCTGAAGAACAACTTGTACACATGGCTCAGGAGTGAGATGGGTTTATTCAATAAGGTGTTATCACCTTTTTTGAAGAAGAGCACCACCACCTTACTAGTCCATGCTTCATGCGTAGTACCTTCGAGTATGACGGAATTAAATAACTTCTGGAGGACTTAAAGTACCGGTTTTCCATCCGCTCTCAGTAGTTCTGTCGTGATTCCGTCATCACCCGGCGATCTTGTTGTTCTTAAGCTTTTCAGAGCCATTCTTATCTCGTACAAGCTGATGTCTAGGATGTCCTCAGTGTAGTGTCGGGTCAGTTTAGCTCTCTTGTCCAGAACTGTACCGATAATTAGGCTGTCGCGTCAATGTGTACGACTGTCCGTAAAACCTCTCGAGTTCTCTCAGAATCTTCGGCTTTGATGAAATGAAATGAAAAAATGAAATGAAAATGAAATGAAAATGAAATGAAAATGAAATGAAAATGAAATGAAAATGAAATGAAAATGAAAATGAAATGAAAATGAAATGAAAATGAAATGAAAATGAAATGAAAATGAAATGAAAATGAAATGAAAATGAAATGAAAATGAAATGAAAATGAAATGAAAATGAAATGAAAATGAAATGAAAATGAAATGAAAATGAAATGAAAATGAAATGAAAATGAAATGAAAATGAAATGAAAATGAAATGAAAATGAAATGAAAATGAAATGAAAATGAAATGAAAATGAAATGAAAATGAAATGAAAATGAAATGAAAATGAAATGAAAATGAAATGAAATGAAATGAAATGAAAATGAAATGAAAATGAAATGAAAATGAAATGAAAATGAAATGAAAATGAAATGAAAATGAAATGAAAATGAAATGAAAATGAAATGAAAATGAAATGAAAATGAAATGAAAATGAAATGAAAATGAAATGAAAATGAAATGAAAATGAAATGAAAATGAAATGAAAATGAAATGAAAATGAAAATGAAATGAAAATGAAATGAAAATGAAATGAAAATGAAATGAAAATGAAATGAAAATGAAATGAAAATGAAATGAAAATGAAATGAAAATGAAATGAAAATGAAATGAAATGAAATGAAATGAAATGAAATGAAAATGAAATGAAAATATATTTGGTGTCTACAAACGTTGTCGGTCATAATTTTACAAAAGTTTGTTTTTACAAAAACAATACTCCATGATGAAGAGCCTTGTTACCCAAGCTAGAAATTAACCTGTGTTATGGCGTAACAATACCCTCCACCGGACAATATACAAATACAATCATGATTTAATAACATGATGTTATTAGACAAAAAAAAAACTAATTATATAATACTAGAATATGAGATTACTAAATGTGAGGATGAAATGATACTACCATCCTCGATCTTCAGCTTCATCATTTGGCTCTTCCCAATAGACGAATTCTTTGTGAACACTATCCAGCCCTGGTTCCACTCGAATGCGTCCCTAATACATCTTGTATTATAGGAACGCAGATCGTGTTGCACCGATTTTGAGATTCGTCAATTAAGTTCGCCATATTGCGACATATCAGCTGATGTTTGCAGTCTCATCTCAGTCAGGTCTTTCATTAGCTTAATGGTTTCATCTGAGAGCTTCTGAGGTCTTTTCCGGCGTGGGGTCTTAAAGAACTTAGACCACACTGCTTGGACAGTTTCCACCAGCCTATTGTTTAGTACGAACAGTTCCGCTTTCGGCTCTGGAAGCGATTATGCAATTCGAGTTGGAAGTCTTTGGAGTTTTGGATTTGAGTATGACCAGAATGGAGCGTGGACTTCACCAGAAGCGACCTCTCAAGCTTGTTGATATTCAATGTGCCTCTGACAAAACGGTGATCGCTACCGGTTTTCACCTTGCTAATCACGGAGACATTGAATATTCGCTTCTTGGTCGTCATGATGAAGTTGATCTCATTTTTGGTCGAACCATCGGGGCTCATTCACGTCTACTTCCTGCATGGTCACTTCTGAAAGAAGGAGTTCATCAAATAGAGTTCCTCCTTCTCCATGAAGTCAACCAGCCACTGGCCCCTCGAATTCCGCTGTCCATACCCATATGACCCGACTCTTAACTCATCAACATTCCGCGTCCCACCTTTGCGTTGAAGTCACCCATAACAACGGTGAAGTATGTTACGGAGGTATCTATGGTCTCGGATATCTCCTCAAGTCCTCATACAACACCTCTACTTTACTTTAGATTATTAGATTATAGTTAAAGTTATCACATAGGAATTGTACATGGTAATCCTATCCGTAACTATCATCACATTATAGACCGGCACCCTCACAGGAAGTTTTCAAGCGTCGTGTGAAACTGCACTATATCTTGGAGTAGCTACTGTATCGTTATTATCTCGCTTTAAGTTTATAAGTATGTATGTATTTAATATTTTTATTTATGTATGTATATTATTTTAACTAAAAACTTGGTTATTTGAATTTTTCACATAAATTTTGAGGTTATGTGTAAAAATTATTGTGACAAAAGTTATAGATATTTTTATTACCTACAACTTTCCCATTAAACTTTTCAAAAACTATATTGACTAACTACTACTATATTAACTACTGGAAATCAAGTTGAACCATTTTTACCCTTAACCCCCCCCCCCCTCCCACTTCCCGAACTCAAATCGCCCATAATTTATTTTTCCTTTCATTTTTATCATAATAATGGGTTTCATACTACTGTGTTTTTTTTTGGTTTCAAAAATTATCGACCCTGGTCTATTTGGCGTAGTCGGTTAGTAAAATATGAGCAGATTGCAAAATAACAAAAATCACTCGACATTCGGCAAACCCCGATATCAACTAGCCGAGTAGACTGCGAGGCGAAATGAATTTGTAGGCAACTAGGCATTCAGTGCGGGAGCACGGGCGGGCACGCACACACGCACAGTCTGTTCGACACGCACACGTCGATAGCTCGCTGGTCAGGGCGCAGCGCGACAGCAATAGAGTTGCTAAATACCTATTCATCAAATTTCTTGGCCGTGGTATACCGGCTTAAAAACGTTACTCAAGTTGATCTATGTTTTAAAATGCTCTCTCAACTTCTAGTTGACGGCAATCGTCACACGCGAAAACAAGACGGAGCATATTTAAACGTAAGTCAACTTGAGTAACGTTTTTAAGTAAGGCCCGAAATTTATAATAATGGTGGATTATCATAACCCTTCGGGTACGGAACCCTAAAAATAAAAGTAGCAAAACGCACGACTGTGTGTAAGCGCCATGGTCTTGCTCCACTAAATGCGACTTTAATACAACATTTTAAGCCTTATGGTTATCTGTAGTAACAAGCAATGCTTAAAAGTGAGTAAGGCTTAGATATTAATGTAAATAAATATAGATATAGATTACGAAGCACATACTTATGTTATGTATAATGTACGAAAAATATATTGATTGTTTTAAAATATTTTTATTTCATTTCTCGAATTCTGGACGCTTTAAAATTTATTTAGAATTCATTCCGGACAAAATCATTTAAATAAGTAGGACTGTTACTACACAATTTAGCGTAATTCAGGACGTGCGAGCGCTACCTACTTCTATATTAACCTAGAAGTTTCCTCTCTGTCTATCGCGTAACTCTTGTCGCGTTATCTCTGTCTATCGCGCGGCAGCGGCACAAGTCCGACAAGCCGGGCCAGCATGCGCACCGCAACAAAATCTTGTCGTCACCTCGTAGAGCAAGAATGTAACAAGGTGCCTAGCCTATTTGTGCTTACGGTTTCATATAGCCTGTCTCGCTTTGGAACGATAAAAAGAGTCGTCAACATTTTGTCACAGCGCGCATGCTAGCCTGGCAGACGACTACTTGTAGCTTCATACCTAAAATGCGGAGTGCGCCAGGCCTCAGGTCTGGTAGAGGCAACTAGGTATAGGTACTAGCAGTTAGTACCTTCACAACAGAACAAGGGCCTTACGCCCAACTCTAAGCACGGGCCTAAATAAGTGCAGTTTGCAAAATCACGCGACCGCAAACCGTATCTCGGCGCGGTAAGTTTCGCGTGATTTTGAAAACTGCAACTATTCGGGCCCGCGTTTAGAGTTGGACGTAAGGCCCTAGGTCCTAAAGTAACAAATAAAGTAACAAAACGTGTGGAACAGATCGCCGCCCCTTCCAACTTACGGGAGAGAAAGAGTGAGAATAACATATTTCCCTCTCTCCTGTTGGTCAGACGGCGGTTGAGGTCAACCAAATCCACACGGAATGTAGGTAGGTATTTGTTGCACCAAAATTGATTAGTAGGATTAATTTAATACTACCTCGAAATTTCAACAGTGACCATCTGAGAATTGGCATACTCAGAAGAAAACCGGAATTATTAGAAAAACAGGCTAATCTTTATTATAATAACTAGGTAGTTTCAGAAACATGAACTAATAAACTAACAATAATAAATATAATTATTGTAGTAAAGCATATCTCCTTTGTTTGTCTGATCTGAGGGCCGCGTACCGTCACGTGTTTAGGCAAATTTTAGATGATTGCTAAAAGTTGCGCAAAAGCAATCCATATCTCGGCGCATTAAGGTTCAAACTGAATCGTTTATAACAGGTAGACTTCGGCCCCGAATGGCGAACGAGCATGTTTAAAGGTCACGTTAATGAAACATTTCTAAAAAATACAAAAATACAATGCTTTTGCACAAGTACTTACTGTATGTATATAATATAAATTTAGTTTTATGGTTTTATGAAAACATATCGAGGCTGGTCGCGGCATCCGAAGTAAAAAAATAATAATAGCGCCAAAACTGTTTTAATGATGAATTTCTAGTGTAATTCCGCTTCTACGTCGCTTCAAGTACAATAAGAAATTTGTGATAAAACAGTTTTGAAAATGGGCTTCCGCAAAGTAACGCCTGATTCAATCAACTAATAATAGCGCCATCTACTGGTTTCGTTGCGCTTCTCTTGAAATGCTGCAAAACTTGTCTGCTAATACTAGTTGAACCTTTTAGTACGCTAGCTGACTGTAGCGCTTACGGAAGTTCGAGACAACCTATAACACGATCAAATTGTAGCGCCATCTAAGTTTAATCCGTTATTTTGGCATATTTCCGATCTACGCCATAATGAACCGCTATTAATAGTCTCACTATAATTTGTCGATGGTTTAACACAGAGAGCACTGGCGTAGCACCATCAACCAATCAAGGACCGTTACTAACGACCTGAAAGATGGCTTGGAGGGGATGGTTGGTCGAGGGATGGTGCTGAGCCGGCGACTGACATCACTTTTGCATTCTACATTTGAACGAATAAGACGATTTTAGTAATTGCTAATATAAGATAAATATAATTTCTGTAAAAGTGATTCGTTATACTTATAGACTTGCTTTATACACTCGAGTTAAATATTGGATATATAGGGTATCCTTACAATATGGATTCTGTCCGGCTTACTAGTCATCATCACCAAAAGCCAGAAGACGTCAACTGCTGAACTTATGCCTCCCCCTTTGACCTCCACACCGAACAACAGCCTGCCATCAGCATCCACAGGAACATGCTTTAGTACTGGGAGGCCTACGTCGGGCTAGTAGATTTGTTCGTAAAGTCAACTCGCGTTGGCTTAATTTTTTTGTTTTGTTTTTCGCCTATTACTGAGCATGCTAAAGCCATTAGGGCCATACCACCTCGCCGTATTTTACCAAAGAATACTGCCAAAAGTAGTATTGCCTGAGTATAAAGTATTGGACAGCTTCTTAGTCTCTACTTTTGGAGTTTAAGTGAAGCTTTATGGTTAAAAAAAGTTACTTTAGTAGATTTATTAAAAAATCATGCTTTGTTTTGATTTGGAAAAAATCGCGGGTCTTTCCAACCCTGTACCCTTAGTACAAGATTTGATAGTTTTCGAAAACTTTTTTCATTTTCGTATTGTTCCATACATTTCAGCAAAGCGCCTCTAGCGGAAACGCGGAAGAACTAAAATCGGTAGTAATCGGCAATATAGGTTGCTTCACTCGAATACGAAAGAAGGTTTCGAATAGCTTTTAGCCCAGCAATGTATGGAACAAAACGAAAACGAAAAAAGTTTTCGAAAACTAACAAATCTTGTACTAAGGGTACTCAAGGGTAAGGGTAGGGGTATCAAGTGCAACTAGTACTAAAACTATTTTTACGATTTCAAGGTGTACCGCAAGGTAACCTCTTGGGTCTTAAATATAATATGTAATTAGAAGGTACATAAAAGCCAAAAAAAAAAAAAAAAAAAGCCTAGATAATTACTTTATACTTAATGTTATCCTTGTTTTTTTGGTTTTTAATAAAGAGTTATTGTATTGTACAATCTGAATATTTTATTAATAACCAAATCTACATAAAATGAAAATCAAATAAATAAGAATTATTTTTTTATTTTGTATTTACAAAATAATCCCACACAATCATGTTTTCATAGGTATTACGAACATGTATTAAACTATAACTTATAAAAAAATCATCATCGTCATCATCAGCCAGAAGACGTCCACTGCTGAACATAGGTCTCCCCTTTAACCTCCACACTGAACGACAACTGGACCACTGGATGCCCGCGACTCTCACAATGTCGTCGGTCCATCTAGTGGGAGGCCTACCTACGCTGCGTCTTCCGGTTCGTGGTCTCCACTCAAGAACTTTTCTACCCCATCGGTTATCGGTTCTTCGAGCATGTGGCCTGCCCATTGCCACTCCAACTTGCTAATATAACATTACATTAAAGTAAATACACGTGTAAACAATGAAAGTAGTATAATTATAGTTTAAGGTAAATTAATTTCTATAGAGCCCTCAGTACCTTGCTGAGCAATCTTATTTTCAAATGTAAGACGCATTTCTTTTTCACGGTCAGACGACTTACTCTGTCATTCTAAAATCTGCTGTGAGATACAGCGTATCATGGAAACGGCATAAGGAGTGGTCAATTAAAAAAAAAAAAAAAGTATAAGGTCATATGATCTATTCAGTATGTCATTCAGATTGCCGCTGTATGTAATATGTCATAGTCATACAACGAAGTCGCTCACTGAAAAGTCATACAACTAGTCTGTCATTAAAAATTCTGCTGTTTGTTACAATCATAGACCTAAATATTTTTTTCCTAAATCTATGGTTACAATATATGGCTTACTTACTGTCATGTACTGTCAACAGTTTCCCAGTAAGCCTGGCTCAGCTTGGTATGGACCAAAGAAAAGTTTTTTTTTTGTTTAAATTAGAACGGCTGTCAACGGCTTCACTTCTCTTTTCTGTGGTATGGACCCTGTATAACATTAACGTTTTATGCATAAACAAACGAAGATAATTATGTTATAAAATGAATGATCAGTGGCCTTAGTACGAGCACTAGCGAAAAAGTTATCGTTACGTAAACGATAGCAAAATGTATGAAAAATTTAAGTTTCCTTTCACGTCCGATAGAGTTAAACTTTTCATACATTTTGTTATCATTTACGTAACGATAACTTTTTCGCAAGTGTTCGTACTAAAGCCACTGTCGACTTCTTTATGACGAGAAGCATAACGAGTGCAAGCGAGACATTAGCTTGACAGATGTCACGTGACTGCTAATGTCATTATCATACAATTTTAGCTTTCCGCACGCGTTAACGCCAACAGAAAGAGTTTCTTGTCTAGACCCCCTAGGCCTAGCATGGGCCGTGGAAAAATTGTCTTTCCACCGTTTTTATCCGCGCGTAGATGCGACAGAGCTAGAATATGGATACGTTTGTCTCTTTCTAGCCGGATGAAAACGGTGGTAAGACAATCTGTCCACGGCCCGTGCTAGGCCTGCTGGGGCCTTACCCCTAGCTCGAAAAGTTGACCCGCATAGGTGTTATTTGTCTAAACGGTACCATCAACTACGATAAGCGGTAGTTATTTGATAGCCAGCAAGCTTTGCTATTTTCACGCACACACGCATAGTAAAACGGATTTTCGTTCATTCAAGTTAGACGCTTTTAAATGATGCAACTTAAATGAGTTGGTTAATTTTAGGTACCTATCAGGTACCTACTAAAAGTTGGCTCGCAAAAGTGAAGCTAGGGGTAAGGCCCCTGGACCTTTCCGTAATTTCCAACACAAGATTAGCTTATTGAGGGTTTAGCAGTGTTAATCACTAATATATCTAACATACAATTAGTCTAATGAAAATATTAAAACTATAAAATAATCTAACAAATTGTGCAACATGATAATCTAGCCTATCATTGATAATATCGTTCGCGCAAAACTTTATGAGCCCTCTGAAGTTAGGCCCAGTGGCTGCGCAGTACGCATATTATAGGTATCCGAGGGACTTTACAGGGCGTCGGGGAGGCCTCGCGCCTAACTTCAGAGGGCTCATAAAGTTTTGCGCGAACGATACATAAGCTTACTCAAAAAGAATTACATAAACTGAAATATTGTAAACACCTTCGTATATAGGGTTAAGCATACACCCTGTACTGAGCCGAAAGGAGGTCATTGTACTCACTTAACACTATGAGCAACCTTTACTATGGGACCAAACCTGAAATCACGAAAAAATATCAGCTAAACACTGTTTTCAACCTTACCACGGTAAATATCCCGTAAATAATCATTTAACTTTAGTAAAATATCAGCTGTTCCATAGAAAAAGGTCATTGACACTCAGGGCCGTATTTACCCTAGGGCCAAAAGGGCCATGACCCGGGGCGGCGGGGCGGTTATATACCTACTCCGTTATATCCCTGCCTCGGTAAAATCAAGAAAATGTAGCTATGATCAATAAAAACATAGTCATCAACACCAACCATTTTAAATCGAATGTTTTATTTCGATTTTAAACGGTTTTTTCGTTTTAAACGCATCGGTTTAGGTGGTTTTAAACAGCGAAGTTGGGTTTTAAACAAGCATCTATCTCAGCTCACATCAACACACTAGGTACTGCACTTTTTTTTATTCCTAATCATAACTTTTTGCCTTTTTCCCGTTAATTTATGGGGCGGCAAACCTTACAGGCCCAGGGCGCTGAATCTTAAAATACGCCACTGTTGACACTACAAAATGTATGGAACAGCTGTTTTTCTTTCGCTGTTTAAGTGTTGGTCCCATAGTAAAATTTGTTCATAATGATGAGTACAAAACCTCCTTTCGGTTTAGTACAAACAGGGTTTATGCGTAACCCTATAGTATAGTACATTTCTGCAGTGGCTGGCTCCAGAATCATTTAGAAGAAGAAAGAAAATATTTTTTATCGACATTACTTCAAAACTTACTTCATTTATGGATGAAAGTAAAAAGAAGGGCAGAAAGCAGCTTAATGCGAGTTAATAAATGCTTTATTGAAGCCAAGGTTTGAATAGTACTTTTCTCAAACATTGCGTATTCACGTAAAAATATATATAACCTACATTTAATCTAATTTATTTAATACATATTGAATTTGACATTTTACTATTTAACATAATAAAGATTACGAACTGGGGCCTTACATCGATTATATTTGAACCGGAATGCCATAGCTCACCAGTGCGGAGCTGGACCGCTGGACCAACAGAGCTTTGAACTAGAGTGACGAAATTACATGTCTGTAGATATAGAATAGAATAGAAAACTCTTTATTGTTCACACCAAAAATACATACATACATAGTAGGTAACATAAAAAAAACAACTTAAAAAATAGTGAAACAATTAGCGGCCTTATCGCTATAAGCGATCTCTTCCAGGCAATTATATAATTATCAATATAAAAAAAATGACAGAACTGGACCAAATTGAAATGGGACCACACGGGAAGCACCTGCTTTCAAATAAAATAAGAATCATCAAAATCGGTTCACCCAATCGAAAGTTCTGAGGTAGCAAACATAAAAAACTGTCCTATTGAGAACCTCCTCCTTTTTGGAAGTCGGTAAAAAATGGTCATCATTATTTTGGCCTTTTCATTTCTATCCGCACGAGTCCTCATGCGTAGTACCTAACAGCTTTTCCCGAGACAAATAGGTACACATTGCACACTACACACAGTCGGACCTAATAAATTAATGCCAGAGTAGTACTGATATGCATCACTAATCTATTACTTTGACATAATAAATTTATTGTAAAAATATATATGTATGTATATCAGTCTCTGGCTGCCATATTACAAGCTTTGCTTAGTTTGAGGTCAGATGACCGTGTGTGCAATAATGTCCCAGATATTTATGTGATAAAAAACCGATAGGGTTGCTACCCTTAGGGCCTTACGGTTACCTATTAATGCGGGCTCGAAACAGCGCAGTTCGGAAAATCATGCGAACGTGAACCCTTACGCGCCGAGATACGGTTTGCGGTCGCGCAACTTTTCTCATCACCTAAACAGAATCGCTTAAAACAGGTACCCGTTAGGTCCCTGAACCTGCCCACGGAATCTGAATCAACTACCCATCTAATTCTTTCTATCCAATGGTTGCCTGGAAGAGATCGCTTTTTGCGATGAGGCCGCCACTTGTAAGTGTTTTCTGTATGTTTGTTATTTTTATTTCCGGTGTACACAATAAAGAGTTTTTATTTATCTGTCTGTATGTAGAGTGAAAAGCTCAGGAATGCAATTTTGGTGATTTTCTTATTATTACATTTCTGGGAAGAAATCCTCGCAAAGCATGTCCTAAATTCACTAATTCATGGAATAATATGAAAACTCATTGAATTTGTATGTAATTTAGCACATAATTTAAAAATATGTTGAACAAAATTTTAATGGGAGGTAGTTTTTTCTTCTTCCTGAAAAGTTATCTCTTTTTCACTCTAAAACAACGATATCTACCCTCAATTTCTACACAAACAAGAAATCTTGTTGAAAATGTATTAAGATGATACAAGTAGCGGCACGAAACTTTAGCGCTGACCATCATTGCGCAGAAGTAAAAAAATAGGTATCACAGGGGGGCCAGAGGGACGAAGAGTGCGCTTGTGTAGCGCCGGTTGGCCAGCCGGTCATATTCCGTCCCCCGCACTGATACGACGCCCCGCGCACATCCAATGACAGTACCCATGCGCAGCGCGTATCGTTCAGCGCTAGACTTACGTGCCGCTACTTGTACGTTTCACGTTTGGCGGGAAAATCAAATTTCAAGCAGTTTTTTTGTCCTTGTAGCTAGGCCGGGTAATTATTGTGAAATTACACAGTGTTAGCGAAAATTGTTGGTTGTTCTTTACATTATCATGTACAGCTATTAATCAGTTACTCAACATATTACTTACATTTGGCAATAAACCGTTTAATACAGCAAAAATTTGTTTATTGACAAATGTATGTAATAATGTGCATTACAGATAAATAGCTTTACGTAAACTTGTAAAGAATAATAACCAATTTTCGCAAACATCATGATCGTTTACAATAATTACCCGGCCTGGCTACAAGATCAAAAAAAAACTGTTTGAAATTTGAATTTCCTGCCATACGTGAAACGTTTCACCTTAAAGAGATTGCGCTACAAATGAAGTAATTGGTTTAATATTAAAGCTAAATAGATAATTAGACATAAGACGAAAAATATAAACGTTATCTCTCCTTCCACCTTAACAGGATTACCATTTATGTCATGGTGTCACTACCGACTGCCCCAGTGGCTCAGTTGGTAGTGAACCTAACTTCTGTGCTTGGGGCGTGGGTTCGATTCCCATCTAGGACAAACATTTGTGTTTGTTCTATGTCTGGGTGTTAATATCTATTTAAGTATGTATTTAAAAATATATATGTATGTATATCAATCTCTGGCAGCCATATTACAAGCTTTGCTTAGTTTGGGGTCAGATGACCGTGTGTGCAAAAATGTCCCAGATATTTATATGTATCATATTTGTTTTTAACCGACTACCAAAAAGAAGGAGGTTCTCAATTTGACTGTATTTTTTTTATGTTTGTTACCTCAGAACTTTCGACTGGGTGAACCGATTTTGATAATTCTATTTTTATTTGAAAGCTGGTGCTGCCCGTGTGGTCCCATTTGGTTCAGTTCTGACATTTCTATGTCAGCTCTGACATTTCTATGTCAGTTCTGACATTTCTATGTCAGTTTTTATTTTAATAATTATTTACAAAACAGCTCTGTCATGTAAAACAGCTGAACAGCGTTCAGCTGGATCGTTATTGCGCTATGTTGAACGAAACTGCTACCCAAGATTAGACGTAATGTAGAATGGCTTATCAGTAGTTACAATAAGCATTTAGCGTAGGCCCTACACCAAACGCACCTACAATGGGTTGCCCAATAATTATAATAAATAATTTTGCAGTAATTTTCACTCATATTACTCGTTTTATTTATTAATCTTGGCAAACAACTTTCTGTTTCGGACGCTATTATTGTTGTTATGACACACAGAGCCACGAGTTACAAAATTTTGAACTAAAATCTACAATCTGAAGTTTCATTTCACGATGTTTTACATAACCTCTAATCGTTGACCAGCTGCATTGATAAATGCAAAACGTTTATGCAATTCTGCAAATATAAGTTCAGTTATAACGAAATAGCGCTCAGCTGTTTTACATAAGGGTGCTGTTTTGTAAAACAGCTAATTAAGCAATCCATCTGCGACATACATATATATATATATATACACAATGTACTTAAGTTACAATTATATTGTGTAACTAGCAACCCGCCCCGGCTTTGGACGGGTGTAAGCTCAGCCTTCGGCCTCGCTACTATGACCCGCTCCAGGAACACAAAATTTCATCCAAATCGATCCAGCCGTTTTTAAATGTAAGAACCTTTCTCCGAAGTATTAGAAAACATTTTAACTATTAAACCTTAGTGGTTTTTAAATGCCATTAAATCCTTTTTTGTATATTTTTCTTATTAAATGATAAATAAATTAAAAAATCATAAAATAATATTAAGGTGTCATTCCTTTGAAAAAAATGTATATTACCTATTAAGTTATATGATTATTTACGGGATATTTACCGTGGTAAGGTTGTGGAAGGAGCTCCTGATATTTCGGCGCAGTTACATTCACCATGTTCACGGGAAGACTGATCTGGTCTTCCCGTGAACATGGTGAATGTAACTGCGCAAATAATCATATAACTGCGTAAATAATCATATAACTTTAGTGAACAACCGTGATAGTTTAAAACATATATTACCTATTATTCCAAGCCATGGTTATTTTTCATATGCGCCATGTAATTACATTCTTTATTAAACCCACAGCCGCAAACTTCACAGCAAAATTCCTTCTCGTTATGTTCTAGCATATGGTCTTTTAAATGGTCTTCGTTGATATATATTTTAGGACACATCGTACATCCAAATGAATGAGCTGCGTGTTTTTTAATAACATGCTTTTTCAACTTGAACTGAAAGTCGAAAGTGCATTCACAAACTGGGCATTTATAGCGCTTGTGAACTGAATTTATATGATATAGTAAATCACTTCTGCTTTCGAAACTTTTCGGACAGATCTTGCATTTGTGCTCTGCCTTTGTTGTATCGGAGCTTTGCACAATGTCACATGCTTTATCGGCGGTATTCGTGATTTTCTCATCGGAAATTGTTGTTTTTCTCCTGATAACGAGTTCCTCGTTGGTTTTCCTCGGAGTTTCCGTGAGTTTATCATCTGAAATTGCGACTTTTCTCGAGATAATCGAACTGGTTGTTTTTGTCAAATGCGTCTTTTCGTGGTCCGCCATTTCTGTCTTCGTATCGAAAACTTTCGCGCAGTATATACACCCAAATATGTTTATCCCGTGCGCTATGCTATGAGTCTTTAAGGACCTTACGTTCACAAATCCACGGCAACACACACCACATTCATAATTCCTATAATGCGCATCATTCATATGATCTGATATAGTTTTGAACGATTCAAACTTTTTCGGACATTTCACGCATTTAAAGACACTATTGGCGAAGCAAAACGGTACTATATGATTCGGTATATCAAGATGAATCGACATTTTATGTCTCTCTTTCAGATGCACCATCAAATTGTCAAAAGCTCCAATTTTGACGTTGCAAATGTTGCATTTCAAATCTGTCACGTCAAGCTTCACTATGTGCTCTGGTAGAGATTTAATTTTGATGTTCCTAACAAGGGTCCCGTGTGTGAATGTGTGTTGTTTCAGTTCGAAACTTTCGGCGAACTGTTGTGGGCAAAAACAGCAAGCGTAGCCGATGCCCCAATGGCCTTTGATGGGGGTTGCGTTTGAGGCCATTAGTATAGATCGTATATTATCTTTGTGTTTCTGGAGTATAGTGTCCAAGTCATCTTCAGGTGTCTGCTGGTCTATGCCGTGGTCTCCATCTATAACAATATGTTTTCTTTAAGTTTCTTGTGCTTGGCGTTCCGTGAAAGAACTTCCTTTTACCACACAAACATTAATAGAAGACTTAAGAGAATAAAACCGTTCGAGTTAGTGTAGTGAAAAACTAATTGTTAGTGTTAAGTTGTATTATTTAGTGCTACCTATGAAACTGTAAGTTTTTCAAAAATTGTAATCTATTCTATACTTCGACCAAAATAAAATGAATGGACGGGCCCTAACCATTGAACTTGCAGTTAAAACGAGTCAAAACCGTCGGACATATAATTACAAAAATGTACAGTATATTTGTTACAAAAAATAGATATCGGTTTTATTTGTGTATTTACACTTCGGTAAAGCATACGAATTCATAATTTTGTCAGATGTTTCGTTATCGCTTAACAATAGACTCGTGTTTCACTACCTACGGCTAGAGACCGACTGAAACGAAGTGAGCGCTGGCGCTCATTTTGTAATCTTCAAAAATGCGCTTCTACTGGGCCCGTCCATTCATTTTATTTTGGTCGAAGATTCTATACATATAATAAAAAGTAAAGATTAAAAAATCTGTAATTCAGAGATATAAAAAAACCATCTTAAAATAAGTAAGGTGGCTAATTAAAGCTGCAATAAGCAGCTGAACACGTTAAAACAGTTTTTGGAATTTTTGTCTGTTTGTTTGTTTGGCACATCTAAACCACTGGACGGATTTAAACGTGGTTTTCACGAATATGCTTAGTTGCAGATTGAAGTATAGGCTATGTTATTTTGCGCAAGGGCCGAATAGGCATGATGACTAATATTTTTTTATTACCTCATATTAAAGCTAATCATCAATAGAGCCGATCAACGAAATCAAAATTTTAATTAGTTCAAAAATAAATAAGTTACAAGCATTTTAATTTCATGCTAGACAGAGAGCGCACTATGCTGAGCTATGACGTCAAGCCTCAGGCGCGGCATACAAATGCTATACTAACACACGCTTTGCGAGAAAGGGATGGAGCATCCCCTCTCTACCCCACCTAAAATTTTAAACACTCATATCTCAGAGATTAATCAGCAGATTCAATTTATTTTTTCAGTATTTGTAATGTATTTAGTTATATTCATCGCTAAGCCTGTTATTTATAATAAATTAAACATTAGGCCACATACCTATTAAGGAAGGAATAAAGGGTTGAAAGTTTATATGAAAATCTACGCGTACGAAGTCGCGGGCAACAGCACTGATAGTACATATAATAAAACTTACACCCGTGCGAAGCCGGGACGGGTGGCTAGTCACAGTCACTACATAGTATAAAACAAAGTCGCTTCCCGCTGTCTGTCTCTATATATGCTTAGATCTTTAAAACTACGCAACGGATTTTATTGCGTTTTTTTTTAAATAGATAGAGTGATTCAAGAGGAAGGTTTATATGTTAACAAGTTTGACCGTGAATAGCTTGTTATACTTAATGACATTTCTGATTTTGTATTTGTGTGTGTAAATATTATATGTTTCTATGTTTTGTGTATTGTGATGTGTCAAATAGGCTGTTTGGATGTAGCAATTAATTATTATTATGATTTTCGTTTACAGTGTTATTTATAGATTATGTGAATGTATATTTTAAGTAAGGAATGTTTTGATTGTTAATTGTAAATTTTCATCATTTTCCCTAGTATGTAAGTTCAAGTTTTGCATGCCGAAAGGCCGAATAATGGCGAACCATTTGTTTTGATTCCACCTTTTTGCAACATAGAATTAATTATATGTTTTGTAAACCCATTATACGCAATAAATAATACAATACAATACAATATGTACAACCCGGTCACAATATCTGTGCACCTCGCTGGAATGCGGCGCCTCTCCGCGCACTCCCCGGTGCGACAGTACGGTTAGCAGTTAGTACCCAGACCGCCGATATGACGTCACCAGTGCCGGATTTACCAGCAGGCTGAGTAGGCTAGAGCCTAAGGCGGCAAATTTTAGGGGCGGCATTTTTTTTTTTTTTTTATGTTTTACAGAATTTAGTTCATTAGTTATATACCTATTATGTAATTACCCTAAAACTACTTTTGTTCAATCGTTTGGGTTTTAAAAATAATCTAATAACTTACACATCGATCCCCTAGTTTCAAAAAAGGTGGTTTAATTAGGACGATAGTGCACAAATCATAGTTTCGATTTCATTGCGGCAAAATTTGAATAGCCTACTGGCGGCAAATGTGTAAATCCGCCACTGGACGTCACGAGGTCAGGTGCACAGATATTGTGACCGGGTTGTATAATACATGCATAATATAGTATAGAAACACTGATGTCGTAAATAAACACTTTTTTTTGCGCTTACATTGCAAACGCTGGCTGAACCGTACGAGATAGATTAAAATAATGTACTACAGTATTGTACACATTAAAAAGGTCTACAAAAAAGTCCGCGATGGTATATATCTATCTCTTAAGGATAACCCACAGTAAGCATTTTCTATACTTTACTTTTTACGAGAAATAATGGCTTATTTACGAAGTCATTTTAAGCAATACAGCATTAATCCCTATCCAATTTATTTATTTGATGCTTTATTGCACACTTACAAATTAAGTACAAATGCACAAATGGAGGACTTAATGCTAAACTTTTTCTACCAATCATCCACCAGGTACGAATTAAGTACCTTAAACACATGGTGCATGTAATATAAATCAATATGGCCCTTTACAGCATGTAATTTATAATAATATTTTCGAAGATATTACACATTTAAAATGCAGGGACATAGCGGTTGCGGCGGTAGCAGGAAAAAACAATATTTTGTAACCAAGTCGCCGAAAAATAAATTTACATGACTTACGTTCACATTTTCACATATTTTTATCTAAATTACACTAGTGCGAAGCCGGGGCAGGTCGCTAGTTTTAAATAAATCTGTCTATGTCGACTCCCGACTTAGCAGATGTTTAAATGAAAAGTTGAAATGTCTGGTCTGCCGGCCTATTCTGCAAGCTAAATGAACACGTACTGAGGTAATAAGGTAAGTGAACGTGTTTTTTTTTTTGTCGATTCATCATCAGCCAGAAGACGTCCACTGCTGAACATAGGCCTCCTCTTTTAACCTCCACACTGAACGACATCATGCCATCTGCATCCACTGGATGCCCGCGACTCTCACAATATCGTCGGTCCATCTAGTGGGAGGCCTATTCTTGTCGATTACTATAGAGAAATGTCAAAATGTCGAGTTATCACTGTTGATTGTAGTCCCTTACCCTTATAATAGGCATGCTGACTAATATTTTTTTATTACCTCTTAAAAAAGCTGATCATCAATAGAGTCTATCAACGAAAACAAAATTTTAATTAGTTCAAAAATAAATATAAATAAGTATTTTAATTTCATGCTAGACAGAGAGCGCACTATTCTGAGCTATGACGTCAAGCCTCAGTCGCGGCATACAAATTCCATACTAACACACGCTTTGCGAGAAAGGGATGAAGCATCCCCTCTCTATCCCCATCTAAAACTTTAAACGCTCATATCTCAGAGATTAATCAGCCAATTCAATTTATTTTTTCAGTATGTGTAATGTATTTAGTTATATTCATCAATTAAAAAGCTGTTGTTTTTCAGGGCCTCGATTCTACTAAACCAATTAAATAAATATCAGGGACATTATTGCACACATGGTCTTCTGACCCTAAACTAAGCAGAGCTTAACAAGCTCTGCTTAATTTAGGGTCAATCTGGGACAATAAATATCTGGGACATTATTGCACACATTGTCATCTGACCCCAAACTAAGCAAAGCTTGTAATATGGCTGCCAGAGACTGATATACGTACATATATATGTTTAATTGTTTTTAAATTGATAATGAAATGCCTCAAAAATTGCCCTTTTGACACGTTTTGTATAGATAAAGTTTCAAAAGTGAAAAACCAATTGTTTTTAAATGCTAATGAATTGCCTCAAAAACTGCCCTTTTGACACGTTTTGTATAGATAAAGTTTCAAAAGTGAAAAACCAATTGTTTTTAAATGCTAATGAATTGCCTCAAAAACTGCCCTTTTGACACGTTTTGTATAGATAAAGTGTCAAAAGTGAAAAATCAATTGTTTTTAAATTGTTAATGAATTGCCTCAAAAATTGCCCTTTTGACACGTTTTGTATAGATAAAGTGTCAAAAGTGAAAAATCAATTGTTTTTAAATTGTTAATGAATTGCCTCAAAAATTGCCCTTTTGACACTTTTGGTATAGGTAAAGTATCAAAAGTAAAATAGAGGCAATTCATTAACAATTGAAAAACAATTGGTTTAGTAGTATCGGGGCCCTGGACATTCGTAAATAATTATCAATATAAAAAACCCACTTCATCGGAACTGGACCAAATTGAAATGGGACCAAACGGGAAGCACCGACTATCAAATGAAAATAGAATCATCAAAATCGGTTCACCCAGACAAAAGTTCTGAGATAACAAACATTAAAAAAATATTGCCAAGTGCGAGTCTGACTCGCGCAAGAAGGGTTCTGTACAATTATCTATAAAAACGGCAAAAAAACACGTTTTTTGTATGGGAGCCCCCTTAAATACTTATTTTTTCTATTTTTTTTGTATTTGTTGTTATAGCGGCAACAGAAACACATCATCTGTGAAAATTTCAACTGTCTAACTATCACGGTTCATGAGATACAGCCTGGTGACAGACGGACGGACAGCGGAGCCTTAGTAATAGGGTCCCGTTTTACCTTTTGGTTACGGAACCCTAAAAACCGACTTCATCGGAACTGGACCAAATTGAAATGGGACCAAACGGGAAGCACCGACTATCAAATAAAAATAAAATCATCAAAATCGGTTCACCCAGACAAAAGTTCTGAGGTAACAAACATTCAGACCCTCCTCTTTTTTGGAAGTCCGTTAATAATGTGCATACCAGTATCTTCGGTAAGCCTCTTGCTGATGGTTATCCGTGGTACTTTGAATATCTCCTCTGCCTGGAGCTTGCTTATCTTCTTTGCCTTTACCGCATCTAGGGCGTTCTTCAAATCTTCATTCGTATACTGCTTTCTGCGCGGCTTTTTTTCGGCAGGTTCAGACCCTAAAAGAGATTTTATTAAATTCTTAATCACATCACATCATCAGCCAATTAACGTCTACTGTTGGACAAGGCCTCCCTCATGGAGAGGGGTGTTGCCATAATCCCCACGCTTGGCAGGCGGCTTGGGGATCGCAGTACGTTTACTGTGTACTAATAGGACGCTGCTGCCCATCCTCCGGTGGTTCTGGTCGTCCACAAAGTCTTAATAGTTAGCGACAAATTCTTAATAGTAAAAAATAATTATCCTGGCTTAAACAATCATTAATATAAAAAACCGACTTCGACAGAACTGTAACAAATTGAAATGGGACCAAATGGGAAGCACCAGCTTTCAAATAAAAAAATAATCATCAAAATCGGTTCACCCAGTTCTGAGGTAATGATGGAGAATGAATGTATTTAATTATATCCTTTGCTAAGCCCTAAGCCTGTTGTTTGTAACACAGGCTTATTATGATTCTATACACATCATCAGCCAATAACGTCCACTGTTGGACAAGGCCTCCCTCATAGAGGAATGTTACCATAATCCCCACGCTTGGCAGGCGGCTTGGGGATCGCAGTACGTTCACCGTGTACTATTAGGACGCTGCTGCCCATCCTCCGGTGGTTCAGGTCGCAGTTTTAAGACATACCCGGGTCCAATAATGCTTATATTATTATTATAAATTGTGTAAAATGAGGTATAACTAAATATATAATTATGAAACCACTACCTTGACTGTCATAATCATCAGTTTCCCCATCCACGACCTCTTCCTCGAGAAACTCCACATCCTCATAGGTCTTCTGTGCACCATTCAGATTCGAACTCTCTTCTTCTTCTTCTTCTTCTACCAGCTTTTCTTCACTTTCTTTAACATTTTCTTCTACTGCATTTACTGTGAATAACAAAGATACTAATAATTTTCAATTAAAAAAACCGACTTCAAAGTTAGTAAATATGCAATTTTGTTTACTTGGATGACATTTTTTTTTTCAGTTATTTTGATTAAAAACCGAACTACTAAACCGATTTCGATGACATTTATATGGGACCACCTTTGAAGTATGGCCTACCAAACATAAAAAGAATCATCAAAATCAATTCAGAATTGGCGGAAAATTGGTGAACATACATAAAAAAATCTTCCTCCTCCTTTTTTGAAGTCGGTTAATAAATAAAGGCCTGTTTTTTTTTTTATTATATTGGGTGCGAAACGAGCGAAGTCACTCGCCTGATGGCTCTTCAGGCTTGCCCATAACAGCTCAACGCCAGCATTTTGAACTTCAACAGTTCAAAACCCTGGATGGCAATGCACTGCGCTCGTCACCCCGAGATATAAGATGTCAAATCTCTGTGTACCCTGTAATTTCGCTGGAAACATTAGAATAAGAATAAGAATAATTTATTGAGCATACACAAACATCATTTTATCACCATATAAAGCATGCAACTAAATGTCCTAATTGACAATCCTGGTAGGATGACCTTGGTACCCAAACTAGGTTTACCCTGTGTAATGGCATACCAGGGCCCTCCGCCATTGCCCTTCTATCTGTGTTATTATTAATCGCATACTGTGTTAATAGAGTCTTAAAGGGTCAGCAACATATTTGTGAAGCCTCTGGTGTTACAAGTATCCAAAGGCGACGGTGGCTGCTTACCATGGCATAAATAAAAAGGCTGTATAACAATAATAAATAAATTGAATGATATCCTTGAATGTCCGTCATCTAGAGCTACTGCCTGCTTAGTATAGTATAATTTATGTATAATGAAACATTCTATTACCTTAAAGTTATATGATTATTTACGGGATATTTACCGTGGTAAGGTTGTGGAAGGAGCTCCCGATATTTCGGCGCAGTTACATGCACCATGTTCGTGGGAAGACTGCGCCGAAATATTGGGAGCTCCTTCCACAACCTTACCACGGTAAATATCCCGTAAATAATCATATAACTTTAGTGAACAACCGTGATATTCTATTACCTTCTTTTCCTGATAAAATTTCAGACTGGCTTTGCTGGACCAGGGTTTTGAAATTGACAGCAACTTTTAATTTTGATATACACGCCTCACAGATCTTATCATCTTGTACATTACCTTGAATCATCCACTGAAATTTAAGGGAAACATTTACTATAATTCTCATTTACTCCAATAGAGCGTGTGTGCCAACCTCCCGTAGCTTCACTCGGGTATTTTAAAGAGCTGGGTGTATTGTGCAACCCACTCAGGATTGCACAATTCACCCCAAGCGGGACCTCAGTGCAGAACTCATCGCCCCCTCTCGAATAGGAATTAGGGAATATTTGCTCCTATATTAAGGAACGGAATAATTTTTGGGGTCTCCACAGACAAGTTACTAGCTTTTATGGAAAAAAATGCTATCACTTAACATCAGGCGAGTTAGCAATCAATTAAAGCATATTAAGGTGATATATTCCACATATGGCGAGAACATAAAAATTTCAAACAGTTTTTTGTTCTTGTAGCTAGGCCCGGTAATTATTGTAAACGATTATGATGTTTGCGAAAAATTATTATTATTCTTTACAAACTCACGTAGAGCTATTTATCTCTAATGCACATTATTACATACATTTGTCAAAAAACACATTTTTGCTGTTTCAAACGGTTTATTGACAAATGTAAGTAATATGGTGAGTTACTGATTAATAGCTGTACATTATAATGTAAAGAACAACCAACGATTTGCGCAAGCACTGTGTCGTTTTACAATAATTACTCGGCCTAGCTACAAGGACATAAAAACTGTTTGAAATTTTAATTTCCCGCCAAACGTGAAATGATAAAAATTTGTTTGCAGCAAAGACAATCTTGTGAGGAGTCCAATTTATTAGAATTAAAATTAATGACCTTTCCATGTAGAAGAAGATGAAGAAGAACAATAAAAATCTTGTTTTACTAGGCGATATCACCCTTTTCATGAAAAACAAGTAGGACATTTGAGGGCATACTTGAGAGACCTACCTGTTACCTGTTTATAATCAAAAATATGAAAATAGCTACTGGATTAGCGGCGTGGCCCGTGGGCACCATGGTCGTATCCAGTCACTGAATCAATGTAAATCAACCATGAAGTTGAAGGGGTTATAAATATTATCATTTATTAGAAACTCCGAGCAGTAGAATCGATTAATAGAAGCGAGTATTGGTTAGTTTTGTTCCTAGAATAAAGTACAAAGCTAGTATAACGGATTATATAGCCAATACTTACATCGATGGCAAAACAGTCAACAAGCATCTGGCCGTACACTTCTGTTTGCCCCTTTTCTGTATACCACATATTTCTTAAATACGTTTCTCGGAGGCAACACTTGCACTTCCCAAAATGAGGAAAATCTTCTGCTACTACTGCCTTTGCTTCCATTTTTGCTTTTATCATATAGACCGAAAACGCAGAGATTTTATTAACCAAGCAAGAATAATTTCAACTCAGTCAACTAACGCAAATCCAGAGCAGAGCCTTGGTTGGTTTGTGCTTGGTTTGGTAGTTTTTTTTTAACCCAAAATTTGGTTGGCTTTCGATTGGTTGGCTGGTCTCTTTCTTTAGATATTTGATTTAAATGCCCGACACCATTTTTTTAACAGCGTATTTTTTTATATAAGAGGTTATTTCGCTCAATGGGCAGTCTAGAGCGATTAAGATCACATCGCCTTGTTATTAATTTTTAACAACTTCGGTGTGCCCCAGTAAAGTGGTGGATACTTAACTAGAGGCTTCTATTAAGTATTGGAAGCAACATGAAAATACATGTTTCACATCATTACATCACTTGCCGATACTCAAACAAATTCATGGAGGCAACGTGTAAGCGGCGAAAAAAAATTTATCGAGTTCGAATTGAAGAGTTCGAAAAATCATGGTTTTTCCTGTTACATTTGTTTCTTAGGGTGTGTATCTCAGGTTTGTATCATGAATCCCGGGATGATCTCAGAGAGTTAACCATGTCATATACTTTAAAAATGCAGTGAGGGACTAACTTTTTGCCACTTTGGCGGGCCATACTTCGCAAAGGATCAATGACTAAGAAATACCAGGGGCCCTACCATGGCGTGCACAAGTAATGTTATTTTGATATTACTTTCTAATTTCGTACCATAGACTTCAAAATACATTATCATTATGTTATCACAATGGCTAGGACGTTTTGATGACGTCATTCTATTTTGTTCACTCATATTAGATGAATTTTAATTATCTGTGGTCATTACTTGGCTAATAACCGCAGTGATGCCAATTTAGGGTATTTTACCCTAGATTTAGAGTAAAAATTATGTCGCAGGGTAATTTTTAGGGTATAGAATTAATTGTTTAGGGAGTTTAGAGGTAATCTTGAGGGATTTTTTTTTGTTACAAACAACAACTCTTGTAACGTTGAAAGCTGATTAATTATGGCTACAGATATATTAGTATTGTACTAAGTATAATAATAATGGCGTGTGTAAATCAGAACGCACGTTAGATAAAAAATCAACCATTGAATATGAAAGAACTTTTTTTATTAATTATATAATACTAAAACATTAGCCTTATGGTATTTTTACATAAATAGTTATGATTTAAGGGTAAAATTAATCAGGCGTTGGGGTAAAATGAAATCTAGCTTGGCATCGCTGCATTGCCGTCAGATTGCTGGAGTTATGGCGCCAACGTGGAAAAAAACATGTCGGCTCGTTGGAGTATTTTCCTAAACTTGTGTATTTTCGAGTGTTAATGTGTAGTAAATGATAAATTGTTATTTATTAAGTGCTCGAGTGTGGGCATGTGATATAACGAGGTGAAACATGTCTTTTCATGTTGTTTCCAAAACTCCATAGGAGCCTCTTGTAAAGTCTCCACCACTTTACCAAGGGCATGAGTTTGACTTGATCGTGACTTACTTTGCTTGACTCTGACTGTGACTTGTTTGACGCTATTAATACCATCTAAACATGGTTAATATTACGACTAAAGGACATTGAATTCACGGTCATGAATAATTTAACAAAAATAAAAGTCAGATTGCTTGCTTTGCGTGGAATGCGTGGTCCATGATACCTACTACTCAAAGCGTGGTCTTTCTATGTCTAAAATCTTGCTAAAATCGATTTTCCTGTTTGAGTAAATAGTGTTTTTTCTGTGCTTTTTTTTCGTTGTTATTTTAGGGATTAAATACTTAATTCACACGGGAACAAAACAAAAACATAACAACTCGGTTTGATTGAAAAAGTGAGTGCAATGGAATCTTTTTTTATTTTTTTTACTTTGTGGTAAACTCATGCCCCTGTAAAGTGGTGGAGACTTTACAAGAAGCTCCTATGGAGTTTTGGAAACAACAAGAAAAGACATGTTTCATCTCGTTATATCACTTACCCACACTCGAGCACGTTTACGAGCACTTAATAAATAATAATTCACCATTTACTACAGATTAACACTCGAAAATACACAAGTTTTTTTCCACGTTGGCGCCAAAACTCGTGAATTCTGAATTGCACCATTTGCACCGCGTAAAATGGATTCTTCCTACATCCAAATTTTCGCGTATCGTTTCCCTACATAGGCTATGTATATTGGTACTAGACGCGACTTAAAATAATAATAATTACGAAAGTAAAATAACGTATATGAACAACTTATTGAGAGTGAGCAGCAGGACAAAGGTTTTTTTCCCTCTACGTTTCCCTACTTTTAAATTCTTAAACGAATTGTATATGGCAACTGTGTCAATCACGCGGAGCCAAAAGCCCCAATACGGGAGCGAAGAAAACAGTTTTTTTTCCTCCGTGACGATTTTGGCGTCGCACTCTTGTGCATTTGCCAGTGTCAAGTAATTATATTCATATCAAGTTTGCTAAACATTATTTATGTCAAACAAATCAGTCAGAGTCAAACAAAGTAAGTCACGGTCAAGTCAAAGTCATGCCCTCGTAAAGTGGTGGAGACTTTACAAGAGGCTTCTATGGAGCTTTAGAAACAACACAAAAATACACGTTTTAGCGCCTAATAACACTTTCTCAGACTCAAGCACGTCCACGAACACATAATAAATAATAATTCATCAACAATACGCATTAGCACTTGCAAAATACACAAGTTTATGAAAATAATAAAATGAGGTCAATGTAAAAATGCGGGTGAAATCCTTTGTATAATCGATCGACTATGCTTCTATGAAGTCTTGGAAACAACATGAAAACGCGTTGCGCGGCATTATTTAATTAATAATTAATAAAACAATCACTTTTGATTGTTTTTTTAATTAAAAATACTGTATCTATAAATAATAATTTATAAAATGAAATGTATTTATTTGATTTTTCATAATTACTGCGTGTATCGGAACGCGATTTGACACTTTAGTAAAACAATAACATAGCGTTTTCGGTTTTGTATTATCCTACGTACCATGGACAAAAAATGTATTATCATTATATTATTGAGAATGAATGTATGTATAAAGAACGGTAACGGCTTAGTAGAGCAAGACAGCGATATAGATTTGTGTTGCCGTTTCTACTTTCTTGGACTTGTCTGAACGCGTAGAAGTAGATATACTCGTAGCTTTGATTATTTATAGATATAGGTAAGTATACGACATAATAGGCATGATGACTGATTTTCAAAATCTATTCTATGATATTCAGAAGTATCCAATATGTAAAAAATATATCATATTTCTTTAAAAAATAAAGGTTTATATGTAATAAAATGACAATCAAATTTTAAGTTTCAAATTCACGCCAAAACGTTCGTACGTTACGTGACATACGTCAACGTCGTCAACAGTAAACATTAGCCGTCTTACTTAAAAATCTTTTTACATTCTTGAGAGACCTTTGATCTGCGGATCAAGCGAAATTCTTACCTAAAACCAAAAAAAAAGTTGCGAGGGCTTTGAAAGCGCTCTCAATAGCTGTCAAAATTTTACCACTGGCCGGACGTTGTTAAGAGACCTTTGCGAGGCAATATGGCGGCTTTTTAACCAATCAGCATAGATCACAGTATATATCGGCCAATCAGCATTTAGCTGATTGAATAACATTCTTTTAGGTTGTTTTTTTGTTGTTTGGCTAAGTTTTGTGGTTATTTATCATGGATTTGTGCAATTTCCGAAGGGATGTGGACATGTTACGCCAATTTAGAGCTCCCGCGTTGAAAAGAAGGATACGCCAGAGAATTAAGGCGTGATCCGATACATGGTATATATGATTTATCGGATGATGAATTTCGGCTGAGGTACCGTTCCAGCAATGAAAATATCCGCCGGATTTCTGACTTGCTGAGGGCAGACCACGGAACACTATTCTACAGGTGAATCTGCGAGGTGGCGGCATCCCTGTGGAACTGCAAGTAATGGCAGTAATCAGATATTGGGGCCACCATGAGGTAGATAAAAAATACTTATTTTGTTCAAGTTTCGTGTTATGCAGTATGTATGTGAATCCAAGATAAGTAAGAAAGTTATGTTTTATTTTTAGATCCAAGAAGACTGCGCGGATTGAGCCAGCAGACGCTGTCACGTGTGGCCCGCAAAGTAGCAATAGCGTTGGCTCCCAAAAGTTCACAGTAGGTACATAAAAATGCCTTTGAATATTATGATGGAAAAAGCCAACGCTATCAGCAAGTTTGAAGCTATTTGCGGCCTTCAAGGGATTATGGGTGCAATAGATTGCATGCACCTAGAAATAATGAAGGAGACGTTGGCCAGTATCACATCAACAGTAAGAGACATTTCTCTATCAATACCCAAGTAAGTACATATCTTGCACAATGCCATTCCAGCTTGTATATTATAATCCATGTCGGTATTCGTAGAACGGCATGCAAGATTTTATAGTCACGCATAGCTTTCTAACCCTGCCGCACACTGCTACTGTGTTAGGAAGACAAGGTCAAGTCCCAGCAGTGGGAACTCATGTTTATAGGTATTATGATAAATCACATGTGTCACTGACATTGCTGGGTGCAGCTAGTTATCAGTAAATAATTTTTAAATGTAAAAAACGATTTTCAGATCGTCTGTGATGCTGACCTTAAAATATGTGACATCGTGGCACTGGAGGCAGCACACATGATGCGTTTTAACAACCGGCATATCCGAACCCGCAATGTTGTTGAAAGGTACTTCAGTGTCTTGAAGCAGCGATTTCTGATATTGCTGAAATTGATGAGGGGTAACTATGCCAATATCAAAACTACGATAGTGCTGTTCTGCACAATTTGTCGATTCTTTACAAAGAACTAGGTGAGTTACTCTTTTTTTTATTAGCTTTGCATCTAGCATCTCAGCTTTTTGTTCGAAGAGGATCGGAGAGAGGGTTAAAATAAAAATAGCCTTTATTCTCTGATCCAATTACACAATTATATACTAGTTATACTTACTACTTAATTAAAAAAAAAACAATACTTAATTCTAAAAAAAATTGTTTGTAACACCAGTTTCAGAATCAGGTTGTCCTCACTGGACATAGGCCTCCTCTAGAAGTGGCCATTTCTCCCTATCTCTGGCTATTATGCGCCACCCTTTTGGTAGGTCAGCCTCCCACCTTCTATGTGGTCGTCCCCATGATCTCTTCCCATCTCCGGGGTACCACAATATGACCTCTTTGATCCATTTTTGTTTAGGGAGTCTGACTACATGTCCTATCCAATGCCATTTTAGTCACTTGATTTTCTGTGAGACATCTGTCACGCATGTGGCCTTCCATATTCTGGTCAGTCTTCACTTGTCCTTCAGCTTAATGGGCAACATGCTTCTCTCCATTCCTTGTTGACATACCTTGAGTTTTTGGGTGCGAGCCCTTGTTAGGCTCCAGGTTTGGCACCCATAGGTAAGTATTGGTAGAATACACATGTTGTACACTTTACGCTTGGCAGGCATTGGGATTTCTTTGTTCTTCAGTTTCTTTTAGTGTAATGAGCTCAGGTGTAAATAACAAACAACACCTGGGCTCGTTACTGGAGAAAGGGTTACATTCTGTTAAATCTACTGCTTCATCCCACTGGTAGTCTCAGGGTGCTTTGTGTGACAGTGGACATAATTGTATCCACCCGTTGTCCCACCAAAATAAGTTTTAAATGTCTGGCTATTTATTTTTCTATTAATTCATTAACATTTCTCAGAATCTCCACTCTCAAATGACTAGATATAGGAACATTGTAATGCATTGAATATGACAATCTCCTTTTTTTTACCGACTTCAAAAACGGAGGAGGTTCTACTGTATTTTATTATGTATGTTCAACGATTTCTCCACCAATTATGAATTGATTTTGATGATTCCTTTTTTGTTTGGTAGGTCTTACTTCAGAGGTGGTCCCATATAAATTTCATCAAAATCAGTTAAGTAGTTTGGTTTTTAAATGAAACTACTACTACTCACTGAAAAAAATATGTCATCCAAGTAAACAAAACTGCGTATTTACTAATTTTGAAGTCGGTTTTTTTAATTGATTATTTATTTCCTCAGATACAGCACAACTTTAACATGAAGAAATGACAAACAACGAGGACATTATCAATGATGACATTGGCCGAATAAGTCAAAGCATTTTTATGGAAAATAATTTATTATAAAATATATTACACTTACACAAAAACTAAACATGTATTTTAATTAAAAATCTTACATAAGAGCATAGATTTTAAATATGTAATCAAATACTAAACATATTTTCAGTACTAATTCTCTCATAGTATTTTTATAATTATATTAAATAGGTATGTATTTTTGATTAACTTTACTCTCGAGGTCTAGCCCGGATATTTGATAGGCATTGGTGGAGCTGAAGCCAACCCCAAGAGTCCCTAATTCTAATTCAAAGTTAGGGTGACAAGACCTGCACTGACACTGGCTGGGGTGTATTGTGCATTTAGCTAAACACATTTACATAAACCAGCCAAGCTCCTAAGATAACAGAGCAAGGCTTTGGGTCGCTGCCTAAACTATTCTATCCCTATTTTGCCAGGTGTTTTGGTATTGGAGACTTGTGGTTGTTGATTTTCTTTAAGGAGTCTCGACTTGAATCATGTCTTCTGTGGCCTTGCAATAGTACATGCTACATGGACTCGTTTTCGTGTAGAAAGCTCGACAGCACCTAAAAAAACATAATAACATTAGAACACATGACAGAGTTTTGACTTCCTACCTGATTGCACAAGTATAATCAATTTGCGAACCACTATAGCTGTGGGTAAAGACTTCGGCACGCCTTAATTAAATCTTATCATATTTTTTTTGTCACAATCCGGCTCCAACTCAGCATGATGCCGGTTGTAAACAACCGACGCTGGTCTTCCGTTGGGCCGGCAGGTGACTTCACGCACGAACGTACCACACGGCACATGCACAAACTAACTAAATGCTTAATTTATTGAATATTTAACTAAACGAGCAATTATTAGACTGCCCCAGTGGCTCAATTGCTAGTGAACCTTCCTTCTGCGCTTATTGGCGCGGGTTCGAGTCCCACCTACAACAAACTTTCATGTGATGAACAATTGTGTTTGTTCCATGTCTAGGTATTAATATCCATTTAAGTATGCATTTAAAAATACACAGAGGGAGTGGTCTCGGATTCTAATTGTCGCGAGGAACACTGAAGTACAAGCAACAGATGGTAGAAGTAACATGTTTATCTATTTTTTATTTATTTGAAGAACCAAGGTTTTGGAGGAATTGTAGGTTGTATTTGGCCATAAATATTGCCTGTGGTGTTCTTAGACCTCTGGCAGGCCATATTCCAAGTAGTTGTGGTTGGCAAACAGAGGAAAGATCATGGGTCATGTTAGAATAACGCCTTGGCATAATGAATCGAATTTGAAACAAGGAATGGTGCGTGGCCTGCAATCCAAAACTCTTGGACCTCTTTTATAATAGATCATGTTAATTCATGCATTTTTAAGGGTCAGCATACAACTAAAACTTGGTAATTACCTTTTCCTGTTCACTCCAATTTATGAAGCGATTTTTTTTTACGAGCTCCATTTCTAATCCTTTTTATCCTTAAATTTCGGCTCCAGCAGAGTGTTTTCGCTACTGAATGCTGAAATTGAAACTGTTCACTGTTGAAATCGGCTTGTTTTCACTAACACAAGTTAAAATATTATTTATTTATACAGAAAATGCGCGAAAATTTAACCCAGATTGACACACGCGTGCTCTGAGTACCGTCAAATTTGACACCTGACATTGACATTCATATTACCACTGACGTAAAAATCAAAATTTTCATACATTATTCGTTCAACAAGAATTTTAGTCGATTATTTTTGCTATAGTCTGCGCCAACTGAATGATTTTTGTTTCTCTGTGGGTATTTTATCTGAGAGAGGGATAAAATAGGTTTATGCAGATATTTGGGTGAAAAAAAGTTGATCCTGGATCAAGTCTTAAAACGCCTCGCAATTGAGAGAGGTTTGCGAGAGGATTATTGTGAAGATTTTTAAGTAAGACGGTAGGAACCTATAAACTAAATCAAGTTAGTTTTTTTGGTCGAACGTCATCGCCGTGTCACCATTGGAAAAAATTTCTCCGGTTATATTTTTCTATTTAAATCCATTTATCATAGTTAATTGACCAGTTTTCCTAGTAAATAGCTATCATTTAATTTTTAGTTTCATTTCTAGTATAATTAGCATCATTGTAGTTATATATCTTGATTTTTGTCAGTAGCCCCTTTTCTAAGACATTAGTATGACCGACGAAGAGCCTCCTGATCCTGGCGGTGGAATAATGGCGTCCGATTATAATATTCCTCCCTCTCCTGGTGCTTTTACAGCAATATCCACGTCAGAGGATCTCCAAAAAACCCATAAACGCTCTAAGCGTAGAGCTTTGAAACGGGATGTAAGAGCATGTTCTCCCATTGACTCTTCTGGTGAAGAATTTAAAATTGCTGATGACGTAATTCTTACTTCAGGACAAAACACACCCCCAAATTATTTTTCGACTATGAGCAGTGAGCTTCCCCTTGCCACTCTTCCAACCCCCGTATCTGCGTCTCTGCCCTTAGGTCAGAAGACAATTGCTTCAACAAGTTCCTCCTCATTTTTGCCCCCGGGCCAAAAAATCGCTCCAACTCCGGTTGCACGTCAGTGCTATGTTTCATCCGATCGTGGGCCGTATGTTATTCACGTACAAAAAATCGAGGTTGTATCTTCTGCTAGCACTTCTTTGCACCCTGTTACTTTCGGGCGATTCCTTTTTGAGCGCTCGAGAGAATTTGTAGGCATTGTTGATGGATCAATTAAAAGCGTGGGCCGAAATAGAATCTCGCTGTGTTTCCACTCATTTAAGGCCGCTAATGCCTTCATAGACTCGAGCTCCCTCGCCAATAAGGGGTATAAAGCATTTATTCCCTCATATAATGTAACTCGTCTGGGTCTGGTACGGGGCATCCCCGTCGATTTATCCGACGAAGAAATAATAAAGGAAGTACGGGTGCCCCAAGAGTGCGGCCCGATAATCAAAGTTCGTAGATTGAACTTCAAATTGGTGATTGATGGGTCAGTGTCATGGAAACCTTCTCAAACGGTTGTTTTAACTTTTGATGGCCAACTCCTACCCCCAAGAGTTTTTTTGTGCTATAACTCTTTTCAAGTGGAGCAGTATGTTTTACCTACTATCCAGTGTTTTTCTTGTTGTAGGTACGGACATACCAAGATCCAATGCAGGTCGAAGCCAGTATGCTTCAAATGCTCTTTAGCCCACACTGGAGACTCGTGCAATGTAGATGCGGAGGGCGCCAAATGTGTTTGGTGCCGTGGTAGTCACTTCGCAACCAATAAAATCTGCCCCGAAATGTCTCGCCAGATTTCTATTAAAAAAACAATGTCGCAAAATGTTTTATCATACGCAGAGGCATCGAAACTTCACCCCTCATCAAGAATTACTTATGCAGAAGTGACTTCTTCTTCTTTGGCACCTTCTCCTCCTTTTCCCTCTCAGCTTTCGGGTTCAACTAATCACGTTACTGTGGAGCCTGCCAGAGTGCACTACAGGGGTAAAAAAAACAGGCCTGTTGGTTCAACTTCTCCCTCTTCTGGCTATGACCATTTGGCTCACTCAAACATTGTTAGGGGGGACTTTGCGGAAGCCGCTCCTAATGGATGTGCCCTTAACCCTAATAAAACCCCCGAGTCTCCATCTGTTCAATCGGTTATCTCTGAACTTCTCAAACTTTTAAATCTTTTGTCCTCTCTTCTCAACCCTCCCCGTGCTCATCACTCCCCTTCCCATCCTTTACCGTCCAACGCTGCATTTAATTTAAATTCACTCATTTCCCTTCTATCTAATGGATCTCAAGTTCCTTCAATGGAATAGTAGATCTCTATATAATAAATTATCTGATCTTATATATTTAGTTAATAAATATAATATTACTGCCTTGTCTATTTCTGAGACATGGTTAAAGTCTGGTTCTCATTTTAGAGTTTCTGGCTTTGATGTCATCAGAAGTGACAGACAAGATGGTTTTGGAGGTGTTGCCCTCCTGATAAAAAATAATATTCCTTTCTCTCCTATTATTATTCCTGTTCATAGTGGTTTTCAAGCAATTGCTGTGCGTGTCAAGAATTATTCTGTTGTCTCACTTTATATTCCTGACCCTTCTAAGTTAATTCTTCGTAAATTAGTTTCGGTTTTGAGTTCCCTACCAAAGCCGCTTTTGGTCCTTGGTGATTTGAATTGTCATCATTCTGTATGGGGTTGTGGTAAGTCCGATGAATGTGGTGAGTTTTTGTTGGACTCTCTTGATACTCTTAATCTCTGCATTCTTAATGATGGCTCCCCTACTAGAAGGACTCGTCCTCATGAATTTCGCAGTGCTGTTGATCTTTCATTATGTTCTCCTGAGCTTGCTTCTCTTCTGTCGTGGCATGTCCTTCCTTCTTCTCATGGCAGTGATCATTTTCCTATTCTTCTTGAATTTCCTCAACGTAATTCTAGTCGTGTTTCTGTTAATCCTCCTCTTCTTAAATATATTTTAAATTATAATGATTGTCCTAACTGGGAAAAATTTCACGACCTCTCTGTTTCTGTTTCTGCTAATTTACCTCCTGTTAATTCTTTTAATATCTCTTCCTCCTCTGATAATCTGGTCCGTATGCTCCATGAGTGTGCTAGCCAATCGTTCCCTGTTAAAAAGCCTTCGTCTGGAAAATTGCCTCCTCCTCCGTGGTGGGATAAGGACTGCAGTAACGCTATTAAAGCCCGTAAGGTGGCTGAAGCTAATTTCCGCCGCTCTATGACTCTAGAGAACTTCTCTGTAGTGAATAGGTCCATTGCTAGTTCTAAGCGCCTTTTCCGCTTGAAGAAGCTGGATAGTTGGAGGGCTTATTGCTCTAGCTTAAGTCCTAGTACTCCTGCTTCAGTTATTTGGTCGAAAATTCGCCGATATAGACGCTCCTGGTGTCCTCCTCTTCGTTGCTGTAGCCCTTCTCAGTCTTGGGCTGAGGCATTTATGGATAAGTTAGCCCCTCAGTATTGTCCACTCCCTTCGGAATTACCCTCCTTAGCTGTTACTTCGTCAAACGATCCCCTAGATCAGCCATTCTCATTAATTGAATTGAAAAATATATTAAAGTCCGTCAAAGATTCTGCTCCTGGTATGGATGGCATACCTTATTCATTTTTCACGAAGGCGAGTGACAGTTTACTTCTCTTTTTCTTATCTTTGGTTAACTCTATTTTTGAGTCTGGTTTTGTTCCCGCTAGTTGGAAATCTCAGTATATTATCCCAATTCTTAAACCCGATAAGGACCCGGAGGATCATAATTCGTATCGTCCTATTGCTCTTTCTTCTGTCCTGGCGAAACTTGCTGAGCGCCTGATCAAGAACCGCCTTGAATGGTTTCTTGAAAGTAAGGGCCTTTTTGCCAAATCTCAGTATGGTTTTAGAAAAGGCAAGAGCACTATGGATAGCCTAAGTGTTTTTACAACTGATATTAGACTTGCCTTTACTCGAAATGAATCAGTTATTGGTGCTTTTCTAGATATTTCTGCCGCTTATGACTCCGTCCAGCTTTCTATTCTCGGAAATAAACTTTCTTTGTTGAAGGTTCCTCCTAAGTTATGTAATTTTGTCATGAATCTTCTAACTGAAAGGTATATTTATCTTCGTTGCAGTGATTCTTCAATTTCTCCTCACAGAATCATTTGGCGTGGTCTTCCTCAGGGGTCTGTTCTTAGTCCTCCTCTATATAATGTGTATACTTTTGATTTAGAGGTATCTATTGGTCTCTGCCGTATTCTTCAATATGCGGATGATATCCTTTTATATACTTCTCACCATAAAATTGACATTGCCAGTCACTGTATTTCTCAATCCCTTCAGTGCTTAAACTCGTGGCTACATTTAAATGGTCTAGATCTTTCACCATCAAAAAGTAACATTGTTCTCTTTTCTCGAAAGCGCAATCCCCCTGAAATAGATATCTTAGTTAAAGGGTCCAGGATTCCAGTTAAGGAGTCAGTGAAATTTCTTGGTCTTATTTTGGACAATAAGCTTAGTGGAAAGTTGCATTGTGATTATATTGCTGATCGGTGTCGGAAAAATATTAACATTCTAAGGTGTTTATCAGGTGTTTGGTGGGGTTCTCATCCTTTTACACTGAAACTTTTGTATAACGCCATTATTCGTAGCATTTTAGATTATGGCTCCTTCTTGCTGGAGCCAGCTAATAAGGGTGGTATCAAGAAACTGGATTTGATTCAATCGAAAGCCCTTCGCATTGTTTCTGGTGCTATGCTATCCTCTCCTATCAATGCACTTCAGGTTGAATGTGTTGATGCTCCCCTTCATCTTCGCCGTCAGTTTCTATCTAATAGGTTTTTTTTTCGCTGTGTGCAGTTTTCTAATCATCCTCTTGTCCCTAAACTTCAGCTTCTCCATAGTTTCTCGTTTTCTTCTCGGTTTTGGCTCCATAAGCAGCTTCCTCTTCTAGTGAAGAGTTTTGTTACCTATAAGTCTTTAAAAGATCCTGTTCTCCGTTCTCATTTGCTTCCTCTTTTCTCGTTTAGTTATGATGTCATTGTCTCTCGTCCAAATGTAATTTTAGACTTTGACATTTGTGCTGGTGACCCCCATGCTGATGAATATTTCCGTGATCTTCTGCGGAGGGATTGGCATGGGTGGCACTATATCTTTACTGATGCTTCAAAACTCTCCCCTATGGGCTGTGTTGGTTGTGGTATCTTCCATGAACAATTTAACATTGTACAAAAGGTTAAGTTTCCCCCTGAAACCTCAGTTTTTTCGGGTGAGTGTTGGGCGCTCCTTGAATCTATTCGATATATTCTTATTTTCAATCTCCGCCGTTCTCTCGTCTTTACTGACTGTCGGAGTGCCCTTCAGTCTCTTCTTTCAAACCCTTTTTCCCCCAATTCCCACAACTCTATTCTTTTTCTCCTTAAGGAATCCTTATCTATCTGCAATTCCAAAGGTCTAGAAGTTGTTTTTGTTTGGATTCCTGGTCATGCTGGTATCTCTGGAAATGAACGGGCTGACAGAGTGGCAAAGGATGCCGTTGTCTGCGGAGACAAAATTCCCTTCTGTATCTTTCCCCATGATCTTGCATCCCTGCCTAAGTCTCTTTTACTTAAGTCATGGTCATTCTGCTGGCGTGGCTCTGCCAGGTCTAGGGGTTCCGCTTATGCGGCTCTCCAGCCCGTAATCCCTCGGAGGCCGTGGTTTGCCAGAATGCACTTTAGTAAAAAAATTACAAGTTGCATAATTCGAATGAGGTTGGGACACTGTTGTGTTCCCACATATTTTAAAAAGTTACGTATCAGGGACTCTTCTTTGTGTGAGTGTGGCCTTGATGACGGCCACCTCAATCATATTTTCTTCTCCTGTCCGCTGCTTGATCACTCAGCTTTTTTTCTTTCTCTTAGTCTTGTAGTTCCTTTTCCGACTTCTATGTCTGTTCTTCTCTCATCAAATGATATTTCCATTTTCCGTATTATAAGTAATTTTCTTTCTGACAATAATGTTAGTGTATAAAGTGCTTTATAGTGTATTTTTGTGTTTGTAAGCATTTATATGTATTGTATTACTTATTTATTTTGTTTTAGGATTGCTGGTCATATATTGTTTTATTTTAAATCGCGTTCGTTTTTTGTTAACGTGACGTTGGCCAAAGTGCCCTAAATGTGGGCGATAGCCATTAATTAAAAAAAAAAAAAAAAAAAAAAAAAAAAAAAACAAGTTATGCGCAATAAATATGAATTCGAAAATATATAAGTGGTGTGTGGTCCCTCAGTGCAACAAACAATGCGAAATAAGTGGTTGACCCTTGCACGGCGAGACCCAACAGTTTTAAGTCTAAATACTTCAATTTATTTCTGTGAAGATCATTTTGACGTAAGTTTATACTTATTTCGTAAATTCTAAATGGTGTGTGACCTTAATTTAGGTGTAAATTTAATAAGTTCAATAGTTTCTGTGGTCATATTTTATCTCTTGAATAACCAGTAGTTCAATTCAATTCAATTTCTTCTTTGTGGCTTCGTGCGGTATTGCCACAACTTGCCAATGTCATGTTTAGAGTTGAGCAAATATTCTGGAGATTGTCCGTTTTATTGGAGGCAGGATCCCTCTTTACGAAGTCTTGAAGATCTTCTAATAGTGATTTAATCTAATCAATCTTTATCCTAATGAGTACTTTATTCATTTTCCAGTTGCCAAATGATATGGACAATTATATGGAGTATCATGTAATGGGATCAGTGTCGCAGGTCCGCATGAAACCAAGCTGTATTTCCACAAAATTTGAATGCCAGATAGATAGAAGAAAACGAACTGCTAATACGACAGAACGACCGTATATTGTCAAGAAACAAAGACAGACACTAATTGAAGAATTTGAAAAAGATTTAGAGGAAAGAAGTATTACTATAAAACATTTAGAGCTCGGAGAAGCTTCATCTAGCAGTTCAGGTACCTGTTTATAAATCATAATATTAAGGATCTGGCACACTGCCCGCGCTCCCCGTCCTGCAGTCCGGTCTATGTATATATGGAAACTGCAAATGATGTTCACACATGATGCGGACAGCATTCATTTTGACCAGACCGCAGGACGAGAATGCAGGCAGTGTGACAGATCCTTTAAAGCAAAGATTAATTTCGTTTACCTTACTTTAACCAATTAAACAATTGCTATTAAAAACACTGTCTGTTATCATACCTAGTAAATAACCAGCTTAAACATTTACTATGATTTTTTTTAAATTAAATAGATGTACTTAGTACTTTGTTGAAAGACTGATTTATTGTTTGTAAAAAAGTGCAGATTGTATTTACCTATGTATGTTTATTAAGTACTACTTTTTATTTGTGTCTAATAGTTTTACTATTTTAAATTTTTAGTTTTGCATGGAAACGTCGAAGAAAATGTTATTCCAAATGAAATCCACATCAGACTGCAGCGAGATGATAAAAAGCAGGAAGCATCTAAAATTCTTGAATGTACCTTGCTTAAAATTATGAAGAGCCCGCGTTTTTACACAGGTGTTCCCAAAAGCTGTTATTACTTGATTGATTTAATAGAAAAACAAATTAATATTCCTGCTACCAATATACTCTTGTGTCTAAAGAAAATTAGATTAAATAACCCATTTAGAGAGCTTGCTGATGACTTTTCAATGAGTCCAAGTCATGCTAGCAAAACATTTTCAAAAAATATACCTGTGTTAGCAAGTGTCATGCGTCCTTTCCTTGTTGAATTAAATAAAGATTCCATAAAAGGAAATTTACCTATGGCTTTTAGGCATAAATATCACAATGTCAGTTGTATCATAGACTGCTTAGAAATAGAGGTACAAAAGCCTTCAAAAGCCTTAAATCAATCTCTGACATGGTCAGAATATAAAAAGGCCAATACTGTTAAATATCTTGTATCCTGCACACCCAACGGTTTAGTTAATTACATATCACCTGGTTTCGGAGGCCGAATTACAGACACATGTTTAGTGGAATCTTGTGATTTTATAAATAGCTTGCAATCAGGCATGTGTGTGATGGCAGACAGGGGTTTTAAACATGTGGAGCAATATTTACGCAGACATGGAGTGCAACTAGTAAGACCTCCAAGTGTTACAACTGGGACAAAGCTTTCTAAAGCTGAAGCAAGGGAAACCAAACAGATTGCTAGTTTGAGGATACATATAGAGCAAGTGATTCGGCGGTTGAGAGAATTTAACATGTTAAAGCCACATGCATGTTTAAATCACAATCTTGTCAAAGTACTTGACGATGTTATTACCGTTGCCTGCGGTTTAATTAATTTGCAAGATTCATTGATTAAATAATACTACAGAGTTATATTATGTGTGTTTTATTTAAAAAATCCTATAATTATATTACACTTTTATATAGTATAGGGTACACATATTCTTTCCATGAAGAAATTATCACTTTGATAATATCAGATACAAAATGTTGATCAAAATGAACTTCTATTACGTCCACTTTTTTATTTTCAGTGTAGTTGCAATCAGCTACACAGAAGTAGCCATTTTGCTGGCCAGTCAAAAACATTTGTAGCTGCATTTGCGCATAGTATTTCTCCGTAGGTTTCCCATTATTCACATAATTTTTATATGTTTTTGCACTTGTTGGGCACTTAATTTCTATTATGTAGTCACCACAGATCCCATCAGGCGATCCTGCTATAATGGGATAGTTTTTACAGAGGATTAGGCCACATTTTTTTATTCTTTTCCCCAGTATGCTGCTTACTGTTTGTCTCACTTCATCCTCCAACATTCTACCCCGCTTCATGGCCCGAGTATCTGGAATTTTCCCTCCCATTATTAAGGAAATCAGGGTGCCATCACTAGTTTTGCACCTACTAAATTCAAAAGCTCGTGAGGCTGTCACTCTGCCATACCTCAATTCGTACCAAAGCGAGCTTTTATGTTGTTCTCTAGTTGCCTCCTCAACTTTTAGGATATCTTCATTAGTTAACACAACGTTTACTAAAAAGGTGTCACAGGACTTTTCTTTGTATTTCTGTACCAGTTTGTGCATCGATAATCTTTCTAATGTATCAGGAAAATAGTCTGCCTGATACTTGAGTACCTCACAGTCACTGAGTTTACGTTTCTTCCCTTCTAAAAATTTTTTGAACACACCACTATTTGATGGCAAGCTTGATTTGCCATTGGATAACTGTTTGGCAGTTACATATTTTAATGTAGTACCAACCCTAGACAGCTTCGATTTTATCCAGTAGCACTCCACTGATGTACAGGAAGGCTCCTCACTTCTGCGATGGACCCACATAAGAAATGCTACAGCATGTTTACAGCCTCCTTGTGAAGCAACACAGTCATGATATTGCTCAGATTTCACTACTTCACCCTCTTTGTCGACTATTAATGTAACTCTGTACAACTTTGCGTGGACCTTATGCTCAGGGCAAATTTTTGCGGTGATGGTGCACAGACTTCCTTCGCGTTTAAGCTGTACATAGCTTACAGCGTCATCGCCATAAGATGGCCTCGAGGATCTAAAACAAAGAAATTTATGTTTAAGCAATAATCTTATAATATGGTACAGTAGATTAAAACTAAATATTTAACATTATACATCAAAAATGAAAACAATACATTTTATAACATAACCTAAAACCCATACAGAACTTATCTTACATTTGAAACGCTTAAATTGTTGGATATATTATGAAGATTTAATGTACTTACATAGAAGTTTTGACGCTTCTAAATTCTGCTAAACAGAAGTCTTTGTTTGAAGCCTGGAACACTCCCACCATCAATGAATCAACTCTAGGCAAATTAGCGGAATTTGCCTTGGTAAATCCTTGTTCCATGGCTGATGCACGGAACACTATTACTAAACCAAAATTTTCATGCCTCCTACATATTTTGGTGACTGGAACACACATTTGTCGGATGCCTTCAGGAGGCCTAATAGTTCTGAACACTAGGATTGATAATTCAGCCTTTACTATCTTGTCTACTACATGTTCTAGCGATTTATCTACATATTCGTCGGAGGCCTTTGAGTGGCCTAATGTCCTAACACTAAGGTTACCAATACAGCCAATTGTTTAATGCCTCCTACATATTTAGGTGACTAAAAATCATTTTTTTTTTCTGAGGCCTTTGGGAGGCCTAATTTTTCTGACACTAGCGTTGCCAATTCAGCCTGTATTATCTTGCTTACTACATTAATTTTAGTAAATGACACGTATTTGTCGGAGGCCTTCAGGAGGCCTAATAGTTCTGAACACTAGGATTGATAATTCAGCCTTTAATATCTTGTCTACTACATGTTCTAGCGATTTATCTACATATTCGTCGGAGGCCTTTGAGTGGCCTAATGTCCTAACACTAAGGTTACCAATACAGCCAATTGTTTAATGCCTCCTACATATTTAGGTGACTAAAAAACTTTTTTTTTTTCTGAGGCCTTTGGGAGGCCTAATTTTTCTGACACTAGCGTTGCCAATTCAGCCTGTATTATCTTGCTTACTACATTAATTTTAGTGAATGACACGTATTTGTCGGAGGCCTTCAGGAGGCCTAATAGTTCTGAACACTAGGATTGGCAATTCGGCCTATGCTAATTGGCTTATTTTTCTAGTGATTGGAACACATACTTGTCGGAGGCCTCCCGGAGGCCTAACATGACATTTGGATCGACCGCTTAGTCTTTATAAACTGATTTAAATATTTTTCAGAGGCCTTCGGGAGGCATAAAGCAGTTTTAATTTCAATGCGATAATAAAAAAGTTGGTCCTGACTAACTTTTATATTATCGCTAGAATGGAGCCTCATAGCCCCAAAAATAATGTTATTCACGTTGTTAAAATCGTCTATGGTACGGAGTTTAATTTAAAACTTTTGTATTACGGAATAAAGAACGGAATCTAACGAACTATGACCGGGTGTGCGAGTGAGAACTCTGTATTAACGTATAGCGTCGTCTCGTGCTTTCCTAATAAAGCGGAAACGTTTTCACGTGCATGGTACGGTCGAAAGTAAGAATGTTTTACGCTCGAAACGTTATGTTCTCGCAGCAATGTTATTTTGTGTAACGTGTATGGTAGGCCCCCAGTTCTTCTTAAACTTTATTTTTGTCTCCTTAAACTCAGTGCATACACTTGATATAAAACTTATTTATGAAACCTTACCTCCATTCTAGTTTAGAAGACTATTCAACGACACAAAGACAAAAACTATTACTATATTATAGACTAACTAATATAGGACAAGTAATCGATATCGATACAATGTAGATATTTTCCAATCCTATCCTTAATAATGGTAGCTATGCTAAGGTATAATTTGAGTTGTAGTTATATGCGTGAGTGTTATATGCACCCGTGTCTTGTGGTTTCGTAGTATTACGGTACAGGTACTCATTGTTAACAGAAGACAAAGCGGTGTGGCCTTAATAGCTCTAGCTGGCCCATTGAATGACATAACTAAAAAAAAGAAAAATACTTCAAATGGCGTCCAACCGAACTCTAAATCCAACTTCAAAGTCAAAACATTTATTTTCTAGTTTCTAGCGTAAAATATACCTAAATATTGTTCCGTCTGTTCTGCGTGGTTCTGCGATTCTAGATAACTCGAGCTAAAGTGTTGTCGGTTTTGGGATAGTTGATTTGTGATTATTCTTGCATTTGTTTCAATCTGTGCGTTGTAAACGACAAAATAAACATGGCAAGTAAAATAGCAGCAAAACTATCAGAAAGTCATTTTGGGAAGTGCAAATGTTGCCGCCAAGAAACGTATTTGAAAAATATGTGGTATACAACAAAGGGGCAAAAAGAAATATACGGCCAGATGCTTATTGACTGTTTTGACATTGATGTAAGTATGGCTTGGCTTTAAAATCCTCTACATTTGTACTCTTAGGAATAAAACTAATCAACACCTGCTTCTATTCAACTGCTCGGAGTAGTGTCAAAGGAATTATAATTTTTATAACCCCTGCAATTTTATGGTCACTGGATCTGGTATTAAGGGCTTTAACTTAAAAACGTTACTCAAGTTGATCTATGCTTAAAATTGCTCTCTCAACTTCTCGCTGACGGCAATCGTCACATGCGGAAACGAGACAACAATTTTAAGCATAGATCAACTTGAGCAACGTTTTTAAGTAAGGTTCTAAGTGTTTTATCTTTGCTCTGGAATCTGGATCGACCATGGTGACCACGCGCCACGCCGCTATGATTAATCCAGTAGTTATTTTCGTATTTTTGAGTCAAAACCAGCTCTGTCAAGTATGTCCTCAAATTTTATGTAGAGCGTCTGCGTAACCCCCTTCCTCCCTAAAATATCTTCCCAACCAAGGTTTTTTTATGCCAAATAACCTATATTCATCATCATGGTATAAAGCTTCCACAGAACTTTACAAAAACAATAGCTAAATGTTAGTATTTTTTTGGAAATAGCTTCTTAGAGCGGTTTCGCACTACGTCCGATCTGAATCCGTGAAAATATGGATCTAGAAAACTCGGACTAAATTCGAATATTGCGTACACACTTCTCCGATCTCTGATACGATCAATTCGGACGCAGTGCGCGAGCATTCATACAAATAATACTACGGCTACTTCGGTCCGTCAATTATCTATTCCGAAATGGAAATTTACAGATGATGGAGAGAATTCGGATGACGGAAATCGGATCTAGTGCGTAAATAACCATACAAATAGTTGTATGACAATTTCGGAACGTATTTTCACGGATTCGGATCGAACGTAGTGCGAAACTGTTCTTAATATATATAATTCTTTGGTACGTGTGTTTGTCACCTAACTCTTCCTAAACGGCTGGACTGATTTAGATGAAATTTTGAATGTTAATTCAATGGTTTCCTGGATGGTTTGAAATCACAATTGGACCCGGCCGGGCAGCACTACGTCTGCCGGATCCCCTAGTATATATATATATATATTATATTGAGAACAAATCTACGTTTGCCTGTTTGCCCGTCAACTCGCCTGATGTTAAGCGACGGTGTGGCCGAGGATGGAACACGTTGACCTAGTAGAAAAATATTCGCTCTAGCCTTGAAGATATTGATATGTATTGATAATTTAGCTAAAAATTGTTCAAAGCACACTCAATTTGACACTTTGTGAAAATTTGACAAGTATTCTATAATACACAAGTGTTATGTGATTCAGTGTTCATTGTTTTAAAAAAAGGTTTTTTTTAAATCGGTTCACAATTGGCGAAAATATAGATGAACATACAAAAAAAAAAAACACAGACGAATATAGTACCTCCTCCTTTTTGGAAGTCGGTAAAAACATAGCATATAAGAATTGCTATTAAGGTGCTCAAATTTTATACAAATTTAACAATATGATTCATTAGCATTCTACATTTAAGAAAGCATTGAGCATTCTACATTTTACTAGTAGGTGGTTTTGTTAGGATAACATTTTGAGAAATGATGTTGAATTATTTATTTATAACTGCATGCATGTAAAAAAAGATAGTGTTTTTTTAAATAATATGCTTTTCATTTGACGCTAACTCCCTTGATGTTAAGTGATAGCCCTAAATCACCATTTTTTTTGTGCCTGAAAAGCTTCTAAAAATGTATCCATACCTTAATATTTGATAGCCCCATTGGTCCAGTTGGTAGTGAACCTGCCTTCTGAGCTTGGGGGCATGGGTTCGTTTCCCACCTAGGACAAACATTCATGTGATGAACATTTGTGTTTGTTCTATGTCTGGTTAGTACAAAATACATAATAAGAACTAGTACAGAAGATTCACTCTGCAAAATCATATAAGTAACGACTCTTGCTACTACACAATAAAGTGCAATTCAGGATGTGCAAGCACTAACTACCTTCAGCTATATTAACCTAGAAGTTGCCTCTATGTCTATCGCGTAACTCTTGTCGCGTTATTTCTGTCTATCGCGCGGCAAGTCTGACAAGACAACTACTTGTAGCTGCATACCTAAAGTGCGGAGTGCGCCAGGCCTGCTAGAAGTTTCCTCTCTGTCTATCGCGTAACTCTTGTCGCGTTATCTCTGACTATCGCGCGGCAGCGGGCACGGCAAGTCCGACAAGACGGCTACTTGTAGCTTCATACCTAAAGTGTGGAGTGCGCCAGGCCTGCTAGAAATTTCCTCTCTGTCTATCGCGTAACTCTTGTCGCGTTATCTCTGTCTATCGCGCGGCAGTGGGCACGGCAAGTCCGACAAGACAACTAGTTGTAGCTTCATACCTAAAGTGTGGAGTGCGCTAGGTCTGGCGTTGGCACATACGCTCCAGTGGCAAAAATTAGAAGTAGTAAATGTTTCCTTTAAATTTCAGTGGATGATTCAAGGTAATGAACAAGATGATAAGATCTGTGAGTCGTGTATATCAAAATTACGAGTTGCTGTCAGTTTCAAAAGCCAGGTCCAAAGGTCCCAGTTGCAAAGCCAGATTGAAACTATAAAAGGAACCATGGGTAATAGAATGTGTCATTATACATTAATCTTATTATTATAAACAGGCTGTATCTCTAGACCAGGGGTCTCCAAACTACGGCCCGCGGGTCAAATCCGGCCCGCCACTGCCATCAATCCGGCCCGCGACAGGAATTGAAACTCGCGGAAAGCCCTGTGGATGTGATAAAATTAACAACTGATATGACTGGTCTTAGAAATTCAGACAATTCCAAACATTTTCCGCACAAGGACTGAAGACTGTAGCTGAAATACATAGTACCTAGAACCCTATATAGTATCACTACTCGACACTAGATGTAGTTACGTGTCACAATACACAATCAATAGTAATTGAAATGCAATAAAGCCTATGTTTGCTTAGGTGGGCAGAAAAATTAAAATTGTTACGGCCCTTGCAACATACCGAAAAAAATATTATGGCCCCAAGGCTTCAAAGAATGGAGACCCCTGCTCTAGACGACCATATATTCAAGGATATCATTGTACTTATAATTATAAACAACTTATACTATGGGACCAACCCTGTAATCGCTAATCGCGAAAAAAAACAGCTGTTCCATGATGATTTTCCATAGTAATTCTTTGTTTCTTTTACGATATTTCATGGTTGGTTCCATAGTAAAAATAGTTTATAATAATATGTCCATCATCTAAAAAAAATAAAGTTAGGTAAAATTTATATAAAACGAAATACCACTATCGTCACTAAATCTCGAAAACTACTTGACCTACATAACATATAAAATTTGACAGCCTCGTTGGCTCAGTTGGTAGTGTACCTGCTTTCTGCGCTTGGGGGCGTGGGTTCGACTCCCACCTAGGACAAACATTTGTGTAATGAACATTTGTGTTTGTTCTATGTCTGGGTGTTAATATCTATATAAGTTCGTATTTAAAAATATATATGTATGTATATCAGTCTCTGGCAGCCATATTACAAGCTTTGCTTAGTTTGGGGTCAGATGACAATGTGTGCAATAATGTCCCAGATATTTATGTTAACATACATATTAATATATTCATATACATAAATAATAGTGCATACCTACTCTTTTAATATTGATAAATATATATAGCAATATTCATTCATTCATCATCAGCCAGAAGACGTCCACTGCTGAACATAGGCCTCCCCCTTTAACCTCCACACTGAACGACATCCTGCCATCTGCATCCACTGGATGCCCGCGACTCTCACAATGTCGTCGGTCCATCTAGTGGGAGGCCTACCTACGCTGCGTCTTCCGGTTCATGGTCTCCACTCAAGAACCTTTCTTCCCCATCGGTTATCGGTTCTTCGAGTGATGTGTCCTGCCCATTGCCACTTCAACTTAACAAATTTTAATAGCTATGTCGATGACTCTGGTTCTTTGTCGAATATCCACATTCCGGATTTTATCGCGTAAAGAAACTTCGAGCATAACTCTCTCCATTGCCCGTTGTGTGACTCTGAGTTTTTCCAAAAGCTGAACAGTTAAGGACCACATCTCAGTACCATATATGTTATATATACATAAATTAATAATATCTTAATCACTTGAAACGCGGCAGCGTCGCGCCCCCGCGCTTCGCTCACCCTCTATCAGTTAACAACAATATTCCTGAAATGTTTAGTTTTTAGTATTTTTTTACAGTAACTGTAGTAGAAGAAAATCTAAAAGAAAGTGAAGAAGAAAGTGCAGAAGAATCAGTAGACGGATTGCTAGAAGAAGAAGAGAGTTCGAAACTGAATGGTGCACAGAAGACCTATGAGGATGTGGAGTTTCTCGAAGAAGATGAACTTGAGCATGAGAAAACTGATGATGATGATGACAGTCAAGGTAATGATAGCTTAGTTATACTCAGATCAAACTCTTTTTACACACTTTATAGTACCTCATACTACGATCATATTTTTTTTAGATGCACAGCTCCATGTAAAATCGAACAAAAAATTGTCCCCAGCAAAATTAAACAACACATGTCGAAAAAAGTGTATTGAAAAATGAAGGCTAATGAATTACAAAAAAGCATGAATTCGTTAGGAGCGAATGAGAGCGACCCGGGTATGTCCTAAAACTGCGACCAGAACCACCTGATGATGGGCAGCAGCGTCCTAATAGTACACGGTGAACGTACTGCGATCCCCAAGCCGCCTGCCAAGCGTGGGGATTATGGCAACACCCCTCTCTATGAGGGAGGCCTTGTCCAACAGTGGACGTTAATTGGCTGATGATGTGAATGAGAGCGAAAAAAGGCATGCCTTGTTTTGCCCGTGCCATTTTTTAGGCGGCGACAGTGCATCTACTGAAATATATGATTGAAGTCCTCATACCATAGGCTAGCTCAGCTCCATTAACAACTCATCCCAATGACAAAATAGTTTTTGACAATAAAGAAGAAACTAGTTTAGTTATTTTTAATTTTTATTTCAAACTATATATTATCCAAGATCGATAAATAACGGTACTTGCACTACTGTTTTGTGTAAAAATAGTTTAAATTCTTACTTTCTATTTTAAATTTCCCAAACCTCTTTCAGACTCGGAACCTGCCGTAAAAAAGACGCGCAAAAGGTCTTTGTTCACAAATGTAGATTTGGAGAAGGCCGTAGAAGCGGTAAAGACAAAGAAGGTGACCATGATGAAGGCAGAGGAGATATTCAAAATACCACGGAAGACCATCAGAAATAAGCTTTATGGTGATAATGGTATGTACATTATTTACGGAGGTCCTGAAAAACAAGTGCTCTTAATTTTTAACGGACTTCCAAAAAGGAGGAGGTTATCAATTCAACTGTTTTTATTTGTTACCTCAGAACTTTCGAGTGGGTGAACCGATTTTGATGATTCTTTTTTTATTTGAAAGTTGGTGCTTCCCGTGTGGTCCCATTTCAATTTGGTCCAGTTCTGAAATTTTTATGGAGTCGGTTTTTTATATTGATAATTATTGACTTTATTATTCTGGCTACAAGAAATCTATGATGCATATGATGGCAATGCACTGCGCTCGTCACCCCGAGATATAAGATGTCAAATCTCTGTGTCCTGTAATTTCGCTGGAAACATTGCCCTTCAATCCGGAACAGTAGTATATATACAAACATTAGGGACCACACCTTTGCCAGTTACTCAACCGCCAAGCAGTAGTGTGCAAACACTACTGTGTTCCGGATTGAAGGGATTGCCCTTCAATCCGGAACGCAGTGAAATTACAGGGCGCACAGAGATTTGACATCTTATATCTCGGGGTGACGAGTGCAGTGCGTTGCCATCCAGGGTTTTGAACTGTTGAAGTTCAAAATTCTGAGTGGCGTTGAGCTGTTATGGGCAAGCGTGAAGAGCCATCAGGCGAGCGACTTCGCTCGTCTCGTCACTCAGTATCATAAAAAAAAAACAATAAATCACTCATTCCGAGGTTGACCAGTTTTTTTGCTTAAATGACTATTAAGGTTGCTAATCTATCTGGACAAACCCGGGAGTGAAAATCAATGAAATGAATCCCTACATATTATAAATGTGTCGATCAAATACCGTCACACAAGACTTCTAAGTAGAAGCAATACCTGAAATTGGTTTCACTTGCAAAAAAAATGCTGTTTGCGTGATTCAGGTAAAGTGTCGTACTCGTATTTACCTGTAATGTAATAGCACTTTTCATATTTGTGAAACTACGATCCGTTTACACTCATTATTTTAGCAATTATTGAATACTTATTTTTTTTTTATAATATAATTTATATGCATTGTTTCAGAAAAACCGGACATATTCAATGTAAAAGAATTTCTAATAGCAATCAGGGCTTTACTCACACATACAAACGTAACGCCATTCAAAATAAGACCTCAGAACTATGTCTGCTTCTTTTGTCCTTCCCAAGCCCCCGGTTTCGCAGACCCTGAAGATTTACGAAAACACACACATTCAGCACACAATGATAAAGTTGTCCAAATAGAATTTGTGATAAGGCCGCACTATTTAAACCAAATGATCAGAATTGACATCGTAAACCTCACTTGCGATTGCGATGAAGATGTCACATGGTCGGAAATGCTTGACCATTTACAGACAAGACACAATGTGGATGATATTCAAAACGTATGGAAGAAAATAGTCCCTTACACATTGGGAAATTATCCTAGAAGAGAAAACCCCTGTGCGTTATGTGATTACGCGGGATCTTTCAACAAACTAGACACGCATATGAACATTCATTTCCAGAACTACATATGCGGTGAATGCGGTAAACCTTTTGTGACAGAAACGCGGTTGAAATCGCACCTATTTTATCATGATATAGGAGAAAACCTCTGCGAGATATGTAAACAAGTGTTCGCAACTCCGAAGGCTAGGCGACAACACATTAACATAACCCACAAAAAAAAGTTATCATTCCAATGTACGGTGTGCCCGAAACGGTTCGTGACTGATCGCCAGAAATACGCACATTTGAGAACTGAACATCAAGACGAGTTGGAGACTAAAGGGTGGACTTGCAAACTGTGTGCGGTGAGTTTTTGGGTCAAAGATTACTGGAGTCATATGAGACGGAAGCATTCAAAGTTCATTTGCAGTAAATGTACCAAAATGTTTGAAAACAAAAATATGTTGGACAAGCATGTGTGCAAGGGTGGTGGTGCTAGTCAAACCCATTGAGTTCTATACTTTATGATATTTAAGTAATCATTTTTTATTTCAATTAACATAGATTCATACAAATCAGAAAAAATAATAGTAGCTAGTCACATTACACTAATAATTTCAGCCCGGACATTTGGTGGGCATTGGTGGAGCCGAAGCCAACACCAAGAGGCCCTGTTGAATATAAAATACATGCAACTACGAAATATGTAAAAAAAGGAATATGAAACTATTGTACAGTATAGGATTAAAGAAGTCTGGGCTATTGACGTGAACAACTTGTGGATGGAATAACAGATCTATAGAATGAGAAACGGCACCTGCCTTATCCTGTCTCATCTCAAAATATATTTAGGCAGGTGATGACTTGCCACCCACTGAATGGCCCCCCCATAAAGGCTGCCGTATCTTGGCACCGGTGGGGCAACATTGGCGTGGGTGGCTTAGGGTGTAGAGAGGTGTGCTGCACTTTCACTAAGAGCTACTCGCGGCGTTATGCCCTTTAACACAACACATAATAATTATTATTACCAATTGAAATTTGTAGTGGTAAGACTCTTTTGCAGGGGTCCGCCTGGGAAGTACCACACCTTTGCCAGTTATTCAACCGCCAAGCAGTAATGTGCAAACACTACTGTGTTCCAGATTGAAGGGCAATGTTTCTAGCGAAATTACAGGGCACAGAGATTTGACATCTTATATCTCGGGGTGACGAGCGCAGTGCATTGCCATCCAGGGTTTGGAACTATTGAAGTTCAAAATTCTGAGTGGCGTTGCGCTGTTATGGGCAAGCCTGAAGAGCCATCAGGCGAGCGACTTCGCACGTCTCGTAGTAATCATTAAAAAAAATAGACAATCTTGTTCTAAGTCTAATTGTAAGTTAGATAAGAGATTAAGGCTGCAGACTACCAAAAAGTACTTGCAGCGAATAATTAGCGCAACTTTGCTTTTTTTTTTAGTGCAAAATTATGAATAAAAGTAAAATATTTTGATAGCACATAAATAACCATAATAAATATATAAGCTACGTATTTTTTTAAGGTTTAATCTAATTAAATTAGGTTAGGTAAATCGAGCGTTAAATACAGCTTCTGTCACGCCCCGTTTCGAGGTGTATTTGTGAAATTAACAGTTAACAAGCGATTTTTTTTCTTGTTACCATGTTACTCCGTCAAATCAAAAGATATCAAAACGAAAAAAAATATTGTTTATAATGTTATGATTGTCAGCAAAACTTGAGTGTGCCACTTTGTGTAAATTAACAATCAGTAATTTTATATCGTCAATAATGTAAAAATGTGCGAGCGAGAAAGCTGCAGACGAATAGAGGCCTCTTAAAAATAAGACGGCTCGGCAAGGAACTGAGGACTATAGAAATCTATTAACCTTAAACTAGATTTATATTACTTTCATTGTTTAAATCTGTAATTACTACGAGGGGTGATCCAAAAGTAATGATAATCAATAATAAACACAATGAATAAAATAAAAATATAAATTTATTTCTCAACATAGTCTCCTAGCAAGTCTATACATTTAGTCCATCTCTTTTCTAAACCTAAAATTCCCTTAGAAAAAAAATCTTTATCTTGACTCTCAAAAAGTCCTCAACCGCGGCCATCACGTCGCTATCATCGTCAAATTTCTTGCATCGGAGGTGTTCCTTGAGTCGTGGAAAGAGATAGAAGTCACTGGGGGCTAGATCTGGTGAATAGGGGGGGTGTTCCACCAGCTCAAAGCCCGCTTCCTGAATGGCAGCCATGGCAATTGCAGCTTTGTGAACCGGTGCGTTGTCTTGATGGAACAGTACTCCAGCCCGCAGTTTGCCTCGCCTTTTCTCCTTAATAGCCTCCCGCAATCTTCTTATTTGTTCTGCATAGTAGGAGCCTGTAATAGTGGCCCCCTTTTCCAAGTAGTCCACCATGATTATTCCTTCAGCGTCCCAAAAAACAGACGCCATAACTTTCCCTGTTGAGCTTGACACTTTGAATTTCTTCGGCGTCGGTTCATCGGATCGTTTCCATGTCATCGATTGTTGTTTTGTTTCAGGATCAAAATGGTGGATCCAGGTCTCGTCCATGGTCACAAAACGTGACAAAAAATTATCCTTGTCTGCCTTGAACTTTTCGAGATTTGCTCTTGACATGTCGATTCGTTTCTTCTTTTGCTCGTCGTTTAACATATTCGGTACCCAACGCGCGGAGACCTTTCTCATATGCAATTCGTTTGCAAGGATTCTTTGAATGCTGCCATATGAGAGCCCTGTGACCTCAGCTACATGCCTGATAGTCACTCTTCGATCTTCCAATACAACTTCTTCAACTTTTTTCACATTTTCTTCAGTGAGGGACGTCGATGGGCGTCCTACGCAGTGTTCGTCTTCCGTCGATGTTATTCCCAGCTTAAACTCCTTAGCCCAGCGTGCAACTGTGGAATATGGAGGAGAAGAGTCCCCTAATGTTTCCACCAAGTCGCTGTGTATGTCTTTGGTAGATTTTTTTTTCAAGCAGAGGTATTTAATGACAGCTCTGATTTCGTGTTTTTCCATTTTGATGTTCACTCCTTGACAGTCCGTATTCAAATGAATGTAGCTCCCGGAAATCGTGGCCTATTTATATGATTTTTTTTCCTGAACTAGTGGGTAACTAAGCAAGTGACTGATATTTTTTTTGTATTTTTGTGTGCACTAGAAATAACTGATTATCATTACTTTTGGATCACCCTATTATGTACTTTGATGTAATGTTATATTAGCTGTAGTTAATACCTATGATGGGACGATGGGTTTATTTTGTAAATAAATACTTTTTTTTAATAGCTTTTGTATTTGATTACCTTTTTATGTACAATTGCCTATTAAAGATATTCAGTATGCACCTACAATACAATAACTCTTTATTAAAAACCACAAAAACAAGGATAACCTTATCCATTACAGCAATTATCTAGGCTTTTAACAGGCGGCCTTATCGCTTAAAGCGATCTCTTTCAGGCAACCGTACCTACTAGGTATATTTAAGCACATCTAAGACCCAAGATGATACCTTGAGGTACACCTCGAAATAGTGAACATATTAAACTAAAATACGTGATTCCAAACAAAATACGGGAGTTTTTATGAGATTTTAAAATGAATTAAACTCAGAAATTTCAATAATATCAATTTAATTTTTATCTAGGCAGCTCACACAGTCAAATGCTTTAGTAAGTTTTAGAACTGCATGCACTTGATACTTTTTCAAGAAGTATAACCTAATTTGTTATGTAATCATTGTTCTAAACGAGATTAGCTTATATGGGTTCTTTTATTCTATATGTGATTTTAAATGCGACTTAAGACTCCAATTCTGTACGAACGTCTCTCCACAAAGGTGACAACTGTATCTTGTGTCATTACTATGCACTCTCATGTGTAATTTTAAAGATTTCTTCCTCATGAAAGCTTTTTTACAGACATCACATATAAAAGATTTATTACCGAAGTGCTTATACATGTGCTGAGTCAACTCTGATTTAGTGAAACACATGAAAGGGCACAGTTCGCATTGGACATCTCTACTAACTGCATGTATTCTTTTAAAGTGCATCGTTAAACTGTACTTTCTATTGAAAGATCTATCGCATTCAGTGCATTTGTATAGAAGAAGTTCCACTCCATGTTTCTCTTCCAAATGTCTTTGTCTCGTGAAATAATCGACGAATTTTTCTGAGCATTTTGGACACTTCATTTTTTTCAACTTTCTGTGGACGGTGTCGTAATGCTTCTTGTATTTGTTTCTGTTTAGAAATATCTTTTTGCAAACTTCACATGATATTATGGGAGTTATTCTATGAAGCATATATGTGTGGACTTTTAATCTATGCCCAGTAATGAAACCGGCACCACATTCTTCGCAAATGTAATTTTTATAATGTGAATTCATATGTGTTTCAACAGCTCCGAATGTCTCAAAATTTACTCTGCAAATATGACAATCAAAATTAGACTCTTTGTCAGCCAATTCAAAGGGAATAACTCTGTCTGAGACATCGTACATTTTCTTATTGTGTGCATTAACTAGATGTTCTTTCAAATGTTTTATGGATGACACATGTTCATTACAAATATTGCATATAAGATCTGTTACATCAGCGTAGACTATTAGCTCATCGGCGGAATATTTAGTTAGAAGTTTGAATAGTAATTTCTTTGGATGTGTTATTTGATGATCTCTTAATTCTTTTGGGTTGTTAAATATTTCCCTGCAATAAAAGCAAGGGAATCCGGATCTCATCTTTGATTTGAACACGGTTGCATTGGAGTTTTCTAAAAGATTAGTAGCATTGAGTGCATGTGCCATTTTCTCTGATGGCTCGTAAAACGTCGTACGTTTGATCTTCGTTCGTTGTTTATGTTTTCGGAATCTTGATATTTTGACGATCTTTTCACGGGAATTCTTTCTTGTGGTTTCGCTATCGCTTATTGTATGTGCCTCAATAATTTTGCCTGGAATAAAGAAAACGAGCATTTTATAAAAAATTATATCACAGTGTTTAAAATTAGACTAAGTTTTTTCCAAATACAAGTGTACGAAATTGATCGATGTCCTAGGCCGCCGTAAGCCGATGCAGGTAAAAGAAATCAGCCTCACTTTGAAAAGAAACAGCAAGAAATTTGAAATGGTCTAAACGCTAGTTTGTCAAGATGAGGTGCTGAAGTCGTTGTTTTACATAATTATCAATATAAAAAACCAGCTTTCAAATAAAAAAAGAATCATCAAAATCGGTTCACCCAGTCGAAACTTCTGAGGTACCAAACAAAAAAAAATACAGTCGAATTGATAACCTCCTCCTTTTCGGAAGTCGGTTAAAAATAAGTTTTTAAGCACCAGATTGCAATCCAATTTGGACTGAATCCTATTGATTATAAATTACTCCTATTTTTATTGTTAAACGAACACCAGCCATGATCGTAAGGGAAAACACCCATACTATGTGACCCATTTTTTTACTATTTCCCCCTCCCCTGTAACCACCCGTAGTATATGCCAAGACCCCACCCCCTCCCCATCTAACTTTCATGTAGTAATTCATAAATATGGTTTTAAATATTTTATTGCAAACAGAAAGATAAAAATAAAATAATTTGGTTCATATTTTGTCTTTATTAACGGCGCTAGCCGCGGGACACCAAGAGTGCGTGTATCATTTGAATATAGCTCGAAAAAGCGCGAGATTTCCCTAGAGAACATTGACTATGTGATGAAAACCTAAGCCGGCCCCTGTGACCAAGCCAGTGGCGTAACTAGGTAACCAAAGGCCCCGGTGCAAAAAAATGGGGCCCTATCTAAGCTGGGTTAGGTTTTAAAATATAAATACTTTAAAGGTACAAAGCTACTTTATCATCAGCTCTTTATTGTGCTTAAAGCTACTTAGTGTACGAAGGGGTTTTTTTGCAAGTTTAGTTTGAAGTTTGCTGGTCCGAGTCCGAGGACCCCCTGAGCTTGAAGGCTCCGGTGCACGGCAACGCCTAGCCCTCAGATAGCTACACCACTGGACCAAGCGTGGTACTTTGAAGACCCCGCCCTGAACCGGTCACGTAGTTAGAGAACGTTCCCTAACTTCATCAAGCCTCGCGTGGGATACGTTAGTTACAGTTTTGCCATAGTGGATTTAAGCTCTCTTGACAACCTATTGTTGGACTAACTTATAAAGTACCTTTTAAGTTTTCTAAGTGGCCATAGAACATCGGGCAAATATCGACGAGTGTTTCCCGCGTCGGCAGCCGTTTCACAGCTGAGAAACGCTCCAGTAGCTCCCGTTCTCCTGGCACCAGCTCGTTCTCTGGGTTCAGATCTGGAATCAGAAAATGTAGTGTTGATTCTTTCATCATCATCATCATAATTTCAGCCATAGGACGTCCACTGCTGGACATAGGCCTCCCCCATCCGTTTCCAAAAGGGCCGGTTGGAAGCGGCCTGCATCCAGCGTTTTCCTGCGGTCTCTTTTAGATCGTCTGTTGTTGTTGATCGTCCATCTTGTGGGTGGACGTCCTACGCTGCGCTTAACGGTCTGTGGTCTCTGGTCTCTATTCGAGAACCTTTCGGCACCATCGGCCATCTGTTCTGCGAGCTAGGTACCCTGCCCACTGCCACTTCAACTTGCTAATCCGGTGGGCTATGTCGGTAACTTTAGTTCGTCTACGGATCTCCTCATTTCTGATTCGATCTCGTAGAGAAAGCCCGAGCATAGCCCTCTCCATAGCTCGTAGTGCGACTTTGAGCTTGCTAATGAGGCCCATAGTGAGAGACCACGTTTCAGTACCATGCACAAACGTGCACGGTTGATTCTTTGGATTTATGAAAATATTTAGGTAAGTAGTAGGAAAAATATAAAGAATGGGGTTGTACCAACAAGCTCGGTTAGCGCCAGCTATAAAAAAACTAAAATGCTGCCATAAAATAAAAAAAAACGTTTTTATTGTTACCTCTTGTTTTAGTTATTTTAAAGCCCATTTGGTTGGCAACATTAACTAGTCGATTTTGACAGTGACATTATGAAATCTGGGTTGCCATTGATATCAACTCAAACTGTACTTTGACCAAATTTTATCTTAACTAGGTTAGTCGAACGTGAATCAGGGCCCTTATTATCTGTAACACATGAGTTTTTATTGAATTATTATATCGTCATAAAATGTAAATGAAAAATACACCAGATAAACTTATATCCAAATAACGCCGCTCCGTTACGTTATCTGTGTGGACAAGTTTGCCAGGCGATGAAGTGAGTAACGCGCTCGTTTTGAACTTTCAATTTAGCGTGGAGCAAGCTGGCGCGTTACGTGCACGTTTGTCAAGAGAATGTAGCACGATAGCAGCCAGGCTTTAGTAAATGTATATGAAATGCATCCTTGCATCTCCTTATGTATTTCACTATAATATTAATGTAATATTTAAAATATTTTTAAGTGAATACCCAAAACTCGCCTGGCCAAGCCCGTCGAATCTAGTATCTATTGAAGACGTGTTTGATTCGTTTAATGTTGTAACCCGTGTTACAACATTTGTTACCGTGTTGTAAAACGTTTACGGCCGCTTATGTGGTTTCATCATTGATACAAAATTATGTAATTGAATTCATTGGGTAAATATAGGATTAACTCTTAAACCGTTACGTAGAAGAAATAGGTTTGGTACAATTTCCTTCTACCTAATTGTGTAGAACGATTGGCAACACTTTTTCAATCATTGAGTTCAAATTCAAGACTTGCTTGCAAACGAATTGTTTTGTTTCAGTTTTTAAGTTCATTTTAAATACTGTAGAAAAAAATTAGTTTAAGTTTCGATATTTATTTATAAATTCCCTTTTTTTGTTTGAAATTATTTTTAAGACTCCGACTGAACGACTTGATTCCATGGTCACGGATAAAAAATAAATAAATAACATCGATTTCAATGAGTGTTTTCTTTCTTGTTTATTTTCTCAAAATAAATATTCATTCACTTTCCAAATGTATTAACGTGTACGAAAAACAAAATGTTCTTTAAATATATCATCTTTGTATTCTTCACAACGTGTGTGTTTTTCGCGTCGGGACAGTATGAAGACAAACGTTGTAAATGCGTTTGCCCAAGTCCTTCAGCTGTTCTGAACAATACTGGAGGCACAGGACGGCGCCCCTTCATTGATAATGTTCCTCCGAACAAATGCAACTGCGAAGGAGTGATTCTACCTCGAATAGGTGACCAAATTAAGGGGAAAGAAGCCGAGTTCTGCCCGCGATGCGAGTGCAAGTACGAGAACAGAAACACTACGATTATCAAGGTAGGGCTTCGGTGACGACACGATAAGTGTTTCTAGCCAGTTAACAGATGGTTTTTTGACCTATTTTACTCAACAACGACAAAAGATATTACTATGGTTCATCATTAAGTATAAGTATGAAATCTTTGGGTTAATCATTAACAGCCTATCATGTTCCCACTGCTGGGACACTGGCCTTCTCTCAGACTGAGAGGTTGGGCTCTACTTCACCGAGTTGACCCAGTGCATGCTGGTAATGGACCCGGGTATGTCCTAAAACTGCGACCAGAACCACCGGAGGATGGGCAGCAGCGTCCTAATAGTACACGGTGAACGTACTGCGATCCCCAAGCCGCCTGCCAAGCGTGGGGATTATGGCAACACCCCTCTATGAGGGCGGCCTTGTCCAACAGTGGACGTTAATTGGCTGATGATGTGTGATGTGATGCTGGTAAATGATATGTCTTTGATTATTCCTCGCAATGATTTCCTTCACAGTTTTGAGCGATGGCATTGAAATTGCACATAAATTATTTAAGTACTATATAGGTTATTGGTGCAGGGCCGAGTATCGAACCGGGTGCCTTCAGATTGTGAAGCGCACATGCTACCACTCTGCCTCCATTGCCTATGGTTATATACACAGCCGATTTTCATTGTGACTTTCAGATTTTTTCATAGTGAAAGTTATTTAGGGGCCGTTCAAGTATAACGTAAGCAGATTTATTACAATTATTAAACCCCCCCTCCCCCTTATCAGCGAAAGTAAGCAAAGCTCTTACTCCCCCCTCTCATGCTTACTTAAACATTGGTAGGTATATGCATTTTTTTTTATTCATGAGCAGCAGTGCCATAATGTGTAAAAAAGTAAATAATTGTGGCTGACGTAATCACCATCTAGACCCCCCCACCCCCCATGTCATCAAAAATAAGCAAAGCATAGACCCCCCGTCCCCCTATAGTGCTTACGTAATACTTGACGGTTCCTTATATTGATAACTACGATGACCTCTTTTTGGCTTAGTACCGTTATTCCATGTGACTGAGCAGACATAATGTAATCATACTATTTTCTTTGCAGGTTGTAGTAATAATCGTTATCTGGGTGATAATGCTGCTCGTAGTGTACATGGGCTTCTTGATCTGCCTGGATCCCCTAATCAACAAGCGCGTCAAGGCTTCCTACCAGGAGCATACCAATGAAGAAGATGAGAACAACATCGGAGGGCCTTCAGAGATGCGCCCTACAGGCAATGTCATGAACAGGGTTACCCATCAGCAAGATAAATGGAAGAGGCAGGTGCGCGAGCAAAGACGGAACATTTATGATCGGCATACTATGTTAAACTAGAGAATAATAATTATGTATTTTTTTGAATATGCTACTAGCTGACATCCTGTCAAGTTTTAATAAAGTTATTGTTATACAACACATCTATAGAAAAAGCGCTTTTAGTTTTTCCCAAATTTTCGATGCATCTTTTCCAATTTTTCTTTCTAAAATTTGTTGAGACATTAAAGAAATTTGAAAAAAAAAATTGCCATATTGGTCCAGCTGTTCTCAAGTCATATTTATTCATATAGATTAATCAGAAAGTAAATATTGAACTGTCATCTACTTCTGAACTAATCGTATGATAATTTCAAGTTTCAAGTAGCTAATTTATTGGGAAGTTAGTTTAAAAAAAAAAGACTTAAAAATGTGTACCCGTTAGACCGACTGATGACCGATTGGGAGTTAATAAGTTAAGTTAATAAAGAGGGGTAAAATTCAGTATCTTTTTATCACGGGGGGTAAAGGATGAGCTGTCCAGTGACTATATCATCATTGCCTAGTACGGATCCTGGATCTGGATCTGGATCCGTTTTTATCCACGCATAAACATGTCAAAGCTAGAATATTTTTGTCTCAACCATTTATATCCCAAATGTTTGAAGGACAATTTGTCTTGCTAATCCTGTAGAAAAGACGTAACTTACCATCATCACAGTAGTCTAATCCTTCTCCAAGGTCTTCCTTCTTAATATCTTCATCAGTGCCATCTAAACTGCTAGCCTCTAACTTGACTTCGTACTTCATCTCTCCGTCGTTTCCCAGTGGATCTAAGTTCATAATATTTGTTCATAACAAATTGCAGTTACAAGTAATACAACAATTCTCGCAGTTAAAAATCTAAAAAACACGCTTTAAATGTGTGCTGTGGAATGAGATGCCTGCTTCTATCAGGCAGGCCAAATCTTTTCCTATTTTTAAGAACCTTGTCTACAAACACCATCTCTCTTTATAATTGGTATGTATGTATGTCTTATTTATAGTATGTATTAGTAAGTACATATAATTATTTCTAAATTCAGTATTTGCATGTATGTATATTAGATGTATTATCTACACCACCAACCCTACTCCTCTTTCAGTTCATGTCCATCCAAAAGTTGCCTGGAAGAATGGAATATGGTGTTTAATAAACCGATATTGTATTGTATTGTAAATTTGCTAATCCTGAAGATCCTGGTAAGGATAAACTTTCTCTTTCTCTCCCATTGGTCAGACGGCGGTCCGGCATACGAAATCCACATGACTGTTAGGGCTTTCAAGACAATTTAATTATGAGTCAACTCAGCTCCTGAATTTTATACAACTTTGATCAGTCAAAACTTCGCTTTAAGTGTAATGTTTAGTTTTATTGTTTATTTGATTTGTATAAATTTTTATTTGAATTATGATGAAGTTATAATAAACGTATGTGTAATCAAAGAATGTGTTTTTTATTTTACCGAAATTTTATTGAACTGGCTGTCGCCCGTGAATTTGGCATCTACTTTCTAATAGATCTGAAAACGTGAAAAAAATCTGCTGTTCCATAGAAAACGGTCATTAACACTTGACAAAATTTATGCAATGTATATGTGTAATAGCAGATTTTTTTTCACATTTCAGTGTTGGTCCCATAGAAAAAGTTAAAAATAAATAAATATCTGGGACATTATTGCACACATGGTCATCTGACCCCAAACTAAGCAAAACTTGCAATATGGCTGCCAGAGACCGATATACATTCATATATATTTTTATATACATACTTAAATAGATATTAACACCCAGACATAGAACAAACACAAATGTTTGTCCTAGGTGGGAATCGCACCCACACCCTCAAGCACAGAAGGCAGGTACACTACCAATTGAGCTAACGGGCAGTCAAGTAGTACATAATGATGAGTGCAATGACCTCCTTTCGGCTTAGTACAGGGTATATGCGCAACCCTGTGTAAGCAATACCCCTTTAGATTTTCTTTTTTTCATATATTCCTAGTGATGATGGAGCCAGCGGCAAAGAGTTTTAGGTTTTCCTTTGTAGGCTATTTTAAATATGTAAAGAGTAAACAAACTTTAAATTTACCTTTCCCAATCTCGGCACTGTCATCGTAGAGCGCATCTAGCAAAAGTTTCTCATTGTACAACACTTGAGAGCGAAAATCCTGAGCATCCTGAAGCTTTTTTATACACACTGTGCATATGTGCGTAGAGAGATGTGGGTTTGTAGCCAGCTGGAACCAGATTATTAGAATGTTATAGAACTAAATTCGTGACGTTGTGCAGGCAGGGCACTCCACCAGGACGGGGGGCAGAGCAGGTTTCTGGCGGAATGGTGGCTACGCGAGGGTAAGCATAGCCTCGGATGATCAGGGCCGTCTTTAACCTATTGGAGGCCCTAGGCACATAAGGATTATGGGGCCCCTAATATTTTCGGGCGAGAGTAGAGTAGCTTCGCGCATGCAAAGCTAATAAGCTTGTAGTCAGTCATTACCCTTTGATTTTTTCGAAATAAATGTTTTTCGGTGGTAAATATCTGTTACCGTTTGGTGATCTGGCAGGAACTAGGGGGCCCCTATTAATCGCGGGGCCCTGAGCAAGTGCCCAGTGGGAAAGAGGGGCCTGCGGAAGACCAGACCAATGTAGGTGGGATGACAATAAAATTAAGTGGAATTGCAAGGACGATATTAGCGTTAAACAAGGACAATTGGCGAAGGAGGGAAAAGGCTAATACCCTTCTTGAGAGAGTAGTGGCTAGGTTGAGCTGCCAATGATGATGATGGTAAAAACCATAGAAAGTATGAATAATGTGGGATTGAATCCATTCATAGTATTAAACGCACTTATATACAAAAGTGCGTTTTATAGGTAGATGTCGGAACCAAGAAAGCAATTAAGGACTATAGAAGCTAGTTTCAGTTAATTGTAATACATTAAACCTAATATACTTACAAATATATTAAGACATTCCATAAAAACATCAGCGAATATTTCTCGCTGGCCATTTCTATTATATTCCTCGTGCAAATCGCTGTGGTTGCCTTTTGATAAGCAGCACCTGCACTCTCCGTACTGGGTTTTATTATTATGAATATCCATTTCATGAATTTCAATTTAATTATCAACAAAAAACCTGTATCTATAAAAAGTAAACAAAATGATAAATATTAAGGGCCTTACTTAAAAACGTTACTCAAGTTAATTGCTCTCTCTACTTCTCGCTGATGGCAATTTGGTATGTAAAGTTTTTTTTTGGTATTTTTTTTATATTTTTATTTCGTAGATTAGGTCATTATAAGAAACTAATTTCAATATTTTTGTTTTATATTCAGTAGTTATTTTATAATATTTTTTTGAAAATTTGAATCTTATGACGTCACTTTTTTGCACAAATATGTAGTTGCGTTGAGGAGCCAAGAAAAGCACGCGAGTAAAAAAAAAGAAACTAGAATTTACTTTGACACTTGACAGTGACACCTACTAATTCGTAAGTCTCTATTCAATCAAAACAAAAGTCCGCTCGTGTTGTTAGATAAAGTTTTACTTCAATAGTTGTTTTCAGTATTTTTTGATTCTCTAGTTTTGTTCGATTTAAAGATTCTTTAGATTTTGTTGTATCAAAGTATATTTTTTTTATCATACGCTTCACAATGAATCGGTCAAACACAACCCGCTTAAAATGTTTTGTACCGACTTGTAAAAACACCACATGCAACAGCCGCAATAAACTATTTGTTCGCGTAAAAGAAACCGTAAAAAGGAAGTGGTGTGAGGAAGTAAATATAGAATACAAACCCGAGCAGAACTTGTTATGCTGTGAAGATCATCTAAATGTAAGTTTTACTTTCTACTTTTCAATTTAGTAAGCTCAATCTTGTATCTTCCAATAGCGAATGATTCGGTTTATTCTAGCCAAGCGTGCTCCATCGTAGACCGCATCATCGCTTAACATCAGGCGAGTTGGTGGCTAAATGCAAGCCCATTATTTAATAAAAAAAATATCTAAAAGATCAGTGAAATGAGTGGAGAATTAGCTTCTAAATTAATTAACCATAACCTGCAATAAAAACTACAAACTAAGATAAATTGTAGACCCTTTATTGTCAAACTTAAATGATATTTATGAATATGAAAAATGATTTATTGTAGCAAACATGGTACATTATGATGTTACAAACTAAAGTCCCTCACATTCGGATGTTGCAAGTATGTTTACTAAAATGTGTTTTTTGTGTTCGAGTAATTGTTTAACAATATATTTTCTTGCAGTTGGAAGAAGATCTGGAAAACTATTATTATTATAAACTTATGAAAGGAAAACCTATATTGAAATCAAGTGCCAAACTGCGTAGGCTTCAAGATGTACCATCATGTAGTCAAATTGTAAGTATTTTGATAACAAACATTCATTATTTAAAATAAAATAATACTAATTAGTTTAATACCAGATATTAATATACAGCAACTGTTTTAGGAAACAACTGCTTAGTTTGGGGTCAGATGACCATGTGTGCAATAATGTCCCACATATTTATTATTATTATTATTTCACGTATTTATTTGTTTTCTTAAATCTAAGTTTGTTTACAATATTTTTATAAAAACAAAATATTATAAAAAAACTTAAACCTAGGGTGCCGCCGGCAGCGGGGCAGGGCCCAAGCTACCGGTGGTTAGGGCTGCAGAGTGAGGAACCTCCTGACAATGCGCGCCGTGTCAAGGATTACCGCCTTCTGAATCTGACCCTAGACCCAACAGTCTAGCGAGAGCCTCTTAAGGTGGTGGTCGAGGCTCTTCGCTATAAGGCCGTTAACCGAAACAACTATCGGGACAATGATCGTCGAGTCAACATCCCACATGGCGGTAACCTCGTGAGCCAAGTCAAGGTACTTGCTGAGTTTGTCCTTCTCGGCCTTCACGAGGTTCTCGTCATGTGGTATGGTGATGTCGACGAGCACTGCCCGGCGCTGGGACCGGTCGACCATCACGATATCAGGCTTATTGGCGACAATAGTCCTGTCCGTGATGATAGACCGGTCCCAGTAGAGCAAAGCACGACCATTCTCGAGAACTGGTGCTGGTGCGTACTTATAGTACGGCACTTCAGACTCGACAAGGCCGTATCGAAGGGCAAGTTGCTGGTGGATGATCCTGGCTACTTGGTTGTGCCTGTGCAAGTACTCGCCGTTAGCAAGATGCGAACAACCGGAGATGATATGTCGGAGAGACTCTCCAGGACGGTGGCATGCCCGACAGATGTCAACCGTACCGTCCTTCATGATATATTTCCGGTAGTTGTTGGTCTTGATAACTTCATCCGCAATCGCACAGGCAAACCCCTCGGTTTCCCCAAAGAGGTCCCCGAAACGTAACCAGTTCACCGACGCAAGCAGGTTCACATCGGGCCCTGTTAAGACCCGATAGAACCGCCCGTGCAGCTCCTTGCCTTTCCATACGTCCTTGCGATCCTCGATGCTTAGCACCGATGGTTTGCGCCAGTTCTCGTTTGCCAAGGAGAGCGGCGTGAGGCCCCTGTCAACAGCCACAACATCGCGATGCATCCCACTCTCACTGTTACGGAAAAAATCCCTGAGACTGCACACCTCACGGTTGTGTAGGTTCTTGGCATTTAAAAAGCCTCGACCCCCCCACTTCCGTGGAATGTACAGTCTCATAACAGACGAGCGTGGGTGTAGCATGCGATGTGATGTGAGCAGTTGACGGACCCTTCTGTCCAGGGCGTCCAGCTCAGTTTGAGTCCACCTCAATATGCCAAAGGAGTATATCAGTAAAGGCATCACCCAACCGTTGAAGGCACGCACCTTGTTGCCACCAGACAAAAGACTATTAAGTACTTTGGTCAGGCGACAAAAGAAGCGCTCCTTCACCGATTTCTTGATGTCCTCTACCGATACACCAAACGACTCTGACATACCGAGGTACTTGTAGGTCTCGGCCTCAGAGAGAGACCTGAGAGTCATCCCCTCAGAAAGCTGTAAATTCGGGGAATCTACAACTTTCCCCCGTTGCACATGCACGACCGCACACTTATCTACACCGAATTCCATCCTGATGGCGCTGCTAAAAACCTCGGTGATTTTTAGCAGCTCCACCAAGTCTTGGCGTTTCGGTGTAAACAGCTTGAGATCGTCCATGTACAACAGGTGGGAGATGACTTGACCATCTCTTCGAAGCCGATAGCCTAGTCCAGAATCTCTCAGCAAAGTGCTGAGAGGGTTCAGAGCTAGGCAAAACCACAATGGACTAAAACTGTCACCCTGAAAGATGCCTCGCTCAATCCTTATTAAGTCCTGCGGGACAGAGGAGCCATCTCCCCCGCCTGGTTGACGAAGAACTGTGGTCCACTGCCCCATACATGCGCCTAAGAATGATTTTAGAGTTGTATCAATTTTATACAAATCTAAAACCCTCTCTAGCCATGAATGAGGCACCGAATCATAGGCCTTCTTATAGTCAATCCAGGCAGCGGAGAGGGCTCCTCTGCTTCGCCGGACTTGTTGGCTAATGGCCGTGTCGATGAGGAGGAGCTCCTTAGTACCACGGGACCCAACCCTACATCCATTTTGAGCGTGGGCCAAAACGTTGTTCGCGACAATGTGCGCATTAATTTTATTTCTCAAAATTGATGTAAGGAGCTTGTAGATGGTAGACAAGCACGTGATGGGTCTGTAGTTCTTGGGTTCCGTGGTACTACCGGACTTGTGGAGCAGGAAGGTGACACCGATGGTAAGGAAGCTAGGAAGGGTGCCGAGCTCAAGGGCTTCTTGAAATTGGGTCGCCAAGCGGTCATGTGAGCATCGAATCCACTTTATCCAGAAGTTGTGCAACCCGTCCGGCCCAGGACTTTTCCAGTTCTGTGCCGTACGGATCGCACAACTAATGTCTACGGAGTCTATTAAAATAGACCCCATGGGTTCGATGGACTCACATTCGCGCTCGACAACACGCATCCAATCACCCTCCGTGTGCTCGACGGGCACCGACCAGATGCTACGCCAGAAATTAATCATAGCGCTTGCATCTGGTAGCTGCCCGTCGCTCACACGTTGCTCAGTTCCTTCCCAGCCTCGGTACACCTTCCTCTGGTCACTTTGGAAGAGGCGATTTTGCCAATATCTATCTACACGTTCTCTGTAGCGGCGAATACGGTTTGCTCATGCATAGACTTTCTGCTTCAGATAGTCAATACGTTCCGTGACTTTGGCTAGGTAGTCGTGGGGCCTAATACCGGTCCCAGCGAATGCCTGTGTCACGAAACGCATGACTCGGGGGCGATTATTCCCCCGGCTGAAGCAGATTAGCTTTGCAATGAGAGTCCTGAACGAGGTGATACGCCGCTCGATCCGCACTTGCCATGCGGGCACCCCCCCGGCGGTTCGCGATGCACGGTTAGTGTCCGGAAACTTAACACGTGCAACGCGACACGCCGCGATGGCCTCGCAGTACATGATCGAGTGGGTATCAACTAAATCTTCGCTAGCCCGTAAATATGGAACTAGCAAAGCATTCAGGGCTCCCATCAAAGCCAAATTACGTCTATGGGTGGGCAAACGTGGTAGTCGCGGCCTAGAGTCGGGTGCAAACCGACTGGGAAATCGCGTCTTCCAAAGCCCCCCTCAGTTGCTCTCTCACCTGGTCTGTGACATCGCCACTCGTCGGAACACCTTCGCCGACTGCAGAATCTACCGGTGCCACTAGTGTCGCCTCCGACGTCGGAACTAAAGCCAAAGTCGGGGCAGACGACGCAGCGGGCTGATCCCGCATCGCGGTAGGAGTCGGGCGAGTAGAAAGCACCTCCAGGCGGAGCCGATCAAGTGCAGGCTGATCCAACAGCTTGCACCGATGGATAGCACGCACTTGATCCGATAGTCGCTGGGCGGACACGACGACGGTCGGCTCAAGGGCCTGAAACAGAGACAACATTCTGGGACGGTACGCCGTCAGGTTGATTCCCCCATCTGTAGCCTCATAGTATGCTCGCATGCAGTTCTCGTTTACACTTGAAGTCCATCTCATGCGACACACTACACCACCGGTAGCGGGGGCCTGGCGTGAGGCAGAATGCCTCACAGGCCCCAAGCGTGCCGGCAGCGGGGGACGTCCTCGCCGCGTAGTTGTTCGTAGCGGCGGCGTCCGAGCCGCGCCCTCGTCACTCGACGCGCTTGTGTTACGGGGGGTATGGAACTCTTCATCCCCCGTCGAAGAGCTTGATGATGATGACGGAGCGGGCGGAGATGGTAGGCGTGTGGCTGTGTCCGCTGTTTTCCTCGTTTGAGACCGCGTGATCATTATTCATTTACCAAAAATTCCTTGTTTTGTTTTGACAACTTGTGTCGAACTCAGTGTACAAATATTATTTTCTCTGATTTTCATCTTATTGCTTTTATGGAGTATTGTTTGTAAATAAATTATAAAATAAATTGGTATATGTATTTTTCTCGTAGTTCACCACAGTTTTTTGTAAAGTTTGGTATTAGTTACGGTAGAAAATAAATTTAAAATCACAACGGTACAAAAAGACGTTTGCTGTCAGCGGTTTTTTTTTTATTATTATTATTATGACACTTTATTTAAGCGAAATTCATCTACTCACTCAGTCACTCATTAAACACGAAATCTCTAAAAGTACTTGACCTACAAATCTGAAATTTGGCAGGTAGTTTTCTTATGGGGTGTAGAGGTCCGCTAAGATAGGATTTTGCGAAAGGGCCGAATTAAGGATGACAAAAGGGGGTTGAAAGTATATGAAAGTCTACGCGTACGAAGTCGCGGGCAACAGATATCTACACTAATATTATAAAGAGGAAAGATTTGATTGTTTGTTTGTTTGTTTGCACTGAATAGGCTCCGAAACTAAAGAAACGATTTGAAAAATTCTTTCACTGTTGGGAAGCTACATTATCCCCGGGTGACAGGCTATAATCTATACCCGTGCTTTATAACTTAAACAACATTCCAATAGTAAAAAAAAATTAAAAAAAAAACGATATGTTAATACCTAACTACTAAACTAATCTATTAAACCGCTACCAGTGGGAACCGTCCCCAAAATGCTGGCCCCATTACCACGTTGTATGGCAATGCTCACTCTTTGAGCAAAGTAGAGGCCAGCATTCTGGTCACGAGTTGCATCAACCAGACGTGATGATAAATATTTGAAAAAAAATTTGCCTCCTGATCCCCACGGGCCCATGGTTTCGACCCCAAAAGGCTCAAAAATGTACCCACTGTCCAAGGTACTATATTTGCGCCTTTTGAGGTCTTCTGCGAAATCAGCCGCCGCGCCAGCCCTACTCAGCGTTCTGGGAAGATGTGACGGCGCAAAGGTGTCAACACAAGTCGCGTCCCACACTAAGGGCCGCCCCATCCGCCACGGAATCAGAGTCATCCCGTCCGGTCTTTTACCGTCGTCACGTACAAGGCCGGTCGGCTCAAGAACGGCCGCGCAGTTGGCAGTGGTAAAAGCACGGCGGATGATATCGTTAAGGCTGGCGTGACGGGGGATCCTACCTGCACTCCTTGTGCATGAAAGCCCGTGGTAGCCGAACTGGTCGACAGGAACGCCACACTGGCAGCGGTGTGGACCACAGCAAGAAATATTATCAAGTTTTATCAAATATCGTTAAACAAGTCATAGTTACAGTCATTATCAAAAGCAATGCTAAGTAGCATTGTCTAACATAACAGTAAATTACAGAAGACGAGGTAGTGTAGTCGTAATGGCTATAGCCTACTTAGTAATGGGCGAAAAACATAAGAAAACTACTTTGACATCGACAATTTGTTGTTAGTTGTCAATTTCATTATACCTACCACAGATATACAGATCGGCAATATATTTCAGTGAAAGCAAGTGAAAGAGACAAATTGATATGGCTCAGCACAAGTACAAAAAGGACATAACAAGACTTTTTTGTCCTTATCGGCGTGGCCTGTTTTATGGATCAGAAATGTCAAAATCTGACGGTCCTGTGCCAAACAAAACGGGTCTGAATATTGTTTATTGCATTTTTTTGGTGATTTTATGTGATAAATGCGTGTTTTGTCTTAGAAATAATTGTAAAACAAACATTTACAATGGTTGGTTGTATCATTTTGGGCTGCAAGTACCGCAGTGAGAGAAAAAACGATGAAATATCATTTCACACGTAAGTAAACATATAGAGCTTGTAATGATCACCTAAATAAATTCAGGATATCAATGCGTAAATATTTTATTCATAATTAGTCCGTTTTTTGGTCGATTTGTGGTATTTCCTACGTAGACGGAGTAGGTCTGTGATACCTACCTAAAAACAAACAAACTTTGCGTGCTGCCATCTATGAATGAGTAGCAAATAGTAGCAATAAAAAAAAACCTAAACATTTATAAATATTTATTTTGTGATAATTTAAAAATGAACAATCGGTGTGTCTTTTTACAATAATCTTAGATACTGCGAAATACACACCATTTAAACACATTTTCCAATACTTTTATAAGGAAATTAGAAGTATGGCTGAAACATAGTAGGTATCGCAAGTCCTTTAACTTTGTTGATCTAAGTTGTAAATTATGACAACTAAAACAGAAATATTTGTCTCGGCTGCGGCACTTCGGTCCCCAAGGGCAGTTTTGTGCTAACTGGTGACAATCCAATCATGGGCACCAGTGGAAATAGCTGTAAGTGTTTACATGACACAAATACACCTACAAATCACAGAATCAGAAATCAGATAGTAATCTGTTTATAGTAACGCCAAGAGACCGGCGCGTAAAAGTCGTCGGCGCGTAAAAAAAAAAAACTCATATTAAATCCTGTCTCCTGTGACCTTATTTTTGTTAGAATTTGGCTCTAACACTTTTTAGGTATCCGTACCCAAAAGGTAAATCAGGGCCCTATTACTAAGGCTAAATTTTCACAGATGATGTATTTCTGTTGCCGCTATAACAACAAATACTAAAAAACAATAAAATAAATAATCAAAGAGGCTCCCATAAATAAACGTGATTTTTTGCTTCTAACACATCGGGCGCGGCGGCTAACGCTTCTGTCGCATACCTCGGAAGCGTTGCCATACATTTTCAAAGTGCAAGTATTGACGCATCGGCCGCGATGCACGGAAGTGTACCTTAAACGTGTTTACATTGTAGGAGACCAATCACCCGATTTAATGAGGAAGATGAGCGTGTTTTTTAGGGTTCCGTAGCCCGACAAGGAACCCTTATAAATTCGTTCTGTCCGTCCGTCTGTCTGTCTGTCCGTCCGTCCGAATTTTTTAAAACCTTCTAACTTCTATATTTATCTAGATACGTGAATGAAACTTTGCATAATAACAGTTGTAATATAGATCTCAATTTTAAAAGTATAAAAAATATATAATATTGCATTTTAGGGGTGGCTCTGGTACATGTGAAATAGGGATGAATTTTTTTTTTCGCTATTTGTGTGGGGTATCGTTGAAAAGGTCTCCTAAAATTAAGGTAATGTTTGATACATCACTTTTTTATAAAGTCTATACTTTGCGAAATATGGCCCGCCAAAGTGGCAAAAAGTTGGTCCCCCCCCCCTGCATTTCTAAACTAAAAAACATAGAAACTTGAATCTTACAATACAGCTAGGTCATATTTAAAACCTTCATTCAAAATTATTTCGAACATTATCTGGTGATGAATTTTTGAGTAACAGCGATAAAACTGTAATAAATTCAAAGCGTTCTATCTCATAGGTCATTGACCTTTTTGTAAAATGGTCTTAACAAATAATGTTTCTCAATCAGTTTTCTCTGTTTAAACCATAAAAAGTATATGCTATGTCGGGATGGTACAACTCTGAAATTTGGCTGTCCACAGAGCTTCGTTCGTTCGAATTTTTCTATAACCACAATTTTCTGAACTATAACTACAATTATATGGCTTTGATTACGGAACCCTACCATATGCGTGTCTCGACACGCTCTTGGCCAATTATTTATTATCTAGAAAAATCAAACTTTAAATTTAAAAAAATGCCTTTTTTTTCGATATTTCTTAAACTGTATTTTAAAAAAAAAAACGGGCTTTCCTAAATCCAGAGTTGGTTCGGCCCACAGAAAAGAGAAAAACATTCTCATAAAGTACGCTTTGACATTCTCACTCAGTGGTTCGGCCGTTCATCGCGTGACGTCACGTCGCTCGACCCAGCTGTCATTCTCATTTCTCGCCCGTACATACGATTGCGTACAGTATTTTTGTGTTACTCGCGGTATTTTCGTAAGTTTTTGCTAAATATGGAAAAAAAAATAGCGTATAGATACTGTATAGTACCTCTTTGTACTAATACAACAGTTAGCACTCCAAATAAATACTTTTTTTATGTCCCAAATGACATAAAGGTGAGAAATAAGTGGTGTAAACTAATGAAAAGGAAGGAACTGTTATCTGCAAAAACAAGTCGTCATTGTTGCGAAGATCATTTTAATGTGAGTGTATACTTATGATTTTAACGGTAAAAGGCACTCAATATTACAGGGCAGGAATGGAGTACGATGAGGTATCTACCTATATAGCAAATAAAAAAGCTCGTAATAATGCTGCTAGTTGAGTTGAATGAAAGATAGTGATGTCAAATGTTAAGAAAATTGTCGATAAAAAGTTCATAATTTAATTGAGGTGGTATTATATAACTGCGTTTTAATAGCAGAAGACTATGTGATTGTAATATGAAATGACTTAAAGTGAAACGTTTCACGTTTGGCGAGAAATTCAAATTGCAAACAGTTTTTTTGTTCTTGTAGCTAGGCCGGGTAATTATTGTAAACGATCATGATGTTTGCGAAAATTGATTATTATTCTTTACAAACTCGCGTAAAGTTATTTATCTCCAATGCACATTATTACATACATTTGTCAATAAACAAATTTATGCTGTTTCAAACGGTTTATTGCCAAATGTAAGTAATATGGTGAGTATCTGATTAATAGCTGTACATGATAATGTAAAGAACGACCAACAATTTTCGCAAACACTGCCATTTTACAATAATTACCCGGCCTAGCTACAAGGACAAAAAAACAGTTTGAAATTTGATTTTCCCGCCAAAGTGAAACGTTTCACCGTAAGTAAGGCACTTCATAATGTACCTACCTATTTGCCTAGTTTCCGGCTGAGATCAAACTTAGCCATACAATAACAGTGTTATTATTTCAGATTGAATTAGATACGGAAAATCACGTGAAATGGACATTGTGCGGCGGAACTTTAAAATTGAAGCAAGGCGTGGTACCATCAAAATTTGAATGTCAAAAAACAAAAAGAACCCTATCGGTCCGGCCTGGATTCGAAAAGAGACAGCGAATAGAGTTTTTTGAAACGCTGCTTACCAAAGAATTACAGCCGTCGGCAGCTCAACAGGACCCGGTATTTATTTCTTTTATCAATGCACCTATAGATGCGGATGAGTCTACTAATACACTACCTTTCGATAATACTCTCAAAATAGAACTTCCTGAATCCGAGAAAAATAAAACTAAAGATAAAAGTATCCAAGTAAAACAGCATCAAAAAGACGTTCCAACTCAAACCATATCAAACAAGAAAAATGTAGTGCTCTCACAGTATTTAGACCCCAGTTTTGACAGTGACAGAAATGACTGTAGGAGCAGCAGCACTTCAGATTCATTATCATCATAGGACTGTGATTCCATAGAAACCTGCGAAGTTATTTTTATAAATAATCTTAAAAACACTCATTTAAAAATATAAAAACATTCTAAATTTTATTTGGGGATGCCAAAAGAATCCTATTTCATCATTAGTCTATTGGTAGAAAACATTAAGTGCCCATTAATCAATATCCTAATCACACTAAAAAAATAATCAAAATGAATGACTCTTACCAACGTTAAGAAATTGATTTTCATACCAAAAATTTAAGCAAATTTTTTCGAAAAATCGTGGGATTACTTGCTGATTGCCTTAAGCAATTAATTTATTTCCCAAGCAGATATACGCTATAGGGTAGATACCTGTACGTATCTACCCTATAGCGTTATCTCCATAACTATCGCGTCCCGACCTGTTGAAAAATAAAACTAACTTTTTTTTATCGATCACTATCGAAACTTCAATATAGCGTACATCACTATTGCCTACAACATAAACGGTAGGTACTAGGTACAACTGTATAGTTTTGAAGGTCACCCCGCCGGCGTTATTTGTTTGTAAGCAATTTGTAAGAGAATAACAATGCCATAAACAATATCAATTACAACCCGGTCACAATATCTGTGCACCTCGCTGGAATGCAGCGCCTCTCCCGCTTCCCCTGTCACCTCTCCGCGCACTCACCGGTGCGTACACACCGTACCCAGACCGCCGATATGACGTCACAAAGTCAGGTGCACAGATATTGTGACCGGGTTGTAGCTAGCAATATGGCAACCAACAGCTGGTCCATCCCAGACTGTGAGGATAAGAGTGTTTACATTCCGCCTGTTCTATTCATTGTAATATTACATGGAACTAGGTATAGGTAATCTCCCTACCTACTCAGTACTCACATTTTATACTTACACCACACTGTCCGTACACATTCACTAAATTTAGATAGGTAATACTTACTTTGCTAGTTTTTGTCCTTGAATTTCAGCATTGATGTACTTTGCGTGATTTGTGAAATAATCCGCAACCATTAGGTCGACTTTTGGCAGATTATTTGCTTGCCCACGTGAAAATCCTGGTTCCATTTGATTAGCACGATTTCCAGTTCTAGACTACGAAAGAGAGACCGTGTACACAGTACTTAAAGTCACAAAACATAATGAAAATAAAGTTAATCGCGCGCACCCCGCTAACTAACCTACCACCCGAGCGCTAGCCGCCTACGACCCGGCGGTGTGACGTCACAACGGTTTCTCGGACGGCTCGGGATGTTTTCGAGAGATTCAAAGTTTAATGATTTAAAAAAAAAATAGTTTTTAAGATATCAGCATAATTTTTTCGCAGTTATTATTATTATTACCTAAAAGTATTTTTTTAGACAAAAAAATGCGGCTTATTTTCATTTACATCTTCCTCATTCCCGCCTCCCTTTTTTTCTATCGGACTGCCAGAGCGGGCACGAAAAATCGACACCGCTTAATGGTCGACATTCCGAAAACCCGTACGAAGCGCTTTCATTTCACTTTTATTGTGCGAACTGCTAGTCTGTGGAATGCGCTGCCAGAATGGGTGTTCCCCGATAGTTACTATCTGAGTGTCTTCAAGTCAAGAGTGAATCGGTTTCTTCTAGGCAAGCGTGATCCATCGTAGGCCGCATCATATCTTAACATCAGGCGAGTTGGAAGCCAAGCTCAAGCCTATCTCTGAATAAAATAAAATAAAAAGACCAAGACATTAAATGTGTTATATTTGCCTTATTACAGGTGGATCACTCGGATAAAGTTTGTCATTCCTGTAACACCATGTTAAAGAACGGCAAGACATGCAAATTGGATAATGCAATTGTAGAAGAAATGGTTTTTGTGGACGTCGAAGGTAATGAGAATGAGGATGCTCCAGAAGAGCATGCTGATATTAAATCAGACCCAGAAAGCATGGACATTTGCAACGGTAGCTGGAAAGAAGATGATCACATGAGTGACCAAAATATGAATGAAAATGACCAAAATCAAGACGAAAATGACCAAAATCAAGACGAAAATGACCAGAATTACTCTGAAGAAGAACTAGTATCAATAAGTAGTATTAAATCCGAAACCAGTTGTATAAATTACGAATTTATAGAAGATTCACCAGAGGAAGCAACTGAGAATACAACTCCTAATAAAATTTTAGAAAAATCAACTAACAAAATTACTAATAAAAAATCGAAAGAGAGTGACGATGAAGATTACATACCACCACCAAATTTAAAAATACCAAAAAAATGTCCAGAACCAATCAATTCGGACATGACCCCAAACACCACAGAACACGACACTGAAATAGCGATAGAATTAGAAAACTACAAAAGAACCACACGTATTGGACTTTGCATATTCAACGATTGCATAGAAGACTGTGTCTCACTCATACCTAGAACTGTGAGACGTGAAATGGTCATTGAACATAATATTTATATCCCACTTCTGAGCAAAGTCTGTGAAGAACACTTACAAGACCAAAATTGGGAAGACCTCGCACTGGGACACACTACAACACTGTTTACAGCAGACCACTGTCAAGACTTGATAAATATTGTAAGAGACGCATGCCATACAAATTTCGACTTCGAAAACATTGAGACGGTAGATTCCAAACTTGTCAGATATTGGTTTGATTTAAACAAAGGAGAATTTAATAGAACTTTTAATTGTTTTTCTCAGTTGAAAAGGTTGAAAGAACCTAAGACTGCATTTGCAATTTATTTAATGCATTTACAAAAGACAAGTATGAAAAGAATAGCTTTATTGTTAAAAATGAAAGAGGGAGAGGTGAAAAGTAGAATTATGTTTGTGAAAGATGTAGTTAAGTGCAACACTTATAAAATGTTAAAAGAAAAATTCTTGAAGGACGATTAAAATGTAAAAAGCTTACAAGCTTTATTTAACTTGGCTTGTTTCGTTTGGATCATATCTTGATGAATTTTAAAACATATTCTCTACCCAACCAATTTAGCTGAAATGTTACATACACATTTAGGTCTTACTTAAAAACGTGACTCAAGTTGAGCTATGCTTAAAATTGCTCTCACAACTTGTCGCTGACGGCAATCGTCGCTAAAACGAGACCGAGCAATTTTAAGCGTAGCTCAACTTGAGTCACGTTTTTAAGTAAGGCCCTTAGTTTGGATGACAATTCATGGTTAGCTAAGTGGCGTCGTTCTAAATCAAATATGGCGGACCAGTTATTTTTAATGTACTTCCATGATATGGGTATCAAATGAAAGTTTGCTAAGAATACGCTAAATAAAATGACGTCACACTAAATTCAATATGGCGGACTCCTAATTTTTTTTTTTTTTATATATTAATACTTTATTTTCTTTTTCACACCCAGCCACAAAGTTCACACAGTAAGTAGTCACCGTCGCCTATGGATACTTGTAACACCAGAGGCATCACAAATACGCTGCCGACCCTTTAAGACTCTATTAACTCGACTTTTGAAAAACCCCATGTTGTAGCTTCTCGGAAACATCACAGAATGATGCTCATTCCACATTTAAATAAAACTGATGCAACAGCAAAACCAGGAAGACTCTTATGGGTGTTTTTTCAAGGATTAAAAAAAATACCATAATAAACAATTACATTTAATACTGATCAATAGACAGCAAAAGTAATCACTAATTCACAATAATCTGTACATTTGGCCAAATAATGGAACTAAAAAAAATCCAGTTTTGTTAAGAAAATTCAATAGTGGCTCCGTCCCTCAACTTAACATGACCAGATTATACGTAATCTAAAGTCAACTGTACCCGCTTTCCACTTCATACTGATGCAGCGACTTCATATGATTCCTCAAAGTCGTTGTCTGCGAGAAGACCGACCCACAGACTTGGCACTTATGTCTTTTCTCATGGTTATGAGACCGGACATGCTCTTGTAAAGACTGCAGACGAGGGTAGCTTTTATCACAAAACTCACACCTGTAGTTTCTTTCCCCCGTATGTGTTGCCATATGTTCTTTTAACCGAGATGGCAGGTAAAACCTCTGATCGCACAAATCACATTGGTGTCTGAAAACTTTTAAATGGTTCCTTCGGTTATGTTCAACAAGCGTTTTCCTTCTATTATAGACTTTATCGCATAACTTACAGGGAAACGTCCGTTTGTCTCCGTGAACTTCTATCAGATGTTTGTTTCTCAAAGCATATGATAAAAAGCTTTCTTCGCACTTATAACAGTTGACCGTTGCCCGTTTCTCGTGAACGGTCGCAACGTGCAAATACCTACTATATTTAGATTTGAGATTCTTACCACATATCTCGCAGGGGAAGTTAGTTTCCACCCTGCTGTGAGTTTTTATGTGACTCCGTAGAGATGTGACTTCTAAGAAACAAGCACCGCACTGGTCACATATATGCGTTCCGAAGTGATCGATCATGTGCTTCATTAGCGAATCGAAATATGGGAAGACTTCGTTACACTCTATGCACTTTATACTATCCATAGTAAGTTTAAATTTTAGGAACTCATTTGTGACTGAATATATAGATTTTCCGTGAACGGTAGAAATGTGACTTTTGAACGCCTCGATGTTTTCAATTCGTTCCGGACACAATCGACAGTCGACTCTAGTGACGTCGATTTTAGGTATTTTATTGTATTCTATCATGCTTTCGAACTCTTTCGGATTGTGGGTCAGAGTGTGGTTTCGGAGTTCTTCGGGGTTTGTGAATTGATCCTGAAAAGAAAGAAGGCTTTACAATTTCTTATAGATCAACATACTCTTTTCTCAGCCACCTCGTATTTTACCATCAGGCGAGTTTGTAGATATTTTTAGGGATCCGTAGTCCTACAAGGAATCCTTATAAGTTTGTTCTTTACATCCTTCTCTCTGTCTCTCCGTTCACATTTTTTTAACCTTCTAACTTCTATACCTTCTATAACTAAATTAAATTAAATGTCACTGTCAAACCGACAAAAACTGTAGCCTGTAGCCGTAGACAGAGAAAACAATAGACGCAATCACATTTCCTACTCTTTTACTCCGCAGCGAAACAGCCATATGAAAAAATAGCATGCGTGAAAAAGAAGGATCTATGCTTTTTGCCTCTTTGTCGTTGTAACCGGTTGACTCCAAGCTCTAATTGACAGTGTGGTGACAAACATTGAGAGATTTTTGTGTTTTTTCGGAAATAAATCATCTAAATTCAATTCGTTATCCTTAAATTATTATCCTCGTGTGGTCAAGAGTATTGGATTTCGTCACAATGGTGCAGTGTTGTGTTTTGGGTTGTCCGAACAGAACAGAACAAGGTTTATCTGATGTTACATTTCACAGGTTTGTAATGGCCGTTTTTATTTACAATATATCGTCTAAAATCAATAAAAATAATAAATATGATGTATTGATGCAGGGGCAACATATTTAGATGTGAAGTTTTACTGCAAAATTACAAATTATACAAAAGCAAAGAAGAACGTAACCTCAAAGATATTGAGTTAGGGCTGCCATAATGTAGCTTTCAATTTTTCCCTAGTTTTCTAAATGTTTACCGACGATGTATTGAATTTGACAGATTTATTTTATGCGCTCAAATAAGATGCCATTACTGTATTATCGGTTTTGTATAGCAGCGTTTTTTTTTAACGAAAAATGATTTTTTGTTTGTACTAAACTAATAGTAGAGTCGGAATCTATGTTATCTGTAATCACAGAATTTACCATATACTTAAATTTCCTAATATTTATTTACAGATTTCCATCGAATGCAGGACCGGTAGAGATTTGGATACAAGCATGTGGTAGATATGATTGGAGACCAACACGAAATTCCAGAATTTGTTCCAAACATTTTAAGAATGATTTATTTATAAAGCGTGGAGAAAAAAACTATCTGAAACCAGGTGCTCTGCCAACTAATGATATTTATGTGAGTAACCAGAACCACTAACTATGACCAGTAAAAAAAACAACTCATAAGTTTTCCACCAACGAGAATTATAACTTTAGTGAACAACATATAACTTCAGTGAACAACCGTGATAGTTTAAAACAAAAAACGTTTGTTGTAGACCTTTTTTCCGATTTTATTATTATTTGTTATTGAATCCGCCGTAATTCTTACTCCTTACAAAAGCGAATGTAACTCTGTCTCTCTGTCTGGATGTTTGTTCGCTTTTCACGACTAGACCGATCTTAACGAAATTTGGCAGGAAGGTAGTATGCATCATGAAGACGGACATAGGGTACTTTCCCTCAAAATTTGTTGTCAAAAACTGCTTGGTTATAATTTTTATGGTTTCGTAATATTGAAAATAGCTGATTTGAGGGTGTATATGTGTAATGAGTAATTCCCGTGTCATATTACTAAAATAAGGTACATTCATTTTGCCGTGCCCTAATTTGCTAATTTTATTTTACAGACTTCTGATCTTACTTCGAAACCAGGGGGTTCAGATTCAACTGGTCAATCGAAATTTTCAGGAAAACGACCTGAAACGCTAGATTTAGAAATGACAAGAAAACATGATATTGAAATCCCTCAGACACCACGAAGGAAAAAACTGGACGAGAAAAGACGAAAAAAGTTACGAGCGGTGCGTATATTAAATTTTTGTACCTTTTTACTCAACTATAAAAAGTATTATATAACCCTATGATTTTCAAAATCATTTCAATCATCTTTGGGTAATGGTTTGGTAATCTTTGTATGCATATATAGATTTAAATATATTACGTTCATTTGTATTTGTACCGTATCTCCTAATCTAATCTACCCCTTATATTAAAAATAATTGTTGTGAAAAATTAAGTCTATCAAAGCGTCTTAACATTTTTTTTTATTATTACAATAATAGGCTTTTGTTTGACCGCCAACTCGCCTGATGTTAAGCGATGATGCGATCTCCGATGGAGCACGCTTGTCTAGAAGAAACTGATTCACTCGTGGTTTTATGATACCCAGATTGTAACTATCGGGGAACACCCATTCAGGCAGCGTATTCCACAGACTAGCAGTTCGCACAATAAAAGTGGAATCAAAGAGTTTCTTACGGTTTTTAGGAATATTACATATAAAGCTGTGACGATTCTTTTTACCCACTCTGGCATTCCGATTCCCGATAGGAAATGGGCAGGAGGGGCAGATCCGATGCACACTCCGAAATGTATCCGATAAAAACCTTAAGACTAGCAACTTTGCGTCGACGTTTAGGACTAAGCAGCTTAGTCTGAACTAAGGATTCGTTGCTGATGAGCCTCTTGGCACGTTTCTCAATAGACTCCAATCTGGGTGCAATACAAAACAACAAAAGCACATTTTACCGTCACAAGAGTCACAAACCCACACACTCATTTGTACAACAAAACTCGTTTGCAATGACCTATAATTATTTATTTCTATTTGCAGGCTTCCGATCTTTCTTCAATATCTGGGGGCTCGGAGTCAAGTGAAACTCAATCGGATATATATGAAAAAACGAATGCGCTGTCTTTAAAAGGAAGGTCAAGAAAACGCAAAGTTGAAGAAGTAGAATCACCACGAAAGAAAAAACTTCGTAAAATTGCTGCGACCAGACTAAAAAAGTTACGAGCGGTACGACAAGCCAAACGACGGCTTTTAAAAAGGAATGCTGAATTAACTAATATTATATCGGAACTGAGAACGAAATCTCTGTTGTCTTACGAAGACGCAGAGTTTTTGAATTCAATCGACACAGTTAATCGCGACTTTCTGAGACGGTTCCTTGGTGTTGAACATAAAAACACTCGTTATTCGCCGTCACTACGAAAATTTGCTTTATGCTTACATTTTTTAAGTCCACGGGCTTATTCCTACGTACGCGAACAATTTAACACTTGTTTGCCTCATCCACAAACCTTAACTAATTGGTACCGTTCAGTTGACGGAAGTCCAGGATTCACAAAAGAATCTTTGGCGGCGATCAAATTAAAATCTAAAGGAACAGATAAGAAAATCTATGTTTCCGTCAGTTTCGATGAAATGGCAATTAGAAAAAGTGTGACGTTTTCAGAAGGTGATTTTTTTGGTACAGTTAACTTTGGATCAAGTTCAGGTAGTGACGATGTTCGATTGGCCAAACAATCTTTAGTGTTCATGGCCACTGCCATTAACGATTCGTGGAAAATTCCTGTCGGATATTTTTTAATTGACAATCTGTCTGGTGAACAAAAAGCAGAATTAATAAAAAGCTGTGTTCAATTACTGACGCAGTCTGGCGTTGAGGTTGTATCAGTCACTTGCGATGGATGCCCGTCTAACTTTGCAATGGCTAGAATTTTAGGGTGTGAAATTGACTCTAATAATCTAGAAGATATAAAAACTGATTTCAAAGTCGATGTAGATGGAAATCAAAAATCTATTGTTTTCTATCCTGATCCTCCGCATATGCTAAAACTTATTCGCAATATTTTGGGGGACAAAGGTGTGATTTTGAATGACGAGGGAGAAATTAAATGGGAATATATAAAAAAATTGCATAATCTACAAGATACAGAAGGATTGCACTTAGGTAATAAACTGCGTAAAGCACACATTGATTTTTCGAAACAAATAATGAAGGTCAAGCTTGCGGCGCAAACCTTCAGTAGCTCTGTAGCTGATGCAATTGATTTTTGTAGATGTGAGCTTAAATTACCGGAATTTGAGAATTCTGCTTGTACAACAGATTTTGTTCGAAAAATTAATAACTTGTTCGACATTTTGAACAGCAGAAATATTAATGCATATGGCTTGAAAAAGCCATTAAACAAGAAAAATTTTGATGAAATAAGTTCGGTTTTAAATTATATGCTAAATTATTTAAATAATTTGAAATTCATCGGCGGTCAAAAAATCAACAAATCAAATAGAAAGACTTCGATAATAGGTTTCAGCTGCAATATTCGCAGTATTTTATGTCTATATGAACGATTAGTTGAAACAGGTAATTTAATATTTTTGCCTTCATACAAATTGTGTCAAGATCATCTTGAATCTTTCTTTAGCGCCATTCGAGCAAAAGGAGGGTTCAATAACAACCCTTCTCCCGTGCAGTTTAAAGCAGCATATAAAAGACTGGTAGTTCATGGTGAGCTTAAGCATGTTGCTACTGGAAACTGCACTATATTAGAAAATATAGATATTTTAACATACACACACTCAAGATATGAAAAAAAAATCAACTCGAGTCTTTCCGTGCTAAGAGATCCTTTTGCAATGGAAGAATGTGAGAGCCATGAATTAAATAATGTATCTTATGATCATGATTACCTTCCAGATCCTGGCAATCTCACAGAATACTCTGAAGACGTAATTGCTTACATAGCAGGGTTTGTAGTCACAAAAATTTCGAAAATTATAAAATGTGGCAATTGCCTGCAGAGCGCGATTGACGCCTCTAAATCAATAGGGCGATTAATCAGTAAAAAAAATAAGGGGGGGTCTTTGCTTTCCTAGTAAAGATGTTGTCGATATATGCTTGTTAACTGAAAAGGTTCTTAAGAGAAATATGACTAATTTAATCACACGTAAGAATGCGAGACAATATTTACTTCACGAAAGTTTTAAAATATGTAGCTGTAAACACTTCTTTAAAGGTCATGGTGATATATTTGATTGTTCACCTTTAGATAATCACGAGCTTCTGCTCACAAAAGCGATCATATGGGAGTACTTAAAAGTGAGACTACATTATGTAGCTAAGCGAGTATCAGAACCTAATGAAAAAATAAGAAATATATATAGTAAACTGATTTTATTTAAAAATCAATAAAACATTAAAATTTGAAGACTCAATTCGAGTTGCCTCTTCATAGAATAAGGGAGGCTGCAGACCTCTCCTTTCTTCACAATATTGTGTCTAATAGATTTGATTGCTCATCCCTGCTGGCTGAAGTCAAGCTTGTCTCGCCATCAATCTCATCTCGCAAAAGCCACCTTCGTCTATGTATCCCCCGCCATAGTACAAATTATCGTGGAAACTCTTTCTTTTTGCGTACGTTTACTAATTTTAACTCTAACTTTTCTCAGCATGTTGACTTATTTTCAACGAGGTACAATATTTTCAAAATTTTGATTAATAAACAATTATTCTCAACAGGCTCTTAATATAAAGGGCAAGTAACTGCTTATTCGTTTGGCTTTGTCATCTTTTTCGATTCAATCATATTTAACGTAATCATAAAATAGCAAAATAAACCTATAAATACATTAATCAGTAACTTTATAAGAGGCTTTATAATCGTAACTTGGCTATTATGTATTGATTTTGTTCTTATTTCTGTTAATTTAACTTAATATATCTTCATGTAAATACTAATTATCAACTATCTTACCTACTGTCTAAATTCTACCTATCTATGCAGGCCTATGTTGGTGTTGCAACGAGGCATTTACACAATTTTAGTTTATATTAGTGAAAACTTTTTTCTGGCTTTTGTGTAACTATTCATTGTATATCTACCGTGTTTGTTAGCAGCTGTTTGTTTTCCTTGTTAATTAAAATAAAATAAAATATAACCTGAAGTTTTACTGTTTTTTATTTTATTACAATAGTAATAAAACCCACCCTAACTTCCCCTAACTTTCCCTATCTTCTATGGAGCCATAATAAAGTGGCAACACTCTTAGAAAATATCGCTATCTCTTATCCGGTTACAGCGTACTTGTGTCCATTGGTTCCTCCGTCTACGCCTGTAGCCGACAAAAACTGTAGCCGAGCTAAATATTATGATTGACTTGTGAAACTGCTGCTGGTTGATATGTAAGTTATTATTAGTAAATAAATAAATATTTGATTTGATTGATTTGATAGTTATTAAGGCACATGCATGAAACTTTGCGCAATTACATTTGTTATATAGATCTCAATTTTAAAAGCATAAAAAAATATAATTTTGCCTTTAGGGGTGGCTCTAATACATGTGAAAAGGGGACGATTTTTTTTCGCTACACCCCCTCGTGTGCGGTATCGTTGAATAGGTGTTTTAAAATGAAGGTAAGGTTTGATACATCACTTTTTTATCACGTTTATATTTTGTGAAATATAGCTCGCCAAAGTTGCAAAAAGTTGGTCCCCGCCGTATTTCTAAAGTATTAGACATAGAAATGTGTCTTGCCATATTGATAGGTCATATCAAAAACCATTCAAAATTATAAAACATTCTCTGATTATAACTTTTTGAGTAAAAGCGATAAAACAGTAACTAATTCAAGACGTTCTAGCTCAAAGGTCATTGCAGTAGAATCTACTGAGTAGACCATGTTGACGGACAGACGTACGAGCAGTGTACGATGATGGTGAGTGCGTTGTGTAACGCGGGTATTACACTGGCTCCTCACCTTACAATAGTAGCAGTAGAGCATGCTGGTCCGGTTGACGAACGGACAGACGTACGAGCAGTGTACGATGGTGGCTGCGTTGTGTAACGCGGGTATTAGATGGTACCTCACCTTACAATAGTAGCAGTAGAGCATGCTGGTCCGGTTGACGAACGGACAGACGTACGAGCAGTGTACGATGGTGACTGCGTTGTGTAACGCGGGTATTAGATGGTACCTCACCTTACAATAGTAGCAGTAGAGCATGCTGGTCCGGTTGACGAACGGACAGACGTACGAGCAGTGTACGATGGTGACTGCGTTGTGCAACGCCATCGTATCATGGTTCAGATCGCTCTTCTGCGTCCGGCTGAGGCGGCGCTCTTCTTTTTGAGGGACTAAAAATACGAGTCATGTAAAAAAGAAACTGGACAGCTAAATTACCAATATAGGGGCCGCTCAAGTATTATGTAAGCAGATTTATTAAGGCCCTTCACCCTTGTCAGCAAAAGTAAGCAAAGCTCTTACTCCCCCCTCCCATGCTTACGTAAACATTGGTATATGCATTTTTCTTTTAATGTAGGTATTGTTTTTTTAAATGGATTCATGAGCAGCAGTGCCACAATGTGTAAAAAAGTAAATAATTACTGTTGCCGTAATCACCATCTAGACCCTCCCACCCCCCATGTCATTAAAAATAATAAGCAAAGCATATCACCCCCCCCCCCCCCCGCGCCCCCCTATAGTGCTTACGTAATACTTGAACGGTCCCATACTTAAAACTATTGTTAGATCTACATATATAAAAAGCAATTGATGTCAAATCAAATTATTTGTCAGAACATGGTAAGTACACATCAGCGTTGCCAGACGCCCCGATTTAGGCGGGACGTCCCGATTTTTTAATGTTATTTTGGTAGGTTCACTACCAACTGAGCCACCGGGGCAGTATATCTGAAACAGGTTGTTTACGGCACATTTTACATGTAGACAAAAAACTCACACTAAGGGCTCCCGCACACGGGCCACCGGCCACAACCACAAAACGCCGCCACTGGCATATTTCCTGTAATTTTCGTACATTTTATATGGACTCGCTGCACACGGTTGGCGCCCGTAGCGGCCACACGCTGCAAATCGTGCACGTACAATCGCGGCGTTTGTGGCTGTGGCCGGTAGCCCGTGTGCGGCGACACTAACACTGACCATACGTATCACATTTATGTTGGGTATATTTAACTGACTTCCAAAAAGGAGGATGTTCTCAATTTACTGGGTTTTTTTTTCAATGTTTGTTACCTTTGAACTTTTTGTGTGAACCGATTTTGATGATTATTTTTTTATTTGAAAGCTGGTTCTTTCCGTGCGGTCCCATGTCAATTTGGTCCAGTCCTGACATTTTTATGAAGTCTGTGTTTTAAATTGATAATTACCACACTAATATCATATATGTGAAAGTTTGGATGGATGTATGGATGGATGTTTGTTACTCAATAACGCAGAAACTGCTGGATGGATTTGGATGCAATTTGGAATATACATTGCTTATGTCCTGGATTAACACATAGGTTACTTTTAATCATCATCATAATCACCGATTTTCATCACCACGCGGGTGAAACCGCGGGGCGCAGCTAGCTGAGTAACTAAATGTAACATACCAGGTTGGTCCAGCATGGCGTCCAGTTTGTCTCTGAGTTTCTCCATCTTGCCGATGAGTTCTCTCTTCACTATTGTCTTCCGCTTGGTTCCCCGCTTCTTATGCTCGTGCTCGCTCAAGGAGACCTTCAGCTTCGCGAGCGAGCATTTCATCTCCGCTGAAATATGGTATGTAACAATCACATTAACCACACTAATATCATATTTGTGAAAGTTTGGATGGATGGAGGATGTATGGATAGATGTTTGTTACTCAATCATGCAGAAACGGCTGGATGGATTGATTCTAAGGCCTGACCTGTAAACATATGTTATAAATAAATATCTGGAACATAATTGCACATGGTTATCTGACCCCAAACTAAGCAAAGCTTGTAATATGGCTGCCAGAGACTGATATATATACATACTTAAATAGATATTAACACCCAGACATAGAACAAACACAAATGTTTGTCCTAGGTGGGAATCGAACCCACACCCCCAAGCGTTACTACGAGTACGTTACTACGAGTGGCAAAGATTTTGGAGCACGAGAGAGCAACGAGCATGTTACACGCATAAACACGGACACGGCGTAACATAACATCACATCACACATCATCAGCCAATTAACGTCCACTGTTGGACAAGGCCTCCCTCATAGAGAGGGGTGTTGCACTAATCCCCACGCTTGGCAGGCGGCCTGGGGATCGCAGTACGTTCACCGTGTACTATTAGGACGCTGCTGCCCATCCTCCGGTGGTTCTGGTCGCAGTTTTAGGATATACCCGGGTCCCATAACATGCTCGCTGCGAATGGTATATCACGTAACATAATTATTACATAATATAATTTATTTGTACGCACCTTTCAGAAGAAAGATAAGAAATATTGTTCCCTAAAAATATCATAATTTCCGAGTCGTTGATAATTTTAGGTAAAGATTTAATCGAAAAAGATTTCGAAAATGTTCGATTACTCTTTAACATCATTATCTCAGCCTTAGGATTTCCGCTGCTGGACATCGATTACATATAGATAGACATAGGCTTCCCCATCGATTTCCAAGAGGACCGGTTGAAAGCGGCCTGCATCGAGCGTTTTCTTGCGGTCTCTTTTAGGTCGTCTGTCCACCTTGTGGGTGACATCCTACGCTGCGCTTACTGGTCTGTGGTCTCCATTGGAGAACCTTTGAGGCTTCATCGGCCATCTGTTCTGCGTGCTACGTGCCCAGTAATCCAGTCGGTTATGTCGGTAACTTTCATTATCCTATGGATCTCATCAGTTACCCTTACGTCCAGTACAATCCTGTCTCTAGTTGATACTAACCCAGTGGTTCACTGTCATGTGTGTCGTACTGATCGTCTGCTGGCATGTTGTCATCACATGGCTCCGGTTTCACCTCCACTTCTACCTTCTTCTCCACCTCTGCAATCAATAAACGTAGACGGATCATTCCTTAGTTATCAATATAAAAAACTGTCTTCATAAAAATTTCAGAATTGGACCAAATTGAAATGGGACCACACGGGAAGCACGGGATTTCAAATAAAAAAATATTCATCAAAATCGGTTCACCCAGTCAAGTTCTGAGGTAACAAACAATAAAAAGAAAATAAAAACATTGACCAATTGAGAACCTCCTTCTTTTGGAAATCGGTTAAAAATAGCCTTTCTCTGATCTAATTACTACAATATTACATGTTTCTAATCAATACAATATTTTCTTTCATACTTAATTCTACAAATTTAGTCTGTTATACCAGCACTAGTTTCAGGTGCTGGTAGCACCAGTTTCAGAATCAGGTTTTGTAGTGGTCGGACTCTTTTGCAGGGGTCCGCCTGGGGAAGTACCACACCTTTGCCAGTTATTCAAACGCCAAGCAGTAGTGTGCAAACACTACTGTGTTCCGGATTGAAGGGCAATGTTTCCAGCGAAATTACAGGGCACACAGAGATTTGACATCTTATATCTCGGGGTGACGAGTGCAGTGCATTGCCATCCAGGGTTTTGAACTGTTGAAGTTCAAAATTCTGAGTGGCGTTGAGCTGTTATGGGCAAGCGTGAAGAGCCATCAGGCGAGCGACTTCGCTCGTCTCGTCACTCAAAATCATAAAAAAATTAAAAAAATATCTCTTTGTTTTTACTATATGTATAGATATTTTTATGTCCGTCTCGTCCAGAGACAGACCCCGTATAATTCATGCAATCTTTCGTCTACTTATGGTAGTGTAATCCTACCTTCTTTAGCATGCAGCTTGGTCTGGAGGAAGGCCTGCTCGCTGTCCAGCACCTGGCGACGGAAGGCGCTTGCTTCTCTCAGCCGCAGCACACATGTAGCACACACACAGCAGTCCATGCTGTCTCCATCCAAGTGCGATAGCTGGAATTATTTATTTTTATTTTATAACCTTTTATGCTGGTCAAGTTCCTTGCTTCTCATCTTGCTATGATGTCAACTTATCTATTTTTCTGTCAAATCAATTAATTATTGTATATTTTTTTTTTATTGTGACTTTTTGCGGTTGGCCTTGCGGCCTCTACAGTTTGACCAGACTAGTTGGTGATTGCTGAGGGCGTTGGGCCAACTTGATTATGAGTTTTGGGTGACAAGCGCAAGGGCTTCTCGGAGGTACCAGCCTTGGCTTGTGCGGTCGCCGGGAGCAGATAGCTGGACAAACAGAGAGTGTGATAATATACACACTCTCTGTTTGTATGCATACGATAACACTTACGAAAACTATGTTTTTTTAACAGAATTATAATTATTAGACAAGGTAAAGCAGTGGAGCTAGCCCCAAAAAAATGCGAATATAATTTCAGCTGCCCAATGGCCATAGAACATTGTTTTTTGTTGCAATTTCAGGGTTAGTCCCTAGTTTTTCATAATGATGAGTACAATGGCCTTGTTTCGGCTTAGTAGCACTGTTCTGTATAACCCTGAGACAATAATTCATAAAAAAAAACAGGTTTATGTGGTTAAACTGCAGATTGCTTTTAAATAGAATGTAGAAAGAACTAAATAATGAAAAGCTTGTCAAAGTTGTAAAGATAGGGGTGACAGAGAGAGTAAATAATAACATTGCAGATTCCAGATAATCCATAAGAACTTTGAAGTTCAAGCGATGGGTGTATTATTTTAAGACCAAAAGAGGGGCACTTTAACTTACGAGCAGTCCAAAACAATCCATGAACATGTCGGAATAGACTTCTTTCTGATCCAACCATTCATACTCAGCAGTAAGAATACGACATTTCTTGATTTCTCGACAACAGCGACACTTTGCTGGGTTTATAATGGGTCCTTTGCCTTTTCCAATTGCTCCTTGACCCGACATTATGACGAATTCAAACCGTTTTCATTGAAAATTAAACATATTTAGAAATACCAACATTTACTACCCCTCACCCCCACTCACAATCCATTATTAATTTTGTTTTGACAGCAGACAGCTAACTGTCAGTGCGATTCAGGGTTGGATTCAGACCTTCTCAAAATTATTGTCTATGGCTGCGATTCAATGTTGCTGTCGCTCGCTGCCAGGACACTGCCATCTGTTGGACAGTAGCTGTACTATTATTATCGGTAAACGACTGAGTTAAAACTAGCTATAGTCTGTGCGGAAAGAGAACCGTCATAAAATTTGAGGGCGCCACTGTGTTTTTTAACGTATTTGCTATGGTGACAACACTGTTATTATAGCGCGACTATGATTCTTGATATTTCTACACTTTGTCAAATAAATTGATACAAAATTCTGTCTAAATAATACAACCTATTATTGAAAAAGTTGTAAAAATAATTGCAAATAGGTAATGGGTAATAATAATAAGCCAGGGTTTACTCTGAGTTAACACAATATAAGCTATTTTTTATCCCTAGTTACACCATGGGACGCAGCTAGTAAATAAAAGATTTTATTTATATATATTTATTTATTGAGTCACTAATCAGAACCATAGTCAAAGTCTGATTCCAAACATTCAATACCAGACATGACTGATCCATCTTTGGAGCTACCAGAGAGATACAAATTATTAGTATCGTCTTCTGAACTTGATGTACTCGAATCAGTAACATTTATAATAAACTCTTGCATGTTGTCTAATAAATGGTCTTTATCAAGATTGACTTTTTTTGGTCTTCCTTTACGTATTTTCCCCGGTGTGCACCATACGCCGTCATTTGTAGAACCTTCTTTTTTATTTTAGATACTGTATCTCTACTTAAACCTGAAAAAAAAAAACATAAGTTAGTAAAAAAAATAAAAGCATCAACACACTTTAAGCCTACTATCAAGAACATTGGTTGAATCAAAACATACAAATATTGTCACATGTTTATATGAAATCCTTTTAGTTAAATACATTTGGAGATATCAGGAACCGGAGGTTATCTAGGAAGGACATAAGTAATAATATAAAACTGTTATTTACCGGACATTGCTGCCACACGCTCCGTTACTTTACTGAGGTCAACAATGGTGTGTTTTGCCACTTTTTCTCGTTGACAAAACTGTATAATATTAAATATTATTGCCCTTGTGGAACTGCGTAACGATTTTCCCCTTTTAGACATAATTTTATGCAAAATTCACTTAAAAACAACACAAAACAAAGCTGTATCCGTCACGTAAATACCACGAAGTATAGTTTGACATTTCACAGATGGCTGGGCTGGGCTGCCATATAATAATAAAAATCATATTGTTTTGTAGTTCCATTTTTCGCCACGACGGTTCTCTTTCCGCACAGACTCTATATAAAGCCTCATTGCCAAGCAAGAAACAAATAAAAAAGTTTCATTTTTTTATCTGTCTTCATTTTACTTTACAAAAAAAAGTTGTATAAAAATTAATAAGTTGTTTGTTTTGTAAATTTTTTTCGTATTTTTCCCTACAAATACGTTGAAAATAGTTAAAATATGAGTAAAATATTCAGAATTTACATAAAATGATTGTAATCAACCGCAAGGGGCCTGTAATCGAGTCAGGCTTGTGTCGGTGTTGCGGCGATACAAAACGATGTCGTCTGCTGAACGAGGAATACGAGTGGCAAGGTCAGAAAGAAGTTTATTCTGATATGTTTGTGGACTGCTTCGGTTTGCTGGTAAGACATCTATCATCTTGTTATTCTAGCCTTAAGTAAAACTGTTTACAAAATCGAGTCTTTGTCATAAGTTGAACGCCAAATTGAACGCTATGGTGCTTGATCCTCACTGTTTTTGATTGAGCTTCCTTTTTCTGAGTACAGCTGTATAGAACTTCGGAAAAACTTTGAATTGGTGCCGGTTAGGAAATTTAGTAACTTTCTACCTGCCTTTCATCAGGCAAGATATATATCTTGCCAAAAGTGGTGCTTGTCCATTCTCTTCTACTTCCGACCCTAAGTGTGTTGACAGTCGTCTATAAATATATAAGAGCGCCAGGAAAACTTGCATCAGGTAATGTTCTTGCATTATTGAGGCAATGCAAGCCACAGGCAGAAGGATCATTTTTCAAGCTTATTGCGCGAACTGCTAGTCTGTGGAATGCGCTGCCTGAATGCGTTCCCCGATAGTTACAATCTGGGTGTCATAAAGTCAAGAGTGAATCGGTTTCTTCTAGGCATGCCTGCTCCATCGTAAACCGCATCATCGCTTAACATCAGGTGAGTTGGCGGTAGTCAAGCGCAAGCCTATTATTAAATATTAAAAAAAAAACTGTCATGTTCAACTTTTCAATATAGTCTACCGCTTTCCTCTCAATCTGCCTAAGTTTTTTTTAATGTTACTGAGTGACGAACCAAGCGAAGTTGCTCGCCTGATGGCTCTTCACACTTGCCCATAACAGCTCAACGCCACTCAGAATTTTGAACTTCAACAGTTCAAAACCCTGGATAGCAATATGATGGCAATGTACTGTGCTCGTCACCCCGAGATATAAGATGTCAAATCTCTGTGTGACCTGTAATTTCGCTGGAAACATTGCCCTTCAATCCGGACCACAGTAGTGTTCCGGAAATACTGCCGAATCCTCTTTAGGTATATATTTTTCAATCTAACAAAGAAGACTGTATGGAAACTCCATTACAGCTGTCTCACCTGGACGGAGAGGCCACAGAGCGAGTGATATGTGCAACATGTGTTTCTCGACTACGGGAAGCTTCCACCTTCCGGAGACAAGTGCTGGCCTGCGAGCAGCAGCTGCTCAAGAAAGAGATACACGTGCACGGAGATGGTAAGCATTTATTCTTATTCGAGATGGGGGCGAGAAGTCCTGTACTGACGTCTCACTTGGGGTGTATTGTGCATTTCCCCCTACCAGCAGTTACCCGAGCCAACCCAACTCCTTGAAATATCGGAGTGAGGCCCTGGGGCGCTGGCACAGTTGTTCCAGTGGCATAGATGGAATTGTGCATAATGACGATGAAAAGCAGTCTAGGGAGCGTTCAAGTATTACGTAACGCAATTTTTGGGGATTTTGGACTCCCCCTCCCCCCCATATAACGCGCCGTAACGTTTCCCCCCCCCCTCCTCCCTAGTAAAACGTTACGTCACCATCAAGTGACAATTTTAACCCTAAAATTCACAATTATGCGGCACAAATATTTCGTCACAATTATTTTCGGAAAGTCGCTAAAATACCTTTCTTATATAAAAAATACGCGAGAGAATCTCTACGCGACCGTTCTGAAGGGTTAAAAAAAAAACAATGTTACGTAACGCGTAGTTCAAACACCCCCTCCCGCCCCTGTAACGCATCGTAACGTTTTACAAGACCCCCCCCCACCCCCAAATTCGTTACGTAATACTTGAACGCACCCCTAGCTGATGTGGTGACGTGGATGATGAAGGTAGCGAAGCCTCATGCAACCCGGTAGCGATTCTAGTTTGTTTTACTGTGGCTTCTAGTTACTGTGGCTTCACAATGCCACAGCACATGCTCTACAGTTTCGTTCTCCTTCATGCAGCCACGACACAGTGGACTGTCCGTGGCTCCCAGTTTATACAAGTGGCTATTCAAGTTGCATTGTAAGCACTTGTATTTATCACACTAATCCACCATCTATAAATGCCAAAGTAACTCTGTCCGTCTGTCTGTCTGTCTGTTTGCTACGTTTCACGGCTAAACAGCTTAACCGATATCGATAAAATTTTGCGAGGTAATAGTATGTAATCATGAGGACGGGCAGGCTATTTGTGGACTGAGGAGTCCATCTAGTGGGAGGCCTACCTACTCTGCATCTTCCGGTTCATGGTCTCCACTCAAGAATATTTCTTCCCCATCGGTTATCGGTTCTTCGAGCGATGTCCTGCTCATTGCCACTTCAACTTGCAACTTTTAGTAGCTATGTCAGTGAGACTGGTTCTTTGTCGAATATCCACGTTCCGGATTTTATCGCGTAAAGAAACTCCGAGCATAGCTCTCTCCATTGCCCGTTGTGTGGCTGAGTTTTTCCTAAAGGCCAACCTATCTGTTACATACATTTTGTCGAGTGTTCTATGGAACAGCTAATGTTTTTTTTCGCGATTCAGAGTTGCTCTAATAGTAAAAGTAGTACATAATGATGGGTACTACGGACGGACCCCTTTCGGCTTCGTAAATCCTTTCCGCGTAACCCAATGACTTCGATTCTGATGTACCATTCTCTAAACTAAACTTGACAGCTCTAAAATGGTTGCCATCCTTTTCTGCCGTACTGTAATGAAAATAGACGCCGATAATTTTAGTTCTGTCAGATTAGTTGATTTTAGAGAATGGTACGACAGAATTAATGCCACTATTTGACTGACCCGTTAGCTTAGTTGGTAGTGAACCTGCTTTCTGCGCTTGGGGGCGTGGGTTCGATTCCCACCTAGGACAAACATTTGTGTGATGAACATTTGTGTTTGTTCTGTCTAGGTGTTAATATTTATTAAAGTATATATTTAAAAATATATATGTACGTATATCAGTCTCTGGCAGCCATATTACAAGCTTTGCTTAGTTTGGGGTCAGATAACCATGTGTGCAATATTTATTTATTTATTCACTTAATCCTACAAATTGGTTACCTATTTAAATTAACAATCATAGAATATGTTGAGGCTTTCACCTCCTTTTGTTTCGTTCCCTTTTTCCTATTTTCCGCCTCGGCCGACCGCCTCAAGCCACAATTTGAATTACGCGCCATTGCGCCGCCCAACCGTGAGAAAGCACCACTCGCGAGCGCCGTCGCTGTGCGAACCCAGAGAAAACGCGCGTGCGCCGCCGGCCGGCATTTTGTCTTCATTCTAACTAAAGCACTACAATATCATTTTAAATAGCGTGAGCTCAGTGCAAGTTCAAAATATCGATTGATTATTGTGAAGATTGCATCAATGGGGCTTAGAAGCAGTGACTAGATCGAAATTGAGGATCAAAGGCCTAAGTACGTATCAAAACCTACAACTTTTCTTATATTTCTCCCATTGTGTTAGCTTCACCGATTGCAATTGAGAAATCTATATGCGTACGTCTTCTCACTTCGTTTGGCCCCAATAGAACAACTAATGTACAAATAGCTAGCAAAAACAGTGGTTCCAATGGGGTCCAGACTAGGCAAATCCTGTCTCTTCGGCGCCCTATAGATTACAGTGATTTTCGTGGGCTTACAGTTGTACACATTGACTTTGTGTAGATTGATTGTTAGCTAGGATTGTAGGCAAAGTGACGATTCACGAAAGAGCCCTCGAAAAAGTCGGTTCGCAGGGACGATTGGCGTGTATTGGGGGGTGTTAAAATCACGAAATTTCTGCTCACATTAAAGCTTTTTATTTATCTCAGTGAATAAAGTACCTACATGCTACGTATACAGAACTATGGCAAACTGCGTAGCAGTTTGTAGACAGATATTTACTCTCATTACAAAATAGCCCGTTATATAGCCCCTTGGAAATGTTCAGTGGGTGGCGTAGCTATCGGAGGGCTAGGCGGTGCCGTGCAGGGGCCTTCGAACCCTGATTCAGTGAACATCAAACTGAACTTACGATTGTTTTTACTCTATACACAAATATATATATAATTTTTATATACTATATTATAGTAAATAGCTTTGGGCACAATAAAGAGCTGATGATAGCTGATGAGCATTGTACTTTTTCTATACCAATATTATAAAGGGGAAAGATTTGATTGTTTGTTTGCATTGAATAGGCTCCGAAACTAATAAACTGATTTGAAAAATTCTTTCACTGTCGGGAAGCTACACTATTCCCGGGTGACATAGGCTATATCTATACCAATATTATAAATGGGAAAGATTTGATTGTTTGTTTGCATTGAATAGGCTTCGAAACTATTGAACCGATTTGAAAAATTCTTTCTTTGTCAGGAAGCTACACTATTCCCGGGTGACATAGGCTATATCCACTGAAGTGAGATTTTTTTTCGTTTGCTATATCTATACCATCTATATCTACACCAATATTATAAAGGGGAAATATTTGATTGTTTAAACTACTAAACTGATTTGAAAAATTCTTTCACTGTCGGGAAGCTACACTATCCCGGGTGACATAGGCTATATCTATACCAATATTATAAAGGGGAAAGATTTGATTGTTTGTTTGCATTGAATAGGCTTCGAAACTATTGAACCGATTTGAAAAATTCTTTCACTGTTGGGAAGGCTACACTATCCCCTAGCTAGTGTCATAGGCTATATTATATTTAAAAAAAATTAGGGATCTTTAATATTATATATAATAACTGGCCAAGTGCGAGTCGGACTCGCGCACGAATGGTACCATTTTCTATAAAAATGGCAAAAAAATCACGTTTTTTTGTATGGGATAAATATTAATTTTATTTTAATTTAATAATTTATTTTTAAAGGGAATATATAACTAAATATTCTGTGAATATTTCAAGCGTCTATCTCTTGCCGTTATCAATATCGAGTGAAAACGAGCTACAAAATCACGTTTGTTGTATGGTAGCCCCCTTAAATATTTATTTTATTATATTTTTTTGTATTTGTTGTTATAGCGGCAACGGAAATACATCATCTGTGAAAATTTCAATTGTCTAACTGTCACGGTTCATGAGATACAGCCTGGTGACAGACAGACAGCGGAACCTTACTATGTAATAGGGCCCCGTTTTACCCTTAACAAATGGGTAAAAATGAACCCCTTTTGCGGAACCATAAAAATCGAAACTGTCATGTTTTTTGTTACAGCTTCAGACCCTGCGGAAGCTAACATAAAGGCTGAAGTAGAAGAGGTCAAGTTGGAGGTAGAATCCGGTCTGCCTTCAGCACCCTGCGGACCAGTTAATGACGATAATGATGATGACGTCATCGATGGCGTGGACTGCGATGATGGACCCGATGATGATGATGGTGAGACTGATACACTTGTATTAATAAATAATAATAATACACCGCGTACCCCGATTCCAGGGGGCTAAAACCCCAGACCCCGACCCCTGGCTTGCCTTAACCGGCCGTCCAGGGGTGGAAACCGAATAAGCTAAAAACCTAAGCTCCAGTATTAGGGTGGAAGTGTTAAAGGGCATATCGCTGTGAGTAGCTCTTAGTGAAAGTGCAGCACACCTCTCTACACCCTAAGCCACCCACGCCAATGTTGCCTCTCCGGTGCCAAGATACGGCAGCCTTTATGGGGGGCCCATTCAGTGGGTGGCTAGTCATCACCTGCCTAAATATATTTTGAGATGAGACAGGATAAGGCAGGTGCCGTTTCTCATTCTATAGATCTGTTCTCCTATCCACAAGTTGTTCACCTCAATAGCCCATTTTTTTAAAATCTTATCTGTACAATAGTTTCATATTCCATTTTATATACATTCCATAATTGTATTTTTTATATTCAAAAGGGCCTCTTGGTGTTGGTTTCGGCTCCACCAATGCCCATAAAATGTCCGGGCTAGACCTGTGAATTGTAATGAATAATAATAAATATCTTGGACATTATTGCACACACGGTCACCTGACCCCAAACTAAGCAAAGCTTGTAATATGGCTGCCAGAGACTGATATACGTACATATATGTTTTTTAATACATACATAGATATTAACATCCAGACAGAACAAACACAAATTATTGCCCTAGGTGGGAATCGAACCAACGCCCCCAAGCGCAGAAGGTAGGTTCACTACCAACTGAGCCACCGGGGCAGTCATACTTGTCTTGTATCCTCTTATATTATCTTGCTACAAGAAATCTCGAGCTAAGACCCTAGTCTGTACCTTAAGGCGCCCTTTTTCACTTTTTAACTGACTTCCAAAAAAGATGACGTTCTTAATTCGAATGTTTTTTTTTTATGTTTGTTACCACAGAACTTTCGATTTGGTAAACCGCTTTTGAAGATAATTTTTTATTTGAAAGCTGGTGCTTCCCTTGTGGTCCCGTTTCAATTTGGTTCAGTTCTGAAATTTTTATGAAGTCGGTATTTATATATAACTAGCTGCGCCCCGCGGTTTCACCCGCGTGGTGATGAAAATAGGTGAAGGGGTATGGAAAATAGATAGTAGCCGATTCTCAGACCTACTGAATACTCATATAAAATTTGGTAAAAATCGGTATAGCCATTTCGGAGGAGTACGGTAACTAACATTGTGACATGGAAATTTTAAATATAAGAATTTGTTATGCACACCTTAAAAAACAGATAATTAAAGAAAAGTTAAAATACTAACTAAATACTAAAACTTAAAATAACTTTATAAAAACTTAAACAAAAAGACCATTAGTGGAGGTAAAGAATGCTGGCGGCATTGCCACGTTGAATGGTAATGCTCAATTTCTGTCCGAAATAGAAGCCAGCGTTCTGAACACCCGACGCCTCCACCAATCGCCTGGCCAAGTCCTGATAAAGACCTAAAGCGGCCGGCCCCCACGGACCCATCGTCTCAACCCCAGACGGAGTAGGTTTTTTATATTGATAATTTTGACTTTATTATTCTTGCTACAATAAATCTTTGATGCATATGATGGCAATGCACTGCGCTCGTCACCCCGAGATATAAGATGTCAAATCTCTGTGTGCCCTGTAATTTCGCTGGAAACATTGCCCTTAAATCCGGAACACAGTAGTGTTTGCACACAACTGCTTGGCGGTTGAATAACTGGCAAAGGTGTGGTTACTCTTTTTCAGGCGGACCCCTGAAAAGGAGTCCTACCACTACAAAAGTTGGCCATAGAAACTATTGGGTTAGGAGTTTGAGTTCGTTGGATTTGTCTTCCCAAGCACTTAGGTCGTAGACGATGACCAGGGTCCTGATGATGGAGCTGGAGGGTGGCCGTATCTACTTCTTGATATGGGTATCAAATTAAAAGGTTTGCTGAGAACAATATGAAAATCTTCCTATAAAACAGTTTATATTTTTTAACCGACTTCCAAAAAGGAGGAGGTTATCAATTCGACTGTATTTTTCATGTTGTTACCTCAGTACTTTTGACTGCGTGAACCGATTTTGATGATTATTTGAAAGCTGGTGATTCCCATTTGGTTCCAATCCAATTTGGTCCAGTTCTGATGAAGTGGGTTTTTCATATTGATAATAATTTATTTATTTATCAATCGCTTCTAATTTTCAGATAACATGAGCTTAGCCAGTCTACTAGTTGATCAAAAGAAACCACTGAAACGCAAAAAGAGACTTTCCAAGACGAAACAGAGTTCAAAATGTACAAGCAAGATGGTGTTGCAGGACAGCTTGAAGCTGGAATATTTGAAAATGAAGAAATTACTCCAAAAGAAGTTAAAGAAAGCGAAATTGAAAGAAGAATTGAACGGTATTAACTTTTTTTTTTGTTTTAGGCTTGCGTTTGGCTACCAACTGGCCTGATGTTAAGCGATGATGGGGTCTACGATGGAGCATGCTTGCCTAGAAAAAACAAGTTATTTATTTATTTACTGACTGCCCTGGTGGCTCAGTTGGTAGTTAACCTAACTTCTGTGCTTGGGGGCGTGGGTTCGATTCCCATCTAGGACAAACATTTGTGTGATGAACATTTGTGCTTGTTCTATGTCTGGGTGTTAATATCTATTTAAGTATGTGTTTAAAAATATATATACGTATATCAGTCCCTGGCAGCCATATTACAAGCTTTGCTTAGTTTGGGATCAGATGACCATGTGTGCAAAAATGTCCCAAATATTTATTATTTATTTATTTCCATGCTATACAAACATAAATATAATTATCAATGTAAAAAAACCGACTTTATAAAAATGTCAGGATCAAATGGAAATGGGACCGCCACGGGAAGCATCAGCTTTCAAATAAAAAAAGAATCATCAAAATCGGTTCACCCAGTCGAAAGTTCTGAGGTAACAAACATAAATATATATATTACTAGCTGACCCGGCAAACGTTGTTTTGCCTTATAAATTATACCCTTATCACTTAGGGGTATGGAAAATAGATAGTAGCCGATTCTCAGACCTACTGAATATGCATATAAAATTTGGTAAAAATCGGTAAAGCCGTTTCGGAGGAGTACGGTTACTAACATTGTGACATGGAAATTTTATATATATAGTGAGTGATGATGATGATATACAGTCGAATTAAGAACCTCCTCCTTTCTGAAAGTCGGTTAAAAAGATACAATATCTTAACTTGATTTCACCTTAATTAGCGCATAACAAAAAATCGAGCCAAAAATAGTAAGTCTTGAGAAGCAGTCCCCACTAGATGATTCACTCGTGACTTGAAGACTAACCAGATTGTAAAAATCGGGAAACATCCATTCAGAAATCGCATTCCATAGACTAGCAGTTCGCACAATAAAAGTGGATTCAAAGCGTTGCTTACGGGTTCTCTGAATATCAACCTCCTTATAAGGAGAACACCGGCAAAGAGTACCGTAAACTGACACCGGCAAAGAGTACCGTAAACTGACACCGGCAAAGAGTACCGTAAAATGACACCGGCAAAGAGTACCGTAAACTGGGACGTCACCACGTTAACCAGTAATTACCAATATATAACAATAGTAATAGAAGTATGTGTTGCCAGTGATGACATACGGCACTGAAACGTTGTCTCTCACTTTGGGCCACATTAGCAAGTTCAAAGTCGCACAACGAGCTATGGAGAGGGCGATGCTTAGTGTTTCGTTACGCGATCGAATCAGAAATGAGGAGATCCGTAGACGAACGAGAGTTACACAGCCCACCGGATTAGCAAGTTGAGGTGGCAGTGGGCAGGGCACATCGCACACAGAACAGATGGCCGATGGGGCCGAAAGGTTCTCGAATGGAGACCACAGACCGATAAGCGCAGCGTAGGACGTCCACCCACAAGATCCTACAGACATACGACCTAAAAGAGACCGCAGGAAAACGCTGGATGCAGGCCGCTTCCAACTGGCACTTTTGAAAATCGATAGGGGAGGTCTATGTCCAGTAGTGGACGTCCTATGGCTGAAATGATGATGATAATGACATAACAATATATGTATCTTTTCAGAGCAACCTACATACGAACCAGGACCAGATGGACCCCCAAAGCCTCGTCCCAAGATAGTGGAAGCCGAACAAAAGACGTTTGCAAACACCGTCACTGTGGTTGAGAACTCGTATGTCTGTCCGTTCACAACTTCATTTAGCGATTACTATTGTATCTATTGTAGGCAAACCTTCACAGATCCCGCTAAATTAAGAGAGCATACCCTGGAACATGACCCTACGACTTTCAAAGACGTTTACGACAACAAAAAAATGGCACAAATTGACATTATGAGGGTAGATTGCAGGTTATGTCCGGCTAGAATCGATGACATTGACTCACTAAAAAACCACTTACAAAAAGCTCACGACAAATTCCTGTACCCCGTCACGAATGAGTTCCTGAAATTCCGACTGACTTTAATCAACCTAACTTGCGTCGAATGCAACGCGGCCAACTTCAAATTCTTCCACGCTTTAAAAAAACACATGGCTGAACATTTCGGCACTTGTATTTGTGATATTTGCGGTGCGCATTATTTCGAAGAAAGAGTTTTGCTTATACATCAAAAAACTCATCAGAAACCCACAGATAAGGTGTACCCTTGCAATGACTGCGGTAAAAACTTCAAGGGCCGACATAACCGATATTTGCACGAGGCGAAAGTACACAAGAAAGAAGCAGCTTACCCCTGTAGCAAATGCGACGAGGTCTTCTTTTCTTACACTTTAAGGTATAGACATTTAAGGGACGCGCACGGGGAAGAACGAATGTTTCCTTGTGAGATTTGCGATCGCGTCTATGACTCGAGGAAATCTCTACGGGAGCATAGTAGGAGAACGCATTTAAAAATTCTTAAGCATCAGTGTGATTTGTGCGATAGGAGGTTTTATCTACCGTCTCGGTTGAAAGAGCACATGTCTACACACACGGGGGAGCGCAACTACCGCTGTGAGTACTGCGGGAAGAGCTACCCCCGTCTGAGGGGGCTCAAGGTCCACATGCAAAGTCACAGCGGGGAGAAAAAATTCGCGTGTTTGTTGTGTAGCGCATCTTTTACGCAGAATGTTAATTTGAAGAATCATATGAAAAGACAACATCAAAGTTTAGAAATGGATGTTAGTTATGTAAGTTAGGCATGGTGTGGATCCCTACATTTTTAACAGACTTCAAAAAAGGGAGTTCTCATTTTTGAAGTGAAAACTTCAGGCGCGTTAAGGACTTTGGGTGAACAAAAATCATGGAACTCGCGCCATCTACACACTGTACCGTGTATTTTAAAACAGAGCCATCTCTTGTAGAATAGGTGAATTACTACTTAAGTTTTCACTTCTGACGTGCAGTCCTATGACTGATGTGTTTTTATTTTATCTTTGTTACCTCAAATCTCCGTCATTTATGAACCGATTTAGAAAATTTAAAGCGATTTACTTTGATTGGTCCCATAGAAATTTCATCGAAATCAGTAAAGTAGTTAGGCTTTTAAATCAAAATAGCTGTTGTTTTTGACCTGGATGACAATATGATCATCCAAGTAACCGAATTTAGCCATTTTATAAAAAAAAACCGACTTCCAAAATCGAAGAGGTTATCAATTCGACTGTTTTTTTTAAATGTTTGTTACCTCAGAACTTTCGACTGGGTGAACCGATTTTGATGATTCTTTTTTTATTTGAAAGCTGGTCCCTTGTGGTCCCATTTCAATTTTGTTTAGTATTTATCGAAATCACCAACGCCCTCTAGTGATGGTGGTGAAAATTATTAGGAAAGATTAGTAACAACGCCATCTAGCGGTGGAACTGAAAATTATTTTACCATGACTGTTTGGTCCAGTTCTGTCAATTTTATGAACTCTGTTTATTTTATATTGATAATTATGTGAAATCGGTTTTTTTTAATGAGTGATTATTAACACTCAATGTACAATACTACAATCGCCCCGTAGTTTCACCTACGAACCGTACTATGTTCCGAGATAAATCGTTTCTAATGTCACGCTCCGGCCCTCTATCATACTTTTTTTGTAAGTTGTGCTTATGAAAGGCGCCCTTTAATTTAATTACAATCTAGCCTAATGTAGGCGAATATGTAATATTCTAACTAACTAAAACTAACTAACTTAAACTTCTACATAATTATGTTATTTTATAAAGTAAGAATGTGTCCATTAAAACATTTCTTATTGTGTTTATTAAATAAATAAATGTCTGGGACATTATAACACACATGGTCATCTGACCCCAAACTAAGCAAAGCTTGTAATATGGCAGCCAGAGTCTGATATACATACATATATATTTTTAATATATACTTAAATAGATATTAACACCCAGACATAGAACAAACACAAATGTTCATCACACAAATGTTTGTCCTAGATGGGAATCGAACCCACGCCCCCAAGCACAGAAAGTAGGTTCACTACCAACTGAGCCACCGGGGCAGTGGCAGTATTAAGGTGGTTCGTTTCACCTATGACGGACACCAGTTTTTGTCCTTGTGTTTAGGCCGGGTAATTATTTTAAAATGACACTGTTTGCGTAAATCTATAGTTGTTCTTATTTAATAATTCTGATTTGAACAATAAATGCATTATCCTTACAAGTTGCTGTAGGTCTGTATTAGGATCTTCAATAGCCTTAACGGTATATCTGGCACGCATGTTAGAGCATCGCCATGATTAAGCGCTGCATCTCTCATCTCCGGTCCCTCTAAGGACATGCTTCCTTGTAGTCGTAGCAGTTTATTTTTTCCATGGAACAATTTTCCATGTTTTCCAATTTTCTAAGTACGCTCTAAATACCTTGTTAGAACGTTCTAGATTTTTTCTGTTATGCCTTATTTAGTAATTCTGATTTGTACAATAAACGCATTATCCGCACAAGTTGCTGAAGGTCTATATTAGGATCCTCAATAGCCATAACAGTGTATCTGGTACGCATGTTAGTGCATCTCTCATCTCCGGTCCCTCTAAGGACATGCTTCCTTGTAGACGTAGCAGTTTATTTTTTCCATGGAACAATTTTCCATGTTTTCCAATTTTCCAAGTACGCTCTGAATACCTTGTTAGAACGTTCTCGATTTTTTCCAAGATGCCTTATTTTGTATGTTCTGATTTCAACAATAAATGCATTATCCGCACAAGTTGCTGAAGGTCTATATTAGGATCCTCAATAGCCATAACAGTGTATCTGTTACACATGTAAGAGCATAGCCGTGATTAAGCGCTGCATCTCTCATCTCTAAGGACCCTCTAAGGACATGCTTCCTTGTAGTCGTAGCAGTTTTTTTTTCCATGGAACAATTTTCTATGTTTTCTAATTTTCCAAGTACGCTCTAGAGACCTAGTTAGAACGTTCTTGATTTTTTCTGTGATGCCTTATTTAGTAATTCTGATTTCAACAATAAATGCACTATCCGCACAAGTTGTTGAAGGTCTGTATTAGGATCCTCAACAGATTTTGACTTTTTTGCTCTCAAATTTTGTCTCAAACTTGATGTCGATATGCAGATTTTTTTGCGATTTCAAAGTTGGTAGTAAAAGTTATTTGTTTGCTTCGCCCCCTCGCGCTCACGCCCGAGTTTGCGGGCGGGCGCAGAGTAGTGGGGGCAGGGTATGGCATATTGTGGGCCATCCTCCCCAGATCGAGGTTAGCACAATGGGGGGGGGGGGGGGGGGGGATCTGGGTGGCTTGGGCAGGTCTTGGGGCTGCCTGATGTTGATGGACCTGCTGCTGGGTCCATGGCTGGCGGGCTGGAGGGTGGGCCCTTGTTCCTTGGGGGCGGAGATACCCCCGACCTTCTGGGTTGTGCTTGTTGCTGTTGGGGCTGCTTGAAGTCCCCCGGAATGCGGATGTCGCGTTTCCGTGCCTCCCTACGGAAAACTGCGCACATCCTACTGTTAGCCGCGTGCTTGCCCTTGCAGTTGGCGCACGTGGGGGGCGCGTCGGCAGCCTTGGGGCAGTCGACCCCGAAGTGCGGGCCCGCGCACTTGACGCACTTTTGAGGCCGATGGCAATTTGTCGACGAGTGCCCGAAATTTTGACAGCGATGGCATTGGGGCACTGTCGAGTTCCCCTTCCATGCCTCGATAACCACCCGAGGCATGTTCAGAAGGTCGGTAGTGTTGTACAGCTGGGCTAATTGGTCCTGCCCCATTGGATCCAGCTGTATGTGGTACACGTATTTGCGTGCACCTTGGCGTATCGGCAGCGCTCTCGCGAATCGTACTGGGAACTCGCGATCACGGAGCGCCTGCACGATTATCTCCGGTTCAGTGCCGTGGGGCAGCCCCCACAATGCCACCTTGTGTGGCTTCTCATTCTTTGTGAAGAAGCAGTGCCAAGAGAGTTCTGGCACTTTTCCCCCATTTTCCAGCTCGATCAGGTATTTCTGAACCCCCCTGAATTCTTCCGGCGTCTTCGGCCGGAAACGGATGCCCTTCTCCAGGGGGCGGGCGTTCGGGATATGGCCCAGCCTTTTCCTGAGTTCTCCCAGGTGGTGGGGCCAGTTGGGCAGGCAGTCGACAACGCCTTCTTGGCGGCTGCGGCCGTTTGAGGTATGGCTGTCTGAGATGGTGGTGTTGGCGCCCTTAGGGGCGGCGGCGAGGTCAGCGCTGCAGCGTAGCTCGCTGCTGCGGCTGCCGGAGGTGAGGGTGGGGATGGCAATGGGGCGGCATCCATCGGGACTGGCACTGGTCCCAAAGCGGCGTACGACGACGAATCGCGCGTACTGTTCCCCCTCTCTGCCTGTTCATACCCCATATATTCCGCTCTGTCCCAAGCGGTGGGGGGGGGGCGGGGGTAGACAGGAGTGGTGGCGAAGTATATCTGAGGCGGTCGGTCAACGCCTCCGGCACCTTTGTCTTCTGGGCCACTGGAGCTGTGGGAGTGGCCAACTCCATGTCGGCCGAGGTTGCGGATGCGCCGCTTCCAACCTCGGCGAAAATACTCTGCGACGCGAAATCTGCTATTTCCGCCGCTACGATCCTGGCCCTTTCTATGATCTCTTCCGCCGTGGGCGACTGTGTCGGTCCGGCGGAAGTTACCTCGTATTGAGGGGATGAGAGGGAGACAGTTGGTGTCTCCCTCAGTGGTAGGATGTTTGCATTCGCCCTCGCCATTTCAATTATGTCTTTGGCGGCATAAGGGCGTGCGGTAGTGATGACGGTCTTAGAGACGTCATCGGTGGGCGTGGCCGAGGGCGTGTCTAGCCGCCTTGGCACACTTTGTTCAAGCGGTTGGGGGCGTGACGGGGTTGGGTCAATCCCCGCCTTCTCCGCTGGCCGTATCCGAATTATTGGTTTCGGAATTTTAGTCTCCTGAATGTTTATTTTCCCCGAATTTTCAGGAGAGGAAAAGTTGGGGGGGGGGGGGGACAGCGACCCGATTCTCGGGCGCTTCTCGTCGCCCCCTACATCAGGGTCCGGCGACACCTCCTCGTACTTACGGAGGCGAACTCCGCTCCTTCCCCTCCCGCGGGGGGGTTTCGCGGTCTCGCTCGCACCTGGTTGTTGTTGTTTCTTGGGGGGCGCACCCCCTCCGGATGACCGAGACCTCGCTCGGTTGGCCCTCGGGACAAAACTCAGTCCGATCTCTGACGGCGCGATGATCGCTGATCTGTCCGGATCGTACAGGGACCGGCGGACGATAAAACGTTCCGGTTCTTGGGCCCCTGTGAACTAGCGCGTGGTGGATTTGGCTAGCTCCGGCGAAGCCTCGTCGGCTGACGAGGTCCCGGGGGACCAGCTTGAGCTTCGCTCCGACATGTGGTACGTCGTCGCGAAGTTGTTGTTGTTTAATTATTATTTTTCCCGTTTCGGGAAAAAGTGGAGGTAGATGAAGAAAGTGGCAGTGTCGATGAAGATGGAGCTCCTGCGATGCACGCCTCGCCTATGCTCGAGCTCGTCGGCGGCGATCAGGACCAGCCGGGTGAGATCCAGGCCTAAACCTGAAAGGCCCAGCTAATCCGATCTGCGACTGAAGACGGCACTCGAGCGACGATGGCGTGTGACGTGCGAGCGGTGGGTGGGGCTCGAGGGGGGGAAACTTTTCAAAAGTGCCGAAAAGTTTCCCATACACCCCCCAAGTAGGAATTTCCTAGGCCCCACCAAAGTGAAACCTAAGTAAACAAACTCGTAGGCTCCACCAATGTAGGTGCCTACGTAAACAAACTCGTAGGCACCACCAATGTGGGCGCCTACGTAAACAAGTTGTTAACTTAGGTTTCTCGGGTTGTCCCAGGACTTCGGCCGTGTAACTCCCGTTTGCAAACAAACGGGTAGCCAGCCAGCCGACGGTTCTGGGGCGCAGACCTCCTGCGCGTGAGGGTTATTCAGTGAAAAACCCAAGGGGGTTGCGACGGCTCGCGCGAGCCCGCTCTCAACGTCAAAAGGACGGAAAGCCGGGACTGCACGGGCGGTGGCAACGGCGGTACTGTGTTGCGACGCGGCGCAGTTCGCGAGGGAGAGGGGAGTCTCAACGCAACGAGTGCGGAGAATCGACCCTACTACCCTTGTCACTGGGGGGCGTGGCAACTGTAGACACTCGAGGCAGAGGTTCAGTCGACGGAGCAAGCTCAACGTAGGCTGTCGCGCTCTAACCACGAGAGTCCACCTTGAGGATCCCTCAAGTATCTCACAAATTGTATTTCCTTACCTTTACTGTTAGGACAGCATCTATTACTTTCTCTTTCAAAACCTCTCTTTTCTACCTATGATACCTACCCGTATAGTTTTATTGATCATAGAAATAAATAAAAAAATTCTCAATTAAGGTCGGCGTCGTCCGTAACAGTAAATTACTAATAATATAACTCTTTATTCAAATTATTTTCAAATTATTTTATTGAGAATAAAAACGGACAAATTCCACTAACATTTATCTCACATACTGTTAAACTAAAATAGATTTCCTAGTAAAAATAGGAATAATATTATAAAATTACTAATATAATAAATACAACAAATTGCTGTAAAAATATGTCAACATGAAATTAGTATGTCATACAAATTGTCATTATAGTCATCGGCTTTTTTGCCCCTGTCCCATTGATCAGTTAAATTTTCACAATAAGTCAAAAAAACTTTCGTTACATTATTCCAACTGTCACAAATAATATCACAATCAGTGTTGGTAGCAAGGAGTGCATTGAAGTGGCGGCGGGCGCGAATCAGCGGAGACATGGAGCGCGCCACGGTGCGGCTGTGAGCCACGTGGAAAAACTTGGGCAATTTTCCACGCCTATTAGCCGGAACCCCGGGTTTATCTGGCACAAACAAAGTGCACAATAAATTGTGCAGATGCAAGGAGTCAACTGATCCTCTGAGCACCTTGCAGCAAGTAGCAAGCTGATCCAACATCCTTCTCACTTCTAGTGAGTTGTAGCCGAGCTGGCCGAGCAAGAATTTAGTTGGGTACATGAACGGGTAATAACCGTGAAGCTTCTTATACAGCGATCTTAAGAAAGCTTTTTGAACCTTTTCAAGCATCCGCACATAGGTGACGTGGTGCGGGTTCCAGACACATGCGCTCGACTCCAGCTTGCTTCTGACTAACGAGTTGTACAATGTTCTAATAACTAACGGATTTTTAAAATCTTTGGCATTTCGTAATACGAAGCCCAGACGACGATAGGCCTCTTTGGCGAGATCAGAGATGTGGTCATGGAAATTCAGGGTACGATCAAATGTCACTCCCAGATCCTTAATGCTATTTATACATAGATTGTCAAGATGATAATTATAATTGATGGGATTTCTTTTGCGGTCAAACGTCATTACATTACACTTGGTCACATTAAATGTCATTTTGTTTTTCAAGCCCCATGCACAGATTCTATCTATGTCCTCTTGTAAGGTAAGGCAGTCACAGGGAGATTTTATTTCGAGAAAAAGCTTAAGGTCGTCGGCATACAAGAGACATTTGGCAGAAGTCAGCACTGTAGGTAGGTCGTGCACCATCATTTTAAATAATAACGGACCAGTGATGGAACCCTGGCTTACACCAGATCTTGTGTGATATGGTCCCGAAACGTGGATACCATGCTTAACATACTGCCGCCGGTCTCTCATAAAATCCGCAAAGAAATTTAGGAGGCTGGGAGAAAAGCCGAGGTCACATAGCTTTTTTAACAATATATCGTTATCAATTTTATCAAAAGCTTTTTGAAAATCAAAATATATGACGTCGACCTGAGAACCACGATCCATGGCATCGGATATATAATCAACTAAGCCTAACAAGTTCGTATTTACGGAGCGACCCGGCCTGAAACCGTGCTGCTCTTCACCTATTTGTTGTTTCACCTGTCTATATATTTCCTTATGTAGGATGTACTCGAAAACTTTAGCGGGCGCGCTTAGAATGGCTATTGGACGGTATTCTTCAACCGTAGTTCTATTACGACTCTTAGGAATTGGGGTCACCCTGGATAACTTCCACTGGTCAGGGTACTTCCCATTTTTAAGAGATATATTTAAAATATGGTAAAGTGGAGAAATAAGATGTTTTTTACCCGTCTTTAGAATAAAGTTAGGCAAGTTATCGGGGCCTGGTGAGCTACCTATCTTTAATTTGTTAAGACCGCGTTCTATGTCTTCGGGAAAAATAGCTGGTATACTAACGCAACCACTGCCGCCGGAACAGTCTAGTCCCATACACGAGTTGACATTCAGTGCTGGCAATTCATCTAGAAAAACACTAGCGAAATAGTCCGCGAAGGCCTCGGCAGCTTCCACCCCAGTACACAAGTCACCCTTATAAGAAACACAAGGCTCAAAACCCCCCTTAGATCTAAGGCTATGTACATGACTCCAAAATTTTTGTGGACACTGTAACAAGTTTTCTTCGATATGAGTCATGTGCGATTTGTACGCTTGGGAAACACGAATTTTCAAACTGGCCCGTAACTCCGAAAATGTCCTATATGTAGCGTTACATTTTGTGCTCAACCAAGCTCTGTGCAGCCTAGTTTTCCTCTGAATATCTTTTATAATATCTGCATTAAACCAAACGGGATACCTATTGCATTGTGCACGCTGCCTTTTCTTTTTTGGGACCGACAAATCAAACAATTGATAGATAATGTGATAGAAAGCTTCAGTCGCGACTGAAACGTCATTAGACTCGAGCACAGACGCCCATGAGGTTTCTGCAAGCAAGGAGAGAAAAAGAGAGATATCTATCTTTTTGAAATTCCAATCGCGCGATGCCTCAATGTTGCTTGGCTGTAGTCGGGCACGATCGTCCTGCGATCGGAGAGTGAGAGCTATCTCGAGCGCGGGGTGGTACCGCTCTTCGATCTGGACGAACCCCTTGGCGGCCGCGTGCACGCATACCGGCCGCGCCGCCAATTCAGTGCACTCCTGCGCCAACACTACGTCAAGAGTACCTCCGTGAGAATTAATTACGCCGTTGTAGTCGATTAAGTTACAGCAAGTCAAGAAATAACAATAATAATTTTTAATATCACTAGAGGCACTATTCATATTTAGATCACCTACAATGAAAAATTTACATTTCGAGGCAGCTAAGAAGGATTCTATTTTACAAAATAAATTCATGTACACGGCATCGGTAGCTTTCGGCTTGATATAAACGACGCATACGACAAGAGAGATTCCGCGGTACGTGACGGAGGCCCACAGGTCTTCTGCGAGCTCCGACTCGAGTTCCTGCCGGCGGCATACGGCGACTTCCGGTCTCGCAGCAAGCAGCACGCCCCCGCAAGGCGTCTTGCGGTCGCGGCGCAGCAGTGTCCAGCCATCCGGCGCCACCTCAGCATCTTCCACTGAGCCGTCGAGAAACGTCTCGGTCGCGGCGACCAGCACGTGATCCGCGACTAGCATGCTGGCACGCCATGTGGGTAACTTAGTCTTCAACCCCCTGACGTTTTGGTAGTAGATGCCAACGTATGCGGGTAACACGGTGCGCGGCTTACTGTGAGCCGACCCCCCGGCGAAATGTCTGACTCTCCGAGGTCATAGGGGTGCGCTTTTTGTAATTCACCCACTTCTTAACCCGCGCGTTTTCTGGCCACACATTTATCGAGACACACCTCTCGAAACAATCTTCTGGGACCCCTATTTTAAAAGAGTTGTAACTATTTGAAGTCTTCAGTTGTTCTACAGTGACCGTTCTTAGCGGGCAAAGGGTGCCCAAGTATGATTTGACTTCATCCACTCCAGATAGCATATTCCATAGATGGATATGTTTACGTGGCTCGGCCGCTTTAAGAGACGTCACTGCCGGCCCCGCAACGCAGCGCAGAGATATGGACTGGCGTGATTTCTTATATCGAACTTCTGTCCAATTATCATTTGTTACCGCCAACGATTGCTTGTTGAATACAGGTCCCGACTCTATGAGATTGGCCGGGGTCATGTTTGCACGTTGTGATAGTCGAGGAGCGTGGTCCCGAAGGGGTGCGGTCGCGAGCGCAGGTGGCGACGCAGGCGCGAGTGCAGCTGGTGGTGATGGCGCCAGCGCAGGCGCGAGTGCAGCCGGTGGCACCGGCGCCAGCGCAGGCACTGCCCCAAGCGGTGGAGCACGCTGCGGCGCCGGCGCAGATGCGGCGGACTTCGGGACAGGCCCGGGTGCAGGACGCGGGGGAAGCTGTGCGGTATCGCCTGACACCCCGGTCTTAAATCTAGTAGACGGCAATTCATGCGTCTGGAGCATATTGGAGCTCGTACCAAAACCACTGCATTCATATATCTTGAGCTGATCGAAAAGTTTTCCTATTTGGCATGCATATGTCTCAATCTTCGCCTCAAAGTTCACAATTACAGAGACAGACTGGCAGAGTTTTTTATCGTAATCCGCTATAACGGAGACGGAATGCTCAAGTTGCGTTTTGTACAAGTCTGTACGAGAGTGTGATTGGGAAAGTTGTTCCCTCATCTTAGTCAATTCATTGCGTAAGTCCCGAATTTCATATTTAATATCTAGATCAATATTTGGATCTGACTCACCTCCGTCATGCACCCGCGTTACTTTCTGCCGAATTGTTACATTAGGATCTCGGTGTCTTTTAGTAACTCCGACCGGGGTCAGGCTGTTATCTCCACCTTTTTTATTGGCACAGCGACACTCCGGACAGACCCAAGATGCGATGTTCAAATGATTCAGCGCTTTCTCTCCGGTACATAGGGGATGGTAAGTTTTGTTACAACTACTTACTGTACAGCGCAAGTACTTTTCCTCGCTAGCTATGCTCCCGCAACACGCAGAACAATTCATGTTTACGTAGTGCTCAATGACTCAGCGGCGCAAATTCAGATACAAAAATAATATCCTTCGATGATATTTGTACCTTACGTAGGTAGGTACACTATGCGGGCACTCAGACCTTCCGGTCACTGGGTAGTAGATGAGTCACGGCACTGCACAATTAAACACTTTTAGTTCGTAACAGTTTTTTTTTTTTTTTTAAATGAGGGTGGATTCAAATATAACGTTTTAGATTGATTTTATCAATTTAGGAAGTCTTAAGCACTATTCCCTCGGTTATTCGTGTCTTTTTATTGTATTCACAATATAAACCACTTAATAATTTGTAGCAACGCAGTTTAAGTGCATTAAAAATAATGCGCCAAAACTGCGGTTAGCTCACTTCTTTTTCCAGAATAACTATTGTTCCACTTATTTTAAGCACGAGATAACACTAACACTATCTATTTACAACTATATTTACACGCGTCACTTGTTAAATTGCAAATAAGTAGTGAAATTATATTTTAAGTAATTTAAAAACACGGAGCCGATACTGTCGCGATGACAGCGCGCGGGAACGAAAAACTCTTCGCCAGGTGCGTTCTATAGCACAAATACACGAGCTTATTCTCGTGGATCGCCCGGAAAGAAGCAGTAAGAAAACGTAATGAATGTTGCGTACTGTCTCTTCGGTATTAAAAGACCACACTAACAAGGAAAACATACATTACAATGAAAATAGTATCTAGGTTTTTAATAGGCGCCTTATCACTTAATGCGATCTCTTCCAGACAACGATGCACGGAAAGCGATTACAATAATGGTACATAATTTTTTCTAAAGACGCCATTTTGCGTTCTGCGCACCACACCGACGCAAAAAACGACACTACACAATTGATAGAATGTACTGGCAGTGATGCGGGTATGACTCTTTTCTCTTGCAATTTAATCCGAGACATATGTGTTCGGGATTTGTGTAATCCAACCAAACGTAAAATTTCTTTCTTCAACATTGACTCGTTGGCTTCTACTCCTTTATTTTGCAACCATGATATTATTTCACTTTTACGGCTAGCTATTGTCGGAGCTTTGTTGTTTTGGACGGAGTGGTATGAGGCATTATCCATTAATATCACATGCGGATGTTTTTTCGAAATTCATTCTTCGTGGTATTCTGTAGTCTTTATAGATTTAAAAGACAATTTGGCACAAAGCCTTTGGATGTCCCAGCATGGCTAATTATTAACCTTTGTCCTTTTCCTTCGGGCACTCTGGTAGATGATTCGGCTTTTCATCAGTCCAAATTTTTGGTACAGTGTGATTTGCATTGAGCCACGTTTCTCCAGGCATACTACTTTATCCCAATTTTCTAATTTGCGCAGAAAATCGACTCGCGCAAGAGCAATGTGATCGTTATATGAGAATTTTTCTTTTGTGACTTTTTTGTATGCGAAATCAATTTTCTTCAGCGTTGTGGTTAAAGACGGCAGGCTGCTATTGAACAAGCTTGCATCTTTCGAGGAAGCTGCTAATTTTGCAAAATTGGTAGTTCATCGCGTTTGTAATATGCATATATATATGATTACGTAATTTGCAGCGGCGTCAAAATAGTCTATTTCAGTGACTGGGCATTTTTTTTCCTCTTTTTATTTGGGGTTTACAGTTTATTTTCCTCCATTGGTGTGTTTCCAAACTTTTCTTTACTCCGAGTCACAGTAGTTTTTCCAATGCCAAGAGCATCAGGAACTCTGTCACATACCTACGACTCGTGGCTTTAGCGGTCCACCATTTTGATTCTCACGTTCAAAGTAGTTACGAAAGGGACTACAAATGCACGAGATTCACTGTTAAAAACAGTATTTTTTTGCCCTTTTTGGCATTGTGTCAAAAAAATGATTTATTCAATAACAATAACGACAAATTAAAAAAACTCAACAAATAACTATAGCGACAGAAATTATAAGAAATGAAAACACGTGGCATCATCATCATGTACTATTAAAATACAGCAAAATAAAAGAATCGTGTTTACGTTTATCGATTTACCACGTCTCTAAAATTTTAGTCAAGTTGACGTAACCTTGTGAATTTACATTTATTATGACAGAATGGAAAAATATTATTGTTTTGTGATATTCCACGCCAAATGCAGTTCCGTTTTAAAGTTCAAATACAGTTTTACTATTTACATGTTCAACACTTGTAGTTCATAGTAGTTGTACACGTAGGAAACCAGTGATATTTTTGTTACTATTACAAGTAAATGTAATTTGCCAGACGTTATTACAAAGACATGTCGTGAAATGCCGTCAGCTGTCATTTCAATCAAGCTACATTAAAACGATTATAGGGTTGCTACTATCGAGTTTTAAGTACATTTTCATTATTTTGTACGCTGACAACACTCACACGGCGAATCTCAAGGAGGCGGCGCGCGCGTCTCTGCCTACCGTGAAGTATCGTAGCGGGCGGGGAAGGGGCGCTCGTTTAATTACGTCACTAGGTTCGGCTTTTATCTAAAGTCATCCTACTGCTTTAGCTTATATTATCTACTGTGTCCATAGTAAAAACCTCATGAGTTTTTGCGAAACGTGATAAAAAAAAAAACAATAATTATCAATATAAAAAAAAACCGACTTCATAAAAATATCAGAACCGGACAGAATTCTCTTATTTTTTTTTAATTTAAAATTTGTCATTCTGAAAGTATTATTCTATAAACAGAAATTCTTGCCCATTGCCACGGGCAGATGGCGCTGTTACCGTGGTTATAACCTTGTAACTTAAATGGTATTGTTTAAGTCATGGTAAAATAAAATAAAAATAATTTAAAGGTTAAAATAATAATTTGTTTAGTAGAATCGGGCCCCTGGTCCAAATTGAAATGGAACCAGCACCAGCTTTGAAATAAAAAAAGAATCATCAAAATCGGTTCACCCAGTCGAAAGTTCACAGTCGAATTGGTAATCTCCTCCTTTTCGGAAGTAGGTTAAAAATACAAGTCACTTCATTGTATTATTGTCCTAAACTTGAGTATTTTCTTGCTAATGTGTAACAATGGTGGATTATTATTTTTGTTGAGTGTTTATGAATAAGTTTGACCACAGAAAAGAAAAAAAAAAAAGTTTAAAATAGAACGGCTGTCAAGGCATTTTTGTAAGAAATTTGTTGTAGCCACTCTCACTCATATAAACCCATAGCAACTGTGACGCGGAGTTCGACGCGTTGACATAAATAACAATGGACATTCTTACATAAATAAGAATGAACATACTTATTTATGTCAACGGTATTTATGTAAGAATGAACATTCTTATTTATGTCACAATACCTGGCGACAGATTTTCCTTCTCATTTCCGTTCTATTTACTTCTCTTTTCTGTGTTTGACCATAGGAAAGTGATGTAACGAGGTGTCTTTGTCTTTTCGTGATGTTTCCAAAACTTCATCAAAGGCTCAGGGCATGACTTTGACTTGACCATGGCGTACTTTGCTTGACTCAAACTGTGACTATTGCTTATTAGAATAAACGAAAACTGAAAATATTTCAATACTAAAATTAAAATGGCGAAAAAACGTAAAATTTGAAAGAATCATTGAATCTGTTGGCTTATTATGGATCTTTGACCGGGATCGCGAGTGTCAAAATTATGATACTTGAAAGGGGTTATGACGCAAAAAAAGCATTGTCTATTTCCAATTTCGTAGGTGACGTAATACGAAATTGGAAATAGACAACGCTTTTTTTAATAAGGTGGCTGTATGAGGTTTTATGTAATTGTAATTTTGATGTTATTTCTTTTTTCTCTCTGGCAATTAATTTATTATCTCTTATGTTAAAGACTTTGAATGTTTGTTTTCTGAATACTATTATTATATTCAGGCCCAAGTTGGTGTGCAACGGGGCTTTTACACAGTTTTACACTACTTTAGTTTGTATTAGTGATAACTTCTTTATGGCTTTTGTGTAAATGTTATCTCATATTTATTATGTGTTAATTTTAGCAGCTGTTTGTGTTCCATGTCAAATAAAATAAATACTTTTTGACACTGACAAATATACAAGACGCCAAAATAATTATTAGAGGCAAGAATTGAAGAAAAAAAAACGCCATTTTGAGCAATTACAGTATAGGGTTACCATACGGACTTTTAGACCTTTGTCCGGCTTTTATAGTTTGGGCGATGGAATATGAGTTGATCTTGATTAACTTCTTCCAAAACAAAAAATCTTAAGAAAATTTACTAATTTACTTTAAAATGTTTTGGTATGGTAACCCTGCGCCGCGACGGTAGCACACCTCCGCTGTGAAACTGATAATAGTTTAAATGTAAACCTTGTATCGTTTGATATACAGCAATAATTTAGACAGCAAACATGGAACGGAGGCGCCGTTCGACACGTTCGGCGTTTCTCTCACGCTGATTTAAAACTGCTGTAAACATCGATGACGTAGGCTTGTGTCGCTCTCGTGGCCTTTGCGTCTCGGAATGTCATACCTGCAGGCCTAGCACGGGCCGTGGACAGATTGTCTTTCCACCGTTTTTATCCCAAGAGACAAACGTATTCATATTCTAGCTCTATCGCGGATAAAAACGGTGGAAAGACAATTTTTCCACGGGCCATGCTAGACCTGCTGGCGGAGTATATTATTATACCATGCATGAAAAAAGGGCTTTATTTAGGTACATTCTGTACTAGTTAGCCTTTTCAGTTGATCAAAGTGGAATGACTGAAATTTGAATCTACGATGAATTGAAAAAGAGTTGAGTTTTGTACGCCATAAGGCCGCCTCGTTGTTTATGTCGTCAGTCAACGTTGGGCCTAAATTACATGGTTATATGTATGTACCCTAAGTATTAAGTAAAAATAAATGTATTTGGTTATAACATCTGTTTTATTTTAGCTTAGAAATAAACGTTTTATTTCAGATTCAGTCGGATTCTTCTAATGAATCAGGGCCCTAATCCTAAGCTAACTAATATTATAAAAGCGAAAGTAACTCTGTATGTCTGTTTGTTTGCTTTTCACGACTAAACGGCTAAGCCGATCTTATCGAAATTTTGCAGGAAGTATGATACTTATACCCCCAGAAATTGCCCCGGTGGCTCAGTTGGTAGTGAACCTACTTTCTGCGCTTGGGGGCGTGGGTTCGATTCTCATCTAGGACAAACATTTGTGTTTGTTGTCTAGGTGTTAATATCTATTTAAGTATGTATTTAAAAATATATATGTATGTACGTATATCAGTCTCTGGCAGCCATATTACAAGCTTTGCTTAGTTTGGGGTCAGATGACCATGTGTGCAATAATGTCCCAGATATTTATTTATTATTTAAATGCGGATAAACTGGAAAAGCTCAGGTAACACCGCGGGATTCAGTAAATTATAAATTTAAGCCTGGGCCCTTGTTCACGTTTTTCGAAACGGCGGTAGGTATAACGAATTTTGACAGATTTCCTAGGGTTAGTTAAAGCTTACAAAAACCGTCATCCGTCAAATTGTCAATAAGGATACAGTTTTACATAAATGTACATACTAGTAGTTCGCCCCGGACTGTGACCTCGCGACCCATAAGTCTTCGGAACCCCTCGATCGATTCTGCCCATATTCAAACTTAAAAATTGTATTGGAATGAACTACTTGCCTACAAAGTTTCATGAAGATCAGATCAACGATAGCATATTATCTTCGTACAAACCATGCACGCTGAAAGTCGTAACAGACGTCGAATTTTGCTGACGAACCGCCTTCTGACCAACAGGAGGGAAAGAGAACATTTTCTCTTTTCCTCCCGTTGGTCAGACGGCCGTTCGTCAGCCAAGTTGACAAGGCTGTTACAGGTATGAAATGCCGACTTGTGCCATTAGCCATTAGAATCGGAGACCGCTCTTCGCTCGGGTAAAATTAGTTTGAATCTAGCTTTCGTCACGTGGGATGTCACATGATCCTTCGGCATGCCGCCCCGTTTGTTAGCGGGAATGCTACAGGATCCTTCGGCATGCCGCCCCGTGCCTCGCCGTCTGTTAGCGGGGATGCCGCAAGATCTATTGGCATGCCGCCCCGTACCTCGCAGTCTGTTTGCGGGGATGCCACAAGATTTCAGCATGCCGCCCCGTCTGTTAGCGGGGATGCCACAGGATCCTTCGGCATGCCGCCCCGTGCCTCACCGTCTGTTAGCGGGGATGCCACAAGATCTTTCGGCATGCAGCCCCTTCTGTTAGCGGGGATGCCACAGGAACCTTCGGCATGCCGCCCTGTGCCTCTCCGTCTGTTAGCGCGGATGCCACAGGATCTTTAGGCAAGCCGAAGAGTGCCGTACCGTCTATAAGTGCCGGTCCTAAACAAAGCGAGTAACCTTAGCTTAAAATAAATATCGCAAACTAGGATATATATGATCGAAGGATATATAGACTATTTATATATAGTAATAGACTTAAAATTTGCAAGTTGAAGTGGCAATGGGCAGGCCACATCGCTCGAAGAACTGATGACCGATGGGGAAGAAAGGTCCTTGAGTGGAGACCACGAACTGGAAGACGCAGCGTAGGTAGGCCTCCCACTAGATGGACCGACGACATTGTGAGAGTCGCGGGCATCCAGTGGATGCAGATGGCAGGATATCGTTCAGTGTGGAGGTTAAAGGGGGGAGGCCTATGTTCAGCAGTGGACGTCTTCTGGCTGATGATGGTGATGATCTAGTAATAGACTATATCGGATAGGTGTTTGATTAATTAAAAATATAATAAATAAGGTTACTGAAAAAATGCCCATATGGCATTGCAAAGAGGTTTGATTGAAAATAGAACTGGCCACCATAAGCAGAACTCAAAAAATATATGAAAAAGGTGCGTTTACAAAGAATGTAACACAAAAGACGGTGTTTGGTGCTGTGATTTTCAGTGAAACCTGGCTTTTTATTGTCTCGCAGGTGTGAAAAGTAGAGTATGCTCCTCTGGAATAAAGCCTGTCTTCGTCTTGGGCAGCTTGAACCCCTCGCTTCACTCAGGACTCTATATAACTCTACAGTCCCTCGTTACGCTCAGGGTTCAATATGCCGCCCGCGACGTAAGACACTGCTTTATTCCCTTAGTCCATAATCACACTAATATCATATATGTGAAAGTTTGGATGGATGTATGTATGGATGTTTGTTACTTAATCACGCAGAAACGGCTGGATGGATTTGGATGAAATTTAGAATATACATTGCTTATGTCCTGGATTAACACATAGGCTACTTTTCATCATCATCACCACGCGGGTGAAACCGCGGGGCGCAGCTAGTCTACTATAATTACTAAATAAGTCATTGGTGCAGGGTCGAGGATCGAACCGGGTGCCGGCAGATTGTAAAGCGCACATATTACCACTCGGCCAAAACATCTCTGTCCCATAACCTATTGGAAAAAGAGAGGCAATCAAACACGTGCTAGGGTTTAGAACTATTTATATTCAGTATTCATAGCATTCATAACGCGGGATATTCAGGATGCTTGCTCTTCATATGCCCTTTCAAACTGCAGTTCTGGATAAACGCTTGTCCGCAGATGTGGCATCTAAAAAATAAAAATTTAAAAAATATCACCCACTGCTATACAGACAGAGAGATAGGGGGGTGTCGCAATAATCCCCACGCTGGACAGGCGGCTTAGGCATCGCATTACGTTCACCGTGTATTATAATAGGGTAGATGACTGATTTTTATATCATTGAAACCAATAGCTTTGATATAATATGTTTATTGAAAAAATAATTTAAATCGGTTATTAATCATCATCAGCCATAAGACGTCCACTGCTGAACATAGGCCTCCCCCTTTAACCTCCACACTGAACGACATCCTGCCATCTGCATCCACTGGATGCCCGCAACTCTCACGATGTCGTCGGTCCATCTAGTGGGAGGCCTACCTACGCTGCGTCTTCCGGTTCGTGGTCTCCACTCAAGAACCTTTCTTCTCCATTGGTTATCGGTTCTTCGAGCGATGTGGCCTGCCCATTGCCACTTCAACTTACAACTTTTAATAGCTATGTCGGAGACTCTGGTTCTTTGTCGAATATCCACGTTTCGGATTCTATCGTGCAAAGAAACTCCGAGCGTAGCTCTCTCCATTGCCCGTTGTGTGACTCTTGAGTTTAAATCGGTTATAAATCTTCTGATATAAATAAGCGTTTAAAGTTTTAGGTAGAGAAAACTCTGTCCCTTTCCCACAAAACAAACGCCTCTGTGCACCATACTTGTCAGAATAGAATTCATATGGCGTAAAGAGAAGTGACGTCATATTTGCTGTTTCGCGCTCTCTGTCTAGCATGATATTAAAATGCTTATAAATTGATTATTTTAGATCAGATTTTCATTTTGTTTTTATTAATCAGCTATAATATATGGGCTAAATTTTAATAGGACTATAAAAAACCAGTATAGCGCTGCTTCCAGTCCTTCGGTGTTTCTGTTTGCAGTTTTAGTACATACCCGGGTCCGTTTAAAAATAAAATAATGATAAATTATTCTTCACCCCCGACGCAAACAGAGGGGAGGTTATATGTTTAACGTGTGTATGTGGCATCGTATTTCCCAAGCGGTTGAAACATGTTTGTTTGTTTGAAAAGTGACGTGGTCAAGTGTACTTGGCTATGATTCTAGCTCTTGCCGCACTCCTTACACTTGAAGTTGCGCTCCCCGGTGTGAGTCGGCATGTGGTTGTTCAGAGTGAACAACTTGTGAGCACACACTTGGCACTCGTACCTGTGGAATATGTAGTTACCTATATCTCCTGTCGTTGGTGTGTATCCGCATATGTTCCTTGAGCGTCTTGAGTCGCGGGTAGCTCTTGCCGCACTCCTTACACTTGAAGTTGCGCTCCCCGGTGTGAGTCGGCATGTGGTTGTTCAGAGTGAACAACTTGTGAGCACACACTTGGCACTCGTACCTGTGGAATATGTAGTTACCTATATCTCCTGTCGTTGGTGTGTATCCGCATATGTTCCTTGAGCGTCTTGAGTCGCGGGTAGCTCTTGCCGCACTCCTTACATTTGAAGTTGCGCTCCCCGGTGTGAGTCGGCATGTGGTTGTTCAGAGTGAACAACTTGTGAGCACACACTTGGCACTCGTACCTGTGGAATATGTAGTTACCTATATCTCCTGTCGTTGGTGTGTATCCGCATATGTTCCTTGAGCGTCTTGAGTCGCGGGTAGCTCTTGCCGCACTCCTTACACTTGAAGTTGCGCTCCCCGGTGTGTGTCGGCATGTGGTTGTTCAGAGTGAACAACTTGTGAGCACACACTTGGCACTCGTACCTGTGGAATATGTAGTTACCTATATCTCCTGTCGTTGGTGTGTATCCGCATATGTTCCTTGAGCGTCTTGAGTCGCGGGTAGCTCTTGCCGCACTCCTTACACTTGAAGTTGCGCTCCCCGGTGTGAGTCGGCATGTGGTTGTTCAGAGTGAACAACTTGTGAGCACACACTTGGCACTCGTACCTGTGGAATATGTAGTTACCTATATCTCCTGTCGTTGGTGTGTATCCGCATATGTTCCTTGAGCGTCTTGAGTCGCGGGTAGCTCTTGCCGCACTCCTTACACTTGAAGTTGCGCTCCCCGGTGTGAGTCGGCATGTGGTTGTTCAGAGTGAACAACTTGTGAGCACACACTTGGCACTCGTACCTGTGGAATATGTAGTTACCTATATCTCCTGTCGTTGGTGTGTATCCGCATATGTTCCTTGAGCGTCTTGAGTCGCGGGTAGCTCTTGCCGCACTCCTTACACTTGAAGTTGCGCTCCCCGGTGTGAGTCGGCATGTGGTTGTTCAGAGTGAACAACTTGTGAGCACACACTTGGCACTCGTACCTGTGGAATATGTAGTTACCTATATCTCCTGTCGTTGGTGTGTATCCGCATATGTTCCTTGAGCGTCTTGAGTCGCGGGTAGCTCTTGCCGCACTCCTTACACTTGAAGTTGCGCTCCCCGGTGTGAGTCGGCATGTGGTTGTTCAGAGTGAACAACTTGTGAGCACACACTTGGCACTCGTACCTGTGGAATATGTAGTTACCTATATCTCCTGTCGTTGGTGTGTATCCGCATATGTTCCTTGAGCGTCTTGAGTCGCGGGTAGCTCTTGCCGCACTCCTTACACTTGAAGTTGCGCTCCCCGGTGTGAGTCGGCATGTGGTTGTTCAGAGCGAAGCGAGTGAAGAACTTCTGACCACACACTTGGCATATGTGTCTGGGAAACAAATGTGTTTACTAAGTTTTTATTTATGATGTAATGGGTTAGCGTTTGACCACAACTTACCTGATGGTAAGTGATGATGTGATCTAAGATGGAGCACACTTGCCCATAAGTTGAGTATGCATCGGATCTACATTTTTTTAGGAATAGGCTTGCGTTTGACCGTCAACTCGCCTGTGATAAAAGTGAATATGTAACTAAATATTCTGAAAATATTTCAACCGTTTACCTGTTGCCGTTATCATTATCGAGCAAAAACTAACAATCAAAACATGTTTGTTGTATGGGAACCCCCCCATAGATATTTATTTTATTGTTTTTTAGTATTTGTTGTTATAGCTGCAACAGAAATACATCATCTGTGAAAATTTCAACTGTCTAACTATTACGGTTCATGAGATACTTCCGGTGTTAGACAGACAGATGGAGGGACAGCGGAGTCTTAGGAATAGGGTCCCGTTTTACCGTTTGGGTACGGAACCCCCTTAAAATGAGAGCAGTACTCCATGCACGACCAAACGCGTGCTTGGTACAGTGAAAGCAATAATCTGTAAACGTACCTGTAATTCATGTGCACTTTTCTCACGTGTATCGCCAAGTACTTGCGTGACTTGAATGTCTGTAACAATGACGTTCAATATTACAACATAGTTCTGCGTGTGCGCATTTATGGACCGACATATAATTCTATATAAATCAACTTCCCTACAACATAACTAATATATATCTACACTAATATCCCAGAATACATAATACACACAGAAAGTTCACTCCGCAAAGAAATTTAAATAAATAAGGACTCTATCTACGAGGCAATAAAGTAGCAATTCAACTCGCATAGCGCTGGGTATCGCCTCCTATATTCACCTAGAGAGCCGCTCTCTTTCTATCACGTATCTCTATCTCTCCTGACGCGGCACATGTAACGTTAGGGTTGTCTTCTTGATATTTACACGGAATGAAATGAAATATTTTTATTCCAGATTTACATCCATATACAAAATTTTAACTAAACGATAACATTATTTATAAAAATTAAAATTATGTGATGGGCGTGTGGTACACTCTCCATGTACGATGCAGGGGACTAGAGTGCAGTGGCGCACCGCAGCCACCAGAGTGTTGTCGGAGCCATAGATTTAGTAGCAAAAAATATATTTAGGTCTATGGTCGGAGCGGTGTAGGGAGGCGCGCGTGGTGGTGGCGTGGAGGAATACTTAATAGTATTCACTTACCAGCAATGTAGCGTATATAGTACCTAACCTACCTACCTATTACTTATATTCTCCTATAATTGGAATGATCTTTTAACCTGCACAAAAAAACTAACGCATATTCTAAATTTGTTTCAAATAACAATCATGCAAAATTTAAGCTTAAGATGCCTATCAAAATAATCATCCCGATGCATGTTTAGATAAAAACTTTTGGAGACCGCATTTGGGAGCTTTAATTTACAGATTCTGTTGAATATAATCAGTCAAAAAAATAATCCTGTTCTATAATAATAGAATACATTTTCGTTATGATTTATTTTATTCAAAAAAAAAAAAACAAACTGGATCATTACGCGTGACGTGGCTAACGTGTGAGCAAAACGGCCTTTTTGTGACACCCGTCGAAAGGTGTGCCGGCCGAAAGTACCTTAACTGCGGAGTGAAACCCCCTGCATATAATAAATATTATAAAGAGGAAAGATTTGTATTTTTGGATGTTTGTAACGAAATAACTCAAAAATTACTGAACCGATTTTAAAAATTATTTCACTGTTGGGACGCTACACTATCCCCGGGTGACATAGGCTACATTATATTTTGTAGCGAGGCCGAAGACCGAGCTTACACCCGTGCGAAGCCAAAGCGGGCGGCTAGTTATATTATAAAGAGGAAAAATTTGTATGTTTGTAACAAATTAACTCAAAAACTACTGAACCGATTTTAAAAATTCTTTCACTGTTGGGACGCTACACTATCCCTGGGTGACATAGGCTACATTATATTTTGTAGCGAGGCCGAAGGCCGAGCTTACACCCGTGCGAAGCCAGAGCGGGCGGCTAGTTATATTATAATGAGGAAAAATTTGTATGTCTGTAACAAATTAACTCATACACTACAAGACCGATTTAAAAAATTCTTTCACCATTATAATGCTACATTATCCCTGAGTAATATAGGCTATATTTATTCCTAGATTGTTCAAAAAATAAATCATCACCCGTGCGAAGCCGGGACGGGAGGCTAGTACTATATAAAAGGTGATGTGAATATGTTTGTATGTTCCCTATGGCTTCCGAAACGGCTAAACCGATTTTAATGAAATTTATAGGCAATCTTCAGATTAGCCCCGCGAGTGATCCTGTGAAAAAAAATTGTTTCTCCAATCGCGTTTGGTAGCTAAGAAACATATTTTTTGGGTATTTTAATATTTTCCCATAAAAAACAATAAAAAGAATTTGAAGTCTTTTTTTATGCATAAACAGGCAACTCGCCCGATGTTAGGCGCGATGCGGTCTACGATGGAGCACGCTTGCCTATCAGATACCGATTCACTCGTGATTTGAAGACACCCAGATAGTAACTATCGGGGAACACCCATTCAGGCAACGCATTCCACAGACCAGCAGTACGCACAATGAAAGTGGATCAAAGCGCTTCGTACGTAGTCATACTTCGTCGTGCTTCAAAGTCTATGCGCAGTTTCGATGTCATTGTCTAACAATGGAGAAGGAAACATCGTGAGGAAACCGGTAAGTCCAAGAACCTCAATAGTTTAGAGACATATGACATTCACCAATATGCACTGGGCCAGCATGGTGGATTAGGGCCCATCCTCTCTCTGAGAGAAGGCCTCAGTCCCAGCAATGGAAACATCATCATCATCAGCCAGAAGACGTCCACTGCTGAACCTAGGCCTCCCCCTTTAACCTCCACACTGAACGACATCCTGCCACCTGCACCACTGGATGCCCGCGACTCTCACAATGTCGTCGGTCCATCTAGTGGGAGGCCTACCTACGCTGCGTCTTCCGGTTCGCGGTCTCCACTCAAGAACCTTTCTTCCCCATCGGTTATCAGATGAAATGAAATGGAAACATGATAGGCTGAAATGACTATTTTTATTTTTCAGCCATGGTCATCCCATTGCAGGGCAAAGGCCTCCCTTCCTTTCTTCCACTCCTCTTTGTTCTGTGCTATGGTGTACCAGTCTGTTGCGTGGGTGTCAAGCTCGTCCCGCCATCTTTTTCTGGGCCTTCCAAGGGGTCGTATGGCATGCGGCAGCCATTCTGTAGTGGTTCTAGCCCACAGCTCATCCGACTGAGCTCAGCTGAAGTAATGATGATAATGAACTAGATGTGGCCTAAACTAACTCCAGGGCTGACCACTCAGCCTGTACTCACCTGATCACAACCCTGGCAGGACACCTCCACCTCAGATTTCTTCAGTGGTGCATCTGAGTCTGACAGCTCGCTCCCAGCTTCGTTCTTTTCGTGTATCCTGAAAATTTGTAAATGGTTGGAAGCGGCCTGCATCCAGCGTTTTCCTGCGGTCTCTTTTAGGTCGTCTATCCATCTTGTCCGTCGTCCTAAGCTGCGCTTACCGGTCCGTGGTCTCCACTCAAGAATCTTTCGGCCCCATCGGCCATCTGTTCTGCGTGCTATGTGCCCTGCCCACTACCACTTCAACTTGCTAATCCGGTGGGCTATGTCGGTAACTTTCGTTCGTTTACGGATCTTCTCATTTCTGATTCGATCTCGTATAAAAAACCCCGAGAATAGCCCTTGTAGTGTTCTACATTAAAACAATACGAATAATTGTACTTGCAATCTGCTTTTATTGAACGCCGGATCTAACCTACAAATCGTCCCTTGACAGATGATAGGGTTGTCACATCCATCGATACTAAATAGGGTTGTACAATCCTACAGCCCTCTCCATAACGAGCGACTTTGAGCTTGATAAGAAACTACGTCCGTAAACAAAAACATGAATGACATGAAGTTATTAAATACCTTCGTATATGACATTGCAGTGTGTACTCTGATTTCAAACTTCTCCCGCAGATGTCGCACGAGTAGCGCTTACCATCGTGAGCAGGCATGTGCTTCTGTAAGGTGTTCTCGTCCATGAAGCCTGGAAGCAAAGGGCGAGAATATCTAACAACAATAACAACAAGCAACAAAGTTGTTGCCAGCGAATTCATTGGCGTATATTTTTGTATAGGTTGACGCAGAAAGGGGTACTAAGCCGGAAGGGGTACATAGTACTCATCATCTATCTATACATATAATAAAAACAGAGAGATACAAAAATCTGTAATTGCGAGAATCAAAAACCACACAGGTTTTAAAATAAGCAGCTGAACACGTCAAGACAATTTTCAGAATTTTTGTTTGTTTGTCCACGCACATCTCCTAAACCACTGGACGGATTTGAATGCGGATTACACGAATATGCTTAGCACGCGTTACTGGTGGCACTAGCTCGTAAGTGTTTTCTATATGTTTGTAATTTTAATTTCTGGTGTATACAATAAAGAATTTTTATCTATCTTAGCTATAAATAAATAAATATCTGGGACATTATTGCACACATTGTCATCTGACCCCAAACTAAGCAAAGCTTGTAATATGGCTGCCAGAGACTGATATACATACATATATATATATTTAAATACATACTTAAATAGATATTAACACCCAGACATAGAACAAACACATATGTTCATCACACAAATGTTTGTCCTAGATGGGAATCGAACCCACGCCCCCAAGCACAGAAAGTAGGTTCACTACCAACTGAGCCACCGGGGCAGCTATGACCAGATTGAAGTATAGGTAGGCTATGTTATTTTGCAAAAGGGCTGGATTAAGGGAAGGGAAAAGGGTTGAAAGTTTATATAAAAGTCGCGGGCAACAGGACTAGTAAATTTTGTTATGGGAGCAAATCTGAAATCACGAATAAAATATCAGCTGTTCCATAGAAAACGGTCATTCGTATTAACAAAATGTATGAAACAGCAGATTTATTTTTCGCGTTTTCAGGGTTGGTCCCATAGTGAAAGTTGTTGATAATGATGGGTAGTATGGCCCCTTTCGGCTTAGTACACCCTTTCCGAGTAACCCAGTATAGTTTAATAGATCGACTCTAGAACTCTTTATTGTAAACACCAGAAAATAAAAGAAAGTAAAAAAATTGCCAAAAAGTTTAGTAAAATTATATGCAGTAACTTGTGTACAGCAGAAATAAAAATATTTTTTTAAAGTAATACGGTACAGTAAAATTATATTCAGAAACTTACCCATTCCGCATGTCTCGCAAACATAATTGCTGAAATGTTGGTCCATATGTCTCACAAGGGCCTTGAACTGCGGAAAGTTTTCTCCGCACATGGTGCAAGTGTTGACATTCTGTACCAGCTTGTACGGTATCACGCCATCTTTACTGTGCAGAAAGTACGGTTTCTTGTGAGCTGTCACGAGGTGGCGCTTGAACACTTCTAGATCGTCGATTTTTTCTGAACATAACTTGCAGTCGATTCTAGTTATGTCGATTTTTATATACCTGAAAGAATGTGGTGGTTAACATAACTAATACAAAGTTTTTTTTTTTTTCAATAAAAAACCGACAACAAAATAATATTGCCCCAGACTGACCCAGTGGCTCAGTTGGTAGTGAACCTACCTTCTGTGCTTGGGGGCGTGGGTTCGATTCCCATCTAGGACAAACATTTGTGTGATGAACATTTGTGTTTGTTCTATGTCTGGGTGTTAATATCTATTTAAGTATGTATTTAAAAATATATATGTATGTATGTCAGTCTCTGGCTGCCATATTACAAGCTTTGCTTAGTTTGGGGTCAGATGACCGTGTGTGCAATAATGTCCCAGTTTATATTTTTTTTTCAATTTAAAAAACCGACATTTTTTTTTTTTAAATATTTTTATTAATATAATACCTGGTCAAGCCGTTATTAAATCACAAATTATAATAATACATAAAAAAATTAAAAGGAAATACATGAATCACAATAAGCTCAAAAGAAAATTATATAAATAAAATAAAAACATTACAATTATTGACACAAAAAATAAATAAAATTTAAATAAATAAAAAATTTAAAAATCATATATTCAATAAAAATTAAGAATAAATAAAACCGGCCAAGTGCGAGTCGGACTCGCGCACAAAGGGTTCCGTACCATTTATCTATAAAAACGGCAAAAAAACACGTTTGTTGTATGGGAGCCCCCTTAAATATGTATTTTATTGTTTTTTAGTATTTGTTGTTGTAGCGGCAACAGAAATACATCATCTGTGAAAATTGCAACTGTCTAACTATCACGGTTCATAAGATACAGCCTGGTGACAGACGGACAACAGTCTTACTAATAGGGTCCCGTTTTACCCTTTGGGTACGGAACCCCGGAAAACAGTAATCTAGCCTATTATTGATGTTTATATTTGGACAGCCCCAGTGGCTCAGTTGGTAGTGAACCTACATTCTGTGCTCGGGGGCGTGGGTTCGATTCCCACCTAGGGCAAACATTTATGTGATGAACATTTGTGTTTATTCTATGTCTGTGTGTTAATATCTATTTAAGTATGTATTTAAAAATATATATGTATGTATATCAGTCTCTGGCAGCCATATTACAAGCTTTGCTAAGTTTGGGGTCCGATGACAGTGTGTGCAAAAATGTCCCAAATATTTATTTATCTATTTAAAATCTACGTAGATTACCTATTTCTGGTAGTATTCTTGAATTCCTTGTGTGAATGCGTGAGGACGTGCTCCCTCAGTTGTTCCGGATGCAGGAAGTACTGAGCGCAGTAGTGGCACAGAATGTGGTTGAATCTGTTCTTGAACGGACACGCGTACGAGAATTTTATTATTGACATAGCGTTGTACACATAGTATTTGTCACCTGTGGACACATAACCACTGTTTTATCCGACTTCCAAAAAGGAGGAGGTTATCAATACAACTGGTTTTTTTTAAATTTTTAATTATTATTTATTATTCATTTATTTCAGGTACTTATAAACCCATATTCAAAGGCAAAGAGGTCGCCCGAAGAATCCAACTCGGATGGGCAGCGTTCGGGAAATTGCGTGACATCTTCTCATCTACGATACCACAGCACCTAAAGACAAAGGTCTTTGACCAGTGTGTGTTGCCAGTGTTGACATATGGTACTGAGACGTGGTCCTTAACTGTTGGTCTTTTGGAAAAACTAAGTCACACAACGGGCAATGGAGTGAGTTATACTCGGAGTTTCTTTGCGCGATAAAATCTGGAACGTAGATATTCGCCAAAGAACCAGAGTCACCGACATAGCTATTAAAATCTGCAAGTTGAAGTGGCAATGGTCAGGCCACATCGCTCGAAGAACCGATAACCGATGGGGAAGAAAGGTCCTCGAGTGGAGACCACCAACCGAAAGACGCTGCGTAGGTAGGCCTCCCACTAGATGGACCGACGAATGTCGTCGGTCCATCTAGTGGGAGGCCTACCTACGCAGCGCCTTTCGGTTCGTCGATGGACCGACGACATCGTGAGAGTCGCGGGCATCCAGTGGATGCAGATGGCAGAATGTCTTTCAGCGTGGAGGTTAAAGGGGTAGACCTATGTTCAGCAGTGGACGTCTTCCGGCTGATGATATATAATTAAGTATCAATATAAAAAACCAACTTTATAAAAATGTCAGAACAGGACCTAATTAAAAAGGAACCACACGGGAACCACCAGCTTTCAAATAAAAAAATTATCATCAAAATCGGTTCACCCAGTCGAAAGTTCTGAAGTAAAAAACATTTTTTTAAAACCTGTCGAATTAATAACCTCCTCTTTTTTGGAAGTCGGTTAAAAATATTACTAATTATGTGGTATAACTAAAGACTTACCTAAACTTATATTGGAAACTGATTTCTTTTTATCTCTTTTAACTGCGTGAAAAGTTCTATGTGGTTTTCGGGCCTCGACGCTTTCGGTGGGTACATCGCCTGAACTGGAGCTCCCGCCCATGTCGTGGAGTTCGCGCCCGTCGCCTGCAATCACAACACAACGAACTAAATTAGTATTCAATCACACTAATCTTTCATCTACACTAATATTATAAAGAGGAAAGATTTGTACCTATTTTTGTATGTTTGTATGTTTGTAATGAATAGGCTCCGAAACTACTGAACCGATTTGAAAAATTCTTTCACTGTTGGAAAGCTACACTATCCCCGGGTGACATAGGCTATATTATATTTTGTATCGAGGCCGAAGGCCGAGCTTACACTCGTGCGAAGCCGGGGCGGACGGCTAGTATATCATATATTATGTGAAAGTTTGGATGGATGGATGGATGTTTGTTACGCAATGACGCAGAAACGGCTGGATGGATTTGGATGAAATTCGGAATATACATTGCTTGTGTCCTGGATTAACACATAGGCTACTTTTCATTATCATCATCACCGATTTTCGCTAGTTATTCATAAAGAAACGATCGTTAGGTTCTGCAAGTCATAAATTAAGATATAAATAAATAAATAAATAAATATCTGGGACATTATTGCACACATGGTCATCTGACCCCAAACTAAGCAAAGCTTGTAATATGGCTGCCAGAGACTGATATACATACATATATATTTTTAAATACATACTTAAATAGATATTAACACACAGACATAGACCAAACACAAATGTTCACCAGATGAATGTTTGCCCTAAGTGGGGCGAACCCACGCCCCCCAAGCGCAGAAGGCAGGTTCAATACAAACTGAGCCACCGGGGAAGTCAAATGGATGACACAGGAGCTGTCCCATTTGATTTTTGCTTATAACAAGACAAACCGGCACTTTTTATTTCCTGTGGTAATAACTTTACATACTTATATATCATTTGGTAATATTTATAGTATCATTGAAAGTGTTTTAGCATCCCGTCGATCCTGTTACGTAAATTCTTCCCATCCAATGGTTGCCTGGAAGAGATCGCTTTTAGCGATAAGACCGCCACTTGTGGCACTCTCGTAAGTGTGTTCTATCTGTTAGTAATTTTTAATTCTGGTGTACACAATAAAGAGTTTCTATCTATCTCTAGCTGTTATGAACTAGAAAACTTTATGCAATATTTGGTGTATCTATTAATGTCCCTATAGCCAATTCTATAGAATAAATGTCTGGGACATTTTTGCACACATTGTAATCTGACCCCAAACTAAGCAGAGCTTGTAATATGGCTGCCAGAGACTGATAAACATACATATATTAAATACATACTTAAATAGATATTAACACCCAGACATAGAACAAACACAAATGTTCATCACATAAATGTTTGCCCTAGATTGGAATCGAACCTACGCCCCCAGGCGCAGAAGCCAGGTTCACTACCAACTAAGCTAAAGGGGCTGTCATAGATGCTGTTGATCTTTGCTTTTATCAAGACTAACCAGCACTTTTTATTTTCTGTGTTTCCACAGAGAGGCTGAATCGTTAAGCCTTGCAGTTTACATACCAAGTGCGTGATATTCCTCGAGTTGATCTGGATCTAACTCGTCATCTGAAAATGGTATACAAATGTATAATTTACCGATCTACATAATAAACTACGCATAAAACATTATTATAGTTAAATAATTATCAATATAAAAAAACCGACTTCATAAAAATGTCAGAACTGGGGCCTTACCCCTAGCTCGAAAAGTTGACCCGCATAGGTGTTATTTGTCTAAACGGTACCATCAATTACGATAAGCGGTAGTTATTTGATAGCCGCCAAGCTTCGCTATTTTCACGCACACACGCATAGTAAAATGGATTTTCGTTCATTCAAGTTAGACGCTTTTAAACGATGCAGCTTAAATGAGTTGGTTAATTTTAGGTACCTATCAGGTACCTACTAAAACTTGGCTCGCAAAAGTGAAGCTAGGGGTAAGGCCCCTAGACCTAATTGAAATGGGATTACACGGGAAGCACCAGATTTCAAATAAAAAAAGAATCATCAAAATCGGTAACAAACATAAAATTAAATTTAAATTTGTTTGTTTTACTTCTTATTTATATTTATGTTTAAGAATACTTAATTATTAATTTTTTTCGCTCAATATTAATGCATGCTGTCTTCACCTGCAATTATTGTGAAATTTAGTAATATTTTTATTTGTTTTGTACATTTTTGATCGAATTGATGAACACAGTAGACTTAAATAAATAAATAAATAAAAACAGACGAATTGATAACCTCCTCTTTTTTGGAAGTCGGTAAAAAAATACATCATACCGAAACCATCTCGCATTGTTCTGCTGTGGTCATCTCGCGCAGCTTGCTTTATGTCTAAACTGGATTTGACCCGTGACTTAGATCCTGCATTGAAAAAAAGTCACAATGAATATTAATAAAACAATACCTAAATAGTTTTTAGGGTTCCGTACCCAAAGGATAAAACGAGACCCTATTACTAAGACTACGCTGTCCGTCTGTTACCAGGCTGTATCACATGAACCGTAATATTAAGACAGTTGAAATTTTCACAGATGATGTATTTCTGTTGCCGCTATAACAACAAATACTAAAAAAAACAGAATAAAATAAATATTTAAGGAGGGCTCCCATACAACAAACGTGATTTTTTTGTTAGTTTTTGCTCGATATTGATAACGGCAACAGATAGACACTTAAAATATTCACAGAATATTTAATAATAATAAAAAAAAACCCTTTAAAAATTAATAATTAAATTAACATAAAACAAATATTTAAGGGGCTCCCATACAACAAACGTGATTTTTTTGCCATTTTTATAGATAATAAAAAAAAAAAGATAGAAAGAAAAATAGTTTATAAGTGACCAAAAAGCTACATTTATAAGAATATTATTAAAAAAACTGGCCATGTGCGAGTCCGACTCGCGCACGAAGGATTCCGTACCATTATCTCAAAAAACGGCAAAAAAATCACGTTTTTTTGTATGGGAGCCCCCTTAAATATTAATATTATTTTAATTATTTATTTTTAAAGTGAATGTACATCTAAATATTCTGTGAATATTTCAAGCGTCTACCTCTTGCCGTTATCAATATCGAGCTAAAACGAGCAAAAAAATCACGTTTGTTGTATGGGAGCTCTCTTAAATATTGTTTTTTTTTTTTTTGTATTTGTTGTTATAGCGGCAACGGAAATACATCATCTGTGAAAATTTCAACTGTCTAACTATCACGGTTCATGAGATACAGCCTGGTGACAGACGGCCGGACGGACGGACAGACGGACGGACAGTGGAGCCTTAGTAATAGGGTCCCGTTTTACCCTTTGGGTACGGAACCCTAATAAGAAAAATGGTAAAATAAACTCACAAATCGGACCCAACTCAGCATAATGCCGGATGTTAACCAGCGCCAGTCTTTCCTGGCCTTTTCAGTCTTTTCTGGCTGGTCTTTCCAGTCGTTTGGCTTTGGTATAATGGTACGGAACCCTTCGTGCGCGAGTCCGACTCGCACTTGGCCGGTTATTTTCTATACACGGTAAGGCATGCACATAGTATACGATCATTGACACTCGACAAAATGTATGGAACAGCTGTTTTTTTTCTGCGATTTCGGGTTGGTCCCTTAGTAAAAGTTGTTCATAACTGTGACCTCCTTTCAACTTAGTACAGCCTATATGCGTAACGCAGGCCCGAATTAGCGCAGGTCAGAAAATCACGCAAACGTGAACTTTAACGCGCCGAGATATGGTTTGTGGACGCGCAACTTTTCTCATCACCTAAAAAATGTACTCAATACTCAATTTGTTCATTGCGACATATGTATGCATGCAGACCTTAACTAACATGATTTTGTCTTAAATAATACATCTTAAAATACATGTAGTACATATGACCCTGTATGGCAACAGAAAGAATGGAACGGTCTATTTATATATCATCGAAATTATCCTTGAGAAATTAGTCTAGGGTGTAGTAACATTTTGATTCTAGGAAAGTTTTGAGAACATTAGTGAAGCTGGTTTCTTTTTCTATGTCTTTTATTATATAAGGTCGGGGAAAAAGTTTCTTCGTATTTTTTAAACAAATTCAAGACATATTTTTTTCAAGTTTAATTAAATTTAATTATAATATATATGTGCCATTTTGTTCGATAACTTGTTGCCATCTTGTAGGTAGTGACATGATCCCGTTGCTGTAGAATTTTTGGGACTTCTGATGAAAAAAATGCAACAAGTAGTTTTGACAGTCCTCTCTTGATGTTAATCTAACACTACCCAAAGAATTCTGAAGAGATCGAAACAGGTGGAAATCTGAGGGTGCAAGGTCAGGGCTATATGGTGGATGCATTAACACTTCCCAACCAAGCTCTCTAAATTTTTGCTGAGTGGCCAAAGATGTGTGCGGTCTGGCGTTATCATGATGAAAGACCACACTCTTTCTGTTGATCAATTCCGGCCGTTTTTTCTCAATTTCTTGTTTAAGTCTCATCTGCTGTTGGCAGTAGAGATCCGAATCGATGGTTTTGCCCGGCGGTAAAAGCTCATAATGAACGATGCCCTGCCAATCCCAACATACACACAGCATCAACTTATTACGTGTTAATCCGGGTTTCGCTACAGTCTGTGGTGCTTCACTGCCCTTTGACCATGATCGTTTGCGCACATTCTTGTCGTAGGTGATGCATTTTTCATCACCAGTGATCAATCTTTTCAAAAACGGTTCGGTTTCGTTACGTCGTTTCGTTACGTTTCAATAGAGAGTCGCAAATGAGTACACGATTCATTTGGTTTCTTTCAGTGAGCTTTTGTGGCACCCAAATATCGAGTTTTTTGTATACCCAGTTTTTTTCAAATGGGTCAAAACTGTTTTGTGGTCAATCCCCAGTTCTTCAGCTACGTCGTAACTACTAATATGCCGATCTTGGTCCACTTTTTCAGAAATAGCATCTACTTTATCCGTAACAGGGCGACCAGAGCGAGCTGCATCTTTGACATCAAAATTCCCGGACTGAAAACGCTTGAACCAACATTGTGCTACTCTTGATGACACTGCATTACGTCCATAAACGTCACAAATTTTATTCGCGGCTTGTGTCGCATTTTTCCCTTTTTTGTAATAAAATTTCACAATATATCGAATTTCTTCGTTAGATTCACTCATTTTATCAAACAAAAAAACAATTGAAAAATGGCGGGAAAATGCTTTTTACTTTTTGTATTCCTTTTTTAAAATATCATATTTTTAATGGTATCAAAACCAGCCAGATACAAACAGTACAACCGATGAGATTTTTACTACAACTTTATACATACAAAATACGAAAAGACTTTTTCCCCGACCTATTATATGGTAGCTTATTGTATATTTTTACGGCCATAGTTGTAGGGCCTGAGGTATGAATTACTAATTAGATTTTGGTTCGATAAGTTTGTGTCTATATTGTGATCTGTTTGTAACTGTAAGGTTTGACTAGTTAAACCTTGAAACAGTGCCGTAACTAGCCTTTTATGCGCCCAGTGCGAGCTTCTATAACTGCACCCTTGAAAACAAATCTTGGTCCTGGTGTGGTCATTTCTGCACCCCTCCAGAGTCTGCGCCCTGTGCCTGGGCACCGCTGGCACAGCCCCATTTACGGCACTGCCTAGAAGTGCCTAAGCTTCGAAGTTTGACTAAACATATAGATAGAAGAAACTCACCGGATTGTGTCTTTTCTTTGTGGAGGAATCTCTGCTCTTTCTCCAGCAACTGCACCTTGAAGCTCCACGCCTCTCGGAGCTTGTGCATGCACGGTGCGCATATAAGCCTCTCTGATGGCTCACCATCCAGCTTAGACATCTGGAATTTATTACCCACATTTTTACCCACCAACGCAAAGCCAATAAGATCATTTTGAAGTGTTTTTTATTTTTTTTATTATACTTGGTGACGAGACGAGCAAAGTCGGTCGCCTGATGCCTCTTCAGGCTTGCCCATAACAGCTCAACGCAACTCAGAATTTTGAACTTCAACAGTTCAAAACCCTGGATGGCAATGCACTGCGCTCGTCACCTCGAAATATAAGATGTCAAATCTCTCTCTCTGTGTGTGTGTGTGTGAGTTTATGAAGTTTTGGGTTCCATACCCAACGGAGTACCCTATTACAAAGCCTGCTCTGTCAGTCCATCTGTCTGTCCGTCCTACCTTTTAACGGCTGTATCTTTCAAACCATAATAGATAGCCAATTGAATCTTTCACTGAATATGTAAAGTCGCGGCGGATTAACTAAGAAATTATAATAAAGTCAAAAAGTAAAAACTAAAGATGGGCCCCCACACAACAAACGTTTTCATTAATGTATTTGCTCTAGTGTAAAAACGGTAACACATTTTTTTTTTTTTTTTTTTTTTTTTTTTTTTTAACCTATGCTGTCCCACTCCTGGGCAAAGGTCTCCCCCATCTCTTTCCAGACAGTGCGATCACCCGTTAAATTTGGCCACTGTGTTTGGAACGCGTCGAGATCATCGCGCCATCGTTTTTTCGGCCTGCCTTGGCTCCTTCGTCCGTTTTCAGGCACCCACTGTGTGATCCTCTGGGCCCATCTGTCAGGGTGCATCCTGGCTACGTGTCCCGCCCAACCCCACTTTAATTTGGCAGCTTTGATGCCAACATCAGCGATTCCTGTAATTGAACGCAGCGTCGTGTTTCGGACTCGGTCAGTCCTTTTGATTCTTAGGACGCTGCGTTCCATCGCTCTTTGGCAAGCCCCAAGTTTGAACTTCTGAGAATCGGTCAATGACCAAGTCTGGGCACCGTAAGTTAGGACGGGCAGGATGCACATGTCGATGAGTGTGCGCTTTAGTGACAAAGGAAGGTCGCCCTTCATAAGCTCTTTCATGGACCAGTAGCTTCTCCAAGAATTTTCGACGCGGCGGTCGATTTCTTTATCCTGTCGGTTGTCAAAGGAAACTAGCTGGCCCAAATATATGTATTCATCGACATATTGTAGTTCTTGCCCATCTACCATAATCTTACGCTTTGTGCTATTTGTCATCATTTGTGTTTTGGACCGATTCATCGTGAGTCCAACTTTGCGGCTTGCCGTGCTGAGATCTTGTAGCATCTGTTGAAGGTCATCTGCTGTGGAGGCGAACAGCGCGATGTCGTCAGCAAATCTCAGGTTAGTAAGTTTTTTGTCCCCGACATCGATGCCTTTCGCGATCCACGGGCTTACCAAGGTCTTAAATACTTCTTCTACAGTGCTGATAAATAATTTAGGGGAGAGCGGGTCACCCTGTTTAACGCCTTTGTTTATAGAGAATTTACGACCAGTAGATTGTAGCTTTATATCTGCTGTACTGTTCTTGTAGATAATTTTAATGATGTCAATGTATGTTTTCTCTATTCCCTGATTTTCTAACGCTAAAAAGATTGCTGCATGTGTTATACTATCAAAAGCTTTATTGTAGTCTACAAAACCCACATACAGTGGTAGATTGAATTCTCTGCACTTTTCGATTACTTGATTAAGAGCTTGCAGGTGATCGGTAGTTGAAAAGCTAGGGCGGAAACCAGCTTGCTCAGGTGGTTGGTGGCTATCCAGAGTGCCTTCGATTCGTTTTTGGATGACTTTGATGAAAACTTTGTAGAGATGTGACACCAAACTAATTGGTCTGTAGTTACCTATGTTGCTTTTGTCTCCTTTTTTATGTAGCAAAGTAATGTTTGAATGACACATCTTCGCGGGTATTTTGCCGGTCCGAAGTATTGTGTTAAATAAATTGGTTATATGAGGGAGTATGGCAAAAGATCCTATTTTAAGGGTTTCTGTTGTCACACCGTCTTCTCCAGGACTTTTATCATACTTCATGGTTTTCAAGGCATCATGTACTTCGGCGCCTGTTATGTAAGGGATGCTATCTGGACATTGATAATCTACTTCAAGATCTAGTTTAGATGGATCAGAATATAATTCGCTATAGAAATCTGTGCATAATTCAAGTATTTTAGCTCGATTATTGTGTTTCTTTCCATTTTTATCCTGTAGGCAGTTTATCCAAGATTTGGTTTTAGAAACGCCTTGTTTTGCAGCTCGTAATGAGGAATGTTTTTCAAGAGCTATTTTAACTAAGTGTGTCTTATATTGTCTTACGTCCTGTCTTATTCTACGTTTTACAATTTTATCCAGTCTTTTATATTCCGTGGTGCCAAATTCGGTTTGTAGTCTTTCTTCAATTGATTTTATAGTCTCGTGAGAAAGATATTTGTACCTTGGTTTGTTGTTTTTAATTTTAATTTTCTTGCCAGTCTCATGAATGGCTTTTAAAATGTTGTGGTACTGATTTTCAACGTCATCGGTATCGTCAGTTTCATCGACATTTAGCATGCTGAATTGGTTTTTAAGCTCTAGTTGGAACTGCTCGGAGTTGTTTATTAGAGTTTGTTTGTCATGTTTAATTAATTTTTTGTGAAATAATATTGCCCTGTGGATTTTAAATTCGAATCTTACTTTTGCTCGAACGGGTCTGTGGTCTGAGTCAAATTTTATTTTATTTATAATACTGACATTTTTAACTATATTTTTATCTGAGGTGAGTATAAAATCAATTTCATTTTTGGTATACCCATTAGGTGAAGCCCAAGTCCACCTCCTCTGATCTTGTTTTTTGAAGAAGCTGTTTGTGATTCTCATGTTATGTCCAAAAGCAAACTGGATGAAGCGAGCACCTCGCTCGTTGCGGTCTCCCAGGCCATACTTTCCGAGAGTGTCTTCACTATCCATTTCTTGTTTTAGTCCGACCTTTGCATTAAAATCGCCGATAACCATATTCCATGTTCCGCGGTTTTCATCGCACACCTTATTGAGAAGGTCATAGAAATCTTCTACTTCATCATCGGTGTGTGATTTGGTAGGGGCGTGGCATTGTATCACAGTCAGAGTTTTTGAGGGATTCAATTGGAATTTTAAGCATGCAATTCTTTCAGAGTAACCGATGAACTCGATGATGTTATCTTTCCACTTTTTTGCCACTAAGAACCCTACACCTAAGTGTCCTTTAGTTTCTCCGAGGTGGAAAAATATATTTTGTTCTTGTTCTGTTGTTATTTCTCCCAACCTTCTTACCTCTGCGAGTCCTATTATGTCCCATTTAATATCCTGTAGAGCATTTTCTACACATACAAGCGTTAAACTTGGCATGATAATAGTACAGATTCTAAAGTAAAACAAGAAATAATAAATACTGGCCCAGTGCGAGTTGGTGACAAATTTAAGTTAAGCAACATCGAGCGCGATAAGTACTTGGACCGCCTGGGCGATGTCTTTTTGCACTATTTTTTTTACAATTTATGTGGTGGTACGGAACCCTCACTGCGGGTCCCGTCTCGCACTTGGCCGTATGTTTCACTTTCTGTAGGTAACTATAAATTTAATGCAAACCAAAACTTACATCAAATCCGAAGCACTCCTTGATCATGTCTGAGTATACCTCCAGGCGGCCCAAATTGCGGTATTTTTCGTTTAAAATTCGGAATTTTGTCAACGCACCACAACACCGGCACAGAGCAGGATCAAAATCGTTCATCTTTATTGCACTCATTTTTAATTTTTTTTTTGGCATTTAGTTGTTTACCTTTCTTCCTATCCTAGACGTAGAATACAGATTTACTGATTTGTTTTAGAACCGCATCGCATCTTCTATTGTATTCTCTTTGCCGCATCGCTTTGTGATTGTTTGTGGTGTTATTTTATTTTTATTTTTAATTTTTACGATAATATAATAATGATAAGTTTGACGTACAGAAACTTGACATTGACAGGAACTTTATGTTTTTCGTCTATAGCTGAACAGACTAAAGCTATTAAGGCCATACCGTCTCGGTCATAGGTCATAAAAGGGTCATAAGTATTGCCCCAGCTTCTTGTAAAGTCTCTTCCCAAGTACTTCCGTCCTTGTCTCCTTCACTTTACAAGGGCATGACTTGACCGTGACCTACTTTGCTTTACTCTGACTGCGATTGACTTGTTTGACTACATCCTACATCATGCCTACGTCTCATCAAACTTGATACCTAGTCATATAATACTTGATACCGGCAAATGTAAATTGTACAAGAGTGGACGCCAAAATTAGTAATAATAATAATAATAAGAGAGAGAGAGAGACACACACACACTCTTACCACCTTAAGAGACTCTCGCTAGACGGTTGGGTCAAGGGTCAGATGCAGAAGGCAGTAATTCTTGACACGGCACGCATTGTCAGGAGGTTCCTCACTCTGCAGCCCTAACCACCGGTAGCTTGGGCCCTGCCCCGCTGCCGGCGGCACCCTAGGCTTAAGTTTTTTTAGAATATTTTGTTTTTTTATAGATATTGTAAAAAAACTTAAATTTAAGAAGAGAAATAAATGTGTGAATAATAATAAATATCTGGGACATTATTGCACACATGGTCATCTGACCCCAAACTAAGCAAGGGAAGCAAGCAAGTACAGTGGAAAGTATTTTTTTTGCCGAGGAGTTTTGTTTGACTTTGCCAGCAATAGAAGCGTCCAATGGCTGAAATGATGATGCTGATGATGGCGCCGAGCCAACCTGGAAAAAACATGTCGCATCATTGTAATATTTTCTTAGACTTTAGTACCTTACGGGTGATAATGTGTAATGATGGTGAATTCATCTTTAATAGGTATTCGTGAATATGCTCCTGCGCGCTTGGTGAACTAAGGCCAACTAAGGCCAGCATGTATAGGCCGCATGGCTAACTAAGAAAATATAAAATAAATAATAAATATTCAATATTCAGAAGAAAAAAAATAATGCAAAAGCGGCTGTTCACGGATGTTGGAACACAACGTGTAATCTGTGGAATCTTAGTGTGGAATACTGACATTGGCGCCATCTGTCGTAGAGTAGAGGCATTCATTATAAATAGTAAAGGTTTGAAGATGTGTTTGAAAACGCAAAAAAATAAATAAAGCAAACGTCGCACGTCAATCAAAATATTCAAAAAATAAAAAACCAAAAAACATAATGAAATTTTTGTCTGTGATAAAAGTAAAAATCAAAGAAAGTTGCAAAAATGGAAATTAAAAATAATGTGCATAAAAACACAGAAATGTATTATAAATAAAGAACAAGCTTTATTCAAAGCTTAAAAATGAATGCAACAAAGAAAAAGGGTCCCGTTTTCGACCCGGGTCTGTGCAGATGTTGTGGCTCCATGAAAAAATGTAGAGTGCTAAATTTTGAATATGAATGCTTAGGCCAGAAGGAAGTGTATTCTGACATGATGATGGACTGCTTTGGGCTATTGGTAAGCTAGATATTCATCATCCTACGTTCCCTTTGCCCTAGTTAACGAAATTATGTCAAAATCACACGTAACAAAAGATTTACTTCTTCTTCTTTCGAGTCGATGTTTCGCCACTTATTTTAATTTTAAATTAAAGTTTCGGACCAAAATTCCGCCACTCCAATGGCACTCTCCGTGGCTTCATTCAGGTCGTCCAGTGTGAAGGCTGCAGGGCACGCTGCACACTCCTATATTAAATTGTTCAAATGCTGGACAGTAGGTCTCTTTTATATACTGAGGGGTCATCTGCAGCTCTTTGCATCTAGCTTTTGCGTCGCTTTGGCTTGGTTATTTGCTGACCAGGTTTATTTGACCACTGTTTGTGTAAACAGTTACATTACAGAAACATTACCAGCTAACTGCAATTTTTATGACATATTGGTCATAAATACAAGCCATATGCATCGTCCAAAACAAGAAAATCTTCTGTGTTTGTTGGCTTAATTTAATATGTGTTGTGTCATTGGTTATTATTTGCCATCCTATGAAAGTATACATACAAGGAAACATAATAAACCCACATAAATTAAAATAAAGCACGAAAAATCGACACCACATGGTTAATATTTCGAAAACCCGTATGAAACCCGGTAGTTACAATCTAGGTTTTTTTTTAAATGTTACTGAGTGACGAGACGAGCGAAGTCGGTCGCCTGATGGCTCTTCACGCTTGCCTATAACAGCTCAACGCAACTCAGAATTTTGAACTTCAACAGATCAAAACCCTGGATGGCAATGCACTGCGCTTGTCACCCCGAGATATAAGATGTCAAATCTCTGTGTGCCCTGTAATTTCGCTGGAAACATTTCCCTTCAATCCGAAACACAATAGCGTTTGCACACTACTGCTTGGCGGTTGAATACCTGGCAAAGGTGTGGTACTTCCCCGGGCGGACCCCTGCAAAAGAGTCCTACCACTCACTACTGAATGGTGTCTTCAATTCACGAGTGAATCGGTTTCTTTTAGACAAGCGTGCTCCATCGTAGACCGCATCATCACTTAACATCAGGAGAGTTGGCCTGATACCGACCAGCATTTTGGTCACGAGATCGGTGATTGTGATTTGCTCATTGGATTATCATTGTCTACCTGTATAAACCCACTGTTGGGGAAAGGTCTCACCCATTTTTACTATCGGAACTGAAATATTTTCATTGTAATGTATTAAAAAGTAGATTGAAAAAAAAAAACTTTTTCTATGTAATATTTTTTTTATTAATTTTAAATTCAATAAGTGTTAATTTTTGATCGACTTCAAAAAAAGGAAGATGGTTCTATGTTCTACTGTATATTTATTTTTATGTATGTTCATTGATTTCTCCGTTATTATTGATTTTGATGATTCTCTCTTGAGTGGAGACCACGAACCGGAAGACGCAGCGTAGGCCTCCCACTAGATGGACCGACGACATCGTGAGAGACGCGGGCATCCAGTGGATGCAGATGGCAGGTTGTCGTTCAGTGTGGAGGTTAAAGGGGGAGGCCTATGTTCAGCAGTGGATGTCTTATGGCTGATGATGGTGATGATATAAACCGAAACACAATTTTTGGTGTGAAAGTGTCGACCGACGAGCGCCAAATGTGTACATGTATTCTTAAAACCAAGTACATAATAGAATCAACAATTCCAGCTCTCCCACCTGGACAGCAAGATGTCGGAGCGCCTGGTATGCGCCACGTGTGTGAACCGGCTGCGAGATGCACTTAGCTTCCGGAAGCAAGTCCTGCAGTGTGAAGAGGCATTCTTACTCTTCAAGATGGGAGATGACGATTCAGGTACCCTTCTTAACCGACTTCCAGAAAGAAGGAGTTTATACCTATAACCCGAGGAGGTAACCCATTCTCTGTCTTGTCAATGAGGTTTTGTTAATTCTAATTGTTACTGGGAATTCGGTTTCCTCGACACAGGCTTGCCTAGTGAGGAAACCAAAAGAAAGTGTTGTATAATAATATTTATCTCATGCAAAATACTTTAAACTCTCATAAACGTATATTAATTTAGTTCTTTATGTGTTGTTGTTTTTGCAGTAGTACATTTTTTTTTTCATTAATTCAACTGTTTAAAAAAAAATGTTTGTTACCTTAGAACTTTAGACTGGGTGAACCGATTTTGTTGATATTTTTTTTATTTGAAAGCTGGTGGTTCCCATTTGTTCCCATTTCAAGTTAGTCCAGTTCTACTGTTTTATTTTTTTACAATATAACACAGTTATTTCCACACAAAAAATATTATATGTGATATCTGTCGGAACACATCAGTACTAAATCAGGCATGCGTTCTCTAAAACCGATAGTGCCTAATTAATGCACGCGCTATGGGATAGAGGGCGCATATTTGGTCCAGTTCTGACATTTTTATGAAGTAGGTTTTTTATATAGACAATTATATTTAATGTGAATAATTGATTCTTTTTATATCAATCACTTGTAAGCGATAAGACCGCCTTTTGTGCCCATTTTGTAATGTACTATCACAGAACCCAAACTCAACATAGAGTCCAATGGAGCAACCAGTGACCAGCTGCAGTTTAAAGTGGAGATCGTGAAGATGGAGCCCAATGAACAGGAGAAGACCATGAGTGACGAAGACATCGAGGCTGATATGCTGCCTACTCTGGGTAATGCAAGCTTAGGATATTTATTCTGTGTTGTATTTATCTGACTTTGATTTGATGCAGGAGATTATCCTGAATAATGTTTTTTTTTATGATACTGAGTGACGAGACGAGCGAAGTCGCTCGCCTGATGGCTCTTCACGCTTGCCCCTAACAGCTCAACGCCACTCAGAATTTTGAACTTCAACAGTTCTAAACCCTGGATGGCAATGCACTGCGCTCGTCACCCCGAGATATAAGATGTCAAATCTCTGTGTGCCCTGTAATTTCGCTGGAGACATTGCCCTTCAATCCGGAACACAGTAGTGTTTGCACACTACTGCTTGGCGGTTGAATAACTGGCAAAGGTGTGGTACTTCCCCAGGCGGACCCCTGCAAAAGAGTTCTACCACTACAAAGTGTGAATGGGTTATTGAAACTCCGGTAGATAGATTGAGTACGTGCGCTTTATTTGAGCGCCAGCGAATGACTGTTGAATGTCGGTGCGCTTCATTAAGATGTTTATATTATATTAATAACAATCTGTGATGTAGTGGGACTCATAGGCCCTACACAAGTAATGCAACAATGAAAGAAATAAGTTAACAGTAAAAAAAAACAGTCGTTTTTAAACAAGCTTTTAGCCTTTGCAAAGAAAATGTAATCCGCCATATTGGAGCGGCGGCCATATTGAATTTAGTGTGATGTCAATTTATCGTTTCTCTTCAAGCTCTTTTTAACCAACTTCCAAAAAAGAGGAGGTTATCAATTCGATAGTTTTAAATATAATGTTTTTTACCTCAGACCTTAAGACTGGGTGAACCGATTTTAATGTTTTTTATTTATTTGAAAGCTGGTGCTTCCCGTGTGGATCCATTTAAATTTTGGTCCAGTTCTTACATTTTTATGAAGCCGGTTTTTTATATTGATAATTATTTAAACAAGCTTTTAGCCTTAGGAAAGAAAATATAAACCGCCATCTTGGAGCGGCGGTCATATTGAATTTAGTTTGATATCACTATATCGTTTCCTACTCTACAAGCTCTTTTGATACCCATAAGTATTAACAGTTTTGACAAAAAATATACATCATCCGCCCAGACGTCCTGCCCGACCGGGTCCAATTGTGTTTTTAAATCATACAGGAACCCATTGAAATACACAAAATTTCATCCAAATCGGTCCAGTGGTTTAGGAGGAGTTGGTGAGAAACACACGTACAGAAGAAATATATATATTAAGATATACTAGCTTCGCCCCGCGGTTTTCCCCGCGTGGTGATGATGAATCCAGCTTTGATGAAGAATTTAAGTAAATATAATGTTTATTGAAAAATAATTTAAATCGGTTTTCAATGTTCTGATATATAAGCGTTAAAAGCTTTTGGAAGAAAAAACTCTGTCTCTTTGTCAAACAAAAAATTACGTCACGCCTCTGTGCGCCATACTTGTCAGAACAGATATGGCGTACAGAGAAGTGACGTCATAATTTGCTGTTTCGCGCTCTCTGTCTAGCATCATATTAAAATGCTCATGAGTTGCTTATTTTAGATCAGATTTATAGCTATATTTATAGAATACATTTTAATAGGACAATTAAATAAAACAGTCATCTAGCCTATTGGCTTTTGTACTAAGACAGACACATAAACTTCCAGATGAGGTAATAAATCCAGACCTGCTTAACGAAGACTCAAACGACGACTTACCTCTCCAGCAACTAGCCACCAAACCCTGTAAGAGAGAGAAAATTACAACCAGCCAGCAGTTTTGGCTCAAACAACGCAAGACTGATGACAAACCCAGTAAGTATTCTATAGCCAGACCTGTTCAAACTCTCTAGCGACTAGCCAGCGAGCCCTGCAAGTGAGAAAATTAAAACCAGCCAGCAGTTTTGGCTCAAACAACGCAAGACTGAAGACAAACCCAGTAAGTACTCTATAGCCAGACCTGTTCAAACTCTCCAGCGACTAGCAACTAAACCCTGCAAGAGAGAGAAAATTACAACCAGCCCGCAGTTTTGGCTCAAACAACGCAAGACTGATGACAAACCCAGTAAGTATTCTATAGCCAGACCTGTTCAAACTCTCTAGCGACTAGCCAGCGAGCCCTGCAAGTGAGAAAATTAAAACCAGCCAGCAGTTTTGGCTCAAACAACGCAAGACTGAAGACAAACCCAGTAAGTACTCTATAGCCAGACCTGTTCAAACTCTCCAGCGACTAGCAACTAAACCCTGCAAGAGAGAGAAAATTACAACCAGCCAGCAGTTTTGGCTCAAACAACGCAAGACTGAAGACAAACCCAGTAAGTACTCTATAGCCAGACCTGTTCAAACTCTAGCGAATAGCTGCCAAGCCCTGCAAGAGAGAGAAAATTACAACCAGCCAGCAGTTTTGGCTCAAACAGCGCAAGACTGATGACAAACCCAGTAAGTATACCATAGCCAGTCCTGTTCAAACTCTCCAGCGACTAGCCACTAAACCCTGCAAGAGAGAGAAAATTACAACCAGCCCGCAGTTTTGGCTCAAACAGCGCAAGACTGATGACAAACCCAGTAAGTATACCATAGCCAGTCCTGTTCAAACTCTCCAGCGACTAGCCACTAAACCCTGCAAGAGAGAGAAAATTACAACCAGCCCGCAGTTTTGGCTCAAACAACGCAAGACTGAAGACAAACCCAGTAAGTATTCTATAGCCAGACCTGTTCAAACTCTAGCGATAACCCACTAAACCCTGCAAGCACCAAATAAACCATAAAAATAATCATATTCAAACAAAATAATAATGGTAATACTGTCATTCTAATTATAATTAGGCAATTTAATCCAGTTTTGGAATGAATTCCTCTACGCTACACGGCGTCATATCAGTCAGAAAAACCTTAAGCTTATTTTTAACCGATTTCCAAAAAGGAGGTTCTCAATTCGACTGTTTTTTTAATTTGTTTTTTATGTTTGTTACCTCAGAATTTTCGACTGGGTGAACCGATTTTGATGATTATTTTTTTGTTTGAAAGCTGATGCTCCCGTATGGTCCAGTTCTGTCGTTTTTATGAAGTCGTTTTTTTATATTTATAATTATTGAATGAATAAAGCTACTTGGCGCCCCATATAAATTTTGGTAAGTCGTTAAACAATTTTAAATCTTTTACAGAGCTCCCCATCTCAAAAGTGCAAGAATTGATCCGGGAAAAGGATCTAACTTACATGATCGATACTAACATCATATCCATCGTGGAATACTCCTTCGTCTGCCCTTTCAAATGTCGCCATAACAATCTGCATTGCTACTACTGCGGCCAAACTTTCCTCGACCCTTCCTTACTCAGAGAACACACCATAATCCATAGCCCGAGCAGATTCAAAGTAGCCGACCACAAGAACATGGTGAAACTGGACTTAACAAGGATCGACTGCAGACTTTGTCAAGAAAAGATCGATGATCTAGAAGATTTTAAACGGCATATAGTGTCAGTGCACGGGAAGAAGTATTATTTTGAAACGAGAGATTGTGTTTTGCCGTTTCGGTTGAAGAAAGATGAGATTAGTTGTGCCTTGTGCCATGATCCGTTTCCATATTTCCATGCATTGAATAAACACATGAACGAGCATTTTAGTAACTATGTGTGTGAGACGTGTGGATTGGGTAAGTAGATAATTTTATCTTCGCAATATTTATTTTTGTTTTGTCTATACAAACTTCTTCCTAAAATCACACTAATATCATATATGTGAAAGTTTGGATGGATGGATGGATGGATGTTTGTTACTCAATAACGCAGAAACGGCTCAATGGATTTGGATGAAATTTGGAATATACATTGCTTATGTCCTGGATTAACACATCATCATCATCACCGATTTTCATCACCACGCGGTTGAAACCGCGGGGCGCAGCTAGCATCATATATGCGAAAGTTTGGATGGATAGATGTTTGTTACTCAATAACGCAGAAAAGGCTGGATGGATTTGAATGAAATTTGGAATATACATTGTTTATGTCCTGCATTAACACATAGGCTATTTTTCATCATCATCATCATCACCGATTTTCATCACTACGCGGGTAAAAACGCGGGGCGCAGCTAGTAGACAATATTTTACTAACCGACTTAAAAAAAGGTGGAGTATCTATGTTCCACTGTATTTTTAGGGTTCCGTACCCAAAGGGTAAAACGGGACCCTATTACTAAGACTCCACTGTCCGTCCGTCTCTCTGTCTGTCCGTCTGTCACCAGAGTGTATCTCATGAACCGTGATAGTTAGACAGTTGAAATTTTCACAGATGATGTATTTCTGTTGTCGCTATAACAACAAACACTAAAAAAACAGTATAAGGGGGCTCCCATACAACAAACGACACCGCTTCGCTCGCATGGTTGATATTCTGAAAACCCGTACGAAGCGCTTTGATTCCACTTTTATTGTGCGAACTGCTAGTCTGTGGAATGCGCTACCAGAATGGGTGTTCCCCGATGGTTACAATCTGGGTGTCTTCAACTCTCGAGTGAATCGGTTTATTCTAGGCAAGCGTGCTCCATCGTAGACCACATCATCGCTTAACATCAGGCGAGGTGGCGGTCAAACGCAAGCCTATTTCTGAATTCAAATAAAACGTATTTTTGTATTAGCTCTGATGTTAAAACGGTAAGGGAGCGTTCAAGTATCACGTTACGAATTTGGGGGGAGGGAGGGGTCTTGTAAAACGTTACGATGCGTTACAGGGGCGGGAGGGGGTGTTTGAACTACGCGTTACGTAACATTGGTTTTTTAACCCTTCAGAACGGTCGCGTAGAGATTCTCTCGCGCATTTTTATATAACAAAGGTATTTTAGCGACTTTCCGGTACTATTGACGACGCATAATTGTGACTTTTAGGTAAAAATGGTCATTTGGTGGTTACGTAACGTTTTACTAGGGAGAAGAGGGGGGGGGGGGGTTACAGAAAAACGTTACGGCGCGTTACCTGGGGGGGAGGGGGCGTCCCAAATCTCCAAAAGTTGCAATACGTAATACTTGAATGCTCCCTAATACGTACAAGCGTCAAAATTGACATGTTTATAGTACATACACTAAAGTAAAACAACAAATAATAAATAACGGCCAAGTGCTAGTCGGTGACAAATTTCTATTCATTAAAAGTTATACCGAGCGTCACTTGCATAATATTAACTATGTGACGGCGTAACAATTGCTTGGTTATATTGTTAGGCGTTAAGTCGGATCAAATATATTCATATTAAAAATTGATAGTCATAGTCATAGTAGATTATTCATAATTATCTAAAATTTCATTATAAAATACATAATTATTGTATTTTGTGGTGGTACGGAACCCTCAGTGCGCGACCCTGACTCGCACTTAGCCGATTTTTTATGTATTGCGTTTCCCTGATAAGTTGAATTAAATATTTGCAGGTTTCGTGGACCGCAATCGGTTCTTGATGCACCAAGCGCGGCACGAGCAAGGCACCTATCCCTGCGAGACCTGTGGAAAACTCTTCAAGGCGGAGTACAATCGGGACCTACATATAGACCGCGTTCACAGGTATATCACCCAGATAACATAATTAAATGTGGAATGAGCTACCTTCCGCGGTGTTTCCGAGAAGCTACAACATGGGGTTCTTCAAAAGGCGAGTTAATAGAGTCTTAAAGGGTCGGCAACTTATTTGTGATGCCTCTGGTGTTACAAGTATCCATAGGCGACGGTGACTGCTTACCATCAGGCGGCCCGTCTGCTTCTTTGCTACTTATGGCATAAAATATATCGTCAAATCGGTGAATATACATTAAAAATTAATTTAAAAAAACAACACTGTTTTAAACTATCACGGTTGTTCACTAAAGTCATATGATTATTTACGGGATATTTACCGTGGTAAGGTTGTGGAAGGAGCTCCCGATATTTCGGCGCAGTTACATGCACCATGTTCACGGGAAGACACTCTCCCGTGAACATGGTGCATTGCATGGTCTTCCCGTGAACATGGTGCATGTAACTGCGCCGAAATATCGGGAGCTCCTTCCACAACCTTACCACGGTAAATATCCCGTAAATAATCATATAACTTTAGTTAAAAAACAACATTTAAAATAAACGATTTTTATTAATGTTTGCAGGAAGCGCGGACGTGTGTACTGTCCGAAGTGCGACGCTCGACTGATGTCTCACCCTCAGAAGCTGAAACACATGGCGGCCGTGCACGGCGACCGGCCAATCAGCCTGCCGTGTACTGCTTGCGGGAAGGTACCGTCTTCGACCATACATATACTAATACAAGTTTTTTTTTTTTATCTACACTAATATTATAAAGAGGAAAGATTTGTACCTATTTTTGTAGGTTTGTAATGAATAGGCTCCGAAACTACTGAACCGATTTGAAAAATTCTTTCACTGTTGGGAAGCTACACTATCCCCGGGTGACATAGGCTATATTATATTTTGTAGCGAGGCCGAAGGCCGAGCTTACACTCTTGCGAAGCCGGGGCGGACGGCTAGTAGTGAATAAGTCCGCGTTTTACCACCAACTCGCCTGTTGGTAAGCGACGATGTGGTCGAAGATGAAGCACGCAGACTTAGAAGATACCTATTCACTTTTGCCTTGCAAAGGTCCAGATTATATTTCTCAGGAAACAAGGAAGCCGGCAGGTTGTTCCAATCCTTGTCCGTACGGATTAGAAACGTAGAATCGAAACGTTTGGTACGTATCCAAGGAAAGTCCACAATGTATGTCCACACTTATCAGCCGTCTTGTTTTTTAAACGTAGGTCATGGTCACAGATAACCTTTTTTCTTTCTTTATATTTAACATCGAGATAAAATAACTATAGAGTCACAATCGTGCCAAAAAAATATCCGAATCAAAACTCGGCGCACGCTACGCATTGCGCAGACTTTTTGGTTAGTTGTAAGGCAACTGCGATCCGACTACAACGCTGCGCTCCTGGTCTCTTTAGCGCGTCATCTTTTCCAGTCCTATAAAACCTCCCATTGTTTCGTGTTTTTTAACCGACTTCCAAAAAGGAGGAGGTTCTCAATTCGACTGTTATTTTTTTAAATGTTTGTTATCTCAGAACTTTCGACTGGGTGAACCGATTTTGCTGATTCCTCTTTTAATTGAAAGCTGGTGCTTCCCGTGTGGTCCCATTTCAATTTGGTGCAGTTCTGTCATATTTATGTAGTCGGTTTTTATATTGATAATAATTATCAATGTAAATACTTTTAAAAAAACCTGTTGATACGATCGCTAACAAACTTCATAAGATCACTGGCTGGGCTAATCTGAAGATTGCCTGAAAAATTCATGAAAATCCAGCCGTTTCGGAGTCCATTAGGAACATATACACACACATTGCCTTTTATATATATTTTCAGATATTCGAAACTCGTCGAATGCTGACCATCCACTGGCGAAAGGAGCATTTAAAAGATTTTAGGTAAGATACAAATCCTGGATACTTTTTTTAGAGTTCGTAAATTTTAAAATACTGTTTTTCACTACAGTTATATGAACACCCTGCATGTAACTGCGTCGTAATATCTTACCACTTACATTCTCTCGGTTTCCACTCGAGAACCTTTTAGCCCCATCGGCCATCTGTTCTGCGTGCTATGTGCCCTGCCCACTGCCACTTCATCTAAATAAAAACTATCGAGAATGCAGTGAAGCACCTTTGCAGTACTACTTTCAGCAACAACGTATTTATTGCATGGGTGTTGAAATGCCGATTAGCTAAAAACGGCCGCTTTTTGTTGTAATGAGTTTTATAACTGCATGATACCCCATGTTACCATAAATAATAGTTCAAAAATCACTTCTCACCTTCCTGAGTGACTATGGAAGTCGAACTCTCATTTAGTCATGTTATAGTATACCTGTAAGGCCTTTCCCCGATGGGCGCCACTCCTGCGCACCTTTCAACTTAAGTGGAGCTGGGCAGGACACATAGCCAGATGTGGTGATGGGATGTGGTGTACAGCAGTAACCCCGTGGTGGCCGAGACTGTCGGCGAAACCCGGGCTCATCGAGGATAAGGTGAACCAACGACATCAAAATAAATATCGGAAACGAGTGGATGCTACTAGCGAGAGACCCAGAAGTGGGTTACTCAGGGCTGATGATGATGGTGATGATTCAATTGTCATAGTAAAATATTCCACAGGTACGAGTGCCAAGTGTGTGGTCAGAAGTTCTTCACTCGCTTCGCTCTGAACAACCACATGCCGACTCACACCGGGGAGCGCAACTTCAAGTGTAAGGAGTGCGGCAAGAGCTACCCGCGACTCAAGACGCTCAAGGAACATATGCGGATACACACCAACGACAGGAGATATAGGTAACTACATATTCCACAGGTACGAGTGCCAAGTGTGTGCTCACAAGTTGTTCACTCTGAACAACCACATGCCGACTCACACCGGGGAGCGCAACTTCAAGTGTAAGGAGTGCGGCAAGAGCTACCCGCGACTCAAGACGCTCAAGGAACATATGCGGATACACACCAACGACAGGAGATATAGGTAACTACATATTCCACAGGTACGAGTGCCAAGTGTGTGCTCACAAGTTGTTCACTCTGAACAACCACATGCCGACTCACACCGGGGAGCGCAACTTCAAGTGTAAGGAGTGCGGCAAGAGCTACCCGCGACTCAAGACGCTCAAGGAACATATGCGGATACACACCAACGACAGGAGATATAGGTAACTACATATTCCACAGGTACGAGTGCCAAGTGTGTGCTCACAAGTTGTTCACTCTGAACAACCACATGCCGACTCACACCGGGGAGCGCAACTTCAAGTGTAAGGAGTGCGGCAAGAGCTACCCGCGACTCAAGACGCTCAAGGAACATATGCGGATACACACCAACGACAGGAGATATAGGTAACTACATATTCCACAGGTACGAGTGCCAAGTGTGTGCTCACAAGTTGTTCACTCTGAACAACCACATGCCGACTCACACCGGGGAGCGCAACTTCAAGTGTAAGGAGTGCGGCAAGAGCTACCCGCGACTCAAGACGCTCAAGGAACATATGCGGATACACACCAACGACAGGAGATATAGGTAACTACATATTCCACAGGTACGAGTGCCAAGTGTGTGCTCACAAGTTGTTCACTCTGAACAACCACATGCCGACTCACACCGGGGAGCGCAACTTCAAGTGTAAGGAGTGCGGCAAGAGCTACCCGCGACTCAAGACGCTCAAGGAACATATGCGGATACACACCAACGACAGGAGATATAGGTAACTACATATTCCACAGGTACGAGTGCCAAGTGTGTGCTCACAAGTTGTTCACTCTGAACAACCACATGCCGACTCACACCGGGGAGCGCAACTTCAAGTGTAAGGAGTGCGGCAAGAGCTACCCGCGACTCAAGACGCTCAAGGAACATATGCGGATACACACCAACGACAGGAGATATAGGTAACTACATATTCCACAGGTACGAGTGCCAAGTGTGTGCTCACAAGTTGTTCACTCTGAACAACCACATGCCGACTCACACCGGGGAGCGCAACTTCAAGTGTAAGGAGTGCGGCAAGAGCTACCCGCGACTCAAGACGCTCAAGGAACATATGCGGATACACACCAACGACAGGAGATATAGGTAACTACATATTCCACAGGTACGAGTGCCAAGTGTGTGCTCACAAGTTGTTCACTCTGAACAACCACATGCCGACTCACACCGGGGAGCGCAACTTCAAGTGTAAGGAGTGCGGCAAGAGCTACCCGCGACTCAAGACGCTCAAGGAACATATGCGGATACACACCAACGACAGGAGATATAGGTAACTACATATTCCACAGGTACGAGTGCCAAGTGTGTGCTCACAAGTTGTTCACTCTGAACAACCACATGCCGACTCACACCGGGGAGCGCAACTTCAAGTGTAAGGAGTGCGGCAAGAGCTACCCGCGACTCAAGACGCTCAAGGAACATATGCGGATACACACCAACGACAGGAGATATAGGTAACTACATATTCCACAGGTACGAGTGCCAAGTGTGTGCTCACAAGTTGTTCACTCTGAACAACCACATGCCGACTCACACCGGGGAGCGCAACTTCAAGTGTAAGGAGTGCGGCAAGAGCTAGAATCAAAGCCAAGTACACTTGACCACGTCAACTTTCAAACAAACAAAAATGTTTCAACCGCTTGGAAAATACGACGCCACATACGTTAAACATATAACCACCCCTCTGTTTGCGTCGGAAGTGAAGAATAATTTATCATTATTATATTTTTATATGGACCCGGGCAAAGACTTTCTGGACTAAAAATTTATCGGTTCAGGCACTACAGATAAAAACATCTGATGTAAAGACACGTCCAATGAAGACATGACATTTGAACGTGACACGTGTGACACGTGTGACATTTGAATGTCACATCAATACTGAACAAGCCTGCGATTCGTCAACTTTTTGAAGCGACATTGAATGGGCCAATTAGCATTCAGTGACCCCTCATCCCGCCCCTCAGGTAGTCTGGGCTATGTAGTAGCTTTACCTAGTCTATGGACTCGGGTATGTTATAAAAGTTAAAACTGCGAACAGAAACACCAGAGGATGGACAGCAGCGTCCTTATATTGAGAAGCGTGCCAAGAGGCTCATCAACAACAAAGTCCTAGTTCAGACTAAGTTACTTAAAGTTATGTTTAAAAAAAACCTCCATAGTGAAAGCAATGGTTATTGCAAGTTCAACTTTTAAAAAAAGTATTTTTTTTTACCGACTTCCAAAAAAGAGGAGGTTCTCAATTCGACTGTTTTTTTTTTAATGTTTGTTACCTCAGAACTTTCGGCTGGGTGAACCGATGTTGATAATTCTTTTTTTATTTGAAAGCTGGTTTTTCCCGTGTGGTCCCATTTTAATTTGGTCCAGTTCTGATATTTTTATGAAGTCGATTTTTAATTTTGATAATTATTTTCTCAGGTGTCACATATGCGGACAGGCGTTTATACAAAACTGCAGTTTGAAAGGACACATGAAAAGTCAACACCCTGAATATGGATAAAGCGAGGTCAATTTATTAATTCTAAGACAAATAAATCACAAATAAAGACACCATTTACAGTACTGTTATTAAAATGATGGTCACATTTCCCTCCACCGAGGGGCTTTTAGAATAGTCCTTTTTTATGATTTTGATTTTGTATGAGTGTATCACATAAGTGTTTTAAATATTTTTGACATAATTAAAATGATCATTGTGAGAGACGGGGGCATCCAGTGGATGCAGATGGCAGGATATCGTTCAGTGTGGAGGTTAAAGGGGGAGGCCTATGTTCAGCAGTGGACGTCTTCTGGCTGATGATGATGAATTAAAATGATTATTTACTGTAACTATGTTGGTATGTTATTAACTGACTTCCAAAAAGGAGGAGGTTCTCAATTCGAGGGGCTTTTAGAATAGTCCTTTTTTATGATTTTGATTTTGTATATAGGTAGGTACATTATTATTATTATTCACATATCTATTTATTTTCTTAATTTTTAAGTTTTTTACATCAAGTATAATTATAAAAACATAAATAATATAAAAAACTTAAAAACTAGGGTGCCGCCGGCAGCGGGGCAGGGCCCAAGCTACCGGTGGTTAGGGCTGCAGAGTGAGGAACCTCCTGACAATGCGTGCCGTGTCAAGGATTACCGCCTTCTGCATCTGACCCTTGACCCAACCGTCTAGCGAGAGCCTCTTAAGGTTATTATTATTATTATTATATCTTTATTTCAGATTCAAGATCCATATCAGTTAAACTAAACACATACACATTATAGGAACATTAATAGGCTAACACTAAAATAAAATTACAACTAGAGACAAGAAATGACATTAAGCTCCCTACATATCCAATTAACAGAAATATCAAATAATAGTTTTTATCCAATATTTTATTATAGGACTATCATATTTATCGGCAATCGTGCTCAGGATCCTATTAGGACTGCCCCTGACTCTACTCAGTAGCGAAAAAATCCTTTTCCTTATGACTGCGTTGAACCCATCGATTCGAGCCTCAGCAAACATACCGGAAGCGCTACAGAATCGAGGCAGTCCTAGCAGCATCCTAAGTATATTGTTATACTGCACACGTAGAGCGCTGATGGATCTTTGGGTATAATGAATCCATAGGTTGCTTGTGTAGAAGCACTGACAATATGCCCTAAACAGGGTCATTTTAACTTCCACAGAGCATCGAGCAAATCTACGGGCTATCATATTACCCCTTACCGCCAGCGCTCTACGCTCCCTCTCTATGTCAGCGTCATCTTTTAAATCTTCTGTGACTATGTGTCCCAAGTATTTGAACTGGTTAACAATTTTTAGAGGTTTGCCGTAAAGTGTTACAGGAGGTACATTTTCAGGTGGGTTATTATTAGCTGTAAATATCAATATTTCACTTTTATTTGTGTTATACATTAGTCCATGATTTGCAGCATATTCCTCACAGACTCTTATTAGTTTTCTTAAACCACTGATAGAGGGGCTCAACAGCACCATGTCATCAGCGTAGCTGATATTGTTTATCATCACGCCATCAACTGAGCATCCGACATGCATACTGCTGAGCCTCTGAAGCAGCTGGTCCATGTACAAATTGAAAAGTATAGGTGAAGACAATCCCCCCTGCCTGACTCCACACTCCAGTCTATACGTATTCGACACGCAGTGTGACCATCTAACATGGTTACGTTGGTTATGATACCAGAATTTAAATATGTTTACTAACTATAGGTAATTTTCCTTCTAATTTCTCCCACAGGAGCCGATATGAGACGCGATCAAATGCCTTGGAAAGATCCAAAAAGCAAGCATAGACTGGAGTCTTTCTTTTTGTGTAATATTCCACAGTATGCTTAAGGGCCAAGATAGCACTTTCAGTGGACACATTAGGCTGAAACCCGAATTGAGCTTCATTCAAAGTAATGTTCTTCCTGAGTTGACCACTAAGCAAACTGTCGAATACTTTAGCTGCAGTTGTTGCCAGTGAGATAGGCCTGTAATTATCCTTGTCAGAAATATCCCCGGTTTTATTTTTAACTATTGGAACGACTATGGTTTTCATCAGCTCCTGTGGTAGATATACATGATTAATACAAAATGAGTACAGCATAGAAAGCGCTCGAGGTAAGTGGATGCCAGCACACTGAAAATGCTCGATACTAAGTCCATCATGACCAGGAGACTTCCCCCGTTTCATTGATTGAATAGCTCTTGATATTTCTTTAGCTCCAAAACGTATCAGGCCATCTCCACTACTCTTGGACTCAGCATCTAACACCTCAAGTGTCACATCAGTGGCCCTTCCAGGAGGAAGAGGTATGGCAGAAACCTGAAACTGGTCTTGAAAAATGTCTGCAATTTTTCGCGGATCGTTAACCCCATTTACACTTGAAGGGACACTAGGCTTAGTGTTCATTTTTGATGTAAATTTCCAGAACTGTTTAAAATCTTTATTCTTGTGATGGGATGCCATTATGTCCATTTTAATCTGCTCTTCATTTTTAATGCACCATTTAAGCTTGAGTTTGAAAATTTTCCTGTCATTTTTCATTTTTTCAAAATATGGACCAGCACACTTTTTACCATTCAGTAACCACATCTGAAAACTAAGCCTAGCCTCCCTGTGAGCTTCCTTTACATGGAAATTCCATCCAGTAATGTTCCTATTTTTATTCGATTGACACGATGTACTTGTTCTTTGGGGACCTTTGTTACTTTGTATTGCAGCATTTTTCAAGATAGATATAATATCATTATAAAGTTTATCAATTATTGATCTATGGCTTATATTGTTACATATCTTATCACAACAATTGCTAAAATCTTTAGGGAAATCTATATGTTTAAGTTCATTTTTACATACTTCATAATACTTTTTGGCTTGTTCTTTATCTCTATTTCCCCAAATAACTTTATCGCGCAGAACAGAGTTTATAGACGATTTAGTTCTGACTGTATGAAGGTCACATTTGATTTCTAAAGGAAAATGATCAGAGTTGAAAACCTCGTGTATAACTTTTACGGATAACATGGATTTACAAGCAGATTGAGTAACTAAACAATGGTCAAGCCATCTTTTAGTTCCGTGTGCTTCACTTATAAAAGTAAAAGTATCAGAATTTAGGCCTAATAAATCAAAATCCACACACATCCATTGTTGATCCACACAAAAGTTTATAAGTTCTTTGCCAAATAGCTCATTAGGATGTGCATTAAAATCTCCTAAGATGTACACTGCTTCTGCATCATTGTTTTCTACTAATGCTTTTATGTTACTTAGACAGTCAGTAAATTCCGGTAAGTTGGCAGCACTATCGGTAGGCATGTAGACACTGAACACCATTAGAACTCTATTATTTATTTTTATTTTTATCGCCGCAATTCTATCACTATCACAAGTTAGAGTTGTCACATCCTGAAAGGAACTTTTCTTCCATAAAATGTTTTAAATATTTTTGATGTAATTAAAATGACTATTTATTGTAAAGGACTATGTTGGTATGTTTTTAACCGACTTCCAAAAAAGAGGAGGTTCTCAATTCGAATCTTATATTGATAATTATTTATGATTTTTATTTTGTATAGAGATAAGTACATAAATAAATATCTGGGACATTATTGCACACACGGTCATCTGACCCCAAACTAAGCAAAGCTTGTAATATGGCTGCCAGAGACTGATATACATACATATATATTTTTAAATACATACTCAAATAGATATTAACACCCAGACATAGAACAAACACAAATGTTCATGACACAAAATGTTTGCCCTAGGTGGGAATGGAACCCACGCCCCCAAGCGCAGAAGGCAGGTACACTACCAACTGAGCTACATAACATAATAATTGTTTTAAATATTTTTGACGTAATTAAAAAGATTATTTATTGTAAAGAACTATGTTGGTATGTCTAACTGACGTCCAATAAGAAGGAGGAGGTATTCAATTCTTAGGTTTCTTAAATGTTTGTTACCTCAAAACTTTCGACTGGGTGAACCGATTTTGATGATTCTTTTTTAATTTGAAAGCTGGTGCTTCCCGTGTGGTCACATTTCAATTTGGTCCAGTACCCTTAGTACAAGATTAGATAGTTTTCGATTTTTTTTTTCGTTTTCGTATTGTTCCATACATTTCAGCAAAGCGCCTCCAGCGGAAACGCGGAAGAACTAAAATCGGTAGTAATCGGCAGTATAGGTTGCTTCACTCGAATACGAAAGAAGGTTTCGAATAGCTTTCAGCCCAGCAATGTATGGAACAAAACGAAAACGAAAAAAGTTTTCGAAAACTATCAAATCTTGTACTAAGGGTACAGTACTGACATTATTATGAAGTCGGTTTTTTGTATTCATAATTAATTATTTATGATTTTTATTTTGTATATAGGTAGGTACATAATATAATAATTAAGTGTTAAAAATATTTTTGATGTAATAAAAATGATTATTTATTTTAACTAAGTTGGTATGTTTTTTGTTAATGACAGGTACTATTTATGTACATAAATGTAATGAATTATATAATGAAAGATTTATAATGATATATTTTTATTTCCTACTCTTTTGTGTGATCTCAATAAAGGTACAAAAAATGGCGTATGTACTCACAGTAAGTATTTACTTTCAAATACAAATAATTTACCGAGCCAATGGCTTCTTCTATATATGTATCAACAGGCCTGGCGCACTCTGCACTTTACGTATGAAGCTATAAGTAGTCGTCTTGTCGGACTTGCCGTGCCCGCTGCCGCGCGATAGACAGAGATAACGCGACAAGAGTTACGCGATGTACAGAGAGACATTTTCTAGGTAATTATAGCTGTAGGTAGTTAGCGCTCGCACGTCCTGAATTGCACTTTATTGTGTAGTAGCAAGAGTCGCTACTTATTTAAATGATTTTGGGGAGTGAATCTTCTGTAATGTACTTATATGTATTCTGTGGTATTAACTAATTATACCAAAACAGAAATATAGCATTTTAGAATTAGGTAAAAAAAAAAAAAAATTTTATTACTATGCCAATAAGTATCCAAAAAAGGAAAATTATTAAAAAAATACGATTAAATGCAATATATCCTGCGTGCCCCGTATCTCGGTGCGTTAGGGTTCGCGTTCGCGTGATTTTGCAAACTGCACCTAATTGGGCCCGCTTTTAGAGTTGGGCGTAAGGTCCCTGGTACATATCAGTGATATCAGTATGCAAGTACCTATAGAACTAAATAAACCTTCATGGATATTCTAAGGGACCTTTGATTAAAAAAATACAGATAGAATTTTTCGAAGTAAGCGACGCTTATAAGATGTTTGATTGATTTGGAGAAAGTATACCAATAGAAAATTTAAATTAACGGAAACTCATAAAATTGAGATTTTTTGAAATCATTAATGACCTAGGTCAATCAAAATAGGAAACCATCACAGACCGCGCCATGTTTACCGGTTTTGCTGCTCGGAACACTATTTACTCCAAGCCCAAGGAGGCTGTTACATTCGGTTCTAGTTCTCAGGTTCTCACTAGATGCCTGGGAATACCTTACCTAGTCGACGCTAGATGGCAGCACAAGGCAAGGGTACCTACCTCTATGAAATTAGATGGAAATAAGTGACAGTTTAGCCAACATAAAAAAAAGTACCAATCAATTTTCGTCCAATCCAACTCGATCCACCGCCATTTTGTTCGTTCAATTCAATGAAATTCGGATGGCGTCGCTTTTTCGTTGATTAGTCCTGAGATTTTTTTAATTTTTAGGATATAAACAGTGTAAAATGGTGTTAGTTCCGTAATAATATTGTGTAGTGTTATGTTTAAGTATCTTAATTGTATTTTCTATGTAAATAAGTAGTTTATTGTAAAAATGACTGCGAAAACATCAGACTGGAGGCCCGGCCCCACCGTGTGCCGTTGTTGTCTCACGGAGGGATGCTACAAGGACATTTCAACAGAATATTTCTGGATGGGAAAACGAGAAGTTTACTCCGAAATGCTCTCTGACACCCTCAACCTTTCGGTAAGCTTCTAACTTCTTCAATTCTTCAAAGCCACCCCCAATTCTTCAATTATTGACGCTTCGCCATCTTGAAATTATGCCGCGTTCCTGTGGTAATCCTGCTGAATTTGGATGTTTTGGTTTTGAATGGGAACTTGCGCAGAGTACGGCATTCTATAACTGGTTGGATTATGAAATCAATAAAGAAACCGCTGGAGCCTTGGAGGCTACTTTGATAGAATAGGTCTTATAGAGTCCATTAAAATAAAAACAACACATATTGGTAAACTGAAACTGTCGTCACACACCTCACCTAACAGTGTGTTCATCACTTGAGAGCCATTACATTACCCATTCCAGGCTAGATGTTTTTGTAGTGGTAGGACTCTTGCAGGGGTCCGCCTGGGGAAGTACCACACCTTTGCCAGTTATTCAACCGCCAAGCAGTAGTGTGCAAACACTACTGTGTTCCGGATTGAAGGGCAATGTTTCTAGCGAAATTATAGGGCACACAGAGATTTGATATCATATATCTCAGGGTGATGAGCGCAGTGCATTGCCATCCAGGGTTTTGAACTGTTGAAGTTCAAAATTCTGAGTGGCATTGAGCTGTTATGGGCAAGCGTTAAGAGCCATCAGGCGAACGACTTTGCTCGTCTCGACAAAATAATAAAAGATGTATTGCCATCTTCGACCACACCATTACTTGAACTGTGTTCACACAGCTAACCTGTTGACCATTAAAAAGTTAATAGAGGGTCCAAGCTGACTGGAATTTGAGCTTAAACCATGCAGCATAACGTCTGATCAACAACATCTGTCATAATTAGGTAGGAATACAAGCGCTCAGTATCTATGTTACTACTGGCAGTCGTGATTCCCAACATCTGGCGCTGAAAATTAGGGCTTTGCTATGGATGTGATATTCGTCTCTTGGAGGTTTTCCCGGTGTTCATAAATCTTTCCCGATATTCTCAATTATTCTAATTGAGTAAATCAACAAAAAGAAGACATAAGGTATTGAGATAATTATAATTACTAATTACAATGAAAAATGTTTATACTCACCAGCCGCTTTTCTTTTTACATCGTCAAATTCGATTCTCAAATTCATATTTTTTTTTTTTTTTTTTTTAATTTATTTTCTTTATACATAACAATACAATTTTAAATTAATGTTGCACCAAAAAACCCTACAGTTGGTTTGAGATGGTAATGGTTCTCCGGAGCAAAGCCCTACTGAGAATTTTATTAAAGCACGTAGTTACGTGCACAAACTACAACCAATGTGGCAGCCTTACCCGGTCCCCAAAACGTGAGACGCAGCGTAGGTAGGACCGACGATATCATGCGAGTCGCCGGTATCCAGTGGATGCAAATGGCAGGATGTCGTTCAGTGTGGAGGTTAAAGGGGGAGGCCTATGTTCAGCAGTGGACGTCTTCTGGCTGATGATGATGATGGACGTTTACTGGCTGATGATGATGATCCCGACGTGGAATCCTAGTAAGCCTTGATGTGAGTGTGAAGTGTGTTATTTATTTATTAACCAACTTCCAAAAAGTAGGTTATCAATTCGACTGTTATATTTATTATTATTCACACATTTATTTCTCTTCTTAAATTACGTTCAAGTTTTTTTACAATATCTATACAAAAACAAAATATTTAAAAAAAACTTAAGCCTAGGATGCCGCCGGCAGCGGGGCATATGATTATTATTTTTTTTTTTTTTTTTTGTTACCTCAGAACTTTTGACTGGGTGAACCGATTTTGATGATTAATTTTTTATTTGAAACTTGTTGTATCCTATTTCAATTAAGTCCAGTTCTTGTATGCTTAATTTTTTTAACGATCACAAGTAATTTCTACAAAAAATTATCATAAGGACATCTGTCGGAACACCTCAGTACAAAATCAGGCATGCGCTCTCTAAAACCACTCTAATTAATGCACGCGCTATGGGATAGAGGGCGCATATTTGGTCCAGTTCTGTAATTTTTTTATGAAGTCTTTTGTTTTGTATTGATAATTATTTATTCTATCTACTTAGATTGCATACGCTAAGGCTGGCCCCAACAGCAACAGTCGTCTGATCTGCGAGCCGTGCATATCCCGCCTGCGGGACGCACATGACTTCAGACGGCAAGTTCTGGAGTGCGAGAAGACCTTCATGCTGCATCTCGACCCAGGCAGCACCAGCAACCAGAGTGACCGTACGTATCTAGCACAATCTTCATTTTAAATTGAAATCTACGGGTGTGAGGGAAAGTGGTATTTGTATTATTCTTACCTTTAACCGTAAACCTTTCATTAAAATTCTTAATGGGTTCTACAACCCTCCTGGCATACACGGCATCTACTCACTACAAGATTACACAAGAGAAAGCAAACGTCACAAATCCCTACTGTGGCCTGTGGCGTCACAGACCAACACTGCACACCACATCCTCAACAACAGAGTCGTTTTCAATTGGAACAGGTTGCCCGAGGATGTGGTCGCATCGAAATCCATAAATGCGTTTAAAAACAAACTGGACAGATGGATAACAATGAAGAAGATAATCTTAACAGATAAATACTAAATTTTGACATGGTGCTGCTCGCCTATAATAAATAATTAAATAAATAATAGTGGTTTGGCTTTGGGAGCGTTTCCCTTGAATCTAGTATATACAGGGTTACGCATATAGACTATTAAGTTTAAAGGAGGTCATTGTTTTCATAATTGACAGACTTCCAAACAGGAGGAGGTTCTCAATTCGACTGTATATTTTTTTTTTATGTTACCTCAAAACTTTTGACTGGGTGAACCGATTTTGATGAATCTTTTTTTATATGAAAGCTGGTGCTCTCCTTGTGGTCCCATTTCAATTTAGTCCAGTTCTGACATTTTTTTGTATTGATAATTATTATGAACAACTTTTACTATGGGACTAACACTTAAAAATCGCGAAAAAAAATCAGCTGTTCCTTAGAAAAAACTACGCACTAAAACTACTTGATTTACGCTACTAAGTTGAAATTTAGCAGGTAGATTGTGAAGTATAGAGGTCGCTAAGGAAGTGCCGAAAGGGCCGAATTAAGGTGGTCAAAATGGGAGTGAAAGTAAAAAAAAAAAACATTTCCTCTGGTGTTACAAGTATCCATAGGCGACGGTGACTACTTACCATCAGGCGGCCCTTCTGCTTATTTGCCACCTATGGCATAAAAAATAAAATAGAACAAATATAAAATTTCTAAATTAAATTTCACTTTAAAGTACGCTTAGGAATTCATGGGCCACTAGTAAATTTAATGTATTTATTTGTCCCAGAGCAACTGAGCCTTGAAGAGGTAAAGATAGAACTAGTGAAGCAGGAGAAGAAACTGAGCGACGATGAAGACTTTGATGACAGAATCGACTTTGTGGTCAATGATGACTCCGATGATGACCGTAAGTCCCTGATCAAAGTTATGTGATAACTTGTGATTGGTTATTACGCTTCTCTGTCCTTAACACTTAATATCTCAGCAGCTTTCTGACTTCAAACAGGAGAAGGTTCTATGTTCCCCTGTTTTTTAAGGTTCCATACCTAAAGGGTAAAACGGGACCCTATTACTAAGACTCCGCTGTCCACGAAATTGCGTAATTACTAATTTTGAAGTCGGTTTTTTAAATTGTATGTTTTTATAGTTCTTTACTGTAAGACAGTGTTTTTCAAACTGTGGGTTGCGACCCCCTAGGGGGTCGCCAAGTCTCTATAAGGGGGTTGCGGAAGTCGCGAAGACTGTAAAAAAAAAGTTCAAAATATATTTTTACGAAGAAAATCATAATTAATGAGTAATTATAAAAATAAAGTTGTACGTATTTGAAATTTGTAATATAATAAAATACAGATTATAAACTGTGAAGGGTAGGGGGTCGCTATTTTTTTTATACTAAAGAGGTCGCGTTGTGAAAAAGATTGGAAAACGCTGCTATAAGATGTGTAGTAAATATATAAATTTATACGCATATTAACTTTTGCATTCCAGTTGACAATGAGCCCCTAATGAAACTGGCCTCCAAAGTGCCCAAAAAGGAAAAAGAAGTGGATCTCCTAGATTTACTTGATAGTTCCCAAATTACTGTGAAAAGGAAATCCACTGCCTCATCGTCTAAGGCCAAAGAGCCGCCCACAAAGAAGGCTAAGAAACGAGAGATTGTTATCAAACCGTCTGCTAGCAAAGCAACGGCCTCTGCTTCTAAAACTGGAGAGAAGAAGAAAAAAGGTAGGCATTTGTTTGTTACTCATTGTCCGTTGAGTTGAGTTGCCTGTGAATATATTATTGAAGTTACTTTTAAGATTTTTGTATCCTCAAAAGAATTTACAAATTCACTTATTGAGAAAACACAGTAATAATAAGTAAAGAGTGCAGTTTACAGAGATATGCCAGTAATAAATAAATAATCAAAACAATTAAAAGCTCCTGTAATCCTGTTTTCAAATGTCATTTCTCTTATTTCTGGTGAAAGGTTGTATTGTAGGTTGGTATTCATCAAACAGAATTATTCTCAAATATTTTAATATCGTCTCTAATAGCACTATCAGAAAACAGACAATCATGTACGTCCTAGCTTGCAGCTGATTGTGTTGCCAGCCGTGATTTTCTACAGATAACCAAAAACAATTTAAAGTCCGAATAAAATAAGTATAACACAATAAAAATATCAATAATCCTTATACAATCAAATCTGCATTAACACTACATTAGTAAAAAGTCAAACTTAGAGGGTAGGTTGATAAAATTTTGCAGAGTATGTCTATGCACTCAAGCGGCCTGTGCCGCGCTTTGTTTACTAATTAATGCCCATGCCATAGTACGAAAAAGAGAGTTTTTGTATGGTCTTATTAGAGGTAAGTAGGTATGGTTATAATAATGAAATATACTATAAAATATGATCTTTTAACTTTTTTAAATGTGTTTTATGATTTTATTTATTTTATGTCTATCGTTAATCTATCTCTATACATGTAATAAAAACGTAGAGAAAAAAAAACTGTAATTGTGAGATATCAAATAAATACATATACAGTACGTCATATAATAAGCAGCTAAAGTCCCTAAATAAATAATATATATAAGAAATATTAGTCAATTTAAATTAATTCTTTAGGATACATAAATTACCTAGCAAAATGTTAGTTAAAAATCTAGGCTTAGAATTGTTCTGTTAACTTCTAGCCACGTGGCAAATACTGTCTCACGAAAATTGAGAAAGCAATTTTAAACATTGTTTAATGGAAAGTTTCTAAGTAAGATCCATTAATTGAATTCTTCGCTAAGTAGTAAGTGTTCACTTTCCAGTCAGCTATCTTATTTCTAGGCCATGTCCAATGTTCTTAGGCGACTTAACAACGAGTATCTTTGACGATGAAATTTTATTCCTTGTGACTATTCATGGCAACTCAACTCACCGACGTTTATTTTGACAAGGTTTCTACTGGAGTACATATACACACTACACAAGTACACATCCACACACAACTTTAGCTATGTATACCGAGACGAAAGAAGAGGCTTATATACCCAGTAGTGTTTGCAATCATTTTAGTAGCAGTGTTTATATGCAGATAAACGTTACACGAAATTGTTAGTAGTCAATTTTAACTCAGTATAACAAAATGTATTAAGAATTTAGACGCAGGTAAATATTACAAATAAATTAGGATAGGATTCACATAGTAGACAATCATTAATTTAAAAAACCAAAAATACACTGCAGAGAAAGAAATAGTTACATTACTGGGCTATTTATTTACTAGCAGAATATATTTTCCTATATTTATCAAGAGTTATGCAGTCAAATGCAAGCTTATATACACCCTTATGTATGTAAATGCCAGTTGTTTTGTAAAAGTTTAGGTAAAGGCCACATCTGATCAGATTCAAGGTTCAGTTCCACCAATATAAAATCGTACTGTGTGAAGGTAGGGCCCGAGATCTACGCGCGTAAAGCGCTATTGATTGAAGCGAATCGAAATGAACTGAACGTGTGAATCTGATCAAGTTGAACTGATGCGGCCTATAAGTACTTAAAACAACAAACACAAATATTTAAAAAGTGGACTCAGTTTGCCAGAACAAGCTAAACATATTTACTATGTAAAGCATGGTTGCTATGTAACGTTGTTATTATGTAAGGCATAGTTGCGATGTATCGTGGTTACTATGTAAAGTGGTTACTATGAAAAGCATGGTTGCTATGTAAAGCATAGTTGCTATGTAACGTGGTTACTATGAAAAGCATGGTTGCTATGTAAAGCATGGTTGCTATGTAAAGAATGGTTGCTATGTAAAGCATAGCTACTATTAAAAGCATAGTGTCTATGTAAAGCATAGCTACTATTAAAAGCATAGTTGCTATGTAAAGCATAGTGTCTATGTAAAGCATAGTGTCTATGTAAAGAATAGTTGCTATGTAAAGCATAGCTACTATTAAAAGCATAGTGTCTATGTAAAGCATAGCTACTATTAAAAGCATAGTTGCTATGTAAAGCATAGTGTCTATGTAAAGCATAGTGTCTATGTAAAGAATAGTTGCTATGTAAAGCATAGCTACTATTAAAAGCATAGTGTCTATGTAAAGCATAGCTACTATTAAAAGCATAGTTGCTATGTAAAGCATAGTGTCTATGTAAAGCATAGTGTCTATGTAAAGAATAGTTGCTATGTAAAGCATAGCTACTATTAAAAACATAGTTGCTATGTAAAGCATAGTTGCTATGTAAAGCATAGTGTCTATGTAAAGCATAGTTGCTATGTAAAGCATAGCTACTATTAAAAACATAGTTGCTATGTAAAGCATAGTGTCTATGTCAAGCACAGTTGCTATGTAAAGCATAATTGCTTTATAAAGCATGGTTTCTATGTAATCATAGTTTCCATATAAAGCATAGTTACTATGTAAAACACAGTTCTGGTATATTGACCATTGCCTCAAGGCTTATCAATTGTTTAAAACGTACACTCCATGTAGAAATTGTGTCAAAGATTGTATTTTTTAATGCATGTGTGTTAGTATTAAGGTCCACATGGATATGTCTCTTAGCAAAACTGTGTTGCATGCTAGTACCAGGGTTGACCATACACAAATAGATAAATAGGTTTTATTAAGGCTTATTTATAGATTTAAGGTATAAAAAAAAATATGATAAAAAATATTTTCATTACATATCATTTTACATTTCATTTTCATTTCAAGGTATATCACACTCTTAAGGTGGTTCATCTTTCCAAACGGCTGTAATACGGGGTTGATAAAAAGTCGCTTCCCATGAGATATTATATTCAATTGCATGTCAAGTCTGTTGTGACAAAGAAAAGAAAAAAACCTTAGTTCATAAAAAAAAAGTGTTTTATTATTTCCACGTACAAAATACTTCTTGTACATGAAAAAATCTTCAGCAAATTGACAAGTGAATACGCAGTTAAGGTATCTTTTAAATCTGCGTTCTTCATCTTCGACCGCATACATCGTCGCTTACCAACTTGCGAGTTAAGTCTAACTGCGATAGAAATAAATCTCCCAGATTAAAATACTAAAAAACACGATTTAAAATCGCTAATCCTAAATATCCTTGTATGGATATTGGGACAAAATATTTAAATTATTGCATTGTCATCGGTCCTTGATAAGTGTACAAAGATTCAAATCAATTCGTCGTTTTGAAACGGGTGATAATCACGTTCAAGGATTACTATACATTCATATATATATACTGAGCTAATAAAAGCGTGTTAAAAAGCTCATCAGTTTAAATAGTAATTTGCAGGTAAGAAAAACATGTTTGGATTAATGGTTACCTGATAATAATTAGAATTATATCTTTGTTACAAATATAATTTATAGAGAGTACCAAAATGGATCGGTCGAAAATCTCCCTCCTATTTTGTAGAGACGCGCCATTCGATTCATTAATAACGAAGCGCTGGTTAAAAAGATGTCGCACAGCCTCCGGCATAGGTGGAGGGTAGCTTGTCAGTCAATTTTCTATCGCCTTCATTATGGAGAATGTGCACAACAGCTATTCAGGCTGATCCCGTCATTCAATTTCCGCCATAGATCATCGAGGCGGTCATTCCATCCTTACGTCGGTAAAGTTCGTACGCAGCGTTTCCAAAATTCCTTCTTAATACGAACTGCCCAGGAATGGAATGCGCTCCATGCCTCGGTGTTCCGTAAAAATTACAACCTGAGTCTCTTCAAGACGAGTGATTAGGCACCTCATGGGCAAGCGTGCCCCATCTTAGACCGCATCGTCGCTTACCATCAGGCGAGCTGTGGTCAAACGCTAGCCCATTTCATAATAAAAAAAAGTCGGCTAAAATACAAAGAAGTAAACTGTTAACTACCGAAACTTTAATTATGCAAATTTATTCAATAATAATACAATTATATATTTTTTGGTGTGTAATGGTCAAACTTTGTACAATGTAACACGGTAAATCAGAGCTGCTATAAATTAACTGTTAGGATTGTCTTATATTATAGATAGTTGAATCCAAAGCGCCTTATTTGTTCTATTGTTACACCAAACTATCTATGTGTGCATGCACACTAACATAAATTGGCTAATCACGACAGAGGCTTTGTTGTGTAACGGTGGCAACGGTGATCGCGTGCTGTCCTTCTCGCTCCAACTCACTCGCACCATCTGCGCGAGCAGGATGGTATATGAACACCATTGCCACGAGACTTGCGCAATAAGACCCGTAACAACGAACTTGGCTGACGAAACGCCGTCTGACCAAAAGAAAGAGTGAGAATATAATTTCCCTCTTATTCTCTCGTTGGTTGACGTGGTTAACGTCAGCCAAGTTGATGTGTCTGTTACGGCTCTGAGGTCCCGGACACACTTAAGGCGCATCATATGGATTTAACCATCTTTACATGATAGGTGTGTGCTGTCGAATCTGATGTGACATTTTCCAACTAAATGTCTTATTTCATAACACTTGTTGGCTTTGTCTAATAGACTTAAGGACCAGAATACCGGGTGCAGCGATATCGCTCGCGCATTTGATGTTTTTTAAAGATATATAATGACTGCTGTCTACTTTTGAAAAAATTGCTCAGACATTATTACAAAATAATTAAGAAAAAATACTGTTTTTAAATAATGTCTAGCATAAGAAAAACAGTTTATAATTATTTTTTTGTGATCATTATAAAAAAGTATTAAAACAAAAGTTTGTTATAAACATATCGAAATATAAAAAAAAAAAGTTTATTGAAATAAAAACGATAAGACCAATTCCATTTACTTCACACAATAAGCCAAAAAGTTATAATAATAATGTCAGGTTATCAATAGCCCAGTCCTTTTTAATCCTATACTGTACAATAGTTTCATATTCCTTTTTATACATATTTCATAGTTGCATGTATTTTATATTCAAAAGGGCCTCTTGGTGTTGGCTTCGGCTCCACCAATGCCCACCAAATGTCCGGGCTAGACCCGAGAATTTCATTGAATAAAATGTCAGGTTATAATCTAAATGTGAAATATAATGATAGTGAAAACATTTCTCTAAATGTCAAATAAAATTAAAATGTATTTATTATTAAAATCAATTCAATTATGAATTAAAATAATATTAACTTTGCATCGAAGTATATTTTTCAAAAGCAGATAATATATTTTTATATAAAAGAAAACATCAAATGTGCGATTTGAAATAGCGGCGCGCATGTGCTGGGCCTTAACTGAAAAAGACAGTTGGGTTTTTTGCGCTAGTTTAGAGAATCGTACATCACATTCGACATATTTGTTTAGTGTTAAGTTCCCCTACAGGTACTTTTCAGATTTTAATAATAATAATGTTGGAGAACATCTCTCTTCGTCAGTCACTTCCGTCTCTGTAGATACTTTAAAGATAATTTTCATAGTTTTTGCTTAAATAGTTGATTGAATCAGGCGTTACTTTGCGGAAGTCCATTTTCAAAACAGTTTTTCTGTGTTTATTAAAATCAAAGTGATTTAAATGCGCTTGGTCATCAACAATTCTAAAATTTCAGTTCAGTATTTTCTCTTAGTTTACTGACGAGAGTTTAGTCTTTCGACGGTTTCTTGACAGACGTTACTTCAGCATCCTCAGCATGATCTCTATTCCCCCGGGAAAATATAAAACAGTTGCCTACCCCATTATATGTCATTCTTTATCGTTTGAATTTTGTATATTTTGAATTTCTTTATAGAATATAGACATTCAATAAAGTCTAGCTCTACAAATCTGCCATACATATTCTCCCTAAAGCAGACCGCACTAATGCTCGCACAGAATTATGGTTACTTACGATTCTTTTTGAACCAAGTTGCCGAAGACATTTTCTGTCAATGTAGAATATTTGTTGAGACAATTCAGAATTAATTTCATTTTAGGTGCGATTCACAGATCAAATAAAAAATGCAGATGGATTACGGCGTACTGCCAGTCAAAATCGCTTCCAAAGTTACGTGAATTCCCAGTATAAATATACGACTCACGCACACATACGCATTCGAAACTACGTGAATTTCATATTGAAAACATGAAACGTACGCACACGTTTCAGAAAGTGGCTTCACTTTTCGTGTTCGCCGTAATCCATCTGGCAATTTTTATTTGATTTGAGGGTGCGATGATTATAAATATATATATATATATAAATATAAAAAAACTAATGTCCTATCCATGCTAAGGGTGCATAAGCGACTTACAGACAACAGGATATAACATAAAAGGCCGAGGGGGTTAAAGTAACGCCATACAATTTTGTAGTTTACTTTGTATGCGACCATATCCGTGGAGCCCTACAGAATTTCACCCCGTATTCTAAGGCACTATTGACTGGAACAAACTAAGACATAATTAAGGGTCACAGATTAGCTTAAATTAAAAAAATAATCTTGAATTCATATTCATTGGTTCTCAAATGCAGAAGAAGGACAATACCGAAAAGCAGGTGGTACTATAACTAAAAGCCATGAGGGTCAATTTTGAAGCCAGTTCTGAACTCAACCGTGTAGGGAAGGCTGTTATTCTGTAGAAAAATCTAACGCAAGATTTCTTACAAAATCAATGATTTCAGTTTAGAAAGAAATAGTGAACTGCGATAGGATTAGGGTGGTAGGGGTTTCAGGTCCATTTATGTGAATTATGTGTGTACTTTTTGCATCGATTCAATCATTAAAGCCATATTTTTGTCGTAACATTATTCGATAATATTTCCTTACTTTTCGAAGAATAGCCTCAAAACTGTTAGTTTCAAAAATCTGTTGTTTTTTTTTATATTAGTGTACAAATGTAAATATTTTATTAATAACATCTGTTACATGTCAAAAAAATAAAAATTCGATCTCACAATAAATTGTATTGTATAAAGTAATAAAATAATTTACAAATACTAAATGCTTCTAAATGACTGCGTGGACATATGTCCAGTAGTAGTGGATTATGAAACATCGCATGGAGAATGAAAACATTTTGTTTAAAAAAAAAAATGCGAACTAAAAAAACGATAATTTTATTTGTTTTAAACTTAATTATGAGGTTAAAAAGGTCATCAAATTAAGTATGAAATCCAGTAGTTAATTTTGTTTTATTATAATTTTTGTAATCAGAATTATGACATTTGAATACATATAACATAGGGTGCCTCGCGGTTACTAACATCTTTGAAGGCCTATATTTTGTCAACCAGGGTTGTCACTCTAAAAATATTTTGTATCCATGACATGTGCAGCTACATACTTATTACTTAAATCTGAAACTTAAACGATTTTTTCCAATATTTTTTTGCCGAAAATGTAAAAACTAAAAAGTTATAAAATGTTGGTAAGAATAATGTAGAGAAACTGCCTCCAAGAGTTCGTTACCTAATTTTCAACAACTCTATATAATAATTGATAATGTTTCACTTTTCAAATTGAATCAAACGTCAACTCTTTATTAACACCACAAAAAGGACATATTATGTCATATATTTAAGAATTCTTGCTAAACAAGAATTCTTACTTATAGGCACAAAAGTAGGTAGAGATTCTTTGTGGAGTATGGAAATGCGCAATCTTCATCATATCGATGCAAAAAGGTTTCAGCTGGCCTGGCGCGAATGCTGTTGCCGACGAAAGCTGGTTCTTCGACACATCGGGTTCGAACCCCGTGTACTGGTTTCCCATATAATTAATTTTTAATTAGTTTTTAAAACAATTAACTATTTATCACAAAGCACCTTCTGGAAGAATTCTAATAACTTAGAAAAGTTAAATTGCACTAAAAACAGTTTGACCAGGAAGTCCCAACAGTTCTGATGTTAAGTTTTAAACGATCAGGTCAATTTTAAGATGACTGCGAGTTACAATTTTCAATTGAGCTGTTCTGGTAACGTTTGGTTCCCTGGTTGTTTTGAAAATTAACATTAGGGTTAATTATCAGCTTATACAAGCAAGTGAGTCCATCTTTGTTCTATATTGTAACTTTCCATCAGTCGAAGACCTAAAGACAGTTTAGCAGAACTGATTCGAAGAACTACTTGCCCTAGCTATGATACATAAAACTGCCATCAACTTGGCCGATGAATTAGGATCAAGGAGATAAAGTTAAAGAGAAGCATAATAATGTAAAAATAAATATTACTGTCTGTAAATTTTTCACCACTAAACCGCTGGAGTGATAGTGAAATTTGACAAGAAAGCAGTAATCGTAAAGTGCACGTAGGATACCTCGAACTGGAAAAGTGAGGGTCAAACAGTAGCTGTTACTAAATAGTTCTTAATCAGGAAACTAGTGATGTTATAAAAAAAATGGGGAAACCAGTTTGCTTATAAATCTGCGAATCATCTCGTCGGTCATCGAAAGGTAAGTGTCTTTTTATTTACAAAATTAAATGTTGTTTACCTACTATATACTAAAAAAAACTGTTTACTGATTTCTTCTAAATTGTTGTTTAATTTTAAATATTTTATATTTTTATGGAAAATTGAACAACATTTGATTTTCTTTATATTAGCTTTTGAAATGCTCTGAGTTTTTATAGAAATATGAGACGTATCCATGTGTAGGGATCTTTTTTTCCCGAAAACGTGATAAAATGCTTGAACGTTGCGTGTCTAATCAACCGTATAATAAGCTTAAATATAAATAACCAGTTCCCAGTGGCAAATGAGGCACTTACTGCCAAATGAGTTATTTATATCAGTTTCTGACATTCGAGTTAGTATAATAACTGTCGGTTACTATAAATATCGTCATATATAGTTACTGACAGCTCAGCTGCTGGCAATTGAGTTACTGACAAATATGTACATCAGTTACTGACACTTACTATTCTCAATTGCTGACAAATGAGTTAGTATTTATTAGTAACTGACATAAATTACTATTGTCAGTTACTGACCTATGAGTTACCAGCTTCAGTTACGGTTCGAACGTCAAGAGCTGGGTTTTCATTACACATAGCTTATCGTAATTCTAAGAGCGTTCAAGCATTTATTTGCGTTTTATTTATTGAGAACACATTGTTCACAGAGAACAGATTGAAATTTAAATTAAAAAAAAGCTGTCTCTCTGAGCGATGTGTGCAGTTTTCAGTGAAGAATATGTCACGAGGAAAAGGGAGAAGTCAGTTCAGTATTTAGACATGTCTCTAAAAACGTTCTTTTTAACGGATAGGTGTGACTAAATACTAAATTGAATACAGCACCAAGCAAATTAATCTTCCATTTTTCTAGCGTGCTATATTTTTTGCGGTTACTGCATAAATGTGACCAAAATTCAGTTGTGGTTGTTTGTAGCCTTGCATGTAGTTGAAGTACACGCCGCAAGCCTTGTGTACGTTTACAACTGAATTTTGTTAGTTTTTAGTTTGTTTGTTATGATAGTTTTAAGTCGTCGGATTTTGACCATCTTTTTACATGACTCGCAACTACAGTTGCACAGGAAATTGAACTGAGCTTGTGCTCCTAAAACCATTGTCTTACGCCATAATTTTCTTATGATTCTTCGTCAACAAAACCTTATTTTGTGATTATATTCGAGATAAAAACGTAAACGCGTATTGTTGACGTGTTCCTGTTGTACGTCTTTTATTCTAAAATGCGCGTATTAGAGATCAAGTGCTAAGCAATCGCCGCACCACCCGGAACGGGAACTACAAGAGAAAAACTTGGTTTTATACGTTTCGGGCTAAACTCGCGAAAAAACGACTACCTAGAAGAAAAAAATCGGCATATATGAGCATACAGCGGTCCACCTCCTTTGTTACTTTACGGTAAATCAAATTGGAAAATAGAAAACACCCCTTTCTAAGACAGAACTTCCCTCTCAAAATTTACGGAACGTCGATGGGGAAGAAGAAAAAGACCTTTTCTAAGAGAGAACTTTTTCTGTTTTTAGCGGATTACGATCCGACGCGCGGTAACGCCGAGACCCTACTGCGGTGCACGACCGCTTACCCGTTCAGAGTCAACGATAAGTCAATACTGTGCGTGTACTGTCACGAGCTATACGAAGACCCGGACGTATTCCGATCACACATGGAGCTGGAACACGCTGAATGCACGCTCAAAATTGTATTCCACAATCTCCCCAAAACGGAATTCATCAAAGCCGATCTCACTAACTTACGCTGCAGGATGTGCTCGGAGAGTTTTAAAGATTTAGACCTGGCTGCTGCTCATTTAAAGTCCTCACACGGGCAGAAGATGGACCCCGACGGAAAATATGGCGTGATGCCGTACAAGTTACGGAAAGACTCGTTCAACTGCGCTGTCTGCGACAAAAACGTACCTTCCTTGCTGCATCTTAATAGACACACGATCACACACTTCCTTAGCTACGTTTGTCACTTTTGTGGTAGCAGCTACATCGCGACCACAGGCCTTTTAAGACACCTCAGGACTAAACACCAAGAGTACGAAGTCTGGTGTAAAACTTGCAGAAAAATGTTTCCAAATATGGAAGCGAAGGAACGCCACAGAAGAACCGAAAAATCATGCATGCCGTATTCGTGTCAGCGATGTAGCGAAAGATTTCTCGATTGGAAGTCACGTCAGCGGCATATGGAAGTGAAACACGGGATAGCGAAGAAGACGTACCGGTGCGGCGATTGCAATATAGACTTTACTAGTGATCTCTCTTATTACAGTCATTTTAAGCTACAGCATTCGGACAATTGCGCCGTTTGCAAGCACTGTGGCATGAAATTCGTGTCCACGTACCGTCTAAAACGACATCTCGCTAAGCATAACCTATAAATCTAATTTTTATTGACTATTAAGTACATATCGAATTAGTCAGCCAGACTGAATCGTTTATAAGACCAAACTTATCTAAAAATCTATTTATGAATCTCAACGTACCTCTTACAAAGTTTTAGAAAGCTAATATAAGTTATTTTTTTGTGCGCGTGCGCGGAAATTTTGACACAACCCCCTTTTTAAAACGCTCCTTAGCATACTACTATAATGAATATGATACTAGCTTGCTTGCAGCCGCGTCCCTCGCGTAGGCAGTAAGGTGCCTACGCTAAATAAGGTTTTTAATAACATTTGCATACCTACGAAATCATAATTTAGCAAAACACTCCAATAAAATGTACCCAGTGAACCATGCGGCCTGGAAAAACATAGCGTTAGCTTAAGTTCGTAAACCCAATGAAATTAGGTCATATTATTAGGTTCATCTAAAACTGAATAAGCTGACAAGATCACCCCGTTTCACCCTTTAAGGCTTGATTTTTAACCGACTTCAAAAAAGGAGGTGGTTCTATGTGCCACTGTTTTTTAATGTATGTTCACCGATGTCTCCGCCAATTATGAATTGATTTTGAAGATTTCTTTTTTGTTTGGTAGGCCATACTTCGCAGGTGTTCCCATAAAAATTTCATCAAAATCAGTTTAGTAGTTTATTGACGACTTATTGTAGCTTCATACTAAGGGCCTTACTTAAAAACGTTACTCAAGTTGACATACGCTTAAATATGCTCCGTCTTGTTTTCGCGGGTGACGATTGCCGTCAGCGAAAAGTCGAGAGAGCATTTTAAAATATAGATCAACTTGAGTAACGTTTTTAAGTAAGGCCCCTAGAGTGCGGAGTGTGCCAGGCCTCCCGACCGGCGATACCACTCTCGGGGCTAGTTGCTTGATGTTCACAACCAACTCGGTTTGGCCTGTTTGATGTTTCCTATATACAGGCCTGTTTTATGTAGATTGGTTAGACGTTTGATCACAGCTCACATCACACTCATCATCAGCCAATTAACGTCCACTGTTGGACAAGGCCTCCCTCATAGAGAGGGGTGTTGCCATAATCCCCACGCTTGGCAGGCGGCTTGGGGATCGCAGTACGTTCACCGTGTACTATTAGGACGCTGCTGCCCATCCTCCGGTGGTTCTGATCGCAGTTTTAGGACATACCCGGGTCCCGGATCCCGGATCACAGCTCGCCTGATGCTAAATGACGGTGCGGTCGCAAGTGGTAACACACTTTTTATTTATATTAGACGGGAATTACTCGCGTAAGATTAAGCTGGTTACACCAAAGCCGGTTTGCCGGTTTGGCAAAGCGAGATGCAGCCATTTACCTTGAAAAAGACCGCCGAATGCGGTTGAAACTATAGTCTGTGTAACCGGCTTAATCTTACGTAAGTAATTTTCGTGTAATATAAATTAAGTTGTGAAAACCACGTCAGTTTCCATGGTAACACACTTAGCTTAGATTGTGTTACCTAGTGCTTTTTGTGTGGGATGCAGTTAACAATCATACAATTTTGGTGTAGTTATACCTAAGAGTATGCATATCTCTACATAGTATAAAATCAAGTCGCTTTCCACGTCTGTTTATATCCGCTAACTCTTAAACCACGCAACGGATTTTGATGCGGTTTTTGCCATCAGATAATTTTCCATGGAAGGTTTATTTACAAAATTTACACCCGTGCGAAGCCGGGGCGGGTCGCTAGTACATTTTATAATTCTAAGTGCGTTTTATGTTCATATTATACCATACCATCACAAGCTCTCGTAAAAAAAAAAACTATTTGGTTGCGAAATATTTATTTCTGCTACAATGCTATTATACATTTTATAATTATACCTGCGTTTTATACCATACAATCCATCACAAGTTTTTGTATAATTTTATTGTCTTGATTTTTAAATTTTTATATCTTCTCCAATGCTATCTATTTTGTAATTATACCTGCGTTTTATACCATACAATCCATCACAAGTTTTTGTATAATTTTATTGTCTCGATTTTTTAATTTTTATTTCTTCGCCAATGCTATACATTTTGTAATTATACCTTGCGTTTTATACCATACAAGACATCTCAAGTTTTTGAATAATTTTATTGTCTCGATTTTTTTATTTCTGCTCTAATGCTATACATTTTGTAATTATACCTGCCTTTTATACCATACAAGACATCACAAGTTTTTGTATATTTTTTTTATCGTCTCGATTTTATTTTATTTCTGCTCTAATGCTATAAATTTTGTAATTATACCTGTGTTTTATACCATTACAATCCATCACAAGTTTTTGTATTATTTTATCGTCTCGATTTTTTAAATTTTTATTTCTGCTCCAATGCTATACATTTTATAATTCTACGTGAGTTTTATACCATACAACCCATCACAAGTTTTTGTATAATTTTATTGTCTCGATTTTTTGATCGATTGACGTGCGATTTTATTTTTTATTGCCCTATAATGCTTGTGACACAAACATCCTGAAACAACATTTTAAGCATTTATTTTACTGTGTTAACTCATTAAATTTAAGAATTATTTATTAATAACAAATATTTGTTAGTTACTTTTATTACATGTTTAAAAAAATATAAATATTGACTTTGATTTAAACTATACCCGTACCGTTGCAAATATGTATATGATTTTTTTTTGTTACGCAATAATATGACGACTTCCCGCTGGATATACAATAATTATCACACAATTTGTTTATATTTATAATTTTTATTTCTAATCATCGGTTACACTTACATTAACACAGAATACAAACAGATATATTAAGTTACAAGGTAATATAAATATAAAAACAAATGTTATCAAACTAAATAGCTTGTGCGGTACCAATGGGCCCCAAACTAGGCAAAGCCTGTATGTTGGTGGCCCAATTGATGGAACAATATTCCCTAAGAACACATTAGTACATACGAATTATACAATAGCAACTGGATTATTTTGTTTGAACGGTGGAGCGAGTGCCAAGTTATCTTCTCTGATCAGCGAACTCCGGTATGTACTTGCATATCCATCTCAGACTCCAAGAATTAGTTGTATTATGCAGAGCTATCAAGAAAGTGATCAAACTTTTTTGTTCTAGAAATGAATTGCCCGAATGCGAGGCGGAACGCCGAGATTATAGTACGATATTCGACAGTTTACCCCTTCAAACTGCCCGAGTCGTGCATAGTCTGTGTTTACTGTGGTGAAAGTTACGAGGAACCGTCCACGTTTAGGGCGCACATGGACGCCGAACACGAAAAGTTCTCGTGTAAGAACGCGTTTACGAGGTACTGCAACGAAAGATACATCAAAGCCGACTGCACCAACATCCGCTGCCGCATTTGTTCCGAATCCTCCGAAACGTTAGAAAAGATAGCCATACATTTACTAGTAAATCATAACAAGCAAATAGATCTCGACTCACAGCTAGGTATTCAACCATTCAAGCCGGATACACTTTTATGCGCGATCTGCGATGCGAAACAGTTCAACCTGCGGCAGCTGAGTCGGCACACGCAATCTCACTTCTCGAGAATCACTTGCGATGCCTGCGGCAAATCTTACTCGACAACAAGCGCGTTACAGGTCCACATCAAATACACTCACTTAATGAGCGACAGAATGTGTCGAAAATGTAAATCTACCTTCACTTCGGCCGAAGATCAAAAGAAACACCTTCAAGAGTCTACAAGATGTTGGTTACACGTGTGCAACGTGTGCGGGCAAAGATTCATGTCCTGGCCATTAAAGCAGACACATCTGGTTGATATTCACGGGGTTCCAAAAAGGCAGCACATTTGTCCTGTCTGTGGTGTGGAATTCGCCGATAGGAAATCGTGTCGCGCGCACTTTAAATTAACGCATACGAGCGATGTGTTCATATGCTCGTGTTGCGGTCTGAAATTTGAAACTAAAAAGACGCTCGAGGAGCACCAGGTCACTCATACGAAAGAGAAGTTGTTCCCTTGCACGGTTTGTTCGAAATCTTTTTCTAGAAAAAAGAATCTTATTCAGCATCTGTGGATACACAGCGAGCAAAAAAGATTCGAATGTAGACGTTGTAACAAGAAATTTAACCAGCGAGTCACCTGGAAACATCACATGAAATCGTATCACCCAGAATTAGCGAATTTCGAAACACAGATTCAAAATAATAATGTAAAACTTTATGTTGATAATCTCAAATAAGTGCCCCGTAATTATTTATATTATTTGTGGAAACCTGTGGATTTCATTTATATCAGGCATAAATAACTTAAATTTGTGTTATCGTTTGTAGTATTTCACATGATACAGGGTGTCAATTATATTTGAGTTAAAAAATCTAAATAATTTAAATGAGCTGTTTTGACGAAAAAAACATCGAAGAGTAGATTTTTGGCGTTCTGATTATATCAAATAAAAAGATCAACAGAAAAAGTGTCTGTATTTTTTTTTGCGTGTAAAAGTGCTCTTGCGCATCTAATGATGAATATTTTTTTTAATGTAATTCTTTTAATTACAATAGGCATAAATCTATGATTGGCTGCAAATTTCGTATTAAGTGTTAAACGGTCGATTATATTGTTGTTCTAGAACTATCCTCCAATGCGTTTGCGCAGATAAATGCCGCTCTGTTAGTGCAGTACATGACGGCTTTTCCGTTCCATCTGTCCGTCCGATTACGTCTGTTGTATCGTCTGCTGCAAGGAATTAAAAAACCCAAACGAGTTTAGGCAACATAAGATGCAGGCAGGCAGGATGACAATCAGTCGCCTCACAAGATATTGCGATCTCTCCGGCCTTCTAGAGCAGTTGCGCTCAATGTCTATGCAACAGATCTCAAATGTCGTTTTTGTTCCCACGCTTTGTATAATTTAGAAAACATTGTCACTCATTTATCCACTAAGGACCTTACTTAAAAACGTTACTCAAGTTGATCTGTGCTCTAAAATCTTCTCTCAAGTTCTCGCTGACGGCAATCGTCACACGCGAAAACGAGACGGAGCATATTTAAGCGTATGTCAACATGAGTAACGTTTTTAAGTAAGGCCCTAAGCATCGCATATACGGTCTAAAACTTAGTGTCATAAATGTATAATATTATTTGATTCTGCAGATTAAAAACAAGGGCTTTTAGCCGAATCGCTATGCTACTGGCGATACTGTCTCGTGTCATATCTGTGGTGTGAAGTCTTAAGATATTTTTACCTGTAGATAGGTTGTGCCCGCCCCCATATTGACTAGACGAATGCAGGGCACTGTATCATACTCGTTACAGCCGACACTCAGTTACGCGAGTGTTCGGCAACACATCGCAGCTAATTTAAGTGTTTTAGCAAAATATATTGCAATAAAATGCCTTCCTGTGTCTTTATAAACTGCGCAAACTACACACGCTATGTGAGAGACAGAAAAATGTTTAATTTCACGCATAAGTACTATTTTTTTTCTATAAAAACTAAAATAATATAAATAGTTTTATCTTAGGCAGCTGTTGTCACTACGAAGTGTACGAGCGAAATGTGTAGATAGTCTTGTGTGAGAGAGTGATAGAGATCGCAGCATAATCGACGACCAAAGCCGAATTCAGCCGATCACCACGGAGGCGGCGATGCGGTTGCTACTTTTAGTTTTGTTCGCCTATAACGTCTCTATTATATTACATCTCACCGTGTGAAGTCCGTGTCGCGTAATCTTAAAGGAAAGCATTTGCAAGTGGCACACAATCTTTCAAGCGACTATGCTTGAGTACCTACAGAGCTTTTGAGGAACAAAGCCAAGAATCGAAAGTATTTCACAATGGTGACGGTGACGCTAAGAAAACGTTCCATAACGTGATATCTTCTTTGTGAAACTGGTCAACTGCGATATAAATAAAAAGGTTACCCGTTTATCGTTCGCGCAAAACTTTATGAGCCCTCTGAAGTTAGGCCCAGTGGCTGCGCAGTACGCATATTATAGGTATCCGAGGGACTTTACAGGGCGTCGGGGAGGCCTCGCGCCTAACTTCAGAGGGCTCATAAAGTTTTGCGCGAACGATACCTACATTTGATTTGTAAATATTTATGTTATTAGCAATTTATAGGCGAATGTAACTTAATCTGTTACATTTTCGAGACGAAAAGCTGCACCGATCTTGATAAAAACAAAGTAATAAAAAGTGCGTTTCGTGACATGCGGAACATGATAGATAGAAAACTCTTTATTATTCACACCAAAAATTATAAACGTACATAAAAACAACTTAAAAAACTAGTGAAACAATTGGCGGCCTTATCGCTATAAGCGATCTCTTCCAGGCAACCTTACCATGCAACCTGCGGAACATGTGGACATATAATACTTATAATCGCAAAAAAATACGACTAAACTAGACACGGCTGTAACGGAGCGAACAGCTGTTTAGTGAATTAATTTATGTATTTGGTTGTCTATTTTGCTGTATGTCTAAGATAGTCGGCTACCTACAGAAGACTGACTTACCACTCTAATATTACCATCAGTTTATTATATAATTTGAGAGCCTAGTGTGGCATCACAATTGTCACGAATTGAATTCTAATCAATTAAATCTTCTGTGTAATCGTTATGTACACTAAATTATATTAAAGTTATATGATTATTTACGGGATATTTACCGTGGTAAGGTTGTGGAAGGAGCTCCCGATATTTCGGCGCAGTTACATGCATCATGTTCACGGGAAGACTGAAGAATGCGGGTGGTTGGTGAAAAAGTTCAAAGTTAGGTACAGACAAAACGATCTACCCTCTTTCTTAGTCTTTTGCTACGGTTATCACTCGAACTCGCGAACCTAAGTCTCGACAAAACACACTCACTGTATCACTGCGTATAGTATTTTGAACACATTACCACGGTAAATATCCCGTAAATAATCATATAACTTTAGTGAACAACCGTGATAGTTTAAAACAGTGTTTAAATTATATTGTATTCAATGTAATGTTTATTTAGCAAATAAATTATACTTTACTTACTTTGTGTATTATTTAGGTTGTTTGAATACACAGTGCAAGATCGTATCTTTAATGGAATTTAATCAATAGTTTTTACCCTGTTTTTAAAATGTATTAAAAGGTAAGCTTCAACCACTTCAACCTGATAAACAAATTTTCTTTTTTTTTAACTATCCTCCATAGCCATCGCGCGGAAATAATAAATAAATATCTGGGACATTATTGCACACATGGTCATCTGACCCCAAACTAAGCAGAGCTTGTAATATGGCTGCCAGAGACACATACATACATACATACATATATATTTTTAAATAGATATTAACACCCAAACATAGAACAAACACAAATGTTCATTACACAAATGTTTGTCCTAGGTGGGAATCGAACCCACGCCCCCAAGCACAGAAGGCAGGATCACTAATCACTACCAACTAAGCTAACGGGACTGTCATATGTCAAGGGCATGTCAATAACGCTGCTTTGTTAGTGCAGTACACAACGGCTTATCCGTTCCGACTGCCTTCCAATGACATCATGTATCGTCTGGTGCCAGGAGTTCAAAAACCCGGAAGAGTTTAGGCAACACATGACACAGGACGACCATCAGTCGCCTCACAAGATCTTGCGTTATCTTATGCCACATCCAACAGTTGTTATACAATATACAACACAATAACTCTTTATTAAAAACCACAAAAAACAAGGACAACATTATAAACTAAAGTAATTATCTAGGCTTTTAACAGGCGGCCTTATCGGTTATAGCGATCTTTTCCAGGCAACCGTGCACGGAAAGGAATACACAATACAATATAACAGATCTTCAATGTCGAATTTGTTCCAACGCGTTGGATAATATAGAAACCATCGCCGCACATCTAACCACTGAGCATCGCGTATCTGATCTAAACATCCCATGATTTAGGCGTTCTTCCCTTTAGGTTTAGGTTTAAAGAATTTTATTAGCACTAAGACAGATTTGTCACTTATGTGATAACATATTTTAATAAAACTATAAAGTTCGTCGTCGCATGTTACGTAAAGTACCTACTCATAAAAACAGTATCTATGTATAAAGTGAAAAATAAAACATAAAACAACGGACTCACTTCACGTATTTTGGTGTTATAATGATTTATCTAAGATAATATGTATATATTCCCTTTAAAATCTACAATGGTACAAATGCTTGCATATTTTGCTCGGAAAAGTTTGACACTTTACGTGCTTTGAGGAGACATACTCAGACCCATTATCTAAATCACATGTGCGAGACTTGCAGAAAGTCATACTAGCTACAGGTGCACACAAAGTTCGCGCACCTTGGCTCCGATAAAACTTGGTGCCGAATGTGTAGGAAAATGTTTGATTCTTTTAGAACTAAAACAAACACATTTAGCCAAGTAGCAGATATGCTGGGTGTACGTGCCATATTTGTAGTAAGAAGTTATTGTTGCGAGTCTCAAAGAAAAACATACACCAGTCGCATATAATTAACATACGAATAAGCTTGCCCGGAGTGTCCGAAGGTTTTCAAAAGCAAATACAGGCGGCGAAATCACTTCGTCACCGTACACACGGATAAATTTAAATGTTCGTTCTGCCATAAGACTAATATAATATAGAGCGAAATGTTTTTAATCGTGTTTTGGTCTTTGCTGATTCCTTGATAAAACATTAAATTTTGATATGACACTATTTTTATAATTTTAAGCTAACCATGGAAGTAGACAAATATCCTAGATTGACCAAAACTTGCTAAAAGTAGGAAAAGAAGAACGAAGTGCAGAAATCTTATCTTAAAACAAGTAACTGAATAAGTCTGTTGTGTTTCCTTACTTTTTGGGGAAAATTATATTTACGTGGAACATACATTGTTCAATTTCGCACAAAGCTCAAATGGCTCCCTAACTCCCTAATCGTCTTCGCAGAGCACCGTTCATCAATGTCCTATGGCGGCAGCTATAGATAATTAGAAAACGTTTAATTGTGCACACCAGAAATAAAAATTAGATACCAATACAAAACACTACGAGCTAGTGCCACAGGTGGCGGCTCTATCGCTAAAAGCAAATGCTCCCAGGCATTCAATGGATGAAAGAAATTTACGTAACAGGCTAGACGGGGGATGTTAAATCTGATGGATGACAAAACAAACCATACAATTGTGAGATTTGCAACAAGTAGTTCAATTAACGTGTCAGTTGTTAAACGCACATGTCCTACCATCCTGAAAACGTAATTCATATTATTCTAATATCTTTGAGTTGTCGTAAAAACATTAAGGAGTAATGCCTAACTTTTTCCGTAACTAAATAAATCTACGATACTTGGTCAAAAAGTAAACGACTTCGTTGATATGCTGATGAACATTTTCTTTTGTTCTAGAAATATCCCCAAATGTCATCGCGCGGAAAAACGCCGCTCTATTAGTGCAGTACACGACGGCTTATCCGTTCCGATTGCCGTCTGATGACGTCTGTTGTATCATCTGCTGCAAGGAGTTCAGTGACCCGGAAGAATTTAGGCAGCACATGATGATACTAGACGACCATAAAGCCCCTCACAAAATGTTGCGTTTGATATTGCCCTCCCAATCAGCCACGCTTAAAGTTGATATCACTAACCTTCGATGCCGTGTTTGTTCCAGCGTATTTGATAATTTAGACGATATCGCCTCTCATTTATCTACCGTACATCGTGTTTCCGGTCTTAACTTAGCTCACGATATAGGCGTCCATCCTTTTAAAATATACAAAGATATATATACTTGCCTGTCTTGCCCGGAAAAGTTTGTCACGTTACGTGCACTGAGCAGACACACTCAAACCCATTATTTAAAACACACATGCGAGACTTGCGGCAAATCTTACTCTAACCTCAGTTCTCTTAAACTTCACACTACATTTTCGCACCTCGGCTCAAAGGCTTGGTGCAAAAAATGCAAGACGATGTTCGAATCCTCAGAAGATAAACAAAAACATATGTCCGAGTCACTGAGCTGCTGGCTATTCTCATGCAATGTTTGTAACGAAAAATTCATGTCGCCTAGCCTCAAAGTAAAACATTTACAAGCCGCACACAACATAGCGACCCACTATACATGCCCGGAATGTCCAGCTGTTTTTATTGACAAGGGCAGGAGGCGTACTCATTTTACCGCTACTCACACAGATAAATTTAAATGCTCCTGCTGCAGTAAGAGGTTCCCTTCTAAATTCATGCTGGTCAATCATTCGGTTGTGCACTCGTCGGAGAAAAAGTTTCAATGCAGTGTATGCTCGAAGGAGTTTAGCAGAAAGCAGAATTTAAAACAACATTTGCCGATCCACATGAATGACAAACCGTATAAATGTGCAGTTTGCAACAAGCAGTTCAACCAACGCGTCAGTTGGAAAACGCACATGTCGTCGTACCATCCTGAAATGGAAATATCAAAAACATGATGTTACGATAAAGTTCTGAACCAATAAAATTCTGCTGTAAAAAACTATTCTATAAAGAGTAGTTTTTTATATGTGTTCCGATGATGCAGCTTATGTAGTTAATGGCGCTCTAATAAGATGGAACTACGTAGACCTAACACACGCTGCAAAACTTTGCAATAATAAGAGGCAAACTAGCCTTTATATTAATTAAACATAAATATTATGAATTTGAATTTGAAACATCAGTGCCGTCAGTATCCAATGGCGAAGGCAATGCGACTTATCTAATTAACCGTGTGTGACACCATCACCTTATGGTTTTTTTCGATTACGGGTACGTCGATAAATTTTACAATTGGTTTTAGAGCGTCGCAAAAGAAATCGTGATTTTTTTCCAGCTAAAGGAATCACCGTCGTGTCGCAAACTGGACGATATAGTGTTAAATTGCGGCAGAAGCGCAAATTGAAAAGACTTGGTTAAAATACATATGAACAACTGACTTTTCTTTTGTTCTAGAACTATCTCCCAATGTCATCGCGCGGAATAACGCCGCTCTGTTAGTGCAGTACACGACGGCTTATCCGTTCCGACTGCCGTCCGATGACGTCTGTTGTACCATCTGCTGCAAGGAGTTCAATGATCCGGAAGAGTTTAGGCAACACATGATGCAGGACGACCATAAGTCGCCTCACAAGATATTACGTCTATTGTTGCCCTCACAAACAGCTACGCTCAAAGTCGATATCACCGACCTTCGGTGCCGTGTTTGTTCCAGTATTTTTGATAATTTGGAAGACGTCGCTTCGCATTTATCCACAGTACATCGTATTTCAGCTCTTAATTTATCATATGAGTTAGGCGTACATCCCTTTAAAATTTACAAAGATGTCAATACTTGCATATTTTGCCCGGAAAAGTTTGTTACGCTACGTGCCTTAAGCAGGCACACACAAACACATTATTTGAAGCATACTTGTGAGACATGCGGAAAATCTTACTCGAACTCAAGCTCGCTTAAAGTGCACACTACTTTTGCACACCTTGGTCCAAAGGCCTGGTGCAAAAAATGTAAAACCATGTTTGATTCTTCGGAAGAGAAACAAAAACATTTAGCAGTGTCACTGAGCTGTTGGCTGTTCTCGTGCCATGTCTGTGGAGAGAAGTTCATGTCGCCAAGTCTTAAAGTGAAGCACTTGCAAGCCGCACACAACACTTCCAGTGATTACACCTGCCCGGAATGTCCTGAAGTTTTCATAGACAAAGGGAAACGGCGAAGTCACTTCATCGCTGCACACACGAATAAATTTAAATGCGCGTGCTGCGATAAAACTTTCTCGACTAATTCCAAGCTCGTCAATCATTCCGTCGTACACTCGTCAGAAAAGAAATTTCAATGCAACGTCTGTTTGAAAGAGTTTAGCAGGAAGAATAATTTAAAGCAACACATGCCAATCCATATGGAAGATAAACCGTACAAATGTACATCTTGTAACAAGCAGTTCAACCAACGCGTCGTTTGGAAGACACACATGTCCTCCTATCATCCTGAAGTAGATACGACGAAACCTTGAATACTCTTGCTGAAGAAGCCAAGAAGTTAGTGGCTGACCATTCTATGCTTCTATTCTTATCTGCCCCGTTACTGGAGAGCCAAGGCTTCTTTTCTGTGGAAAGTTAAGACGCTCTAAGTACTTGTAGTCGTTTATTCTTAAAACATCTATACATATGTATTGTACTTAGTTGTATTTACAATTAGCCGGAATAAATCCATCGTTACTTTTCGTATTCCAGTTACAAGAAACTTTAAAGCTAATTCCTGTAACTTTAGCTTCTGAAGAGAAAAGAAATATTTAGATTTTAGACGAATCGCGGGACTGTTGAACGCAGAAAAATTTCACATCTTTTAATAAACGGCCTAAATTAGAATATCCGTCATAATATCACATTCTGTCAAAGTTTCAACCGGCTACCCATATCAGTTCAAAAGATACATCCCTTTAAAGGTAGGATGGACAGTGGTCAGATAGACGTTATAGGCTTAGTAATGGGGTCCCGTTGTACGTACGGATACGGAACACAAGACCAAACACGTTAACGACACTTATGTGAGTGATGATCTTTTCTAAATGGGACGTAACTTTTATTTATAATACGGATTATGTTGTAGTGGTAGGACTCTTTTGCAGGAGTCCGCCTGAAGTACTACACCTTTGCCAGTTATTCAACCGCCAATCAGTAGTGTGCAGACACTACTGTGTTCCGGATTGAAGGGCAATGTTTCCAGCGAAATTACAGGGCACAGAGATTTGACATCTTATATCGTGGGGTGACGAGCGCAGTGCATTGCCATCCAGGGTTTGGAACTATTGAAGTTCAAAATTCTGAGTGGCGTTGAGCTGTTATGGACAAGCGTGAAGAGCCATAAAGCGAGCGACTTCGCTCGTCTCGTCACCCAGTATCATAAATAAAAACGGATTATGCTTATTTCTCTAAGATTTCGAACCCGTATGTTTGTGACATTTTTCTATTCTATTGAACTCTGATGACCAGCTAAGAGTCATCATACGTTGTATTGACTTGCATTGGTCCAGAAATCGAGGTAACTTACTTAAATGAGTTACCGCAGCTGCGATTATTGTTACTAACCAACTTATTCAGAACATTTATGATTATTATGGATATCGTAGTTACTATAGAATAACTATGTGTCTGGTTTATATTTCGTATTTAATAAGACCAAAATTACCAATGTTATGAACATTATTCTCAGATGAAACTTGATGTAGTAAACCGTCAGTTCATATAAATGTGGCGGCTTTCGTCTTATAACTTCCGAATGACAGTCGCCACAATTACTTGAACTGACGGTAGAATGAAATGCGTTCTGACTGAACATGCTTTTCTTTTGTTTTAGTTATTACTCCCAATGACATCGCGCGGGGAAACGCCACTCTGTTAGTACAGTACACAACGGCGTATCCGTTTAGACTGCCGACGGAAGATATTGCTTGTTTAGCGTGCTGCAAAGAGTTTCGCGCACCGGAAGACTTTAGGCTTCACATGATGGAAGAAGAAAAACATGTATCTGCTCAAACGCTATTGCGTTCTATCCCCAAAACTTGGCAAATAAAAGTTGATATCACGAAACTTCGTTGTCGAGTTTGTTTCCAAAACTTAGATAACTTGCACGATGCAGCCTCTCATATATCTACAGTCCATCTCGTGTCCAATTTGGACTTAAAGCATGAATTGGGCGTTAATCCTTTTAAAATTTATAAGGATTCCTATATTTGCTATGTTTGCTCTGAGAAATTTGTTAGTATACGCGCTTTGAGCAGACACACGCAAACTCATTATGTGAAGCACACGTGTGAGACTTGCGGAAAGTCATATGCTACATTAGATGCGCTTAAAGTGCACGTCAATTTCTCTCACAAAGGTACAAATATCTTTTGTAGAAAGTGTAAGATCGCTTTCGACTCTGTTGAAGATAAACAGAAACATTTTGCCGAGTCGAGGAAATGCTGGAGGTACTCTTGTAATGTCTGTGGAGGCAGATTCGCATCACCGACTTTGAAAAAAATGCATATGCAAACTGAGCATAATGCAGGTGACAAATTCGCGTGCCCAGAATGTTCGGAGATTTTTCCGAACCGAGCTAAACGTGGGAATCATTTTATTGCTACCCACACTAGCAAATTCCAGTGTTCTTGCTGTAACAAGACGTTTGATAGCAAGAAATCGCTGAATAACCATAAAGCTGTTCATTCTGCGGAGAAGAGATTTCAGTGCGGCGTCTGTGAAAAGGAATTCAGTAGGTTGGACGGTTTGAGGCAGCACATGCCTATACACATGCAGGATAAACCATATAAATGTACGGTTTGCGATAAACAGTTCAACCAACGCGTCAGTTTAAGAACTCACATGGCGTCCTACCATCCTTAATTGGAAACGTTTTACTGAAATGGATATTTTAATGAAATGTTTTACTCGAAATTGACTTGGAGTAGTTTAATAATCACTTAAAAATTACACAAAAAAATCTGTCGGACTCTTGCCGATGGAAGCTAGGAAGCTTCCATCGGCAAGTAATCTGGAGACAATGTTTATTAAATGAAAACCGACGTGGCGGTAATGTGCATATTTCTTTTTGTTTTAGAACATAGTCCACCGTGTTTGGAGAGACAGATGCCGGAGAATCGCATTATATCCAATGAAAGGAGTAACGCGAGGACAATAGTTCAGAATAGCACGATATATCCTTTCAAACTGCCTCGCAGTTATATGACCTGCGTTTACTGTGATGAAGAGTTTGAAGAACCGCCCTTGTTTCGACAGCACATGAAGAAATATCACGCAAATACTCCCGCGCTTTTTACTCGTCTAGGAAAAGTGGATTGTACAGAATTAAACTGTCGCGTCTGTTCTCAATCTTTCGACGACCTTCAATCTCTAGCGGAACATTTAAAAACAGCACACAGTTTAAACCTCCAGCTAGACATTAGTTTGGGGCTGGTGCCTTTTGTGTTGCCCAACCGTCAGTGGACGTGCGCTTTGTGTAAAAAAAAGGAACCCACGATTCGAGCCCTCAGCAAGCACATGAGCATGGCACATTTCTCCGCAGTCACGTGCGATGAATGTGGCAGGAATTTCGCCAACTCGAGAACACTTGACTTACACGTGGAATCCCATCATAGAAAAATACTCAAATGTAAGAAGTGTCGACAGATATTTGCCACCACAGAGGAAAGAAGCAAACATTACAAAGCATCACGCTCTTGTTGGCAATCTGTCTGTCACATATGCAGCGTGAGATTCATGAGTGATGATCCTAAAGAAAAACACATGCAGGATGTCCATAACATTTTCCCTAAGAACTTGATTTGCCCTGAATGTGGCAAGATCTTTCCTAATAGCAAGGAATGCCGTAAACATTTCCGAATAAAGCACACTGACGATAAATTATGTTGTGCGTTTTGTCCTCAAATGTTTATCTCTAAAGCTCGCCTTATTAGACATGTGGTTAGTCATACAAAGGAGAAACTTTTCTCGTGTACTGTATGTGAAAAGGCAGTCGCTAGTCAAAGTGCCTTGAATCAACACATGTGGATTCATCGAGCAGAAAAGCGTTTCGGATGTAAAACTTGCAATAAGCAATTTAATCAAAAAGTTACTTGGATGTCACATATGAGAAACTACCATCCTATTGCCGAGTTCTCTTATTGAAGCCTTGTATCAAGACTAATTCAATAAGTGAAAACCTCTTAATAAGAGCGCTGTCAAAATAAGGTAAAAATAACAGAAACATATTTGGAAATGACTATAAAAATTCCGTTTGAAATCTACTAAAATCACCTTAACGGGCACAGAGTCTACTTGTTGGAGGCTGTATCTATGCCGTCAAAACAAAAAAACTGACGTAGCGATAATGTGGATTTTTCTTTTGTTTTAGAATGTCTACTGACCCTGTCGGATGGGATTATATCCACCGAAAGAAGAAACGCCAAGATCATAGTTAAGAATAGCACGATATATCCCTTCAAATTGCCTCGTAGCCATATGGTCTGCTATTACTGCGATGAAGAGTTTGAAGAACCGCCCTTATTCCGGCAACACATGAAGGCCAACCACTCGTCTGCTCCCTTGCTTTGTCCTCGTATGGTTAAAGTGGATTGCACAGAATTAAACTGTCGCATCTGTTCTAAACCTTTCGAAGACGTTCAATCTATAGCAGCACATTTAAAAATCGCACACAAACAAAATCTCGAGCTAAACAGTAGTTTGGGGCTCGTGCCTTTTGTGTTGCCCAACCGTCAATGGACGTGCACTTTGTGTAAAACAAAAGAACCCACGATTCGAGCCCTCAGCAAGCACATGAGCATGGCTCATTTCTCCGCAGTCACATGCGAAGAGTGTGGCAAAAGTTTCGCTAACACGCGGTCATTGGATATACACGTAGAATCCAGTCATAAAAAAATACTTAAATGCATGAAGTGTCGAATGATATTTGCTACTGTAGAAGAAAAAAGCAAACATTACAAGGTTTCTCCCTCGTGTTGGATATCCGTATGCCACATATGCAGCATGAGGTTCATGAATTATGGATATAAAAGGAAACATATGCAGGATGTACATAACATGTGTAAAACCGTCAGCTGTAGTGAATGCGACGAGATGTTTTCTACTAGTAAAGAACTATCTACTCATTTTCGTAAAGTCCACACCGATAACAAAATATGTTGCGCTTTTTGTCCTCAAATATTTGGTGATAAGTCACGCTACGATCGTCATATAGTTACTCACACGAAGGAGAGAGCATTCGCATGTCCCGTATGCGATAAGGGGTTCAGTCGTCCTAGTGTCCTGAATCAACACATGTGGAACCATCGAGAAGAAAAGAGATTTAAATGCCAACCTTGTAATAAGCAGTTTAACCAAAAAGTCACTTGGAAAGCTCATATGATACGCTACCATGATATTCGGACTGAAGATTTGTAGTAGGAGTAATCAAATACAAAGTGTACATTTCTCACAACTCGCGTCTAGCTTAAACGGCTTTTCAAATCCTTTCAAAGGGTAGTGCTATAAAAAATCTCTTGGGCGTTTACAGTCTTATCACTTGCTTTCAATTGAATTTAGTAGACGTCCTGTATCATCGGTTCGAAGGCAACAGAAATATGATAACGGATATTTCTTTTTGTTCTAGAACTAAATCCGCTGTACATCGTGCGGCGGAACGCCCACATGGTTATCGAATCCTCGACCGCATACCCTTTCAAGTTGCCGGAGAACTCTATGGTTTGCTTATATTGCTCCGAAGAGTTCGAAGACCCGGCTTTTTTCAGGCATCACATGCATGAGGAACATCAGGATTTTAAGATTTTTCCCTCCTTTTACAGCGTATCTGGTTATTTTGTAAAAGTCGATTGCACCGATCTTCGCTGTCGGATATGTTCGGATCCGTTCGATAATTTGGAAGATGTTGCGAAGCATCTTAGCGAGCAACATCAGAAGAATATACGATTCGATCACGATCTCGGTATGATACCGTTCAAAATTGAGAAAGACCGGTTCGAATGTGCCACTTGTGGCGTAAAATATGCAAATTTACGTTTGTTAAGTAAACATATGAATACGCATTATGTTAAATATACTTGCGAATCTTGTGGAAAGTCATATTCTGCGTCGACAACTCTTCACTGCCATATAAGAAATTCTTGCGGACGTGCCACTTCCCTGCCGTTCTGTCGTAGGTGCAAGAAATCTTTCGGCACAGTTAAAGAACGCATGGACCACTTAATGTCGTCAAAGCGATGTTGTCAGCACTTATGTAACGTTTGCGGGGAGAGATTTCCTACGTGGTGCATGAAACAGACCCATATGAGGGAAACGCATAACGCCCCCGTTAAAACATACACGTGCCCTGAATGCGGAGCCGTCTTCCACAATAACGAGAGACTTCGCACGCACTTCACCATAGAGCACACCAAAAATCATTTCCAGTGCACATTTTGCGAATTGAAATTTGCGTCGGAGTATGCTTTTAAAAAACACGTTGTTATTCACACTGGAGTCAAAATGTTCACTTGTAATGTATGTGCCAAATCATTTTCTAGAAGATCCGGCTTGCGTCAACATATGTGGATACATAGCGAGATTAAAAAACACTCGTGTAAAATTTGCGATAAACACTTCAACCAGAGAGTCAGTTGGAAAACTCATATGAAATCTCGACATCCTGAGATGTGTGATTTTTAATACTTAAAGTGTAAGTCGACTTTGCAAAATTAATAAGCATCGTAAAGTTAATATCTACCTCATGAGTTGTTTTTCCACAAGGCTTTTTTAAATCTTTTCATATTAATTACAACTGTTTTCGACGTATACATAACACTAGCCGTAGACTGATTTAAGAGATTTCATAAATTTAATGAAATTCCATATAGACTGCGCTTCATTTATGATTCATAAATCAAGCTTTAGTGTATATTGATTCTTTGCTTGCAAATATATCTGGTAATAAATCGTATATCTTGTTTTCTACGTCATGGCAAGAAAATTAAATCTCGCCATACGGTTAATTGAATTTACCTCCTTGTATGAATTCTTGTGGTTCCGTTCATATCAGAGGTTGAACTTTGAACTGTTGGTCGAAATTTGAAAGATCGATTTGTAAAGAATCTGTCCACAAATCTGAAAATATAGAACATAATAATGAAAAGTAAATGTATCAAGGGCATTTCTTTTGTTCTAGAAAATAATGCGATGTCCATGGCGAGAGAGAACGCGTACACGATTGTTGAATATTCCACGGCGTATCCATTTAGACTTCCCGAAAGCGCTTTAATGTGCGTGTACTGCTGCGAGTCTTATCAGGAATCAGAATCGTTCCGCCACCATATGCAAGCCGATCATCGTGAGTACAAGTCACGGCACGCGTTCGCTCATCTCAGCTACGGGTATCTCAAAGTCGACATCACAGACCTTCGCTGTCGCATTTGCAACGGAGCTTTTCGCAGCCTCGAAGATGTTGCCAAACATTTGAAAGATTCACACTGCCTACAAATCGACACCGACTACGAACTCGGTTTGCTGCCTTTCCGCATGGAAAAAGACAGATTGTCGTGTCCGATTTGTGAAGACAGGTCGGCGAATATGCGCGCACTCAGCAGACACGTCCAGAGTCATTTCTTTCAATGTATATGTGAGCATTGTGGTAAGGCGTATTCGTCGAATACGTCTCTAGCCAATCACGTAAGATACAGTTGTACGAAGTCTGGTGAGGAAAAGCAACGCCTTTGTAGGAAATGTAAAACCGTCGTAACCAGCCTAGAAGAACACTTAAAAACGTCTGAGCTTTGTAGGCAGCACATTTGCAGTGTATGCGGTGAAAGATTCGGATATTGGAAAGAGAAACAAACTCACATGGAAGCCGCTCACGGTGTACCGAAACGTATCTATAAATGTCCTGAATGCGATATGGTTTTCAAAAATTCTGGTAACCTGAACGCACATTTTAAAATATCTCACACGGAAGATTATATGATCTGTGGGCATTGCGGTATCAAATTCGATACCAGGTACAGACTGGATAGACACATGCTCACTCACACGGGTGAAAAGACATTCGTTTGTAACGTATGCTCGAAGCGGTTCCCTAGGAAATCGACCCTGAATCAACACATGTGGATACACAGCGATGTTAAAAGACATGAATGTAAGCTTTGCGACAAAACTTTCAATCAAAAAGTATGTTGGAAAACTCATATGAAAATGCGCCATCCCGAACTTTACGATCCAATGTGCTAATCGTTATTATCTAACTACTTGTATTTTATACCTTGTTGCAAACTTAGTATGCTCAATAGTTGACACGGTCTAATGACGTATAGGTAAATAGCTCTAAAATATGAGTGGTAAATTTCTCATACAAAGCGTTGTTCTAATTTCCGAAAGGAACGTTTCGCCCGGTTCCCAAAATGACCTCTCCCGTTGTGACTTATTGCATTCGCAATTGATATTTTTTGTGATACATTTAGATATTGTTCCATACTTCCATAGTGATGTAGGTGACTTATAATATGTCTGAAATAAATGATTTATTACTATTATGTTGCATATCCACACAATTCGTTCGCAAAAGAGAAATATTTTTGTACTTTGTGACCAAGTGAAAATTTAAATCTTTGTGTAGTCTTAAACACTCAGCCTGAGATTGAAGAACTTTTTCTTCCACCTGAGTCCAGAAAGATCTTGTTCAAATTATCTTGTCCCCTAGACACACATCTGTCACATATTTTATGTTACACTTTAAAATCGATCCATGAAAATTGATCAGATCCGAAAAAATTCACGGGACTAGATTAGTTGAATAAACTCCAGATAATGTATTCAAAACGCCACAAACACGACTTGTTCAATTATGACTATTAGCAAGGTAGACAAAATAACAATTAGTTATTATAAAGATGTATCTAGTTTGATAGATGTAAGATGAACTAAGTTATTTTATGATCTGGCCAAAGTGCTGATAGCATATTCTATTGAAATGCTTAAAACTTCCTTGCTATCAAAATTGTTAAATAAGTTTGTTATTTAATTTTAATTCATCATAGATAGGATGGTTTTAAATTAATATGATTCGTAATTACTGTAAATATTGTTTAAAAGTAACAACTGTATATTTGTAGCAATTATATTAAATTATGAATTTTAGTAGAACTACCAACTTATCTGCAGAGTGCTAAGATCAATGAACTTGTAGGATCCACAAAACTAAACCTTCCCATGCGATTTCTCTGTACTTCCTGATCGCAGTTCTATCACTCGCACATTTTCACGTTTTCAAAATGGGCGAGCGAGAGAACTGCGATCAGAAAGAACCGCCCTAAGCTGACAGTTTATTTTTAAAGACACTCGAAGACTACCTCAAAGTTAATTGACTTGACCTCAGATGTCGAGTATGCTCGATATTTTGCAAATCTTACTACAAAATAGTCATGACGATCGTGCTTTAACTCTGTTTATCTGTAAACTACCTACTCTTTAGTTTTCACCTAAAATGAATGTTGCATTGAGTAGAGCAGACCTAAAAGTAATCAGATATCAATTCCATATTGTGTAGCTTAGTTTTCATCGACTGTTAAAATTTTGTTATAATTAAGCTGATGACTAGCAGATAAGTTTTCTTAGTTTTAAATAAATGGTTAACAGTATTTCTTGTTTTATTAAGTATTCTTAGTTTCAATGTCAATTCCCACAGCGATTTTATGAACTGGAAGACTATGCAGGTTAGGAAATGGTTTGAGTTAAACTCCCAAGCAAACGTAGCGATAGAGCGATAGTATTACGCACCGTGTAAATTAATGGGGGAACATTAGAGAACCGCGCGTATGACGGTCTGCGACTCTGAGCTGAGCGTTGCCAGTGTCCCTGTGTCACTCCCGCCGGAGCTGTGTTGCTCAGATAAATCGCAACTTCACTTCTTCACTTGGAACAAAACTTTAAATATTTTCATATATATATATATATATAAATAATGATTATACACCCAACACAATCTAATCAAATGGAAGAAGGGCTTTTCCCTGCAATGGAATGACTACGGCTGAAAAAAATAAGCAAGAACTTATTATCTTGACTCTCTATTGTATTACTTCTCAATAGTCAAATGTAGTTTTTCAAAAGATGAAAACAAGAGATTACACATATCATAATACATTTTACAACAAGTAGATATACTTAGCAAGAAACATACAAATACTCATTTGTTTCTTAAGACTGGCTCATAGTGAATAAATAATACAAGTCAAGATAAAGCACGCACCTGAACGGGTTTTTTTTCTTTTCTAGACGAAGCGCGCATAATGGCGAAACAGAACGCAGAAGTTGTCTTACAGATGTCGACAGTGTACCCGTTCAGATTACAAGGCAAAAGGATCATTTGTGTCTACTGCTGCGACGAGTTCGAGGACCCGGAATCATTCAGAAGTCATGTTGACGAGAAACATACTAAGATAAACGTGTTCACAGCCTTTGCGCACATAGGTAGGCACAAAGACTACCTCAAAGTTGATTGTCATGACCTTAGATGCCGAATATGCTCGATTCCTTGTAATTCTATTGAAAATGTAGCTCAACATCTAAAACACTCTCACACCGGTAGAGAAATCGATAAGATAAACCTGAATTATGAAGTGGCCATGCATCCTTACAACCTGATTAAAGACAAATGGGTTTGTCTTATTTGTAACAAGAAAATGCCAAGTTTAACCAAGCTAGGGCGACATATGTCTTCGCATTATTCCGAATATACCTGTGACACTTGTGGCAGATGCTACTTAACTGTCGATAGCCTCAACTATCATATCAAATTCAACCATTCTGGAAAGAACATATGCAGAAGATGTTGGCAGGACTTTCCAACAATGGAGGCAAAGCGGGCTCACATCAAAAATTCGATTAAATGCAGGCCCTTCGGATGTATTTATTGCGGAGAAAGGTTTACCTCGTGGGAACTAAAACACAAACACCAAGTCTCAATGCATCAGGTTCGAGAACAAACTTATCCTTGTCCAGAATGTGACGAAAAGTTTCAGTCTAGGAAACATTTTTACAATCACTACACGATAGCGCACACGCAGGAATCTCTCTTGTGCACCTGTTGTGGAAGGACGTTTTCTAACCAGAATGCGCTTGATGATCACAAACTCGGCCACTCGGGAGAAAAGCTGTTCCAATGCTCCATCTGTTCCAAGGGCTTCACGAGACGTAAAAGTCTTAAACAGCACTTGTGGATTCATAGCGATACGAAAAGATTCGTCTGTATCATTTGCAGCAAACAGTTCAATCAGAAAGTTAGCCTGAAAGGTCATATGAAATCTCACCATCCAAACGTGCCCATTGAATTTTAGATTTAAATCGTTAGTACATATATAGTTGTTTTCATTTACGTAAATAAAATGTGCATGATATTATTAAACTTCTAATGTTTCAATTTTAGATCTTCCCAAGATAGGTTTGCTCGGGCATAACATTGACAGTTTTCTTTTTGTTTTTAGGGGCCGTATTGGAATTACGCGGACGTAGTGAAAGTGATCCAAAAAAGAAAATAGTCCTTGTATGCCAGACGCCTCAGCGGCGCAATGCTGAACTCATTCTCAGATACTCCACTGCCTACCCTTTCAAAACGCGTTTTAGTCAAATCCTATGCGCTTTTTGTCACGAAGAATATAATACCTTGTCAGAATTGAGATATCATATGAAAGTAGACCATATCAATTCCGATTTCAAAAACGTTTTCTATAGGACCAATGACAATTTGATCAAAGTAGACATAACCGATATGAAATGTAAAATTTGTGCCCATGTCATTCCGGATGTCGATACTTTAATGACTCATTTTTCACAAGAACACCAGAAACCTGTAAAGTTTAATGCTCGTTTTGGCGTGCTGCCTTACAAACAGAACGACGAGAACCAATGGATTTGCGTGTATTGTCAGCGGATGTTTGTCGAATTCGTTGCGTTCAAACGCCACATAGCGACTCATTTTATGCAATTTTCTTGCGATAAATGTGGTACAAGTTTTGTCTCTGATCACGCTCTACGCGACCATCATCGACAGGTGAAGTGTTTTAGAACAGCTTATCACCCCCGTAACGGCAAGATCATGAGGTCTCGAAGTAACGCTGAAATTATCCTTCAATGTTCCACTGCCAGCCCCTTTAGGACCTGGAAAAACAACTTTAGTTGTGTATTCTGCCGCCACCAGTCGAACGACCCTACTACTTTGAGAATTCATATGGTGACACGGCACGCTAATTATGATGTGCAAGCCGCATTTTACAAGAAGTTGGGAAAAGACTTTCTCAGTATAGATATTACCGATCTGCAATGCAAACTCTGTTTCATGCCTGTGCCGACCTTCGATACATTAACATACCATTTGAAAAACGACCACCAGCAACCCATCAACCTGGATGCGCAACTAGGTGTTCTACCGTTTAGATTGAACGACGGATCTATTTGGAAGTGCACAATATGCCCCAATGAATTCAAAGATTTTATATCCTTGAAAAAACATACCGCAGACCATTTCCAGAATTATGTGTGTGACGCCTGCGGCGAAGGTTTCATAACTGAATCTGCGATGATAGCACACACTAAAATTCCTCACGAAAATAAATATAATTGCAGCCGATGTATTGCTACCTTCTCTTCGTTGGACGAACGGAACATTCACGTCAAAACTCAACATACCTCAACTCCCTACATGTGTATGTATTGTGCAGACAAACCGCGGTTCGCGAACTGGGAACTTCGGAAGAGGCATTTGATGGAGGTGCACAATTACAAAACTGGCGCCGATAAGTACGAATGTACTACGTGTCAAAAAACGTTTAAGACTAGATCTGGGAAATTTAATCATATGGCGCGGACTCATAGAATGAAAAAAGATACAGAACTCAATTACCCATGTCCGAGTTGCCCTAAAGCATTTACGACCAAGTTGTTCTTAGATAAGCATATGGCAAAGAAACATTTTGACTTGTAATATTTAAGGTACTATCTTGACTCGTACATTTTGTCCCTACTTGTATCTAGTGTGGAAAACTAGTCGCTGCTATAAACTATGATGGAAAGTACCTATGTGATACTGATGAAGTTCTTTTCTTTTTTTTAGGGCGCCGAAAGGAAATTGGCGAATTAACTGAGAAAGAACGTAAACCAAAAAAGAGATTATTTCAAAGACAAGTTAACCAGAACCCGCAGTGGAAAAATGCAGTACTCGTACTTAAACATTCATCCGCTTTCCCGTTTAAGACATGCTTTAATAGAATACTGTGTTCGTATTGTAAAGACGAATTCGAACCCATGGCAGCTTTAAGAGATCACGTGAAGAGCGTTCATTCGAATGCAGATTATAACAGTGCATTTTACAAAGTAATAGATACGCTGAAAGTTGATATTACAGAGCTAAAATGTAACATTTGTTCGCAAGATATTCCAGACGTTGACACGTTAATGACTCATCTATCGAAGGAACACGAAATACCAGTTAATTTTGATGCTCCTTTCGGGGTGCTACCACATCGACAGACCTCTGCTGGGCTCTGGATGTGTCTCTATTGTGATAAAAGTTTCACGAAATTCTCACAAAATAACGAGCATTTACGTAATCACGTGAAAATATTCACATGTGAAAAGTGCGGCGCTACTTTTCTTTCAACTTACGGCTTGAGGCAGCATGAACGCAAATTCCAATGTTACAAGATGAATTACAAACCCCGTTTTGGCAAAACCCTAAAACATCGTCGCAACACTGAAATAATACTTCAGTGTTCAACAGCTTGTCCTTTCAGAACTTGGGGACACAATTTCAACTGCGTCCTTTGCAGAGTCCAATCCAACGACCCGATAGGTCTTAGATCTCACATGGCTTCAAAACATGCAGATTTTGATATTGATCAAGTCTTCAGTAGAAAATTGCGAAAAGAGTTCTTAAAAGTGGACATCACAGACCTTCAATGTAAGCTTTGCTTCATGAGAATAGATTCAATCGATGATTTGCTAACGCATTTGAAGAACGACCATAAGCAGCCGATAAACACTGACGTCCAGCCTGGAGTTATACCTTTTAGACTCAACGATGGTTCCATTTGGAAATGCGCTATGTGCACTATCGAATTTACAGATTTTATATCCTTGAAAAAGCATACAGTGGAACACTTTCAAAATTATGTATGCGATACGTGTGGAGAAGGTTTTATTACAGAAACTGCATTGAATGCCCATACAAAGATACCACACGATAACAAGCATGCGTGCGGTCGGTGCGTCGCGACCTTCTCCACCCTTGAAGAGAGGAATATTCATATTAAAACACAACACACCTCGCTACCGTATATGTGTATGTATTGTAAAGATAAGCCAAGATTCGCCACGTGGGAGCTGAGAAAACGGCATCTCATGGAGATACACAACTACAAGCCTGGAGCGGAACAGTATGAGTGCACGACTTGCCATATGACTTTCAAGACAAGGTCTCAGAAGTACCACCATAACGTCAGGTCCCATCGGAGCCAGAAGGAGCGCGAGTACAATTACCACTGCGGCACTTGCGCCAGTGTGTTCGCGACTAAACTATCGTTGGATAAACACATGTCTAGAAAGCATTTTCATGCTTAGTCCATTGTGCCAAAAACTTCAACGCTTATAAATCTTACTAGATGTTAATAGATTAGGTGTTCAGATAAGGACACTTTCTTTAAATATTTATTAGATTCACAATTCTTAATATTAAATCAGTCTAAAATTCTAAATTATAATGTCAAGTCCGAAACTTCCGTCAGGTTCGTCCCAAAATTCCAAAAATCTTAAAATTATCGCCAATTTTTTTATGCCTTACTCTGCTATATGTGGGGTGGTACAAGGTAACGGGCCTCGTGGTGATATTTCTAGTATTTAAATTTTCTCATATTTATTTGTGTATTACATGCAAACTTAGATAGAGCTATCTCACATATTTTATTAGTAAAAAAATCGTTCACTTTCATCATTTAGGGACTCGGGGAGTATGAGTTTGTTAACAAAAATACGGGTGTAACATAACGACTCTTACTTCTTTACCTAAAATGTGTAGGTACTTAATTTAAATATATTATCTTTAACAGTAATTTATGAAATATACTAAGAACTTTATACATAAAATAAATGTAAATTGTAAGCCTCGTATTGTGTAGGTGAAATAAGATTCCATAAAATTATCTTATGAAATAATGTTTTAAATCAAATTGATTTCGTAGTTCTTGCCTATTTATTGTAAATAGGTTACCTATTTTAGTAAATATAAAGTAAGATAAAGCATTACACTTGTTTTAATTTAAACAGATCCCTGATGATATTAGAACTGAAAACTATTTCTTAAAACTAAAACATTAAAAAAAGTTAATTTGTATTGATTTTTGTAACATAGAATACTTACACATACATACGTACATACTACAACTGTATTTCAAGAAGCGAGAGAAGAAATCTGACAATGCATTTTTTATTTATAGGGAAAAGAAAACATGGACACACCGCCATTGAAACGCACGAAACTGTATTAAACTTAGACGAAACTGACAAATTCTATTCTAAAAATCTGAAAGGCAAGTCGTACCAGAGAAGCGCGAGAGCAGAAGCAAGGATCGCAACTAAGAAGAACGCTGCTGCAATATTAGCGTGCTGGACATTTTGTCCGTTCCGATGGACCAAAAACAGGTTCAAATGCGCATACTGCGAAGCAGAGTTTACAGAATGTACCTCTCTTCGAGATCACGTCAGAATTTGCTCAACACAGCATACCATAAATGACGTCTACAACAAATTCCGAGAAATGCCATTAATCAATGTAGACGCCACAGATGCTATTTGCTGTATCTGTTCTGCGCCCTTTTCAGATATCTCTCAAATGCATGATCATGTCATTCAACACGGTTTTGAATTTGACATTCACCATCGTGACGGCGTATTGCCATTCTTTCTAGACAAAGAATCGTGGAAATGCTTTATATGTTCGGAGAAATTCAATAATTTCTTGAAATTATATGAGCATATGAACGTTCATTATCAGTATTACATATGTGATGTGTGTGGGAAAGGATATATGACAGCTCCGCGATTGAGAAAGCATTCGGAGGTGCATATATCGGGATCCTTTCCCTGTTCCGAATGTGGCAAGATCTTCGTTATGCGTGCTGCCAGGGACGCCCACAAAGCGTCTGCTCACAGTAAAGGCCCTCGCTACGAATGCCCCCACTGCAATACTCGTTTTCACAGCTACTACGATAGAATGGCACATTTAAAAGAAACTCACAGCGAAAAAGAAGTGCTTTATAAATGCTCCTACTGCGATTTGTCGTTTAAAACGAGCGGGAGTCGGGCTACCCATGTTCGAAATATCCACTTTCTGCCGCAACGTGACTTCAAATGCTCGTCATGTCATTGGAAGTTTAAAACGAGCTACGAGCTCAAAAGGCATATGGTTAGACATACACTTAAAGCGAAGACCTATTGCTGTACCTTGTGTGGTAAGACTTTTCCGAGAGTTAAGGCCCTAACTACACATGTGAAGACTCACCAAGATTTGAACTGCAAGTGGTGTGGATTAGCCTTCAAGCAGAAGAATCTGTTAGTGCTGCATTCCCAGGCGACCCATGGAGATCTGATAGATGTAACTCCGATGGATATTAAAGAATCTTGCTGTGAATAAAAAATGCATTCGGTCTTTTTTCGGTGATTTTTATAATATGTATTATATACGGTACATAATTATGAACGTTTTCATATACAGGGTTTTTATAACAATCGTAATTGTTAATTTATTTTGCATTATAATTACAAAACTATGTGGAAGAATAAACTCTCTGATCACAATATTCACGATAAACCAGTTTTTTTTTTTGTAAAATAATGAACGATGAAGAATATTTTGTAATATAAATACTATTGACCAATCATTTGTCATCTGCCCTCGAATTTTTAAATTCAAATTTAATTTCGGGTCTTAAAACCCATACAAATAGGAAAATGATTTGAATTATTAACAATTACACATAATTTGACTAAAAATTTAATTAAATATTAAAACGGTCGCCATCATGATTGAATTATAATAAAATCAAAGTATAATCTCAATATTGTCATTGATGATTTTTATCGCACCTTATGTCCGCTGATGCTAACGTCATGGCGTAAGTATAAAAGCTACAAAATCATATTGAAATTAAAGAAAATACCACAAAAAGTATAAAATTTTAGACAACAAAACATCTGTAGGTAAAAATACGAACAATCCCCATTGCAAACATCTGGTTTTGATTGATACAATTTCGTTAAGGTTTAATATTGTGACATTTCTGTCTGGTTAATAGTTTTATTTAAACATGCGCTTTGCTTTTAAATTTGACTTGCAATGCAGGTAGGTATCTAGGTATTCGCTAGTTATCTTACTATTCCCACATTAAATAATGTTTGACAGTAGATAACAATGCGTCTTTAAGGAGAGACATAATTAGAATCGCATAACATGTAGTAATGTAGATTTTTTTGTTTGCTTTTAGGTCCAAATAACGAAGCTCAGAGTAGTGTAGGTGTGGTTTACAAAGGTAGGAAGTTAAAAGATAATGTAAGCGATCGTCAAATGCGTAGAAGACGCCGCGCTAACAACGAGCTGCCCGAAGAATCGGAAAAAAGAATCTCGAAAACAATGATGCGTCGAAATGCGACGACGTTGCTGGAATGCTCCACGGCCTGGGCCTTTCGGTGGTTCCATGGCGCGTTCTACTGCTCTTATTGTGATGTAAAGTTCGTTGATATACAACGTTTCAGAGAACACGTATTTACAAGCCACTTAAATGAACCGCCATCCAAACGCATCTTCGCAAAACTTACTGAAAACAACATGGTTAAAATAGACATCACCGATCTTCGCTGTAGAATTTGCAATATCCCTCTAAATGGTATCGAATCCCTTAAGTATCACGTACAAACTCACGGTAGAAGCATGCATGAGAGTTACAGCGATGGAGTCTTGCCTTTCAAACTTGACGACAACGGATATTGCTGTCAAATATGCTCCTCCTATTTTGTTAACTTCACAAAAATCAATGAACATATGAATGTACATTACCAGAATTACGTTTGCGATACTTGTGGAAAAGGTTTTGTGTCAAAATCACGGTTCAGAACTCACATCCATGCTGGGTATAACTTTTACGAAAAGGGAAGTTACCCTTGTGGAATTTGTGGCGAAATATTAAGTACTCGAGCAGAAAGAAATACACATAGATTACGTGTTCATAGACAAGGAGTCAGGTACACGTGTCCACGATGTCCCGAGACCTTCACAAGCTATAACGTTAGAGTTAAACACCTAGTTAACAATCATGCACAACAAGTTTATGAACATGAATGTGATGTTTGCGGGAAATCATTCAGTACTAGCTCGAAACGTGCTGGTCATTACAAATTAGTTCATACGGTATCAGGACAAGAAGAGAGCCATCAATGCGCTCAATGTTTAGCTGTATTTGTAAGCAAATCTAAACTAGTGATACATTTAAAATCTCACAGCGATACCTGAAACCATTTTGTGTATGAAGGTGCCTTCATTTTCAGGTATGTAACACAATTTCTGAAACTGAGCATGAGTTTGAGGCATATATTAAAAATGAAAGTTAGAAACGGTCATCGACTTCAAAACAGTATTTTTCTATTTTTAGGACTGGGCCGCATCAAAACTGAAGTCTGCCCGTCGTCCACAGACGCTCCTAAAATCGTTTGGAAACGAAGGCGGACGCTGTTAGAAGACAAAGCTAATGCAGCTTCGCTCATAAAATACTCCAATGCAATAGTTTTTAGATGGCAAAGAGGAAAATTTATGTGCGCCTACTGTTCAAACATATATGCCAGTATACATGAAATACGGTCTCATTCTGTACAACACAACAGGCTAGATATTTTCGAAAACCCTCAAGTCCGACAGCTCTTTCCCCTGAAAGTAGAAATCACCAACTTATCATGTACCATTTGCAATATTCCTACAAGTACCATCGATCTCTTGAAAATTCACCTGTCTAATGTCCACTGCAAAACGATCGATCCAAACTACACAGATGGCATTATACCTTTTTATTTGACGGGCAAGGAGTTGAGGTGCGTTCACTGCGGCTTACAATTTGATAAGTTCATGACCCTCTTCATTCACATGAATAAGCATTATCAGAGCTTCGTATGTGATACTTGTGGCAAGGCCTACTCCGGACAGAACAAACTTCGATCTCATCAGGCTATGCATGAAACTGGAGAATTTAAATGCTCTCAATGTGATTTGATTTTACCAAATCGAATAGTTAGGAATAGACACATGAATGATGCTCATGGGCCCAAAGACAGATATCGCTGCCCCATCTGTGATGACCACTTCGATTCTTATCATAATCGATTGCGACATCTGAATGTAGTACATGGAGAGAAAACTGAGTACAAGTGCACCTATTGTCCAGCTGTGTTTATTAGCTGTACTTCTAGATATTCTCATATCAATGGCGTGCATATGAGAAAACGTAAAAAGAAGAGAAAGAAAGAGCCTGAAAATGCATTACAGAAATTGAATGAATGAAATAAATAAATATTCGGGACATTTTCGCCCACACGCTCATCCGACCCCAAACTTACCAAAGCTTGTATTTTGGCTGCCATGATATACATAAGTATTGTTTATTTTAAATACATACTCAAATCGATATTAACACCCAGATATAGGTAGAACAAACACAAATGTCCATCACATCAAACATGAATGTTTGCCCTAGGAGGGAATCGAACTCACGTCCCCAAGCGTAAAAGGCAGTTTATCTACCAACTGGGCCACCGGGGCAATCATTGTAATAAGAAGCCTATTTTAGTTCAATGATGAACATAGGTCTCTCAGGGCGTCGACCCTATGCTGCGTTTGCCTATTCGTGGTCTGCGCTCTAGAACATATCGTATCGACCTCAAAGGTTTCCAGTTCTGTTGCATTATTTTAATTCCTGACGTTTAAAACACTGCAGTGTCACGTGGTCACAGGCGCACTAGATGACGGAAGTACATAGAAATTAAATTAAAAGTTTAAATTTAAACGTGTAATAATCACGAAAACCTAAGAGAGAGATTAATTAAAACACATACATATTTTTTGGTTTTGTCTAATTAAAATCAGCTTATTAGTAGGAAAGTTTACTTTATCTTTATCTATTTGCCATCTGTTGTAGAGAAGCCACGGTCTGATGCGCAGTTTTCTTTTGTTTTTAGAACCCGTGGTGGACTTAGAAAAGAAGCCAAGATCTACGCATCAACAGAAAGGAAATGCACTTATTCTATTAAATTACTCAAACATGTGCCCGTTTAATTTTCGCGGAACTGTTTTTCTATGTTGTTGTTGTAACTTTTCTTCGGCAGAATTCAACTCTGTGAGACAACACATTCAAACGCATTCAAACATCTCCGACTCCATTAGAATGCCGTACGGCATTATTTTAAAAGCTGACATCACCGATCTTCAATGCAAGATCTGTCTTGAAAGCCAGAGCGATATTCCATCTCTCGCCGATCACTTGATCGCTATTCATAAGCAACCTATCAAAAAACAATATGGGCTCGGAGTTATGTCATTCCGACTTCTGAATCAAAAAACTTTCAGATGTGTTCACTGTGACCGCATCTGCGAGACGTTTGGAAGTCTTAATTGTCATATGAATGGTCACTATCCCAATGTTGCGTGTCCCAAATGTAACAAGTGTTTTGCAGACTATCAGAGGATGAAAGGTCATCAGTTCAAAAGACATAAGTTAGAAAAGAAAACAGATGAACGTGACAATGCACTCATCATCCTAAAGCACTCAAACATGTGCCCTTTTAAATACCGGTTTGCTTTTCTCTGCTTTTACTGTGACTTCGCTGCTCCTGAAATCGGTGCAATAAGAGAGCATATAGCAGAACATACAAATATGATACGAAAAAATAAACTTCACAGTAACATATTTGTAAAGGCTGACGTTACAAATCTAAGATGTGAGCTTTGCTTTGAAAACATGGGAGATTTATCATCACTCGTGGACCACCTGATCAACATTCATGACCAACCCATTAAGAAAAAATGTGGTACAGGTATAATGCCTTTTCTTTTAGAAGGTAGTGGCCCTTACAAATGTACTCATTGTGAGCTCAGCTTCAAACATTACTTAAAATTAAATACTCATATGAACCACCATTATGCTAAGAATATTTGCTCAAGATGTGGACAGTCTTTTGCTGACCCTTACAAGCTTAAGTGTCACACAAAAAAAGTTCATGGTAATAAAACAGCAAAGCAGCTTCGTCAGTATAATTCTGGAACCAAGAAAGAAGTAGAGCCAAAAAAATATGAAATAGCTAACGTGTTCACGTGTCGATTTTGTAATGAGATGTTCCCATCGAAGTTGGCGAGAATGAAACACCTAAGGGTGGAGCACCAGATGACAAAAGACTACCCGTGTTCTATGTGCCCTGCTGTCTTCAAGCGATCCATAGAAAGAACAATGCACTTTCGATCGTTCCACATGAGTGAGAAACCCTTTGCATGTGACGACTGTCCGTATCGATGCGTTACAAAAGTCATGTTACGAAACCATATCAAAACACATACTGGCAATACTAATTTTAAGTGCGAGTCGTGCAGCAAATCGTTTACAGATTCAAAGCTTTGAGAAATACACATGCGGCTCCATTTAAATAAGAGCTAGATTTACTTTGAGCATTTGCAAAGAATGTTTCACCAGTTCTAAAGCACTTACATTGTAGTATTTGTAGTGCACATACAATACCGACAGCAACGTAAAAACATACAGTACATCTCACATAACACACACTCACAATGGTTACACTTCTCTTACTAATAAAGCATCAGGTAAAAATTGTTGTTGAATACTCCCTTCAATTTCTAGAGTTTGAAGTTGTTTGATCAAAAGCCGGCCCTGATAAATCAATGGACGATAAAACTAGGATCTTGACTGATTTTCTTCTGTTTTTAGGACCCGTCACAGTTAAATGGAGACCCGAACGCAAGTACCAAGACGAGAGACACAATGCGGCAATCATTTTAGAATGTTCCAATGTTTGTCCATTTAAATGGAATCGAAGTACATTCTGTTGCTCGTACTGTACGCTAACTTCTGGCGATTTTGGCCCTATCAGAGAACATACTATTCAAAACCACCATCCTAACAGGATGGAAGCCCTTCGTGGATGGCTAGGCGCCACGATCAAAGCCGATGTCTCAGATTTAAAATGCGAACTCTGTCTCCAAAATATTAAAGACGTTACAACATTATTCGATCACTTAATAGAAGTTCACAACAAGCCTCTCGATATAAAATACGGCCCTGGCATCGTCCCGTTTCTCCTGAATGGAGATAAATTCAGATGTGCCACGTGTGATATTTCTTTTGACCTATTCTTTAATTTAAACAAACACTTGAATGAACACTCCCCCAATAGCATATGCCCGTCGTGCGGCAAGTTGTTTTCTCAAGTCTCTAGGTTGAAATCGCACATACATTACGCACACGAAAAATCACAGCAGCGGTACACGTGCTCGAAATGCGGTGAAACATTCACCAGCAAACCGGACAAAAATACTCATATGAGATTGAAACACGAGTTCATGAAGCACAAATGTCCACACTGCAACGAATCGTTCAAATCGTACAATGGCAGAATGAAGCACCTAAAGGAATTTCACGATAAGAAAATAGAGTACCGTTGCAACATGTGTTCGTCTTCGTTTTTGCTGAGCAGCCAGAGAACGAAGCATATGCAACATGTTCACATAAAGAATAAACGGTTTGCCTGCACGGTATGTCCGTTCCGCTCCGTCACAAGTTCCTCGTTGAGGAATCACATGATAAAGCACGACGGTGAAAGAAAGTACCAATGTCAGGTGTGTAAGAAAGCTTACGCAAGGAAGAAAACATTAACGGAACATATGCGAATTCATAACAACGATAGGAGATACGTTTGTACCCACTGCGATAGTGCATTCGTGCAGAACTGCAGTTTAAAGAGTCACATGAGGACCCACCACCCTAATATAGAGATGGTTCAGGGATGACGTGAAACAAATACAAAATGGCGATTCCATGATGGGTCGGTACACATTATGAAATATGTATTTTAAAATTAAAAACATACTCGTATTTATTCACGTACCGTTTGCGAAATATGATCCGAAAATTTCTTATAATTCGTCCGTCGTCTCAGGTTCGCTAAACTATTTTCGATATTATAAACTTTTGGACAAAATTCAAATTTTGATAAAATCCTATTGTCGCGGTCTTAGCATTTTAGCATAAAAACGGGTTTACTTGAATTTCCAGTGAAGTCATTTTCAGGACCAGATTCAGAAATAATTAATCTTTTGGAAGATTATACACCCTTTCTCATAATCATCAGCGGCAGCTCAGCATTCAGCATACTGAAGGAGAATAATTTTTAAATCCCCCCCCTTTAAATCAGTAAACGGAAAAAGAAACGATTCTGACGTAACATTTTCTTCTGTTTTTAGGGCCCGTCACCTTCACAGTTAAATGGAGACCCGTACGCGAGTACCACGACGAGAGACACAATGCGGCAATCATTTTAGAATGTTCCAATGTTTGTCCATTTAAATGGAATCGTAGTGTATTCTGTTGCTCGTACTGTACGCTAACTTCCGGCGATTTTGGCCCTATCAGAGAACATATTATAGATCATCCAAATAGGATAGAAGTCCTTCGTGGAATGCGATCCGAGGCGATAAAAGCCGATGTCAGCAATTTAAGATGCGAGCTCTGTCTCCAAAACATAAAAGACATATCATCATTAGTCGATCACTTGATAGATGTGCACGACAAGCCTATTGACAAAAAATACGGACCTGGCATCGTTCCTTTTCTTCTCAACGGAGATGTAATCAGATGCGCCATCTGTGATCTATCATTCGATTTTTTCACCAATCTAAATAGGCACTTGAATGAACACTTCCCTAATAGCATATGTCCGTCATGCGGTAAATCTTTTGCTCAAGAGTCTAGACTGAAATCGCATATACTTCGTTCACACGAAACAGGGAGACGGCTACAACACATGTGCAGGAGATGCGGCGAAACCTTCACGAGCATACTCGATAAAGATAAACATATGAGTTTTAAACACGACATCATGAAATACAAATGTCCATATTGCAACGAATCTTTCAAATCGTACACGCACAGAGTGAAGCATATGAAAGAACTACACGATAAGAAAATAGAGTTCCGTTGCAGCATGTGTTCCGCATCTTTTTTGCTGTGCAGCTTAAGGACGAAGCATATTCGACAGGTTCATATTAAGGATAAAAGGTTTGCATGCTCGGTGTGTACGTCCCACTTCGTCACCGCTGCAGCGTTGAGGAATCATATGGTGAAACACGGGGGCGAAAGAAAATACCAGTGTCAAGTGTGTATGAAAGCGTATGCGAGGATGAAAACATTAAAGGAACACATGCGAATTCATAACAACGATAGAAGATTCGTTTGTGAGCACTGCGATAGTGCGTTTGTGCAAAAGTGCAGTTTAAAAAGTCATATAAGAACGCACCATCTCAAAGGAGACGTGCTGCCACCGAGAAAGCTTTGATTACGCTATCATAAACTTACGTGTACTAGACCTAAAGGTGACCAGTGGAGTCTTTCAAACCTCTTAACTGATTTCAATCATATTTGAGATTGGTTTGTATGTATTACCTTACAACATTTTCCTGAAGTTCAAATTATTGGTATGCAATTTATCGCCGAACAAATGTACTTGTTTTTACACAGAGACAAACATGCCAGGCATTTCTTACCTTAGACTGAAACTTTCGCATCGCTCGGTCCATTATTTTCTATACATACCAATAATAACATGCGATTTGTTCTTAAAAGATAAAAAAGCAGTTGAATTCGTATCAACATTGATATTAGTTTTTCTATGTTTATAGACATGCGCCGCGTCGTGATTTTGGAAAGTAAGGAACATAACTCGCGCGGCTTTTGAGAAAATGTGGCCCTTATCTTAGAGTGTTCTTATGTGTGCCCATTTTTATGGCGCCGAAACGTGTATGGGTGCATGTTATGTCCCTTTCACCTAATGTGAATTCACACACTTGAGCAAGCATTATAAAACACACACTTATAAACGCTACGCTATAAAGAAAGCGCGTAGTACCCGTTTAATCGTTAAGATTGATGTTACAAATTTAAAATGTGCCGTATATCACGAAAACATAAGAGATATAAGTACTTTAGTTGAACATCTGCAGAATTAAAAGTACACATGATCGAGCACCAAGAATGCGTAGAAAAGTTATATCAGTGTAAAATTTGCATGAAATGCTACACAAGAAAAAAAGCTCTGAAAGTTCACTTGACTACACATAAAGATAATATCAAGTATTCATGGTTCTAAGTCCCCCACCTAGCTTTGTCCCTAGCTTTGTTCTCAATACAGAACCAACAATATAAGGTCAAGATATAAGTTTGGCGGTTTTTCCGAAATATTTGTTTGACTCTACACAAGCATTAATTTGGTTGCCTTTATCTCGTAAATTTAATTTTTGTACAAAAACTTATACAGGATGAAATCTTGACTGACACAAAATTAAATCGGCTTTATAGCCACCTTAGACTCGAATATTTCTAAAACAGAACGTCATTTGAAAAAAAACCGTTACGTAAACACAATGATTAAAATTATTCTTACAAATCTAACTTTGGTATCTTTAAGGCCATAGTGAATAAATATGTAGTAAGTACATCCTAGGTCTACGTACTCCATTTTCGACCACAACGTCGCTTTCCATCTGGCGAGTTGGTGGCTAAAAGTATACTACCTGCATGGCTAGCATGCGCACTGTGAGAAAATCTTGTAGTTACTTTGTCGAGCGAGAACGCGACAAGGTGCCTACGGTTTCATATACGCCTGTCTCGCTTTGGCACGATAAAAAGTGTCGACAAACTGCGCGTTGTCACGGCGCACTTGCTAGCTCGGCTGGTATAAGTTTAGTAGCAACTCAATGGGATACTACATTCAGAAATGAGCAAGGTATCAATGTAAACAATTTTTTCATAATTCCCGTCTCATGGGGAATTGAGTGCCTATTGAGTGGAAAATAGGACCTATTCTTCATACATTGTTTAATGGAGTAACCCATTGAGCAGGGTATCGATATAATTAGTTTTTATCTTCCTGCTTTTAATGTAGAGAAAAACTGGGGGTCAATGAATCGCGTAGGTACAAAAGCGCGCAAGTGTGCGCGCGGCGCTAACTGTCTGCATGCGGAGCTGGTAGTCCTTTATCGTCAGCTAGATATTTTAATTGAACTACATTGCGAAAAAAAACTGTATTTTTTGTAATAACAGTTGTATTTAACTACCCAAAGCTAATTTAGCATTTTAAAAATGATGTAAAAATGTAATTATTAGTTAAAATTGTAAGTAACAAAGGAAAAATTGTATCATTATTTTTAATGTAATTATTCGTTTATTATATAGTTTAAGTGGCAAAACAACTTTTAATTTTCACACAACTTTGATAATTATGAGTATCTGAAAAATATTTTTGTTCTAGTTTGGTTTCACTAATCAAGGATAAGTCGTGAACTCAAAATACTTTCTTTTAAAATTAAAACGCACTGTGTCGTTACTGACACTAATAAGTGGGGATGCTTTCATAGATAATGTATGAAAGAATATTTCGCACTTTGTCAGAACTGAGGCTTCACTGATACACGTGAATCGACCTTAATAGTAGAACTCTTCATTGGTGAATTACACTGTCAGAGCCATCTTGCGGAAAAGACGCCATCCATCTTGACGGATGAGCCGAGCGGTGCGGTATCGACCTGTGTCCCGCCTCTCCTCACCTTGTGCGCGCGCGTGTATATTGTTTCGCTATTTAAGTCACGTCATAAGGTGTTTTTTTATAGCTTTTTTAACGATAATAATATTCTGGACTTAGAACTCCAAAGTTGTGTGAAAATTAGGCGCTGAGTTGACCCTCTATAGAAGGCTTGATAAAATAAATAATAAATAAATAAATATCTGGGACATTTGTGCACACACGGTCATCTGACCCCGAACTAAGCAAAGCTTGTAATATGGCTGCCAGAGACTGATATACGAACATATATATTTTTAAATACATACTTAAGTAGATATTAACACCCAGACATAGAACAAACACCAATGTTCATCACACAAATGTTTGTCCTAGGTGGGAATCGAACCCACGCCCCCAAGCACAGAAGTTAGGTTCACTACCAACTGAGCCACCGGGGCAGTCATTGTTACTATTGATACTATTGATCAAACATTGTTACTATTCACATTAGTTACATCACATAAAAATAATAAACTACAGTCATAATCTTGTCCCTATTAATTTTACTCTAAAAATTGAAACGAAAAATTATGTAATAAAAATATTTATGTACCAAAACATCTTGAATGTATTTTATTTCTAAGTATTCCATTTTCTTCCCATTTTTATAAGCGCAAGATAATAAAAAGTAAGTACTATTCGTGATTCGGCGAAATTTGAAGTCTTTGAACAATTAGAGACCACCAACCGGTAGACGCAGCGTAGGTAGGCCTAGACCGACGACATCGTGAGAGTCGCGGGCATCCAGTGGATGCAGATGACCATGATGAGATGCAGGTTAAAGGGGGAGGCCTATATTACGCCTATGAACTAAAAAAACAAACTTTATCGTAACACCCTATCTAACTTTACGCATGACGCACTTGACGCATCTGTGTGTATATTTACAACAACCATTTCGAGATACTTACGACCTCCCCACACCATAACTCAAAATGTAGAAAGTTAAACACTTGCAGTTTTGTGTCTAACAAGGTCTCGGATATCACCTAGAAAATTGTGCGCAAAACGGAATTAAAATAGAGTCAAATACACGCGTTAAAATCAGTTAAGTGTTAATTTCAATGTACTATAATATAATATCGAGAAAACCTAAGATATAATTAGGTTAAACATATACCCTGATACGTATTTTCTTTTGCTTTTAGGATACATCAGCATAGACTGGACCAAAACTGGAGCAATAATTGAAAGTACGCTGAAAGACGGAATCAAAATAGAATCAATTAAAAACATACCGACAGACGGGATAAAAATAAATCCAATTGAGAGTACGGCAACAGACCACATTAAAACTGAACCAATCGAAAGTATGGCAACAGATAAGAAAACACCGATGAGCCGGAAAAAAAATAAACCGATAAAAATTCAGGACAAAAAGTTTTGCGACTCGCGTTACAACGCGGCTATCATCTTGGAGTGTTCCAACGCGTGCCCGTTCAGAACCTACGACAGCACGTTTGGATGTGCGTACTGTCCCTTCAAGTCGCCAGATTTTCTCCTAGTCAGGAACCACTCAAAAGATCACCTGTCGAAAGACTTTGCAAGCTTTTTACGCTCTAGAAAGACTGATATAGAATGCAAAGCAGACGTAACTGATCTTAGGTGTGTGCTCTGTCAGACCAGCATGAAGGATATATCAACTTTATTTGAACATCTTATCGAAACCCACAACAAACCCTTGCTGCGAAACTACAGAATCGGCGTCGTGCCGTATTTGCTATGCGATGGTTACGCGTGCGCCGATTGCGGCCTTACCTTCGATTGGTTCAGGACACTAAATAAACACGTAGTAACGCATTACCCTCAATTTATTTGTTCTGAATGCGGTCAGACCTTTTTTGGTTCATCAACTCTGAAATATCATTTATTGGGACACTCGAAGCAAGCGAGAGAGTTTAAATGCTCTATATGTCACGAATCTTTTCCCAACTTGTATCGTAAACGGAACCACATGTTATCCGAGCATAACATAGCTGTTTATAAGTGCCCTTATTGCACCGAGACTTTCAAACGCTTCAACGATAGAGTGGCACACCTCAACAAAGTTCATGACAAAAATATCAATTATCCTTGTAAATTCTGTTCGAAAGTTTTCACTAGTACGACATCTAGATCGATTCACACGCGTTACGTGCATATAAAAGACAAGCCTCTCAGTTGCGAACATTGTGGACATGTTTTCCATAGGCCTGATGATTTGAAGAAGCATATGCTAAAGCACACTGGAGTTAAGAAGCATCAATGCCATGTTTGTAATAAAACTTATGGAAGAAATCGTACACTGACAGAACACATGCGCATCCACAACGACGATCGAAGGTTTGCGTGTAGTTACTGTAAAAAGGCGTTTGTACAGAAATGCAGTCTCAAGGGACATATAAAAACGCATCATCCAAATGCTTAGTCAACTGAAAAATTGTATTGAGGCTTTGTAGATCTTGTTTATTGATATACAAGTCGTTAGATAACCTTTCTCCACTTAAGGTATTTAACCGAGAAGATACATTCGGTACTGTAGCTGTTTTAGTGCTGTTTTCATTGAATAAAGCCATGTCCCAAGTCACGGTTTTTCATTTATTACTCCCATATAGGCGGTATACAATGATAAAAGAGATATACAGCTTAAATATAAGTCATCCCTAAAATATACTTATCTCGCAAAAAATCTTAAGACTTGGTAATTTCCACGAGACAATACTATCTTAAGTTCACTCGTTTCAAAGCAGAAACAGTTCTAACATACGGAAAGTAAAGTTTAGATACATGTAAGTGCCGCCGAAAACATACTACCAGTATCTAGGAAAACGAATAAACAAACATTAGAGACCACACGTTTGCCAGTTATTCCACCGCCAAGCAGTAGAGTGCAAACACTACTGTGTTGCGGATTGAAGGGCAATGTTTCCAGCAACATTACAGGGTACACAGAGATTTGACATGTTATAGATACGAGTATAAACACAACTGCGCTCGTCACCCCGAGATCGGGGTGACGAGCGCAGTTGCCATCCAGGGTTTTGAACTGTTGTAGTTCAAAATTCTGAGTTGCGTTGAGCTGTTATGGACAAGCGTGAAGAGCCATCAGGCGAGCGACTTCGCTCGTCTCGTCACTCAGTATCATAAAAAAAGGGAATGTCCTTATGCCATTCGCAGTTTAGTGAAACAGCAAGTTCGTCAAAATGCGCAGCGACGTTGGCTCTCTATGTATCTTTTATCGCATTTAAAACGAGGAGTGTTCTGAAGAACTGTTTGATCTGATGCTGGCGACGCGGTTTTACCATCGCACTAGCCGCTACCGCCTGAAAACTCACCCACATATCATAGATCACTGGAAATCACACACTGTGCGATTCACGCGATCTTTCTTGCCTCACGCTTGCAAAATGTGGAATGAGCTACCTTCAGAGAAGCTACAACATGGGGTTCTTAAAAAGCCTAGTTAAAGGGTCGGCAACGTAGTTGTGATGCCTCTGGTGCTATGTGTACTACCTATCTATAGGCGTTGGTGACTGCTTACTATCAGGCAGCCCGTCTGCTCGTTTGCCGTGTATGGCATTAAAAAAAGCGTCACGTAAGAAAATTTGTCCGTAATCGTATATCTAAACCGAACCAAATTGTTAGTCAAAAATGCATATCCTTACCATAGGTGAGAGAACAAACTATTTGTATAAAGTCTTCTCAGTATAAAAATGCCTAAATAAGTTAAATTTTGAAAAAATTTAGGTACACTAATGCTCATATCAATTTTCCTTTGCTTTTAGGATACATCAGCATAGACTGGGCGAAAAGTGGACCAATAATGGAAAGGACACGACTAGACGAAGTCAAAATCATACCATTTGAAAGCACGCCTAAAAAAGACAGGATTAAAATGGAACTAATTAAAAACACTGCAATAGATGAGACCAAAACTAATTCTTTTGACAGTACACCGACAAATCGGTTTAAAATTGAAACAATTAAAATTCCCGCAAAAAAGTTTAGCGACGCGCGACATAACGCGGCCATTATGTTGGAGTGTTCCAACATGTGCCCTTTCAGACTTTATGATAACGTAATATTTGTTTGTGGGTACTGTCCCTTTAAGTCACCAGATTTTCTCCCCATTAGGAACCACTCTAAAGATCATCTGAAAAGAGATATTGCAAGCTTTTTACGCTCTAGACGGAATGATTCTGAATGCAAAGTAGACGTAACGAATCTTAGGTGTGTGCTCTGTCAGACCAGCATAAAGGATATATCGACTCTGTTTGAACATCTCACCGTAACGCACAACAAGCCCTTGCTACGAAAATACAGAATCGGCGTCGTGCCGTATTTGCTATGCGACGGTTACGCGTGCGCCGATTGCGATCTCACCTTCTTTGGATTTAAAACACTAAACAGACACGTTGCTACGCACTACGGCCAATTTATTTGTTCTGAATGCGGTCAGACCTTTTTTGGTTCTTCAACGCTGAAATATCATTTATTGGGACACTCGAAGCAAGCGAGAGAATTTAAATGTTCTGTATGTCACGAAACTTTCCCGACCACTCAACGTAAACGTAACCACATGTTATCCGAGCATAACATAGCTGTTTATAAGTGCTCCTATTGCACCGAGACGTTTAAATATTTCAACGATAGAGTGGCACACCTCAACAACGTCCACGGCAAAAATATTAACTATCCTTGTAAATTATGTCCAAAGATTTTCAGCAGCACCACGGCTAGATCGATACACACGCGTTGCGTGCATATCAAGGACAAACCTGTTAGTTGCGAACACTGTGGACATGTTTTCCAGAGGCTTAGTGACTTGAAAAACCATATGGTAAAACACTCTGGAGTAAAGAAGCATCAATGCCAAGTTTGTAATAAATCGTACGGAAGAAAAAGCACATTGACTGAACACATGCGTATCCACAACGACGATCGAAGATTTGCGTGCGGTTACTGTAATAAGGCGTTTGTACAGAAATGCAGCCTCAAGGGACATCTGAAAACGCATCATCCGAATAATCTTAATGCGTAATGATTTTCATGAAATATTACCTAATTTGATCATAAGTAAGCTCGTATTTTAATTAAACGTCCCTTATGTCTCGCATGCATCTAAGTAAAGGTGTTTTATAAATTAAAAACCAACTGAAGAGTAAAGAATTAGTGACGGTGTATTTTTAAACCCAATAACCACCCCAGACACAGCAATCTGGCTCATGCAAATTAGGAGAACCAACCCATACACAAGAGCATCAACAATATAACTAAAAACGAGAAATAAAACTATCTATGCACTTTCTTTCAGGCCTAGCTTAGTTTTTTTTGTATTTTTTTTAATGCCATATGTGGCATACAAGCAGACGGGCCGCCTGATGGTAAGCGATCACCGTAGCCTATGGATACCTGCAACACCAGGGGCATCACAGATACGTTGCAGACCCTTAAAGATTATTAACAGCACTTTTGAAGACCTATGGGGTTACGGTTTATGTTAGTAAACAATATCATATCATATTTTAACTCGGAAGGCGCAGGTTCGAATTCTGCACTCGTCAAGTTTTTGAATTGTATACAGGGTTACGCGAACCGTTTTCTATGGAACAGCTGATATTTTTTTCGCGATTCCGGATTTGCTCCCATAGACATTGCTCTTATAAAGACAGGTACGTACAAAGATAATATAACCACTTGCTCGCGCATGAGTCATAGTTAACAGTTTAGGCAGCGACCCAAAGCCGTGCTCCGTTATCTTAGGAAGCTCGGCTGGTTTGTGTAGGTTTGTGAAGTCAGGGGCAAATGCACAATACACCCCAAGTGGGATGTCAGTGCAGGTCTTATCACCCCCACTTTAAATTAGAATTAGAAGCCACGTTGGTCGGGGTTAGGTATCGTATGGTGCTTGTGATTGGAGAAAACAAAAGTCGTTCATTCATTTAGCGCCTAGGATTGGTCCGGCGAAAAAAAATATGCTGAAAATTTAGTACCCTTTTCAACGCGGCGGGGTAAAGGATGTGCAGTCAAGTGGTTACATCGTCAATTGTGCAGTGTGTGGCGATATGTTCAATACTCCGTAATAATTAGATAATCACAAACACTACTGTGTTTCGGATTGAAGGGCAATGTTTCCAGCGAAATTACAGGGCACAGAGATTTGACATCTTATATCTCGGGGTGACGAGCGCAGTGCATTGCCATCCAGGGTTTTGAACTGTTGAATTTCAAAATTCTTAGTGGCGTTGAGCTGTTATGGGCAAGCGTGAAGAGCCATCAGGCGAGCGACTTCGCTCGTCTCGTTACCCAGTATCATAAAAAAAGTGAAACAGAGGAAAACAAACAGTAACAGGTATGCAAAAAAGCCTATGCGAGGTAAAAATAGTTGAATGAGCACATGTCATGCGTATACACAATAACGATAAGAGATTTGTTTGTGTACGTTGTGGCATTTGTTCTGGAATGCAGTCTGAAGGGACATACGAGGACACATCATCCCGATACGACGACTTTGGTAATAGCGACCCCGCAAGTGGGGCGCTACTTTTAAAAGGCAAACCTCAACAAACAGAAACAACTAATTTTGATTCAGGTTAGGGTAATTTTCTTTCTAATGTAATTAAATAAATATCTGGGACATTATTGCACACATGGTCATCTGACCCCAAACTAAGCAAAGCTTGTAATATGGCTGCCAGAGACTGATATACATACATATATATTTTTAAATACATACTTAAAAAGATATTAACACCCAGACATAGAACAAACACAAATGTTCATCACACAAGTGTTTGCCCTAGGTGGGAATCGAACCCACGCCCCCAAGCGCACTTTTAAAAACTCCCCATAAGTAGGGTAACCACAGTACTTGTCATGGGTAACCACCTTATACATATTGTAACGATAATAAGTATGTAAATTCTGTCTGTTTTAAATATTTGCATGTAACAGGATGGAAAATCCCTTAATCATAAAAACTCATGTCAGTCTGTCGTTTAACTTACTATTAAATTGATATTTTGGAATAAGTACGTAACATGGTATATTTTAACAAATCAGATGCATTAAATCTTGAAACATTGATATGCATTTTTTTTGGTTTTAGGAACCATCACCATCACCCTGAAATCGACCACACAGAGTGCACACAGTGAATTTGGAGACGCGCGGGACAATGCAGCCATAATTTTGGAATGCTCTAACATGTGTCTGTTCAAATTTTGTGATAAAAACACATTCAGCTGTGCGTACTGTCCCTACAAATCACCAGATTTCGGCCCCATAAAGAGCCATAGCAAAGACCATAAACTCAAAGCTATAGCTCTTCGGAACGTGAACCCCTCTTCGGTCTGCAAAGCAGATGTAACAGATCTGAAATGTGAGATTTGCAACGAAACTATGATGAGCTTATCTACGTTATTTGAACACCTAATCGATGCTCATAATAAGCCTCTCAATAAACAGTTAGGACCCGGCATCGTGCCTTTCCTGCTAAATGACAGATTCGCGTGTGCTGAATGCGGCCTTGTTTTTGACAGCTTCCACAATTTAAACATCCACGTGAACGAACATTACCCTAATTTCATTTGTTCAGAATGCGGCCAGAGTTACGTTTGCGAACAGCGATTAGCGGCTCATGTTTATTTTACACACACTAAAACTTCGAATGTATACAACTGCTTGAAATGCGGTGAAAAGTTTTCTTCAAAACATAAAAAAGAAACTCACATGATATCTGAGCATAATATTTTCCCTTACAAATGTCCTTATTGTACTGAGACATTCGTAAAATACAGTATTCGACTGGCGCATTTGAATAAAGTCCACGATAAGAAGATCGAATATCCTTGTGCATTGTGTCCTAATATTTTAATGAGTAGTTCGTCTAGAGCAAAACATGTGCGATATTGTCACGTTAAAAATAAGGAGTTTGCGTGCGCTGTCTGTGGTGACATGTTTGTTACGTCTCATGAATTAAACAATCACATGATTAAGCACTATGGGGAGAAGAAGCATCAGTGCCAAGTGTGCAAGAAAGCCTATGCGAGAAAGAAGACGTTGACGGAACACATGCGTATTCACAATAACGATAGGAGATTTGTTTGTGTGCATTGTGGCAAAGCTTTTGTGCAAAAATGCAGTCTGAAGGGACATATGAAGACACATCATCCCGATGCCGACTTTGGTAACCAGACAGCTAGCGACCTCGCGGGCGGAGCGATATTAAAAGGCAAACCTAATAAGAAAGTTAAAGCTGAAGTAACTCAGTAAGGCAATTATTTTAAAGATACACTTTTTTAATGCATAAATAGGCTTGCGCTGGACCGCCAACTCGCCTGTTGTTAAGCGATGATGCGGTCTACGATGGAGCACGCTTGCCTAAAAGAAGCCGGTTCACTCGTGATTTGAAGATTGTAACTATCGGGGAACACCCAGTCAGGCAGCGCATTCCACAGACCACAATAAAAGTGGAATCAAAGTGCTTAGTACGAGTTTTCGGAGTATCAACCGTATCAAGCGGCGGTATAAAGCGGCCGTATTTTCGTGCCCACTCTGGCAGTCTCTCCAAATTCCATCGTTGGACGCCAACTCGTCTGATGTTAACATCAGTCGAGTTAGGGCGGTCCGGCGCAGGCCTATAGTCTTCCAATAAAAAAATAAAACAAACAACAAAATTTACTTACAGTACTTACAAAGTACTTTAAAACTTTTCATGGTAACCATGTTTTTGCATGTAACAGAATTGAAACCCATTAATCATAAAAAATGTGCCAGCAAGTTAACCGACCTGCTACGACTAATATTTTGTTCTCTGTTATTCATATTTTGTTTTTTATCTTCTCATATGAAATATCAGCCAAACATTCGGTTATTTCTATTAGTGAAAACATAATATGATTGCCTCTTATGTTTTTTTTTTGCTCTCTATTAATTAAGTTTGTTACTCTTTCTCTAAAATGTTATATATTAAATAATTGAAAGGATATTTTGGAATACATCGTAAATATTACCAAAACAGGCGTATAAAATCTTGAAAAAATGATATGCATCTTTCTTTTGGTTCTAGGAACCATCACCCTGAAATCGACCACACAGAGTGCACACAGTGACTTTGGAGACGCGCGGGACAATGCAGCAATAATTTTGGAATGCTCTAACATGTGCCCGTTCAAATATTCTGATAATAACACATTCGGCTGTGCGTACTGCCCTTATAGGTCACCTGATTTCGAACCAATCAAAAGTCATACCAAACAGCATAAACTAAAAACTTTAGCCATTAGCAACATTAATCGTTCTTCAGTGTGCAAAGCTGAAGTAACAGATTTGAGATGTGAGCTCTGTCAGGAGAGCATGATAGGCATATCGCCTCTGTTTGAACATCTCATCGAAGTTCACAATAAGCCCCTTAACAGAAAGTTTAGACCCGGCATCGTGCCTTATCTGTTAAATGACAGGTTCGCGTGCGCTGACTGCGGCCTTACTTTTGACCGTTTTCACAATTTGAACATCCACGTGAACGAACATTACCCAAATTTTATTTGTTCTGAATGTGGTCAGAGTTTCGTTAGCGAACAACGATTGAGAGTTCACGTATTATATACACATAGCAAAACTCCAAAAAGATACAACTGTTCGAAATGCGACGAAAGTTTTTCAACCGATCAAAGAAGGCGTACTCACATGATGACTAAACATAACATATTACCTTACAAATGTCCTTATTGCTCAAATACTTTTGATAAATACAGACTTAGAGTGGAGCATTTAAACAAAATGCACGATAAGAAGATAGAATATCCGTGTACGATGTGTCCTAAAATCTTAACTAGTAGCACGTCAAGATCAAAACATATAAAATACAGTCACGTTAAAAACAAACAGTTCGTGTGCTCCGTCTGTGGTGCTATGTTCCATATTTTACGAGAATTAAAAAATCACACGGTAAAGCATAGCGGTGAGAAGAAGTACCAGTGTCAAATATGCAAGAAATTCTTTGCGTGGCAGAAATCGTTGAAGCAACACATGCGGATACATAACAATGATAAACGATTTGTATGTGTACGTTGTGGTAAAGCGTTTGTGCAGAAATGTAGTCTTACGGGACATATGAAGACTCATCATCCCGACGCTCAATTTAGTGATGCGGTCGCTAACGGCCTAGTAAGTGAAGCGCTGGTGAAAAGCCAAGCAACCAAGAGAATTAAGATCAAAACCCAACAGGTAGACTAAAATTATACATTCTTAGGATCCGCTAAAGGTATGCAATTTTATGCTGACCACATTCTGTTTAAAACATTTTATTATTCTTTACACTATAAGGCTTCCTAATACAAAGTGCTTGTTAACGCATTTTCATTTATTTATTTTTGTAACTAGCGACCCGCCCCAGCTCCGCACGGGTGCAATGCTGATACTAAATATTCTACAGAATGTCTTTATATACAACGCCCCCGGCCGGTACCGCCGCCGCCGCAACCGCTATGTCCCTGCATTTTAAATCTGTAATATCCATTTAAATATATAAATTACATGCTGTAAAGAGCCATATTGATTTATATTAAATGCACCATGTATTGAAGGTACTTAATTGGATAAGGATTAATGCTGTATTGCTTAAAATCACTTCGTAAATAAGCCATTATTTCTAGTAAAGAGTAAAGGATTAAAAAAATGTTATTGTGGGTTATGCCTAAGAGATAGACATATACCATCGCGAACTTTTTTGTAGACCTTTTTAAAGTATACAATAATGTAGTACATTATTTTGATCTATCTCGTAGGGTTCAGCCAGCGTTTGCAATGTAAGCGCAAAAAAGTGTTTATTTACGACATCACATTAGAAATCTCTAAAATTATCAGTGTTTCTCTACTATATTATGCATATATTGTACATATAAACGTTTCTCTTGAATCACTCTATCTATTAAAAATAACCGCATCAAAATCCGTTGCGTAGCTTCAAAGATATAGCCATATATAGGGACAGACAGCAGGAAGCGACTTTGTTTTATACTATGTAGGAATAGTGACGACGACAGGAGATTTGTTTGTGTGCATTGTGCAAGAAAATTGTGTAGGAATGAAGCCTCAAGGGATTGGTACATGAAGACGCATCATCTCAGGCTTTAAGATTCTCAACGCTGAATTAAGCGACCGGGCGGCTAGCGGCGTCGCATTTGAAGCTATAGCAAAAAGCAAACCAGCTAACAGAAGACTAAAACCTCAGTATTAAACTAGAAACATGTATTTAAAAATACGCTACAGGTAGGTATGCAACTTTACGATGACTACATTGTATGTATAAATCGGACGTTTCTATTATTTTTCGTAAAACGCAATGGAACTAAAATTAATGTTGACGTTTTTGATCCTGTAAATTTTTGAATTTAACACGTTATAAACGAAAGTGTAATAAAAACACATTGATATTTTAATGTATTGTTCAAATTAACTTACAAATCACAACGTATTTGCAGATAAATCTCGAGATTAGGTACCGAAACATGTTTAATTAATTACTTTATAACATAATTAAGCATAAACTTGGATTTAGTAAACATCATTTGCTTGATTACAAGCTTTAATTAACTTGCCCTGTTAGTTAGTATTTGTAAGTGTTGGACAAATCTTGCAACTTAATTTAGACCAGTACGTACAAGACAGATCCCCACTGGTTATTCCCAACCGTTTGAGCTGACATTTTACATACACGTTTAGTTTGAATGACAATGCATTGATAGCTAAGTGACGACATTCTAAATCCAATATGGTGGACTCCCAAAGATGGCGCAAACTTACCAGTTATTTTTATGCAATCCCATAATATCGGTATCAATGAAAGGATTTACTGAGAAAAATACGAAAAATAAAATGACGTCACCTAAATTCAATATGGCCGATGCCTAGAAGCTTGTTTATAAAAAGTATTTTTAAATTGATAATATTTTTTGCTTTTAGGATCCGATGCTGTAGAATGGACAACACAGAATGATATATACTCTGAATTCGATGGCGCGCGGGCTAACGCAGCTATGATTTTGGATTTTTCTAACGCGTGTCCATTCAAATTTCACGGGAATGTATTCGAATGTGCATATTGTTCTTACACGTCGCCAGATTTTGGTCCTATTAGAAGTCATACCAAAGAACATAAGAATAGAGCTCTGGCACTTCGCAAGATAAAATCTGCTACAGGATGTAAGGTAGACGTAACAGATCTGAAATGTGAAATATGCCAGGAAGCCATAACATATATATCGACGCTGTTTAAACATCTCATCGAAGCGCACAACATACAATTAAAAATAAAATTTAAATCCGGCGTCTTACCTTGCCTACTAAATGATGGTTTCGCATGCGCCGACTGTGGTCTTAAATTCGATCTTTTTCGGAACTTGAATATCCATATGAATTTACACTACTGTTAGCGACGACCAGAACTCGAGGGAAAAATATTGTGATTGAAATATTATGATGATGATAATACATCAAGCATCTCAGACTGTTTTGTTCTTTGTTTTTTATCTTTTCGGCCATAATTATCAGTTATTTCTATTAGTGGAAACATAATATGATTGCCTCTTATGTTAGTTTTTTTTGCTATCTGTTAATTAAGGTTGTTAGTTTCTCTAAAATGTTATATAAGGTCGGGGAAAAAGTTTCTTCGTATTTTATAAACAAATTCAAGACATATTTTTTTCAAGTTTAATTACATTTAATTATAACATATATGTGCCATTTTGTTCGATAACTTGTTGCCATCTTGTAGGTAGTGACATGATCCCGTTGCTGTAGAAATTTTGGGACTTCTGATCAAAAAAATGCAACAAGTAGTTTTGACAGTCCTCTCTGGATGTTAATCTAACACTACCCAAAGAATTCTGAAGAGACCGAAACAGGTGGAATTCTGAAGGTGCAAGGTCAGGGCTATATGGTGGATGCATTAACACTTCCCAACCAAGCTCTCTCAATTGTTGCTGAGTGGCCAAAGATGTGTGCGGTCTGGCGTTATCATGATGAAAGACCACGCCCTTTCTGTTGATCAATTCCGGCCGTTTTTTCTCAATTTCTTGTTTGAGTCTCATCAGCTGTTGGCAGTAGAGATCCGAATCGATGGTTTTGCCCGGCGGTAAAAGCTCATAATGAACGATGCCCTTCCAATCCCACCATACACACAGCATCACCTTATTACGTGTTAATCCGGGTTTCGCTACAGTCTGTGGTGCTTCACTGCCCTTTGACCATGATCGTTTGCGCACATTCTTATCGTAGGTGATCCGTTTTTCATCACCAGTGATCAATCTTTTCAAAAACGGTTCGGTTTCGTTACGTTTCAATAGAGAATCGCAAATGAGTACACGATTCATTTGGTTTCTTTCAGTGAGCTCGTGTGGCACCCAAATATCGAGTTTTTTTGTATAACCAGTTTTTTTCAAATGGGTCAAAACTGTTTTGTGGTCAATCCCCAGTTCTTCAGCTACGTCGTAACTACTAATATGCCGATCTTGGTCCACTTTTTCAGAAATGGCATCGACTTTATCCTTAACAGGGCGACCAGAGCGAGCTGCATCTTTGACATCAAAATTCCTGGACTGAAAACGCTTGAACCAACATTGTGCTACTCTTGATGACACTGCATTAGGTCTATAAACGTCACAAATTTTATTCGCGGCTTGTGTCGCATTTTTCCCTTTTTTGTAATAAAATTTCACAATATATCGAATTTCTTCGTTAGATTCACTCATTTTATCGAACAAAAAAACAAATGAAAAATGGCGGGAAATTGCTTTTTACTTTTTGTATTCCTTTTTAAAAATGTCATATTTTTAATGGTATCGGAACCAGCCAGATACAAACAGTACAACCGATGAGATTTTACTACAACTTTATACATACAAAATACGAAAAGACTTTTTCCCCGACCTATTATATAAAATAATTAAAAGATATTATAGAATAAGTACTCAACATCGTAAATTGTAACAAAACAGGCGTATTAAATCGTGAAAAAATGATGTGCATCTTTCTTTTGGTTCTAGTTCTAGGAACCATCACCCTAAAATCGACCACATAGAGTGCACACAGTGACTTTGAAGACGCGCGGGACAATGCAGACATAATTTTGGAATGCTCTAACATGTGTCTGTTCAAATATTCTGATAAACGACAGGACGAAATAAGGACAGTACGCACAGCCGAATCTGTTAATTCGGCTGTGCGTATATACTGTCCTTATAGGTCACTAGATTTCGATCCAAACAAAAGTCATATCAAACAGCATAAACTAAAAACGTTAGCCATTAGCAACATTAATCGTTCTTCCGTGTGTAAAACTGAAGTAACAGATTTGAGATGTGAGCTCTGTCAGGAGAGCATGATAGGCATATCGCCTCTGTTTGAACATCTCATCGACGTTCACAATAAGCCCCTGTGGTAAATCACAACCCAGTTCTAATTTTTCAACGATTTATTCATAATTTCTATTAATATAGTTAATATTACAACATTCAGATCAATATGCTTTCGCTATGAACGCTCAAGCCAGAATGAACTCCCTTTTGCCAATCTCTCACTTCATTACATTTTTCCTACCCTCCGACAATCGTTCTTGGTTCGCACTGTTGCCGAGACTACCGAGTCAACACGTTCCCTACCGCCATTTTAATAAAATACTTGTCAAATTAGATATCAAATGGTTTTAAACCAAGAAATCACAAAGAAACAAATAAAATAACAATATATACTTAAAAAATCATGACACCTCTTAACAGAAAGTTTAGACCCGGCATCGTGCCTTATCTGTTAAATGACAGGTTCGCGTGCGCTGACTGCGGCCTTACTTTTGACCGTTTTCACAATTTAAACATCCACGTGAATGAACATTACCCTAATTTTATTTGAATGCGGTCAGAGTTTCGTTAGCGAACAACGATTGAGAGTTCACGTATTATATACACATAGCAAAACTCCAAAAATATACAACTGTTCGAAATGCGACGAAAGTTTTTCAACCGATCAAAGAAGGCGTACTCACATGATGACTAAACATAACATATTACCTTACAAATGTCCTTATTGCTCAAATACTTTTGATAAATACAGACTTAGAGTGGAGCATTTAAATAAAATGCACGAAAAGAAGATCGATTATCCGTGTACGAAGTGGGGAGAGAGGAAATATCACTATCAAATGGGCAATAAAGCATATTCGAGGAAGAATTCTTTGACAGGACTTATGCGTATACACAACGACGACAGGAGATTTGTTTGTGTGCATTGTGACAAGGCATTTGTGTAGGAATGCAGCCTCAAGGGATACAAATCACAACGTATTTGCAGATAAATCTCGGAATTAGGTACCGAAACATGTTTAATTAATTACGTTATAACATAAATTAGCATAAACTTCGATTTATTAAAACTAATTTGCTTTATTACAAGCTCTAATTAACTTGCCCTGTTAGTTAGTATTTGTAAGTGTTGGACAAATCTTGCAACTGAATTTTAGACCAGTACGTACGAGACAGATCCCCACTGGTTATTCCCAACCGTTTGAGCTGACATTTTACATACACGTTTAGTTTGGATGACAATGCATTGATAGCTAAGTGACGACATTCTAAATCCAATATGGCGGACTCCCAAAGATGGCGCAAACTTACCAGTTATTTTTATGCAATCCCATAATATCGGTATCAATGAAAGGATTTACTGAGAAGAATATGAAAAATAAAATGACGTCACCTAAATTCAATATGGCCGACTCCTAAAAGCTTGTTTTAGTAAAATATTTTTTAAATTAATATTATTTTTTGCTTTTAGGATCCGTTGCTGTTGAATGGACAACAAAGAATGTTATATACACTAAATTCGAAGGCGCGCGGGCTAACGCAGCTATCATTTTGGATTTTTCTAACGCGTGTCCATTCAAATTTCACGGGAATGTATTCGGATGTGCATATTGTTCTTACACGTCGCCAGATTTTGGTCCTATTAGAAGTCATACCAAAGAACATAAGAATAGGGCTCTGGCACTTCGCAAGATGAAATCTGCTACAGGATGTAAGGTAGACGTAACAGATCTGAAATGTGAAATATGTCAGGAAGCCATAACAGATATATCGACGCTGTTTGAACATCTTATCGAAGCGCACAACAAACAATTAGATAAAAAAATGAAATCCGGCGTCTTACCTTACCTACTAAATGATGGTTTCGCATGCGCCGACTGTGGTCTTAAATTCGATCTTTTTCGGAACTTGAATATCCATATGAATTTACACTACCCACATTTCATCTGCTCTGATTGCGGACGAGCTTTTATTAATGAATTGAGATTAAAAAATCATTTACAGATTCATCAAAAAAAATCTAAGGCATGTAAATGTACAAAATGCGATGAGTCGTTTCCTACCGTTGCAAGCCGACGCAAACACATGACATCTAAGCATAACATATTTGTCTATAAATGCCCTTATTGCAATGAATCGTTTAAGAACCACAGCCTCAGAGTGGTACATTTAAATAAGTATCACGATAAAAATATTAACTACCCTTGTTCTATGTGTCTTAACGTTTACAAAACTTCCTCTAGCCGGTCTGTGCATGTGCGGACTTTTCACATGAATGAGAAACGATTTGTGTGCACAATTTGTAGTGACATGTACAATAGTAAAGATGAATTGAAAAACCACATGGTAAGACATAGCGGAGAGAAGAACTTTCAGTGTCAAGTGTGCAAGAAAGCATATGCGAGGAAGAAAACGTTGACAGAACACATGCGTATACATAACAATGACAGAAGATTTGTTTGTGTGCATTGTGGCAAGGCATTTGTGCAAAAATGCAGCCTTACGGGACATATGAAAACACATCATCCCGCTCAATTAGGTGATGATGTAGCTAATGACATCGGAAGTGAAGCGATAGAGAAAAGTCAACCAACTAAAAGAATTAGTACCAAAATTCCGTTCCTGTCGTCATAATATTTTATGATACTCTAGGCTACAGGTATGCAATTTTATTCAATAAGGCACAGCTAGTGCATAATAAATATAATACTTTATGCATGTTGAGACGTTTCTATCATGATTAATTTTATTTTGTTGTTGTCCTAGAAACTATTTCGTAAAGACGAATTTTAACTAAATAAATCAATAAATGTCTGAGACATTTTTGCACACACGGGTCATCTGACTCCAAACTAAGCAAAGCTTGTAATGTTTCTGCCAAAAACTGATATACGTACATATATATTTTTAAATAGATATTATCACCCAGACAGAACAGACACAAATGGTCATCACATGAATATTTGCCCTAGGTGGGAATCGAACCCACGCCCCCAAGCGCAGAAGGTAGGTTCACTACCAACTGAGCCACCAGGGTTAGTCAACTTTGCCGGAACACTGGACCCTAATTTGATTGGACTATTCTCTTTAAGAAACTAGCTTTTCTTCTGTTAGAGTTTACCCAACCAACCTATTCACGGGCAGGGTTAAAAAAATAAATCTTATTCACTTCTTGATCTTTTATTTTAGCATAGACCTTGAGAACATGCTCTATGCTAATGCAAATTTACCGCCATAAATCTACACGTTGTAGAAACGTGACAATATCGATTACAATAGCGCTATATAAGTTACCGATTTATTATGAGGGTAGCACGAGAAGTCGCATGACTAGTTTCAAAAGCTGCCCATTGCAAGCAGTGTTTTGTAACTTTTATACGGTGGCGCCATCAATTACTTTTATTATAATGCATTGTTTTTATCAACTTGCAAATCACGGGGTTATTGACTAATGCACACGACTAATTTTAATTCGTCTAGTTATAATTCATCGGCAGTTAAAGGACAGCTTCGCAAACAAAAGCCGCAAGATTTCGGGACACCGGAACGCGTCACATTGCGCACAAAATTTTTGCTCGCCATGTGTCATACATACATAATTAATTACATTGTGCGTCTTCCATTTTGACGCACAAAACATGTCTTGTGTGTTGGTCATTAATGACGGAAACATTAAAAAAAATCTTACTTTTTCAGCTTTCTCGTTGACCAAAAAGAACTTGCATATATTTCACTCTTTTTATTTTGGAATATAATCTCAACCATTTAATTGCTACTGTCATAGTTCAAAATATCAGGTATAGATTCTTAATAATAAGATTTATCAAATAAAATTGATTAGCATTTATTTTTTGCTTTTAGGAACAAACAACATAAAACGGACTACACAGAATTTACACAAAGACTTTGGGGACGCGCGGGACAACGCAGCCATACTTTTGGAGTTTTCTAACGTGTGTCCGTTCAGACACCATAACACATTCTGTTGTGCGTACTGTCCTTACACGTCGCCTGATTTCAGCCCTATAAAGAGTCATACCAAAGAACACAAGGATAGAGCTATGGCTGTTCGCAACGTGGATTGTTCTTCTGTATGTAAGGTAGACATAACAGAACTGAAATGTGAGATATGTCAGGAAGTCATAACAGATATATCGACGCTGTTCGAACACCTTATCGAAGCGCACAATAAACCTTTGAATAGAAATTTCAGATCTGGAGTCGTGCCTTACCTGTTAAATGATGGGTTCACGTGCGCCGACTGTGGGGTGACGTTCGATGTGTTCCGTAATTTAAATTGCCATATGAATACGCACTATCCATATTTTATCTGTTCTGATTGCGGTCACGGTTTCATGAACGAATCGCGATTAAAGGCTCACGTGAAATGGGTACACAATAAACCCCAAAAGACATTCAAATGTTCGAAATGTGATGAAACATTTACTTCCGATCAAAGCAAACGCAAACACATAATATCTACTCATAATATCTTTAATCGCAAATGTCCATACTGTTCCGAGTCATTTAAAGCACATCGCGATAGAGTTATACATTTAAATAAATATCACGATAAGAACATTAACTACCCATGCTCGATGTGTTCTAAAGTTTTTAAGTCTGCTTCGAACCGATCTAAACACGTACGGTGTGTCCACATAAAAGACAAACAAATCGTATGCCCAGTTTGTGGAGACATGTTCACCACTACTAGCGATTTGAAAGGTCACATGATAAAGCATAGCGGGGAAAAGAAGCATCAGTGCCAAGTATGTAAGAAAGCATATGCAAGGAAAAAAACGTTAACGGAACATATGCGCATACATAACGACGATAGAAGATTTGTTTGTGTGCATTGTGGCAAGGCATTTGTACAGAAATGCAGTCTGAAGGGACATGTGAAGACTCATCATCCCGACGCTGAATTTGACGATCAGGCGTCTACCGGCCATGCAAGCGGAGCTGCATCGGAAGATATATTAAACGAACATAGCCTAAGAACTCGCAATAAAACGAATTAAATGTATTTTAAATATATTTGGTTTCATGATAGTGAAAAGGTAAATACAACTTGTGTACATGACCTTGTTAAATATAGTAATTACGTTTTTAAAAATACTATACATATATGCTTCACACGTATACGAACAGATCTTTTTAAGAAAAACTTGATGTTTCTCATTTTTCCAGCGGGCAACTGCCATTGTTTACTGAACAAAATACAAGCGAACTAGCTCTAAATACCCAAACTAGTCTAATAAAAAAAAAAAATCAGATTGCCCATATGGCAAAATACCATCCAAAGGCATTACTGCATATGTCTAAATATATTCTTCTGATGCCATTAACCAACAAATAATAAAGTTTTTATTAAACTTTATTATGAAGCATTTAATTAGCTTCAAATTAAATAAACATTAATTTAGGAAAATAACCTAATATTTTAAAATATTAATTTTTCTGTGGTCATGTCATTGAAAATAAAGGAAACAATTTTTTTTTTTTTTTCTATGGTAATAGTGTTAAAGAAATTTCTGCAGTAAGTAAGACTTGCAATCTAAACGACTCCAAAGTACATAAAAGAAGAAATGACGTGTTTGATTATTTTTTTGTTTTAGATGCCATCTTACAAAAATACTTTGGAGACGCCAGGGACAATGCCGCCATGATCGTAAAATTTTCTAACGTGTGCCCATTTAAATTTCATCGCAATATATTCAGTTGTGCGTACTGCCCTTACACGTCGCCAGATTTCGGCCCTCTCAGGAGTCATACAGAACAACATGAAGATAGAGCCATGACTCTTCGCTACCTTAAACCTCCTTCCGGGTGTAAGGTAGAGGTAACAGAACTGAGATGTGAGATCTGCCAGAAATACACAACAGATATATCGACGTTGTTTGAACACCTCATCGAAACGCACGACATACCTTTAAATAGATATTTCGAACCCGGCGTCTTGCCTTATCTGCTAAATGATGGGTTCGTATGTGCTAACTGCGGTCTTGAATTTGATTTGTTCCAGAACTTGAATTCTCACATGAACACACACTACCCAAATTTCATCTGTTCTGATTGCGGCCAAGCGTTTACTAACGAATTACGACTAAACGCTCATATACTTGTACACCAAGAAATGAAAAGAAAATTTAAATGTACGAAATGTCACGAGTTGTTTTCTACTAATCAAAGTAGACGCAAACACATGGCGTCTAAACATAACATTTTGGCTCATAAATGTCCTTATTGCAATGAATCATTTAAAGATCATCGCATCAGAGTTGTGCATTTGAATAAATATCACAATAAAAATATAAACTACCCTTGTTCGATGTGTCCTAAAGTTTTCACAACTTCTTCGAATCGCGTTAAACATGTACGTCGACTTCACATGAAAGAAAAACTATTTGTATGCACAATTTGTGGTGATATGTACAATACCAAGGATGAATTAAACAATCATATGGCAAAGCATAGTGGAGAGAAGAACTATCAGTGTCAAGTATGCAATAAAGCATATGCGAGGAAGAAGACCTTGATAGAACACATGCGTATACATAACGATGACAGGAGATTTGTTTGTGGGCATTGTGACAAGGCGTTTGTCCAGAAATGCAGCCTAAAGGGACATATGAAGACACATCATACCGACGACGCTGCCGAAGATGGTGACCTTGTGACTAGTGACATTGCAAGCGTTGCCTCGTCAATTGAAACCAAACCTGGCCATCAGCAAAACTCCACAAACTTCATAGAGGACAATGAAATTTATATTATAGTGACCGAATAGCAGGTACGGCATCTGCTTCTACAGAATACAGATATAATAAGAAAGTTAAAATAGATAAATGGTAACAATTTAAAAAAGTGATTTTCCGAGAGTTAGCAGGTATTTACATTTTAATGTGATTGAATCCACTGACTGGTGAATTCCAACAATTATGGCGTTAGAATCTGAATGTACGTCATAATTCTGATGCACTTTTTGATCTGATAATATGGTGGACATTCAAATGAGTGTGAGTCCATCATCCACTTAGTTAAATAAAACTCTTTGTAAACTGAGTTAATCCACTATATACTTGAGAACATATGATTAAAAAAATAATTAAAAAATGTTATATGGTTTCTGAACTTTTTAGTCATGTTACTGAAAATATATTTTAATGCGATTGTTGTTAGTTCCGTTTAAAATTAACAGTATATTATGTCGATCGTATTAAATCGTAAATTCAAAGTACGTTCTCAATCACAAGTAAATTTACGAAATCTGATCTGAAAATAAACAAAATCTGATATGCTTTTTTTGCTTTTAGGAACCATCAGAAACAAACTGACCACTCGAGACTTTGGGGACGCGCGGGACAACGCTGCCATAATTTTACAGTTTTCTAACGTTTGTCCGTTCAAATTTATACGAAACATATTTGGCTGTATGTACTGTCCTTACACGTCGCCAGATTTTGGGCCTATCAAAGGCCATTCTAAAGATCATAAAGATAGAGCTAAGTTTCTTAGCAAAATGGGCCGCTCTTCAGTGTGCAAGGTAGACGTAACAGATCTGAGATGTGAAATATGTGAAGAAACCATTAAAGACTTTTCAACGCTGTTTGAACATCTTATTGAAGCGCACAACAAACCTTTAAAAATAAATTTGAGACCAGGAGTCGTGCCTTACTTGTTGAATGACGGGTTCGCCTGCGCCGATTGTGGTGCAAAGTTCGTTATGTTTCCAAATTTGAATTCACACATGAATAAGCATTACCCACATTTCATTTGCTCTAATTGCGGCCAGGGTTTCACAAACGAAATGCGATTACAGACCCATGTTAAAATGGTGCACAATAAACCTCAAAGAATATTCAATTGTTCTAAATGCGATGAATCTTTTTCTACCCATGCCAGTAGACGCAAGCACAGAGTATCCAAACATAACATATTAGAGCATAAATGCCCTTACTGCTCCGAGTACTTTAAAGACCATCGCGACAGAGTAGCCCATTTGAACAAATATCATAACAAAAATATCAGTTATCCGTGCTCGATGTGTCCGAAAGTCTTCGCTTATAGCTCAGATCGATCTAAGCACGTGCGGAGCGTGCATGCGCAAGAAAAACTATTTGTGTGCTCGGTTTGTGGAGATAGGTTCCCTATTGCTTACAGATTAAAAACTCACATGATAAAGCACGGCACAGAGAAGAAGCATCAGTGCCAAGTGTGCAACAAAACATATGCGAGGAAGAAGACTTTAACGGCGCATATGTTTATACATGAAGATGATAGGAGATTTAATTGTTTGCTCTGTGGCAAGGCGTTTGTGTACAAGTGCAGTTTCCAGGGACACATGAAAACACATCACTCCGACGTTGAACTGAAAGATTCTTGCAACCACCTAGCGAGCGGCGCAATATCACAAGCCGAACCAGGCAATATGAAAGAAAAAAATAAAATGCCAAAGTGAAACCAAATAACTGAACTACTTACGTGTCTCGTACACTACAGTGGGTAATCATAATTTCACTAACATTCTTCATATAACGCTATATCTAGTCGGTTATTCTGCTAGATACTCATTCATAGATAAAGACCGATAATTATTGGAAAAGTTCTCTTTAATGGTCCAGCATGGTGTTGAAAAACGTAATTGACTTAATTTATAGACAAAAACTGTTAACCGGGGAAGAAAGGTTCTTGAGTGGAGACCGCGAACCGGAAGACGCAGCGTAGGTAGGCCTCCCACTAGATGGACCGACGACATTGTGAGAGTCGCGGGCATCCAGTGGATGCAGATGGCAGGATGTCGTTCAGTGTGGAGGTTAAAGGGGGAGGCCTATGTTCAGCAGTGGACGTCTTCTGGCTGATGATGATGATGATGATGATAGACAAAAAAGTTGTTGGTCACTAACAGTCATTCTACACTATACATGCTACCATATTAAATACAAATTTTTAGAGTTAGTCGTTGGTCTGAACGTAGGTACATTAAAATAAAGAAAAATTGAAATATGCGTTTTCTTTGCTCTTAGGAACCATCACCGTAAAACTGACCACAAGATCTACACGAAGAATTTGGTGATGCGCGGGACAACGCTGCCATGATTTTAAAGTTTTCTAACGTATGTCCGTTCAAATTTTATCGAAATATATTCTGTTGTGCGTACTGTCCTTATACGTCGCCAGATTTTGGCCCTATCAAAAGCCATACCAAAGAACACAAGGATAGAGCTTTGGCTGTTCGCAACTTGGATTGCTCTTTAGTATGCAAGGTAGACGTGACAGATCTTAAATGTGAGATCTGCCAGGAAGTCATAACAGATATATCGACGCTGTTGGAACATCTTATCAATACACATAACAAACCATTAAAAAGAAATTTCAGACCTGGAGTCGTGCCTTTCCTGTTGAATGATGGGTTCGCGTGCGCAGAGTGCGGTAAAACGTTCGATGTGTTCCTAAATTTGAATTTCCACATGAACAAACATTACGCCAATTTTATCTGCCTTAATTGCGGTCAGGGTTTCATGAACGAACAGCGATTAAAATCTCATGTTAAATCCGTACACTATAAATCTTCGAAAACAATAAAATGTTCCAAATGCGATAAATATTTTTCCATGTATGGAACTAGACGCACACGCTTGGCATCTAAACATAACTTATTTACTTACAAATTCCCTTACTGCTCGGATTCATTTAAGACATTTCGAGAAAGAGTTATACACTCGAACAAGCATCACAATAAAAATATTCGCTACCCGTGCTCGATGTGTTCTAAAGTTTGTACTACTGCCTCAGCTCGAGCGTCGCATGTGCAAAGCGCCCACATGAAAGACAAGCGATTGGTATGCTTAGTTTGCGGCGATATGTTCATTACAGCTGGTAAATAGAAAAATCACATGATTAAGCATGACGGGAAGAAAATTTATAAACGCGAGGTGTGCAAGAAAGCATTTGGGAGAAAGAAGACTTTAACGGAGCATTTGCGTATTCATAACAACGATAGAAGATTCGTTTGTGTACATTGTGGCAAAGCATTTGTTCAAAAATGCAGTCTGACGGCACATGTGAAAACTTATCATTCCGACGCCAAATTTGATGAGTCATAAATAAAAATTCGCAAATCCTATTATCTCAAAGAAACACATAATAAGACGAAATAACTGAATTTTAAATATGAGCTACGTATAAGTTTTGCAAGAAAGTGAGTTATCACGAAATTGTTGTATCATTAATCTAACGCTTTGCTGAAATAAGTTATTGTGCTAGGTACATACACTATGAACGGAGCATTTTCATAAACGCCGTTTAATGTATGTATGTTTCTTTCTAGAGACGTTGAAAAAACCGACTCGGGCATTATTTTTAATTCAGTTTACTATTCAAATATGTTTTAATAGTCATTATATCCAAACCAAATTTCGGAAAAATTCATTAGAACTAAACTAAAAAAACATTGACATGCATTTTTCTGCTTTTAGGAGCCATCTCCATAAAATGGACCTCCCAGGATTCACACAAAGACTTTGGAGACGCTCGGGACAACGCAGCTTTAATACTGGAGCTTTCTAACGTTTGTCCGTTTAAATTTCACGGAAACACATTCGGCTGTGCGTACTGTACTTATACGTCGCCAGATTTCGGTCCTATCAAGAGTCATACCGTAGAGCACAAAGATCGAGCCAAAGCGCGTCGCAACATGAAACCAACATCTGTGTGTAAGGTAGACGTAACAGATCTGAGATGTGAAATTTGTCAAGAAAGCATCAAAGATATGTCGACACTGTTTGAACACCTTATCGCAACGCATAACAAACTTTTAAATAGAAATTTCAAACCCGGCGTTATACCTTACCTTTTAAGTGATGGTTTCGCATGCGCCGACTGTGGTCTTAAATTCGATCTGTTTCGGAACTTAAATTCCCACATGAATACACACTACCCACATTTCATCTGCTCCGACTGCGGCCAAGCTTTTACTAACGAAGAACGATTAAAAGCTCATGTATTTATTCACCAAAAAATTTCGAAAACATTTAAGTGTACGAAATGCGATGAACCGTTCCCTACCGTTGCTAGCAAACGAAAACACATGGCATCTAAGCACAACATCTTTGCTCACAAATGTCCTTACTGCAATGAATCATTCAAAGAACATCACCTTAGAGTAGGTCATTTAAATAAGTACCACAATAAAAATATTACTTACCCTTGCTCGATGTGTCCTAAAATTTTCACGACTGCATCAAATCGATCTCTACATGTGCGCAGCTTTCATATAAAAGAGAAACGGTTTTCGTGTCCAGTCTGTGGAGATATGTTCACTAATGCGTACGAATTGAAAAACCATATGATAAAGCACGGCGGGGAAAAAAAGTATCAGTGTCAAGTGTGCAAGAAAGCATATGCAAGGAAAAAGACGTTGACAGAACACATGCGTATACACAATGACGACAGGAGATTCGTTTGTGTGCATTGTGGCAAGGCGTTTGTGCAGAAATGCAGCCTCAAGGGACATATGAAGACGCATCACCCCAGCGCTGAGTATGATGACCAGGCGTCTGGCAACCCAAACGCTACTCCGATAATGCATACCAAACCAGACAATCTTGGAAAAACCAAATCCTGTTAGAAACAATATTACAGTGGCTAAATAGCAGGTACGGCATCTATCTCTAAAAATATATATATTTATATGAATTTAAAAATATTAGTAATAATTACGTGTTTATATATAAATCGTAGTAATATATTTATTCCTCTACAAGGTTAAGCTGAGACTAACAAATTAAGTAGAATCAAATATACCTATTTATGCTCTTTTTAGTATTTATGGTATAGGTATTTACATTAAAAATTTGTCACAATTTAAAATTTTGTTTTTGTAAACTTGCTTAATCTACTCGACAATTACCTACCGGAGAATACCTCGTCAGCGAGAAATATTTTGGGAAAAAAGGCCTTTGTTGAACGTTTTCGCATGGGACGGGTCCCGAAAGAAACCGATATATTAAAAAAATTGGTAAAACTTCATTCAGTATTGTTCAGTTTAGAAAATTCTTCTCTGAATTTAGCTGATATGAAAAAAGAATTGATATGCATTTATTTTTGTTTTTAGGAACCGTCGCCATAAAGTGGCCCGCAAAAGATTATGGAGACGCGCGAGACAATGCTGCCATAATTTTGAAGTTTTCTAACGTTTGTGCGTTCAAACTGCACCGAAACACATTCGGCTGTGCGTACTGTCCTTACACGTCGCCTGATTTCGGCCCTATCATGAGCCATGCCAAAGAACATAAGGATAGAACTCTGGCTGTTCGCAACGTAGATAGTTCTTCAGTGTGCAAGGTAGACGTGACAGACTTAAGATGTGAGATCTGTCAGGAAGCTATAAAAGATTTAGCGACGCTGTTTGACCATCTAATCGAAGTACACAACAAACCTTTAAAAAGAAATTTCAGATTTGGAGTCGTGCCTTACTTGTTGAATGACGGGTTCGCCTGCGCCGATTGTGGTGCAACGTTCGATGTGTTCAGGAACTTGAATTCCCATATGAATGTACACTACCCACATTTTGTCTGTTCTGATTGCGGCCAAGGTTTTATAACCGAGGAACGATTAAGAGCTCACGTAATCGTACACCGAAAAACATCAAAAACACACAAATGTAAGAAATGTGATGAATCATTTCCTACTCTAGCAAGCAGACGCACTCACATGGCATCCAAGCATAACATATTTGCTCACAAATGTCCTTACTGCACCGAATCATTTCAAAATAATCGCGTCAGGGTAAGACATTTAAATAAGTATCACAATAAGAATATAACTTACCCTTGTTCGATGTGTCCTAAAGTTTTCACGATTGCTTCAAATCGTTCTGAACATGTAAGGAGTGTACATAAAAAAGAGAGACGTTTTGCTTGCACAGTCTGTGGAGATATGTTCATTCATGCTTACGTATTGAAGAACCACATGGTAAAGCATGGCGGGGAAAAGAAGTATCAGTGCCAAGTGTGCAAGAAAGCCTATGCGAGGAAAAAGACGTTGACAGAGCACATGCGTATACACAACGACGACAGGAGATTTGTTTGTGTGCATTGTGGTAAAGCATTTGTGCAGAAATGCAGCTTGAAGGGACATGTGAAGACTCATCATTCTGACGCTGTGTTTGGTGATAGAGTGGTTAATGACCTCGCAAACGATGCCTGTTAATACAAACTAAACCAGTTGATCGAAACTTAGGTTGCCATTTCTAAAATTTGGCAACCAGGACAAGAGCGTGAAACCCCCGGATTTTACAGCCCAGAACCCGGACATGTCTACAGGTTTTTTAAACATATTCAGTCAGTGTAAAAATCGCGGCATGCGAGCGGTGCGTGTGTTGCGGGCGGCCCAAGACTTAATTTTTTTAAACCCGGACTACAAATGGAATCACGCCCGGACGCTCCCCGGATGGCCTCTAAACTAGGACAAATCGGGGGAAACTCAGACGGATGGCAACCCTGATCGAAACAGATCTATATCCTATCAAAATATACTTAGGTGCTGGATAGCAGGTACATCTACATTAGAAAATATTTTTTCATTCATTATTTTCAATGATTTCAAAACTATTAAACGCATAAGTAACTTTTAAACTTTCACGATTTGAACACATGTTCAATTGTTCATGTAAGATCGTGACCACTGCCATTGTAACATGGTCAAAATGTCGAGCGGTAGGTACCTATTTTTACTTAAATAAAATAATGCACTATAAGTCCTGATAAACATTTAAAACATACATACCGCATGAGTTGCTTCGCGACTGTGCTGCTCAAGTGATGCCAGCGTATTTAACCTAACATCTAATTTACACAATATCAGTCAAATCGAAAATTATATCAATTTTGATTAACTATTAGGTAGTTTCATATAACCATATAATAGATGGGCGTTGCTCCGCTGAGGCTAACCAAAGGATTATTTGCTATATATTATGTATTATAGTTTCTATATGCGGAACTTGTTATTGGCCTAGTCACCAAATCTATTTATAAGTTTATACTATTAGGTTGTAAGTTTCCCTAAAAATGCATAATAAAAAAAATGTACTTCACCTACATTACTTATACTCCTAGGTAGGTATTACAATGATGGTGCTTTTAATGTATTACGACCAAATTTAAAAGAATAAAACTTATAGAATGCCAGTGACAAAGTGGATAGCGTAGTTGACGCCAACGCATCATCCGTTTCTCTCTATCTCTGTCGTTGTTACGGGCTGTATGTCTTTGTGTCTAGTTGACATGTGCACTGAATATAGTGCCAACCAACTTGTCTAAGAATCAAATGGGGCCACCCAAACTACTTGGATTTAACTGATGTTCAGTTTAAAATAAAATAAAAATTCTACGACTACGTTATTAAATCGAAATTTTGAAACAGGTTCATCCAACTACGTCGAATGAAAGAAAAATTGACATGCATTTTTTTGCTTTTAGGAACCATCACCATAAAATGGACCACAAAGGATTTACACAAAGACTTTGGAGATGCGCGGGACAACGCAGCCATGATTTTGAAGTTTTCTAACGTTTGTCCGTTTAAATTTCACCGAAACACATTCGGCTGCGCGTATTGTCCTTTCACGTCGCCAGATTTTGGCCCAATCAAGAGACATACCAAAGAACATAAAAGTGAAGCTCTAGCCGTTCGCAACTTGGATTGTTCTTCTGTCTGTAAAGTAGACGTTACAGATCTGAGATGCAAGATATGTCAGAAGGCCATAACAGATATATCAACGTTGTTTGAACACCTTATCGAAGCGCACAACAAACCTTTAAAAAGAAATTTCAGACCTGGAGTCGTGCCTTACCTGTTAAATGACGGGTTCACGTGCGCCGACTGTGGGGTGACGTTCGATGTCTTCCGCAATTTAAATTGCCATATGAATACACACTACCCACATTTCATATGCTCTGAATGTGGACAGGGTTTCATGAATGAACAGCGGTTAAAGGCTCACGTTGCATCGATACACAAGAAACCTCAACGAACATACCGATGTGCAAAATGCGACGAGTTTTTTCCTACTTATCACACAAAGCGCAAACATATTTTGTCTACGCATAACATTTTTGCCCATAAATGTCCTTACTGTCCAGAGTCATTCAAAGGACATCGTGAAAGAGTGATACATCTGAACAAGTATCACAATAAGAATATCAACTATCCGTGCTCGTTGTGTTCTAAAGTTTGCACGACTGCCTCGAACCGGGCGTCCCATATGAGGAGTGTCCACGTGAAGGACAAACGATGCGTGTGCGCAGTTTGTGGCGACATGTTCACTACTGCAGGCGAATTAAAAAACCACGCGATAAAGCACGGCGGGGAAAAAAAGTACCAATGCGAAGTGTGCAAGAAAGCATATGCAAGAAAAAAGACGTTAACCGAACACATGCGTATACACAACGACGACAGGAGATTCGTTTGTGTGCATTGTGGCAAGGCGTTTGTGCAGAAATGCAGCCTCAAGGGACATATGAAGACGCATCATCCTAATTCCGAGCCTTTGCCAACTGGAAAGTAGTCGTGTAGGTTTTAAGATTTATTTTACATCTTTTAAAATAAAACAAGCTCCAATATCAAGTGCAAAACTTGAATGCTCTTGGTTTTAAAGCTCTGCTAAATCAATTTATAGGCTGCTTGTATTTTCGATATAATACCTGGCTTCTGATTCGTCTTTTATGCTAGAAACCTCATATTTTGTCCCTGTCTTTGCAACAGTGAAATTAAATAAGCCATTGTATATTTCTCATATGTAAGGCTTTGTGAAAACGGAACAAACTTAATTATGTGTCTCATCGGTGCAAATCAGTGCATTACAAAATAGTTCTAGGTAGCAATGAAGCACGATAATAAGGTTAATTTTTAGAAATAAATACAAAAACCGACTTCAAGACACTACCTAGGTACATGTACAAACTTAAAACACTGTTTTAAACTATCACGGTTGTTCACTAAAGTTATATGATTATTTACGGGATATTTACCGTGGTAAGGTTGTGGAAGGAGCTCCCGATATTTCGGCGCAGTTACATGCACCATGTTCACGGCAAGACTGAGGATTGCGGGTGGTTGATGAAAAAGTTCAAAGTTAGGTGCAGACAAAACGATCTACCCTCTTTCACTAAAAAGACAACAAACTTAAACTAAAAAGTAGAGAAAAGACAGTTAAAACAGATTGAAAGTCTTCATCAAAACTTTTGCTGAAAGGAACCATAAACCATCTTTGTATAGGTATATATTTATGTAATTTTTTTTAAAGCGCTTAATCAATTTCAATACCTTCCAAACAAAAAAACATCAAATTCAATCCATAACTGGCGGAGTAATCGTGTGACAAAAAAAAACATTTAGTCGAATTGAGAACCTTTTTTTAAGTCAATTAAAAAAGAGGCCAATGGGCAGCGGCGTATAACTCAAGGCTGATGCTAATGATAATGACAGTGTGTAGCGTCAATGGCTCATAAATAACTAAGACGTGAACCTAGACTGATACACATTTTTTTCTTTGTTTTTAGAGCCTGGCAAATGGAGGCCGAAAATGGGAGACTATCGTGATGCGCGTGACAATGCGACCATAATCCTAACATGTTCCAATGTATGTCCATTCAAATGGCACCGAAACGTGTTTGGGTGTCCGTGCTGTAGCTACACGTCGCCTGTTTTCACCTGCCTCAAAAACCACATGGGGGAGCATCCGCTCAAATCAGACAAACTCGATATACTTAAGAACTCCCGACCGAGCGATACAGTGAAAACGGACGTTGCTGATCTCAGATGCGACTTATGCCAGCAAAAAATTGACGATATACCAAAACTAATGGACCACCTTCACGAAATCCACAATAAACCAATCATAAAAAATTACGATTCGGGCATCGTCCCTTACTTGTTGGATAATGGATTCACTTGCGCTTATTGCAACGAATCATTCGAACGGTTCGTAACATTGAACACGCATATGTTTGACCACTTCCCGAAGTGCGCCTGCGCTGAATGCGGGCTACTTTTTTCCGCGGATAGACTTAGAAAACACGTTCTTAGAACCCACGAAAAATCTCGTGAAATAAAGTTCAAGCAAAAATCGGGCGAATATGATGCTCGACACAATGCAACTATCATTTTGGAATGTTCCAACGTATGTCCTTTCAAATGGCGTCGAAACGTGTTTGGTTGTGCGTACTGCCCTTATACTTCACCAAATTTTACCAATTTGAAAACCCATATGGATGTCCACCCGACAAAGGCAGAGAGAATCGAAATACTTCGCAATTCACGTCCTACTGCCGTCGTCAAAACCGATGTGACCAATCTAAAATGTGTCTTGTGCCAACTAAATATCGAAAATATTGCATCATTAATGTCTCACCTTAAGGACGAGCATGATAAACATATCATAAAGAAATATGGTTCAGGTATCATACCTTACTTATTAGAAGACAGATTTAAATGCGCTTACGGTTCCTGTGGCGAATCTTTCGATTGCTTTATAAAATTAAACACTCACGTGAAATCGCATAACATTAAGTGTACGTGCGCACAATGTGGGCAATTTTTCTGTAGTAGTGAAAGGCTGAGAAATCATACAGTAAGGAAGCACGGGCAGCGACGGGCGACTAAATTGCGACCTAAATTCGACTCCAAATCCAAAGCAGGTTTTAGATGTGAATCCGGCTTTTATGATGATGCGAGGCATAACGCCGTTATCATCGTCGAAAGCTCTAACGTTTGTCTCTTCAAGTGGTACAGAAATGTATTCGGATGTGCGAGCTGTGAATATGTATCAGCTGACTTCGGTCCGATCAGGAGTCACGTTCATAACAAAAGGGTCGAAGGCCTTCACATGCGGTACACTCGTCCCACTGACATACTGAAGGCAGAGGTTACAGATCTAAAGTGCAAGCTTTGCGATCAAGCTTTTCATGACTTGAAAACGTTGCTTTACCATTTAGGCGAGTCACATAATAAGCCAATCAAAAAAGAATTTGGTCCTGGACTCATTCCTTTCCTGTTGAACGATAGCTACTCGTGCGCTGACTGTGGACTTCAATTCGATCGCTTCACTAAACTCAACTGCCACATGAATCAGCACTTTCCTAATTGCATTTGTTCTTATTGTGGACAAGCTTTCACGAACGCGAATAGATTGAAGCACCACACTTGGCACCACAAACAGGAAAAGGTGCAATACAAATGCACCCCCTGCAAAGTGATATTTACAACAAGATACCAGAAACAAAAACATATGCTGTCTAAGCATGGTAAGCTTTCCCACAAATGCCCGTACTGTAACGAGATGTTTAAATCGTACTATCTTAGATTGCAGCATTTGAATGACAAGCACGGCAAGAAGATACAGTATCCTTGCAACTTGTGCTCGGAAATATTCAAAACAGCTTCGAGACGAGCGCAGCATGTACGGTATGTTCATATAAAGAGCACACCCCATTCCTGTTCTATTTGCAACTACTCGTGCATGACCGCAGCTCACTTAAAAAGGCATATGATAAGACATGGTGGAGAGAGGAAGTACAAATGCGAAGTTTGTATGAAGGCTTATCCGAGAAGCGGGGCTTTAGCTCTGCACATGCGAATACACAATAATGATAAACGATTCGTTTGTACGCAATGCAAAGCCGCATTTGTGCAAAAATGTAGCTTGAAAAGCCACATGAAGACACATCATCCGTATGATAATGAAGAGCCGTCTTCGTTTTAAGACACTCTTTTTAGAGTAAATACCTATTGTTGAAGATCAGCCATTAACAACCAACCAATTTGTATAAAAAAACATCTAAGAGCAACACATAATAGCCAAATAATACTCTGTAATAAACTCGTGTAAAACCGTAAGAAATAATTTGTTTGCTTGGTTTCGCTCAATTAAAATCAACTGACGATGCACTTTTCTTTTGTTTGTAGAACCTGGCAAACGGAGGCTGAAAATCGGGGAGTATCACGACGCGCGAGACAATGCGGCTATTATTCTCGAATGTTCCAACGTGTGTCCATTTAAATGGCGCAAAAACGTTTTCGGTTGCTCGTACTGTAACTTCACTTGTCAAGATTTCGGTCCATTCAAAAATCATATGGCAAGCCATCCGGTGAAATCGGAAAGAATCGAATTTCTCCGTAACTCGCGTCCCGCTGACACCATCAAAACCGACGTCGTCAATCTGAAATGTGATCTTTGTAATGAGAGCATTAAAAATATAGCGACTCTTATGGATCACCTTAGCGACAAACACAATAAACCTATAGTGAAAAAATACGACTCTGGTATCGTGCCTTACTTGTTAGACAACGGATTCACGTGCGCGTACTGCGGGGAATCATTCGATCGATTTATAACTTTAAATACGCACGTCATCCAGCACAAATTAAACTTTGCTTGCTCGCAATGCGGTCAGTACATATCTAGTCCTGAAGGATTAAGGAAGCATATCCTTAGACGCCACGTTAAAACTCCGAGAAGCAACTTCCGACCAAAACTAAGTGACTATAACGACGCCAGACACAATGCGTCTATCATTCTAGAATGCTCCAACATTTGTCCTTTCAAATGGCATCGAAATGTATTTCGGTGTGGTTACTGTGATTTTAAATCTGCTGATTTTGGTCCGGTTAGGGAACACATTAATAATGTCCATCCGAAAAGACTCGAAGCCCTTCACTACTCGCGTCCCACAGAAATATTCAAAGCCGACGTCACGAATCTCAAATGCGAACTGTGCGATCAAACAATACAAGATATGAAAGCGCTAATCGATCACTTAAGCGACACCCACAAAAAGTCGATCAAGAAACACTACGGCGCTGGCATCGTTCCATTTCTATTATGCGACGGATTCACGTGCGCCGATTGCGGCCTAACTTTTGATCGGTTTATGAAATTAAATATTCACGTTAACGAGCATTACCCTAATTGCATCTGTTCACAGTGCGGACAGGCATTCTCTAGCGAAAATAGACTAAGAGCGCATTGCGAACAGCACAAGACAAAGATAATGCAGTTCAAATGCGGATCTTGCGGAGAGGTGTTTAACTCAAGATCTAGTAAACAAAAGCACATGGAAACAAGGCACGATATCCTTCCTCACAAATGCCCTTATTGTAACGATGCGTTTAAATCCTACGCGCACAGGTTGATTCATTTAAATAAATATCACGGCAAGAAGATAGAGTTCCCTTGTCGTATGTGTTCGACTATTTTTAAAACGGCCTCTAAGAGAGCTGATCATATGAGGCACATTCACTTGAGAGATAAGCAGTACTCGTGTTCCGTGTGTGATTACATGTGCACAAGCTTGACCCAGTTGAAAAAGCATATGATGAAGCACAGTGGGGAGAGGAAATATAAATAAACTAGCAGTGAAACCCTGCGTTGCTCGGGTAAAAATACATCGCATGTTTAATCGTATAAAAAAAAAACTTGCATATATTTCACGTATAAAAGAACTTTCTCGAACATTCTAAATTGATTATAATAGTTTGTACTCATTTCAGAATTTTCTAGATCATTCCAGAATTTTCTAGAACTCTCAAACATTCTAAATCGATAATAACAGTTTGCACTCAGTTTGGAACTTTCAAGATTATTCCAGAAAATTTTAGGGCTTTCTAGAACATTCCAGATCGACAATAACAGTTTTACACATTTTGGAACTTTCTATATCATTCCAGAAATTTTGAGATCTTACCAGAAGTTCTCATGAGATTTTCTTATGAGTTAGAAAAGGACATAAATAATTTTACCACCCACCCATAACCACCCACCACCACTGGGATATCAATATCCCACTTCCACAATATCTGGGACATTATTGCACACATGGTCATCTGACCCCAAACTAAGCAAAGCTTGTAATATGGCTGCCAGAGACTGATATACGTACATATATATTTTTAAATACATACTTAAATAGATACTAACACCCAGACATAGAACAAACACAAATGTTCATCACACAAATGTTTGTCGTAGGTGGGAATCGAACCTGTAAAAATGGTTAATTAATTTCAGACGTTATGCTTAACTTTTTTTTGTATAATATAAGCTGGTATAAGTGTTATCAGTTTTGTCAATTTCAAAGGTTAATCTTCTATTTTTTTTAAACATCGTGATCATTTACAAAATTACGCGCCCTAGGTCAAAGAGAAAAATTTATTGAAAATTGAATTTCCCGACATAGAACTAATCAACAGTTACTATTCTCATGTGTCAGTAAAAAAGGTAGAAAGTAGTTTTTATTTAAGGTGATATGTTTCATGTTTGGCGGGTAATTCAAATTTCAAACAGTTTTTTTTGTCCTTGTAGCTAGGCCCGGTAATTATTTTGAAATGGCACAGTGTTTGCGAAAATTGTTGGTTGTTCTTTACATTATCATGTACAGCTATTAATCATTAACTCACCATATTCCTTACATTTGGCAATAAACCGTTTGAAACAGCAAAAATTTGTTTATTGACAAATGTATGTTATAATGTGCATTGGAGATAAATAACTTTATGCGAGTTTGTAAAGAATAATAATCAATTGTCGCAAACATCATGATTGTTTACAATTATTACTCGGCCTAGCTACAAGAACAAAAAAACTGTTTGAAATTTGAATTTCCCGCTAAACGTGAAACGTATCACCTTAAGATTTTTTTTACTGTAAATATGGGTTAAGTTACTTCCCGAAATTGACATTGTTTAGTTAAATTGTTTTGTAATATATCGAACATGCGCTGTTTTTTTTTAATTACATGATTGTTTATAATAGTATTAAGAGCCTACGAAATTTTGTAAATAAGGGCATTAAATTATATTGTACAGATGTACCTATTACTTAGATATAATGACATTGTTTTTAGTTAGGTATAATGATCGCAATATGTGAATATTTTGTTATATTGTACTCTAAATTATATATAATGTAATATTAGGTTTCATGTGTTATTAAGATAACTAATATTTTAATATGATTTAAGGGTCACAATACCGGGCGTTGCGGTCTCGCTAGCCTAAGATAACTGTGTATACTTTTTAAAACTAGCTTTGGTCATTTTTTGAGGTTAATATTCCAGTTTTTTTTAATAACAGAATTAATGGTAAACACTGTTTACACTATTTTTGTGGGCATAATAAAAAACACATCAGTCATAGGACTAACACGTCAGAAGTGAAAACATAAGTAGTAATTCACCTATTCTACAAGAGATGGCGCTGTTTTAAAATGCACGGTACTGTATTATGTATTCTGTGACAGCGTAACGATGACGCGAAATCCATGATTTTTATTCACCCAAAAAGTACTCAAAGCGCCTAAAGAATTTTTCACTTCAAACATATTAAAACAAAATTTGCCCTAAATATTCTTAACCTATATGACCTCGCAAAATGACCGAAGCAGGTCCTAAAAAGTAGACGGTAATTTTTATACATTATAAAAAATATCAAATGCGCAAGTGAGATGGCGGCGCGCCATATTTTTAACCGACTTCAAAAAAGGAGGACGGTTCTATCACTTTTATTTTTTATGTATGTTCACCGAGTTCTCCGCCAACTGCTGACCTATAAAAAAAAGTTCGGTTGGGTATACTTCCAATTTGGTCCCATTGTTACCAAGTCAGGAGGGAAATCGAAGGCATCCCTCAAACTTTATAGGCACTTATTATGTTTTTTATATATTTTTGAAGTCGGATTTTAATGTGATCTACTTGGTTATGTTATACACTTAAAATTTACTTCCTTTAACGTAAGTAGACTAATAAATTGATTCAAATAGAATGGAGTTTTTTTTGAGTTGGACGTTTTTTTTTCTTGGTTCCTACTCTTTATTGTTATACTCGGTCCAATTTTTTTAGCTGGGCCGGCTACAGAAGATTTTGTAATGATAAATAAAAACCGTAAATTCTGATCACTTTTGCTAGGTTTAGGACGTAAGATTGTAGGCGGTAGCCATCGAGATACAATATCTATAGAATCACAATCTCATAGTAAAAACAGTCAAAAAACGTCCGAGCGTCGTTGTAGATACCTAGACATCAATTATATAGTTCATAATGCCACATTTACTCCAATTTAGATGTTATATCGCTAGTATAGTGTTCAACGTCCCTTGTCCGCCATTTCATCGTAGCACTGGCATCGCGCGGCGTTGTAGTCGGATCGCGGTTGCCTTTCAATTAACCAAAAAGTAGGGTTTTGGTTCGGACATTTTTTTGGCACGTTCGGATATTGTGACTCTGTTGGTATTGTAGCCGGTATAATACATACAGTGAATTAATAAAAGATAATAAATAACATGACATGAAAGACAGAAGATGAAGATAATAACAATGACACACTAAAGAGGCATATTATAGAAAAATGGGTGAGGATGCTGATGAATCATGATAATATCAAAATCCTGACCATCACCCCCAATCTTTGATAATATATAGTTTGGATCTGCCTTTAAACTCGAGCTAATACCGAAAAAAGTCTGCCAAAAACTGAAAGGGGCGAGGTAAACACGTATTGCACACACTGACATATTCTTACTAGTTCTACAAACGCACACTTCAATATTGAGCGCACACAACTGCAAATGATGTGATCATATGGACGACCAAGGGAGGTGTAAATGCCAGAGGAGAAGCAATAGTTTGGATCTGCCTTTAAACTCGAGCTAATACCGAAAAAAGTCTGCCAAAAACTGAAAGGGGCGAGGTAAACACGTATTGCACATACTGACATATTCTTACTAGTTCTACAAACGCACACTTTAATATTGAGCGCACACAACTGCAAATGATGTGATCATATGGACGACCAAGGGGGGTGTAAATGCCAGAGGGGATACAGTAGGTATAACGCTTCCATTATTTTTTTCTGATTCCCCAATAGATACAAGCAGTACTATAAGACTAGACCCTTACATTATTTATCACAAGGACTACTCGAGGCTCTTCGAGTACATAGTTTGAGACTAGACATACAGGGAAATGGACGAATAGAATGAACCTTCTTTAAATATCAACCTGAATAAACAACTGACTCTTGAGTTTGAATATTCTGAAACAAACACTAAGGGTTTGTTTCAGAATGTCCTATTAGAATACCTAGTTGCTAACCATCACTGTCTCGCAAAGCGTGTGTTAGTATAGAATTTGTAAAGCGCGCGCACGACTTGACGTCAAAATGTGCTATAATAGTACGCTATAACAAAACAATATCTTTTTATTACACACAGAAAAATACAAATGATAACATCAAAAATAAATATACGGCAGTATAATGGGCGGCGGAAGAAATCGCTCTAGCGATCTAGAGTTGTTTCTTCCAGGCAACCTTTGGATGGACAGGACTAAAGCATTTGAAAAAGGTAACTTTAGTTATAAGAAATTAAAATACCTATAACTCACTAGCGAACCGCCCCGGCTTCGCAAGCGTGTAAGTTTTATTATATAATTATATAAACCTTTCGTGAAAAATTATCTAACTGATGGTAAAAACCGCATCAAAATCCGTTGCGTGGTTTAGGAGGAATGAGAGGATATACAGACGCGGAAAGCGACTTTTGTACTAATGTAGAGATTTATTTTTGAACATTTTTTTTTGTTTTCATTAATGGGCTTTATACTCAGCTTTTTTATCACCATCATCAGCCCTGATGACTCACTGCTGGGTATAGGCCTCCCTTTGTTTATGCCACTCTCTCCGAAGTCTTCGATCTCTTGCTAGTCGCATCTACTAGTTCCCGGCAGTTCTTTTGATGTAGTCAGTCCACCTCACCCTCGGCCAGCCCTTGTTCCCCCAACCTAGTCTCGTCTACCACGTGGTTACTGCTGTACACCACCTCCCATCATTACGTCTGCGACAAAGCTATTAAAATCTGCAAGTTGAAGTGGCAATGGGAAGGCCACATCGTTCGAAGAACTGATAACCGATGGGGAAGAAAGGTTCTTGAGTGGAAACCACGTATCGGAAGACGCAGCGTAGGTAGACCTCCCACTAGATGGACCGACGACATTGTGAGAGTCGCAGGCTTCTAGTGGATGCAGATGGCAGGATGTCGTTCAGTGTGGAGGTTAAAAGGGGAGTCCTATGTTCAGCAGTGTACGTCTTCTGGCTGATGATGTGTCTGCCCTGTAGAAGGTAATCTTTTTTTTAAGACTCATGCTTATTCTCCTTTGGCCCTAACCTAACTACTGCGTTACAGAGAAATTTTACATAATTAGCTCATACTTTTACTAGTAAAATAATGTACACAAGTAGACATTTTTATCGTTTACGCCACTAGTAACAAAAACATAATAAAATACATAAAACTAGAGTGACAACTGGCAGTCATATCTCTATATACAATCTTTTCCAGTCAACCTTAACACGAAGGGGATAAACAAACGGGCGGTGTGTCTATCATATTTGATCATATAGTTTGGATTTGCCTTAATTCGAGCTAGTATCGAAAAAGTCTGCCAAAAACTGAAGGGGGTGAGGTAAACACGTATTGCACACGCTGACGTACTCGTATTCTTACTAGTTCTACAAACGCACATATCAATATTGAGCTGCAGATGCACCCCTAGAAGAGTGTACCCATACTCTCCTAGGCCACAGCTCTCGTAGAGAAGAGCTTCCCAACCCAAAAGCAAGAGCGGTTGTGGCCGAGCGGAAGAATGTGCGCTTTGCAATCTGATGGCACCTGGTTTGATCCTTTGCACTCGGCACCAACGACAACCGGTATGTCCAAGAACCCAAAAAAACGTTCAAGGATATAATGACATTCACCAACATGCACTGGGGCAGTATGGTGGATTAGGGCCCATCTTCTCTCCCCATCTCTCTCTGAGAGAAGGCCTGTGTCCTAGCAGTGGGAACATGATAGGCTGATAATGATGAAACTAAGAGTAAATCATTTAAAATATTTTTTGTAGTGGTAGGACTCTTTTGCAGGGGTCCGCCTGGGGAAGTACCACACCTTGCCAGTTATTCAACCGCCAAGCAGTAGTGTGCAAACACTAGTGTTCCGGATTGAAGAGCAATGTTTCCAGCGAAATTACAGGGCACACAGAGATTTGACATCTTATATCTCGGGGTGACGAGCGCAGTGCATTGCTATCCAGGGTTTGGAATTGTTGAAGTTCAAAATTCTGAGTGGCGTTGAGCTGTTATGGGCAAACGTGAAGAGCCATCAGGCGAGCGACTTCGCTCGTCTCGTCACCCAGTATCATAAAAAAACCATTGCATTCACTATCTCGCACACGCATTATAACAAAAGATTTCTGAAGATATAAAATGCCTGAATGTACATACGAAAAATCTTAAGAAAACAGGACCCCGAGAATATGATTTCATACATGTTTTTTTTACCGATTCCGTTTGCTTAGGCATAGTAGGTCATTAAATGATTATATTAATGAATATTGACGGGATATTTACCGTGGTAAGGTTGTAGATGGAGCTCCCGATATTTCGGCGCAGTTACTTGCCCCCTTGCACCATTAAGTATCCCATCAATAAATCATTTAATGTAGTGAACATCCGTGATAGTTTAAAACTGACTATAATTAATGTTCATAAATACAGTGACCGACAAACTTCTTCGATATCTACTGAACCATGCCTACTCTAAGATAAGTGCTTTTTGTATATTTTGTGAAGTAGACGTAGCTATAGTACTCCTTCAACTGACGTCAAGGGCCTATATCGGATTTTCTTTATTTTTAGGAAGAAAAACGGAAGCAATACAGATAAAACACGAAGCGGAGTCCGACTCTGAGAATTATGTCGCGAGCCTCGCGCCCGGACCCACCGATGGCGCCTTGAGGCGAGCCGCCTTCAGGAATAACATCACCACCATCCTTCACACCTGCACCGCGTATCCCTTTAAATACAGGAAAGGCACCTACCTCTGCTTCTACTGCAAGATGACCTTCCTGGAACCGGAGAAGCTTCGAGAACACAATACCCTTCACCATTCACAATCCAACCAACTCCTCAAACCGAAGAAATACGAACCTCTAAAAATGGACTTCTCAAACACGTCCTGCAGACTCTGTGATACCCCCATCGAAGACTATGCGAGTTTAAAATCTCACTTGACAGAGCATGGGAAAATAATCGACTGCACTTGGGGAGATAGTGTGCTTCCTTATAAGCTGAGCAAAGAGGAGCATCGCTGTCAGGTGTGCGGGAAACGGTACGAGATGTTCTTGAGTCTCCATAAACACATGAACGACCATTATGAGCATTACATTTGTGAAACTTGCGGGAAACGATTCGCGACTTCCCAACGGATGGTCAACCATTCACGCACTCACGAGCGGGGCGTGTTCCCTTGCAAGCATTGCGCGGAAACTTTCCAATCATACTCGTCTCTCTACGCTCATATAGCCAAAGTTCACAAGCTGAACAAAAGGTACAAATGCCCCATTTGCGATGAAAAGTTCGGCTCGTACAAGCACAGGTTGAAGCATTTGAATACGGTGCACGGGGAAAAGACTGCTGTGTTCCCTTGTCCGTCTTGTCCTAAGGTCTTCGATTTATGCAGCAGAAGAACGGCTCACATACGGTTTCAGCATCTGCAAGAGAGGAATCATATCTGTTCTGTTTGTGGCATGAAGTTCTTTACTAACTACGAGTTGCAGGAACACTCTATCAAGCACGGCGGAGAGAGAATATACCAGTGTGACGTCTGCAAGAAGGCTTATGCTAGATTAAAGACTTTGAGAGAGCATATGAGGATCCATAACAACGATAGACGGTTTGTCTGTCCGGTTTGCGGACAGTCGTTCATACAGAACTGCAGCTTGAAACAGCATATGAGGGTTCATCATCCGACGCATTTAAAAGATGTGTTCTGAATGTGAATTACAAATTAAAGATTGTGGGACTTTTGAAGTGAACAGTCTTGAGGTTGAAATGTATCGTGACTAGTATGTGAAATTGTAAAAAACTGATCTGTTTCAACTTTTTTTAAATTGGAAATATACAGATATTTTTTTCTGAACAAAAACCTGACACCGTTGTTTCTTTTTTATTTTCTTAAGAAAAAAATATGTTCAACGTGATAAAAAAACCACGTGTTTTTTCATGTTATTTTTAACAAAAAAACTGTTTTTTTGCGTCAGTAATCTTGATTTTCACATTCTTAATTTTAGTACCTACATGCTAAGACCAGGGGCCTTACGCTCAAGTATAAACGCAGGCCCGAATACGTGCAGTTTGCATAATGACGCGAACGCGAACCTGAACGCCGAGATACGGTTTGCTATTCGGGCCCGCGTTTAGAGTTGGGCGTAAGGCTGCTATATTAAAAGGCTCGTTTTCACTAACCCTAGAAGTCGCCCAAATCACCTTAAGTTACGACATCGATTCTGGGTTGCCTAATGATAGGCTATTAAACTGACAGCCCGCGCCGCACTCTCTCACTTACAACACCGCGCTCGCTCATCATCATCATTTCAGCCATAGGAGGTCCACTGCTAGCACCCTACCATATTTCCCTTATTTATCTGATTGAGATTGTACTTTAAGTATACATGTTACAATTCTGTGTATATAAAATTATTTATTGTTGCGGACATTCTCGGAAAACTCTCATGAATTACTGAAATAAAACTATTTATACTCAGCAGTTATATACTATTTTATTTTATGCAATATCAAACCACCATCTCAAACCAACTGTGGTTTTTTGGTGCAACATTAATTTAAAATTGTATTGTTATGTATAAAGAAAAAAAATTTAAAAAAAATTATATTATTACACTTTTAAATTATTTAATTTACAAAAAAAACGTAACCCTAGTACGCGTTGAAGTCTTTTTATAGTGAACATAGGATATTCTACGAATGTGCTATGACCTGTAGACTGCTACGAAGTTGTTGACGTCGCTCTACGAATGTGTTACGACTTGTAGACTGCTACGAAGTTGTTGACATCGCTCTACGAATGTGCTACGACTTGTAGATTGCTACGAAGTTGTTGACGTCGCTCTACGAATGTTGTACGACTTGTAGACTGCTACGATGTTGTTGACGTAGCTCTACGAATGTGCTACATCTTGTAGATTGCTACGAAGTTGTTGACGTCGCTCTACGAATGTTGTACGACTTGTAGACTGCTACGATGTTGTTGACGTAGCTCTACGAATGTGCTACGTCTTGTAGACTGCTACTATGTTGTTGACGTCGACGCTTCTACGGCGCTACGACGTAGTGACTTATCTCCTCAGTGGCTACGAGCTACGACTGTTTTTGCTAGTGGTACTACTGCTACTTGCCGGTCGGGATTCAAACAATAATATGTGTAGTGTGTTAAATAATTCAACTATCACATATACCACTAATATAACAATTGTTTATTAGGTAGATTATGTAAACACGAGAACAAACAATCATGTCCTACAAAATAAAAACTCCGTCGAGATCACCACCGGCAGAACACACTGGCAGAATTGCCTCGCTGTATGGCAATACTTATTTTTTTTGTAAAATATCTGCCAGCTCTAGGATCCCCCGAGGTGAGGACCAACCTAGTTGAAATATCTTTGACAAACTTTTTTGTGTCGACGACCACGGGCCCAGGGTCTCCACAGCTAGCGCAACAAACTCATAATGTGCGCTGAGCTGTGAATACTTCCTATGTTTGTTTATTTGGGCTTGTTCGGCCGCAGCCCCGACACTGCGAGCGGAGCTGGCGACATGAGAAGGAGCCAGGGTGTCCACACAGGTGGCGTCCCAGACCAGGGATCGGCCAAGACACCAAGGTGGACTGGCTCCGTCTGGTCTCTTGCCATCGTCTCTCGCCATGCCGTTTGATAACAAACGGCACTAATATTATAAATGTGAAAGTTTGGATGGATGGATGTTTGTTACTCAATCACACCAGAACGGCTCAACGGATCTGAATGAAATCTGGCACAGGAATAGATTATAGTCTGGAATACCACAAAGGCTAATTTAAAAACGGCTGAACCGATTTGGATGAAATTTCGTGTTCCTGTAGGGGGTCATAATAGCGACGCCGAAGGCCGAGCTAGCACCCGCGGGAAGCTGGAGCGGGTCGCTAGTATAATTATAAATGCAAAAGTTTGTATGTGTGTGTGTTTGTTTGTTACTCTTTTACGCTGAAATGAGTGGACAGATTTAGATAAAATTTATAAGATATATAGCTTGTGTCCTGGATTAACACATAGGCTACTTTTCATGATCATCATCATCACTCCTTTTCATCACCACGCGATTGAAACTGCGGAGCGCCACTAGAATGTATTAAGTTTAGCGTAGCGATTAGGTTAACTGTTTTCACACTAATGTTATAAATAGGGTTTGTGTGCGTGTGTGTGAGTGTGTATGTGTGTGTGCTTGTTTCTTAGTCCGCACTTCGTACTGAATCAACGGATTTAGATGAAATTTGATATGCGGTGTTGCATTCCCTAGGTTGCACACATAGGCTACATATGTTTATCTCGAAATAGTTTACGGCTCCTGTAGAACAGCAGATTGAAACCGCGAAGCTTTGTCTGTGTATAATCATCCAGAAGTTGGATTTGCAAATGTAAAAGTGCTCCAAATAGAGGCAAGTGCATGAAAAATTATACCTCGAGGAATCAATTATTGAGCATCATATTTTCTCCAAATATTTACCCCTGGTGATGAGTTTTCTTGTTTATTCTGATTGAACATTCTCTCGTTTTTAGGTATTGATGAGAAACCAGAATCCAGAAATGATGGGACAGAAACAAAAAGAACCACGAAACAAACAGAAGATATTGCAGCGAGAAAGAAACGAGCCTACACTCTCCTAGAATGCTCTAGAATATGCCCATTCAGGTGGATGAAGAACTTGTATTACTGTTTCTATTGTGACGCACAATTCTCAGACCCGGCGGATCTGAGAGAGCACCACCCTACTCACTCCATCATCACCCCCGCGCTATTGAGAAACGGCGTGAGGCTTAAAAAATACGAATTAATCAAAGTCGACATAACTAATGTCGGCTGCAAACTCTGCGATGACACCATCCATGACTTTCATGACCTCAAACTACATCTCCTGAAGAAACATGCAAAAGACATCGATCCAAGATCTGACGGAGTCTTACCGTTTAGAATAACAAAAGACAGCTTCAAATGCGCATTATGTGACAAAATATGCGATGAATTCAAATCGCTAAACCAGCACATGAATGTGCATTATCAGAACTTTATCTGCGAACAATGTGGTTCAGGGTTCGTTACTCCAGACAGGTTGAGGGTTCACACATTTTCACACGGGACAGGAGACTTCAAATGCGACGCGGAAGGCTGCGAAAAGGTCTTCCGCTCGAAAAACAACAAAAACGAACACTACGCCATAGTCCACATGAAACGAAAGCGACACAGATGTCCTCAATGCCCCGAAACCTTCATCAACTACTTTCAAAGATCCAAACATATATCTATCATCCATGGAGTCAAGTTAAAAGAGTTCAAATGTGACTTGTGTCCTAAAGTCTTTACTTTAAGCGGGAAACTTGGCGCCCATATTCGGACAGCTCACATGCAGATGAAGAGGTTTACTTGTGAGGTTTGCTCATGGAAGGTCTACTCGAGGACAGAGTTGAAGCAGCACATGATGAAACACGTCGCGATCAACATGAGGTTTCACTGTAATGCTTGCAAGAAAAGCTACGCGAGAGAGTATAGTTTGAAACAGCACATGAGGGTTCATGAGAACTGCAGGCGGTTCATCTGCGGAGCCTGCGGAAAGGGGTTCATTCAAGCATTCAGTCTCAGCAAGCATGTGAAGACTTATCATCCGGACTCGGTGTCTGTGCATGTGTGATAGTGTGAAGAACCCTTCACGTCATCACGCTATGTCAAGTAAGCATTAAAAAGAAATGTATCGTCGTAACAACATTACAAATAACCTAGTCAGTTCAAATATAATGCGCGTGAATGCCATTTGTATGTGTACCAAAATTTTTTGAATTGTAAATAAAAGGATAATTTTAGTGTTATTATTGGACGCTTTGTCGTGTATTTTAATAAACACATACATTCATCAATGGTTTGTTATTTTCGATGGAGGATAAAATTATTTACTCATTTAGAAATTTTCGACACCATCTTCTGAAATAAAACAAGATGTAGACTTTGTAACAAAACGTTTTTGAGTATGTATAATACAATCCGGGTGTTGGAATTCTAGCTCTTATTTAGATAAGTATTTTTAAACTAACGACTTGCACAGAAGCACTTCACTTAATCACTGCAAAATGTAGGTACGAGTACAATGATATTTTTATTTTCTAGGAACGAACACAAACCCCGCCTCCGGCCGGCCAGTCAGACGAATAGTGCCGCTATTCCAAGTAGCATACGATCGCAGCCTGTGCAAACCATTGGGAACCATCAGCGACTTCAAGAGACTTAGAAACAAAGGCTTCTCCACTGTACCTGACACCGGTACCTTCGTCGAATCCAGGAGCGCGTCACCCGTTTCAACTGCTCGATCGCCTTCGCCTTTCCAACTCGAGGACACTAATCCCCCTGCCAAATTTCTACTTAAACCTGAGCCGAAAAAGAAAACCTCAGACTCCAGACAAAACGCCCTATCTATCTTCGAGTTCTCCACCGCCTACCCTTTCATATTCTCAAATAATAAGTTCAAATGTTTCGTCTGTTCGCAACCGTACCTCGATCTGATCCTCTTGAAGCAACATATGCAAGAACACGCCTTCGCATCTTTAAAACGACTAGTGAATAATAGAAAAGAGAACGTGTTGAAAGTCGATGTCAGCGACATCGCTTGCAAACTTTGCTCGTTGCCTATCAAAGATTTAGTCACGTTAAAACTGCATCTGAAAGAATCCCACGCGAAAACAGTCGATACGGACCTACAAGACAATCTTATCCCATTCAACTTGAATTTGTTTAATGTTAACGAAGGATACCAATGCGTTATATGCGAGCAGAACTTTATCAAACTCCGCATACTGGTGATTCATATGAGCGCTCACTTCAGCAACTACAGCTGCGAAATCTGCGGATCAGGGTTCATGACTTTAAGACTCCTAAAGAAACATTTAGAAGTACACGAGACGGGTAATTTCCCCTGCGATCGATGCGACAAATCTTTCTTGACCAGCTATAAACTAGCTTTGCATATCCGAGGGGTGCATTTAAAGCTTTACCCACGGCGATGTCCAATATGCCCTGAACGATTCAACTCGAATTACAAAAGAACTATCCATCTGCAAGACGTGCATAACCACTCGACTCGAGTGCACAAGTGCAAGACTTGCGGTCGAGGCTTTAACTTGAAGTACCACCTGATCTGCCACGTGAGGTCTGTGCACCTCCAAGAGAGGAATCAGCAGTGCGACGTCTGCCATCAAAGGTTCTGCAACAAGGAGTCTTTGAAAAGACATATGGTTATTCATACCGGAGAGAAAAACCATAAGTGTGAAGTGTGCGGGATGGCATTCCTAAGGAGGAAGAATCTTAAAGACCATTTGAGGCTACATGATATGAATTAATACCCAATTATTGAAACTATTAGGTATTAAATTGTTATTAAGAACTAGCCGTGCCTTTGGTTTCACCTGCGTGGATTACTCCTTATTTCATCAGCTATCTACCAGTGAAAATCCCGTCCAAATTGGTCCAGCCGTTTTTTCAATGGTCCGACACACATATTGTACACACATCGCCTTTTATATATAAGACAACTTTCACTGATGTTTTGAACCACTTTGGAAAAAAGGCTAATACATATCCTAATTAAAATTTATTTGCGGTAACGGCTAGAAGTACATATTTTTTTCATTTCATTCTCACATAAATTACACACGATTTTAAGAATAGTAGCTTAGGACGCAATTAATCAACAAATGTATTAAACATAGTTTTAATTGATACAATTTACAAACAATTTATACTTTAGTACGATATTAAACGTATCATCGAATTAAAAAAAATGCTTTTTTTTCTTTTTTATCAATAACTTATGGTTCTCCGAAAAACAGTAACAAAACCATAGACCTAAAATATTTTTTAGTAAGTGGTTAGATTTTTCAATTCCCTTCTCGTGCTTGAATGTTCTGAGCCAATCAAGAATCAGTTTTCTCCGTGAATTAATAATGGTGGAAGTATGATAACTCTGAAAGAAGACCCCTGTGCCTCTGGATGAACTCCAATAATTATGAAGAAGTCACTTGGACAGCTCTAAAGTCAAAACAAAAATTAGCAACTTTAGGAAAAGCCAACAGTTGATCAAAATAAAGGCAATATTTTGTTTCCCCAGGAGCTCCGGTCTCACCGCAAGCATCCACACAGACAGACGATGGGCCAAGAACTAGTGCGTGGATTATCACAGCACCAGAACGAGAGAACGCTGCCACGTTCCTACAATTCACAACCGTCATCCCTTTTACATTGCTCCATGGCAATTACAAATGCTTCTATTGCGAAGAAACTTTCACAGAATTGCACCTAGTTCTTCAGCACACAAAAACCCACGTTGTTCCCAATCGATCCTCACTATTAAGCAAATATATCAGAAATGGTAGAAAAAGAGTCGTCAAAGTTGATATATCTGGGTTGAAATGCAGAATATGTGAGCTGATATACTCCAAATTGGACGATATTAGAGCACATTTGATCTCTACTCATAAAAAGGTATTCAATAAGGCTGGAAATGGTCTCATAGCTTACAATCTCAGCACACCAAGCGGACATGTTGCGTGCCACATGTGCGGAATGGAGTTTAGCTCATTTTTCTATTTAAATCGTCACATGAACGTTCATGACAACTTGGTCTGCGAAACTTGCGGCTTGGGCTTCATGACTCACCACAGGCTGAGGAGCCACAGGGTGATCCACGAAAATGGAAGTCACAAATGCGACCAATGTCAGAAAGTATTTCCCACGAAGCTGAAGTTACGCTACCACGCTGAGAAGTACCACGAACAGGCAAACGAGAAAAAGCTAAAACGTCAGAAATGTCCACATTGCTTGGAAAGGTTCTCTGGGCATTACAGAAAGATGACTCACATGAGAGAAGTTCACGGAATCACTTTCAAGTTCGAGTGTCAGACTTGTAATGCTGTATATCCAACTAAATTGGCCTTGACACAACACACTACAAAAGTCCACATACAAAATGTAGTGTGCAAAACCTGTGGGAAATGTTTTGCGACTCCAAGTAGATTGAAAATACATTCGAGAGGGCACACAGGCGAAAGGAACTTCATCTGCGCCGTCTGTCAGAAGGCCTACATGCATGAGAGGGAACTGAGGAGACATATGAAGACTCATGGCTATAAGTTCACTTGCTTTAAATGCGGGAACGGGTTTTTGGACAAGAACGATTTGGGCGAACATAAGAAGCGCGAGCATGCAGAGCAGTTGCCATCTAAACACCCTGCATAAGTCTAAAATAAGTACAATGAATTGTCTCCGTTATCCCCATCAAAACAACTTAATTGCAGAACCAACATAACTTAAACAAGTGCATCACATTAAAAACCGACTAAACATAGAACCTCAGTTTTTTTTAAGTTGATTCTAATAGCCTGAAAGAATACAACTATCGGTCCTTACGGCATTTTCGTTCAACTCCTAACCGTTGAGAAGTTGTACTCTTCATCATCAGCTCATCCATATGAGATGATGATTATCAGACGGAAATACTTGAACTGCTTTAGAAAATATATGAAAAACGTAAAAAGTGCCTGTAAAATTTGAAGGTTGCCCTCTATTTCCCTGAGATCCCATCATCAGATCCTGACTTGCGTGACAATGCGACCATATTGGAAGTATACCCTACCGAACAAAAAAATATTGAAATCGGTCATAAGTTGGCGAGGATATCGGTGAAGAATTTCCGCCCTTTTTGAAGTCTGTAAAACATATTAGAAGACTCAGTCATGAAGTCAACTACCTCTCCGGGCTGGCAATGCTACCGCAACTCGCAGCTTGTGTCTATAGGCGTCGGTTTCTACTTACTATTAGCCGGACCGCATGATAGTTTGCTGCACATTTTATTTAAAATAATAATAATTGAGAATTAAGTCCCAAGCTAGGCACTTAACCTGTATCTTGGGTATTGAGTGCGATATTACCGGATACCTAGATGTATTATTAATTTAATTATAATTATTAACAAGCAAAGCACTATATTATTTTAAAGTACTTCCAGAAGTTTAACCATTATTTGTTTATTGAGTTACCAATATTGCGGCGTAGTCGCATGCGCTACTTTCAATTGCAGAATTTGACCTAGATGACGTTTATTTGCACGGGTTTGAAAAACACTGTTTTAACTTTTACGGTAGTACAGTACAAACATGTTTTGTGATTAAAAGTAGCGTAAATGCATTGTAAAGAACAAATTTTGTTTTCCCAGGGCCTCCGGCGTCACCGCATGCTCCCGCGCACACAGACGATCGGACAAAACTTAACGCGTGGTTTATTACGGCTCCAGAACGAGATAACGCTGCCCTTTTCATCCAATTCACAACTGTCATCCCTTTCACATTTCTCCACGGCAATTATAAATGCTTCTATTGCGCCAAAAAATTCACGGAACTGCACCCAGCTCTGCAGCACACAAAAACACACGCTGTTCCAAATCAATCTTCCCTGTTCGATAAATATACAAGAGGCAAACAAGTCATCAAAGTTGATGCATCTGAACTGAAATGCAAGATTTGTGAGCAGACATACTCAGAGCTAAATAACATTAGAGAACATTTGATCACCGCTCATAAGAAAGTGTTTAAGAAAGGTGGAAATGGCTTGATGCCTTACAATCTTAACACACCAAGCGGACACGTAGCTTGCTGCACATGCGGTATGGAGTTTACCTCCTTTGTCACTTTAAACCGTCACATGAATGTTCACGAGACCATGGTCTGTGAAATTTGCGGTTTAGGTTTTAGTACTCATCAAAGACTGAGACACCACATGATTATCCACCAAAATGGGAACTTTAAATGTCATCAATGTCAAAAAGTATTCCCCACTAAATTAAAGCTCCGTTACCATACGGATCAACACCATGAACGGACAAACGAAAAGAAAATAAAACCTCAGAAATGTCCACATTGCTTGGAAAGGTTTTTCGGCCACTACAGTAAGATGACTCACTTGAGAGAAGTTCACGGAATGACTTTCAAGTTCGAGTGTCCGACATGCAATGCGGTTTTTCCAACCAAATCGGCCTTGACAAAACACACTACAAAGGTCCACATACAAAATATATTGTGCAGGACCTGCGGAAAGTCTTTTGGGACTCGGTATAAATTGAAAATACACGAGAGAATACATACACGCGAGAAGAACTTCGTCTGCGCCGTGTGTCAGAACGCCTACATGCATGAAAAGCTGCTGAGTGTCCACATGAAGACTCATGGCTTTGAGTTCACTTGCTTTAAATGCGGGAACGGGTTTCTGGACAAGATCAATTTGAGCGAACATAAGAAGCGCGAGCATGCAGAGCAGTTGCAATCTAAAAACTCTACTTTAGTCTGAAATAGGTAGTTATCGTTCTTAATAGTTGTATTCAAATCAAAAGTTCACTTTAAAATACCGACTTCAAAATTAGTAAAATATGCAATTTTGGTTACTTGGATAATAAAATATTGTCATCCAACCGAATTTTCCAGTTATTTTGATTTAAGATCCAAAGTACTCGTAATGAACCGATTTTAATGAAATTTCTATGGAGCCGATCTGAAAGTATATCATTTCAAATAAAATAAAAAAATCAGCTTATCCAAATCGGGTCATGAATGAAGGAGTTCTGTGGCCCTAGTACGAGCACTTGCGAAAAAGTATTCGTTCCGTAAACGATAGCAAAATGTATGAAAAATTGAACATCGCTTCTATCGGACGTAAAAGGAAACTGAATTTTTCATACAATTTGCTATCGTTTACGGAACGAATACTTTTTCGCTAGTTCTCGTACTAGCCCCACAGATGTAACCAATATTAAAAAAATACAATGGAATTGAGAAGTAGCTCTCCTATTTTGAAGTCGGTTAATAACTTTATTGTAAATATATAAAATAATGCCTGCCACCCCGGTGTAAGTGTATGAGTTGTAGACAAAATTGGACCTTCGATATACCTATTATAGGTCTATGTCTATGGTCTGTCCACTTTCTTCGATATACGATTTCCTATAATAAGACTGTAAACTTCCCCTCTCATAGCTTGTACATGTCTTTGCCGAACAATGGTGTCTATTAAAAGGTGTAGTGGAAAACTCGGCCGTTGCTATTCATGCTACAAACACCATGTCGTCCTAGACTAAGACTAAAAAAAGAGATTAAGCGGGTCCTTCACGCGACTTGTATCTTAGAATTCATGTGCGATATTACCGGATCCACAAATTGTTACCGGTATTCAAAACATGGAGTATAGCAGAAACTTAAAGTTACTTACCAAGCGTATTTAGAGCGTATGTATAATATGAATCAAATTTTATGCATGTATTTTTTTTTCGAAGAATCTATCTGATCACTTTTTTTTGCATTCCATGTGCAAGGGGCTCATATAAAACTTCATTTTAGCCCTTGCCTATAATGTTCTGTCTGAGCGATATAAAACGAAGAAGCAAGATGATGAAGCATTCATTCATAAATATTAATTTGGTATGATTAGCTATTACACATCTTCTCTTCTTGTGATCATGCAGTCAGTGTGAAGGCACGCCATTACTAAGTGATCTTTTTTTTTCTCAGGACCTCCAGCGTCACCGCAAGCCCCCGTATACACAGAAGTTAAGCCAAAAACTAGTTCGTGGAGTATTACAGTGCCGGAACGAAAGAACGCTGCAACTATGTTACAATACACAACCGTGATTCCTTTTACATTATTACGTGGCGATTACAAATGCTTCTATTGCGATGAAAAATTCACAGAATTGCGCCCAGCTCTGCAGCACATTAAAACACACATGGTCCCTAATCAATCTACTCTACTTTGCAACTATATCAAAAGAGGCAAACGGGCTATCACAGTAGATGTATCTGAATTGAAATGCAGGATCTGTGAGCTAAAGTACACAAAGCTGTACGATATTAGACAGCATTTGATCACCGCTCATAAGAAATTGTTTTACAACAAAGATGGAAATGGCATGATGGCGTATAATCTCAGCACACCCAGCGGCCAAGTCGCTTGCTACACTTGCGGCAAGGAGTTCACCTCCTTTATCTCTTTAAATCGACACATGAATATCCATGACAACTTGATTTGCGCAACTTGTGGCTTAGGATTCTTGACTCATCAGAGACTGAAGAGTCATATGATCACCCACCAAGACGGGAATTACAAATGTAAAAAATGTCAAAAAGTATTCCCCACGACATTAAAACTGCGATACCACACGGACAAAAACCACGAACAGGAAAACGAGAAAAAGCAAAAATGTCATAAATGTCCACATTGTTTAGAAAGATTCTTCGGCCACTACAGTAAGATGACTCACTTGAGAGAAGTTCACGGAATTACTTTCAAGTTCGAGTGTCACAGTTGCAATGCGGTTTTTCCAAATAAATTGGCTTTGACACGGCATACCACACAGGTCCACATACAGAACATAGTGTGCAAAATCTGTGGGAAGTGTTACGGAGCGCCAAGTAAATTGAGGATACATATGAGATGGCATACCGGCGAGAGGAACTTCGTCTGCGCCACCTGTCCGAAGTCATACAAGCATGGAAGAGAACTTCGAGTGCACATTAAGAAGACTCACGGCTATGAATTCGCTTGCTTTAAATGCGGGACCGGATATTCGGACAAGGCTGTGTTGAGTGAACATAAGAAGCAAGACCATGCGAAGCAGTCACGGTCTAAAACTCTACAGTAGTCTAAAATCGGTAGGTACACTAGGTACTTGTTATATTCCCTTACTTGTATTCAAATTAGATCTCCCACCAGTGTGTTGTTGGAGTTCTGACATATTATAGATCTGTGTATGTCCACTAATCTCGTATCACTTGTGCGACTTTTATCTGTGCAACATGTCTTTGCTGAACAATAGCTGAAACTATTAGGTCTTATTGTGAATAGAGGATTAGTAACACTTGGTTGTTACCATTCAGGTAACGACCTCTGTGCTACAAACACCATGTCGACATGCGTTGAGAAATGGGAAGTGAGTTGATATGTCGTCAACTTGGGTAGCGTTGCATCTATTTGCGCGGCAAACAATGCAATATTAATATATATTTATATTTCCTCCAAATCTAGGATTTCTTGTTGTTTTTTTCATATTCTAATGGTAATTTATATAATATAAATTTGTTTTATTAAAAAAAATCTAGAGCAATCTGGAGTTTGACTACGTATTTTGCGCCGGAGTGAAACTTGGATTTATTCTGACGACATTACCAACTCTTAACAAGAGGCTCGAATATTAAGACTCAAGTACGATATTTATGATATTACTACCGGATCCCAGAGTACTTTTACTGAAAACTGTTACTTTTTACGATTACTATTATACAAACAATCAAAACGTTGAGTATTCTCTTAAATGCGGCGCGGTCTAGTCTCCTTAATCTTGCCCTATATCACAAGGCGTTCCATAAAACCGTCACCTCGTCGCGATTCGTCCCCGAAAAAGGTGAGGATGCGAGCATGAACGATGGACGATAGAAGCTGCGTGATGCAGAGTTCCTGTAGAATCGACTGATTCGTTTTGAATTCAGTCCACGATAACTTCAGCATTTTTCTCTAGCACCTTATTTCAAGTGCATCTATCCTGTTTTTTTACGTGCTCTAAAGATCCGTGTAAAGAAATATGTGAAAAAACAAATGTCCAACTAGTCGGATTTTCGTGATAGCTGCAACAGACATGTACCATTGCTGAAGAGAAAATATTGAGACTAGTGACTTTCCTGGATATGAGTTGTTATTTGCTATTTATTACACTGACTATAGACTATTAAACTGACTTTGTTGTACTTAATTTTAAGAAATTATTTAATTTTTAACTAGCCGCCCGCCCTGGCTTCGCACGGGTGTAAGCTCTGCCTTCGGCCTAGTTACAAAATATAATATAGCCTATGCCACTCGGGGATAGTGTAGCTTTTTTAAAAAAGCTACACTAAAAAAGAATTTTTAAAAGAATTTTTAAAATCGGTTTAGTAGTTTTTGAGTTATTTCATTACAAACGTCCAAAAATACAAAAAATACAAATATTTCCTCTTTATAATATTAGTATAGATGACATTAACTTGATTGATTGTTTATGTATGACTTTTGTCTCGCTTTATTCGGGTTTCTACCTGAAGTAAATGAATTTTAATTTAATTACTAAGTAACATTTGGTTTTCACAGGAAGTACGGCGTCACCGCAAGCCTCCGCATACACTGAGGATAATCCAAGAAATAGTTCGTGTAGTATTACAGTGCCGGAACGAAAGAACGCTGCCACGTTATTGCAATTCACAACAGTTTTACCTTTTAAATTGCTACGTGGCGATTACAAATGCTTCTATTGCGATGAAATATTCACAGAATTGCACCCAACTCTGCAGCACACGAAAACACATACTGTTCCAAATCAATCATGTCTACTGGGCAAATATATCAGAAGAGGCAAACGGGTCATCACAGTGGATGTGTCCGAGCTGAAATGCAGAATTTGCGAGCTAAAGTACTCAAAACTGGACGATATTAGAAAACATTTGATCACCGCTCATAAGAAAATGTTTTATAACAAAGATGGAAATGGCATGATGGCTTATAATCTCAACACACCGAGCGGTCACGTAGCTTGCTACTCATGCGGCATGGAGTTCACTTCCTTTTTCTCTTTAAACCGACACATGAATGTTCACGATAACTTTGTCTGCGCAACTTGCGGCTTAGGCTTCTTGACTCATCAGAGACTGAAGAGTCATATGATTGTCCACCAAGATGGGAATTACAAATGTAAAACTTGTCAAAAAGTATTCCCCACCACATTAAAACTGCGCTACCATACGGACCGCCACCACGAACAGGAGAACGAGAAAAAACAAAAGCGTCATAAATGTCCACATTGTTTGGAAAGATTTTCCGAATACTACCTAAGGGTGATACATTTGAAAGAAGCTCACGGAATCACTTTCAAGTTCGTGTGTCAAACTTGCAAGGCAGAGTTTCCAGCTAAATTGGCATTAACACATCACACCAGAAAGGTTCACTTACAAAATATAGTGTGCAAAATCTGCGGTAAGTGTTTTGGGACTCCAATTGCTTTGAGAAAACATATGAGATGGCACACAGGCGAAAGGAACTTCGTCTGCGCTGTCTGTCAGAAGACATACAAGCATGAAAGAGACCTTCGAGGGCACATGAAGAAAGTTCACGGCTATGAGTTCACTTGCTTTAAATGCGGTAACGGGTTTTTGGACAAGGCTGATTGGACAGAACATAAGAAACAAGTACATGCAGATGAGTCGCTGTCAAAAGACTCAACTTTAGTCTAAAACAGGTAGGTAACATAAGAATAATTCATGCAGCACCGCTACAGTCCAAAATCTACACTTGAAAAGATATGAATACATTTCTGCAGCGGAATGTTTAATGGACATTTGCGTAAATTGTGCATAAGTAGTTTTACAACAGTTATATGATTATTAACGGGGTATTTACCGTGATAAGGTTGTGGATGGGCTCCCGATATTTCGGCGCAGTTACATGTTCACGGGAAGACTGAAAAATGCGGGAATCGGTCGAATAGTTCAAAGTTAAGTGCAGAACGATCTACCCTCTTTCCTAGTCATATAACTGTAGTGAACAATCGTGATAGTTTAAAACAGTAATTAGTATTTTGACGTAATTTTAAGCGGTTTATTAAAAAGTTGCCTAGCAAACCAGACTTCGAAAATAAAAACATTTCCAGATGGCTTGTACAATGAGCCAATAACAGGATACCCAACCTTACCCATCTGGAAATGTCTATTTATATTTTGTCTGTCTATTCTAAAATAACCTCTGTGCTGTGCATTCGCCTTTTTACATGATGAGTATGATAAAGGTACCTAATTAAATAGCTTTTCACATTGAAATATTATACGCTTATACTAAAAATATATTAGAGGAGACAAATACTTAGCCAATTACTTTAACGGGACTAAAGTCAAATTTTCGGACAAATTTTATCAAATTATGGGCACATTAAGTACCATGTTCGAGATTTTTTTGTGATATTTGTCTGGGGCTTCATTTTAATCTTAACGTTACTTAACATAACCTTGATCCATGAACGTACAATGTTTACGAATAAATGATTGTACCTTGCACAGATTTTTTTATTCCAATCACAGTCCTTACGGCTAACTCTTAGAAACAGCGCTCTCTCTCTCTCTCTCTCTCTCTCTCTCTCTCAAAACTTTGGGTTCGAAACAGCGCAGTGCGGAAAATCATGCGATAGTGAACTTTAACGCGTTGAGATACGGTTTGCGGTCGCGCAACTTTTTTCATCACCTAAACAGAATCGATTAAAATAGATGACAATATGGAAGGTGCTATTTTTAGCGTCGCGCTGTACATAGACAATAACATTTTATTGACAACACAAAAGAACATTTCAAGAAAAAAGAAACAAAAAGGCGGTCACGCTAAATGCGATCTCTTCCAGACAAACTTTAGATGAGTAAATGAAGATTGTTTATACCGACCAATGGTAAAAGTACATTTCCGTGCATCGCAGCCGCAGTTCATTTGACAATACCTGCTCTATGATAAGTATAGTCATAAATATAAAAAACTGACTTCATAAAAATGTCAGTCCTGGATCAAATTGAAATGGGCCAGCTTTCAAAAAAAAATCATCAAAATCGGTTCACCCAGTCGAAAATTCTGAGATAACAAAAAATTATAAAAAATATGCAGTCGAATTGAGAACCTTCTCCTTTTGGTAATCGGTTAAAAATGTATGGCGCCGGCTGACAACTGACGTCATGCAACGATCCGTTACAACCAAAGACTTTCTATAACTAGACATTTAATGCAGGGCGAACATGTTCAAACACTTCATCAGTTGACCACTACTGATATAAAAAACACGCCCACTGATTCCACTGAACTTCACGTCATTTCCGACCAATACCGTTATGAATACATTTTGAACTGACGTTGAATGGGCCAATTAGCATTTAGTAACCCCTCACCCCGTCCCTCAGGTATTTGACTGAATTGTTTCCATTGTCAATAATCGTAACTGGGCTACGTAGTAGCTATACCTAGTCTGTGGTTACAACCATACATTTTCATAGTGCGAGTATTGTCGCATCAGCCTGCGATTGACCGTGATGCACGGAAGTCTACCTTAATGGAAACATTCCCGAAACCAAAACGCTAATCTAAACACAATCGAATATAAATAACCATTTGCCTCATACATAGTTGTTTAGGTGTTATTTTTGTAGCTAAGAATGTTGCCAACATGTAATGTAAAGCGTAAACGTGTGCGCACGTTGCAAGTCGTTGGTTGATCTCTAGCGTCAGCTAATATCCCTTTTGCATCACATGGGCTTAATTCTGTTGTACCATTCTCTAAACTAAACTAATTTGACAGGACTAAAATTAACGGCGTTTCTTTTCATTTCAATACGTCAGAAAAGGATGGTATTAATTTTAGAGCTGTCAAATTTAGTTTAGTTTAGAGAATGGTACAACAGAATTAAGCCCAATGTAAAGCGTACAAGCGCGCGCGCGGCGTAACTCGTTCGTTGACCTCCATCAGCTGATATTTTATTTGCATTACAATGGGCCAGAATATAGCGCGCCGTTATATCACTCGCACATTTCATTTATTTATAATATTAGTAGGTATCTGCCTACAATTTGCTACGCAGTTTGGCAGAGTTGTGTATACATAGCATGTACGTTATTCACTAAGATAAAAAAAAAAAACTTTTATTTAAAATTAATGTCTTAGTCTACTTTGATAAAACAGCTTCAGTCATTTTGCTAAGTTAAAATTTAAAAATATTTTGTACAATTTCTTGTTTTATAATTTTTATTATGACCACAAAAATGGGATAAACATTTTTCCCATTTATTCTCTAAACTGCTTGACATAGGGGACTGTGTCCAGCAGTGGCCGTCCAGCTATGGCTGAAATGTTTTTTTTTTTTTTTTTTTTTTAAAGGGCTTTGTCGCTTCGCGACCACATCACCCTGTTATTCATCGCAAATAACTGATAAACAACTATAATAATACTAAAACTAATACAAAACAATTAATAATATTATTCATTAATGTCCCATCTAGGACAATACAACCTAATTGACAAATCCCTCTTTTTTTAAGTCGGTTAATGAAATAAAAATAACTTAGTAAGCTGTTCTAAAGGGGTCTTGTTATGGAAAATATAATTATTATCACTTAGTGATTGACTATTTTTCAAGAGTAGGTAACATGGGTTTTTAAATACAGTCAAGATCTGTTATCACGACATCGAAGGGACTGCTCATTTCATTCAGTCGTAAAAACCGATAGTCGTAACAACAGGTGGATATAATACGCGATTTTTCTTCGGTATTAATTTGTTTTCTTTTTCTTTGCGAAATTTTAAAAGTTTCACGAGTAACTCCACAAAGTTTTAATACGTCTTGTGTATAGATAAGTAACCAACTAACTGAAGAGATATGAAGAAGCGGGCTTTGACTCTACTGCATGCACGTGTTTTGTTTTTAAGAATTAGAAAAGACCCTACACTAAATTAAATCCTATTGTTTTCTTTCCTGATTTTAATAGCCATTGCAGACAAATGTAGATACCTATCTACCTATTCAAATTGTTCACAATACAACTTAGACGGTCGTTCTAACAGATCTAATTCTCCGAAATATTAGTTAAATGTGGTCTTTTAATGAGGTATGTCGTTATTAGCAATGTCGTAAAAAGCAATGTTTTTGATAAGGCGGTCATATAGCATTCAGCCGGGACCTTTGTTCTAGGTTATTATAACCGGCATGTTGTTCTAAACCACTGAAGTGAGAATTTTTTTCGTTTAGATTAGAAGGGCTGTCAAGGCATTTTTGTAAGAATTCCGTTGTAGCCAGTTGAACACATGCAAACGATACGTCAAAATATAAATACGTAGGAAGGACTGCAGTAATTCGTCAAGATTAGTATTATTTCAAAAGGTTATGAACACCATTTTAATAAAGTTTAAAATTGACCTTCTCGTGGTGCAATACGGTTCAGTTCCCCTTGAATTTTGTGCAATTATTTTGGTAAATGTTGCTAGTGCAAAAAAACTGCACGATTATTGTGCGGTTTATAATACTAGTAGAGAAATATAGACCGTATCGTAAATTAACGTACCTCATTATTAAAACAGTTCTACCTTAAACTGCACGAAAAGTGGTTGGTAAAAAATTTGAGTTAAAGAGTTTTTCAACAATTTTGTTTATTTTAATTAACAAAAGTTGTGTATTAACGCATGTAATTGTGTTATACTAGTGAATTATTATCCTTTAAATACTATTAAGGTAAGTTCGTAGGTTTGCATGAGTGTGGGCAAACAATAGGAAATAAAAAAAAATATTTTCGGTTTTGCCCCAAAACTCCGCACAAACTTAGCTAGATAAGTTTCCATGACCTTAATAGGTCATGCTTTGACCATGATATCGATTTAGGCTATGTTTAGAGCTCGTTTTATGTGACTTTAAATAGGTAGAAAAATAAATATTATTTGATAAGGTTAAATGCAATATCCATGCGAAGCCATTGAAAATAAAATGATATTATAAAATTTAGAATGTGGTATCACAGCTAGTGATGGGACAGTTTTGTGTGCAGTTTTGATTTTATCGATAACCTGTTATTGTATACCTTATAAAATATTTTATGGTAAAACTTGCCCTAGTCGTTTAAAAAAAATTACAAACTCTTATTTAACTTGCATCGTTGGTATGTCTGTCAGCTTCCCGATTCAAAATTTGTAATCCATTTTTCTAAGCACGTTTCAGTTGCACTAAGTAAATTTGATGTTTGTAAAATAATATGGTGGTACTTAACTGGCCTGATGATGGAGCCAGAAAAGTAGGCCATAGTAACCTCTCTACTACATACTTTTACTTATTACTCCGTCGTGTTTGGACTCGTTGAATTCATTTTGATAAGGACTAATAGACCAAAAAGACAAAAACAATATTTCACATCACATCATCAGCCAATTAACGTCCACTGTTGGACAAGGCCTCCCTCTTAGAGAGGGGTGTTGCCATAATCCCCACGCTTGGCAGGCGGCTTGGGGATCGCAGTACGTTCACCGTGTACTATTAGGACGCTGCTGCCCATCCTCCGGTGGTTCTGGTCGCAGTTTTAGGACATACCCGGGTCCAAAACAATATTTATTGTCTGTCTAATAATTCATAGATTTACTGACGACTTGCAGCGCCCCGTGGTTTCACCCGCTATCCTATAGGAACTGCTATTTTTTCAGGGTAAAAACTATGAGTCAATCCAGAATATAACCTACCTCCATACCAAATTTTATTTTAATCCATTCACTTATTACAGAATTCAGTGAAAACAAACATATTAATACGCAGACTTTCTTATTTATAAGAATAGTGTGATAATGGTGTTGTCTACATCTACATAATAAGACAAATGAATAATAACACAATAAAGTTTAATCTTCAAAAAATACTCCTAAAGTAGGTATTGTAGGAAATGTTGTAAGAAAAATAAAAAATTATCGATATCGATAAAATTATGGTAACCACTATTATTGTCAACGGCTTGTCAAGGGCTTATAATTTAAACACGGTGAAATCACTAAATTATCAACAATTTAGACTATACCGGAGATAGGAAATTCCTCCTTTTAAAAAAATTAAAATCCATTCTAGCTCTACCACACGTAATTATAGATTTTCTATCTCGGTTAAGTTATAATAAACATGTTTATAATATTAGAAGCTGCTTTTATTTTACTTTAAATTATATTATAATATTCAACAAGAGAAAAAACACACTCCTTTGTTTTTCAAGTAAGTTGACAGACAGATAATCCATAGACATCATCTTCCATAAAGAAATAGTGAAGTGTAATTAAACTGTGCAATAAGTTTCAACACTCCTCCTCACAAGCTATTCTATACCGGCCCTGTATTTTAGTTCTTGTAGACGAGGTCCAGGCAAACCTTTGGTAAACATGTCTGCCTCCATTTTACCTGTCTCTAAATACTTTATCTGTAGCATTTTCTTTTCGACACAGTCTCTTATAAAATGTATTTTGAGGTCAATATGCTTCGACTTCGAGGACACAATTTGATTTGAGGCTAATTTTATCGCCGCCTGGTTGTCATCATAAATTATCAAATTTCCTGAATCCACCCCAATATCCTCGAATATTGACTTTAGATGGATGGCCTCCTTAGCGGCTTCAGATAAAGCGTTGTATTCCGCCTCCGCTGTGGAGAGCGCCACATTTTTCTGCTTCCTTGCCATCCAGCTGATCAAAGATCCGGCATATTTAAAACAGTATCCTGAGAAAGACTTTCTGTCCAATTTGTCTCCTCCCCAGTCTGCATCTGCCATACCGAATAGTGGCTTTTCCATTTTTTTATATTCAAGTCCCACATCTTTGGTTCCTTTTAGGTATCTTAGGACTCGTTTTGCACTCTTGAAATGAGTTTCATTGTAAAAATCGTTAAATTGTGATAGGTAGCTCACGGAAAACATTATGTCGGGTCTTGTACCAATAGCCAGATACATTAATGTACCTATTAGGTTTTTGTATGGTAAATCTGGCAAAGTTTGGTTATGTTTTTCAAGAATCAAACCAGTTTCGATTGGTGTTAGAGTTGGCTTACACTCTTCCATATGAAACCTTTTTAGTGCATCATCAATCAGTCCCCTTTGACATATCTTGATTTTATTCTTTTTGTATACAAAATCGATGCCTAAAAGATTTTCTGGTCTACCCACGTCTTTCATCTCAAATTTCTGTTTGAGTTTATCTTTCAGTTCATTTAACTTTTCTTTTGATTTGTACACAATTAATATGTCATCCACATAAATGGCGATTCTAATCATTTCATCTCCTCCTAACACATATACGCATGGATCAGCTTTCGATTTGATCAGTCCAAGTTTTTTAAGTTCTTCGTCCAATTTTTTGTTCCACTGTCTTCCCGATTGTTTTAAACCATACAGTGATTTTTGAAGCTTGCAGACTTTGTCCTTGTTTTTTACTGCATCCTCCAGCATTTGTTTAGCTTTATTGTATAGATGGAGATCTTTATCACTTTCGTCTACCATGATTTCACTTATGTATTGTTCAAGGTATTGAGGGGCTTTCATATAAATGTCCTCGCTTAATTCACCGTTTAGGTAAGCTGTGGTAACATCCATTTGGTATAACTTTAGATCTTGCTCAGCGGCCAGTGCTATAAGTGATCTAATTGAGCTCAATTTTGCAACTGGTGCAAATGTCTCGTCGTAATCGATTCCCGGCCTTTGTGTGTAACCACGCGCAACAAGTCTAGCTTTCTTAATTACTTGATTGTTCGGCCCAATCTTGTCTCTCAATACCATTTTGTGACCTACTTCTCTCATATTCTTTTCCTTTTTTATTATTTTCCAAGTTCCATTCTTGATATGAGCTCGTATTTCAGATTTAATTGCATCATGCCACTCTTCATCGTGTTCACTTTCATTTAAACAAGTGATTTCGGTTACTTGCATATTATTTTCGATCTCATAATCCTCCGCCCATGCAGGTAATTTCCGCTGTCTTTGAGGTCTTCCACTTGATGTAGGTATTTCTCTTATTTCAGATGTGATATCTTCAGTCGCATCGTCATCTGCATCGTCGAAATCTTCATCTTCGTCACTATCTGACAAAACTAATTGAGTTGGAGAGCTTTCTAATACCTCAGGTTCGAGATCGATTGTTTCAGTTTCCTTTCTTTCTGTAATATCTTCATATATTTCCAGGTAATTTTCTTTATCTTTAGCATCAGTACTTTGGGGATATTGTTGGAAATTTTCCTTGTCGTAATACATTTTACTGAGTATTTTTACATCTCTACTGACCACGATGTTTTGTTTTTCCTCTAGCCAAATTCGATATCCCTTTGTTGTATCTGAATAGCCAAGTAAAATTCCTTCCTCAGCTTTTGGAGAAAATTTATTTTTCTTCCTTTTATTTAGGACAAATGCTTTTAGTCCAAATTGTTTGATATGTCTAACAGACGGTGCGTATCCGACCCATAGTTCAAATGGCGTTTTATAATCTTTTGCTTTAGTTGGCAATCGATTTGTTATATAGTTAGCCGTATTTATTGCTTCAGCCCAAAAATTTTCTTTTAAATTCGATTCTATCAGCATACAACGTGCTTTTTCTTGCAATGTCCTGTTCTTTCTTTCAGACAACCCGTTTTGTTGAGGCGTGTATGGTGCTGATAATCTTCTAGTTATGCCATTATTTTTAAGAAAATCATTAAACTCCTTGTTAATGTATTCTGAGCCATTATCGGATTGAAACATAATAATGCTCTCTTTCGTGAAGTTTTCCATTTCAGTCTTGAAATCTTTGAACTTTTGTAAAGCTTCGCTTTTCTGCTTTAGAAAATAAACTCTGCAGTACCTGCTGTATTCATCAGTAAATGTAATGAAATATCTGTGACCTCCATTGCTTGTCACAGGCATTGGTCCACATACGTCCGAATGTACAATGTGTAACCTCTTTTTGGCCTTCACATCTTCGTGACGTTCACTGGGAAAAGGAAGAGTCACCATTTTTCCTTTAATACAAGTTTCACATTCTGATAATTTTTCATTTTGGTTTATTTCCAAACCTCTTATTGTTTCATTTTTGCAAGCGTTTTTTAAATCTTGTTCGTTAACATGGGCTAATTTCTTATGCCAAACGTCAATCAATTTTGTTTCAACAAGATGAGACATTTCTTTCTTCTCAGCTTTGACATAATATAGGCCATCTTCTTTGTGTGCCTTCATTAATGTTCCCTCTTTATCATATATTGTAGCAATTTGTTCATCAAAAATGACTTTGTATCCTTTTCCTGTTGCTTTGGCAATCGAAATTAAATTCGTTGATAAGTTTGGTACATACAATGTGTCTGTCAGATTTATTATTTGATCTTTAATTTGTATCACAACTGTTCCTTTACCTTCAATTTTCTCAGTTTTATCAGTTGATGCCAGTTTTAGACTTTCATTTGTTGGAGTTATTATTTTAAACATTGCTTTATCGTTGCACATGTGTGAGGTACATCCACTGTCTAAGCACCAGTTTTCATGATTGACTGTGTTTTTGATTGATAGGCAGGTTTCTTTCACAAGTAAAGATTTACCTTGTTGCCTTTTCTTAGACCAACAATCCCTTTCAAAATGACCTTTTTTCTGACAGTTGTCACATTTTACGTTTTTCTTTTGTTGCTCTGTATTCTTCTTATATTGGTTTTTGTTTTTATTACTGTAGTGTGCCTCTTCTTCTTCTTGTTCTTCTTCTTTATAGTTATTTCTAGCCTCGCTTTCTTCGACAATTTTAATTTTTAGTTCTTCCGTTGATGGAAGTTTGTCTCGCGATTCAATTGCAATTCTGAAGTTTTCGTATTGTTCAGGCAAGCTATACAGCATCATTATGGTCAAAAGATCCTCGTGGATTTCAACTTCCATGTCTTTCAATTTTTCTACGAGATCCATGAACTCATTTATGTGATCTCTTACATTTTCATTAATTTTGAGCTTCTTTTTTATGAGCTTTTTCAGAAGAGTTGCCTTTCTCGCTGGTCCTCGGCTTTGATAAGCCTTTTCTAGCGTTTCCCATAATTCTTTTGCGCTCTTACATGACTTTACTAACCTTAACTCTGACGGTGCGATGATCAGCAAAAGTTCGGCTTTGGCCAAAGAATCCTTTTGCTTGTCGCATGATTTCGATAGGCATTCGTGCAGTCCGGTCTTTATAAGTATTGCCTCTGCTTGAATTTTCCATGTATCGAAATTGTTTCGATTTAATGGTTCGACATTTGCGTACAATTTTGCCGTACCCATTTTCAGCTTATGAAGCTAGGAGCCCATAACCTATAGATTTTCTATCTCGGTTAAGTTATAATAAACATGTTTATAATATTAGAAGCTGCTTTTATTTTACTTTAAATTATATTATAATATTCAACAAGAGAAAAAACACACTCCTTTGTTTTTCAAGTAAGTTGACAGACAGATAATCCATAGACATCATCTTCCATAAAGAAATAGTGAAGTGTAATTAAACTGTGCAATAAGTTTCAACAGTAATTACAGCGCAAGACGGCATTGTGAATAAATCCGATGGAGCAGCATACGAATTCGAATTCAGTTAGCAACTGCGATGCGGAGTTTGACGCGTTGACGTGCATACTCATGTTCACTCGTATGCCTCGTAACAAATGTTCCATCTCTCTTCCGTTCTATACCCTTCTCTTTTCTGTGTTCTAAACGATCTCGCAGTAAAAGGTTTTGACTGTAACTCAATTCGTTTCTGTCACAGGAAAGAGAAGCGAAAAAAATTCTCACTTCAGTGGTTTCTGTCTAGAACCGACGCATCTTTCTTTCGAACTGGTGGTTTTTAGTCTGTGGTAATTGATAGATGTAATTATTTGCTCCAGCTAGATCTTTTTATGTAGTCTGTAGTTATTCATTCATTTTAAGTATCTACCTATAGTTTCTTCCTTAAGTCTCGATCTGTCATCCAAGTGAATAAAAGTAAACAAGTGTGAATTTCGTTTAGAAACTCATCATCATCATTTCAGCCTTCACAGTAGTAATCAACCTGAGATGTTTTCGTTGGAGACCTGGATGAGTAACATTAACCTGTCTCATGTTTTATTTGATTCAATTCCACTAATTGAACATGCAAAACGATCGTATGCCAACCATACTTTAAAATCTATTTGTATTAGTTATATCTAATTGAGAGATCAAGTGAAGTGATAGAGTGTACATTCAGTGAATGAAAGCAAGTCTTTATTAAGCTAACGTTTTGTTTTCCCAGGAACTCCGGCATCACCGCAGGGCCCCGCACACGACGATCCACCAAGAACTAGTGCATGGATTATCACAGCACCAGAACGAGAGAATGCTGCCACGTTCCTACAATTTACAACCGTGATCCCTTTCACTTCGCTTCAGGGTAGTTACAAATGCTTCTATTGCGAAGAAATCTTCACAGAACTGCACGCAGCCTTACAACATACGAAAACACATACTGTTCCAAATCGATCCTCTTTACTGGATACGTATATCAAGAACGGCAAGCGAGTCATTAAAGTTGATGCATCTGGACTGAAATGTAGGGTCTGTGAGCTGAAATACACAGAACTGGACGATATCAAAACGCATTTGGTCACCGCTCACAAGAAGGTGTTCAATAAAGCTGGGAATGGACTGATGGCTTACAATCTCAGCACACCAAGCGGTAACGTCGCTTGCCACAAATGCGGCTTGGAATTCACTTCTTTCTTCTCCTTGAACCGTCACATGAACGCCCACGACAACTTGGTCTGCGAAACTTGCGGCTTAGGCTTCGTGTCTCACCAGAGGCTGAGAAGCCACAGAATCGTCCACCAAAATGGGAGTCACAAGTGCGATCAGTGCCAAAGAGTATTCTCCACGAAGATGAAACTCCGCTGCCACACCATCAGGCATCACGAACAGACGAACGTGAAAAAGCTAAAACCAAACAAATGTCCGCATTGCTTGGAAAGATTCTCCGAACACTACCAAAAGATGCTTCATATGAAAGAAGCTCACGGAATCACTTTCAAATTCGAGTGTCAAACTTGCAAGGCAGAGTTCCCAAATAAAATGGCGTTGACTGAACACACTAGAAAGGTCCACATTCAAAATATAGTGTGCAAAATCTGCGGAAAGTGTTTTGGGACTCCAGGTGCATTGAGGAGACATATGAGAGGGCATACAGGCGAGAGGAACTTCATCTGTGCTGTCTGTCAGAAGGCATACATGCACGAGAAGCAGCTTAGAATGCATATGAAGACTCACGGCTATAGATTCACTTGCCTTAAATGTGGGAATGGGTTTTTGGACAAGGCTGATTTGGTCAAACACAAGAAACAGTGGCATACCGACCAGCGTTCTAAAAATTCCCCTGTAGACTAAAATAGTTGCGGGAGAGATATATTCGTTAGTGTATAAAGCTGCAAAAAAATCGGACGTATCCGTAATCTGCGACTGATTGGTTTCCACAGTTGTTCAAAGCTTCGGCTAGCCAAAACATCCAGTGCACCAGCTAGCACGCAAACTGGGGGTTAAAATTCTATTCGGTTCTTTTTTTTAACCGACCTCCAAAACAGAGGAGGTTCTCAATTCGACACAATTTTTTGTTTATGTTTGTTACCTCAGAACTTTCGACTGGGTGAACCGATTTTTTTGGACATTATTGCACACATGGTCATCTGACCCCAAACTAAGCAAAGCTTGTAATATGGCTGCCAGAGACTGATATACATACATATATATTTATAAATACATACTTAAATAGATATTAACACCCAGACATAGAACAAACACAAATGTTTATCACTCAAATGTTTGTCCTAGGTGGTTACCAAACCCACACCCGCAAGCGCAGAAGGCAGGTTCACAACCAACTAAGCTAACGGGACTGTCAAAGATGTCAAAGTCAAAGTTCACAAGTCTGTTAGGGCTATTACGGTTGCGTCTTTTTTTGCAGTTTAAGGTGAAACGTTTCACTTTGGCGGGAAATTCAAATTTCAAACAGTTTTTTTGTTCTTGTAGCTAGGCCGAGTAATTATTGTAAACGATAATGATGTTCGCGAAAATTGATTATTATTAATTACAAACTCGCGTAAAATTATTTATCTCCAATGCATATTATTACATACATTTGTCAATAAACAAATTTATGCTGTTTCAAACGGTTTATTGCCAAATGTAAGTAATATGGTGAGTAACTGATTAATAGCTGTACATGATAATGTAAAGAACAACCAACAATTTTCGCAAACACTATGTCATTTAACAATAATTACCTGGGGCCTTACCCCTAGCTCAAAAAGTTGACCCGCATAGGTGTTATTTGTCTAAACGGTACCATCAACTACTATAAGCGGTAGTTGTTTGATAGCCGCCAAGCTTTGCGATTCTCACGCACACACGCATAGTAAAACGGATTTTCTTTCATTCAATCTGTAGGACTCGGTACCCCGGGCGTGATATACACAACACACCAAGATTCCACAGATAAAGTAAAGATTTTAAACCGCCGTGCATCCAGTCAGAGACAAGTTAGACGTGTGGCGTTCTATAAACGCACATTTATATTAAGTTAAGTTTATTGCTTTGTTTGTGGGTCGCGTGCACATCACTAGTTAAATCGACCGATTCGGTGTGCATTCGACCCCATCACTAATTGGTAAATGGTCATAGACAAAAATGTAACTGATTTTCCTCTCTTGTGATCACGGACGTAATATGTAGTCTTGAGAATTACCTTTTCACTTAATTATTCAATGGTTATGTAAAACGGCAACGGCATTCCATTACGGCTGACCGTAGGAGCCTGCCTTACAACAGTTTGACCTTTGTAATTCTTCGAACAGTAAAATAATTGTGTACTACAACGGTGTTTATCTTCGATCGTCGTCACCCCATCAGAATACTATACAAGGGGGATCCGGAGTTATATCCAGATCCCAAAGTGGTGACCACCGACGCGTACTAAAAGACTGCGCCCTTCAGCTTGAGGTGACAAACGATACGTCCCAGAAGATTGTGTCCGCCGCTAGCCACTGCGAGGTAGCCTTGACGAAAGCTTCATTTGGGTATTGGAAGATAACAACGGTAAGACCTACACTACGCCGGCACCGCTACCAACTTGATGACCCACGGCCCGACCCGCAACCGTGAGACTCCGGCGACAGATCCGATCTGTCGACACGTCTGTGAGTTTAACCTAATTTCCGGATTGCCAGTGCCAGTTAAAGTGCTAAATCGTGTCGGCTCTAATATAATTCAGTGTTTTTCCGTCCGTCATAAGTTCTAAAACAGTTGCATACATAGGTAAATTTGTTACGAACATATGTAACATAAACAAGTTCGAACTTGGTTAACGTCCTCTGTCAACACTCAGCAACAACCTCGACGCAACTGTCATTGTCATATGTCAAACTTCGAACTGTCATTGACATCGACTTTGACAATCAGACTGACATTTTTGCAATCATCCCTGAGTCTATGCCCTCCTGCGTTCCGAATCACGCAAGTATTTTATATTGTATCTGTGGAACGATTTGTGGAACAATAATTTTTACAAAATAGGTGTAACCTAATAATTTTAAATTACATCGTAACCTAATTTCTACATCTTTATTTTTCTAGCCCATCTTTTGTCTGTGTACGTAAGTTTAATGTTTCGTCGCATTTGCTATTTTATCAAAACAATTTATGTTAAAGGGTTTTGTTAATACATTTTAAGTGCCCACCACACACTATTATTTTGAATACATATAATCGTTTTTTTTTCTTCTCTTTCTTTTTATTATTAACGGCGACAAAACATCATTTTTACTTTAGTGTAAGTTTAGTTTTAGGATATTGACTTCCTGGAGTTTTCTTTTTTTTTTATATATTCGTTGTGTATTTACCTACCTAAAATGTTCAATATTGTGTAATCGCTCATGTACATAGCTAGTAATTTGATAAATTTTTGTATATACATTTTCTGGTCTCGGTGGGGTGGCAATTAGTAAATCGTGCGGACATTTTGCCAACCTTAACTTTTCTCCACCCATATACTTAATTCCACGCCATGGAAAGGGAGCTGCAGGCACGCTTGGCTGCCCTTGAGGCAGAAAATTCAGCCTTGCGGGCGCGACAGGAACAAAGTGTTTCACGGCCCAAATCTGAGTTGACGGATGCACCTGCTATATGCCGTGTAGCTGTTAAGCTGCCACCCTTGTGGCCTGATAGGGTTACAGTGTGGTTCGCTCAGGCCGAAGCACAATTTCATCTCGCTGGCATCAACACCGATGAGACTAAATACAGTTATGTTCTGAGCCAAATCGATCACAAAGTCGCGGGTGAGATTGAGGACATCATCACCGACCCTCCAGCAGAAGGAAAGTACCAGAAGCTTAAGGATACCCTAATTAAGCGATTTTCCCCTTCGGAGGAACAACGAGTAAGACAACTTCTCAGTGAGAATGAACTCGGAGACCGAAAACCGTCTCAATTCCTCCGACACCTCCGATCACTCGCAGGGACTTCTCTTGCTGATGATAATATCCTCCGACAGTTATGGCTTCGTCGATTGCCTCAGTATGTGCAAGGCATCCTGGCAGCTAATGCTGATCTTCCACTCGAAAAAGTGGCCGACTTGGCCGACAAAATCGTCGAAGCGCAACCAGGACCTGCAAATGTCTACGCTGCCTCTGCATCTCCTTTGGCCTCAATGACGGCGCGAATCGAGGAACTCAGCAATCAAATTGCTGCCCTATCATCCACAACTAATCGATCTGGGGCATCCACAAGCAAGTCCTCACGCAACACAAGTCCTGGTCGGCCCGACAAGCGCTGCTGGTACCACAAAACATATGGTGCCAAGGCTCTTAAATGCATTTCGCCTTGCAACTGGAAGGCGGAAAACTCAACACGCAGTCAGTAGCGGCGGCAACTGACTGCGATTACAGCCAACAATTTAGCCGTCGTCTTTTCGTCACGGACCGAGTCACTAAGCGACAATTCTTAGTTGACACTGGCTCAGACCTATGTTGCTACCCTCGTTGCTGGCTCTCAGACCGGAGGAAAATCTCCGACTATGAGCTCAGCGCTGCAAATGGTAGCAGCATCAAGACATACGGGAACATAAATTTGACGCTCGATTTTGGTCTCCGGCGACAGTTTGTATGGTCATTCGTCGTGGCCGACGTCACTACCGCAATCATTGGTTCGGACTTTCTGTCCTACTATCATCTTTTACCAGATTGCCGAGCCAAGAAATTGGTTGACGGCCTTACAAACTTGTCATCGCCCGCCGCCTCCATTCCTTCAGATCAACCAAGTGTCAAAGCTGTGGCTTCGTCGAATTCTGTTTTTGCACAGGTGCTAGCGGAATTCCCCGAAATTACTCGCCCTCCTGGCCTGCCAAGGGTGATTAAGCACGATACGGTGCATTACATAAAAACTACAGATGGCCCTCCGATTTCATGCCGTCCTCGCCGTCTTGCTCCTCAAAAACTGGTCTCAGCCAAAAAAGAGTTCGAGGACATGGTGCAATCTGGTACCGCACGCCCATCCAAAAGTGCCTGGTCGTCTCCGCTACACATGGCCGTAAAAAAAGACGACACATGGCGCCCATGTGGAGATTACCGCGCGCTAAATGCTAGAACAGTACCGGACAGGTACCCTGTTCGGCACATTAACGATTTCGCGCACAATCTCACAGGCTCAAAAATTTTTAGCACCATCGACTTAGTTAAGGCCTACCATCAAATCCCCGTGGCTCATGAGGATGTTCCGAAGACCGCCATCGTGACTCCGTTTGGCCTCTTCGAATTTCCGTTTATGACCTTCGGGCTCCGAAACGCTGGTCAAACTTTTCAGCGTTTTATCGATGAGGTCACACGGGGTCTCGACTTCTGTTTTCCCTACGTGGATGACATCCTCGTCCACTCGACTGATGAGGCCCTCCACCGGGAACACCTCCGGATCCTCTTTGGTCGCCTACGGGATTATGGTGTGGTGGTAAACCCTTCCAAATGCGTTCTTGGCGTCCGCGAGACCACATTTTTGGGTTATCACATCACTCCAGAAGGTACACGTCCTCCAGCAGACCGCATCCAAGCCTTGCTGGACTTCCCCCCCCCAAAAACTGTACAAGGTATGCGTCGGTTTCTCGGAATGTTAAACTACTACCGGCGTTTTATTCCGCGTGCCGCCCAGTATCAGGCTCCATTGATAGATGCGTTGGCGTCAACCAATAGCAAAGGTGCTAAACCATTCCCGTGGACACAGGAACTGCTCGAAAAGTTTGAAGCTTGCAAAAGGAGTCTATCCGGCGCAACGCTGCTACAGCATCCGGCCTGTAACGCCACCTTAGCTCTTTTTACTGACGCTTCCAACGTCCATATCGGATCATGCTTGCAACAGAAAATGGACGGCGACTGGTTTCCTCTAGCTTTTTTTAGCAGGAAACTAACCACCAAACAAAATGAGTGGCCAGCCTATTACCGAGAGCTTCTGGCGGTATACGAGAGCGTGCAACATTTTCGGCATATCCTGGAGGTCCAACACGTGACCATTTTCACGGATCACAAGCCACTGTTGTACGCATTCGTACAGCGCCGGGAAAGGCTACCACCCGCTCAACTGAACCAGCTGTCATTTATTAGCCAGTTTACCACCGATATTAAGTACATAAAGGGGGAGGACAACGTTGTAGCCGACACGATGTCACGTATCGAGGCAATCAGCCTGGAACAGGACTACGAGGCCCTTGCCAAATCTCAGGAAACAGACCAGGAATTATATAACTTGCGCCAACAGGGTTCCGGCTTGCAATTGACAAATGTCATCATGCCGGGCACGAGTATCTCTGTTACCTGCGATATTTCTACTGGCAAACCTCGTCCTTACCTCACACTCCCATTTCGTCGTTCTGCTTTTGACCGATGTCACAACCTTAGTCACCCTGGTATACGGGCAACCGTTCGCTTGGTGACTGAGCGCTACGTGTGGCCAAAGGTCAACGTAGATTGCCGCCAGTGGGCTCGTTCGTGCCTAAATTGTCAGCGAAACAAGGTGACCCGGCACATCGCAGCACCCCTTAGCCATTTCAATACTCCAACAGGTAGATTCCAACACGTCCACATTGACATCATAGGCCCTCTACCACACTCCAACGGGTACAATTACTGCCTCACTGCGATTGACAGGTTCACGCGATGGCCAGAAGTATGGCCTATGATGTCAATAACCGCAGAAGAGGTCGCAGACACGTTTTTAACGGGCTGGATCTCGCGTTTCGGCGTTCCTAACCTTCTGACCACAGACCAAGGTCGTCAATTCGAGTCTGCGCTATTCCAACGTTTGATGAATGTTTGCGCCACCAAGCGAACGAGAACTACCCCTTATCACCCATGCGCAAACGGCATGATTGAACGCGTACACCGCCAACTCAAGGCAGCCCTCATGTGCCATGGTGATTCCTGGGTCCGATCGCTACCTATCGTCCTCCTTGGCATGCGTTCCGCCTTTAAAGAAGACCTAAAGGCCACGAGTGCTGAGCTAGTATATGGGGAGGCGCTCAGGCTGCCCGGGGAACTACTTGTCCCCAGCTCAGATCAGGACAGCATAGACGATCCTTCTGATTTCGTGGCACAACTGCGCCACAAAATGTCTGCTGTTCGTCCATCTCCGGCATCCCGTCATTGCCAACCCGTATCCTTTATCTTTAAGGAGCTTTCGACATCAACTCACGTTTTCCTACGGGACGATACCGTCAGACGCCCTTTACAACCTCCTTATACGGGCCCGTACCGAGTTGTAGATCGTGCCGACGACGGAAAAACTATAACTTTGGATGTCAAAGGCCGACAAGTGGTTGTGAGTATTGACCGTGTCAAACCGGCATTTATGGACCACTCTTCTGGTACTATCGTGAATAAGCCTTCACAGCCTGTCTCCCCTCAACCACTCCCGATTCCGACCCCGGTACCCTTCACCCCCGCCCCCGCGTCACCATCATCTGTTGCTCCCCCACCACCTTCTATTCCCGTTCCAGCGCCCGGTCCTTTGTCAGCACCCACCGTCACCAGAACTGGTAGAAGGGTTAAATTCAGAGATATATTAGATCTCTAATCCTATTTCATGTATGTATTTTACGTGTAAATTTAAAATAATTGTCATGGGGTTTCTTTTCTCCGTAGGGGGGTGGTGTGGCGTTCTATAAACGCACATTTATATTAAGTTAAGTTTATTGCTTTGTTTGTGGGTCGCGTGCACATCACTAGTTAAATCGACCGATTCGGTGTGCATTCGACCCCATCACTAATTGGTAAATGGTCATAGACAAAAATGTAACTGATTTTCCTCTCTTGTGATCACGGACGTAATATGTAGTCTTGAGAATTACCTTTTCACTTAATTATTCAATGGTTATGTAAAACGGCAACGGCATTCCATTACGGTTGACCGTAGGAGCCTGCCTTACAACAGTTTGACCTTTGTAATTCTTCGAACAGTAAAATAATTGTGTACTACAACGGTGTTTATCTTCGATCGTCGTCACCCCATCAGAATACTATACAAGGGGGATCCGGAGTTATATCCAGATCCCAAAGACGCTTTTAAACGGTGCAGCTTAAATGAGTTGGTTGTCGCAATAATCGTAGGTACCTATCAGGTACCTACCAAAAGTTGGCTCGCAAAAATAGAGCTAGGGGTAAGGCCCCTGGCCTAGCTACAAGGACAAAAAAACTGTTTGAAATATGAATTACCCGCCAAACATGAAACGTATCACCTTAACTTTAATTACTAAGACAAACTTGTAAATAGCATAGCTTCTTAACATAGAGAGCTATTTTAAATTATAGTTTTACACAAACTTAACGTTAGGTATTTTTAAGACTTAACATCATAAAGATACAATACAAATTCCAATATAGAAAAAAAGTACGAAGAACGATTAAGGTGATACGTTTCATGTTTGGCGGGACATTCAAATTTCAAACAGTTTTTTTGGTCCTTATAGCTAGGCCGAGTAATTATTGTGAAATGGCACAGTAATTGCGAAAATTGTTAGTTGATTTTTACCTTATCATGTACAGTTATTAATCAGTTACTCACCATATTACATACATTTGTCAATAAACCGTTTGGAACAGCAAAAATTTGTTAATTGACAAATGTGTGTAATAATGTGCATTACAGATAAATAGCTTTACGTGAGTTTGTAAAGAATAATAATCAATTTTCGCATACATCATGATCGTTTACAATAATTATCCGGCCTAGCTACAAGAACAAAAAAACTGTTTGGAATTTGAATCGCCCGCCATACGTGAAACGTATCACCTTTAACTTTATAAAGATACAATACCAATTCCAATATAAAAAAGTACGAAAAACGATTAACAGTTTTTGTGTATATAACGTACATGAGAAGTTTAATAAAGCATTCTATAGAAACCATGAAGTGAACTGGCGGTCAATGTTGTGCTCAGATGATTAAGTACGATTTAATTTCTACATTGTTGCGGATTTTTTAATAAAGATGTTCATATTAAAAGTTTTATTTGTTCATATTAAAAGTTTTATTTATTCGAAACACACAGCTAGAAACTGACTGACTCACAGACTGAATGCATCAGTATTTACATTACAAGAATAACATGATAGTAATTTTATTTTGAAGTATTCGACACTCAGATTTACCTACTACATAAATAAAAAACACATCAGTCATAGGACTGGACGTCAGATGTGAAAACTTAAACTTTTTTTAATATATCTACACTAATATTATAAAGAGGAAAGATTTGTACCTATTTTTGTATGTTTGTAATGAATAGGCTCCGAAACTACTGAACCGATTTGAAAAATTCTTTCACTGTTGGGAAGCTACACTATCCCCGGGTGACATAGGCTATATTATATTTTGTAGCGAGGCCGAAGGCCGAGCTTACACTCGTGCGAAGCCGGGGCGGACGGCTAGTATTTTATATAATAGACCTTCAGTGAAAAATTATCTAACTGATGATGAAAACCCCATCAAAATCACTGTATTAAAAAAAACTCACGTCCTAATATAATTGCATAAGAGCAATCGGGAAAAAAGAAAATAGAGAAGAAAAGAAGTCTACTAGCGAGTATAGAGACTAGAAGAGGGAAGATGTTTGGCCACCTTGTACGACTTGTGCGACACGCGTGTCACTAGTATACTATAAATAAAAAATCTGTTTAGTTACCAATACCGTCGAAGGTATATGGGCAGTCCAATTTCGTAGATCCCATCTCACAGGTATTTTTATTCATCTATCATTTTTACTGAGGTAGAATTCTCCATACCTCAATACAAAACACCCTACCTAGATTCCTTTTCCAACGTCTATATTACCTATTCATAAAATGCTTAAAAATCACGCAGGTGAGGAATTTATAAATCTTATTTAACTTTTTATGATCGCGATGTGTCTGCATGTAAGCAAGCCATTATAAAGGCCAAATTTTGTTTCCCCAGGAGCACCGGCCTCGCCGCATGCCTCCGACCACACAGACTACGGCCCAAGAACTAGTATGTGGCATATGACCATGCCAGAACGAGAGAACGCTGCCACCTTTCTTGAATTCACAACCGTCATCCCTTTTACATGGCTTCAAGGCAACTACAAATGCTTCTATTGCGACGAAGTATTCACAGAACTGTACCCAGTTCTGCAGCATACGAAAACGCACGCTATCCCAAATCGGCTTTCCCTATTGGATACACATATCAGAAACGGCAAAAGAGTAATCAAAGTTGATGCATCTGGATTGAAATGCAGGATCTGTGAGCTGAAATATTCAGAGTTAGATGATATTAGACAGCATTTGATTATTGCCCATAAGAAGGTGTTCTATAAAGCTGGGAATGGCCTGATGGCTTACAATCTTAGCACTCCAAGCGGCAACGTCGCTTGCCATCGATGCAGAATGGAGTTCACATCCTTCTTTTCATTAAATCGTCACATGAATGTTCACGACAACTTGGTCTGCGAAACTTGCGGTTTGGGCTTCATGACTCACCAGAGGCTGAGAAACCACAGGATTGTCCACCAAAACGGAAACCACAAATGCGAGAAATGCCAAAAAGTATTCTCAACAAAATTAAAGTTGCGATATCACGCCATCAGGCACCACGAGCAGACAAACGTAAAGAAACTTAAGCCTCTAAAATGCCCACATTGTTTGGAAAGGTTTTCAGAACACTACAGAAAGATGACGCATTTGAAAGAAGCTCACGGAATCACCTTCACATTCGAGTGTCAGTCTTGCAAGGCTGTTTATCCGACAAGAAGAGCCTTGACAGAACACTCTAGAAAACTCCACATACAAAATATAGTGTGCAAAATCTGCGGAAAGTGTTTTGGGACATCAGCGTCATTGAGAATGCATTCCAGAGGGCATACAGGCGAAAGGAACTTCTTCTGCGCCGTCTGTCAAAAGGCATACATGCATGAGAAGCTGCTTAGGAAGCATATGAAGACCCATGGGTACGTGGCCACTTGCCTCGAATGTGGGAACGGGTTTTTAGATAAAACTGATTTGAGCAAACATCAGAAGCAGTGGCATTCAAAACAGACGCAGTCTAAAGGTCCTGAGAAGACTTCACTTTAGTCTCAAATAGGTAGGTAAGTTTATTACAATGTTATCTCATCATCATGATCATAATTTCAGCCATAGGACGTCCACTGCTGGACATAGGCCTCCCCCATCGATTTTCAAAAGGGCCTGTTGGAAGCTGCCTGCATCCAGCGTTTTTTTGCTGTCTCTTTTTAAGTCATCTATCCATCTTGTGGGTGGACGTCCTACGCTTTGCTTACCGGTCCGCGGTCTCCATTCGAGAACCTTTCGGCCCCATCGGCCATGCGGTCAATATGCCCTGCCCACTGCCACTTCAACTTGCTAATCCAGTGAGTTATGTTGGTAACTTTCATACGTCTACGGATCTCATTTCTGATTCGATCTCGTAGGGAAACCCTAATGTTGTCTAGGTACTTATAAATACACATTTCATACAAGTAGGTCTAATAATATGCTGTTTTACTTGAAAGAACCGGCCAAGTGCGAGCAGGTCTCGCGCACTGGGGGTTCCGTACCACCATAAAATACAAAAAGTAGGGCAAAAAGACAACACCACGCTCAGGCTGTCACCCATCCAACTACCGACCGCGCCCGACGTTGCTTGACTTGGTTATGAACAGAAAATTATCACCGAATCGCACTTGGCCATTATTTATTATTAGTAGTTTTAGTTTAGAGTACAAAAACCATGACGCTTATTCGTATTACGGTTTTTACAATTTAGCAAACATAATTATGTTTGTTGTGTAGGGTTGCCTTTTAGTTTTTACTTTTAGACTTTTTTATTATTTCTTAATTAATCCTCCGTGACAATACATATTCTGTGGTTTTTTTTACTGGCTGTCTATTACGGTTCGAAAGATCCAGCCGTTAAAAGGTAGGACGGTCAGACGGATAAACAGACAGACAAACAGCGTAGGCTTATTAATAAGGTCCCGTTTACACCTTCTGGGTACGGAATGAGAATATTTATAGTGTTCGTGAACTCGTGGACAAGGTGATAATTAGGTGAAACGTGCTGGATTTTCGTGTTGTTTCAAAATCTGTCCCATCAATCCTATATTAAAACACTAACTAATTAATTTATGTTAATTCCAGAGAAGTCTAACAAAGAAAAAAAATACTGTTACTTATTCGAAAATAGGTACTACAAATACTTAAATCTAAAGTAGACAGTAAAACAAATTTGATCGCGGCTAACTTTCTTGAATTAGTATCAGCCTACCATGTTCCCACTGCTGGGACAATGACTTTCTCTCCGAAAGAGCAAATGGACCCAGAAAACTTAGAATGTATTGCATGAATTATTTGACGATGTCTACGAAAACTTGAAGCTATTGACTACTTGAATATAATATTGACATTGGCTAAACAGACATGATGTCTGGATCCAAAACCTAAAAAGCTAGCCACTCTCAACCCACAGAATAAATAAATAAATGGAAGCGTTATACCTAGTTTCCCCTTTAGCATTTACACCTCAACCTCGGTCGTCCATTCGTTTACATTTTGAGCACATCTTTAGCATTTACACCTCCCCCCACCTCGGTCATCCATTCGTATACATTTTGAGCACATCTTTTGCAGTTGTGTGCGCTCAATATTGAAGTGTGCGTTTGTAGAACTAAGTAAGAATATGTTAATGTGTGCAATACGTGTTTACCTCGCCCCCTTCAGTTTGTGGCAGACTTTTTCGGTACTAGCTCGAGTTTAAAGGCAGATCCAAACTATATATATTATCAAAGCATCAACCAGATACAAGCTCAACAGTCCATCTCCATGCCATGCTCCACTTCTTTAATATCCCAACCAAACCTACTGAAGTCGTAGTAGCTGAAATTTTACAAAGCATCTAAACTGTAAAGCTTTTTAGCCTAGTGACAAGATATTCAAAGGCAATTTTTTTTCCCCAGGACCACCAGGAAGTCAACAAACCGGCCCACGGACAAGCATTTGGGAAATGACTGTCTCAGAAAGGCAGAATGCTGCCACCTTCCTGGAGTACACGACCATTATACCCTTCTTCTACCAGCAGGCGAACTTCAAATGCTTCTATTGCAACAAAATTTTCCCTGAAGTCCAATCAGTCCTGTACCATACAAGTTCCCACACTATTCCAAATAGAACCTCACTATTGAAGCAGTATCTACGCAAAGGCAAGAGAGCGATCAAAGTCGATATATCAGGACTAAAATGCAGAATCTGCGAGCTAAAGTATTCAGATCTAGACGATATACGAAAGCACTTGTTAACTGTCCACAAGAAGGAGATTAACTCGGCTGGAAATGGTCTCATCGCTTACAATCTTAGCACAAAAAACGGCCTCATTTCATGCCACAAATGTTCGAAGGAATTCAACTCTTTCTTCTTGCTGAATCGGCATATGAACGTTCATTTTAGCGTGGTCTGCGAAACTTGCGGATTGGGCTTCATGTCTCACCAACGGCTCGTCCATCATAAGGTGGTCCACGAAAACGGAATGCACTCATGCGAGAAATGCCTCGAAGTATTCCCCACGAAGCTGAAATTACGCTACCACATCATCAAAAAGCATGAAGTCACAAACGTGATGAAGTTAAAGCCTCTCAAATGCCCGCATTGCTTAGAACGGTTCTCAGAACATTACAAAAAAATGGCACATTTGAAGCAGGCTCACGGAATCGTCTTCACATTTGAGTGTTCGACTTGCAAAGCTGTCTTCCCGACTAGAAGAGCGTTAACCGAACATACAACAAAGCTTCACACACGGAAAATCGAGTGTCGAGTTTGCGGAAAATGTTTTGGAACTACAACGCTGCTTAAAATACACGTAAGGGGGCATACGGGAGAGCGAAATTTCTTCTGCTCTGTGTGTAACAAGGCGTACATGCATGAGAGGACTTTAAGACGGCACATGACAGAGCATGGCCCTGTCTGGAAGATCACTGGCTCGGAATGTGGCAACCGATTCCAGAATAAGAGTGATTATACTAAGCATGTGACGCATGGGCATCCCGATAGGCGCAGTACTGCGCCAGTTTGACTTTAACGGTTAACATCGCTTAAAACAGGTGAGGGTATGGCCCCTGGAGTGCGATTTTTGAATCGCTCGTAGGACTTTTTCTATTCGCATACGCAACTAATCACCGGTGACTTCAAAAGCGAGTGATCCAGTTTTTTGGTATTTTTGAATCGCTCGACTTCTGGGTTGCCGTGTTTTTACAAAACACTAATATTTTTCCATTTCACGCAGCACTTTACAGATTTGTACAATAACCGGCAAACCGGTAACTTCCGCAAAGTAAAGAAACGTCAATTAAAAAAAAAAACGGTTGATTATTTGTAGTCTGTGTACAGTATGAACAATTTATCTGTACATTTGAGTAGAGGCGCTACAGTCGTATTCTCGTAACCAAACTGACAGCTATCCGTAGAATGGTTATAGTTCCAACATTTGACCAACTGTTTAAATAAGTTGGTCGCTTCTTGACAACAAAGCAAAGAGAATTAAAATACTAATTTTATGTCTTGTTTTGCATTTGCACGTTATTGTGCCGCGGAGTATGTAATAATAGTGAGTTACCTTTACAAGCCACTAATATAAAACAACATAGGAAATGAATACAGTAATTTGCAAAAAAAACATCGCAATTCTCATCCAAAAAACATATATATGATCATATGTTCTGTGTATCCGCCATTTTTTTTCACATCTGTCAGACTTTCTATCGATAGAAAGCTATTCGCATGATATAAACCACTCGTACAGTTACGAGTGATATGACTAGTTCAAAAATACGACTTTTCTGGATTTCATTCGTAAGTTGATCACATCGCATGAAAAAAGTCCTACGAGCGATTCAAAAATCGCAGCCCTGATCTTTATCAATTTAATTTTAATTCAAATATGAGCATAATTCATCATGAGATCACAGTTTGGGCTATACCGCACTACATATATCTACCTATTACTCTAGCTGCGGTTTCACTCGCGTAAATTACTCCATATACCATCAGCTATCTGCTAGTGGAAGTCCCGTCAAAATAGGCCCAGTCGTTTCGGAGTTCATAGCGAACTTACATACATACCCAAATAGGTACACACATTTTTTTTACATATAGGTAAGTATATAGATCACAACACGTTTCTAGATTCCCCATGTAGGTTACACTTACCCACCACATCCATATAGTTATGAGAGCAAATAGAGGTAACGAAACTATAAAAAATACGAATAATATCAGAAGGTTATTAATTGTTTAGAACCCTATACTATAAGCGCCTTGCCTAAAAGGCTACGAATAACGATTCTACGTTGTTAGCAGATAAAAACTTTAAGGCGAGGTATTCCTACTTTTAAGCAACGCTTATTACTATAGATGACCATAATCCTTGGTTTATTGTATTAAAGTCGCATTTAGCGGAGCATAATCATGGCTCTTACACACAGTCGTGCGTTTCGCTACTTCTATTTTTGTGGTTTTTCTCATATTTTTCGAAAAGTATAGCTGTAATGTAAAATGTACCTCACCGGTTTCCTTAATAATTATGAAATCTATATATGTATCAAGATATTGCAGACATAATTTAATAAATAGGTAATCGAATGAATCCAAAAAACAGAGATAAAAGCGCAATTCATTGCTACTTTGATATTTTTTTTCTATCGAGTGAAATGTGCTTAATCGTGTTTCGGTCTCATGGGTTTCCTAGATAAAACATTCAATTTTTTTATGACACCATTTTTATAATTTTAAGCTAACCATGGAGGTATGCACACTTAATCTAGAATGACCATAATTGCTAAAAGTCGGAAAAAAGCGTCTTAAGTGGCCATAGTATGAGCACTTGCGAAAAAGTTATCGTTGCGTAAACGATAGCAAAATGTATGAAAAATTGAACAGCGTGAAAGGAAGCTGAATTTTTCATTCATTTACTATCGTTTACGTAACGATTACTTTTTCGCAAGTTCTCGTACTAAGGCCACTGAATAGTTGAAAAGCATGAAAAAAAAAACACCAAGAAAGTGTCTAAAGTTCTTACTAAAAACCAATATTTTTGTCCCCAGGTCAAAAGTCCGTGGACGCTAAGCAGCGTGAGGTCACCAGCCTCTGGGAGTTGACTCTCTCCGAACGCACCAACGCCGCTCGCTTCGTCGAACTCACTACGGCCAGACCATTCGTGTACTGCCGCTACTACTTCAAATGCTTCTTCTGTCACGAGCACCATTCCGACATTAAGAAACTATTAGAACACACCTCCACGCACGACGTCCCAGAAAAAGCTAAAATCATGAAAGAACTACTTAAAAAAGGCCGAAGAACTTTAAAAGTCGACATTTCGCAACTAAAATGTCGAATTTGCTTGAAAGAATTTACTGAATTGGACTCGATACGGCAACATTTAATTACAGATCATGGCACAGTATTCACGCAATCAGGAAACGGCGTGGTAGTTTACAATTTGGCGACAAAAAACGAGTTATTTTGCTGTCATATTTGCAGTAAAAAATTCCAGACTTTTATTCTTCTAAACAGGCATATGAACGTTCATTTTAGTAATTCAGTTTGCGAAGTCTGCGGCGCGGGCTTCATGACGCATCAGCGATTGATGCAACACAAAGAAATCCACCAACCGGGTGGACATCCCTGCAACAGATGTAATAAAGTGTATACAACTAATTCGAACCTAAAATTCCATATAGAAAAAGCCCATGAGGGCAACAGAAAGACGCGAATGTTGCGCTGTCCACACTGCACTGAACGGTTCACGGAACACTTTAGAAAGTTGAAACATTTGAAAGAAATCCACGGTATAACATTCACGTATGAATGTGATGTTTGCAAGTTAACATTTCCAAGTAGAAGAGCTCTGACGACACACACTAATAGGCTGCATTCGTCAAAAACTCAGTGCGAAGTGTGTAAAAAATGCTTCAGCTGTGTCACAGCTTTAAAAGTCCACTTGCGCTGTCATTCAAATGAAAAACACTACCTTTGCGAGATTTGTCAGAAGTCTTACAGACATAAGAAGAGCTTGAATTATCATATGAAGAGTCATATAAGCGGTGATCAGATGGTTAAGTTTACTTGTCCGGAGTGCAGTACTGGATTCCCGAGTAGGAGCGACTTTAATAAGCATGTGAAAGAGTGGCATCCAAGCAGCTATTTTGACTTCGTTGCTTACTGAGATTCTAATGACGCAGATGGACTTTTGGTTGGCGGATCCCTCTTTCACTATTGCTCTGCAGTTTTTCTTCTGTTCTTAGGCGGAGACTAATTTTTTTTAATGGTAGATATACCTGTTTGGCAGTTGCGTTGCAGTGTTATAATAATATTATACCTACTCCGCTAGGTATGATAATCCGAGACGCATCGTCTACGTCATCGACGTTAAATATATTAGGCCTTACACGTTACTCAAGTTGATCTATGTTTTAAAATGCTCTCTCAACTTCTCGCTGATGGCAATCGTCACACGCGAAAACGAGACGGAGCATATTTAAGCGTATGTCAACTTGAGTAACGTTATTAAGTAAGGCCCATTAAATTCGTGTTTAATTTGAATTGCTTCGCTTGAGCGGACAAACAAAATTACCAATGTAGTTTTTTTTTTCCGGCCCAGTTCGACCCTGGTTTCAGCCACTCAGATCAAATTTTTTTATTTCAATAAGTACCTATATTTTTTTTAGTTTCAGCCATAACTACTTAGGTATATGAAACCCTTTTCAATGATGCAGCTCGTAATTATGTGTAATAAATATTAATTATGAGTCAACTTGGCGTCTAGACAGAGCAACGATGAGGTGCGGTATCAAGGAGAGCGGAGTCCCCTCCCCCCCTGCCCGCGACGTCTGCGGTAGTAGGTACCGGTCGGCTTCGCTTGCGTACCGGTACGCCCGTTTCACTAGACGTCGAGACAGCCTTGTATTTTCGGTATAACAAAGGAGTTGACTCACTGTTAGTATTCATCACACATAATACATTTCGTTATTATGTCATCATCATCAGCCATAACACGTCCACTGCTGAACATAGGCCTCCCCCTTTAACCTCCACACTGAACGACAACCTTCCATCTGCATCCACTGGATGCCCGCGACTCTCACAATGTCGTCGGTCTATCTAGTTGGAGGCCTACCTACGCTGCGTCTTCCGGTTCGTGGTCTCCACTCAAGAACCTTTCTTCCCCATCGGTTATCGGTTCTTCGAGTGATGTGGCCTGCCCATTGCCACGTCAACTTGCAAATTATTTATTATGTACCTATAGTTAATAATAGGTACGTGTGTCGAGTGATATCTATAATAATTAAAATGAATATTAAAATGTATCGACATGTATAAGTGTTTCATTTTAAAATAGATCACCATGAATATGATAGGTATCAACAATGACGATAAAACCACTTGACAGCTCATCTTCACCCCGCCGTGATGAAAAGGTACTGAATTTTTAGCATGATCTTCTTAGACGCGAATTGAATGAATGACTTTTGTTTTCTCCAATTAAGGTGATACGTTTCATGTTTGGCGGGAAATTCAAATTTCAAACAGTTTTTTTGTCCTTGTAGCTAGGCCGGGTAATTATTGTGAAATGGCATAGTGTTTGCGAAAATTGTTGGTTGTTCTTTACATTATCATGTACAGCTATTAATCAGTTTCTCACCATATTACTTACATTTGTAAATAAACCGTTTGAAACAGCAAAAATTTGTTTATTGACAAATGTATGTAATAATGTGCATTGGAGATAAATAACTTTACGCGAGTTTGTAAAGAATAATAATCAATTTTCGCAAACATCATTATCGTTTACAATAATTACTCGGCCTAGCTACAAGAACAAAAAAAACTGTTTGAAATTTGAATTTCCCGCCAAAGTGAAAAGTTTCACCTTAACATCAGGACCCTGATTCCATGACTACAAACGCGCTCGCAACGCGGCGCGTTAAGCTCAAAAAGCTAGCCTTTATCCTAAGGAATAGAATCCACATTTTTTAGGTTCACACGCGTGTTACGTCCGAGTTTTATATAGGTATGGAATCAGGCGAGTTGGCGGTCAAACGCAAGCTTATTAATACATAAAAAAAAAAACGTAAACCGGAAAAATTACTTGTTTTATTTACTTACCACTTACTTATTTACCACTTTAAAAAAAATAAAAAATGGGTCACGTGGTATAAGTATGTTCCTGCATGAAACGTTGCACAGTTACAATTTTAGAATAGATCTCAATCTTAAAAGTTATACAAAGTATATCATTTTCGGGGTGGCTCTGGTACATGTGAAATGGGGATATAAAAATATTTTACCCCTTCACATCTTAATTTCCTAGTATTTAATTATTAAATGTAATTATAATCATTAAATCATCAAACTAAATCCAGTACAATGTATGGTAATTATCATTTTATAAAAGTCATTATTTATTTTAAGAAACTAGGTTTCTTTTAAGCAATACTATAATAAACAATTATAATCATTATAAATATATATTTTTAATATTGTTTAAACATGCGTTTTTATTTACAGTGTTTTGTGTAGATAAATTAGAATTAAATAAAAAACATTATATTTTTACACATACAGAACTGGAGACATTTATTAGTTAAACAAGTTATTACAATCAACATAAAATACTGTAAAAAAATACCTGTAAACTGAAACTACAAAAAAATATAACTATAAAAAAACAGTAAAAGTTCGCGCACGGAGGGTTCCGTTCCACCACCTAAATTATTAACTGGGTGTCTTTAACAAAGGGTTGTCAAGAGTGAATCGGTTTCTTCTAGGAAAGCGTGATCCATCGTAGATAGCATCGCTTAATATCAGATGAGTTAGAGGCCAAGGGCAAGCTTATCAATAAACAAAAACTACTAGAGTACAAATAATTAACAATATAAAAAAACGACTCCGTAAAAATGTCAGAACTGGACCAAATATGCGCCCTCTATCCCATAGCACGTGCATTAATTAGGCACTATCGGTTTTAGAAAGCGCATGCCTGATTTAGTACTGAGGTGTTCCGACAGATGCCTCTTATAATATTTTTTGTGTGGAAATGACTTTGTTATTTGTAGACAAATAAAACATAGTAGAACTGAACCAAATTGAAATGGGACCAAACGGGAAGTGGTGCTTTCAAATTAAAAAATAATCATCAAAATTGGTTCACCCAGTCGAAAGTCCTGAGGTAAAAAATCATTTTTTTTTAAACAGTCGAATTGATAACCTCTTCAAAGAGTAGTGCAAAAGACTGTAGTACCTAGTTTTATATTGAAGTTTCCAATGACTACTGTCCAGTTGCCTCCGTGTTCGTCGCAAGCTTTATCCAGTATATCATAGAATTCTTCGACTTCTTCATTTGGAAGATGATACGTAGGCGCGCATGATATAATGTTATATACAATCAATTGAAGTTGCAACGACAGGATCTTCAACTGATTGTAGGCCTCATAACCAGTCATTGCAACTTGAATAGCCACTTGTATAAACTGTGAGACACGGACAGTCTCCTGTGTCGTGGCTGCATGAAGGAGAACGGAACTGTGGAGCATGTGCTCTGGCATTGTGAAGCCGCAGTAGAAACTAGAATCGCTACCGGGTTGCATGAGGCATCATTAACTTCGTCATCCACGTCACCACATCACCTAGACTGCCTTTCATCGTCATTATGCACAATTCCATCTACGCCACGAGCAACTGTGCCAGCGCTCCAGGGCCTCACTCCGATACTTTAAGAAGCTGGGTTGGCTCGGGTAGTCATAATATGCGGTTGATCAATAGAGTCATAATAAACTGATTCTACTGTATATTCATAATGGCTTTTCTCCAGTATGTGTTATTATATGTTGTTTTAAGTTACCTGCTACTGCTGTTTTATAATCACACATATGACATTCATATGGCTTTTCTCCGGAGTGTGTTTGTATATGTTGTGTCAAATTACCTGCTTGTGCTGTTTTATAATCACACATATGACATTCATATGGCTTTTCTACGGTGTGTGTTTGTATATGTCGTGTCAAATTACCTGCTTGTGCTGTTTTATAATCACACATATGACATTCATATGGCTTTTCCCCAGTATGTGTTCTTATATGTTGTTTTAAAGTCCTTATATCTGCTGTTTTATAATCACACGTATGACATTCATATGGCTTTTCTCCATTATGTGTTCTTATATGTCGTTTTAATTGACCTGCTCGTGCAGTATTATAATCACACATATGACATTCATATGGCTTTTCTCCAGTATGTGTTTTTATATGTTGTTTTAAACTACTTATATCTGCTGTTTTATAATCACACATATGACATTCATATGGTTTTTCTCCATTATGTGTTCTTATATGTCGTTTTAAATGACCTGCTCGTGCTGTTTTATAATCACACATATGACATTCATATGGCTTTTCTCCAGTATGTGTTTGTATATGTCGTGTCAAATTACCTGCTTGTGCTGTTTTATAATCACACAAATGACATTCATATGGCTTTTCTCCAGTATGTGTTCTTATATGTTGTTTTAAACTCCTTATATCTGCTGTTTTATAATCACACATATGACATTCATATGGCTTTTCTCCAGTATGTGTTTTTATATGTTGTTTTAAACTACTTATATCTGCTGTTTCATAATCACACATATGACATTCATATGGCTTTTCTCCAGTATGTGTTCTTATATGTCTTTTTAAACGCCTTATTTCTGCTGTTTTAAAATCACACATAGGACATTCATATGGCTTTTCTCCAGTATGTGTTTTTATATGTTTTTTTAAATCACATGCTCGTGCTGTTTTATAATCACACATATGACATTCATATGGCTTTTCTCCAGTATGTGTTTTTATATGTTGTTTCAAATTACCTGCTTGTGCTGTTTTATAATCACACATTAGACATTTATATGGCTTTTTTCCAGTATGTGTTTTTATATGTCGTTTTAAATTACCTGCTGTTTTATAATCACACATATGACATTCATATGGCTTTTCCCTACTATTTGTTCTTATATGTCGTTTTAATAGACCTGCTCGTGCTGATTTATAATCACACATTATGACATTCATAAAGCTTTTCTCCAATATGTGTTTTTATATGATGTTTTAAGCTACCTGCATGTGCTGTTTTATAATCACAAATAAGACATTCAAATGGCTTTTTGCAAATATGTGTTTTTACGTCTTTTTAAAGTACCCGACTGTGCTGATTTATAATAACACATATGTCATTCTTATGGCTATTTTTCAGTGTGTGATACCTATTATGAGTTGTATTGAATGATGTGCTGGAATTGATTTATTAAGCATTTATGCAATTTCTTTGCAGTCTTTCTTCTAATTTTCTATGAGTAATACATACTGTTGGTTCACTATGCGACGAGTGGTCTGTGGCTTATTTGTACTAGACAGTACTACCCTAGTGTTCTTTGCTGTATATTGACACGAAACAAAACAGAAACTACAACAAATATCAGTTAACCTCTAGTATCAATGTGCAGAATTGCGTTGAGATTTGGTTGAATATAAACTGTTTAAAAACTCCTGTGGCCAGGTTAGTCTGCGAGTGAATTGTACTTTCTGGTTCTGAGCCTGGGTCTAGTCACCGCAGTTCCAAGTGAAATAGAAATCCAAGAGAATGTAATTGATAGAAATTAGAACTGAGCTGGAGAACTTGTATAGTCACGGAAAGTATGATATGATGAAATGTCACGCACGGAATAACAATCAATGTGATGAACTTGGGGAGGCAATAATGTACTTTATAGACACGAGCCGATAATTAACGGCCAGTATTGTACGACATGGAATGTACAGCATGATATTCGATGTACATTTTAGACACCCATGAATTTGCAACATAGATCAGAATATATACTTGCAATGAAATTCTTGTTTTTGTAGCTTCATGTATGTCGTGGTAACACTACTGTTGTTTTTTGTTTGTGGTTTTAAAGCTGAGTCGCCACAAAAATGGGACGTTTGTTTTTTGTTTAGAATATAGAAGGAACAAAATACTAACATACTTAGATAATAAACGCGCGTGAATATGAAGTGAACGGGAAGCAATAATGCACGACAGCGTCACAGATAATGTAGGTACGGCATAATAAAGCACAGCGTGATGATTCAGTAAGTATGCAAAAATATATTAATATTATAATAAAATCAGCACAGTCTGATTCAAAAACCATTTCGAGATATTATGTTTTGAAAACTTATTTTGCCACTCCAACCTCTTAAAATAATAAGATTTCATTTATTTTAACATAAATCTAAAAAATACTTGACCTTCATTTGACCTCTAAATGACGTCAAAGGGTAGCATATTATTATCTGTGCTTTGTGTAGAAAAAAAACCCATCACATTTTCAGGGTTGCCAATTGTCTTTTTCCAGATCAATCGTAGTTTTTCCAGGGAAATTATTATCTATTCTTATGGGTGCTTATAGAAATCACGTACTATTCCAATAAATTTTCTTGTTTACATTACATGAGAAATTAATTTATAGATTTTTTAAATCGGACTAGTAGGTTCGGAGTTTATCTCCTACAAACAAACTAAAAGTACAAACTTTATAATTTCCTCTTTATAATATTAGTGTAGATAAAAGTATGCATAATTAAATTAATGGTTATGTTACCATGAGGCCTTTTTAAGGGTTAATAATTTGACTTAATTACAAGCCTGACAAGGAGTATTTTTTTAGGAGGTGGCACCTTTTGATGAATTTCTCTTGCGATTACGACTTACGTATTTGTAGGTGTCACTGTCAAAGTAAGTTCTAATGTTTTTTGTTTTACTCGCGTGCTTTCCTTGTCTCCTCATCACAACGACATATTTGCTGTGCATATTTGTGATTCACTGTGAAGTCATAGGTTTCAAATTTTCTAAAATATAAAATAACTACTGAATAGAAAACAAAAATATTGAAATAAGTTTCTTATAATAACCTAATCTACGAAATATAAAAAACCTATCAAAAAAAACTTTACATACCGTCTGTCCAATATCGTGCCGTGCAATATCATGCCATACATTATCAGCTCGTCCTAATAATGCACAAGCGATAATGTACAGTCTGATATTTGATTTAAAAGTACACAAATTATCATGCTGTGCAATATTGTGTCGTACATTATTGACTCAGTTCAATAATGCACACACCGAATTTGTCATCATCATTTCAGACATAGGACGTTCACTGCTGGACATAGGCCTCCCCCATCGATTTCCAAAAGGCCCGGTTGGAAGCGGCCTGCATCCAGCGTTTTCCTGCGGTCTCTTTTAGGTCGTCTGTCCATCTTGTGGGTGGACGTCCTACGCTGCGCTTATCGGTCCGCGGTCTCCACTTGAGAACCTTTCAGCCCCATCAGCCATCTGTTCTGCGTGCTATGTGCCCTGCCCACTGCCACTTCAACTTGCTGATCCGGTGGGCTATGTCAGTGACTTTACTTCGTCTACGGATCATATTTCCGCCGAATTTGTACAGCATGATAATTGATGACGATGCAAAAGTCAAAACTGTTGGTTAGGTTCGAAATGAGTGACAGATCCGACGCAGTTCCAGCCAATCAGAGCAGAGACATTTCAGCTATATTAGTCATTACGGGAAATGCTACCATTTATCATGTTGTACATTATCGGTCGTACATTCTCGGCCCGTTTCGATGAAACACGGCCGTATATGATAAAATGACACGACATGGTAAAATACGGCATAATGATGTACAGCCCGATAAAACTTGGATTTTTCCCATGTAAATGGATTATTCTGCCGACATAAGCCCAAGAGCGGTATCTCAACCTAGGCGAATTTCGAGAAAATCGAGTTTTTGTGAATATTCATATTTCGTTACCATAAAGTCATTGAATTTTATTTATTTTCAGTTATTTGTGCCTTTGTGAGGACCAATATAATTCTTAAATATATGTTAAAAATCCAATATTATTGTTTTTTGAGTTTTTATGAGATACCGTCATTTCGTTTAGAATTAATAGTTTGTAACATGATTTTTATAAGAAAAAAATATATTTTAGCGTTTATTTCAATGTTGCAATGTAGATACGGTTATTTTGCTTACTCCATCTGGTGCGAAAAAACAAAAAAAGCGTGAAAAAACTTTTTTTTTTAATTTAGTTACCGCTCTTGGGCTTATGAGGGCAGTATTAGCTATACAATGCTGTGCTTTCCTCGCCGTAATTTATAAAACACGAACCGATAATTGACAGCATAGTATTGTATGACATGGATTATACAGCATGATATTCGATGTAAATGTAAACCAATTACCATGCTGTGCATTATTATGCCGTAGATTATCGCGTCGGCAAATATCAATATCATGTACATTATAGAATAAGGAATTGGGTCAGAATTTGTATGTTACCAGCTGGTGAATAATCGTTGTGAAATTGTTTTAGCAAAATATTTATTAACCAGTTTTCAAATTTGTACTATATTTGGTTACGTCAATTAAAATAGCGTGTATTGTTATCGGTTTAAACTGTGAGGGTGTTTTGACGGAAAGTAATGTGAATATAACCATTGTAAGTCGAACTCACGATTATTGTTCTTTACGAAATTAAATATCAAAACTTTCGATTTGAGAGAAAAAAGGCAGGTTCTAATTGGCATTACAAACAAATTTCTATTAAGTAAATAAATTGTTCCAAATTATTTATTGTACCCACTGAAGTGAGAATTTTTTCCTTCTCTTTTCTGTGATTGTACCTAAAGCGACGTAAAAGCACAGAATACATAATACACAAAGTTCACTCCGCAAAGAAATTCCAGTAAATATGGACTCTATCTACGAGGCAATAAAGTAGCAATTCAATTTGAACAGCGCTGGCCCCGCCTCTTATATTCACCTACATCTCCCGTTTCCGCTCCATCATTTCTGCTAAGACTTAGCAGAATTGATATAATATAATCTATAGTTGATTGTATCAGGCTTTACTTTACGGAAGTTTATTTTCAAATCAGTTTTTTTGTCGATTCTCTAGTGTTATATCCGCTTCTACCACGGGTGTTTCACTCCGCATTGTACCTAGGTACGTTTGGCCGGCGTTTCCTACGTACTTGTTAACTATTATTTATAACTTTACCTTTTTACTTATAAACAAACAACAAATCCCTAAAAGTTCGTCAAGCCAACTCAAGTCAAAATAATAAAAAATATCACTAAAGATTAAACAAAGAGGTACCTACTTAGGTATGACTCAGTTATTGAGCTTTACCATCGACAAATTATAGTGAGACTATTAATAGCGGTTCATTATGGCGTAGATCGGAAATATGCCAAAATAACGGATTAAACTTAGATGGCGCTACAATTTGATCGTGTTATAGGTTGTCTCGAACTTCCGTAAGCGCTACAGTCAGCTAGCGTACTAAAAGGTTCAACTAGTATTAGCAGACAAGTTTTGCAGCATTTCAAGAGAAGCGCAACGAAACCAGTAGATGGCGCTATTATTAGTTGATTGAATCAGGCGTTACTTTGCGGAAGCCCATTTTCAAAACTGTTTTATCACAAATTCCTTATTGTACTTGAAGCGACGTAGAAGCGGAATTACACTAGAAATTCATCATTAAAACAGTTTTGGCGCTATTATTATTTTTTTACTTCGGATGCCGCGACCAGCCTCGATATGTTTTCATAAAACCATAAAACTAAATTTATATTATATACATACAGTAAGTACTTGTGCAAAAGCATTGTATTTTTGTATTTTTTAGAAATGTTTCATTAACGTGACCTTTAAACATGCTCGTTCGCCATTCGGGGCCGAAGTCTACCTGTTATAAACGATTCAGTTTGAACCTTAATGCGCCGAGATATGGATTGCTTTTGCGCAACTTTTAGCAATCATCTAAAATTTGCCTAAACACGTGACGGTACGCGGCCCTCAGATCAGACAAACAAAGGAGATATGCTTTACTACAATAATTATATTTATTATTGTTAGTTTATTAGTTCATGTTTCTGAAACTACCTAGTTATTATAATAAAGATTAGCCTGTTTTTCTAATAATTCCGGTTTTCTTCTGAGTATGCCAATTCTCAGATGGTCATTGTTGAAATTTCGAGGTAGTATTAAATTAATCCTACTAATCAATTTTGGTGCAACAAATACCTACCTACATTCCGTGTGGATTTGGTTGACCTCAACCGCCGTCTGACCAACAGGAGAGAGGGAAATATGTTATTCTCACTCTTTCTCTCCCGTAAGTTGGAAGGGGCGGCGATCTGTTCCACACGTTTTGTTACTTTATTTGTTACTTTAGGACCTAGGGCCTTACGTCCAACTCTAAACGCGGGCCCGAATAGTTGCAGTTTTCAAAATCACGCGAAACTTACCGCGCCGAGATACGGTTTGCGGTCGCGTGATTTTGCAAACTGCACTTATTTAGGCCCGTGCTTAGAGTTGGGCGTAAGGCTCTTGTTCTGTTGTGAAGGTACTAACTGCTAGTACCTATACCTAGTTGCCTCTACCAGACCTGAGGCCTGGCGCACTCCGCACTTTAGGTATGAAGCTACAAGTAGTCGTCTGCCAGGCTAGCATGCGCGCTGTGACAAAATGTTGACGACTCTTTTTATCGTTCCAAAGCGAGACAGGCTATATGAAACCGTAAGCACAAATAGGCTAGGCACCTTGTTACATTCTTGCTCTACGAGGTGACGACAAGATTTTGTTGCGGTGCGCATGCTAGCCCGGCTTGTCGGACTTGTGCCGCTGCCGCGCGATAGACAGAGATAACGCGACAAGAGTTACGCGATAGACAGAGAGGAAACTTCTAGGTTAATATAGAAGTAGGTAGCGCTCGCACGTCCTGTATTACGCTAAATTGTGTAGTAACAGTCCTACTTATTTAAATGATTTTGTCCGGAATGAATTCTAAATAAATTTTAAAGCGTCCAGAATTCGAGAAATGAAATAAAAATATTTTAAAACAATCAATATATTTTTCGTACATTATACATAACATAAGTATGTGCTTCGTAATCTATATCTATATTTATTTACATTAATATCTAAGCCTTACTCACTTTTAAGCATTGCTTGTTACTACAGATAACCATAAGGCTTAAAATGTTGTATTAAAGTCGCATTTAGTGGAGCAAGACCATGGCGCTTACACACAGTCGTGCGTTTTGCTACTTTTATTTTTAGGGTTCCGTACCCGAAGGGTTATGATAATCCACCATTATTATAAATTTCGGGCCTTACTTAAAAACGTTACTCAAGTTGACTTACGCTTAAATATGCTCCGTCTTGTTTTCGCGTGTGACGATTGCCGTCAACTAGAAGTTGAGAGAGCATTTTAAAACATAGATCAACTTGAGTAACGTTTTTAAGCCGGTATACCACGGCCAAGAAATTTGATGAATAGGTATTTAGCAACTCTATTGCTGTCGCGCTGCGCCCTGACCAGCGAGCTATCGACGTGTGCGTGTCGAACAGACTGTGCGTGTGTGCGTGCCCGCCCGTGCTCCCGCACTGAATGCCTAGTTGCCTACAAATTCATTTCGCCTCGCAGTCTACTCGGCTAGTTGATATCGGGGTTTGCCGAATGTCGAGTGATTTTTGTTATTTTGCAATCTGCTCATATTTTACTAACCGACTACGCCAAATAGACCAGGGTCGATAATTTTTGAAACCAAAAAAAAACACAGTAGTATGAAACCCATTATTATGATAAAAATGAAAGGAAAAATAAATTATGGGCGATTTGAGTTCGGGAAGTGGGAGGGGGGGGGGGGGGGTTTAAGGGTAAAAATGGTTCAACTTGATTTCCAGTAGTTAATATAGTAGTAGTTAGTCAATATAGTTTTTGAAAAGTTTAATGGGAAAGTTGTAGGTAATAAAAATATCTATAACTTTTGTCACAATAATTTTTACACATAACCTCAAAATTTATGTGAAAAATTCAAATAACCAAGTTTTTAGTTAAAATAATATACATACATAAATAAAAATATTAAATACATACATACTTATAAACTTAAAGCGAGATAATAACGATACAGTAGCTACTCCAAGATATAGTGCAGTTTCACACGACGCTTGAAAACTTCCTGTGAGGGTGCCGGTCTATAATGTGATGATAGTTACGGATAGGATTACCATGTACAATTCCTATGTGATAACTTTAACTATAATCTAATAATCTAAAGTAAAGTAGAGGTGTTGTATGAGGACTTGAGGAGATATCCGAGACCATAGATACCTCCGTAACATACTTCACCGTTGTTATGGGTGACTTCAACGCAAAGGTGGGACGCGGAATGTTGATGAGTTAAGAGTCGGGTCATATGGGTATGGACAGCGGAATTCGAGGGGCCAGTGGCTGGTTGACTTCATGGAGAAGGAGGAACTCTATTTGATGAACTCCTTCTTTCAGAAGTGACCATGCAGGAAGTAGACGTGAATGAGCCCCGATGGTTCGACCAAAAATGAGATCAACTTCATCATGACGACCAAGAAGCGAATATTCAATGTCTCCGTGATTAGCAAGGTGAAAACCGGTAGCGATCACCGTTTTGTCAGAGGCACATTGAATATCAACAAGCTTGAGAGGTCGCTTCTGGTGAAGTCCACGCTCCATTCTGGTCATACTCAAATCCAAAACTCCAAAGACTTCCAACTCGAATTGCATAATCGCTTCCAGAGCCGAAAGCGGAACTGTTCGTACTAAACAATAGGCTGGTGGAAACTGTCCAAGCAGTGTGGTCTAAGTTCTTTAAGACCCCACGCCGGAAAAGACCTCAGAAGCTCTCAGATTAAACCATTAAGCTAATGAAAGACCTGACTGAGATGAGCCTGCAAACATCAGCTGATATGTCGCAATATGGCGAACTTAATTGACGAATCTCAAAATCGGTGCAACACGATCTGCGTTCCTATAATACAAGATGTATTAGGGACGCATTCGAGTGGAACCAGGGCTGGATAGTGTTCACAAAGAATTCGTCTATTGGGAAGAGCCAAATGATGAAGCTGAAGATCGAGGATGGTAGTATCATTTCATCCTCACATTTAGTAATCTCATATTCTAGTATTATATAATTAGTTTTTTTTTTTGTCTAATAACATCATGTTATTAAATCATGATTGTATTTGTATATTGTCCGGTGGAGGGTATTGTTACGCCATAACACAGGTTAATTTCTAGCTTGGGTAACAAGGCTCTTCATCATGGAGTATTGTTTTTGTAAAAACAAACTTTTGTAAAATTATGACCGACAACGTTTGTAGACACCAAATATATTTTCATTTCATTTTCATTTCATTTCATTTTCATTTCATTTTCATTTCATTTTCATTTCATTTTCATTTCATTTTCATTTCATTTTCATTTCATTTTCATTTCATTTTCATTTCATTTTCATTTCATTTTCATTTCATTTTCATTTCATTTTCATTTCATTTTCATATCATTTTCATTTCATTTTCATTTCATTTTCATTTCATTTTCATTTCATTTTCATTTCATTTTCATTTCATTTTCATTTCATTTTCATTTCATTTTCATTTCATTTTCATTTCATTTTCATTTCATTTTCATTTCATTTTCATTTCATTTTCATTTCATTTTCATTTCATTTTCATTTCATTTTCATTTCATTTTCATTTCATTTTCATTTCATTTTCATTTCATTTTCATTTCATTTTCATTTCATTTTCATTTCATTTTCATTTCATTTTCATTTCATTTTCATTTCATTTTCATTTCATTTTCATTTCATTTTCATTTCATTTTCATTTCATTTCATTTTCATTTCATTTTCATTTCATTTTCATTTCATTTTCATTTTCATTTCATTTTCATTTCATTTTCATTTCATTTTCATTTTCATTTTCATTTCATTTTCATTTTCATTTTCATTTCATTTTCATTTCATTTTCATTTCATTTTCATTTCATTTTCATTTCATTTTCATTTCATTTTCATTTCATTTTCATTTCATTTTCATTTCATTTTCATTTCATTTTCATTTCATTTTCATTTCATTTTCATTTCATTTTCATTTCATTTTCATTTCATTTTCATTTCATTTTCATTTCATTTTCATTTCATTTTCATTTCATTTTCATTTCATTTTCATTTCATTTTCATTTCATTTTCATTTCATTTTCATTTCATTTTCATTTCATTTTCATTTCATTTTCATTTCATTTTCATTTCATTTTCATTTCATTTTCATTTCATTTTCATTTCATTTTCATTTCATTTTCATTTCATTTCATCAAAGCCGAAGATTCTGAGAGAACTCGAGAGGTTTTACGGACAGTCGTACACATTGACGCGACAGCCTAATTATCGGTACAGTTATGGACAAGAGAGCTAAACTGACCCAACACTACACTGAGGACATCCTAGACATCAGCTTGTACGAGATAAGAATGGCTCTGAAAAGCTTAAGAACAACAAGATCGCCGGGTGATGACGGAATCACGACAGAACTACTGAGAGCGGATGGAAAACCGGTACTTTAAGTCCTCCAGAAGTTATTTAATTCCGTCATACTCGAAGGTACTACGCATGAAGCATGGACTAGTAAGGTGGTGGTGCTCTTCTTCAAAAAAGGTGATAACACCTTATTGAATAAACCCATCTCACTCCTGAGCCATGTGTACAAGTTGTTCTTCAGAGTCATTACGAACCGTCTCGAAAGCAGGTTTGATTACTTCCAGCCTCCCGAACAAGCCGGTTTCTGTAAAGGCAGGAGCACCACAGACCACATACACACGTTCCACCAAATTATACAGAAGACTGAGGAGTATAATCGGCCATTATGTCTAGCGTTTGTGGACTATGAAAAAGCCTTGGATTCAATCGAGACCTGGGCAGTATTGCAGTCCCTCCAGCGTTGTCATATCGACTATAAGTATATCGAAGTGCTGAAGTGTTTGTATAGAAACGCCAACATGTCGATCCGATTACAGGACGAGAGCACGGAACCAATCCAATTGCAGAAAGCCGTGAGACAGAGAGATGTTATTTCTCCGAAACTGTTCACGAACTAGGGCATGCAAAACTCGGGTAATTGAAAAAACCCGGTTTTTTCGAGTTTTCAATTTCAAAAACCGTTTTTTTTGAGTTTTTCGGGTTTTTCGAGTTTTCTTTATTTAAACCTTAAAAATATTGTATTAGTGTGTGCAAGTAAAGAAAATGCTGAAATTTAGTTATATATGTACCTATTTGCACTTGCGTATTTTTATTGTTTAGCTTTAACAAGAGATTAATCAAGTAACATTTGGTATAATGTTGAGACTTCCAGCGTCCTGAACAAGCCAGTTTCCTTAAAGGCTGGAGCACCATAAACCACATACACACGCTCCGCCACATTATACAGATGACTGAGGAGTGTAATCGGCCATTATGCCTAGCGTTCGTGGACTATGAAAAAGCCTTTGATTCAATCGACACCTGGGTAGTATTGCAGTCCCTCCAGCGTTGTCGTATCGACTATAGATATATCGAAGTGCTGAAGTGTTTGTATAGAAACGCCACCATGTCGATCAGATAAAAGGAGAGCACGGAACCAATCCAATTGCAGAAAGGCGTGAGACAGGGAGATGTTATCTCTCCAAAACTGTTAACGAACGCGTTGGAGGAAGTTTTCAAGCTTAGACTGGAACAGATTCAGCATCAACATCAATGGCGAATACATCACTCACCTTCGTTTTGCCGATGATATAGTTATCATGACAGAGTCACTGGAGAACCTCAATACAATGCTCAGCGACCTCAATAGCCTTTCCCAACAGGTGGGTCTTAAAATGAAAATGGACAAGACAAAAATCATGTTCAATGTCAATGTTGTACCCGTGCCGGTAATTATAGGGAGCGATACTCTCGAAGTTGTTGACTATTACATTACATGTATCTTGGTCAGATTGTTCAGTTAGGTAAGTCCAACTTAGGCAAAGAGGTCACCCAAAAAATCCAACTCGGATGGGCAGCGTTCGAGAAATTGCGTGAAATCTTCTCGTCAAAGATACCACAGTGCATAAAAACAAGGGTCTTTGATCAATGTGTGTTGCCGGTGATGACATATGGTACTGAGACGTGGTCCTTAATTGTTGGCCTTTTGTAGAAACTCTGAGTCACACAACAGGCAATGGAGAGAGCTGTGCTCGGAGTTTCTTTGGGCGATAGAATCCTGAACGTGGATATTCGCCAAAGAACCAGAGCCACCGACATAGGTATTAAAATTTGCAAGTTGAAGACGCAGCCTAGGTAGGCCCCTACTAGATGGAACGACGACATCGTGAGAGTCGTGGGCATCCAGTCGATGCAGATGGCAGGGTGTCGTACAGGGTGGAGGTTAAAGGGGGAGGCCTATTTTAAGCAGTGGACATCTTCCGGCTAATGATGATGACGATAGACAACGGGAGTCACTAATTAGTCTATGTTGGGGCATGTTAAACTCCTTAGTGTGAAAAGTCGCGACGGAATCTTCAATAGAACTGCCTGACATATTCAGCATTTTATTACATTCTTTACCCTTGGAGCTGTTTCCATCCGTGGCATGCAATGATTAAAACCATGCTGATAATTTATCGCAAGCAGATTTTTTATATTCTATATATTTTAATGTTGTTGAATCGGCACTGGCAGTCCTCCTATTTTTTTCTCTCTGTTGATATGAAGAACTAGTATAGCGTACGTTTATCAAAATATTGAAAATAATAATATGGGATGATGATGGTTATTGATTTAGCTATGTTAACACAAAAACATGAAAATTGAGAAACAAAAAGACTATACATTAAAATACATAGTAGTAGAAATATTGTCAAAAAATCATAGAGATATCATACCTAAACGTGCCAAAAAATATATATGTCTGAACCAAAACTTGGCGCACGCTACACATTGCGCCAACTTTATGGTTAGTTGTAAGGCAATCGCGTTCCGACTACAATGCCCCGCGATGCCAGTGCTGTAATTCCATAGCTGACAAGCGACGTTGAACACTATGCAAGCGACATAACGTCTAAATTAGAAAGTGTCATTGTGATGTCTAGGTATTTACATCGACGCTCGGACGTTTTTTACTACTTTTACTTGGTGATTGTGAGTCTATAGGTATTGTATCTCGATAGAAAGAGTAAGTTTTTATGAAGTTTCATTGTTTATTAATGTTCTGGTGGTAGTATTTTACATAAACCATCGTGAATAAAAAAAACTCTAAAAACCCGAAAAACCCGGTTTTTCAATCCTAAAAACCCGGTTTTCAAATCAGTCGGTTAATCGGGTTTTTCGGGTACTCGGGTACCCGGTTTGCATGCCCTATCACGAACGCAGTGAAGGATGTTTTCAAGCTCTTGGACTGGAACGGATTCGGCATCAACATCAATGGTGAATAAATCACTCATCTTCGTTTTGCCGATGATATAGTCATCATGGCAGAGTCGCTGGAGGACCTCAATGCGATGCTCAGCGATTTCAGTAGCCTTTCTCAACAGGTGGGTCTTAAAATAAACATAGACAAGACAAAAATCATGTCCAATGTCCATGTTGTACCCGTGCCGGTAATCGTTGGGAACGATACTCTTGAAGTTGTTGACCATTACACCTCTCTTGGACAGATTGTTCATTTAGGTCAGTCCAACTTAGGCAAAGAGGTCGCCCAAAGAATCCAACTCGGATGAGCAGCGTTTGGGAAATTGCGTGACATCTCGTCCAAGATACTACAGTGCTTAAAGACAAGGGTCTTTGACCAGTGTGTGTTGCCAGTGATAACATATGGTACTGAGACGTGGTCCTTAACTGTTGGCCTTTTAGAAAAACTCAAGAGTCACTCAACGGGCAATGGAGAGGGCTATGCTCGGAGTTACTTTGCGCGATAAAAACCGAAACGTGAATATCCGCCAAAGAGCCAGAGTCATCGACATAGCTATTCAAATTTGCAAGTTGAAGTGGCAATTAGGCAGGCCACATCGCTCGAAGTACCGATAACCGATGGGGAAGAAAGGTCCTTGAGTGGAGACCACGAACCGGAAGACGCAGCGTAGGTAGGCCTCCCACTAGATGGACCGACGACATTGTGAGAGTCGCGGGCATCCAGTGGATGCAGATGACAGGATGTCGATCACTATCAGTATAGAGGTTAAAGGGGGAGGCCCATGTTCAGCAGTGGACGTCTTCTGGCTGATGATGATAAGCTATAACTAATCACTTAGCAACGTAATAACCTAATGTATTTAAATAAAATTTTGAAAAAATATCTCAACAAAATTAACTAATATTAAGAGAATTATTTATTTATAAATTTTTCCACTTGTTACGATCCTGATATTCCTGATACACAAGTCACAATATATTTTTTAATTCTTTCTTTTCGTACTTAAATGTGTTATGTGTGAAAACCACGTCAGTTTCCATAGTAAAAATAAATCATGTTGTGCGTCAACAATTTTGTCCAAATCCTAACTTGCCGGCCGTTGCAGTAATGTGCTAAATTCACTTCACGCATAAAACACTAACTAAAGACGAGAACCGTTACATATCGATATCGATGGACAGCACTAATGTGTCGATACAATTATCGACTACATGTCTCTTCTCTAACTGTATACGTATTAGACCGACCCTCCCCTGACCTCGAGCCTCTGCCCGTAGAGCGCAATAAGGACAACTGCAGCTCGGATCGATTTATACCTACGAAAAGTAGACAAAATCATCGTCTCTGATTCTTCTGTTTCCTCACTCAAAAATAGGCCGATTTCATTATTTTTTTCAATTAATTGTTTAAAAAGGATTGATCTCGGCTTCTGTCATTTATTTTTGTTTTACAAACTCATAAATTTTGTTTGAGAGACGTCTGAACACGGAGGTAAAAATTTGATATTTTTTGGGATTTTTAAAGGCTCATATTTCTTATAGTACTTAACTTACGAGAAAAAATAAATGACACAAGCCTGACCATAAAGGAGATAAATTTTATAAAAAAATAATATATTGCTCTAGCGGTATTATCCAGGGAGGAAACAGGAGAATAAGTTTGTATGGACTAAACGCTGTCCAAATTGCCCCTTAAGTAAGGCCCTAAGGTGATACGTTTCTTGTTTAGCGGGAAATTCAAATTTCAAACAGTTTTTTTTGTGTTTGTAGCTAGGCCTGGTAATTATTGTGAAATGACACAGTGTTTGCGAAAATTGTTGGTCGTCATGTACAGTTATTAATCAGTTACTCACCGTATTACTTACATTTGGCAATAAACCGTTTATAACAGAAAAAAATTGTTTATTGACAAATGTAAGTAGTAATGTGCATTGGAGATACGCGATACGAGATTTTACGCGAGTTTGTTAAGAATAATAATCAATTTTCACAAACATCATGATCGTTTACAATAATTACCCGGCCTAGCAACAAGAACAAAAAAACTGTTTGAAATTTGAATTTCCCGCCAAACGTGAAACGTTCACTCCAAAATACTCAGTTTAGGGAAGTAAAACAATGTTTAAATAAAAAACACAACAGTTCGTTTTATTAATAACAAAACAACATATAATTATATTAATTATTAAAGTACTTTTCAAGAAAAAAAAAACTAAATCAATTCATAGATAGATAGGTGACTAACTTCTGCCACAGTTATGGTTTTCATTGTTACAAAATGTGAGTAATGGCAGCTGAATTGATATACCAATAATAATCATACATTTATAATTCGATTCGTCACCTTCGACAAATATAAAGTAAATGGACATGCCATAACCATTAAACTTTCACAGTAAAAACAAGTCAAAACCGTCGGACATATCGCACGTCACAACTAATATAGTCTTAACTCAAAATTTTGCATTTTTGAGTTAAGTATGCCATCAAAAAGTAGATTTTTTTCTCTACAAACTGGTAAGACCGTTACATTTATACCTCCGATTATCACTGAAAGATGGCACAAAAACTCTTTTTTGACTATTCAATACGTTCATTCTTTTACCAAGTAGCACCGTCTCATCTTCGCCTAATAGGTCGCAACTCAACAAACGCATACGGCTGACGTATGTAACCTGTCACATTTGAAAATAAGACATTGTGAGTGTTAGCATCGGATACAAAAACGTTGCAGGTGAGTAGTCTATATAGATCCATTTCTAACATGCGACTTTTTTGCCTGGGCATAAAATAAGTCAATTAGGTTTTATTACAAGTTAAGACTATATTGCTTGACAATAATTTATTTTTTCTGATTATAATGAAAAATTATTTGACTTAAGACTATAATGCCGTCAGTTTTTTTGAGTTAATACTTTATGACCAGTTCAGAGTATCCTGTGAGGTTCTCGTGGTATTGTTTATTTATAAATGCAACTGTATTAATTGTTCATGTTTGCTTAAAATACATTTGTTTACAGAAACATTGCAGGCCAAAATCGCAATGAAGAAATATAAATAAACTAGCATAAATAAAAAAAACATAAACTTGCAATATTATTATTAGGAAATTATTATTTTTACACCTCAAGAAGATATAGATAAGATATTCTTCTTGTTATTATGAGATATTGATTATGTTCCTAAGTATTATAATTATTAATGTGCCAAAAACCTAATATTATTGTATTGAGTTATTGGTACTTTACTACGGAATAAGGCAAACTTAATAGACGAATCTCGAAATCGGTGCGACACGATCTGCGTTCCTATAATACAAAATGTATTAGGGACGCAATTGAGCGGAACCAAGGCTCGAAAAAATTCCCAAAGAATTCGTCTATTGGAAAAAGCCAAATTACGAAACTGAAGATCGAGGATGGCAGTATCATTTCATCAAAGCCGGAGATTCTGAGAGAGCTCGAGAGGTTTTACGGACAGTTGTACACCTCGACACGACAGCCCATTGTCAGTACAGCTCAGGACAAGAGAGCTAAACTGACCTGACATTACACTGAGGACATTCCAGACATCAGCTTGTACGAGATTAGAATGGCTCTGAAACAGTTTAAGAACAACAAGGCGCCGGGTGATGACGGAATCACGACAGAACTACTGAGAGCAGGTGGAAAACCGGTACTTTTAGTCCTCCAGAAGTTGTTTAATTCCGTCATACTCGAAGGTACTACGCCTGTAGCATGGAACAGGAGTGTGGTGGTGCTCTTCTTCAAACAAGGTGACAACACCTTATTGAAGAATTATAGACCCATCTCACTCCTGAGCCATGTGTACAAGTTGTTCTCCAGAGTCATTACAAACCGTCTCGAAAACAGGTTTGATGACTTCCAGCCTCTCGAACAAGCCGGTTTCCGTAAAGGCTGGAGCACCATAGACCACATACACACGCTCCGTTAGATTATACAGAAGACTGAGGAGTATAATCAGCCATTATGCCTAGCGTTCGTGGACTATTAAAAAGCCTTCGATTCAATCGAGACTGGGCAGTATTGCAGTCCCTCCAGCATTGTCATATCGACTATAAGTATATCGAAGTGCTGAAGTGTTTGTATAGAAACGCCACCATGTCCATCCGATTACAGGACGAGAGCATGGAATCCAATTGCAGAAAGGCATGAGACAGGGAGATGTTACCTCTCCAAAACTGTTCACGAACGCATTGGAGGACGTTTTCAAGCTTTTGGAATAGAACGTTAATGGCGAATACAACACTCACCTTCGTTTTACCGATGATTTAGTTATCATGGCAGAGTCACTGGAGGACCTACATACAATGCTCAGTGACCTCAGCAGCCTTTCCCAACAGGTGGGTCTTAAAATGAACACGGATAAGACAAAAATCATGTCCAATGTTCATGTTGTACCCATACCGGTAGTTGTTGGGAACGATACTCTCGAAGTTGTTGACCATTACACCTATCTTGGACAGATTGTTCAGTTAGGTAAGTCCAACTTAGGCAAAGAGGTCGCCCGAAGAATCCAACTCGGATGGGCAGCGTTCGGGAAATTGCGTGAAATCTTCTCGTCTAAGATAGCACAGTGCCTAAAGACAAGGGTCTTTGACCAATGTGTGTTGCCAGTGATGACATATGATACTGAGACGTGGTCCTTAACTGTTGGCCTTTTGGAGAAACTCAGAGTCACACAACGGGCAATGGAGAGAGGTATGCTCGGAGTTTCTTTGCGTGATAGAATCCGAAACGTGGATATTCGCCAAAGAACCAGAGTCGTCGACATAGCTGTAAAAATTTGCAAGTTGAAGTGGCAATGGGCAGGCCACATCGCTCGAAGAACCGATAACCGATGGGGAAGAAAGGTAATTAAGTGGAGACCACGAACCGGAAGACGCAGTGTAGGTAGGCCTCCCACTTGATGGACCGACGATATCGTGAGAGTCGCGGGCATCTAGTGGATGCAGATGGCAGGTTGTCGTTCAGTGTGGAAGTTAAAGGGGGAGGCCTATGTTCAGCAGTGCATGCCATATGGCTGATGATGATGATGATGAATGGTACTTTGGAGTTATTACTCAATAAATAAGAAGAATATGAACAGCAAAAATTCATCAATAAAGTCTCAAACCAATTTAATACCATCAATATGCAAAAGAGTTTAACAAAAAAAAACAAGTAATTAAGTCCTATTTCAAAATTGTATTTCTACAAGCAGGCAATATAGTCGTTACTCAAAGTGTTAATGAAAAAATATTCATAACTCTAAAGATATTCATTTAATTCTCGTTAGAATAGAAAATAAATAAAGCCAGATAACATACCCTTAAACTGTCATTTAAGTTTGGGCACGATAATGGATATTTCAGACAGTATGATTTTTTAAATATTCAAATCGCGATATCTCGAAATCGTTTATTTTGAGTTAAGACTATACTAGTTGTGGGGTGCGATATACTGCAATACCTAATTGTAACCATGTACAGTAAATTTGTTGCAAAAAATAGATAGCTAATATAATAACTACGTGAGTAAAAGAGAACACCTGTGTTTGTCTATTGCTCTTGAACCGTTTGACATTCACAGGCACCAGGCGGCTAGACATGTTGAGTAGCGTTAGCAAAACCGATCGCTTATTCACTGCGTCTCGCCGTGGATGGACGTGACTGGTCACGTGACTAATAAATCAGTGTTTACTTCGCTACTTGAAAAACATCTTTTACTAAAGAAGGTGTAATAAGCGTAGGGGGGAAAGACATGTTGGTAAATAAGTTGGTAATATTATTATTATTCTGTTATTTTAGAGGGATGGGTACAGGGGTAAGCACAAAAAAAATTGTTTTAAAATCTACCGGCTGTGCCTATACATGTCAGCTGAGGATTAATTTACGCAAAACTTATTATAACTTAACCCTCCAAGTGTGTTACGGACCGCTTGTCGGCGTAAGAGAAAAGTGCCCGACGCGCGTTAGGCATGCGGTGCGTATGGGAATTGCTGCTATTCGTCAATTTATTTTCGATCGAATGAACGTTCCAACGACAACTTAAGTTCACTGACCTGTAGCTTATTTCAATCAGTACAGAATAAATACATCTTTGCTGGTTATGAAACTTATGAAGCTAAGTTTGTCTTTAAATATTTCAACTTCAGTTAGTTGTTTTTTTGGACTCGCGCTCTGAGGGTTCCTTCCACCGGAACCCTCAGAGCACGAGTCCTACTCCTACTCGTCCGGTTTTTTGTATTCGTAGTGTCTTATAAAACGGGTCAGACAAATAGACAGACCTGGCGAAACTATAAGATTTCTTTGTTGGACTACAGAATCAAGAACAAAAGAATATTTATCATAACTATTACCTGATGAAGTATAGCAGTTTTATTTAAGTATTTTTCGTCTTCCTATTTTCGTCATGTACATTTCATCGGGTGTAAAGTGGTTAGAACATACACGGGTGTATTTATTTGAAGTCCACTCTTCATCTCGTCTCACTGCCCGTATTTTTTCCAACCATTTCTTGTGCATGGCAACATCACTAGGAAATCTACAATAAATTATATTAAAAGTAAAAATAAAACAGTTTGAAAATAACATTTAACCGAAGTATAATTTGATAATTTACGAAATTAGTTTGCTGTCGGTACATTCGCCTCAAGTTCGGCATGTCCGATGTGCGGTGAAGATTGTCGAACATAGTGATGCTTTCCTTGTCTCACTAAGTATATGCGTATATTTCTATCCCGCAACGATGGAATAAAACAAAATGGGGACTAATTAGCGATGTTTGATGAAATTAATTTACATTTTATGACAAAATAGAATGATCAATAAATACTCACGAGTGAAAAGTGACACCTGAACTTTTATTTTGTGTTTTTACACTTCCGGAAAACACACGAAGGCATATTTTTGTCAGATGTTTCGTTATCATGTAACAATAATCTTGTGTTGCACTTCCCACGGCTAGAGACCGACTGAAACTTGTGATCTTCAAAAATGTTCTTCTTCTGGGCATGTCCATTTACTTTATATTTGTCGAAGTTCGTCACCTGTTATTTTCACATAAACCCATTGCAATCAAGAAAACATAGCTACTTCGATCAAATGTTGCCTACGTAGGTACCTACCTACGTTCGATTGTTATCCATGAAAAAAAAAACAATGGTGATGTGGAAAATCCTGGTATTATTTTAATTAAATGTTATTTACTTCTATTCTAAATTATTTCACTAAAACAACGGATTGTTAGGCATTTTAAAGTGAAATACAAAATCATTGCATACTATTATTTATAGTAAAGCGCCATCTATTTTATTTGACTTGTATTACTAAAGGCGCTAGCAACGTCGATTATCTTTAAATGCGAGGTAAGGTAAAGTTTTCGGTGCCATAACACTAACTATTACTGTATTCTGTGTATTAGTTCATTTTAATGTCTAATTGGACACTACTATCGCCATCTCAACGATCACTTTGGAGCTATCGAGAGCGTCTACGCAGTTTTCTCAGTGAATATTTATCCTCTCTAAGTACGTTACATCCATGGCTTTACTTAGCAGCTAAGTAAAGCTCAACAACTGCAACCTATACTGCCGATTACTACCGATTTTAGTTCCTCCGAGTTTCCGCTGGAGGCGCTTTGCTAAAATGTATGGAACAATACGAAAACGAAAAAAGTTTTCGAAAACTATCAAATCTTGGGTGGACGAGTCGGCCGTTCGAATTCGAATGTCCGTGAAAAATAGCTCTCCGATTTACGGTAGGTCCAAAATGATACCATACTTATAGTCTAAGAGCCGGCTGCAGAATTACTTCGGTCATCGAGTTTTTGCATAAAAACAAATGTTTACGCATATTTATGATAAGGAGAATATACATCAATCAACCATATACAATATAGCTACTTCACAGCAATATAAGAAAAAAATTGCTTTAATTTGATATATAAATGATAAATATCAGTTATGACGGTAAAATTGTACCAAAATCTTACCTGTTTATACCTGCCTGCGAAGAGGTGCGGCCGTGGTTTTTCAGAGTGTTTATATATATTGCCGTGAAGTGGACGATATTTTTATTTAAAAACTAAGTGAATTAATTTTTTTCCCATAAATTAATTAACAATAATTTAATAAAAAATACTAGCGGCCACATTATGATTGGCACCCTGAGCCTTACCCCTAGCTCGAAAAGTTGACCCGCATAGGTGTTACTCGTATTTGTCTAAACGGTACCATCAACTATGATAAGCGGTAGTTGTTTGATAGCCGCCAAGCTTTGCTATTTTAACGCACACACGCATAGTAAAACGGATTTTCGGATTTTTATTCGTGTCGATTGCAGCTTAAATGAGTTGGTTAATTTTAGGTACCTATCAGGTACCTACTAAAAGTTGGCTCGCAAAAGTGAAGCTAGGGGTAAGGCCCCTGCACGCCTAGCACAGGCTGTGGACAGATTGTCTTTCCGCCGTTTTTATCCCTCTAGAAAGAGACAAACGTATCCATATTCTAGCTCTGTCGCGTCTACGCGCGGATAAAAACGGTGGAAAGACAGTTTTTCCACGGCCCGTACTAGGCCTGCTGGTTGATATATATTCTCCTAATCATAAATATACGTAAAAATTTGGTTTTAAGCATAAACTCGATGACCGCAGTAATCCTGCAGCCGGATCTCATACTATTATTAGTTTAGAACAGACCATAGAGATACAATACTTATAGTGTCACAATCTCCAAGCGAAAACTGTCAAAAAACGTCTGAGTGTCATTGTACATACCTAGACATCAATTATAGTTCACAATGTCACATTTACTTCAATTTAGACGTTATGTCGCTTGAATAGTGTTCAACGTCGCATGTCCGCTATGGCATCGGTGTTGTAGTCGGATCGCGGTTGCCTTACAACTAATAAATTTTCTCTGTACGCATTATATTTTGACAAGAATGGCGTACAGAGGCGTGACGTCATTTTTAGGGTTCCGTACCCAAAGGGTAAAACGGGACCCTATTAGGCTATATTATAAGGCTCCGCTGTCCGTCGTCCGTCTGTCCTTCCGTCGGTCCGTCTGTCACCAGGCTGTATATCATTAACCGTGAGAGTTCGACAGTTGAAATTTTCACAGATGATGTATTTCCGTTGCCGCTATAACAACAAATACTAAAAAATACAATAAAATAAATATTTAAGGGGGCTCCCATACAACAAACGTGATTTTTTTGGTCGTTTTCGCTCGATATTGACATCGACAACGTTACATCCATGATATTGATAACAAAAGAGGTAGACGCTTGAAATATTCACAGAATATTTAGTTATATATTCACTTTAAAAATAAATTATTAAATAAAATTATTATTTAAGGGGGGCTCCCATACAACAAACGTGTTTTTTTTGCCGTTTTTATAGATAATGGTAACGTTCCGTAATGGTACGGAACCCTTCGTGCGCGAGTCCAACTCGCACTTGGCCGGTTATTTGTTTTGTGGGAGGAACAGAGTTTTCTCTACCAAAAACTTTAAACGCTTATATATAAAAACATTAATAACCAATTTAAATATATTTTTCAATAAACATATTATATTTAATTTAATTCTTTATCAATGCTATTGGTATCAACACACATTTAGACCGAACAATTTCCATCGTAAGTATAAATAAATAAATAATTATAATTATATAATTTGACTACACTGATTTTGTTAAAACTTTCTATTGTAAGTAGTACCTAGGTATAATGTTCTAGCATTAAGGTGAAACGTTTCACTTTGGCGGGAAAATCAAATTTCAAACAGTTTTTTTCCCCTTGTAGCTAGGCCGGGTAATTATTGTGAAATGGCATAGTGTTTGCGAAAATTGTTGGTTGTTCTTTACATTATCATGTACAGTTATTAATCAGTTACTCACCATATTACTTACATTTGTCAATAAACCGTTTGAAACAGCAAATATCTGTTTATTGACAAATGTATGTAATAATGTGCATTGGAGATAAATAACTTTACGCGAGTTTGTAAAGAATAATAATCAATTTTCGCGAACATCATTATCGTTTACAATAATTACCTGGCCTAGCTACAAGAACAAAAAAAACTGTTTGAAATTTGAATTTCCCGCCAGTGAAACGTTTCACCTTAAGTACGAAATTTTAAGCTATCATACGATCCGGCTTCGCTCGTTCTCTACAGGGTTACACATATACTAAGCCCAAGTACAATGACCTCCTTTCGACTAAGTCGAAAGGAGGTCATTGTACTCAGTCATGAACAACGAACTAACTATGGGACCAACCCTGAAATCGCGAAAAAATATCAGCTTAAGTTATATGATTATTTACGGGATATTTACCGTGGTAAGGTTGTGGCTCGCTAGTGCGTGGAATCCAGTATTAGGTTGCCTTAAAAATAAAAGCCCGCGTTCAAAATGTGTTCAAAATATTATACGCAGTGATAGTGTGCTCTGTCGAGACTTAGGTTCGAGTTCCAGTGATAACCGTAGCAAAAGACTAAGAAAGAGGGTAGATCGTTTTGTCCTCATCTAACTTTGAACTTTTTCACCAACCACCCGCATTCTTCAGTTTTCCCGTGAACATGGTGCATGTAACTGCGCCGAAATATCGGGAGCTCATTCCACAACCTTACCACGGTAAATATCCCGTAAACAATCACATAACTTTAGTGAACAACCGTGATAGTTTAAAACAGTGTTTAAAATATCAGCTGTTCGATTGAAAATGGTCATTGACAAAATGTATGGAACAACGTTTTTTTTTTTAAGGATACTGTGTGACGAGACAAGCGAAGTCGCTCGCCTGATGGCTCTTCACGCTTGCCCATAACAGCTCAACGCCACTCAGAATTTTGAACTTCAACAGTTCAAAACCCTGGATGGCAATGCACTGCGCTCGTCACCCCGATATATAAGATGTCAAATATCTGTGTGCCCTGTAATTTCGCTGGAAACATTGCCCTTCAATCCGGAACACAGTAGTGTTTGCACACTACTGCTTGGCGGTTGAATAACTGGTAAAGGTGTGGTACTTCCCCAGACGGACCCCTGCAAGAGTCCTACCACTACAAAATCCCCATAGTAAAAAAAAAAACATAATGATAGGTATAACGAACCCCTTTCGGCTTAGCATAACCTTTCCTTATAACCTTGTACATAAAGAAATAGTAAAAAAAAACAAAAATAACCAGTCTAATTGGTAGAAATACATATTTTCTATAATATTTTACAATTAGTAATTATAATTTATGACAACATGAACATAAAACAGATACACTATTTCCATTCGTTTATTTGATCTGATAGCTGCAATTACGTTGTAAAAATCTTTAAAAAAAAGTAACAAGCGACCCGCCCGCTTCGCACAGGTGTAAGCACCGGGGACGGTGTTAGAATTAAATGTCCGTCAACTATTTATCCTCCGTGTTTTTACTAAGCACCACTCTAAAGTCCTTAACTCTCCGGACTACCTCGAAAAACTAAGAAATCGCACTTTCAGAACTCCCCGTGCCTTTGTTCGTACCAAATTCGCTCAAAAACTTCCTGATCCCATATATTTACAACAAAATTGTTAAAACGCTAAATGTTAAACACTTTTCGGTTAACCAAGCCAAGCGCATTGTTCAAAAGTGGCTTCTATCCTTATCTTATGATGATACTGTACCCTTAGTACAAGATTTGATAGTTTTCGAAAACTTTTTTCGTTTTCGTTTTGATGCATACATTGCTGGGCTGAAAGCTATTCGAAACTATTTTTCGTATTTGAGTGAAGCAACCTATACTGCCGATTACTACCGATTTTAGTTCATCCGCGTTTCCGCTAGAGGCGCTTTACTAAAATGTATGGGACAATACGGAAACGAAAAAAGTTTTCGAAAACTGTCAAATCTTGTACTAAGGGTACTGAAAACTTTCTTAAAATTATTTCTTAATGTAATGTTTTTTATTTTTTGTTATTTGTGAGTTCTTGTCGTATTTTCGTAGAACATAGTCAAGTATATTATTTTTTGTTGATTTGTTTTAAGGCCTCCACGAGACAGGCTTTGTCCTAGTGTGGGGACCAATAGTAAAATATTGGTTTAAGGTGTTACTTTTTAAGATATAAAAAAATCTTTAATCTTTAGCTCGGCCTTCGACCTCGTTACTATGACCACAAACAAAAACAAAATTTCACACTCCAGGGGCCTTACCCCTAGCTTCACTTTTGCGAGCCAACTTTTAGTAGGTACCTAAAATTAACCAGCTCATTTAAGCTGCATCGTTTAAAAGCGTCTAACTTGAATGAACGAAAATCCGTTTTACTATGCGTGTGTGCGTGAAAATAGCAAAGCTTGGCGGCTATCAAACAACTACCGCTTATTGTAGTTGATGGTACCGTTTAGACAAATAACACCTATGCGGGTCAACTTTTCGAGCTAGGGGTAAGGCCCCAGGAACCTCCTAAACTGTCAAGCCGTTTTTAAAAGTAAAACCATTTTACCACATTAGAAAACATTTAAAAAAAGATGAATGAAATTTGTAAAGCCGTTCTCAAGATCAGAATCAGAAAATATTTATTGTACGACTGATACATTAATTATATTATGCTGGATGTTAGTGCAATAATTGTATTTATCAGTCTACCCTCATCGGGCATTCAATATTTACATTTACAATATTAATATAATTTAATTTTAAACAATTTCTAATATAAAATGTCAAGTTCATTATATAAGGTCGGGGAAAAAGTTTCTTCGTATTTTATTAACAAATTCAAGACATATTTTTTTCAAGTTTAATTACATTTAATTATAATATATATGTGCCATTTTGTTCGATAACTTGTTGCCATCTTGTAGGTAGTGACATGATCCCGTTGCTGTAGAAATTTTGGGACTTCTGATCAAAAAAATGCAACAAGTAGTTTTGACAGTCCTCTCTGGATGTTAATCTAACACTACCCAAAGAATTCTGAAGAGACCGAAACAGGTGGAAATCTGAGGGTGCAAGGTCAGGGCTATATGGTGGATGCATTAACACTTCCCAACCAAGCTCTCTCAATTGTTGCTGAGAGGCCAAAGATGTGTGCGGTCTGGCGTTATCATGATGAAAGACCACGCCCTTTCTGTTGATCAATTCCGGCCGTATTTTCTCAATTTCTTGTTTGAGTCTCATCAGCTGTTGGCAGTAGAGATCCGAATCGATGGTTTTGCCCGGCGGTAAAAGCTTATAATGAACGATGCCCTTCCAATCCCACCATACACACAGCATCACCTTATTACGTGTTAATCCGGGTTTCGCTACAGTCTGTGGTGCTTCACTGCCCTTTGACCATGATCGTTTGCGCACATTCTTGTCGTAGGTGATCCATTTTTCATCACCAGTGATCGATCTTTTCAAAAACGGTTCACTTTCGTTACGTTTCAACAGATAATCGCAAATGAGTACACGATTCATTTGGTTTCTTTCAGTGAGCTCGTGTGGCATCCAAATATCGAGTTTTTTTGTATAACCAGACTTTTTCAAATGGGTCAAAACTGTTTTGTGGTCGATCCCCAGTTCTTCAGCTACGTCGTAACTACTAATATGCCGATCTTGCTCCACTTTTTCAGAAATGGCATCAACTTTATCCGTAACAGGGCGACCAGAGCGAGCTGCATCTTTGACATCAAAATTCCCGGACTGAGAACGCTTGAACCAACATTGTGCTACTCTTGATGGCACTGCATTAGGTCCATAAACGTCACATATTTTATTCGCGGCTTGTGTCGCATTTTTCCCTTTTTTGTAATAAAACTTCAAAATATATCGAATTTCTTCGTTAGATTCGCTCATTTTATCGGACAAAAAAACAATTGAAAAATGCCGGGAAATTGCTTTTAACTTTTTGTATTCCTTTTTTAAAATGTCATATTTTTAATGGTATCAAAACCAGCCAGATACAAACAGTACAACGGATGAGATTTTTACTACAACCTTATACATACAAAATACGAAAAGACTTTTTCCCCGACCTATTATAATAATATGTCAACAGCGAATACAAAACGAAAAAATAAAATAATAAGAATAATTGCAGAATAAGTCATGTCATTTGTATAAAATATTAGTCAAAATCGTTTATTTAACAATGTCATTTCAGTGGAGTTATTTCTATTAATGTACTCATTTAAATCATAAAATACATTATTTATCAACCAGCTGCCTTATCCCTAACTCGAAAAGTTGACCCGCATATGTGTTATTTGTCTAAATGGTACCATCAACTACGATAAGCGGTAGTTATTTGATAGCCGCCAGCTTTGCTATTTTCACGCACACACGCATAGTAAAACGGATTTTCGTTCATTCAAGTTAGATGCTTTTAAACGATGCAGCTTAAATGAATTGGTTAATTTTAGGTACCTATCAGGTACCTACTAAAAGTTGGCTCGCAAAAGTGAAGCTAGGGGTAAGGCCCTGTTATAGCGTGACCAGGAGAAATAGGTGTTTATCTTTACTAATATTATAAATGCGAAAGTAACTCTGTTCGTCTGTCTGTTTTGCTACATAATCACGGCTAAACGGCTTAACTGATCTCGATGGACCCGGGTATGTCCTAAAACTGCGACCAGAACCACCGGAGGGTGGGCAGCAGCGTCCTAATAGTACACGGTGAACGTACTGCGATCCCCAAGCCGCCTGCCAAGCGTGGGGATTATAGCAACACCCTTCTCTATGAGGGAGGCCTTGTCCAACAGTGGACGTTAATTGGCTGATGATGTGATGATGTGTGATGTAATCTCGATAAAATTTTGCGAGGTAACATTTTTTTTTTATTGCAAAATAGGTTTGCGCTTGGCCGCCAACTCGCCTGATGTTAAGCGATGATGCGGCCTACGGTGGATCACGCTTGCCTAGAAGAAACCGATTTACTCTTGACTTGAAGACATCCAGATTGTGGAACACCCATTTAAGCAGTGCATTCCACAAACTAGCAGTTCGCACAATAAAAGTGGAATCAAAGCGCTTCGTACGGGTTTTCGGAATGTCAACCATAAAGCGGTGTCGATTTTTCGTGCCCGCTCTGGCAGTCCGATAGAAAAAAGGGCAGGAGGGAATTAAATCGGTAATAGTATGTATCATGAGGACGGACATAGGCTATTTTTTTTCTGAAGAAATCGCGGACGAAGTCGCGGGTACAGCTAGTTTTTATATATACATAGAAAAATTTCATTTCAGTCTTACGTTGAAACCTAGCGAAAATGATTAGAATTCGTTGTATTCATTCGGCTTTTACCAATTTTATTACAGCTGTCAGAACAAATAGTTGCTTGGACCGGGTTTAACATACATTGTTATAATAATTATTATATTATTATCACAAAAAGAAAGTGATGTGTTCACTAAAAGCCGTGACAGACACGTCAACTTGGCTGACGGACCATCGTCTGACCAACGGGAGAGAAAGAGAATTTTTTCTCTTCATCAGCCAAATCCGTCTGTTAGCTACTTAAGAAAAGTTTTAGGCCGATTTACATTACATCCATAAATTACGTCACACGCATTTTAGGACTATTTAACCCCTCCCTCCGTCCTTGGGGAGCGTTCAAGTATTACGTAACGCAATTTTTAGAGATTTTGGACACCCCCTCCCCCCATGTAACGCGCCGTAACGTTTTTCTGTACCCCCCTCCCCCCTAGTAAAACGTTACGTAACCACCAAGTGACCATTTTTACCTAGAAGTCACAATTATGCGGAATCAAGTACCGAAAAGTCGCTAAAATACCTTTGTTATATAAGAAATGCGCAAGAGAATCTCATTACGCGACCGTTCTGAAGGGTTTTATTTTTTATTTTAACTGTTTTTAGTTTTCTGTAACGCATCGTTACGTTTTACAAGACCCCCCCCCCCCCCCAAATTCATTACATAATACTTGAACGCTCCCTTGTCACAGGTTGTCAGTGTCACATTTTCAGAACCCCCCCCCCCTCCCGATGTGACGTCACGCATTTTTGAAATATATGCATGTATTTAAAAATAATCACAAGAAATCAGTAATTTTTTTATTTTAGTCTCACTTGCATTACAACGCCGCTCTAGAAGTTAACTGTTTTTGCGTGAGAGATAATCTCATAGCGGGAGTTCTGAATCACTTCCTACGTAGTATAAAAGAGTCGCTTCCCTCTGTCTGTCCCTATATATGCTTAGAACTTTAAAACTACGTAACGGATTTTGATGCGGTTTTCTTTAATAGATAGAGTGATTCAAGAGAAAGGTTTATATGTATAATACATACATAATATAGTTGAGAAACACTGATAATTTTAGAGGTTTCTAATGTGATGTCGTAAACAGCATTGCACCCATGCGAAGCCGGGGCGGGTCGCTACTGTCGCTATTTTTTAATAAATATGGGTCAAGTTTGTAAATTTTAAAGTTTTTATTCATATATAAATTTAGCGTTATGGATTTTGAATTTTAACATGTGTCGTCACAAAGCTTTTGACCTTCCTGCCCCTTGTCACATTCCAGTGATACCCTCCCCCCCCCCCCCATTAACGTGTGACGTAATTTATGGATGACCCCTTATTCCAGTGAATCAATCCAGCACTGGACTGGAGTCGCTATCTTCGAGAAAAATTATATAAGATTAGACATTGATGGACGCAGGGTGTCTTTGGGCAATTTTTCTCGATTGTTCACCTTGTCTTGTTGCGAAATGGAAGAAAATTCACAGTACACTCATTTGAGAGCCAGTTCTCATTCCAGGCTAGATATGTTTATACTAACATATCTAACCTAACATATATAACCGACTTCTAAAAAGGAGGAGTTTCTCAATTCGCCTGTTTTTTTTTTATGTTACTTCAGAACTTTCGACTGGGTGAACCGATTTTGATGATAATTTTTAGGGTTCCGTACCCAAAGGGTAAAACAGGACCCCATTACTAAGGCTCCGCTGTCCGTCCGTCCGTCTGTCCGCCCGTCTGTCACCAGGCTGTATCTCATGAACCGTGACAGTTAGACAGTTGAAAGTTTCACAGATGATGTATTTCCGTTGCCGCTATAACAACTAATACTAAAAAATAGAATAAAATAAATATTTAAAGGGGCTCCCATACAAAAACCGTATTTTTTTTGCCGTTTTTAAAGACAAATGGTACGGAACCCTTCGTACGCGAGTCCGACTCGCACTTGGCCGGTTATTTATAAAATGACTGTGTCTACTTTGTAAAATGTGTTTCGATTATTTTGTGAAGTTAATATTTTTAAATTAATATTTTTTTAAATGCAGGCGAATCGTGAACCTCCTCCTTTTTGGAAGACGGTAAACAAATGAGAACCCCTTTTTTTGAAGTCAGTTAAAAACATCAAATGCTCGATTGAGATCCCTGCACCCAGTATTCTGGCCCACAGGGCTGCAAGCTGAGATGTGGTCACACGCCGCTACAGAACAGTTCAAATAGAATGTAACGGCCCGATTCCATCCTCAATGTCAACTTTCCTTTCATGTACTCTCATATGACCTTTTAACGTACATTTCTGAGTGAACGCCCGAGCACAAACTGGACACACAAATCTCTTATCATTGTCATGTATTCTCATATGTTCTCTTAAAGTCTTCTTCCTTTGATACGACTTCTGGCACACATTACAAACGTGGATCCTTTCCCCGTCATGTTTTATCATATGCATATTCAAAGCATTCTTAGTATAGAATGCTAAATCGCACTTGTCACATTTATGATTTCGTTCGTTTAAATGGTCTCTACGGACATGGCTGGACAGGTGTCCGGGGGTAATATAGCTCTGTGGGCACGCTTTACATTTATAACGTTTCAGTTCCTCGTTGTGGACTTCGGCTAAATGTTTCTGCCGAGCGTAAAATGATGTTAAGGTTATGTTACATCGCTTACAAGCGTACCTCACACCAGCTTTATGCTCTTTGGAGACGTGGTTCTCTCTTTTAGTGACTCGGTCAAAGACAGCGTTGCAGTATCTACAAGGGAATTGGCCTTCTTCGTGCGTTCGCATATGACCTCGAAGTCTCGCTTTAGAAGCAAATGCTTTACCACAACTTTCGCATATATAATTCGGATAATGCACGTTCATATGTGTGTTTAAGCTGACAAAGTTTAAGAATCGTTTCTTACAAACGGGACAGTCAACTTGGTCTTTCTCGAGCTTGAACGGTAGGTTGTTCCATTTCTTCGGAGCGTGCTTTAATCGTGTGCAGTTCTCTATATGCTGTTTTAGTTCGTCAAAGTTTGATATATCAGCGGTGCAAATTTTGCATCGGAGCTTCGTTGACGATTTGTAGAATCTGTGCGAATCGGAGAACATCATCTTGTTGAATGCTAAGTGTATGTTGTATTTTGTGTGTTGGCAGATGTGGAGTTTCAGCTCTTCTATGCTATCAGAGGTCTCCGGACAGATTGAACAGGAAAACGACCGGTTCTTTCGTATTTTAAACGGGAATAGTCCGTATTGTAGCATTGAATCCGTCTCGTGGATGTCGTGGGGTAGTTTCCGGGAGTATTTTATGGGTTTTTTGGATTTTTTCGGCTTTTTCATTTCAGGGGTCTCTTTCTTGATGGGTGGCTTGAAATCTGGAAATGACAATTGTCCCACTATTAATACAATACGTGCGAATATTAAATATGATAGGTTAACAGTATTAATTTCATATTTATAAAACTCTAACTGTACTTAAAACTATTTGCCATGTAAGTGAAGCCTAATATCAAGATACGGGTGATCAAACCCAGTTCGATGGTTAGCGCAGTAATTTTTTCTGGGTAGTACTTTTTTATGAAATAAATTACAGTGTAAACTCTTTATAACGTTATCCTTTATAACAATAAACTCCCTGTAACGTTGAAGTGAGCCCAACTTGGTTGGTTTGCGTTAAAACCCACATATTGAAACACTCTTTATAGTGATACGCCATTCTCTATTACGAAGAAATGTGATCATATTTTTAGACAGTAAATATTTATTATCGGTATTATTGTTTATGTTATGTTATCAGGCAACAAAGACTTTGAAGCTCCGAAACATCCGAGGTCGGTCTAGCTTTTGTTATCCTTAATTGCCTTGAACACATGCAGTATGACGCTTTGTTTTCTCGGAAGTGATGGTCTTCGACCAAGCATACTGGCTACCTATCGTATTATCAGTCGTAAACTTACTTTGAAACTGTTAACATGGCCAGTAAACGGAAAGCGATTAGTGTTGACGAAAAAGTTTGTGTGATACGTGCGATTTGGTTGTTTTTTTGTTCACTCCATATAACGATAACTCTCTATAACGACAAAAAATGCTCAGTCCCTTGTTTCGTTATAAAGAGTTTACACTGTATTTGTTGTTTGTATTTGTGATACTATTCTTAATATCCACAATAAGAAACACTTCGGTCGAGGGGCTTTATCAGCTGCGAAGGCATTTTTGTAAGAAATTTGTTGTAGTCACTTGCACCCATATCAACCCATAGCAACTGTGTTAGCAACTGTGACGCGGAGTTCGACGCGTCGACATAAATAAGAATGTCCAATCACATATCTGTCACAATACCTGGCGACAGTTTCCTTCTCATTTCCGTTCTATTTACTTCTATTTTATGTGGGTTTTATAGACATAGGGACTGAAGTCATAGTTTGGGGCTAAGTACTAGTTATTATGATTACCTTTATCCTTTTCATCATCAACATCATCATCATTGGGCATGTCGAAGAAGTCATCGAAGATGTCTCCATCATCTGCCTCTTGTTTCACCATCAAAGATTCCTCTGGAAAAACAAACAATATACATCATCATCACTCACTATATATATAAAATTTCCATGTCACAATGTTAGTTACCGTACTCCTCCGAAACGGCTTTACCAATTTTTATTTGCATATTCAGTAAATCTGAGAATCGGCTACTATCTATTTTCCATACCCCTAAGTGATAAGGGTTGTTCACCCCGATTTTTTTTTTTTTTTAATTAATTTATAAGGCAAAACAACGTTTGCCGGGTCAGCTAGTTTATTTATAGAATAGACAAGAAGGGACTGATATCCTAAATACAGGGCAACCTAGTTAGGAGTTAGTGCTCAGCCATGTAACATACCAACCTCATCGTCTAAAATGTTTTGCTAATTATTGTCAAAAAAATAAATACATATACGCTTTTTCTTTCTTTACGTTTAAGTTCAAATTATAAACAACATGATTTTAAGATGTTTAAGTTAGTAAGCCATGAAATATTTTATCTCATGTACTTGGTATTTACATCAACTATTGTTATTGGCACAAGTGTGAAATTATATAAAGAAATGCAATGTTCAATTGCACTGACAGCCCCGTTAGCTCAGTTGGTAGTGTACCTACTTTCTGCGCTTGGGGGCGTGGGTTCGATTCCCACCTAGGACAAACATTTGTGTGATGAACATTTGTGTTTGTTCTATGTCTGGGTGTTAATATCTATTTAAGTATGTATCTAAAAATATATATGTATGTATATCAGTCTCTGGCAGCCATATTATAAGCTTTGCTTAGTTTGGGGTCAGATGACTGTGTTTGTGTGCAATAATGTCCCAGATATTACACAGACCATCAAGATAGACACTGCAATAACTCGAAGTTGTATAAAAATACATGCACAGCCAGCGTAATGCCGATTGCTCTTATACAATAATATTAGGACGTGAGTTTTTGAAGTAAAAACTTCTATAGACGCATTGGACTGCCCCGGTGGCTCAGTTGGTAGTGAACCTACTTTCTGCGTTTGGGGGCATGGGCTCGATTCCCATCTAGGACAAACATTTGTGTGATGAACATTTGTGTTTGTTCTATGTCTGGGTGTTAATATCTATTTAAGTATGTATCTAAAAATATATATGTATGTATATCAGTCTCTGGCAGCCATATTATAAGCTTTGCTTAGTTTGGGGTCAGATGACCGTGTTTGTGTGCAATAATGTCCCAGATATTACACAGATCATCAAGATAGACACTGCAATAACTCGAAGTTGTATAAAAATACATGCACAGCCAGCGTAATGCCGATTGCTCTTATACAATAATATTAGGACGTGAGTTTTTGAAGTAAAAACTTCTATAGGCGCATTGGACTGCCCCGGTGGCTCAGTTGGTAGTGAACCTACTTTCTGCGTTTGGGGGCATGGGCTCGATTCCCATCTAGGACGAAAATTTGTGTTTGTTCTATGTCTGGGTGTTAATATCTATTTAAGTATGTATTTAAAAATATATATGTATATATATCAGTCTCTGGCAGCCATATTACAAGCTTTGCTTAGTTTGGGGTCAGATGACCATGTTTGCAATAATGTCCCAGATATTTTTTATTTTATTTATTATAATTTGTAATATCATACTGTTTTTATAATAACCATGATGAGTACGCATGTTTTGGGATATGCTTTAGTTCACAATTGTCAACACACTTAATTTAGATTTATTATGACTATATTCTGTTTTGTGTACCTCAATAAATAAATAATAATAATAATTTATTGAGCAATTTTTAGGTGAACAAAAATCATGGAACTCGCGTCATCGTCACGCTGTCACAGAACACATAATACACAACACTGTACCGTGTATTTTAAACAGCGAAGCTAAATAATAACTTGTAAAAAAGACAAACGAAAAACAATTAAGTAAAGAACATAATTATCAATATAAATTGGACTGGACCAAATTGGAGATGGGACGAAACAGGAAGCACCAGCTTTCAAATAAAAAAAGAATCATTAAAATCCGTTCACACAGTCAAAAGTTCTGAGGTAACAAACATTAAAAAAAAACAGGCGAATTGAGAACCTCCTCCTTTTTGGAAGTCGGTTAATAAGATTTTATGAATAAATATGAATATGGATATCTGGATCTAGGCATCGCTTGTTATCTCGATGGTACTTCTACTGGCCCGTGCACGGCCTGCTGTTTAATTTGTCTTGTACTTTAGAAAAAAATAATACAGTGGAGTCCGTTTATAATGACATCGCAGGGAAATAACAAACACGTCATACTAAGCGGACATCATACAAAGCATTTTGTAGAAAGTCAACAATCCCCTGTTTTTGTAAGTATGTATTTATTGTGATATTGTGACCTTCAACTATCAACTAGGTTATTTTTTTTTTTTTTTCACTGACTACCCACTGAGTCTCAAAACAAAAAACCATGCACGCGCCGAACGTCGTCGGGTTCGGACACGAACGACAATCCCGAACACTGCCGAAGGTGCTAGGAATTATGTCGGTTACTACGCAACAGGACGCAATTTACTAAAAATGAGTCATAATAAGCGACATGTCTCTGTAAGCGAAGTCATTATATCCGACTTAGTTATAAAGAATTTTATAAGAAAACCAAATTTCGCTGTGTAATTACTTCATAATAAGCGGTTGGTCAATATAGGCGGAGTCAAAATAAATGGATTCTACTGTAGGTTTTTTTTTTAAATCTGGAATAAGCTACTTTAATTTCATTTAGTACTTACTCTGCAGTTTGTACGTGGTCTCCAGGAATCCGAGGGACTGCTCCACCTGCAGTTTGAACCGCACCACGTCCCGCAGCCGTGCGATGCAGCTGTCGCAGATCAGACGCTTCGTATCACCCAGGTCCAGGAGAGTGATCTGCGGATGCATTTATTTATAACTTACTAGATGACTAGACAAACGTTGTCTTGTCCAAAAAAGTAGTTTTAGTTTTTTTTTAATTTTCTTGGCAAATTTTTCGAATATTTGCTCTAATCCCACTTATGCACAACAATACACACAAACGCACCAATACACTTATGAACCACACAATAAAAAAAATATGGTTAAGCGAGCCATTCTCGAGTTTTTGTGAGACTAACGCACTGCAATTTTTTTTTATACATTAAAGACTTTTTTATTTTTTCTTATAACTGTTTTTGAACAGAAAAGAAGGGCAAAATGGGCAAGTTTTTTAAAGTAGGTTCACTACCAACTGAGCCACCGTGGCAGTCACAAATTAAAATTAAAATTAAATCAAAGGTTTAATCAAAATTTAAAAGTCAAGTAAAATATAATTATCAATATAAAAAAGCGACTTTTTAAAAATTACAGGACCACTTTAAAATGGGACCACACAGGAAGCACCAGCTTTCAAATAAATAAAAAAATCATCAAAATCGGTTCACCCAGTTGAAAGTTCTGAGGTAAGAAACATAAAGTAATAATAATAAGCACACACACAGCACACCTCTTTACACCCTAACCCACCCCAATGTTGCCCCTCCAGTGCCAAGATACTGCAGCCTTTATGGGCGGCCCATTCAGTGGGTGGCAAGTCTTCACCTGCCTAAATATATTTTGAGATGAGACAGGATAAGGCAGGTGCTGTTTCTCATATATATATATCATATAGATCTGTTATACCTTCTACAAGTTGTTCACCTCAATAGCCCAGTTTAATTTTATTTTTAAATCCCATACCAGACTATAGTTTCATATTCCTTTTTATACACATTCCATAATGGTATTTTTTGTATTCAACAGGGCCTCCTGGTGTTGGCTTTGGCTCCACCAATGCCTACCAAATGTCCGGGCTAGACCCGAGAATGTTTTTGAATAATGTGGAATAATAATACAGTCGAATTGATAACCTCCTCCTTTTTGGAACTCAGTTAAAAATCCAAATAACTAAAACTGTTCAGATAGGTACAATAACTATGCATCTTTGTCTATAACCTTTACCACAATTTATCTTTATCTACTGTAGATAGAATAACAACTGATAGGACAACAAATACCTGGCCTGCCTAGAAAAAGATTGGCGGTCCGAATTGGACTCTTAATACACACAGGACAGGACAGGACAGGAGGTAGCCCAGGACCGGGAAAAGTGGAGGCTTTTACCAAGCAATGGGAAGACATGCAATCTCCTAACAATAACTAAATAGAGTTGATCGGTTTTTAATCATTTTTCCAGCTGTCAGATGTCTTCCATAATTTGGCTCGACTGTAATTCCTTCGCATAGCAAAGAGTCGCTTAGTATGGGTACAATTTATATTTTTGCTCACATCAATGTCACAGAAACATGCAACAAAATAAGTCACGTTTCGCGAATAGGGTAGAAGGTTTTCGGAGTTATTTTATATGTGAAACTGAGAACAAAATACTGGCGTATATATGTACTCACGTCGATAGAAAAGCATCTTTGCAGCATATCGCTGTAATCCTCCGAAATTCCATTGTGTTTATGCCCAACTAACATACTTTTCACCGCACCTTCGTTCAAGCACAAATTACATACACCCAGCTGGGGCAGAGCCTCTACTATTATGTCGGCATCCATAGTGAAATATTTATTTTGATACTTTCACGTAGAAAACTTTCTTTTTCATTTTTTTCTAATAAGAAATTGAAATTCTGTTCAATTCAACAGCTAACTGCAAAGACGACATTTTTAGTTTTTCTTTGATTTGACGTACGTAAATTTACTTTTGACTTGACAAATAACATTTGATTCTTTTTGACACTTGACGTTCCATTTGGGATTTTTGTCCTTTTGTCACATATTTAAAAAAAAAAGCTATAGGAGCCATCTATGGCCTAGCGGACCTAGCCACCTACTACTTGTAAAACATACGTATCACCGGTTGTTTTTGTTTGTCGGGATCTGAGTCTTCAATGGGTTTAGTTTAAGTAAACTATACAAAATAAAAGCTAACACTAAATTATCCGGAATATTACATCAACAACAATAGCCTAACTAAAACAGTAGGATTGCCAATAGACATATAACAGCGTTGCTCACATGCTCAATGCTCATTTTCATCATCATCTTCAGCCAGGAGACGTCCACTGCTGAACATCGGCCTCCCCCTTTAACCTCCACACTGAACGTTCATTTTCATGGTGATTCCAAAGCTCCTTAGAAGCAAGAAAAGTCTTCACTAATCTACTGGGGCCTGTGGCTGGGGCACACAGAATAGGGAAGCTTTCCTATTCCATGCTGAGGCACATTCAAATACGTACCTTGCTGTGTAACGTATTTTACTGCCCGGATGTTATGGTCTTAATAACTTTAGATGGCCCAGTAATGTGTAAAAAAAGCAATATAATTTAATCTGTATTGGATGTCTTTTTTTTCGTTCACAGATTATCATGTTTTCGTAGATCGTTCGTCCATTTTTCTTTCAACTTGCCGTGTTTTTAATTTAAAGTTTTACTGTTTTAATGGTTAAAACTCATTTACGGTTTTTTACAAGTTTATATGAAAAAGTGCGTAATAATATTTTCTACCTGTGTTTGTGGCAAAGTATATACTTTGTTTGTCTATTCGGCAAGAAGCTAACAACTACATCCCTACATCCGTAATTATTAAACTTTCAAGCATGAAGTTTGTAATGTTATACCTAAGTTTATTTTCAACACGATGTTTGTAATTAAGCTTTAGTTGACAAAAACGTAGATTGAGTTGCGTTTAAATTATTTAACATTCCGCCTGAATACCGTGTCCTAGGAAAATATATTTATGAAATTTATCGTAAAAAAAACTACACTTTTTCGACTAAGGTGGAATGAGATATCCGTGTTCCCATAAAATACTATTTTCTTTACAAACTCGTGAAGGTCAATTCAGATCTTAAGTTGTAAAAAGAAAGAAGACAATATTGTCGCATTTATTTTGCACCCTACCATGAGTAGGTATGATGAAATTGTAAACATTTTGGACGACATGAAGACTTCGGTGTTTCGGCCGGCGCTGTAACCGGATTCTGCGGTTAATTAACTGGGAAATATGATTTTAGATCAAGATGATTGGTGGCGAGTTGCTGACGGAGTCTGAAGAATATTATGTTGTTCAAGATGGACTTCTCGACTTCCAGTAAGTGGTTATTTCTTTACTACACACTGGGTATCATTCATCCCAGTGATATGCGCTATAATAGCTATTATGATGAATGAATGATACCGAGACGTTATAGGCGAACAACACTGCTTTAAAAAACGAACTAATAGCTGTAACAGACGGGCCAGCATGGCTGACGTCAACCACCTCAACCAATGAGAGAAAAAGAAGAAAATAATGTTGTGACTCTCTCTCCCGTTGGTCAGATGACCGTTCGTGGTTCGATGCGTCTGTTACGGCTTTAAGAGTGTCAACCGGTTTGCCGCCGTGGTGATCGGCTGAATTCGCTTTGGTCGTCGATTCTGCTGCGATCTCTATCATTCTCTCACACAAGACGATCTACACATCTCGCTCATACACTTCGTAGTGACTACAGCAGTATATTTTTCTGTTTTAATAAACAATACAGTAATTAAGTGTGAAATGAAACATTTTTCATGTCTCTCACAGAGCGTGTGCAGTTTATAAAGCTACAGGAAGGCATTTTATTACAATTATTTTTGCTAAAACACTTTAATTAGCTACAATGTGTTGCCGAACACTCGCGTGACTGAGAGACGGCTGTAACGAGTATGATACAGTGCAAGTACAAGTAAAAATATCTTAGATTCATCCTACAAGAAACTACATTTTGTCTTGGATAATCCGGGTTATAAACTATCCCTAAAACTAAATTGCATTCAATTCTGTCAACCTGTTACAGAGTTGTGGAGACAAGTAAATATGGAGAAGTTTTTTATCGTAACGTCTATTCACAGAAAAAGCCCAGACGTTTTAAAGGCATCAATGGGGCCAAAATCAACACTGAACCTTTTTGTGTACAAAAACAATGGAATGGAATAATGTTGGTCTCAGAAAAAATAAATCAATGGAAGTGTTGTACGTACTGTTTCCCCTTTGACATTTACACCCCCCCTTAGTTGTCCATTCATATACATTTTGATCACATCTTTTGCAGTTGTGTGCGCTCAATATTGAAGTGTACGTTTGTAGAACTAGTAAGAATATGTCAGTGTGTGCAATACGTGTTTACCTCGCCCCCTTCAGTTTTTGGCAGACTTTTTTCGATACTGGCTAGAGTAAAGACAGATCCAAACTATATATTATCAAAGACGTTGGTACATGGACTATAGATGTTTTTTATTATTAAATAAATAAATAAATATCTGGGACATTTTTGCACACACTGTCATCTGACCCCAAACTAAGCAAAGCTTGTAATATGCCTGCCAGAGACTGATATACGTGTATATATATTTTTAAATACATACTTAAATAGATATTAACACCCCGACATAGAACAAACACAAATGTTCATCACACAAATGGGAATCGAACCCACGCCCCCAAGCACAGAAGTTAGGTTCACTACCAACTGAGCCACTGGGGCAGTCAATATATAAATAAGTATTATTTCTTCTGTGAGGATATTGGCGTCGCACTCTTGTGCATTTGCCAGTGTCAAGTATTAAATTAATATCAAGTTTGATGAAATGTAGTCAAATAAAGTAAGTCATGGTCAAGTCAAAGTCATGCCCTAGTAATGTGGTGGAGACTATAAGAGGGTTCTATGGAGCTTTGGAAACCACATGAAAATACACGTTTCACTGTGTTATATCACCTCGCACACCAGCATGTTCACAAACAATAAATGATAATCCAACATTAACACTCAAAAATAAATAAGATTAGGAAAATAATCTGAGGTAAAACCGGGACCCTATTACTGAGCCTACGCTGTCTGTCTGTCCATCCGTCTGTATGTCCGTCTGAACTACCTTCAAACGGTTGTATCTTTCAAACTGTAAAAGCCAGTTGAAATTTTCACAGAATATGTAATGTTATGGCGGATTAATTATAAGACATGATAAAAAAGTTAATAAATAAGGGGTCGATACAACAAACTATTTTTTTAAAATGTTGTTTTGCGCCCCTAAAATGCAATATTGTATGTTTTTTATACTCTTAAAATTGAGATCTATATAACAACTGTCATTATGCAAAGTTTCATGCACATATTCTGATTCTGATTCTGATATCTTAATAAATATAGAACTGAGAAGGTCTTAAAAAAAATCGGATGGACAGACAGATGGATGGACAGAACGAATTTATAAGGGTTTCTTATCGAGCTACGGAACCAAAAAAAATTAAATATGTGCTTTTCACGTACTAACTTTGTGCATTAAATCTAGAAGCCTCGTAGTTAAGCTTAGAATGTCCTAACTGCTGACGGTAGAATAACATTATCAAAACCTTTTCTGTATCATTTCTTAATATGCACTTTGTAGTGTGGAGACCAATCAGGGCTGGAATATTCCAAGATGCTTCTGGCAAGAGTAAAAACGAGTAATGAAGAGAAAGAGGTTTTTAAAGATATTTCCTTTTAATTTGTTTGTGTTGAATAGTTATTATGATCTTATATGTCCTAAAACTGCGACCAGAACCACCGAAGGATGGGCAGCAGCGTCCCAATAGTACACGGTGAACGTACTGCGATTTCCAAGCCGTCTGCTAAGCGTGGGGATTATGGCAACACCCCTCTCTATGAGGGAGGCCTTTGTCCAACAGTGGACGTTAATTGGCTGATGATGTGATGTGTGATGAATGCTGAATTATGTTAATAATCAGTTATCCGTCGTGTCGTTTTTGGAGGGAGTCACAAAATATTAAGGTGATACATTTCACGTTTGACGGGAAATTCAAATTTCCAACAGTTTTTTTTGTCCTTGTAGCTAGGCCGGGTAATTATTGTGAAATGACACAGTGTTTGCGAAAATTGTTGGTCGTTCTTTACATTATCGTGTACAGCTATTAATCAGTTACTCACCATATTACTTACATTTGTCAATAAACTGATTGAAACAGCAAAAATTTGTTTATTGACAAATGTATGTAATAATGTGCATTACAGATAAATAGCTTTACGCGAGTTTGTAAAGAATAATAATCAATTTTCGCAAACATCATGATCGTTTACAATAATTACTCGGCCTAGCTACAAGAACAAAAAACTGTTTGAAATTTGAATTTCCCGCCATACGTGACACGTTTCACCTTAATAGCTATTTACATATTTATTATGTAAAAACAAACTTGAAATTGATGTTAAAATAATAAATATGACGAGTTCACGTAGAAGTGTTAGTAATATTTTATATTTTGTAAAATTTCTGTTAACGCAACTACGTGATAATAAATAATAATCATCATCAGCCAGAAGACGTCCACTGCTGAACATAGGCCTCCCCTTTTAACCTCCACACTGAACGACATCCTGCCATCTGCATCCACTGGATGCCCGCGACTCTCACGATGTCGTCGGTCCATCTAGTGGGAGGCCTACCTACGCTGCGTCTTCCGGTTCGTGGTCTCCACTCAAGAAACTTTCTTCCCCATCGGTTATCAGTTCTTTGAGCGATGTGACCTGCCCATTGCTACTTCAAGAAACTCCGAGCATAGCTCTCTCCATTGCCCTTTGTGTGACTCTTGAGTTTTTCCAAAAGGCCAACAGTTAAGGACCATGTCTCAGTACCATACAATAAATAATATTCTATTCTATTCTTTATGATTTTCAGTGTGGGTCTTCCGTTGCCGGACTCGCTGCCCGAGTTGAACTTCGAAGTGGAGCACCAATTACTGCCTCAGCTTCCCGTTAACGTGAGTCAAATAAATATGAATTACTAGCTGCGCCCCGCGGTTTCACCCGCGTGGAGATGAAAATCGGTGATGATGGTCATGATGAAAAGTAGCCTATAAGCAATGTATATTCCAAATTTCATCCAAATCCATCCAGCCGTTTCTGCGTGATTGTGTAACAAACATCCATCCATCCATCCAAACCTTCACATACTCGTATATGATATTATTTTGATTATTAATACTCTCTGGTCTAGCCCGGACATTTGGTAGGCTTTGGTGGAGCCAAAACCAACACCAAGAGGCCCTGTTGACAGTGCCGTAAATAGGGCTGTGCCAGCGGTGACCAGGCACAGGGCGCAGACACTGGAGGGGCGCAGAAATGACCACACCAGGACCAAGTTTTGTTTTCAAAGGCGCGGTTTTGGAAGCTCGCACAGGGCGTAAAAAAGGCTAGTTACGGCACTGCCTCTTGAATATAAAAATGCAATTATGGAATGTATATAAAATGGAATATGAAACTATTGTACAAGGATGAAAAAAACTAGGCTATTGAGTCGAACAACTTGTGGATAGGAGAACAGATCTATTGGATGAGAAACTGCACCTGCCTTATCCTGTCTCATTCCAAAATTTATTTAGGCAGGTGATGACTTGGCACCCACTGAATGGGCCCCCCATAAAGGCTGCCATATCTTGGCACCGCAGAGGCAACATTGGCGTGGGTGGCTTAGGGTGTAGAGAGGTGTGCTGCACTTTCCCTAAGAGCTACTCACGGCGTTATGCCCTTTGACACTTCCACCCTGGAGCTTAGGTTCTTAGCTCATGTGGTTTCCACCCCCAGAAGAGCGGTTAAGGCAAGTCAGCGGTTGGGCTCTCATTTAGCCCCATGGAATCGGGATACGCAGTGTCGCCACTCACCGACGGCCGCCCCTGAGTTTATTATTATCATTTATTTACAAAATCTTTTATATAGTAAGCGGGCGGTGAATGTGAGTGTCATGTCAAACCAACCGTGTTTTTTTTACCGACTTCCAAAAAGGATGATGTATCAATTCGACTGTTTTTATGTTTGTTACCTCAGAACTTTCGACTGGGTGAACCTATATTGATGATTCTTTTTTTTATTGGAAAACTGATGCTTCCCGTTTGTTCCTATTTCAATTTGGTCCAAGTTCAATTTGGTTGAAGTGTAAAAAAATAAACAGTAGAACTACTGTTTTATTTTTTTACAATGTGTCAATCATAAAGGCATTTCCTCAAAAATTATTACAAGAGACATCTGTCGGAACACCTCAGTACTAAATCAGGCATGTGCTCTCTAAAACCGATAGTGCCTAATTAATGCACGCGCTATGGGATAGATGGCGTATATTTGGTCCAGTTCTGTCATTTTTTTATATTGATAATTATGTGCAACATTATATTCTAAATTCTATTAAGTATAAAAAAAAATACCTTTTGTGGTTTCCTAGGTCCTCGTTAGTGACTTGTCAACACTCTCTTCCAGGTCCCGCAGCGAGGACCACCAGAACGGAAGCCAGATCCAGGAAAATATGAGTTTCATGTGGAGATCAACAGCTCGCATATTCACAAAAAGAGATATGTGGTAAGCAATATTAAAAGAAACTTTTTAGTGTTCCGTACCCATAGGCAGGGCCGGATTATCCATAAGGCGGACTAGGAAACTGCCTAGGGGCCGACGGGGGCATAGTCGATGCGGGCCACGCACGAAAAAAAATCGATTCGTGACATTCCCGATTATTTACATCCAGTAATGTAGCAACTAAAAAAAATTATTTTACTTACTGTAAAAAGCACCATCTAATGGTATTTGCTTGTATATATTCAAGCAAATACCATTAGATGGTGCTTTTACCAGCCAGCCGTATAGTAGATATATTCTACAAAAAAATAATAATTATAAAGTGACAACTTAAAAAACAGAAAATTAAAAAAAACTTAAAATGCTAACTAAAAACTAAAACTCAAAATAAATAAATAAAGAATTAAACTAAAAGACCATATTTATTAAGTATTTTAAGTTATCTTTAATATTCTGTTTTTTAAGTTGTGCATAATATATTATTACCTAAAGTGATATTTAGTAAATATTTTTAATTCTATTAATTTCTATTAATCTACAACCAACTACCTGAAGACATTAAAAGTTCGGCTTCTGACGGTATATTTAAAAATAGGTAGTCAAGATTCAGGGAGCGTCGCGATGGTGATATTAAAATTATGATTAAATTAAAAACCGAAGTAGAGGTCCGCTCAGAAGGACATGAGCTTATTTAATGCCTTTTAAAATCTTAACCTACTTAAAATTACACACACACTTAAAATAGATGAGGGGTCGAAACAATCTCGAGTGGTTGCAAGCCCACGCCGCGTCTACCTGCTTGGGCTGCTAACATAAGTAGGTTGATACGGTTTTTGATCGAGAAGGCCTATTGCTCTCTCAAAGAGTATTGTGATAAAAAATATATTGTTTTTTAAGTTTTGTGATATATAATAGTGTACTTATGTACTAGTTTTGTATATCCACAAATGTGACGTGTGATATTGTATATAGTTCACCAATAAATTATCTGTATCTGTTATAAATTGTCATTAAGTGTACTGAAAATTGTTTTTCTGCAAAAAGGGTTCTTACGGATAGTTGATTTACTACTGAGTAAGGGTTCCTTTTCCTTACGATATCTGGGTCTACTGTGATGCCTTTATGAACCTTCAGGATATATTCTAATATATATAATTGTCTGACAGTCAGAACGTTTGCACCCCCGGGATCTGTCACCGCCAGGATCTGTTAGAAGATCGGTTAGATTCTCTCCAAATAATCATTCAGTTCAACAACCTACTAGGGCCCCAGGGCACACCCCTTCTGGGGTGCCAGGGCAAGTCTAATCCCCCATTCCCGGCGACGGACCAAGCCGAGGCTCGTACCTCCGAGGTGCCCTTGCGCTTGTCGCCCAAAATCTAAACCATGTTGGCCCAACGCCCTCTGCGTTCACCAACTAGTCCGGTCAAGCTGTAGAGGCCGCAAGGCCAACAGCAATAAGTCACATTAGAAGAAAAAGAACGTTTGCATCACTGTATAGTTTAACTGTGCTGTACCTTATTTTCTTTTTATCTAGTGTATTGTTCATCAGGTGTCTCATAAGCTGAACTGCATCTACGTGGACAAGGATGTAGACTTCCCTGTACAATTCAACTGGCGCGGTCCGCCGGACATGTTTGTGAGAGCGACGTGTGTGTTCGCAGACGCAGCACAACAAGAAAAGAGAGTTGAGCGCTGCCTTTCTCATTTTCACTCCAGCACGTATAATGGTGAGACTAGCCTATACTTTTTTTAGGGTTCTGTACCCAAATAAATATCTGGGACATTATTGCGCATGGTCATCTAACCCCAAACTAATGCAAAGCTTGTAATATGGCTGCCAGAGACTGATATACATCCACACTAATATTATAAATGCGAAAGTAACTCTGTCTGTTTGCTACATAATCACGGTTAAACGGCTTAACCGATCTCGATAAAATTTTGCGAGGTAATAGTATGTATCATAAGAATGGACATAGGCTATTTTTTTCTGAAGAAATCGCGGACGAAGTCGCGATTACAGCTAGTACATATATATTTTTAAATACATACTTAAATATAATAGGTTGGGGAAAAAGTCTTTTCGTATTTTGTATGTATAAAGTTGTAGTAAAAATCTCATCGGTTGTACTGTTTGTATCTGGCTGGTTTTGATACCATTAAAAATATGACATTTTAAAAAAGGAATACAACAAGTAAAAAGCAATTTCCCGCCATTTTTCAATTGTTTTTTGTTCGATAAAATGAGTGAATCTAACGAAGAAATTCGATATATTGTGAAATTTTATTACAAAATAGGGAAAAATGCGACACAAGCCGCGAATAAAATTTGTGACGTTTATGGACCTAATGCAGTGTCATCAAGAGTAGCACAATGTTGGTTCAAGCGTTTTCAGTCCGGGAATTTTGATGACAAAGATGCAGCTCGCTCTGGTCGCCCTGTTACGGATAAAGTCGATGCCATTTCTGAAAAAGTGGACCAAGATCGGCATATTAGTAGTTACGACGTAGCTGAAGAACTGGGGATCGACAACAAAACAGTTTTGACCCATTTGAAAAAAACTGGGTATACAAAAAAACTCGATATTTGGGTGCCACACAAGCTGACTGAAAGAAACCAAATTCATCGTGTACTGATTTGCGATTCTCTATTGAAACGTAACGAAACCGAACCGTTTTTGAAAATATTGATCACTGGTGATGAAAAATGGATCACCTACGACAAGAATGTGCGCAAACGATCATGGTCAAAAGGCAGTGAAGCACCACAGACTGTAGCGAAACCCGGATTAACACGTAATAAGGTGATGCTGTGTGTATGGCGGGATTGGCAGAGCATCGTTCATTATGAGCTTTTACCGCCGGGCAAAACCATCGATTCGGATCTCTACTGCCAACAGCAGATGAGACTCAAACAAGAAATTGAGAAAAAACGGTCGGAATTGATCAACAGAAAGAGTGTGGTCTTTCATTATGATAACGCCAGACCGCACACATCTTTGGCCACTCAGCAAAAATTTAGAGAGCTTGGTTGGGAAGTGTTAATGCATCCACCATATAGCCCTGATTTTGCACCCTCAGATTTCCACCTGTTTCGATCTCTTCAGAATTCTTTGGGTAGTGTAAGATTAACATCAAGATAGGACTGTCAAAACTACTTGTTGCATTTTTTTTATCAGAAGTCCCAAAATTTCTACAGCAACGGGATCATGTCACTACTTACAAGATGGCAACAAGTTATCGAACAAAATGGCACATATATATTATAATGAAATGTAATTAAACTTGAAAAAAATATGTCTTGAATTTGTTTATAAAATACGAAGAAACTTTTTCCCCGACCTTATATATTAACACCCAGACATAGAACAAACACACATGTTCATCACACAAATGTTTGTCCTAGGTAGGAATCGAACCCACAGCCCCAAGCGCAGAAGGCAGGTTCACTACCAACTAAGCTAACGGGGCTGTCCCAACACAAAGGGTGGAACGGGACCCTATTACTAAGTCTCCGCTACCGGCGGTGTTTCACGTAAAAATATATGTAAAGAAAATTCCACCCAAGAATCAACAAGGGTTGTAACAACCTGCCGGCTTTCTTGTTTCCTGAGAGATATAATTTGGGCCTTTTCAAGGCGAGATTGAATAGATATCTTCTAAGTCTGCGTGCTTCATCTTCGACCACATCGTCGCTTACCAACAGGCGAGTTGGTGGTCAAACGCGGACTTATTCGCGTTTAAAAAAAAAAACATTTTCCCATAAATTTTGTAAGGGATGGCAAGAGTTGTAACAACAAAGAAAAAATATGTGTATTGTGATCGAAGTCAAAGTAGGTTTGTTTGTTTCTTTGTTTTCAAGTCAAAAGTGAATCGGTTTCTACTAGGCAAGCGTGATCCATCGTAAGCCGCATCATCGCTTAACATCAGGCGAGTTGGCGGCCAAGCGCAAGCCTATTTTACAATAAATAACGCGGGTAAAACCGAGGTGCGCATTAGTAGTTAGTACATATATATAAATCTATACTCTACGCATATAATAAAAAGTAGAGATATGCGAGATATTACAAAATAAATACATCATATGTCTTAAAATAAGCAGCTGAACACAATAAGACAGTTTTTAGAATTTTTGTCTGTTTGTTTGTTTGTCCACGCACATCTCCTAAACCACTGGACGATTTTCACGAATATGCTTAGCTATGACCAGATTGAAGTATAGGCTATGTTATGCGCAAGGGCCTGATTAAGGGAAGAAAAAAGGGTTGAAAGTTTTTATGAAAATCTATGCGTACGAAGTCGCGGGCAAGCACTAGTATTGCATATATACAGGGTTATAAGCAGTGCCGTAAATAGGGCTGTGCCACCGGTGCCCAGGCACAGGGTGCAGAAATGACCACACCAGGACCAAGTTTTGTTTTCAAGGGCGCAGTTATAGAAGCTTGCACCGGGCGCATAAAAGGCTAGTTACGGCACTGGTTATAAGGATAGGGCATGCTAAGCCGAAAGGAGGTCATTGTACTCATAATTATGAACAATTTTCATTATGGAACCAACGCTGACATTAAATAAATAAATATCTGGGACATTATTGCACAAATGGTCATCTGACCCCAAACTAAGCAAAGCTTGTAATATGGCTGCCAGAGACTGATATACATACATATATATTTTTAAATACATACTTAAATAGATATTAACACCCAGCAACACACACCCACATTGCGAAAAAACTTATCAGCTGTTCCATAAGAAACGGTCACTATTGACAGCGCAGCCGTCATCTATGCACTCATCATTTCAGCCATAGGACGTCCACTGCTGGACATAGGCCTCCCCATCGATTTCCAAAGGGACCGGTTGGAAGCGGTCTGCATCCAGCGTTTTCCTGCGGTCTCTTTCATCGGTCTCATCAATGCACTAGTTTAAAATAAAATTACTATCTGGGTCATTTTATTTTATTTTGTATTATGATTGTTAGTATAATTATTTGTATTATACGTTCTCAGATCCGGTTATATCCCGGAACGTCCTCCACTCGTCCCGCCCGCCCAGCACGGCGGGCATACAATACTGCGGCTCAGAATCCGAGCCAGACTCCTGGCTCTCGGTCCGCGTGGCGCTCCATAAGCCTGGCCCGGAGGCCGCCCAGCACGCTTACCGCTTCACCTGCAAGAATTCGTGCACCTCGGGGATTAACAGACGACCCATACTGATCATATTCACGCTGGAAGACCAACTGTAAGTAGTATAACTCATTTTAAACTCACTCGAGAAATACCATCTGATTCATAAATAACAGTGAATAAAACGTTTTTTTAACTCAGAAACTAACATAGTACAACTCAACCTATAATAAGTACTACAACTCAACCTAACATATAAGGTCGGGGAAAAAGTTTCTTCGTATTTTTTAAACAAATTCAAGACATATTTTTTTCAAGTTTAATTACATTTAATTATAATATATATGTGCCATTTTGTTCGATAACTTGTTGCCATCTTGTAGGTAGTGACATGATCCCGTTGCTGTAGAAATTTTGGGACTTCTGATCAAAAAAATGCAACAAGTAGTTTTGACAGTCCTCTCTTGATGTTAATCTAACACTACCCAAAGAATTCTGAAGAGATCGAAACAGGTGGAAATCTGAGGGTGCAAGGTCAGGGCTATATGGTGGATGCATTAACACTTCCCAACCAAGCTCTCTAAATTTTTGCTGAGTGGCCAAAGATGTGTGCGGTCTGGCGTTATCATGATGAAAGACCACACTCTTTCTGTTGATCAATTCCGGCCGTTTTTTCTCAATTTCTTGTTTGAGTCTCATCTGCTGTTGGCAGTAGAGATCCGAATCGATGGTTTTGCCCGGCGGTAAAAGCTCATAATGAACGATGCCCTGCCAATCCCACCATACACACAGCATCACCTTATTACGTGTTAATCCGGGTTTCGCTACAGTCTGTGGTGCTTCACTGCCCTTTGACCATGATCGTTTGCGCACATTCTTGTCGTAGGTGATCCATTTTTCATCACCAGTGATCAATCTTTTCAAAAACGGTTCGGTTTCGTCACGTTTCAATAGAGAGTCGCAAATGAGTACACGATTCATTTGGTTTCTTTCAGTGAGCTTGTGTGGCACCCAAATATCGATTTTTTTTGTATACCCAGTTTTTTTCAAATGGGTCAAAACTATTTTGTGGTCAATCCCCAGTTCTTCAGCTACGTCGTAACTATTAATATGCCGATCTTGGTCCACTTTTTCAGAAATGGCATCTACTTTATCCGTAACAGGGCGACCAGAGCGAGCTGCATCTTTGACATCAAAATTCCCGGACTGAAAACGCTTGAAGCAACATTGTGCTACTCTTGATGACACTGCATTAGGTCCATAAACGTCACAAATTTTTTTCGCGGCTTGTGTCGCAGTTTTCCCTTTTTTGTAATAAAATTTCACAATATATCGAATTTCTTCGTTAGATTCACTCATTTTATCAAACAAAAAAACAATTGAAAAATGGCGGGAAATTGCTTTTTACTTTTTGTATTCCTTTTTTAAAATGTCATATTTTTAATGGTATCAAAACCAGCCAGATACAAACAGTACAACGATGAGATTTTTACTACAACCTTATACATACAAAATACGAAAAGACTTTTTCCCCGACCTATTATTAAAACTCAACATAACATACTACAACCTAATCTAACATACTTAAACTCAACCTAACATACTACAACCCAACCTAAAATACTATAACTCAACCTAACATACTATAACTCAACCTAACATACTATAACTCAACCTAACATACTATAACTCAACCTAACATACTAAAACTCAACCTAACATACTACAACCCAACTTAACATACTACAACTCAACCTAACATACTAAAACTCAACCTAACGTACTGTAACTCAACCTAACATACTAAACCTTGACCTAACATGCTACAATTCAACCTAACATACTACAACCCAACTTAACATACTACAACTCAACCTAACATACTAAAACTCAACCTAACGTACTGTAACTCAACCTAACATACTAAAACTTGACCTAACATGCTACAATTCAACCTAACATACTACAACCCAACCTAACATACTACAACCCAACTTAACATACTACAACTCAACCTAACATACTAAAACTCAACCTAACGTACTAAAACTCAACCTAACATACTACAACCCAACCTAACATACTACAACCCAACTTAACATACTACAACTCAACCTAACATACTAAAACCCAACCTACTAAAACTCAAGCTAACACTACAACTCAATCTAACAAACTACAACTCGACATGTACAATATAATTTCAGCGGCATGGTCCACGGTCGACAAATCGTCGGCGCCCGAGCTTGCGCGTGCCCGCGGCGGGACATGATCAAAGATGAAGAGAGTCAGGGTGCTCCAAAGGGAAGCAAGCGGCGTATCGCCCCCGCACCCCCGCTGCCGCCGCCCGCTAAGATAAAACGCGAAGACAATGACGCCGCTCTTATAGACCTCAATGTGAGTATTTTGACAGCCCCGGTGGCTCAGTTGGTAGTGAATCTACCTTCTGTGCTTGGGGGCGTGGGTTCAATTCTCACCTAGGGCAAACATTTATGTGATGAACATTTGTGTTTGTTCTATGTCTGGGTGTTAATATCTATTTAAGTATGTATTTAAAAATATATATGTACGTATATCAGTCTCTGGCAGCCATATTACAAACTTTGCTTAGTTTGGGGTCAGATGACCATGTGTGCAATAATGTCCCGAATATTTATTTATTTCATCATCATACAGGACAAGTAGGAAAATGGTCCATTGCCACTTTCCTTGGATATGTACCAAACGTTTCGATTCTACGTTTCTAATCCGTACGACCAAGGATTGGAACAACCTGCCGGCTTCCTTGTTTCCTGAGAGATTTAATCTGGGCCTTTTCAAGGCGAGAGTGAATAAGTATCTTCTAAGTCTGCGTGCTTCATCTTCGACCACATCGTCGCTTACCAACAGGCGAGTTGGTGGTCAAACGCGGACTTATTCGCGTTAAGAAAAAAAAACGTCATCATCAGCCAGAAGACGTCCACTGCTGAACATAGGCTTCCCCCTTTAACCTCCACACTGAACGACATCCTGCCATCTGCATCCACTGGATGCCCGCGACTCTCACGATGTCGTCGGTCCATCTAGTGGGAGGCCTACCTACGCTGCGTCTTCCGGTTCGTGGTCTCCACTCAAGAACCTTTCTCCCTTTTTTTGTGAGTATTTATTTATATATGTTACCAGCAATCTGTATAATCCGATGTTCTATAAAATACCTAGGCAATGTATAGAATACCTTAAACGTTTAGGCTATGTATGAAATATTATTTATTTTTAACAGACTTCAAAAAGGAGGCGGTTCTCAATTCGACTGTTTTTAAACCGAATTCAAAAAGGAGGAGGTTATCAATTAGTTTTTTTTTAATTTTTGTTACTACCTCAGAACCGGGTGGACCGATTTTGATGATTCTTATTTTATTTGAAAGCGTGGTCTTTCCCGTGTGATCCCATTTGGTCCAGCAGGCGTATTATGGATCTTTGATCGGGATCAGTCAGTGTCAGAATTGACAGAATTTTGACACTTGAAAGGGGTTATGAAGCAAAAAAAAACAGCGTTGTCTATTTCCAATTTCATACTACGAAATTGGAAATAGACAACGAAAATGGATTTGAAAATGGACTTCCGCAAAGTAACGCCTGATTCAATCAACTATAATAGACAACGCTTTTTTTTTGACATAATTTTGACAAGTCGCGATCCCGATCAAAGATTCATAATACGCCTGCAGTTCTGACATTTTTATATTGATAATTATTTAAATTAATATGTTTAATAAATGTCCTGGTTACAGATCCAGCTGCTGACTCCTCAAGCGGCCATCCTCGGTCTCGAAGTGATGCTGAAAATGGAGGAGCAATCCAACGAGGGTAGACGCGACCCTCGCGCCCGTGACGTCATCACTAGGCTCAAGCACGCGCAAGAAGAACTGAAAAATAAGTACCCTCAAACCTAGTGACGGACAGTTAGAAATACACCGTTTATTTATTATGCATGTCTGTGGCAGGACTTCAGTTACCACAGATCAGACAAACAGGAAGGATATGCCCTGATTTGGTGGCTCAGATCACAGAAAAGAGAAGTAAGTAGAACGGAAATAAGAAGGAAACTCTGTCGCCGGGTATTGTGACAGATAGTTGATTGAACATTCTTATTTATGTCAACGCGTCGAACTCCGCGTCACAGTTGCTATGGGATTTATATGGGTGCACGTGGCTATAACAAATTTAAACAAAAAAAAATATTTTCTGTGGCTCAGATGGTAGTGAACCTACTTTCTGCGCTTGGGGGCGTGGGTTCGATTCCCATCTAGGGGAAACATTTGTGTTTATTCTATGTCTGGGTGTTAATATGTATTAAAAAATATATATGTATGTATATCAGTCTCTGGCAGCCATATTACAAGTTTTGCTTAGAGGTCAGATGACCGTGTGAGCAAAAATGTCCCAGTTAATGTCAAAGTTTTTTTTTTTTTTAATTTTGGAATGGGATCCCTCCTGCGGCGTCCGATTAACTATAATATGGGGTTCTTCAAAAGAGCTGTTAATAGAGTCTTTAAGGGTCGGCAACGTATCTGTGATGCCCCTGGTGTTGTAGCTATCCATAGGCGACGGTGATCGCTTACCAGGCATAATAATAAAAAAATCAACTGGCCTGTGTCCTAATTTTGTTTAATACCTCAAAAAAGCTGATATAAATCATCCCATCAATGAAAATAAGATGGAAATATGCTAAAATTTCTTTCACGATTAGAATGCTACATTATCTCTGAGTAACATAGGAAATTTATTACTACAGTTTTGAAAAAAAAAACTCGACGCGCGGCTAGTTTGTAATAAGTGAAAAGTAAGGGCCTAAATATCGCTCAATGTCTAAATTTTTCACCTACTTTTTCGGTATACAGCTAAAAACTAATAGCCCATATGCAGGCCTGGCGCACTCCGCACTTTACGTATGAAGCTACAAGTAGTCGTCTTGTCGGACTTGCCGTGCCCGCTGCCGCGCGATAGGCAGAGATAACGCGACAAGAGTTACGTGATAGACAGAGAGGCAACTTCTAGGTTAATGTAGCAGTAGGTAGTTAGCGCTTGCACGTACTGAATAAATATCTGGGACATTATTGCACACATGGTCATCTGACCCCAAACTAAGCAAAGCTTGTAATATGGCAGCCAGAGACTGATATACATACATATATATTCTTAAATACATACTTAAATAGATATTAACACCCAGACATGGAACAAACACAAATGTTCATCACACAATGTGATCCACCGTAGGCCGCATCATCGCTTAACATCAGGCGAGTTGGCGGCCAAGTGCAAGCCTATTCTACAACAAAAAAAAAAGTTTGTCCTAGGTGGGAATCGAACCCACGAATTGGACTTTATTGTGTGGTAGTAAGAGTCTCTATTTATTTAAATGCTTTTGCGGAGTGAACCTTCTGTACTTGTGTGTTCCACTTTATGTGTTCTGTGCCATATGCAAAAAAGGCGGCAAGGCCTGATGAGTGTGCTCCCATCACGCCACCTTACCATATCTGCCTTGTTCGTCTGATCTGAAGTTGGATCTATGCTCTAACTAGCGTTCATTAATTACGAAGGCTATTAGCCATTCTTGACCCCTCCTACCCTAATGTAAGGACACAAGATTTCTCCCTTCTTACGTAAGATTTAACCTAGTTTTCCTAAATATTTAATTATCGTGTTTTTTTATATATAGGATAATCCATATTAATATTATAAATGCGAAAGTAACTCTGTCTGTTTGCTACATAATCACGGCTAAACGGCTTAACCGAGCTCGATAAAATTTTACAAAGTAATACTATAAATCATGAGGACGGACATAGGCTATTTTTTTCTGAAGAAATCGCGGACGAAGCCGCGGCTACAGCTAGTAATAATATAATTTGTTTTATATTATCATTTTTGGTGAGTTCCATGCGAAATCGAACCAATAATAATTATTTGTTCGTCTTAAAATCAAAGTCTTAAAATTTTATGACTTAGAAAAATCAGAAATGAAACAACACATGTCGAAAAAAGTGTAATGAAAAATGAAGCTTAATGAATGACAATAAAACACAAATTCGTTGAAGCGAATGTGAGCGAGACAAGGCATATGCCTTGTTTTGCCGGTGCCATGTTTTAGGTGGCAACAGTGCATCTACAGAAATATCTATAATCAAAGGCACTCATAGTTGATTTAGCTAGTTTGCTCTCAAAGGTCCTTCACACTAAATTGAAAAAATAACCGGCCAAGTGCGAGTTGCGACTCGCGCACGAAGGGTTCCGTACCATTACCATTGTATGGGAGCCCCCTTAAATATTTATTTTATTCTATTTTTTTTTAATTTGTTGTTATAGCGGCAACAGAAATACATCATCTGAAAATTTCAACTGTCTATCACGGTTCATGAGATACAGCCTGGTGACAGACGGACAGCGGAGCTTTAGTAATAGGGACCCTATTTATACCCTTTGGGTATATACGTTTTACCCTTCGGGTATGGAACCCTAAAAACGTGTAAAATATTACGTAAGAATGGATTTTACCCCCATTTCTGGGGAGAAATGGGGGTAAAATCAAGCCCCCCCTTGGGTCCCTTACGTAAATAATGAATGGTACCTGGCCACTCTCAAATCTTATATGTAAGATAATAAAGACTTAAATTCCAGTACAGTGAAAAGTACAAAATACGATAAATAATTATCATTTTACAAATATACAATTTTGTACTTGCACTGAATATCTTAATTATTTTAAGTATTTTTGTAAAAATTAAGTTTTATTTTTCTAAGCCAGTGATGACGATTCTTTTTACCAAAACTAAACTTAATGACAGCTCAATGTATTATCTGTGATTGTTATCGACTGTATTGCAACAATTGTATACAGGTGGTCCAAAAAGTTTTTTTTTATGATACTGGGTGACGAGACGAGCGAAGTCGCTCGCCTGATGACTCTTCACGCATGCCCATAACAGTGTGGTTTCGGTGGTACTAACCTTCGAGATGTTTGGCTCATGTGGGTAGTCCTAGCAGGTTATAGTTAGTTCACCAAAACACAACGTTTTTTGACACGGACAGTTTTATTATATAATTATTAATGTAAAAACAGTCAATCACGTTGGACACAGGTAAACACTGTATTTTTGTATGCGTTAAAGTCTTGCAAGGGACGAGAGCGCGTCAGAGCGTGCGAGTCGCGCGATATACGTTTTCTCACTGAGTACATTGTCAACCACAACAGCTCAACGCCACTCAGAACTTTGAACTTCAACAGTTCAAAACCCTGGATGGCAATGCACTGCGCTCGTCACCCCGAGATATAAGATGTCAAATCTGGATCCAATCTGGCTGCGTATTGAGTCCAGCCAGATTGAGTATTGCCGCGATTAGCGCGTGATTGTGGTATCTTTGTATTTTTTTGATCGAAGATTAAATCTCATGGCGGCTCCACATTAGTGCCGTGAAGCTCCGAGAACAAGCGTGAACGTGAATGTGGAGGGTTTTCGCGGTGTTCACGCCTGTTCCCCGATCAGAGTCGGTATTTTGTCCCGCGACAAAGGGTTCGCGCTCCGTTCACGCGTACACATCCACATTCACGGCCCCGCGCCAGTTTACTTCTTGTTTACTCCGGTCTATAAAGGCGTACGGACTTCATCCACTATCTTCTTCTTTTCCAACGCTTTTTAATAACTTTCTTGTTTTGGACGTCTAAATAGTAATATGTTGCCACAGCAAACAAAGTTATTGCAGCAGCAGATTCTACGTCCATTTCGCGGCGGGTTTCACGAACGACTGTGAACATTCCGCGAATGTGGAGGGCATGACTTGTGCCGAGAATTCGCGCGTGAATTCACGGCACTAATGTGGAGCCGCCATCATAAGTATACAAGACATTCTAACGCCGCAGTTGGCTATATACATTCGACTCCAGTGGTATTCTATAATATTCAAAATCCTATTTTTATATTAAGAGTTTAAGTATTTTGTATATTTAACCGACTTCCAAAAAGGAGGTTCTCAGTGCGACTTTTTTATGTTTGTTACTTCAGAAATTTCGACTGGGTGAACCGATTTTGATGATTCTTTTTTTATTTGAAAGCTGGTGCTTCCCGTGTTGTCCAATTTCAGTTTGGTCCAGTTCTGTCATTTTTTCGAAGTCGTTTTTTTTTTTTTGATAATTATTTTAATGTCGCTAGTTGTTTTAGAATTATGTCTTAGATTATAAAATGATGGTATATTGAATAGAATGATTTTGAAGGAGTGCTTCTTTCGTGCCTTAACTTTAGTTTTAGCAATTATATAATACGGCAGTCCAGTTATGGGAGCGTTCAAGTATTACGTAACGAATTTGGGGAGGTGGGGAGGTCTTGTAAAACGTTACGATGCGTTACAGGGGCGGGAGGGCGTGTTTGAACTACTCGTTATGTAACATTGTTTTTTTTTATCCTTCAAGACGGACGCGTAATGAGATTCTCTCGCGCGGTTTTTGTATAACAAATGTATTTTAGCGACTTTCCGGTACTTGACGCCGCATAATTGTAACTTTTAGGTTAAAAATGGTGACTAGGTGGTTACGTAACGTTGGGGGGAGGGGGGTACAGAAAAACGTTACGGCGCGTTACATGGGGGGAGGGGCGTCCAAAATCTCCAAAAATTGCGTTACGTAATACTGGAACGTTCCCTATATATCTCTGATAGAATCTGTACATATCATGCACAAGCAAGAAATGTATCCGCTGCCGTATCCAGCAGGCGTATTATGAATTTTTGATCGGGATCGCGACTTGTCAAAAATATGTCAAAAAAAAAAGCGTTGTCTATTTCCAAATTCGTAGTATGAAATTGGAAATAGACAACGCTGTTTTTTTTTTTTGCCTCATAACCCCTTTCAAGTGTCAAAATTCTGTCAATTCTGACACTGACTGATCCCGATCAAAGATCCATAATACGCCTGCAGGATCTGATTTGGCAATCGAGAAATGTATGAAACAGTTTAAACTTTTTGGAGATTTCAGGGTTGCTCCCATCATGAATCTTGTTCATATCCAATGACCGCTCGACTCAACACCACCATTCTGGAACTGTATTAAAAAACCCACCGTTAGGGACATTTAACCGATTTTCAAAAAGGAGGAGATTCTCAATTCGACTTTTTTTTTTAAATGTTACATGTTACCTCAGATTTTTCGACTGGGTGAAGCGATTATGATGATAATTTTTTTATTTGAAAGCTGGTGCTTCCCGTGTGGTCCAGTTCTGTCATTCTTATGAAGTCAGTTTTTTATATTGATAATTGTTTAATACCAAAATACCCTGGTGAGATTATAAATAGTACAGTAAATACAGAGTTGATGTAAAATTTGCAAGTTGAAGTGGCAATGGGCAGGCCACATCGCTCGAAGAACTGATAACCTATGGGGAAGAAAGGTTTTTGAGTGGAGACCACGAACCGGAAGACGCAGCGTAGGTAGGCCTCCCACTAGATGGACCGACGACATTGTGAGAGTCGCGGGCATCCAGTGGATGCAGATGGCAGGATGTCGTTCAGTGTGGAGGTTAAAGGGGGAGGCCTATGTTCAGCAGTGGAACGTCTTCTGGCTGATTATGATGATGTAAGTTGATGATCCCGCTAAAAGTCTTTAAACCAGTTTTAAATGGAAACCTCTTTGATCTCGCTTGATTGCTTGTATACTTTCTATGATACACCATTTTGAGGGTAGTTTCGGAAAATGTTTTTGAAAGGACGTAAATTTTTTTTTTCTAAATTTTTAGGGCGGGTAAATATTGTAATCGATCATGGTGATTGCGAAAATTTATTATTATTCTTTACAAACTCACGTAAAGCTATTTATCTTTAATGCACATTACATACATTTGTCAATAAACAAATTTTTGCTTTTTCAAACGGTTTATTGACAAATGTAAGTAATATGGTGAGTTACTGATTAATAGCTGTACATGATAATGTAAAGAACAACCAACAATTTTCGCAAACACTGTGTCATTTCACAATAATTACCCGGCCTAGCTACAAGGACAAAAAACTGTTTGAAATTTGAATTTACCGCCAAACGTGAAACGTATCACCATAATCATGTTCTTTACTGGATACCATAAAATTTGGAAATACGCGATGAGAAGTTTTTTTATGAGTGACGAGACGAGCGAAGTCGCTCGCCTGATGGCTCTTCACGCTTGCCCATAACAGCTCAACGCCACTCAGAATTTGAACTTCAACAGTTCAAAACCCTGGATGGCAATGCACTGCGCTCGTCACCCCGAGATATAAGGTGTCAAATCTCTGTGTGCCTTGTAATTTGCCCCCCCCCCCCCCCTCCACTTGTTTTATAGCTGTATTTTAATTTAGATTAATTATTTTTTAGTTATTATGATTTATGAATACTACTTTGGAAATATTTTTCAAAACCATTATTGATGTTAAAATTGTGTGAAACGAATTTTGTTTGGTCGATTCATTTGAGAAATAAAACAATTTGTTTGAAAATAAATAAATTGTTAAGTGATGTGCTGTTTTATTAAGATATCTTTCAGTCATTATAATATATCTATACATATAATAAAAATAACCGGTCAAGTGCGAGTCGGACTCGCGCACGAAGGGTTCCGTACCATTATCTATAAAAACGACAAAAAAACGCGTTTGTTTTATGGGAGCCCCCTTAAATATTTAATAATTAATTAATTTTAATTTTATTCTATTTTTTAGTATTTGTTGTTATAGCGGCAACAGAAATACATCATCTGTGAAAATGTCAACTGTCTAACTATCACGGTTCATGAGATACAGCCTGGTGACAGACGGACAGTGGAACCTTAGTAATAGGGTCCCGTTTTACCCTTTGGGTATGGAACCCTAAAAACTTAGAGAAAAAAAAACTGTAATTGCAAGATATCAAAAAAAAAAAATATACAGGGCGTCTTAAAATAAGCAGCTGAACATGTTCAGACAGTTTTTATGGTTTCGTACCCAAAAGGTAAAACTGGACCCTATTACTAAGGCTCCGCTGTCTGTCCGTCCGTCGAGACTATCTCATGAAACGTGATACGAGGCATGCCTTTTAAGTTATGTCGTTTCCATATTTCCCGGCAATTTTGAATTTGGAACTGTTCTATATTCGAATGTGTTTAAATTTTGAATCTCAAAACAGTTGAAAGTATTAGAATTAATGCTATTGTTTAGTTACAGCGTCGATTGGAATCTGTCTGGTTACGTACGAAAATGAATCTTTCTAAGGAAAATGTTCGTGCAATAATTTTCTACAACTTTAGAAGAGGCCTGACACGGCTTCAGTGTTTTGAAGAGCTTACATCTGTGTTCAGTGATGAAGCCCCATGTCTGCGGACTGTCGAACGCTGGTATTTAGAATTCCAGCATGGACATACTAGTGTTAGTGACAAATCTCGCGAAGGACGCCCAAAATTCGCCTTCAGTGAAGATAACATCATTGCTGTGAGACAACTAATTCTCGAAGATCGTCATGTGACGTATCGAGAGATAAAGGCTCTATTAGGCATCTCGGGGACAACCATTCAGATCTTGCATGAAGCGCTTGGTGTGAGAGAGGTAGTTTGCCGTTGGATACCGCATCTGCTTTCCGACGATCACAAGGCGGCCCGCGTCAGATGGTGTAAGAAAACTCTGCAAAGGTTCAACCGAGGAGAGTCAAATCACGTCTACGACATCATCAGTGGTGACGAATCTTGGATCTATGCCTACGATCCTGATTCCAAACAACAATCTGCAATCTGGATCTTTCAAGACGAGCCAAAGCCGACTAAAGTTGTTCGTTCTCGAAGCACTTCAAAGAAGTTGGTGGCCACGTTCGTTGGAAAAACCGGCCATGTTGCGACTATTGCACTTGAAGATCGTAGAACGGTTAACGCAGAGTGGTATACCACAGTTTGTTTACCACAAGTCATCGCCAAACTTCGAAAATCTAACTCAAAGCGACGCATCATCCTGCACCACGACAATGCAAGCTCACACAGCGCTCGTCAAACGATTGAGTATTTGAAGCAGGAAAAAGTAGAAATTCTTGACCATCCTCCATACAGTCCTGACCTAAGCCCTAACGATTTCTTTACATTTCCTTAAATTAAGAAAAGTCTTCGTGGTCAAAAGTTCCAGTCCGGTGAAGAAGCAGTCGACGCTTTCAAGTCAGCCATTTTGAACACCCCCACTTTAGAGTGGAATAAATGTTATAATCAGTGGCGGATTTACCAGCAGGCTGAGTAGGCTGGAGCCTAGGGCGGCAGATTTTAGGCGCGCAAATTTGGGGCCACTGTTATTTTTTATCTTACTGAAATTAAAAGATTCATATTTATATACCAAAATGTTATTAGGTTCACAAAAAATTCAACATTTAATAATTATGTTTCAATACTTAGATAATTCTTTCTAATCTTTATTATGTAAGTAGTCTAGACTATTATACCTAACCAAAACTATTTCTTATACAAACTGAATCAATGGGTTGTAAAAATAATATAGGAACTGACACATCGATTCCCTATAGTTTACAATCATAGGTATCTATTAATTACGGCAAAAAGTTAACATAATTAGGACGATAGTGCTCAAAATCATAAAGTAATGATTTCTTGCACAAAAATATGTAACTAATGTGATTGTGAACTAGGGTATCGAATTGTAGAGGTCGGTAGGGGCGGCAAAATTTGAATAGCCTACTGGCGGCAAATGTGTAAATCCGCCACTGGTTATAATAACTGGTTTGAGCGAATGGAAAAGTGTATAAAGCTACGTAGTGAATACTTTGAAAAACAATAAAAAGTACTATAAGGTTCTAGTTGTGTTTTTTTCTTCAAACGACAAAACTTAAAAGGCATCCCTCTTAGTTAGACAGTTGAAATTTTCACAGATGATGTATTTCTGTTGCCGCTGTAACAAACAAATACTAAAAAAAACAATAAAATAAATGTATAACCCCTTCTATATTTATTTTATTCTTACCCCTTATCATCATCAGCCAGAAGACGTCCACTGCTGAACATAGGCCTCCCCCTTTAACCTCCACACTGAACGACATCCTGCCATCTGCATCCACTGGATGCCCGCGACTCTCACATTGTCGTCGGTCCATCTAGTGGGAAGCCTACCTACGCTGCGTCTTCCGGTTTGCTGTCTCCACTCAAGAACCTTTCTTCCCCATCGGTTATCAGTACCCTTTATATATTTATCCTATTCCCTTCTATTAGCAAAAAAATCATATTTGTTGTATGTGATGTGACAACAAACTAGATTTTTTGCTTGTTTCTCTCGATATTGTTAACGGCAACAGGTAGACACTTGAAATAATCACAGAATATTTAGTTATATATTCACTTTAAATTACTTTTTGACCTTATTATACTGCCTCCTAAGCCCAAGAGCGGTAACACAAAAAAAATGAGATTTCTGTTTTTTCCCGCATCTGATAGCTTACAAAATTTCGCACCAGATGGAGTAAGCAAAATAACCGTATCTACATTGGAACATTGAAATAAAACACAAAAAAAGTTTTTTTTCTTTTAAATCTCATGTTTGAAAACTATTAATTCTAAACGAAATGACGGTATCTCATAAAAAACACAAAAACCATAATGTTGGGTTTTTAAACGTATATTTAAGAAATATATTGATAAGTGAAAATAAATTAAATGATATATCATTAGGGTAACGAAAAATCAACTTTCACAAAAACTCGATTATCTCGAAATACACCTAGGCTGAGATACCGCTTTTGGGCTTATGACGGCAGTATATATTTCTTAGTTAATCCGCCGTAACATTACATACTCTGTGAAAATTTCAAATAGCTATCTATTATGGATCGAAAGATACAGCCGTTAACATGTAGGATAGACAGCGTAGGCTTAGTAATAGGGTCCTGTTTTCACCCATTGAGTAAAATACTTAAAAGCAACACTTCCACCTGGAGCAACAGTGCCAGCGTCTCAGAGCTTCACTCCTGTACGACAAGGAGATAGGTTGGCTCCAACAGGCGCGGATCCATCGTTGTGGGCACGATGGGCATGCCCTCATCCCTAATACGTGACTTGTACAGCTTTACTTGCGTGAAACTACGATACACTGTACAAAATCTTGGTCAGGCCGTCATATTTTTTTATAAACATTTCCTATGTAGCAATGCTCTATATTGATCATGCACGAGCAAGGTTCATACGCTGACTCGCACTTGCCTGATTTTCGGGTGGCTGTGACCACAACCTTATTTGAGGGCTGGATCCGCGCTTGGGCTCCTACATATGCTGACAATGCATTACCCAAGGCCCCATTGGCCAAGAACCATCTCACTGTAAAAGCTTGGACGACTTCATACTTTTCCTAGAGGATCGTCTAGCCGTTGTGGTGAATCCAGAAAATGTCTTACACCATTAATAACAAGATACATAGATTCAGATATCTCATTTTCATCTTTCACCTGACTCGGTCCAGGTTTCGAATGATATTCATTTGTCCCATTATCATGGGTTATGCCATCTTCACGTTTCAAGTATTCGTTGTCATCTATTTCAGTGAATTCTATGATTAGACGTTGTATTTTACGTTTGAGTAAACCTTTATATCGGAGAAAGTGCATGTTTCTGATTTCGTTCGCTACATAGTCACCGAATATCTGGTATTCATCGTCGGACTTGTCAGGCAATCTGGAAGGTCTCGGATGGTCGTGATCTCCGTTGAACTTTCTTTGCAGTACTGTTTTTTTATTTCGTTTCACGGACGGTGTGCTTATAGTTAATTCATCTTCTACTGCTTCTATTCTGCTATTCGTGCTGCTGTTCTGAAATTTTAATGGGGAATAAATAAGTACACATTAAAATATCTTTATTTTAATGCCATAGGTGGCAAGCAAGCAGGCGGGCTGTCTGATGGTAAGCAGTCACCGTCGTGTAAGGATACTTGTAATACCAGAGGCATCACTACTACGTTGCTGATCCTTTAAGACTATTAATATGTGGAAATTCAAAGATTCGTTCACAACGATTCGGGTCGTCATTTATGATACATACTGCTCATAAATGGAACTTCCTGTCGTCCTCCTTGTTTCCTGAGAATTACAATCTAGGCATCTTCAAAGCTAGAGTAAATAGATTTCTTCTAGATCAACGTGTTCCATCCTCGGCCACACTGTCGCTTACCATCAGGTGCCTTGGTGGACTTGGTGGCCAAACGTAGATCTATTCTATATATTTTTTTTTTATGCCATTTTATAGCTTCTCAGTAACACTTAATATAATTATAAACCGTTCAAGTGTGGGTCAGACTCATGCAGTGAGGATGCCATAACGGAGACTGTAGTCCTTTAACGGAATACTTTTTGTGATGACTTGGATGGTTTTGATTGCCACCTGGGCATGAAGTCTTTTGGCACTATTAATTTGTACTTTAGTCGTGAACAATTTGTGGTGGTGCGTGCGCCAGTCCGACTCGCACTTGGCCACTTATATTTGCTAAACTTACCATTGAATCATCAGTTGCCGATGAACTATTTTGGTTCGTAGTTGGCAAGAACTTCATCATTTCAAAGTACTGCCATTTGCTTTTATACACTTCCCCGGAACTCGTATGTTGATGTTCTTTCTTCAATTCTTGACTGAACTGCGTTTTTAAATTGTGTAGCTTCCGACCAACCTCTAAATCTGAAGTGTTGAATTCCGCCGCCAGTTTTTGTAGTGTGTTTTTTTTTATTTTTTTTAGATAACCTGAGTTGCGACCTAGGCTTGGGTCCCAAAGTCCTCGATTCTGCTCGAACTTTTCTATTAATTGTAACGTTTCACTGCGCGACCACAATTTTTTATCAGACATCTTGAGCTATTTTGTTAAAACAAATTAATTAATCTTTGTACGAAGAAATCGGAACTAGTTGTCTACAAGGTTTTTGGTAAAAATATTTTTGTGAAAATTGATTTAGTCAAATTCCAATTTCCAAATAGGCAAAGAGAATACAATAGAAGACAAATAGGTATCAATCAATTTGCACAGAATTTGTTTGTTTTATTTTTGTTTCCTTTCGTAATTCGTACTTGGGTGTCTTTAATGTACAACAAACTGTGACAACAAACGTACAACTGACAACATGATATTTTCCGACATGATATTGTACGGCAAAATAATGTACAGCATGATAATTGGTGTACATGTACATCGAATATTATGCTGTGCAATATCATGCTGTACATTATGAAATGAAATGAAACTGTTTTGGGTGAATGAACTACTTAGTTTATTTAAAGTGCTCATTGGAAAACAGCCATATGATATATGAGTGAGTAGAGTATGTTGCAGTGGGTTGCAAGTACATCTATAGCATATTAAGCCATTAATAAATTAAACAATTATATTTTAAGGAATTACTCTGAGTTTTATTTTCTTGACGCTTCACGTCTATTTTATCAACAACATCGTATCCTAGCAACCAAAGTACTGCTTTATAAAAATACTAAATTATCTATGACAATTATATATGACACTCCCCCTCACGATGACTACGGGGCCTGAGCACAGGTCTGAGTGACTCCAATCATTTTCATTAATTTTAACAACCTAGGTTGTGGCAGAGCTTTGGTTAGAAGATCCGCTTCCATGTTCTCTGTGTCCTTATATCGTATGTTTATCAATTTCTTTTGGACACAGTCTCTAATGAAATGTTCCTTGATGCTGATGTGTTTGGACCTTTTTCCAGTCATTAAATTGTTTGCTAACTTCTGTGCAGCCAAATTGTCATTGTATATTGTGACAGTTTGTTGTAACACTCCAATGTCTGCCAGAAGTTGTTTCAAATGCAAAGCTTCTTTCGTTGCTTCTGTCATTGACATATATTCGGCTTCTGCCGTCGACAAAGCTACAACTCTTTGTTTCTTTGTCTCAAAACTGATTAGTCCACCGCCATATTTGAAAATATAACCTGTATATGATCGACGGTCAACAGTGCATGCCGCCCAGTCTGCATCAGCCATGCCTACAAGTGCCATTCCAGTCTTCCTGTATCTTATGCATACACTTTTCGTCCCTTTTAGGTATCTAATAATTCTTTTCGCCGCTAACCAGTGGCTTTTGTCATAACAATTGTTATACTGGCTCAAGTAGCTAACAGCAAACATTATATCTGGTCTCGTTGCCACTGCCAGGTACATTAATGAACCTATAAGTGTTTGGTATGGGTAGATGTCTTTTTCACTGTCGTTCTTCTCGTTTTTCTCTAACTTTAAACCCGTTTCCATGGGTGTAGACACAGGCTTACATTCTTCCATGTTAAACTTTTGTATTAAATTGTCAACGTAAGTCTCTTGCGACAACTTCATTTCTCCCCCTACATGGGAGAATCGTATGCCAAGACAGTGATGCAAAGAACCCATATCTCTTAAATGAAATGCTTCTTGCAATTTTGTTTTCACTTCCTTTAGCATATTTTCCGATTTATATGCCAGAATCAAATCGTCAACATAAATGTTGGCATATAGTATTTCACCTCTTTTTTCTAAAATATACAAGCAAGGATCCGCTGTAGCATTTTTAAATCCAATTTCCAGCAATTTTTTATGTAGTTTTAGAAACCATTGACGTCCTGCCTGTTTCAATCCATAAATAGCTTTATTAAGTTTACATATCCCATTATTTTTGTATTTATGTATATCTTGTATCATTTCCTTAGCCTTGCTTACTAACTCTTTATTTGTTCCTTGTGAAATGATAATTTTTAAATATTTCTCTAGATTTTTTGGCTTCTTCATGTAAATTTCTTCTTCTATATCGCCATTTAAAAATGCAGTACATACATCTAGTTGAGATAATTTCATGTTATTTTCTATTGCATGTGCAATGAGTAATCTCATTGTACTCATTTTCGCTACTGGCGCAAATGTCTCATTATAGTCAATGCCTTCTTTCTGGTTAAAGCCCCGTGCTACTAGACGTGCCTTTCGTCTATCTATTTCTCCAAGTGCATTGTATTTATACTTCAGAATCATTTTGCTATCGATTAAATTTTTACTTTCATTCCGGTGTACGACTTTCCAAGTATTGTTTTTCAGATGAGATTCAATTTCACTCATGATAGCATCTTCCCATTCATCGCTATTCTCATTTAATTCACAGAGAAATGACTGTTCAGCATCCATTTCATAATCTTTTTGCCATGCTGGTGGTTGCCTTCGTCGCTTTTCATTCATTTCAATATTTATTTCATCTGTCTCAGTATTTGCATCAACAAATAATTCATCTAAGTTTTCTTCTAGTTCCGTATCACCAATTTCATTTATATTCACTTGTACTTCCGGTTCTAATTCATCTATTTCAAATCTATTTAACTCATCATCATTATCTACATTTTCTTCGTTTGGCAAAAGTATAACTTCAATTTCATTTTTAGTAACATTATTTGGTTTCGGCTCTTCTTTCTCATTTTCGTAATACATTTTATCCAAGATTTTGACGTCTCTGCTGATCATTATCTTTTCAGTCTTTGGGTTGAAAATGCGATACGCCTTATGGTTTTCTGAATACCCTACGAATATTCCAGGTGTGGCTCTCGCTTCAAATTTGCCATTCTTCTTCCCTTTGTTAAGTACAAACGCCTTAGTTCCAAAAATGTGAAAATGCCTTATCGACGGATTTCTTTCTACCCATCTTTGAAACGGCGTCGCATTGTCAATGCTGCTGCAAGGACTGCGGTTTGCCAAATAGTTGGCTGTATTGATGGCTTCAGCCCAAAAAACTTCGTTCATATTGGCGTCGATCAGCATGCATCTAGCTTTGTCTAGTAACGTCCGATTTTTTCTTTCTGCCAAACCATTCTGCTGTGGCGTATATGGCGCAGAAAGTCTTCTTTTGATGCCATTTTCTTTCAAGTATCTATCAAAAGTTTGGTTTATAAACTCTGTGCCATTGTCGCTTTGCAAACTAACTATTTTTTGTTTGGTAAATCTTTCAGCCTCGTTTTTAAAATCTTTAAATTTTGAAAGGGCTTCATCCTTAGTTGCCATTGTATATACTCTTGTATATCTTGATAAATCATCTGTAAATGTGATGAAATATTTTGATCCCCCCTTCGATGGCTGTCTCATCGGACCACATACATCAGTATGCACAATTTGTAGTTTTTCAGTTGTCCGTTGATTATTTTTAAGTGTGTAAGGCAGATTTGTTGCCTTGCCCTTAGCACACACTTCACAGCCTTTAACTGTGTCACGCTTGTCAAAATCTAAACCTTCCATATTTTGCTTATCTAGCGCTATACGCATTTGCCCCTCATTGAGATGAGCAAGCTTTCTATGCCATTGCTGCATTTTGTTTGCTTCGCAGTAGTTAGCTTTTTCTTTTATGTTTTCTTTAACATAATATAAACCGTCTTCGTTTCTTTCTGCTCTTAAAAGTATTTCACCATTACGTTTTACGGTTGCATTTTTTTGTTTAAATAAAACTGTTGCTCCTTTATCTGTAATTTTTCCTACTGACATAAGGTTTGTAGTCAGTGATGGCACGTATAAGGCTTCAGTTAGTTCTAGATCAGGTCTTTCTTTAATGTTTAGTTTCACTGGACCACAGCCTTCAATTTGTGCTGTATAGTTCTCAGAAGCTAACTTCAAGGATTTTCTGTCATCCTTTTCCAAACTATGAAATTTTTCTAATTCATGTGACATATGTGACGTACAACCGCTGTCGAGACACCATTTGCTTATTTTTTCATTATTATCATTCGTATTTAGACATGATTCTCCAGATCGACAAAGATTCGCATTATTTTTATTATTCTGTTCTACTTTTGACCAGCATTCATTGGCTTTATGTCCTTTTTTCTTACATTTGAAACATTCAACAGTATATTTCTTGTTTCTTCCGCGCTGTCTACTGTATAACGCTTCTTGTTCCGAGTTCTGTTCACTTGTGCTAGCTGTATTTCTTCTTGCTTCAGCTTCTTCAATTATTTTTACTTTCAAGATGTCAGGGTCTGGTAGATTATCCCTGGATTCTATAGCAATCCGAAAATTTTCGAAAGATTGAGGTAGGCTGTAGAGCATCATAATGCTAAGTAGATCCTTATTAATTTCTATGTCCATTTCTGATAATTTATCGACAATGTCCATAAATTTATTTAAGTGATCCACTACGTTATCGCCATCCTTCATTTTTCTCAATATTAATTCTTTCAAAAGACTTGCCTTCCTTGCAGGACCTTTACTATAGTAAATATTTTCGAGAGTGTTCCAGACATCTTTGCTAGTTCCACAATTCTTCACTTGTTTCAGTTCACTCGGTGAAATTATCAGCAATAATTCTGCTAGCGCCAAACCATCTTTTTCTAAATATTTATTTAGTTCATCACCTTCACGAGTAGGTTTCTTTATCGCTTGCGATACGTAATTCCATAGGCCTAGTTTCGATAAGAGAGCTTTTGCATGGATTCGCCATGTGTCATAATTTTCTCTCTTCAACGGCTCAATATGTACGTGATGGCTCATGTTACTCACGTTTCAGGCCCATAACCTATGATATATGAGTGAGTAGAGTATGTTGCAGTGGGTTGCAAGTACATCTATAGCATATTAAGCCATTAATAAATTAAACAATTATATTTTAAGGAATTACTCTGAGTTTTATTTTCTTGACGCTTCACGTCTATTTTATCAACAACATCGTATCCTAGCAACCAAAGTACTGCTTTATAAAAATACTAAATTATCTATGACAATTATATATGACAAGCCATATGAACGACATAATGCGTGATTATAAATTAGTACAATCAGGTCTTTTAGAACAACATAAAAAAACACATGCTGGAGAAAGGCCACATGAATGTAGTATGTGTGATTATAAAACGGCACGAGCAGGTAACTTAAAACAGCATATTAGAACACATACTGGAGAAAAGCCATATGAATGTCATGTGTGTGATTATAAAACAGCACGAGAAGATATTTTAAAACGACATATAAGAACACATACTGGAGAAAAGCCATATAAATGTCTTATGTGTGATTATAAAACAACAGAACCAGGTAACTTAAAACAACATATAAAATAAAGCCATATGAGTGTGATTCTTATTCTTATTCTTACCTCGCCATCATACTAAACCTCGCCATCATACTGTAGTCATTGATTTCCACCCGCTGCTTAGCTTTTGCTTTCGCTTTCAGCACAATAACTTAGGTATGGTGCCGGTCCCAAGCCCGGGCAAAGAGCGAGGGCACTAAGGGGGGTGGGGTGAACGGCATTTCAAAACATCCATTGGTATGCCGAGTACTGCACCCCCCTAGCGGCTGCCCGTGGCCGGCATGTGGGTGGGGAGTGGGTCTCTCTTGTGTTTCTAGAGTCGAGTTTCTCGCCACCCTCATGCGAAACTTCGGGGGGAAGTGGTGTGGGCAACCACTTTCACCTATTGCTGAGCGCCCGGCTAACTGTCTTTTTTGCTCCACAGTACTTTCCGTAATAATGATGAACAGTAGTAAAACAGTTAGCGATTTGCCCTGCGATCCGGCTAGCACCCGGCGCCCTCTGGTTTCCGGGCTGGAGGGTGAGAAATGGGCTACCGAAGGCGACGGCGAGGTGGCGTCCCAGGCCTCGCCGAGCGCGGATACCACTGGACCGACGAGGATGAAGGCGGAGACGCCGGCCGCGTCTATGCGTGAACCTGGGCCAGTGCAGAAGCCCGGAGTGGAGGTGGTTCGGCAGCAGGAGCAGCGAGGCATGGCGACGGGGCGTGAGGCGTCTGAGCACGATGTTGGAGGGGTAGGCAACCGGAGGGAATTCCGAAAAATGAATCCCGCCCGGGGTGCATATCGCGGCACCAGCCGCCGAGCTTTAGCGAGGCAGCGCAGGGCCCGCGACGCCGGGTTGGTGGACCAGTACCACCGGCTGCAGCGAGATAGCGCGATTCATCTGCAAGGCATGGCGGAGCTCGCTCCACCTGTTGTGGCATGCATGACGCGCGCCGTCTTACAGGTAGCGACCCCTGCCAATGTGATGACGCTGACGGACCGTCCGGGTTTGGTTGCGGAGGCAACAACCGGACGACCCAGAAGTGAACTGCAGGGGCAGGGGCCGAAACCGAAAACGGCACCGCGAGACTTGTCGCTTGCTCTCGACACTACACACGTGTCACGCGGCCCAGCGGCCCTCGACTCGGTCGCCGCCCACCTTACTGAAACAAACCCGGCTCCGCGCCCCTCAAAAGGCAAGGGGAAGGGCAAGGGCAAGAAGGGGGGCGCTGGCATTGAGAGAGTGGTCGTGGAAACCGTCGTGACCAACATGGACACTCCACACTCGGGGGAAGGGGGGGAGATTACTCGAGGCGCGAAACGGCAGCGGAGCTCAGACATGGTGTCACCCACCGCGGTCGTGGCGGCTGACAAAAAGGTCTGCCATCGCGAGCTTCCTGTCGTGGATACAAACATGCGCGACACACGCGACACACATACGACATCCGCGGATCCGCTGTTGCCCGGCAGCAGCGGACCCGCGGCTACACAGAAAGTGGGTGGCGACGGCAAGTTGTCGTACGCGGAGGCGACCAGGGCGCACCACAGAGTGGTAGTCCTGGACCGTAGCCGTGTGCCGATGGACGAGCTGCGCGCTGTCCACGTGAGGGCGGTCATAGAGCGAGCAGTCTACGGCGTCTTCATGAACTCACTTGCGGTAGACGGTGACTCGCGAACCGACACTCAAGTGCCGAGGTTCGTGATGATGCCTGGACGCTTTCGCGGCGGTGTTAGGTATACACCCTGGGACGATCGTGCGCTGGCCTGGCTCACGACCATTGTCGAGCGCACACCCACCTTGTGGGAGGGGACCGGCGAGCTCATGGTCGTCCCGGAGAGCCAAGTACCGCGACATTACACAGCGGTAGTGTATATTCCGGATTTCGGGCGAGGCATCAGCGGATTGCCAGCTAACCAATTAGACTTCCTCATCAAGTTTTTGGTGTGGGGCAATTCGGAGGTAGGCGTGGAGAGGTGGCGTATTTTCACACATGAGGTGCGCCACGTGGGTGACGCTTGCAACCATCTCCTCGTTGTGGGAATATCACCAGAGGATGTGGAACTTCTCAGGCGCGTGGACTTTCGACTGCATTATGCTTGCGCGAGAGTCTACGTGAAAGTGAGAGGCTACAGCTTAGCCGGGAGCGTCGGGTTGGGGGCGGCGCCGGAGGTTAGGGGCGCGGGAAGCGCTGCTTTGATAGGCGAAACTTCGTCCTCGGCACCCGGGGCCGAGGATCACACGGCGCTCGCCGAGAACTTAGGGTGGACGAGGGAGTACGAAGAACGGTTGCTGGAAGTCGGCGCAGACGAGGATGGTATTGACCTAAAAGGGCTCAATATCTTCTCGCCGGCGTCGATGGACACGGACCAGACCGAGCCCTCCCACGTCAACCCCGACGTCTAATTAGGAGGTACGTAGGAACTCTAAACTAAAAATGGATTGCCAACAAAGTAGAAACAATCAGTCAAACACACACACCTCTGCTTCAGCAGCTGGTAGCACACATAGGCTAGGCGTCAGTACTACACTCGACATCATACAGGCCAACACCCATCACAGCGTCTCAGGAACCGCCGCCTTGCGGGAAGCTCTGCAGAAGCGTCATAACACAATAGCACTGGTTCAGGAACCATACTTAATCCGTGGGAAGGTGAGCGGTTTTAATGGTATTAAGGGTAATGTTTTCTTTCCCCCCGTGCAAAGCAAAACGCGTACTTTTATATATATTCCTCAACCATATAAGGCGTCCTTGGTGACACACTTGTGCACTGATGACCTCACTGTAGTTAAATTAGAGACAGGCCTCCAAGGTAATCTCAGCACTGTGATTTTGGCCTCAGCATATCTGGACATCACAGAAGAAGCGCCCCATCCAGCACTAGAAGAGTTAATACAATTCTGTACAACTAATAAATTACAATGTGTGGTGGGCTGTGACTCCAACGCTCATTGCACCGTTTGGGGCAGCCCAGACACAAATGAGAGAGGGAACGATGTGCTTGATTTCATCCTCAGGCACAATCTGAACTTACTAAACCGAGGCTCCGAACCTACATTCGTGACGTCTTGGGCAAGAACGATAATTGATATCACTATGGGCACCGATGCAATCTCGAGAACGATCAAAGATTGGCGTGTGGCGACAGACGAGTACTCTGGTTCGGATCACAGATGGATCAGGTTCAGCTTGACAGTGGGTGAGCATGAACCACGAACCTACAGGAATCCGAAGAAAACTGACGGGCCGATCTTTAGAGAAACGCTCGAAAAGGCGATGTCAGAGATACCACGAGTAGACCCTACGATAAAACTGTCACCGCAGGAAATAGAGACTACGATTGACAATTTGGTACGCGCTCTAATACAGAGCTACGAAAAGGCTTGTCCGTTGAAAAAGGAAAGCTACAATGAAATTCACAAAAAAGACAAGTGGTGGAACAAAGAACTAACAAAGCTTAGGAAGAAGGTCAGACACCACTTCAACAGAGCCATGAACACTGATGCACTGGTGGACTGGCAAGAATACAAAAAGATGCGACACCTGTTCAAAGTAGAAGTCAAAAAGAGCCAGAACAGTTCGTGGAGAAAATACAGCAGCTCTATCCAATCTGAAAGCGAGACAGCTCGACTCAGGAAAGTCTTAACTAGCGACACGCAAGTAAAGTTAGGAACTCTGAAGAAGACCGATGGGACCTACACGAGTTCGGAACACGAACAGTTTGAAGTGCTCCTACGGACACACTTCCCGGATTGTCAACTAGATGACAAAGAGGGATGGGAACTTCACATCCAGCACAGACCTGACAATGAAGACTGGGTTTTTGCAGACTCTATTGTCACGGAGGAGGCCCTGCTCTGGGCCATAAGCACCTTTCAACCACACAAGGCTCCTGGACTGGACGGTATATTTCCAGCTCTTCTCCAGTGGGGCCTAAACAGGATAAAAATGCATCTTACTGTTATATTTAGATCATGTTTAGCTTGGAAGTACATACCTAAAGCATGGAGAGAAGTAAAAGTGGTCTTTCTACCAAAGCCGGGAAAGGCCGATTACACCAACCCAAAGTCTTTTAGGCCGATAAGCCTTAGCTCGTTTTTGTTAAAAACACTGGAAAGACTCTGCGACAAATACATTAGAGGTGGACCATTGGTAGACAATCCCGTCCACAAAAATCAACACGCATACCAATCAGGTAAATCAACAGAGACTGCTCTCCACCAGGTGGTCTATAAGATCGAATCGGCACTGGAGAGCAAACAATCTTGCTTGGCTACTTTCATCGACATTGAGGGGGCTTTTGATAAAACCACTTTCCCTAGTATCGAAGAAGGTCTTAAAAAACAGGGAGTAGACAACAGAGTGGGTGCATGGGTCACGTCAATGCTCTCTAACAGAGTTGCTAGCATTGAAACGACGGGTACGACGCGGTGCCGTGTCACGAGAGGCTGCCCGCAAGGAGGAGTAATGTCTCCACTACTCTGGGTGGTGGTAGTCAATGAACTCATCGAACTCCTCAACAAGGAAGGCATTGTTACTGTAGGATACGCGGATGACCTGGCAATCATGGTCTCCGGACTCTTTGAGGCAACTTTATGTGAAAAGATGCAAAAGGCACTTAAAGTTGTTGAGAAATGGTGTGAGCGACACAGCCTTTCTGTAAACCCACAAAAGACGGAGATGGTGCTATTTACTAGGAAAACAAAGACCATGAATCTCACAACTCCGTCATTGTTTGGCACTATACTAACACTCAGCAAGGAGGTTAAGTACTTAGGCATTTGGCTAGACAGTAAACTCCTTTGGGGAAAACACCTGGATTATATCACCGCGAAGGCAACCAACATACTATGGCAATGCACCAGGGCGGTAGGAAAGGACTGGGGCCTGAAACCAAAGCTCTGCCATTGGTTATACACAGTGATAGTGCGACCGGTTCTCACCTACGGTTGCGTAGTGTGGTGGACTCGCACAAATCTGGCAACCGTCATCGCGAAATTGCAACAGACGCAAAGACTTGCATGCTCTCTAATCAGCGGATGCATGAAAAAGACACCTTCGGCTGCCCTAGAGATCATCCTAGGTCTGTCTCCACTACACCTGCATATACAACAGGAAGCGATGGCGTCAGCACTAAGGATCAAATCCACGAACCAGTGGAAAAGCACAGGTCCGGTTACTAACCACTGTAGAATAATCGACCGAGCGACTAGGATTATTCCTGAAGCAATCCTAGGTACCGATAAGATAGCCAACACACATCTTGACAACAAAAAGTACGAGTTGATAACAGACGACAACGTCCTGGACGGGGTATTGCCCTCGTGGAATATATACACAGATGGTTCAAAAAAGAAGGAGGGAGCTGGCTGCGGCTACTACTCACCCGAGCTCGGACTCAAGGAGTCCATGGCCTTAAACAAAACAACGACGGCTCTGCAGGCGGAGGCCATGGGCCTACTACTGGCAGCAAGAGCAGTCTGGCCTTTAAATGAGTTTCTCACGGCCCCCGAAGATCGGGACGGCAGAGGAATCCTTATGTTTACAACTGACAGTGCGGCTACCATCTACGCACTCAGAAGACCCGTAACAAGATCAAGAGTTACTGCTGAGTGCCATACAGCCTTACAAACACTCGCGAGCAAGTACAGAACGATAGTGAGATGGACGAAAGGCCACGGATCCTGCGTGGGTAATATAACGGCGGACACCCTTGCCAAGGAAGGCGCTAGGAAACAGGTAAGGGATGACGCAATGAGCCTCTGCAAACCATCGGCAATGGGAGTGCGAGAACTACTGCGTCATCACACCGAAAAAGAACAACAGAATCTGTGGGACAAGAAAGATGACTGCAAGCATGCTAAAGTTGCTTTCCCAATTCTTGACAGGAAGATCACGAACAATCTATTGAAGTTGCAACGACAGGACCTTCGCCTGATTGTAGGCCTCATAACCGGTCATTGCAACTTGAATAGCCACTTGTATAAACTGGGAGCCACGGACAGTCCACTGTGTCGTGGCTGCATGAAGGAGAAAGAAACTGTAGAGCATGTGCTGTGGCATTGTGAAGCCACAGAGGAAACTAGAATCGCTACCGGGTTGCATGAGGCTTCGCTACCTTCATCATCCACGTCACCACATCACCAGCTAGACTGCTTTTCATCGTCATCATCATTATGCACAATTCCATCTAAGCCACTGGAGCAACTGTGCCAGCGCCCCAGAGCCTCACTCCGATATTTTAAGGAGTTGGGTTGGCTCGGGTAACTGCTGGTAGGGGGAAATGCACAATACACCCCAAGCGGGACGTCAGTGCAGGACTTATCGCCCCCATCTCGAATAAGAATAAGATGAGTGTGATATGTGTGATTATAAATCAGCACGAGCAGGTACTTTAAAACAACATATTAAAACACACACCGGAGAAAAGCCATGTGAATGTCATATGTATGATTATAAAACAGCAGAAATAAATAGTTTAAAAAAACATATTAAAACACATACTGGAGAAAAGCCATATGAATGTCATATTTGTGATTATAAATCAGCACAAGCAGGTCAATTAAAAAAACATATTAAAACACATACTGGAGAAAAGCCATATGAATGTCATATGTGTGATTATAAAACAGCAGAAATAAATAGTTTAAAAAAACATATACTGGAGAAAAGCCATATGAATGTCATATTTGTGATTATAAATCAGCACAAGCAGGTCAATTAAAAAAACATATTAAAACACATACTGGAGAAAAGCCATATGAATGTCATATGTGTGATTATGAATCAGCAGAAGCAGGTACATTTAAACGACATATAAAAACACATACTGGAAAAAAGCCATATGAATGTCATATGTTTGGTTATTGAACCCACCTGGGCATTCTTTTAACATCCTATTTGAAACTCTTCAGAAAAAATTAAAAAATAATTATTAAAATATTTGGAAGGAACACTTTTAACATACGCTAGATCAGTCGATAAAGGAGTTTGGTATAAAACGATAGTGTATTAGCCTCCTCATATTATATTGTGATTCAGTAATGTCAGCCTGTCACATACGAAATTAAAAATACCAAAAAAACACTTTACATACCGAATTCTTGTTACAGCCCACAGATAAGGACTAGCCTCTTTTTTTTTTTTTGGTCGAACGTCATCGCCGTGTCACCATTGAAAAAAAATTTTCCGGTTATATTTTTCTATTTAAATCCATTTATCATAGCTAATTGACCAGTTTTCCTAGTAAATAGCTATCATTTAATTTTTAGTTTCATTTCTAGTATAATTAGTATCATTGTAGTTATATATCTTGATTTTTGTCAGTAGCCCCTTTTCTAACACTTTAATATGATTGACGAAGAGCCTCCTGATCCTGGCGGTGGAATAATGGCGTCCGATTATAATATTCCTCCCTCTCCTGGTGCTTTTACAGCAATATCCACCTCGGAGGATGTCCAAAAAACCCATAAACGCTCTAAGCGTAGAGCTTTGAAACGGGATGTAAGAGCATGTTCTCCCATTGACTCTTCTGGTGAAGAATTTAAAATTGCTGATGACGTAATTCTTACTTCAGGACAAAACACACCCCCAAATTTTTTTTCGACTGTGAGCAGTGAGCTTCCCCTTGCCACTCTTCCAACCCCCGTATCTGCGTCTCTGCCCTTAGGTCAGAAGACAATTGCTTCAACAAGTTCCTCCTCATTTTTGCCCCCGGGCCAAAAAATCGCTCCAACTCCGGTTGCACGTCAGTGCTATGTTTCATCCGATCGTGGGCCGTATGTTATTCACGTACAAAAAATCGCGGTTGTATCTTCTGATAGCACTTCTTTGCACCCTGTTACTTTCGGGCGATTCCTTTTTGAGCGCTCGAGAGAATTTGTAGGCATTGTTGATGGATCAATTAAAAGCGTGGGCCGAAATAGAATCTCGCTGTGTTTCCACTCATTTAAGGCCGCTAATGCCTTCATAGACTCGAGCTCCCTCGCTAATAAGGGGTATAAAGCGTTTATTCCCTCATATAATGTAACTCGTCTGGGTCTGGTACGGGGCATCCCCGTCGATTTATCCGACGAAGAAATAATAAAGGAAGTACGGGTGCCCCAAGAGTGCGGCCCGATAATCAAAGTTCGTAGATTGAACTTCAAATTGGTGATTGATGGGTCAGTGTCATGGAAACCTTCTCAAACGGTTGTTTTAACTTTTGATGGCCAACTCCTACCCCCAAGAGTTTTTTTGTGCTATAACTCTTTTCAAGTGGAGCAGTACGTTTTACCTACTATCCAGTGTTTTTCTTGTTGTAGGTACGGACATACCAAGATCCAATGCAGGTCGAAGCCAGTATGCTTCAAATGCTCTTTAGCCCACACTGGAGACTCGTGCAATGTAGATGCGGAGGGCGCCAAATGTGTTTGGTGCCGTGGTAGTCACTTCGCAACCAATAAAATCTGCCCCGAAATGTCTCGCCAGATTTCTATTAAAAAAACAATGTCGCAAAATGTTTTATCATACGCAGAGGCATCGAAACTTCACCCCTCATCAAGAATTACTTATGCAGAAGTGACTTCTTCTTCTTTGGCACCTTCTCCTCCTTTTCCCTCTCAGCTTTCGGGTTCAACTAATCACGTTACTGTGGAGCCTGCCAGAGTGCACTACAGGGGTAAAAAAAACAGGCCTGTTGGTTCAACTTCTCCCTCTTCTGGCTATGACCATTTGGCTCACTCAAACATTGTTAGGGGTGACTTTGCGGAAGCCGCTCCTAATGGATGTGCCCTTAACCCTAATAAAACCCCCGAGTCTCCATCTGTTCAATCGGTTATCTCTGAACTTCTCAAACTTTTAAATCTTTTGTCCTCTCTTCTCAACCCTCCCCGTGCTCATCACTCCCCTTCCCATCCTTTACCGTCCAACGCTGCATTTAATTTAAATTCACTCATTTCCCTTCTATCTAATGGATCTCAAGTTCCTTCAATGGAATAGTAGATCTCTATATAATAAATTATCTGATCTTATATATTTAGTTAATAAATATAATATTACTGCCTTGTCTATTTCTGAGACATGGTTAAAGTCTGGTTCTCATTTTAGAGTTTCTGGCTTTGATGTCATCAGAAGTGACAGACAAGATGGTTTTGGAGGTGTTGCCCTCCTGATAAAAAATAATATTCCTTTCTCTCCTATTATTATTCCTGCTCATAGTGGTTTTCAAGCAATTGCTGTGCGTGTCAAGAATTATTCTGTTGTCTCACTTTATATTCCTGACCCTTCTAAGTTAATTCTTCGTAAATTAGTTTCGGTTTTGAGTTCCCTACCAAAGCCGCTTTTGGTCCTTGGTGATCTGAATTGTCATCATTCTGTATGGGGTTGTGGTAAGTCCGATGAATGTGGTGAGTTTTTGTTGGACTCTCTTGATACTCTTAATCTCTGCATTCTTAATGATGGCTCCCCTACTAGAAGGACTCGTCCTCATGAATTTCGCAGTGCTGTTGATCTTTCATTATGTTCTCCTGAGCTTGCTTCTCTTCTGTCGTGGCATGTCCTTCCTTCTTCTCATGGCAGTGATCATTTTCCTATTCTTCTTGAATTTCCTCAACGTAATTCTAGTCGTGTTTCTGTTAATCCTCCTCTTCTTAAATATATTTTAAATTATAATGATTGTCCTAACTGGGAAAAATTTCACGACCTCTCTGTTTCTGTTTCTGCTAATTTACCTCCTGTTAATTCTTTTAATATCTCTTCCTCCTCTGATAATCTGGTCCGTATGCTCCATGAGTGTGCTAGCCAATCGTTCCCTGTTAAAAAGCCTTCGTCTGGAAAATTGCCTCCTCCTCCGTGGTGGGATAAGGACTGCAGTAACGCTATTAAAGCCCGTAAGGTGGCTGAAGCTAATTTCCGCCGCTCTATGACTCTAGAGAACTTCTCTGAAGTGAATAGGTCCATTGCTAGTTCTAAGCGCCTTTTCCGCTTGAAGAAGCTGGATAGTTGGAGGGCTTATTGCTCTAGCTTAAGTCCTAGTACTCCTGCTTCAGTTATTTGGTCGAAAATTCGCCGATATAGACGCTCCTGGTGTCCTCCTCTTCGTTGCTGTAGCCCTTCTCAGTCTTGGGCTGAGGCATTTATGGATAAGTTAGCTCCTCAGTATTGTCCACTCCCTTCGGAATTACCCTCCTTAGCTGTTACTTCGTCAAACGATCCCCTAGATCAGCCATTCTCATTAATTGAATTGAAAAATATATTAAAGTCCGTCAAAGATTCTGCTCCTGGTATGGATGGCATTCCTTATTCATTTTTCACGAAGGCGAGTGACAGTTTACTTCTCTTTTTCTTATCTTTGGTTAACTCTATTTTTGAGTCTGGTTTTGTTCCCGCTAGTTGGAAATCTCAGTATATTATCCCAATTCTTAAACCCGATAAGGACCCGGAGGATCATAATTCGTATCGTCCTATTGCTCTTTCTTCTGTCCTGGCGAAACTTGCTGAGCGCCTGATCAAGAACCGCCTTGAATGGTTTCTTGAAAGTAAGGGCCTTTTTGCCAAATCTCAGTATGGTTTTAGAAAAGGCAAGAGCACTATGGATAGCCTAAGTGTTTTTACAACTGATATTAGACTTGCCTTTACTCGAAATGAATCAGTTATTGGTGCTTTTCTAGATATTTCTGCCGCTTATGACTCCGTCCAGCTTTCTATTCTCGGAAATAAACTTTCTTTGTTGAAGGTTCCCCCTAAGTTATGTAATTTTGTCATGAATCTTCTAACTGAAAGGTATATTTATCTTCGTTGCAGTGATTCTTCAATTTCTCCTCACAGAATCATTTGGCGTGGTCTTCCTCAGGGGTCTGTTCTTAGTCCTCCTCTATATAATGTGTATACTTTTGATTTAGAGGTATCTATTGGTCTCTGCCGTATTCTTCAATATGCGGATGATATCCTTTTATATACTTCTCACCATAAAATTGACATTGCCAGTCACTGTATTTCTCAATCCCTTCAGTGCTTAAACTCGTGGCTACATTTAAATGGTCTAGATCTTTCACCATCAAAAAGTAACATTGTTCTCTTTTCTCGAAAGCGCAATCCCCCTGAAATAGATATCTTAGTTAAAGGGTCCAGGATTCCAGTTAAGGAGTCAGTGAAATTTCTTGGTCTTATTTTGGACAATAAGCTTAGTGGAAAGTTGCATTGTGATTATATTGCTGATCGGTGTCGGAAAAATATTAACATTCTAAGGTGTTTATCAGGTGTTTGGTGGGGTTCTCATCCTTTTACACTGAAACTTTTGTATAACGCCATTATTCGTAGCATTTTAGATTATGGCTCCTTCTTGCTGGAGCCAGCTAACAAGGGTGGTATCAAGAAACTGGATTTGATTCAATCGAAAGCCCTTCGCATTGTTTCTGGTGCTATGCTATCCTCTCCTATCAATGCACTTCAGGTTGAATGTGTTGATGCTCCCCTTCATCTTCGCCGTCAGTTTCTATCTAATAGGTTTTTTTTTCGCTGTGTGCAGTTTTCTAATCATCCTCTTGTCCCTAAACTTCAGCTTCTCCATAGTTTCTCGTTTTCTTCTCGGTTTTGGCTCCATAAGCAGCTTCCTCTTCTAGTGAAGAGTTTTGTTACCTATAAGTCTTTAAAAGATCCTGTTCTCCGTTCTCATTTGCTTCCTCTTTTCTCGTTTAGTTATGATGTCATTGTCTCTCGTCCAAATGTAATTTTAGACTTTGACATTTGTGCTGGTGACCCCCATGCTGATGAATATTTCCGTGATCTTCTGCGGAGGGATTGGCATGGGTGGCACTATATCTTTACTGATGCTTCAAAACTCTCCCCTATAGGCTGTGTTGGTTGTGGTATCTTCCATGAACAATTTAACATTGTACAAAAGGTTAAGTTTCCCCCTGAAACCTCAGTTTTTTCGGGTGAGTGTTGGGCGCTCCTTGAATCTATTCGATATATTCTTATTTTCAATCTCCGCCGTTCTCTCGTCTTTACTGACTGTCGGAGTGCCCTTCAGTCTCTTCTTTCAAACCCTTTTTCCCCCAATTCCCACAACTCTATTCTTTTTCTCCTTAAGGAATCCTTATCTATCTGCATTTCCAAAGGTCTATAAGTTGTTTTTGTTTGGATTCCTGGTCATGCTGGTATCTCTGGAAATGAACGGGCTGACAGAGTGGCAAAGGATGCCGTTGTCTGCGGAGACAAAATTCCCTTCTGTATCTTTCCCCATGATCTTGCATCCCTGCCTAAGTCTCTTTTACTTAAGTCATGGTCATTCTGCTGGCGTGGCTCTGCCAGGTCTAGGGGTTCCGCTTATGCGGCTCTCCAGCCCGTAATCCCTCGGAGGCCGTGGTTTGCCAGAATGCACTTTAGTAAAAAAATTACAAGTTGCATAATTCGAATGAGGTTGGGACACTGTTGTGTTCCCACATATTTTAAAAAGTTACGTATCAGGGACTCTTCTTTGTGTGAGTGTGGCCTTGATGACGGCCACCTCAATCATATTTTCTTCTCCTGTCCGCTGCTTGATCACTCAGCTTTTTTTCTTTCTCTTAGTCTTGTAGTTCCTTTTCCAACTTCTATGTCTGTTCTTCTCTCATCAAATGATATTTCCATTTTCCGTATTATAAGTAATTTTCTTTCTGACAATAATGTTAGTGTATAAAGTGCTTTATAGTGTATTTTTGTGTTTGTAAGCATTTATATGTATTGTATTACTTATTTATTTTGTTTTAGGATTGCTGGTCATATATTGTTTTATTTTAAATCGCGTTCGTTTTTTGTTAACGTGACGTTGGCCAAAGTGCCCTAAATGTGGGCGATAGCCATTAATTAAAAAAAAAAAAAAAAAAAAAAAGGACTAGCCATATGCCTTAAAAAAATGCTTTTATGATGGGTATGGAGGAAGATGTATACCATCTACTGATTGAATGTGTACACCTCCAGCATGAGAGAAGGAGACTTGAGGTGACTTACAATCTGAACAGACTAGATGTGAGTCAGTTTAACGTATTATATAATAAGACCTTTTTTTTAACTTTGTTACTCATCTACCATACATTAATTATTATAAATAGTTCGCTCTAACCGGTCGCATAGAACTGAGCGGTGACGAGTGCAGGGGTCTTACCCCTAGCTCGAAATGTTGACGGCATAGGTGTTATTTGTCTAAACGGTACCATCAACTACGATAAGCGGTAGTTGTTTGATAGCCTATAACAGCCGCGGCTATCAAACAACTACCGCTTATCGTAGTTCATTTTGCTATCGTTTACGTAACGTTAACTTTTTCGCAAGTTCTCGTACTAACCCCACTGAGTCCAAACTAAGCATAGCTTGTAGGTACTATGGCCTGAGACTGATATACATACATACTCGTATACTGATATACATATTTAAATAGATAATAACACCCAGACATAAACCCGTAACAGACACGGCAACTTGGATGATGAACCGCCATCCAACCAAAGAGCGGGAAAGAGACATTTTCTCTTACTCTCCCGTTGCGCAGATGGCGGTCCGTCAGCCAAATCCGTCACGTTTGTTACGGCTTATTGACGGCTCATAGAACAAACACAAATGTTCACCACATGAATGTTTGCCCTAGGTGGGAATCGAACCCACGCCCCAAGCGCACAAGGTAGGTTCACTGCCAACTGAGCCACCGGGGCAGTCGGTAATATGGCGGGTGCGAACGTATTTGGCCTAAATCAGGTTTGATGCCTTTTTTTTACTTGGCTATTGCCATTTGGTAGTTGGGGCAATTTCGCCATCAACAGTGAGGGAGGAGTATTGAGATTAGTCGAACGTCCTATCTTCCTAGTTCGAACTCACCCTGCAGATGGTCATGAGCCCTTTTTGCATGTATGTCGGCTACAAGTTGTAGTATTCCTTCATATTCATCCTCATTCATATCCATTTTTATATAAAATTTGTAAACTTTTTATCGGTTAGTAAAACTCTTTGGGCACACGCTCCGCAAGTCAAAATTCAAAATTTGAAAAAGGAAGAGGGAAAGCCGTGACGGCAAACAGGGTCGTCATTCGAAGAGGATTCTCCAAACAATCTTGAAAGGAAGAACATCAAATGGCAAAATGGTGAAATGTTTTTGAATATTGATGCTGATCTGAACTCCGCGAGTAATAGTGTTCCGCGGCTCTGAACCTAGAGGAAATGTTTCGAATATTGATGCTGCTCTAAACCTGGAGAAAAGAGGACCGGCACGCCAAACCGTGAGTCCCTTAGTATTTTACCATTCTTCGACCTGGAATTTGCTCCGCTGCCGTCCTCCTACTTAAATCCTCGCTCAAACGACCTCCGGATACACGCAAGAGAAGCTACGACCTCCGTACCTCTTCCGAAGGCTACATCTCCGGCCCACTACTTCGCCGGATACCTGCCGTGCGGAGACTGCGGAGCGCTTAGGCCCCTTAGCCCCTTAGCTTTCTTCTTTATATTACTGTACTGTACTGGTCAATTAAACTTATCTATCCGTTACCTTGTTGTTTTCCTCACCACCCATTAGGATCTGCAGGAACTGATAGGCAGGCTTAATTTTTCAACACCTAGAAATTGTCGCGGGACGCCTGTTTAAGCTAGCAAACAGGCGTAACGTTACAAAGTTTCTTAGTGTGCGTGATAAAATGATTACTAAGTCTGCCGTACCTACTTACAGTTTTTGGTGATATAGTGAATAATTATCAATATAAAAAACTGACTTCATAAAAATGTCAGAACTGGACCATAATGGGACCACACGGGAAACCCAGCTTACAAATAAAAAATAATCATCAAAATCGGTTCACCCAGTCGAGAGTTCTGAGGTAACAAACATTTGAAGGAAAAAAAAGTCGAATTGAGTACCTCCCCCTTTTTGGAAGTCGGTAAAAAAGGGCGAGAGTAAACGGAGACATTTGAACACTAACGAAAATTGTAATAAGGCATTATCTCTCATATTTGTCTTATCTGTGCAAAAAACCCTAAGCTAGCAGACTTCAAAATTAATAAGCATTCGAACAGAATTATTGATATTGTCAAACCAACAGGCGCTCGAACAGAATTATTGATATTGTCAAATCAACAGGCGCTCGAACAGAATTATTGATATAGTCAAATCAACAGGCGCTCGAACAGAATTATTGATATTGTCAAATCAACAGGCGCTTGAACAAAATTATTGATATTGTCAAATCAACAGGCGTTCGAACAAAATTATTCGTATTACTGGCATATGTGTAATTGTTACACGTATAATTGTTACTGGTTCCAAAATTACAGTCCAAAGTCCGTTGGAAATGAAATGTGAAAGGAAGTTACAAGTAAAAAAATAAGTTTTTTTTTTTTTAACCCAGGTTTTAAACGTCCGCTCATCATCTAGGTCCGAAGTGCTTGGAAAAACAAATCTAACGAACCCAAATTTGACTCCCGAGAGCGTGTCGCACGCGGCCGTTGCAGTATCGCGGCACACCGGGACCTTCGTCTACTACGCTGACGACATCGAAAACGATGCCATCCGTCGATTCGTGCGTCGAGCATCGGCTGCGTCACCGAAGACCATTAAAGATTACAACTTGCAGATGGCCATCAGAGATCGGAACGCGACGGTGATGGAGGCCCTGGGCCGGGAGGAGGCGATTGTAATGTAAAAATAGGATTTGAAATGTAAAAAAGCGTTTAGAAATAAGGATTGAGTGTATGCCTCGAGCATTCATGCTCACCATCGAAGGCACCTCCTTGCGGCGGCGTCGTGTGTCGGGTCTCGCTCTTCACTCAAATATGGTTGAGGAGGGCGATGGCTGGCACATGAGTCATACTCGTGATCGGGTGCTGCTTGCGAGTCGCTGGTCTGCTCGCGGTATACACATAAACTAGTAATAACATGACTAAATTGTTTTAACCTTAGATTAAGAATAACTAACTTCCTCTCCCTGTGTTGTGTAAATTCGTTAAAGTTAACAATATAGTAGTAAATTATATCAAAAGTCACGGACCCCGGTGTCTGTGGAGTGATATTTTAATTATAAAAAAAAAAAGCCAAACTCGACGGAGTTACGTAGTTGCGTTTAGGAGTTCCTATGGCCACCTTCTGTCTCCATCATCAGACTAGCTCAATGGTACTATGACATTGCATTCACCGACCTTACATTATGTATGTCAAATTTTGTTCACGCTGGATTGATGAAGTTTGCTGTAATCATTATTGTTCTCAAATTTCGCGCGTCTGTGTCCTCCATACCCTCGACCAACCACACGTCGAGAGACGACGACCAATCAGAGACACAGCTGATCTGTCAAAGTCAGCTGTCAGATCATCATCATCCTGCAAGTGCTTCAGTTAGGTTGCACGAGTTCGGTTCGGTACTATTTGGTGGCAGCGATCGGCGGTTAATCTCGGTGAGTACAATATTGTTTTCAACTAATTTTATTGATCTTGCGTGTGCATAGGCTTCTTCACGATTTTACAGTCCACTAGCTTTTGCGGTAACAAATTTCATCTCAATTGGTTGAGGATAACTGGGGCCTTACGCCCAACTCTAAACGCGGGCTCGAATAGGTGCAATTTATAAAACCAGGCGAACGCGAACCTTAACATGCCGATATATGGTTTGCGCATTATGATGATTATTTTTTGGGAAAGCTGATGCTTCCCATTTGGTCCCATTTTAATTTGGCCCAGTTCTGATAGAATCGGTTTTTTATATTGATAATTATTTTAATCATCGAATCGTGTATAACAGGTACCTAAGCGTGGCCCCAGACGTCGGATCAGCGCTCTCTAGAAACATCAACAAAAATTCGCTGCTAAATTTTAATACAGTACATAACATTTGTTTGTCTGATACGGACGAGTGGTATTTTATACAGAAAATAAAATCTTGATTTTAGATATGTTCCGTAACAAACTGTACGTGTACGGAGATGAGAAGCTGCAGGTGCCGTCTCATTTGCACTTCGGGAAGGAGATGTTGGACAGGATGGTTGAATACGGAGACCATCCCGCCTTGGTGAGTTTTTATTATTATTTCGGCATCGCAAGTATTGCGCATTTTGTAACCCCCCCCCCCTATCTTATTTAAAAAATAATATTTATTTAATTTAATTTGGTTGGGCTTAAAACTAACTTTGTGAGATCCTATCCTAATAATAATAATGAGTTATTTATAAGTTTTATCTTAATAAATTAAGACAGCTAACTACTACTTATCTACCTGAACTTAAATCTAGTACTTTGTATTGGCCAAGTGATCGTCTAGGTAGGACCTATGTTGTGACCTATAATAACCCAAACAGATTGAGATGAATTCCTATTTTAACTTCTGCTCTAACGACTTCATACAAAATTTGACTAGTTAAAATCTTTACCTACAGATTATGCTCTACCTAAATTAATCTAGTATTAAGCTATTATGTTCCTAAAGAGTACCTTTTTGTGAATGAATTAGTTCCGTAACCTTAGATTGAAACTACTACCAGACTAACTATAAGGATACACGTTATCTATACAGGGCAATTTCTTATAAGTTGATTTTAACGTTTTTGTTGCAAACAAAATAAACTAAGTTGTATTGTTTTAGTTTTCTCCCATGTGGCTAGCTTATGCTGTTTCAAAGCCCCTCCTCTCGCTTGGAAAAATGGACTTCAACCTTGAACTTGGACGGTCCTCTTCCACATTTAGGGGGAGAAAACAGTTTGAATTAGGGACAAGAGGACATTATCTTTTGGCTAGTCTAAAGTCTAATATGTCTGTTTGTTCCTGAGTCATCTAACTTTCACTACCAGTGTGGAGTGGCAGGTTGGTGAGGTAGAATACCTTCAATTTGTTTGCGAGCCCTTTTGTTTACTTGCGAGAACCCACAGGACTTAAATTCATAAATCCCAGGGGTACTCTATCGGGCAATATAAATAAATATATAAATAGATGACGTGCTTCCCTGACTTAAACTAATCCTATGTTAAAACTATCCTAACTTAAAAGTAGTCCTACATGGTGTAAACAAGCGTAATTCTTAACATATCAACATCACCTCACTAACTCTTAACAAAACAATAAAAGAAGGAAAGTGACCGCAAGTAACTATTTAGTTAAAGGTAAGTTCATTACAGAATACAAACGCCTGATACTAAGCTCATAGCCAGACTCCGTTCAGTAAATAGAGTGAGTAAAAATGTACAGTTGAATTTACAACTTTCTAGTAAATAAAATCTATGTCGAAGGTCTAGTTTCCCTGTTTTAGTAGAAACTTTGACTGGCTCTGCATTGCTTGGCCCATAGTCCTATTTACAGAAAATTAAGCTTTCTATAGCCAACTGAAAAACTATCTAGTTTTTAATTTAGAAGTCAACAAAGTCTGAATACAACTTCATGGGAAACGCTTGTTTCATGATCTTATATTGTTCGAACATTAATTGAATCACTTTCCAACCCTTTATAGTATCGTGAACATAGTCCTTATAGATAATTTCGGGTTTTACCAACTTCCGAATTAGATCAGTAGATTAATTTAGCTGGGTTATTGACTCGAATAAAAGAGGCTATCAATTACCAGTATTATTTACTTGGCTATGAGTTAGTCTCTCCATTAGATAGCTGAATAGATATTTAGACTGAAGGATTTTAAATGGTTAATCAACTCTAATCATTTTCTTAATTGAACAACATGTCTCAAATTACTAAGAGATAAAATTGCGTCAGTCATTTAGTAGGTAGGTGCAACCTTTATATTCTTAAATGACTTTACGTGAGATTTGAGATTGATACTAAATGATCAGTTAAACAAAGATTTAACCAAATATGAATTGTAACTATGAAACCCAACTAAAAATATCTATTGATCTAGATCAAACACCTTCTTTGACTGGAACTGATTCCAGTAAAGTTAAATTAAACAACCTGAAAATAAAAAATCCCTACTAAAGTTCTATGTCTTGGCTTTCTAACAAGTTCTCATTCCATGATCAAATTAGAACTCCAAGATCTCCCTACTTTCCTACACATAATCCCTAACTCCCTAGTCTAAAATACACCAAAGCTTAGCAAAGGACACGCGGGTCCTATATTTAACTATACACAAAAAAAAACCCAACTTAACCAACAGAGTTTATCGGGGTGCTCCATGTCCGATGTGAAACTCTGGCTATAGCTTGCGAACCCTAACATGGGTTACCAGCCCTCGAACGCCTAACTGGTTCCTACCTAGAAAACCCTACAAAGGCAAACTCGAGAGTGCTATTCGTCCTAAAACGAACAAAACAACTCTTGGGGATTGAGTTTGTGATCCTTTCCCTAACGTAAGGACAGTTTATTATGGTAACTGAAATCGGGTCCAAGACTGTCGCAAATGAACAAAGGGCCCGCTAGGATTTAGTATCAAAACCTGTTAAGGTGATTCCAGAGGCTATTCTTGACCACATATTTCAATTGGATTTATCCATATAATCTGAAGACTGTATCGATGCCTCATTTAAGGGCTAAAATCGACCTTGGGTTCGTCTCAAGTTCCCAAGTCCCCCCTAACTGGTACTTTACTTAATGACAGCTCCACAAGAGTTTTAGATCCAGGAACTACCACTGTCTTAAACCATGTCAAGACGAACGCAATTGTCCAATATTTTAATTAAAAAGGTGACTTTACTATTTTATTTACATTATGCTCAAAAACATACAAGGCAACGACTTCCAATCAATATCATGGAAAATGCCCCTGACACTTGTAGCCGAGCTCTAAACACTAATGATTACTCAAAACTAGAAGTTATTTAACACTGCCAACATGTATTGAAATTAATTTTCAGTCGGACAGAGTTTCTGCGTAAAAATAAAACATATTGAACAACCGCGGAACAAAAGCTAAAAACCCCACCTTCGCGCTCCGAGTGCCGTAGTAAACAAGTATGTCGAAACCTGCCTACACGATCCTTATATAGTTTTTCCTCTCCTCCCTCTACCCTTTCCTCAAATGCGTCTCGAAAGTCTCGAAAGTCCCGAAAAGCGCTCTAACTGACTTTCGCGACGTTCGCGACACATAGGTATAAAACTTCCCTTCCCTCGCCCCTTCTTCCTGTAAGTCTTATCGGCTGCCTGCGTAGCCGTCGCAGCGGTCGTAGGAGACTCATTTGGCCTTTCCTCCCTTACCCCTCCTTCATGTACGTCTCATCGTGTATCTGCGTAGCTGTCGTGGGAGTCGCATTGGGGTTTTTTTTCCTCCTCCCTTGCCCCTCCTTCATGTCCGTCTCATCGGCTATCTGCGTAGCTGTCGCAGGCGTCGCAGCGGTCGTAGCGGACGTAGGAATCGCAGCAGACGTAGCGGGCGTAGGAGTCGTAGCTGTCATGGGGGTCGCAGCAGTCTCAGGCATCGTAGGAGACACATTTTAGATTTGCACGACGCGTACGCTTCCGACTTAACTGTTTTTTCGCGACTACCTCTATGTACATACCTACTTATTGCGAAAGATCTCAGACAAGTTTCCTGATTTAAATGATTCCGTGCAATAAATGAGATTATTTTCTGTAAGTTTCGTGCAATATTATTAAATACGAGTATACGGAGTGTTTTGTAAAATAACAAACATAATTTGATAGTTTTACAGTGTTTTTTACTTGAGCTTTTGTCGTAAAATTACCGTCAATACAAATCTACAACAATTTGATAAAACTACATTTGGATTAGATAATCTTTAGTAAACATATTTTAGCCAAAAAGTCATCGCTTTTGTCAGAGTTTGTGTAATTTCATTGTCAAATCATTTCTAACCTCCATGTCAACATCTAAGTGAAACCCAAAACTATGTCTACGAACCAATTTAGTGTTTTTCTAAATGTTTATTTTTATCCCTATGGTTTCCAGGCTAATCAAGGACCTCTGGTACTCTGAATTGGATTCAAATGTACCCAATTATATACAGAAATTGAAAGCTTTGAGCTATGAAATACAATGGATTTAAGTTTTACATTTCAATTGTTAAAAGCTTATATCAACACACCATGTCGGAATCCGCAAGATTTACATCAAATATTTCAAAAGGACTACATTTAATACTTCAAAATAAGGTAAGACTAAAATCTCTACTGTTAATAATATAAAGAAAAGAAAGTTTGTAATTTAGATGAAAATGTACCTATACTTTCTTAACACCATGACAAAAACAAAGTCTTGCTAGTCAGCTAGCAACCAGTACATCTTTCATAATAATAAATCACTAAAATACAGCTACAATTAACAATAAGCCTCCAGATGTCTTCAGTTTCCGTGCATAGAATGACAATGTTCGTTCATTGTTACCGTAAAGTTGTTTTTATACTTGTCTCTTGGTCAAATATTGGTTAATACATCTTTTCATAATAAAATCTCCCTTTAAGCACAATTTTCAACTATTCCAATACTTTTGTTGTGTCCGATCTCTGCGCATAATCATACAAATAGAATTGGTATCTTTCCCATTGTAATACTTAAACTTCTTAATTTCCAGGCTGCATGGACATTTCTGTTTCACCGAGGAGATTCAATTGATGTCTTTTCTCCAGTTCGTCCCCAGATCCCAAAGTCAAGACTGAACGATGCCTGCTGTCCGGAAGAGTCATACTTCAGTGAATTTCTCTTTGCTTGAGTATAGAAATCTAATGTAAGCAGTAAGCTGAACTAATTAAGGTAAACTTATCCTAAATGTAATACGTTACAAAAGAGTGCCTTTGAAGGATTACTCATACTTTAGAAACAGTTAGATATGTGTATAATGTAAAGGATATGTTCCGTTACTTTGTTATTACAATAAAGTATGAGACAATAACTTTCCAAGTCAAAGTTATTTATATAATGTCCCTCAATCATTTTATTGTTAATAGTTAAACCGGAAAACTATACAATCTCAAGTCGCAGTCTTAAATAAATACTGTAGAAACCTATACTTTAGTTTCATAATATTTGTGAATGTGAACGAGGTCATTTTGAACCGTCACAATTTGTCAGCAATAAGTAAGTACTTATTTTAATATTTTCATGTTTTATTAGTCGTCGTCATTTAGATATGTCATGCACCGAGTATCTCAGAATAATAACAGAGTATTATTTTGACCCGTGCATTCACCCAATATGATTTATTATAGTGATTTTCATGAAAAAAGTCTAATACGAAAAGGGACCAAGATAGTAATTTAACGGGGTGTTATACCAAATTTCACAGTTTTTCAATCAATTTCAAATAACAATATTTGAGCCGGAAAAAACACATGTCATAGATACATCTGTGTTTGAGATAAAACCGTGGTGCAACACGATAGGGCAAAATTTTCTCGTTTTTTTTTTTTTACGAAACAAAGTCGATTTAATAGAATTTAAGTTTTTTTTTCCCGTTTTATGCTCTAATGAAAGCTCGTAACAGCCTGGAAATTGCATGTACTGAAAGGCAATTGTATTTAAAAAAAATCCCTGGATAGTTTTTTGATAGTTTGTTCGTTCGTTTTTTATTGAAATTAAAAACGTAAAAAGGTCGCGAAAATTTGCGCGCACCGCGCTCAGACCGCTGCCAGGCATCGTTGAGGTCGGATCTGTGTTTGTTTTTGTCGATGCGCTCCCTCCCCCTCGCTATTTGTTCACAATGGGAAGACCAATCTGAGAAAACATCGCGTAAAATACAGACCAAAAATGTTCTCCCCTTTTTCGTGCGGATAGGACTAGGTACTTATATTAAAAGCCGATTTCTGTTTCCCTCCTGTTGGTCAGACGGCGCGGCGGCGGTCCGTAGTTCGTGGTGCGTACGTCTGTTACGGCTTTAAGCTTACGCTGCCTAGAGAGTCCAAAGAGGTAGCCTTTTTATGGTTCCGTAGCCCGACAAGGAACCCTTATAAATTCGTTCTGTTCGTCCGTCTGTCTGTCTGTCCGTCCGCCCGACCAATTTTTTTAGAACCTTCTAACTTCTATAATTATTAAGATAAGTGCATGAAACTTTGCACAGTTACATTTGTAATATCTATAGATCTCAATTTTAAACGTTATTTTTTTATGTTATTGCATTTTAGGGGTGGGTCTGGCTGGTGTAGGTACATGTGAAATGGGAATGTTTTTTTTTACTGCTCCTACTTGTGTGGGGTATCGTTGAAAAGGTCTTTAAAATTAAGGTAAGGTTTGATACCTACATCACTTTTTTATAAAGTCTATCCTTTGCCGAAATAAAGCCCGCCAAAGAAACAAAAATTTGACTTGTGGTAAACAAACTGTGGTTCTAAGATCTTCAAGTGCAATAGTCGCAACATGGCCGGTTTTTCCAACGAACGTGGCCACCAACTTCTTTGAAGTGCTTCGAGAACGAACAACTTTAGTCGGCTTTGGCTCGTCTTGAAAGATCCAGATTGCAGATTGTTGTTTGGAGTCAGGATCGTAGGCATAGATCTAAGATTCGTCACCACTGATGATGTCGTAGACGTGATTTGATTCTCCTCAGTTGAACCTTTGCAGAGTTTTCTTACACCATCTGACGCGGGCCGCCTTGTGATCGTCGGAAAGCAGATGCGGTATCCAACCGCAAACTACCTCTCTCACACCAAGCGCTTCATGCAAAATCTTCTGAATGGTTGTCCCCGAGATGCCTAATAGAGCCTCTATCTCTCGATACGTCACATGACGATCTCTCATAACGAGATTAACGAGAATTAGTTGTCTCACAGCAATGATGTTATCTTCAGTGAAGGCGAATTTTGGGCGTCCTTCGCGAGATTTGTCACTAACACTAGTATGTTCACGCTGGAATTCTAAATACCAGCGTTCGACAGTCCGCAGGCATGGGGCTTCATCACTGAACACAGATGTAAGCTCTTCAAAACACTGAAGCCGTGTCAGGCCTCTTCTAAAGTTGTAGAAAATTATTGCACGAACATTTTCCTTAGAAAGATTCATTTTCGTACGTAACCAGACAGATTCCAATCGACGCTGTAACTAAACAATAGCATTAATTCTAATACTTTTAACTGTTTTGAGATTCAAAATTTGAACACATTCGAATATAGAACAGTGCCAAATTCAAAATTGCCGGGAAATATGGAAACGACAGAACTTAAAAGGCATGCTCGTAAAACCTTCGTTCCAAATGATTTCGAACATTATGACGATGACTTTTTGAGTAACAGCGATAAAACTGTAATAAATTCAAGGGGTTCTAGCTCATAGGTCAATGACCTTTTTGTAAAATTTTCTTTAAAAAAGGTTTTTGAATCCATTTTCTCTATGGTTAAACCAAAAAAAGTAGATGCTATGTCGGCATAGTACATCTTTGAAATATGGCTGTCCACAGAGCTTCGTTCGTTCGAATTTTTCTATAACCATCATTTTCTGAATTATGACTAAGTACCTACAATTTATGGAATTACAATTAATGGGCTTTGGTTATGGAACCCTACCATATTCGTGTCTCGACACGCTCTTGGCCAGTTATTTGTATCGTGGCTACTGCCCCTTTGGTTTTTTGGGCAATTTAGCTAATGGTAACTTTAAACAGCTGTAGGTAGGTATCTTTTGAACCGTGATGGATAGCCAGATATTTAGGGCCTTACTTAAAAACGTTACTCAAGCTGACATACGCTTAAATATGCTCTGTCTCGTTTTCGCGTGTGACGATTGCCGTAAGCGAGAAGTTGAGAGAGGAATTTTAAGCATAGATCAACTTGAGTAACATTTTTAAGTAAGGCCCTTTAATGTTACGATGGATTAAACTAAGAAATAATAATACTCATACTCATTTCTTCATACGATCAGTATATGTCAGATATAAAGAAAAAATAAAAAGTCAATAAAAAATACTTACTTAATAGTACTTATGTAAAAACTAATACCTAATAATTAAATACATTTAGGATGTTACTTTTAGAGCCATAAATTCTTTATCAATGTCATAGAACGCTTGATTGACAAGCCAGCGTGCTAACCTTGCTTTGACTGCCCTACCATCATGGTAGTACCATGGAGAAAAATTCCCAAGGCGAACTTGTTGCCTGCGACCACAGTGATAAAAATAGGCCTGATTAGGTAAAATTAAATACATTATGGAATGTGAAACTATAACCAGTGGCGTAACTATAGGGTGGCAGGGCTGGCAAAATGCCACGGGCCCCCGACCCAAATACCACAAGCGCAGAAATAAACTTTTAACATTGCACTTGAGTTATATTATATTTTATTTTACTTTAAAAATAAAAATTTTTTAAAGCTTAAAATCCTTAAAAGACCATACATAATACAAATTCAAATTAATCATTAAGAATTTCAACACATCACAAAAATGTGTTGATTAATTTTAGAACGCATCCTATTGGTTTCTAAATTTTTTGTCGCGGTACGTTGGTAACGCGGGTGAGCATTGACGGTCGGGGAATTCCCTCATTTTGTTCACCGAGAAAGTACTTTTTTCGTGCGCTTTCGCTAGAGCGAGCTAGCAATGCTTTGTTAGGGGAATCCCGGATTTGCAATTTTTTATTTACGGAGGGCTCTACTGACTGCACATTCTTTTCTTTGTATGACTGTCTTGACAATTGATTATTTGTATCTTTGATTTTTCGGATTTGTTGTTATATTAAACCTGCAAATGGTGGAAAAGTAAAGTTAATTGTGAAAGTTAGTTAATAAAATGTCTAGAACTAGAACATATTTAGGTGGGAGAGAAAAATTAAAATTTAACTAAGAACAACATGACGAATTTATTTAATAGGGCCCCATCAAAAGAATTTGCCACAGGCCCCAAATTATATACTTAGTTACGCCTCTGACTATTACATTATATGTACCTATACTAGCGACTTGCCCTGGCCTCGCATGGGTGTAATCATGTGTAATGTAGAAAATAATAATTGAAAAAAGCTAAAAAAATTACGTAAGTATGACATGAAAATTTCTTGGGTCTATGGTGGGTACAATGTTTGGATGTCACGCGTCTTCCCCCTTTTTAAAACAGTCATTGTTTATTTCCTGTTTATTTGTTTTCTACATATATATATTTTAATTCGAATACAAAATATTACAAAATTTATTTATTGTTACATAAAGAAAGCACAAATACATTTAGAATTCCCTGCCTGCTGCGTTAGCGTAAGCTGTGTTGCAACAGTCAGTGTCTTCCTCAATACTGCAGGCGTATTATGAAACTTTGATCGGGGTCAGTCAGTGTCAGAATTGACAGAATTTTGACACTTGAACGGGGTTATGACGCAAAAAAAAAAAGCGTTGTCTATTTCCAATTTCCGTATTACGTCACCGCTATTTATGAGGATAGGGATTGTGATCGCAAATGAATGAACAATTCTAGTACTTTGGCTCAAATTTGGTATTATGTATCTCCGATGACAACTGGCCGCAATTAGCTATTTGGAGGTTATTCTTCTAAATTACTCCATTGTGGTGCCTATTATTTTTATTTACAACCCCGGACCCCCCGGTAAACTACGCATCATGCCTGAGAAGACGTGTTAAAATCAATCGGCGAGTGATTCGAGAGGCAAGCCAGCCTCTGATGACGCCGGAAAACGAGTTTGTTGGGCACTACCGTCTTCGGAGAGTTGAGTATGAACTTCTCTGCGAAGATTTAATCCCACTTTTGCCCGTAAGACAGCGCACGAACGCTGTGCGGCCGGAGATAAAGTTAATGCACTTATTTGCGAACGCCTGCCACATAGTGCCAGCCCATCATAATTATGTTCCAGTACATAGGTTTTCAGAATCGAAACGCCGAAAAAGTACCGACTTGCTTCACTTGTAGTCATTCGTTCATTAGCGATCGCGAGCCAAGACACTACGTAATACCAAAAATCGATAGATTTCGCACACCAATCGATCGATTCATGGCCCCAGTCGCGATCCCGATCAAAGTTTCATAATACGCCTGCTGGTAACAGTAACAAACATAAGTTAATAATACATTGTTTTTCCTGAGGTAGGTATTAGCTTTAAATTAAGTAGCCTATATAATAATTTCCCATTCCCGTTAAAACGACTCCTTGGTCTAATATGAATGACTACGCTTAAATCTCAGAAATGAAACCAGGATTATTAAGATATTTGAGGATTAATTATAATATCACAATAATGTCCTATTTGCTTTACAGCTCGATATCAAGTGCCAGTCTTAAATTCAACTGACAATTATCTATTGGTGACGAGTATCTGTCAAAGTCAATGTTACCGTTTGAAACGTCATTACTATTGTATCTGTCAACAGTCAACAGATGCTCGTCACCACAGAGCATAAATACTTTTACATTATGGTTCATATTAATATATTATGATACAAATGATTATATACTCGTAATTATGGTAATAGTCTTACAAATATGATAATTATGTTGACAGGTCAATGCTGACGACGGCACAACTGTAACATTTGGTCAGTTAGCCCAGAAAACTGTCGATATCGCGCTCTCGCTCGCTCGCATAGGAGTTGGAAAGGGAGACGTAGTGTCCATCTGCAGTGAAAAAAGGATGGAGGTTATACCCACCGTTCTTGGGGTATTTTGTGCTGGAGGTGTTTATTCACCAACTGATATCACTTACGGCGTTGGTAAGTTCATAGACGTGTTGCTGCGCTCACTAGACAGAGCTACTTTTTTTTTAATGATACTGGGTGACGAGACGGGCGAGACCACTCGCCTGATGGCTCTTCACGCTTGGCTTGCCCATACCAGCTCAACGCCATTCAGAATTTTGTACTTCAAAACCCTGGACGGCAATGCACTGCGTTCGTCACCCCGAGATATAAGATGTCAAATTTCTGTGTGCCCTGTAATTTCGCTGGAAACATTGCCCTTCAGCGCGGAACACAATAATGTTTGCACTACTGCTTGGCGGTTGAATAGCTGGTACTTCCCCAGGCGGACCCCTGCAAAAGAGTCTTATCTAATAAATGCTATAAAATATATAATCACCTACTTGTAGAAATAAAAACATTAAGTGGCAACGAATTTAAAAGCAACCTGAAAAATTTGTTAGTTTCTAAAGCATATTATAATCTTAAAGAATATTTTGATGCAGATATTAGAGTCTGTGCGGAAAGAGAACCGTCATAAAATTTGAGGGCGCAACTGTGTTTTTTTAACGTATTTGCTATGGTGACAACACTGTTACGTCATTATAGCGCGACTATGATTCTTGATATTTCTACACTGATTCTATTTTCGATTTCTACATTGACAGATGGCTGGGCTGGGCTGCCATATAATAATCAAAATCATATTGTTTTGTAGTTCCATTTTTCGCCACGACGGTTCTCTTTCCGCACAGACTCTAATAATTAGGTACACTTACGTTAGTAGTAATATTATTATCAGTAGTACTTTTATTCGTTGTAAAATTCTAATTGTCAAATATTTATTAGTTATAAGAATAATAGGTATTGTATGTTCGTGATGAACAAAGCTGTTGAAACTAAGTACTTAATTACTCCATCCATGTACACAAAGTTAGAAAATCGAGTTTCTTTTCCACAACGCAAACATTTCTTTTACGTTATCAGAAACTATCAATACTCTTGTGTACGCTATGCTTGCATGTTTTAGTTTATACATGCACGGTACCATAGTAATTAGTTCTAAATTAATCAGAAATAAGTCAAACTCTTAGCACCCACTGAACTCGTGCATTTTTTAAGTAACTTTGTTCATGTCACGTAACATTTTCTTTTAAATTGATACTAAACGATCAAAATGCTAGCGCTGGTATGCTTGTTGTGCAATGACGTTGAGATTTACATACATACCTACATTAGGTATATATGCACGGTCACATACTCGTATTAGGTAATTTATGTAAAATTTATCCGAAAAAGGTCCTAATCTTCACTTTCCTAATGAGCATCCTTTATCCCAACCGCGTACTTAACAATTTCATTGTTCAAAATAAGTTTAAAATGCTCGCGCTCGCTGCGCTCGCGCATTTTACGACACTTCTGGATTGATTAAAGGAGTAAAAAAAAATCAGTTTCAGATAACAACCCCAAGATAAGTACTTAGGCGAAGTTCTTAATCTTTGTTTCATAAAGGACATTGTTGGTCAGAGAAATTTGCCAAAGTAAATAGGTATTTGAATGAATAAAAAAAAAAAACAGAGAGAAAAGAGCAAATCAATGTTAATTTCATTTTTTTTGTCTATCGAGCGAAATATTTCGATCTGTGCGGTATAAAAACTATGTAATATAGAACAGACAATTTTGATATGACTATTTTTATAATTTTAAACTAACCATGGAACACCAACCACCCGCATTCTTCAGTCTTCCCGTGAACATGGTGCATGTAACTGCGCTGAAATATCGGGGGCTCCTTCCACAACCTTACCACGGTAAATATCCCGTAAATAATCATATGACTTTAGTGAACAACCGTGATAGTTCAAAACAGTGTTTAACCATGGAAGTAGACAACACTTAAACTAAAATGACCAAAATTGCTAAAAGTTGGAAAAGATAAATAGTTTTCGATAACATAGCTCGATGTAATTTAGTCATAGATTCACTTTAGCCAAACGTTGTTACCTTTATGCTACTAGTTTTGGTCCAAGTTGATTGCACTATATATTTCTATTAGCGTAAGTAAGTACTCGTTTAACGCACGGTAAGTACTTTGTTTTTATTTGTAAATATGTTTATTTCAGTGCCACTTCTACACCGAGTAAAAATAGCAAAACCAAAAGTAATATTCATGTCAGCGAATGCGTACGACTTGCACAAGTCATCTTTGGACTCAGTCAGTAGCGTAGAAACATACGTTGTCTATGGCAATGAAAACAAAGATGGCAGCGTCTTATTTAAAAACTTTCTAACGGAAACTGCTAACGTGGAAGATTTTGTGCCTACTCCAGTAGATGGTTCGAAGGACTTAATATTAATTCTATTTTCTTCTGGCACCACTGGCCTGCCTAAAGGTGTTCCGTGGACTCATTTAGCGTTCTTAATTAGTACTGAATCTTCAACTAATAAGAGGTAGGCAAGCCCATGAAACATTTTCTTTAATGTACCTAATTACTTCGACCAAAATAAAATGAATGGACGGGCCCTAACCATTGAACTTGATCAGTAAAAACGAGTCAAAACCGTCGGACATATACTTCAACACCTAATTATAAAAATGTACAGTAGGTATATTTGTTACAAAAAATAGATATCGGTTTTATTTGTGTATTTACACTTCGGTAAAGCATACGAATTCATAGCTTTGTTTTGTCAGATGTTTCGTTATCGCGTAGCAATAGACTCGTGTTTCACTTCCTACGGCTAGAGACCGACTGAAACGAAGTGAGAGCTGGCGCTCATATTGTAATCTTCAAAAATGCGCTTCTACTGGGCCTGTCCATTCATTTTATTTTGGTTGAAGCCTAATTATCCAAAAAATATTTTAGACGATAATTATAAATAACTATTATCACGCTCGAGTCGATCGCTTTGGGTTTATCTTTGGTGAGCTCTTCCTTCTGAAGAAAGAATTCAATAGAACTGATGTATATCACATCCAACGACTAAAAAAACTATACTTATTGTGAAATACTTCCTTACTTTTTTTAATTATAACTCAATATTTTTTATTTATAATTTAATTGTTTTTTAATATGGATTTAAATCTGAAATGAAACTATTTCATTTCATACATATTTTTTAGCCTCGCCCCATGGTTTCACCAAAGCCCTCTAGTGTGCTCCTCTGGAGATCCCGGAGCCCGGTTTTAGGGGGTATAATTACACATAACCTGGCTGCATGCCATCGCAATGCAGCCGGGTAGCTTTTGGAGATTTACCCCTTGACAACAAAAAAGAAAAGGTTAAACTATTAGTGAGTTAACACAAAGCAGGAAAATGTGTTCGTGAATGTATTGTGTCTTAATGTGCTTTTTCGAATTCTTCTAGTTTCAAATTTTTTTCTATGCTGATAACCCGTGAGTGGTACTACTCCTATGGTCTAGCCATCACATTATGCTGCCTTAAGAGGGGGACTACTGTTGTCTTCACCCGCAATGAAGGAGAACAAGATTTTTTACGCGCTATAGAAAAATATAAAGTAAGAATCCTGGATACAGAGTCAAAGTAAAATTATTTTATTGCCATTACGGGGTCACGAAGCAGATCTATACTTGCTAATTACCTATATTTGACTGCCTCGGTGGCTCAGTTGGTAGTGAACCTAACTTCTGTGCTTGGGGGCGTGGGTTCGATTCCCATCTAAGACAAACATTTGTGTGATGAACATTTGTGTTTGTTCTATGTCTGGGTGTTAATATCTATTTAAGTATGTATTTAAAAATATATTTGTACGTATATCAGTCTCTGGCAGCCATATTACAAGCTTTGCTTAGTTTGGGGTCAGATGACCGTGTGTGCAAAAATGTCCCAGATATTTATTTATTTTATTTATTTATATATTTTCATTTGCTTTCAAATACTCGAAAGTTTTCACGCTTGCTTCACTCGCGCTTATTTTAATAAGTTTTTAAACACTTAAAGTTACACTTTTAAAACATGACGAAAACATAAAGGAACACACAAACAGAAGTCTGTCTGTCTGTTTGGTACATAATCACGGCTTAACGGATATCGATAAAATTTTGCGACGTAACAGTATGTATCATGAGGACGGACATTGGCAATTATTTCTGAAGAAATCGCGGAAGAAGTCGCGGGTACAGCTGGTATTAAATACAGTTATAAAAACAAACACATTTTTCGCTTTCTTAAAACCATGGATGTAACGTACTTAGAGTTTGTCGATGTTAAAACCAACCTAGACACTGTAACATTGCTTACAAATTCATCTGGATGAAAGCATTAATGAAAGCTATGTTACTATGTTTGTATCTTTCTAACACTAAAGATAAAATATGATGACAGCTGCAGCTTCAGCTTTTGATCACATTTATTATAAGCTGTGGCGCATTGTACATACTTTTTAGGTGAAGATATTGCAAACAGCACCAAGTTTTATCAATCAGCTGATAAAGTCAACGACCTTGGAGCAGTATGACGTCACGTCCGTCGTTGCCATGATGTCAGGATCCATGCCTCTCATGAAGGAGCAGATATACGCTGTTAAGAGAAGGTACAGTTATTGGGGGCCCATTTACTCAGGTACAAGTTTTAAGGTACAGTTATTGGCTTGGCACCTTCTAATAGGTGGCAAGCCACCATGTGCAGCAAGGATTTGACGAGTGCCGTAACTCATATCATAAACCAGCTCAATCCCACCTGGGATGGCACCCATCCACTTAGAATTCTCTTCAATTTATCAAGATTTTACAGCCCCACAATGAAAATAGTTCTATTTTATGTTCCCAAATCTGTTGGTAAAACAATCATCAATGAAGCAAGTCTCTTCAGCAAAAGGACTTATAGAAAGCCCCGAAAGCGAATACAGTAGAACTCCAATTATCCGAATTAATGGGGACCGGGACCCATTCGGATAATCAAATATTCGGATAATCGGATTAAAAAAAAAAAAATTGCCATTGGAGAGAATAAAAGCTACGTTTTGATATTGCACTATTTTTTTATTGAATTAAATGAAAGAAACATGAAATTTTCACATGTTTTAAATATAAATAAAATGTACTTATGTACAAGTTTAGAAATAAAGTCAGTAAAATAAGTCAGTGTAGGCACAACGGCAAGTTAAGACAAGTCAAGTCAAGACTTGTTTGTGATTCGGATAATCGGCGATTCGGATAGTCGGAGTTCGGATAATTGGAGTTCTACTGTAATAACGAATATAATAGTATTAAAATATCGACTTGAAATTTCAATTCAATTATTATGCAAGGTTCCAAAGTCTGCGCGACGTGTACCAACTGTATGGCATGGTTGAAGCAGGCAGTGTGTGCAACGATTTATACGCACCACCCAAAGATGGTAGCGTTGGCACACCCTCGCACCAATTCATCATAAAGGTAAAGATGAAGTGTTTATTTTGATTAGATAAGGCAAATGTGCTGGTTGCGTTGGAGTCCATTGATAAACGAGCCAAAAAGCTCGTCAGCAACGTATCTCTAGTACAGGCTACGCTTCAAAGCCTTGAACATCGGTGCAAAGTTGGTAGTGTATCAGTTTTGTTATCGGTTACATTTCAAAGAGCATGCATTGAATCTGTATGACCTATTCCTTTCTGCTCCTTTTTCTATCATTCAGCCAAGGCAACACCGTTGCATGGTTGGTATCCCGAAAACCCGAACAAAATGCTCTAATACCACTTTTATTGTGCGAACTGCTACACTGTGAAATGTAAGGTACTGTCTAAATGGGTGTTCCCAGATAGTGACCACCTATGTGTGAGTCGCAAGTTAATCGATTTCTTGCTTGTGCTTGCCTAGAAACAAGTTTACAATAGCTTAACAATACCATATATTATAATTTATTCGTTTTAGGTAGAAGATATCGTGACACGAGAGGTGTTGGGGCCGAACCAACGCGGTGAGATCTGCATCAAGTCTCCTTCTATCACGAGAGGTGAGAATTTACCCGTTAGATTCTCTGGAAGAGTTAGCATGGTTACGGAACCATCAAAATACATAAACAACCACATCACAAGACCACCAAAAGATACAAACTATACCTACGCATCCACAAAAAAGTGCACTACGGCCCTTAAAAAAACATGTACGTATGATCACAATACACAAAATATCAACTCGGGATCAGATCGACAACGCCTCGCCAACCAGGCGTCAACCGAACGCAGTTTCGCTAATGGAACGACTCAGCATCACCGAGGTGTCGGCATGGCTACGGCCGGGTGATACAGTGCGCTCCGGCTGGCCAGATGTTTTACAAGCGTGGGAACTACAGCTGAGCTGTGCACCAGCTCAGGGTAGACTATGTATGAGACGTGGTCAGGACGTGGCAATGACTCGATTTATACGTGGTCAAGCAATTCATCATGTGCCACATTGGTTACTGGACTGTAATGTGTTACTTTTATTAATAATAAATCACAAAGTATAATGCTATTGTCCCGAGACGACGCAACGCCGTTATGATGCCAATGCGGTATGGAGTTTCATAGAAAGCTATCTGAACGGTTCTATTTGAGGCAATTCCGATCCGGTGCCAAGTTGTCCGCTGTGTCTTTAACTGAAATCACGTTTGCTATAGATACTTAATAGGTATTACAAGACACGTATATGTAATGATACATTTGCTTTGCTTATTTGCCCTATAATCACTACCGCTTATCCATGTAGGAGGCCATTGGGTGACGGGTGAAGTAGATTTCTGATGTTAGGGCGCCAGCCAAATGAAATAAGATGCTAATTTACGAACTTACTATTCGAGGTAAGCAAGTGAAACTGAGATATTTGTATCAGAGATATCCGACTGAATCTCTTCTAGAAATGTGAATTGTGATGAAGCGCGAAGTAAACGAGCGCGAAAAATTCAGTTTCCCTGGTAGTCCAAAAATCATTGAATGGGATAAGTAAAAGTATGTTATAGGAGCCTACTTTACTCTTTTTTTTTTATGATACTGAGTGACGAGACAAGCGAAGACGCTCGCCTGATGGCTCTTCACGCTTGCCCATAACAGCTCAACGCCACTCAGAATTTTGAACTTCAACAGTTTAAAACCCTGGATGGCAATGCACTGCGCTCCCCGCGATACAAGATGTCAAATCTCTGTGTGCCCTGTAATTTCGCTGGAAACATTGCCCTTCAATCCGGAACACAGTAGTGTTTGCACACTACTGCTTGGCGGTTGAATACCTGGCAAAAGTGTGGTACTTCCCCAGGCGGACCCCTGCAGAAGAGTCCTACCACTACAAAGTCGCATGCAGCTCATGAGCAAAATGCAAGACTCGCGAACTTTTAAATTGTAGAGGTGATCAAATGATTCTTTCATATGGTCACCTCTACAAAAATAAGTTGGTCGAATTGTAATTTGTAGCTATATTTTCCGTGTGTTTTCCAGGCTTCCTCGGCGTGGATAATACTGAACACCTGGACCTGGAAGGATTCTACAAGACAGGAGACGTGGGATATTATGACGATGACCGATACTTCTACGTCGTCAATCGAATTAAGGAGCTCATCAAATATAAGGACACTTCGGTCAATATCCGACATTAAGAGGCCTAACAGACGTGTCAACTTGGCTGACGGACCGTCACGCCGTATGACCAACGGGAGAGAAAGGTCCCACTCTTTCTCTCCCTTTAGTTAGACGGCGGTTCGTCAGCCAAGTTGACCTGTCTGTTACGGCTATTTCCTCTTTCTCTCCTGTTGGTCAGACGTCTGTTCGTCAGCCAAGTTGATAAGTCTGTTAGGCGCGTAAAATTGCGACACAATACTCCAATTTGGTAGGCTTGTTGAGCTCATTGTCCCGCTATGCGCAACCATGCCTTACCCACTCTCACTGGGGCAGATAATTGACTATCGGTCACCTTCACCATCCTTTGTCCCACTGATACGTTAGTCTAATTAAATTATTATTAAGATTATTATGGTCTCTGTGAAATAGCTCAAAATCTTAAAGATTGTTTTGTTCGCGCTTTTCAACTCAAATAACCTATTACACCATTCGCAAGCTGGCTGGAAGGAAGAAAAAGAAATTTTATTCGACATTACTTCAAACATCTTATACCTATCTAAAGAAAATAATTATTTTCGATTGGTTTCGTCTCGGCATTAACGGCGAGTTATACCAAGTTTGACAGTTTTCAATCAATTTTAAATAGTTAAATAACAATATTTGAGCCAGAGAAAAAAATACATGTCATAGATAGATCTGTGTTTGAGATAAAACCGTGGTTCAAAACACGATAGGGAAAAATTTTCTCGATAAATAAATTTACGAAACAAAGTCGATTTAGTAGAATGTATTTTATTTTTTTTCGTTTTATTCGCTAATGAAAGCTCGTAACAGCCTAGAAATTGCATGTACTGAAAAGTAATTGTAATTAAAAAAAAATATCTGGATAGTTTTTTGGTTCGTTTTTTAATGAAATTAAAAACGTAACAAGGTCGCGAAAATTTGCGCGCACCGCGCTTAGACCTCTGCCAGGCGTCATCGAGGTCGGATCTGTGTTTCTTTTTGTCGTTGCGCTCCCCCCGCTATTTGTTCGCAATGGGAAGAATAGCAAAATACATCGTCGCTCTATCTTGGCGGGGGCTGAGGAAGCGTTTTGTTACCTACGCGAAGTCAGACTCTATCAGCGCCGGTTTACTAGCGTCACTAGAAGTGACGTAGGTAAATCTGTGTATGCGGTTCAAATAAATCGATGCTAGATTTAATGTTTCTTTGTTTGGTGACAGCGGTTTGATTTTAAATATGACTGGGCAGTAGGCAGGGCTGGCGACTGCGGTAGAGTTAACCTCGAGCAGATCGCACAGAGTGCTGATTTTGGGGTACTTTATGTGGCTGTATGTGGAATGCACCGCAATTTTAGAGCTTAGGAAGAATTAGATAAGCCTCATAATGCATTTCTCGAGTTTGCAACACGAGTCTGCTTGGGCTCGAAACCAGTTCACAGACTAGCTGGGGCCTTACCCCTAGCTTCACTTTTGCGAGCCAACTTTTAGTAGGTACCTAAAATTAACCAACTCATATAAGCTGCATCGTTTAAAAGCGTCTAACTTGAATGCACGAAAATCCGTTTTACTATGCGTGTGTGCGTAAAAATAGCAAATCTTGGCGGCTATCAAATAACTACCGCTTATCGTAGTTGATGGTACCGTTTAGACAAATAACACCTATGCGGGTCAACTTTTCGAGCTAGGGGTAAGGCGCCAGAGTTATTCCTGTCGGTATAAAGTTGGTTACAGTTGAGTGCCTATTTTGCCATGCCAGATTGAACGTAAGACTTCTGTTGTACAGATAGCGCCGGCAGAACTGGAGGCCATCTTAACCCTCGAGCCACGCGTGCGCGAGGCAGGGGTGGGGGCGGTAGGGGAGCTGGTAGCTGCGCTCGTGGTGCTGCAGCCAGGCGCACGTGCCACTCCGCAGGAGTTACTGGACTACCTGCACTCTAACGTAAGGGGTAGACAAAGATGTAAAAGCCGTAACAGACGCATCGAACCACGAACCGCTGTCTGACCAACGCGAGAGAAGCAGTGAGAACATTATTTCCCTGTCTTTTCTCTCGTTGGTTGAGGTGGTTGACGTCGGTCATGCTGGCCCGTCTGGTACGGCTTTAAACTCTCATATACCTGTGGCCCTAGTACGAGCACTTGCGAAAAAGTATTCGTTCCGTAAACGACAGCAAAATGTATGAAAAATTTAACAGTGTCTCTATCGGACGTAAAAGGAAACTGAATTTTTCATACATTTGCTATCGTTTACGTAACGATAACTTTTTCGCAAGCTCTCGTACTAACCCCACAGGCCAGTGCAGCGTATACGAACTTCCGACTTCAGGGGGCGGCTCCTGACTCCTTCCGTATTAAAAAAATAAAAAATATCCAAGTTTTTTGAAGTGAAAACTTCTTTAGGCGCGTTGAGCACTTTTGTGAACAAAAATCAAGGAAGGAGTGGTAGGACTCTTTTGCAGGGGTCCGCCTGGGGAAGTACCACACCTTTGCCAGTTATTCAACCGCCAAGCAGTAGTGTGCAAACTCTACTGTGTTCCGGATTGAAGGGCAATGTTTCCAGCGAAATTACAGGGCACACAGAGATTTGACATCTTATGTCTCGGGGTGACGAGCGCAGTGCATTGCCATCCAGGGTTTTGAACTGTTGATGTTCAAAATTCTGAGTGGAGTTGAGCTGTTATGGGCAAGCGTGAAGAGCCATCAGGCGAGCGACTTCGCACGTCTCGTCACCCAGCCATATTACAAGCTTTGCTTAGTTTGGGGTCAGATGACCATGTGTGCAATAATGTCCCAGATATGTATATTTTTTTTTTGTATCATAAAAAAACTCGCGACATCTTCACGCTATACCGTGTATTTTAAAACAGCGCCATCTCTTGTAGAATAGAATTACTACTTAAATTTTCACTTCCGACGTGCAGTCCTATGACTGATGTGTTTTTTTTTACTATAGGTAATATTATTAACATTACAGATAACATTCCGCATGCGGTTAGAAGGAGGCGTCCACATGGTGGAGTCACTGCCTCGCGGTGCCGGAGACAAGCTCGACAGGAAGGCGCTAAACGCCATGCTGCTAAGTCTACTCGACAGGGAAACAATCAAACAAATAACACAATAATTACTTATTATATTCTTTGATCAACGTAGATCAACGTATACTTTATCGAAAATAAAAATCATATATGCTTTTACATTGATTTATTATTTACAGAGATGTTCATTATGATATGAGAGAACACGGGAAGCAAAGATAAGCACTGGATCTCTAATAATATCTAATAATTAGGCATAATAATATTGTACAATAGGCGACATGTTTTTTCACATTGGCGCAAAAATTCCGGCATAACCACAGACCTCGCATTTTTTTGCTACGCTACTATTTGGTACTTTTTTTTTGTTTGATTTTTCACACATTACTGGGCAGGTTAAAGTAATTTAGGCTCGTGTGGCCTCATCTTGAATATTTTAATGAGTGACGGCTTTATTAGAGGCTTGAAATATTCTTCCTAGTTGTACAAATGCACACTTCAATATTGTGCTGCAGCAGCACACAGCAGCAAACGAGATGACACGTACGACCAAGGCCCATATACAGCCGTATTTAAATTTTAATTTACGTAACTTGAAGTGTTCTTTGTGTTCCTATGGCGAAATAAATTGAACTTGAACTTGACCAGCAGTGCTATTATGCACACCATGACGAAATCTTGTCGTCGCTGTGTCTTGAATTTGACTATACGCCTGTCTCGCTTTGGCACGATAAAAAGAGCGGATAAAATTTTGTTGCGGTACTAGTCCGGTCAAGCTGTAGAGGCCGCAAGGCCAACAGCAATAAGTCACATTAGAAAAAAAAAATTGTTGAGGTGCGCATGCTAGCCTTGCAGGCGGTGTGGTTTTAGCCTACCCACTAATGGACTTTAAAAAAACGCTGTATTTATATATTTTGAATTTTGATGGATGAGATTGTCATTGTTAGTTATCATTGAGTTTGTTATTGTTTGATTGAGTTGAGATCTGTTTATCTGTTATTTTGAATAAAATTATTTTAAAAAATAAATTAGAGTAGATACAGAGTACTCTTTGAGATCCAGTAAATGTTACATTCTCTTTGCCTCTTAGTCTCAAAAATTATTTCTAACGAATGCCCCTGAGTGAAAGTGAGTTAGTAAAGAGTCACAGAATTCTCTCTAAGACATTGTTTCTGTTAAGAGCCTAGGATATCAGATGTTTGCTCTTCTCTCATCTCTGTTCTATTCTGATTATTTTACATTGCAATGGCTACAATCAATAAATCATCACTAGTAAAATGCCGTTACTGTTTAACAAATACCGACGAACACATAGTGGAGTACTTCATTTCAGACGAACAAGATAAGTTTGAAAAAATGTTGGAAGACACCTTTAATATTCAGGTATTTCCTTTATTTGAAAACAAGATATTGGTACAGACAAATATCAGTGTAGAGTGTAGACAACGCAGTGTGGGATAGATGCATAACTTTATTGTTCACAACAGAACTACAAATTAAAACTAGTGAAACGCTATATCGCTTCCAGACAACCTTAGTATGGAGAGGGTAATTTGTCCAACTAATAAATGGTTGGACAATACCACAACTTGCTCCCACATGGTTGGTTCATCGCCTCAACTAAATAACTTTTAATCTCTTCTTATGCAGATCTTATGCAAACCAGTGTTTTGTTCGATTATTTTGACAAGATTGTTTTTATTTCCATATAGCTAAGTATCGTAGTCATAGTTGTATATTTACCTACTCATTTTGAATCCAGCCCTCAAAAAAGGTTGTGGTCACAGCCACCCGAAAATCTGGCAAGTGCGAGTCAGCGTATGAACCTTGCTCGTGCATGATCGATGTACAGCATTCCTATAAAGGAAATGTTTATAAAAAATTATATGACAGCTTGACCAAGATTTTGTACAGTATATCGTAGTTTCACGCGGGTAAAGCTGTGGGGCGTCACAAGTCATGTATTAGGGTTGTGGGCATGCCCATCGTGCCCACAACTGGATCCGCGCCTGTTTTGAAATTGTTTTTTATACTGATAATTATTGTATTTTGTGATGGTATGGAACCCTTAGTGCGTGAGCCCGAATCGCACATGGACAGTTTATTATATATAAAAAAAACATCATTTAGTTTGTATGAGGTTTTTTATAGTTTTACTTTGGGTATTATTTGTTTATTTTTTCTTTTCTTTGGTAACTAACGTATTATCTCTTATGTTAAAGACTTCGAATGTTTGTTTTTCGAATATAATTTGTCTATTCAGGCCCAAGTTGGTGTTGCAAGGGGGCTTTTACATTATTTTTGTTTGTATTAGTGAAAACATATTTTTGGCTTTTGTGTAACTGTTTATCTCATATCTACTGTGTTAATTAGCTGTTTGTTTTCCATGTAAAATAAAATAATGGATCTACTTTTGGCCACCAACTCACCTGATGGTAACTCGCGACTGTGTGGCCGAGTATGGAACAAGTTGATCTGGAGAAAATCTATTCACTCTAACCTTGGAGATGCCTAGATTGTAGTTTTCAGGAAACAAGGATTATGGCAACTTATATTTATTTTTGACCAAATTTTTATTTTGTTTTCGTTGATGGGCTTTATTTATGAGCTTTTTTTACCGACTTCGAAAAAGAAGGATGGTTATATGTTCCACTGTTTTTTTTAAAATGTATGTTCACCAATTTCTCCGCCAACTGTTGACCGATTGTGTGACTGCCCCGGTGGCTCAGTTGGTAGTGAACCTACCTTCTACTCTTGGGGACGAGGGTTCGATTCCCACTTAGGGCAAACATTTATGTGATGAACATTTGTGTTTGTTCTATGTCTGGGTGTTAATATATATTTAAGTATGTATTTATAATTATATATGTACATATATCAGTCTCTGGCAGCCATATTACAAGCTCTGCTTAGTTTGGGGTCAGATGACCATGTGAGCAAAAATGTCCCAGATATTTATTTATTTATTATATACTAGTCGACCGCCCCGGCTTCGCACGGGTGTAAGCTCGGCCTTCGGCCTCGCTACTATGACCCGCTCCAGGAACGCAAAATTTCATCAAAATCGGTCCAGCCGTTTTTAGAGTATCCTATGTCCGTCTCCTGGTTCTAAGCTACCTCCCCACCAATTTTCAGCCAAATCTGTTCAGCCGTTCTTGAGTTATAAATAGTGTAACTAACACGACTTTCTTTTATATATATATATAGAAGATTTTTTTTTTTTGCAGCTGTCATTGGCATACTTATTTTATTATATTTTGTCTGTTATAGATGTGCTACTCAGAGAATAAAAACTTGTGCCTGGAATGTGAAGAAGATTTCAGAAATGCAGCTGAAGTCAAGAAAAGGGTTTTAGAAGTACAAAAAATAATATTGGAGCAGAGTGAAAAATTGACACTTTTAGGTAAGCATTGCACACGTGCACATTAAATTTATTGCATGCACCCAAGGGAATGTTTCTTCTAGAAATTGTCGAGTTCTTTTGCTGTTGTATTTTAGGGTTCCGTACCCAATCGCACTCTCAAAAATGTCAACACTCAATTATTTGTTTTATTTTAATTTAATTATTTATTTTTTAAGTGAATATAACTTAATATTTTGTGAATATTTCAAGCGTCTACCAGTTGCCGTTATCAATATTGAGCGAAAACGAGCAAAAAAATCATGTTTGTTGTATGTACCCCCTTAAATATTTATTTTATTTTATTTTTTAGTATTTTTTTTTATAGCGGCAACGGATATACATGATCTGTGAAAATTTCAACTGTCTAACTATCACAGTTCATGAGATACAGCCTGGTGACAGATGGACGGACAGACGAACAGCGGAGCCTTAGTAATAGGGTCCCGCTTTACCCTTTGGGTACGGAACCCTAAAAATCACGTTTTTTGTATGGTAGCCTGCTTAAATATTAATTTTATTAAATTTTTTTGTATTAGTTGTTATAGCGGCAATAGAAATACGTCATCTGTGAAAATTTCAACTGTCTAACTATCATGGTTCATAAGATACAGCCTGGTGACAGACAGACAGACAGGAGGACAGCGGAGCCTTAGTAATAGGGTCCCGTTTTACCCTTTGGGTACGGAACCAAAAAAATATATATAAATATTTGTGTTAAATTTAATTTTATAAAAATTACAGGATCTGGGACACCAAAAAAGGAAGTCAATAGTGATGATGAAGATTGTTACTTTGAAGATTCCGGTGGAGATGACGGAACGGCGGACGGTGAGACGAGAGACGCTGGGATGGGGGACGTTGGGAAAGAAGATCGTAAAGCTGACGGCGGCAATGGCGATGATAATTGCATTAGTAAGTATTTGTCTGCAGCTTTCTCGCTCGCACATTTTTACATTATAGATTAGTGATTTTTTCTTGTTATCATGTTACTCCGTCAAATTAAAAGATATCGAAACGAAACATTTTTTAAACACTGTTTTAAACTATCACGGTTGTTCACTAAAGAAACATTTTTTGTTTATAATGTTATGATAGTCAGCAAAACTTGGGTGTGTCACTTTTTGTAAATTCACACTCAGTAATTTTATATCGTCAATAATGTAAAAATGTGCGAGCGAGAAAGCTGCAGACGAATAGCGACCCCATAATTATGTTTTTTTTTTTTCGTTCTATGTCCTTCGTTACTGGTGAAAACTGAACAACCCTGTTAGTTTAAAACAGTGGTCAAGTTTTTCTCATATTGTAATAATAGTAGGAAGTAGGAAAACGGCCCACAACTACCCATATATTGTGGACTTTCCTTGGATACGTACCAAACGTTTCGATTCTACGTTTCTAATCCGTACGGCCAAGGATTGGAACAACCTGCCGGCTTCCTTGTTTCCTGAGAGATATATCTGGGCCTTTTCGAGGCAAGAGTGAATAGGTATCTTCTAAGTCTGCGTGCTTCATCTTTGACCACATCGTCGCTTAACAACAGGCGAGTTGGTGGTCGGTCATACGCGGACGTATTCGCGATAAAAAAAAATAACAATTTATATGCATAATATATATTTAATATTGTATTTTTTTAAATGTTTGTTACCTCAGAACCTTCGCCTGGGTGAACAGATTTTGATGATTCTTTTTTTTTATTTGAAACCTGGTGCTTCCCGTTTGGTCCCATTTCAATTTGGTCCAGTTCTACTATGTATTATTTTTAACAATTAAAATAGTCATTTCCACACAAAAAATATTATAAGAGACATCTGTCGGAACACCTCAGTACTAAATCAGGCATGCGCTCTCTAAAATCGATAGTGCATAATTAATGCACGCGCTATGGGATAGAGGGCGCATATTTGGTCCAGTTCTGTCATTTTTATTAAGTCTGTTTTTCATATTGATATTACCTTTTCAGTCGGAGAAGTTTTTGTAAAAATTGAAAGGATGAAAAATGAAATACCACTTCCGCCGAAAGGGAAAACTACTACAAAACGGATCTCTGATAAGAAGAATGTCATAAGTAAAGTCAAAGAGAAACAAAATAGCATTAATAACAGTGAAAAAGGTAAGGAAAGAGATGAAATAGTGTTTGAGGCAAAGTAGTCAAGGTTACGCGGAAACGGTGTGCTAAGGTGAAAGGGGTCCATAGTAACCATTATTAATAACTTTTACTATGGGAGATACTCTCACGAAGAAAACATTCTGTAGTAGTAGGACTCTTTTGCAGGGGTCCGCCTGGGGAAGTACAACACCTTTGCCAGTTATTCAACCGACAAGCAGTAGTGTGCAAACACTACTGTGTTCCGGATTGAAGGGCAAAGTTTCCAGCGAAATTACAGGGCACACAGAGATTTGACATCTTATATCTCGGGGTGACGAGCGCAGTGCATTGCCATCCAGGGTTTTGAACTGTTGAAGTTCAAAATTCTGAGTGGCGTTGAGCTGTTATGGGCAAGCGTGAAGAGCCATCAGGCAAGCGACTTCGCTCGTCTCGTGACTCAGTATCATAAAAAAAAAACTCTGAAACCGCGAAAAAAATTATCAGCTATTCCATAGAAAACGTATGGAATAATAGCTGATATTTCTATCGCGATTTTGGATTGGTGTTATAGTATAATTATCAATTTAAAATAACCGACCAAGTGCGAGACGGACTCGCGCACGAAGGGTTCCGTACCATTATCTATAAAAACGGCAAAAAAATAACGTTTGTTGTATGGGAGCCCCCTGAAATATAAATTTTATTTTAATTTAATTATTTATTTTTAAAGTGAATGTATAACTAAATGGACCCGGGCATGTCCTAAAACTGCGACCAGAACCACCGGAGGATGGGCAGCAGCGTCCTAATAGTACACGGTGAACGTACTGCGATCCCCAAGCCGCCTGCCAAGCGTGGGGATTATGGCAACACACCTCTCTATGAGGGAGGCCTTGTCCAACAGTGGACGTTAATTGGCTGATGATGTGTATAACTAAATATTCTGTGAATATTTCAAGCGTCTACCTGTTGCCGTTATCAATATCGAGCGAAAACGAGCGAAAAAATCACGTTTGTTGTATGGAAGCCCCCTTTATTTTATTATGTTTTTTAGTATTTGTTGTTATAGTGGCAACAGAAATACATCATCTGTAAAAATTTCAACTATCACGGTTCATGAGATACAGCCTGGTGACAGACGGACGGATGGACGGACAGCGGAGCCTTAGTAATAGGGTCCCGTTTTACCCTCTGGGTACGGAACCCTAAAAACGACTTGTCCAAAACTGGACCAAATTGAAATGGGACGAAATAAGAAGCACCACCTTTCAAATAAAAAAAAGAATCATCAAAATCGGTTTACCCAGTCAAAAGTTATATGGTAACAAACATTTAAAAAAATTGATAGGTACTAATAGATCCCTTGCGGCATAGTACACCCTTTCTGCGTAACCTTGTACCTATAGTTAAGTGCAAAACTTAACATCATACTTGACATCACATCATTCCAACGAAACGGTCTACGATGGAGCACGCTTGCCTAAAAAAAACGTTTCACTCGTGATTTGAAGACACCCAGATTGTAACTATCAGGGAACATCCATTCCGGCAGCGCATTCCACAGACTAGCAGTTCGCAAATAAAAGTCGAATCAAAGCCCTTCGTACGGGTTTTCGGAATACTAACTATAAAGCGATGTCAATTTTTCGTGCCTGCTCCGGCAATAGGCATGTGGCCTAATGTTTAATTTATTACAAATAACAGGCTTAGCGATGAATATAACTAAATACATTACACATACTGAAAAAATATATTGAATCGGCTGATTAATCTCTGAGATATGAGCGTTTAAAGTTTTAGGTGGGGATAGAGAGGGGATACTCTATCCCTTTCTCGCAAAGCATGTGTTAGTATAGCATTTGTATGCCGCGCCTGAGGCTTGACGTCATAGCTCAGTATAGTGCGCTCTCTGTCTAGCATGAACTTAAAATACTTATAGCTTATTTATTTTTGAACTAATTTAAATTTCGTTTTCGTTGATAGGCTCTATTGATGATCAGATTTTTTATGAGGTAATAAAAAAATATTAGTGATCATGCCTATTGTCTCTGAAAAGGTTTCATCATTTTTCTGATCGCATATTTTTATTTTATTTTTGCAGGCAAACACAGAACTGCCGTCCCCCCCACTAGTATAATACAAAAAAGGAGAAACACTATAATACTGATAAATAATTCAAACATGTGCCTATTCGTCTCAAAGAAGACTAAATACGCATGCTACTTTTGCAATGAACTCTTTTTAGACATGCAGAAATTGCGGACACATTCTCTGACACATAAAACAGACAAAATATTACAAGCCATTCGTCAAAGCAGAGGTTTGTCATTAAAAAACGTTGACATATCCAACTTAGTATGCAAAAAGTGCTCGCACCCTTGTACGGACTTGGAAGAATTGAGGGTACATCTAAAAAAAAAACACGGTGAAGCCATTGAAGGCGCGGAACATTTACTTCTACCGTTCAAAATCGAACACGGATTCGTATGTGTCATCTGTCAAAAAGAGTTCACAACTTTTTTGGCTTTGGCCATTCACATGAATCGCCATTCTAATTGCAATGTTTGTGAAATTTGCGGAGTATCTTTTAATAATAGATTAGGACTAAGAAACCACATCCAGTCTATTCACAGAGAAAAACAATGCAAGATTTGTTTGGCTGTGTTAAGGACAATGTCCGCTAAGACGAAACACTTGAGGCGCGTTCACAACATCGGAGGGGAGAAGAGATATTGTACACAATGCGATATGACATTTCGTTACGATTACAAACTTCGAGAGCATATGATAGAAAAACACGGAGTTAAAAAAACTACTAATATCTGCAAGCATTGTAATAAAGAGTTCGCTTCCGCTTCCGGCGTCAAAAAACATTATAAATCAGTGCATTTAGGAGAAAAAAAACACGCGTGTAGTCTATGTGCTATGTCGTTTTTCACGTCTTCTGATAAAAGGCGCCATGAAAGAAGGCATGGGAATGAGAAGCCGTTTTCCTGTGACCTTTGTGAAGTCAAGTTTGCGTCGAAGGGTTCTATGCAGAGACATTTGAAAAAGAAGCATGGGGGTAGCAAATAATTATCAATATAAATAATAACCGGCCAAGTGCGAGTCGGACTCGCGCACGAAGGGTTCCGTACCATTAACTATAAAAACGGCAAAAAAAACAACGTTTTTTGTATGGGATTTGGCCCCCCTTAAATATTAATCTTAATTTAATAATTTATTATTAAAGTGAATATATATGGTTGCCTGGAAGAGATCGCTTATAGCGATAAGGCCGCCAATTGTTTCACTAGTTTTTTTAAGTTGTTTTTTATGTACGTTTATAATTTTTGGTGTGAACAATAAAGACTTTTCTATCTATCTATATAACTAAATATTCTGTGAATATTTCAAGCGTCTCCCTGTTGCCGTTATCAATATCGAGCAAAAACGAGCAAAAAAATCACGTTTGTTGTATGAGAGCCCCCTTAAATATTAATTTTATTAATTTTTTTTGTATTTTTTTGTTATAGCGGCAACGGAAATACATCATCTGTGAAAATTTCAACTGTCTAACTATCACGGTTCATGAGATACAGCCTGGTGACAGACGGACTTTAATAGGGTCCCGTTTTACCCTTTGGGTACGGAGCCCTAAAAACCGACTTTAGAACTGGGCCAAATTTAAATGGGACCAAACAGGAAGCATTAGCTTACAAATAAAAAAAGAATCATCAAAATCGGATCACCCAATCATAAGTTATGAGGTAATAAATAATTTAAAAAAAACAGTCGATTTGATAACCTCCTCCTTTTTGGAAGTCGGTTAAAGACTAGTCTGACTGACTGTCGCCGACAAGTTCAAGTCAAGTTTAGCGAACAAATCCTAGAATCCTTCGCTTGCTATGGTTGCAATAAAAGTACCTATTCGCACCAAAAAACAACTTTGCAGATTGTATAACTACAAACTGCTACTAACTACGGCCTAACCCAAATATCGCGAAAAAAACCTGTTTTTCCCAACCACAAAAAAGAGAAGTAAATACGACGGCAATGAGAAGGAAAATCTGACGTATTGTGACATAAATAAGAATGAACATTCTTAATTATGTCAACGCATCGAACTCCACGTCACAGTTGCTATGGGTTTAAGTGGCTACAACAAATTTCTAATGTCTTGACAGCCGTTCTAATTTAACGAATTTTGTTTTTTTTTTCTGTTTTCTTAACGATCTATATACGTACTAATTTATTGGTGTTCCTTACAAAAAATTAACACTCGACGAAAGTGTATTGAACAATTAAAACAAAAAAAAAATTTTTTTTTATGTCTCCGAAATCTTTGATGTCTATTAATTCCTTTGTATTTAGATCATCAATATTAAGAAAAAAATATCGAATATTTTGTAATCCAAGTAGAAAAATTGAAAATAAAAAGACTTTTTACTATGTAAAGATAATTTTTATTTGAAAAATAACTCAGAAATACACAACTAAGACTACTGACGAAATGACAAATTTTATTTAAAAAAATGGCGAAAATAAGTCACAATTTAACAGCCTACATTTGTACGTAACGGATTTTTAACCAAAAAAATGTTACAGCTTTACATTAAATTCTACTAAAATGGTAGATTTTAGTATTATTGTATACCTATTTTGATAGTGGAGTATTATTTGTATTATCAATAAAATGTATTTAATAAAAATTATATGAAAATAAAGTTTTTTTTTTTTTTTACATTAAATGAAAATTTATTTATAGTTACATGTATTTTGAGATACTGTTGCATAAATTTAAATTTGTTCAATAAAATTAGCCCAAAAAGCAGCTGTTGATATATGTCTAATCTTTTACCTACTGGATAAATAAAATTTAGGACTATCTCGGACATGTTTTTGTATTTTAAAAAGATATTTAGTAAACTATTAATCATAATTATATGTTTTTTAAGATTAAAATATGATATTTAAAGGGTCTTCTGCAGATATTCGTCGAACAAGTACAACGCAAGGGACAGATCCTGCCCGTTGTTGGCTGAGATGAATTTCTTCAGGTCCGAGGTGTGTCCAGCGATGTCACGAATGGTCTTTGCCTGGTCTTCGACAAACTCTTCCTCAAGGTATTGAGCCACCTGGAAGAGAAAGTTTTACAGTCTTTTTAATCGACTTCCAAAAAGTGTATTTATATTATTCGCCCGAAGAACTGATGACCGATGGGGAAGAAAGGTTCTCGAGTGGAGACCACGAACCGGAAGACGTAGCGTAGGTAGGTCTCCCACTAGATGGACCGACGACATCGTGAGAGTCGCGGGCATCCAGTGGATGCAGATGGCAGGTTGTTCAGTGTGGATGTTAAAGGGGGAGGCCTATGTTCAGCAGTGGACGTCTTCTGGCTGATGATGATGTTTTTTTTTATGTTTGTAATCTCGGAACTTTCGACTGAGTGAACCGGTTTTGATGATTCTTTTTTATTTGAAACCTGGTTCCCTTGTGGTCCCATTACAATTTGGCTCAGTTCTGACACTTATGAAGTCGGTTTTTTGTATTGATAATTATATTTATTTTGGTACCTTTATGGCTGTACCCTTAGTACAAGATTTGACAGTTTTCGAAAACTTTTTTCGTTTCCGTATTGTCCCATACATTTTAGTAAAGCGCCTCTAGCGGAAACGCGGATGAACTAAAATCGGTAGTAATCGGCAGTATAGGTTGCTTCACTCAAATACGAAAAATAGTTTCGAATAGCTTTCAGCCCAGCAATGTATGCATCAAAACGAAAACGAAAAAAGTTTTCGAAAACTATCAAATTTTGTACTAAGGGTACTGATCCTAGTATCTTCTTGATGGAATTTTTTTTTATCTGTACCAACTTTTTAATTTTATTGGTCATTACAGATGGTGGCTAATCCTAGTAGATTATTAGCGAGGCTGCTAACTGTTTTATCTGTACAATTTTTTAATATTTGTTTTTGATTTCTTACCTCAGGATCATGCAGATGCTGGCTGTTCCTAGTAGCTTCACGGTGGATGTAGAAAGCGCGTTCAGCCAGCTCTTTCTGTGTGTCCAGCGCTTTAGCGAGAGAGTTGAGCTCGTGCTGCTCAACTGTGTAGTTCTTTTTCTCTGCTGCCCTGGCTGTGCTGCGGCGGTTGAAGTCCATCACGTCACCTGGAAGATAATGATTCTTAAGAGGCTAATCCTGGCCAAAGCTGTACAGGGCCGTCTTTAACCTATTGGAGGCCCTGGGCGCATTAGGTTAAAGGGGCTCCTTGACTTATGACATAGACAGAGCACTATTTTCGGGCGAGAATAGAGTAGCTTCGCGCATGCAAAAGCTAATAAGCAAGTAGGTATTGTAGTCAGGCATTATCCTTTGATTTTTTCGGAATCAATATGTTTTTCGGTAATAAATATCCGTTATCGTTTGCTGATCTGGCAGGAACTAGGGGCCACCTATCAATCGCGGGGCCCTGGGCAAGTGCCCAGTGGGAAAGAAGAGCCTGAAGCTGTGTCTTTCGCTCATTTACTACATTTTTGAAGCTAAATCACCGGAGAAGGAATTTAAATAATTATCAATATTAAAACTGACTTCATAAAAATGTCAGAACTGGACCAAATTGGAAATGGGATCACACGGGAACCACGAGCTTTCAAATAAAAAAAGAATCATCAAAATCGGTTCACGCAGTCAAAAGTTCTGAGGTGACAAACATAAAAATACAGAAGAAGAAAATATCGAATTGATAACTTCCTCCTTTTGGAAGTCAGTTAAAAATGTAAGGTATATGTAAAGGTATTTTGAAATCTCTTGCAAGGATCGTGTGACGTATCAGCTCACCTCTCATGGTAATATGCTTGATGAGATCGATGCTCTTTGCCCACGCGTCGTCCGAGAACTTCTTGAACATCTTGCTGAAGCCGGCTCTGTTCGTCTGGTAGTTGTTGAAGTACGCAGCCGATAGGAGGTACTCGAAGGACCTAATTAAACAAAAAAAAAGTTAAACCTAACATCATGACTTTCTACATATACAATAATACCCTTCGATCAAAAAATACAAAAAAATGCATAGTTTTTCGAAGCAAATCCCCTTTGACAAAAATTGTTACAATGTGACTGGAAACGAGATTGGGAGGTATATAAATATTCATCTATTCAGCTTCTTAATATATAAAAAATTACGACAAATTGATACCTAACAACTAAACTAATCAATTAAACCGCTACCAGTGGCAATTGTCCCCAAAATGCTGGCCCCATTACCACGTATGGCAATGCTCACTCATTGAGCAAAGTAGAGGCTGGCATTCTGGTCACGAGTTGCATCAACCAGACGTGATAACAAATCTTTGAATATTTTTTTGGCTCCTAATCCCCACGATCCCATAGTTTCGACCCCAAAAGGCTCAAAAATGTACCCACTGTCCAAGCTACTACATAATTATATTTGCGCCTTTTGAGGTCTGCTGCGCCTTCTGCGAATTCAGCCGCCGCGCTAGCCCTACTCTGCGTTTTAGAAAGATGTGACGGCGCAAAGGTGGCAACGCAAGTCGCGTCCCACACTAAGGGCCGCCCCATCTTCCACGGAATCAGAGTCATCCCGTCCGGTCGTTTGTTATTGCTAGGTACGTATTACCATATATTCAGCCAAATGTTGTTCCTTAGGCCGTGGTTTTTTTAATTTCGTTCTTTTCCTAAATCTGTTACATCAGTTTTAATTCGTTTAAGACTAGGTCACGTTTGTAGTCCTGGGGCCTTACGCCCAACTCTAAACGCGGGCACGAATAGGTGCAGTTTGCAAAATCGCGCGACTGCAAACCGTATCTCGGCGCGTTAAGTTTCGCGTTCGTGTGATTTTGCAAACTGCACCTATTCGGGCCCGCAAGAGTTGGGTTAAGGCCCCTGTTAAATTATATAAATTCAATTGTACTCTTCTATTTTTTTTAATTCGAATAGATCTACGTTTAGATTGTTCTTGTGGTTTGGACATTGGTTGGTTAAATCATATATATATTTTTAGTTGCCCTGATAAATGATCCTTTTACTCTACCATCGCTAAATGTTTTTTTCATTAGCTTATTTAAATAAATATAATAATATCCGTCTTTAGTTTTTCCATTTGTTATTTTCTGATAGTAGTTTCATCAACCAGGTTTATCTCATCTCTAAACAATCTCACTATCTCCTCCCTCGCTGTTGATGGCAAAATTGCCCCAACTACCAAAGGGCGTTAGCCAAGTAGGAAAAAAAAACGTAATTATTAGGTAATCACAAAGTCTTTTTTTATATTACCATAGACTATAGCTACTCTACCCATAAATAACATGTAATTACATTTTTCTTCTGTGCACGAAATAAATTATTTTTGTAAGCACTTACCTCTCTAAATGTAGGTTGGCGTACGCCTGCATCTCCTTGGCGACGTTGCCATGACTCCCGTACTCGCCATATACAGCATTACAACGCGGCAGCGCTGTAAACGTTGCCAGTATTGTTGATAATATCTACCATTTTGGGGGAAATGGTAGGAATTGGTTTTTAATGGCTTGGCAATACAACCAAATGTAGCTCTACAAAGGACGTTATAAAATTAGGTTTTATAACGTTTTTGAGCTCTACCAAGTAAACAGTGAAATAGGTTAAATGAGGAACTAAAATTTTCCACGAAGGGTTATAAGTTTGTTTAAAATTAGCGATGCAGGCCTAGCACGGGCCGTGGAAAAATTGTCTTTCCACCGTTTTTATCCGCGCGTAGACGCGACAGAGCTAGAATATGGATACGTTTGTCTCTTTCTAGCGGAATAAAAATGGTGGAAAGGCAATCTGTCCACGGCCCGTCCTAGGCCAGCTGGTGTCTATTCTATATTATACTAGCCGTCCGCCCCGGGTTCGCACGAGTGTAAGCTCGGCCTTCGGCCTCGCTACAAAATATATTATAGCCTATGTCACCCGGGCATAGTGTAGCTTTCCAACAGTGAAAGAATTTTTCAAATCGGTTCAGTAGTTTCGGAGCCTATTCATTACAAACATACAAAAATAGGTACAAATCTTTCCTCTTTATAATATTAGTGTAGATGTAATATGTATATACAAATCAATTGATGTTATTTGTCTCGTTAAAACTCGAGAATGGCTGGACTGATTTGCCTAATTTTGTTCTTGAACTGTATGTGGGAGTTCAGGGAAGGTTTTAACGGTGTGTAAACTGCTGTACCAATTTTGATGAAATTTTGTGCTCCTGGAGCGGGTCATAGTAGCGAGGCCGGAGGCCGAGCTCCACGCGTACGAAGTAGCGGGTATCAGCTACGTCTCTATTTACAAGTATTGGTAGTCTGCGTGCCAAATTTCCTTTTTTTTATGCCATAGGTGGCAAACAAGCAGAAGCGCCTGATGGTAAGCGATCACCGTCGCCTATGGATACCTGCAACACCAGGGGCATCACAGATACGTTGGCGACCTTAAAGACTCTATTAACAGCCCTTTTGAAGAATCCCATATTGAAGCTACTCTGAAATGCCGCATGAAATCCTAAATTTAATAATTAATTATAAAATTTACTTCACGTTTTTTTTTATATAAGTACTTACTTATCAAGTTATCGTAACTATATTTTACAGGTAGGTAGGTACAAAAAATATTTGGCCACCCTAATTTATGGTAAGTACGTGCAGATAAATGTCAAAACATCGAATTATAAGGGTAAGGGACTACAGTCAAGGGTGATCACTCGACATTTTGATATTTCTCTATAGTAATCGACAAGAAAAATACACGTTCACTTAGCTTATCACTTCACTTGCGCGTTCACTTAGCTTGCAGAATAGACATGCACTCTGGGAACTCACCTAAGCTGTTAGAAGCTGGTCCACAGTCCATGGAGACGTCTTCATAGCAGGTGTCGGCCATAGCGCCCGAAGCAGCCAGCGCGCAGACCACGGCAAATGCAAACATCTTCATTTTCTACAATGTAACAAAAAAAATATTAACTGACTTCCAAAAAGGAGGAGTTTTTTTTAATGTTTGTTACTGCGTAACTTTTGACTGGGAGAACCGATTTTGATGATTCTGTTTTTTTTTGAAAGGTGGTGCTTCCCATTTGGTCTCATTTCAATTTGGGCCAGTTCTGATGAAGTCGGTTTTTATATTGATAATTTTTACAAAAATAATGACTAAGTACCATAGAGAGGAATATTATTTAAACAAAAAACAGGCCAAGTGCGAGTCGGACTCGTGCACTGAGGGTTCCGTACCACAAAATACAATAATTATCATGGATAAATAAAATAACTAAATTAGTAAAATGTGTCATTTGGATTCAGTGAAAGAAATGATAAGGTCGTCCAAGTAACGAAATTACCAGTTGTAACTTGGATTACCAAGTTCATTGGAATAGAAATTTGTCACCGACGGCCATTATTTGTTGTTATACTTTAGATTTAGAGTGTGTACTATAATCATGCCAAGTTTGACGCTCGTACGCATTACCGTTTTTCAATTAGATCAATTACAAAAATACGTAAAAATATACGTTTGTTGTAGAGGAAAAATTGTCTATTCCGTTCCAAAGATACAGCCGTTTAAAAGAGGTCCCCCTATCAACGAAGTTGGATAAGGGGACTTATCCAACTTCGTTGATAGGGGGACCTCTTTTAAACGGCTGTATCTTTGGAACGGAATAGACATTTTTTTTATTGAATAAATTATTATTTAATTTAATGTAGACCTACAGAATCATTATTTTTAAGACATAATTATACCAGCTGTACCCGCGATTTCGTCAGAAAAAAATAGCTTATGTCCGTCCTCGTGCTATTACCTCGCAAAATGTTATTGAGATCAGCGGCCGTGATTATGTAGCAAACAGACAGACATAGTTACTTTCGCATTTATAATATGGAGTTATTAATAAAGTATTGTATTGTACTGACATCTAGTTGAAATTTTTACATAATATGTGATGTTACGGCGGATTAACTAAGAAATAATAAAAAAGTAAAAACAAAGGGGGAGGGGGGGAGTCCCCATACAACAAATGTATATTTTGTTTACGTATAACGTAACAATGTAACTAGTACACACTCTAAAACATAACAACGAATAATGAGTAATGGCAAAGTGTGAGTCGCGACAAATTTATATTCATTATCAAGTAACGTCGGGTGCCGTCGCGTCGGTCTGTACGTGTTTTTTTTTTCATTTATTTATATTCATTTATTTTCATTAAATATAGCATTACACATATACATATCCAATGCGCTAAACTTATTACTAGGTAGGTAATTTAGATACTAATTTATTTACAAATACATACCTATAACAAAGCTTAAGAAAAAACAACATTAAGAAGGTAGGTAAAGCGGATGACCGCCTGGGCGTGATGTTGCCTTTTGCACTACTTCTTGTATTCCTTGTACGGAACCCTCAGTGCGCGAGCCCGACTCGCACTTAGCCGTTTTATTTGAACAACTATTAGTGAAACGGCAAAGCTGGTAGTTCATAGGTAAATGCCAATCAATTTTCAACATACATATTTATCTCATTGCACCAACATCAATCAATCATTATAACAAATCAAAATACTGATAACTGATTGCTTGTAATCAGCTTAAAACTACAGCTTTACAAGCAATGAATGTCTTCGATTAGGCATGCAGAGATAACAATCAAAAATCCTTGATTGTTATAGGTACCTTTGTACCTATTTTTTTTTTTTAAATACCGTCCAGTAAAACGAAATAAATTACAAAATCAGGAAGGATGACACCACTAAAAATAAAAATTAACAAAATACCAGTAAAAAATTAATATAATTAAATGCAATCTAGCCAGAATATTAAAACTCATCGAAAAAAAATATTGTTAAAGGTTACTCACCAAATGAATGTGCGACGTATTGAAAAGAAAATACTCGATGGTAAATTTGTTAGTGAATAGATCCGTCGAAAGTGCAGCCTTTACGCACACTGGCGCAGAAGACGACTTTCAACACAAAGAGTTTGGAACTGATAGTCTCGCAATGGAGACGAAGCAAATACGTAAATTAATTTTATTTGTCTGCAACACGATTGACAGCTACTCACAATGAAAACTATTCCGAACTGTCACGTGAAGTTAGCAGCTGTTCGACCAGGGTGGCCAGTTGATAAAGTCAATAGTGCCTAATTTATGTTGATCTACCGAAAGAAATCCAAATTGTGTTGTTGTTATATCCTTTCGATATAATAATGTTAGAGGTGAATGTTTTTGCATAAATTTTGGTTTATTATTCTTGGATTAGATATAATTTTGTTTTGTTGAAATTTCCCCACGACTAGGCAATATCGAAACTAGCAACCCTATTTAATACGCCCTCGTTCGAGCACTGCTCCGCGTTCGACCCTCATAATGACGTATGTACCTCAGCGTTGAGGTTTTGTGTTCCAAGATGTTTCTAGCTCTTTCTTTATGTTGTATTTTCTAATGTTTTCTTTATATTTTTCGAATGAAAATAACTCATGGTCGACTTATTAAGTATATTACAGTCGAGAAGTATGGTTAAGTGAGTTTTGGGGCTCTAAAATTCAAGGGAAAAAATTCCATAAACGACCTCGAAACACAAAACCTCCGGGGAGTTTTATTGAACAACAAAGGTATCTTCCGCCTCGCTCGCACACTCATTCCACTTGAGTCACTTGTCAACTCAACACGAGATGCTTTGGCTATCACTGCGTAGTTCATATTAATAATCAGAGAATACGCGAATAGTTTGTCTTTTTCTACATTTGTTGTGATTGATGAGTCGCCTTCTGCACCAGTGTGTGTAAAGGCTTGACTTTCGATAGTACTGTACCTTACCTCGATCGAATTTTGCTTGTATCGTCAAAGTATCTGTGATTTTTTGTAGAATTAAAAATGAAGGTGATCCTGTTTGCCCTCGCTAGCCTCTTGGCTGTCTTCGCTCCGGCTTCCGCTACACAATGTAAGTCTTTACCTACTTTATTTTAATTTATTTTTATAACATTTTGGCAAATGTATGATTTACACATTCGCCTATGGTGCAACCTTTGGACTACGTAACTCCTTTGTTTTCTTTTTAGTTCTTTGTGAATAAAAAAGAAAGCATTGTAAGAACTTTATTATGATCTGTCTGTTAGTACTGTCGTCAGTCATGGCGTTTTTTGTAAACAAAATCAGCTGATTAGTGGCCATCTTTATTGAGAAAAATGGAATGTAACTTAAACAACACAAGTGGAAACTGACCTCATCACAAAAATGTTGTCTTGGATAATCTAAGATAATTTTTGAAGGTACCGGAGTCAAACTTTACAGAAAACCAAGTTTGTGTTTTCAACATAACCTCAAAAACTTAACCTAATGTTGGTTTGGGTACCTATCATCTCTTCCTTTCTCTACATACCTAGTATAAAATCTAGTCGCTTTCCGCGTCTGTCTGTATATCCGCGTACTCCTAAACCACGCAACTTATTTTGATGCTGTTTTCACCATCAGTTGGAAACATTTTCACGGAATGTTTGTATATTTAATAATAAACTCTAATTAGGTAAGTTTTTATGTAAATAGAAAAAAAATCCTCCCAGTCGCCGAAAAATAAATTTACACGGTGTACTTTCACATTATTCACCTCTTTTTAGGGTTCCGTAGCCCCACGAAGAACCCTTATTAAAACACGCGTTGTGATGGATTGTCATAAAGACTCGTTCTTAATTAGCCTGACTTATCTTGATACTCATATCAACAATGACTCTTGAAAACATTTATCATTATTAGTATAGGTATTTCGTTTGTTAATTGCTTCCAAATCAAATATTATGGATAGATAAGATTACGATTCTCAAGTGATTGTGACTTTTTGATGTTGTCTTCTGATACTGCCCAGGTTGCTCAGTTGGTAGTGAACCTAACTTCTGTGCTTGGGGGCGTGGGTTCGATTCCCATCTAGGACAAACATTTATGTGATGAACATTTGTGTTTGTTCTATATCTGGGTGTTAATATCTATTTATGTATTTAAAAAAAATGTACGTATATCAGTCTCTGGCAGCCATATTACAAGCTTTGCTTAGTTTGGGGTCAGATGACCGTGTGTGCAAAAATGTCCCGGATATTTTATTATTATTATACTGATACCCTCCTTCTGTTGAATTTACCGTTAATAACAAACTTGTAAGCTGTTGTGAAATGTGTATAGCCTAGACACTAGAGCCCTAGCCCTTAGACTAGAGCCTAGCTTGTCATAAAGTGTTTTATAATCTGTAAAAAAAATCTAATCTTGAACTAGCATATTTTCCTCTAAAATGTTAGAGAAAAATCTAAATATGTAGATAGATAGATAGAAACTCTTTATTGTGTACACCAGAAATAAAAATTACATACAGATAGAACACACTTACGAGCTAGTGCCACTAGTGGCGGCCTTATCGCTAAAAGCGATATCTTCCAGGCAACCATTGGAAAGAATTTACGTAACAGGATCGTATTGTAAATACAAAATCTGTTATAACGACATCGAAGGGACTGTCATATTCAGTCGTAAAACCGATAGTCGTAACAACCGGTGATGTTTAATGTGTATCGTGCAAGTACAAACAAATCGATAGGTTATTATAACCGGCATGTTGTTCTAAACAATGTCGCAATAAAAGGTTTTGACTGTATGTACCTATATCCAAATAAGTATGGTTACTTAGGATCCAAACAAAACCTAATGCAAACCTGCACATAATAGATAACTGGGTAGGTAGGTACGTACACCTAGCTAATTATTGGGTGAACTAAAAGATCTGTCATGTTAGTTATGAAAGGGTAGAAAATAGGGCGAAATAACAAAGGCACATAAGATATGTTTTTTTGCTTTCCAACCATCAGCCTTTCACTGTTTACTGGCGAACATAGGCCTTTCCTATGCACGCCACTGAACTCGATCAGCACTCAGCAGTTCTCTGCAGCAGGCCCGCTCAGCCTTGACCAGGAATAACGAGGCTGAGAGCCGTTTTTAGGATTCCGTACCCAAAGGGTAGAACGGGATCCTATTACTAAGACTCAAGTCAAGAGTGAATCGGTTTCTTCTAGGCAAGCGTGATCCACCGTAGGCCGCATCGTCGCTTAACATTAGGCGAGTTGGCGGCCAAGCGCAAGCCTATTATAGAATAAAAAAAGACTCCGCTGTCCGTCCGTCACCAGGCTGTATCTCATGAACCGTGATGGTTAGACAGTTGAAATTTTTACAGATGATGTATTTCTGTTGCCGAAATACTAAAAAACAGAATAAAATGAATATTTAAAGGGGCGGGTACAACAAACGTGATTTTTAGCTCGTTTTTGTTCGATATTGATAACGGCAACAGGGAAACGCTTGAAATATTCGTAGAATAGCGACTTATATTATTCATTTTAAAAATAAAAAATTAAATTATAATTAATATTTAAGGGGGGGCTCCCATACAACAAAAGTGATTGTTTTGCCGTGTTTATAGATAATGGTACGGCACCCTTCGTGCGCGAGTATGACTCGCACTTGATCGGTTATTTGTTTGTGCTGTGCACAAAGTGCGACGACCACCATACCACCAGCCAGATATTCCCGTTGGCTTGCAGCCATAAAAAAATATTCTTTTTATAACTGACGCTTGTAAACAAAAACTGCACGTGTAGTCAAGAATGTTTGGCTATAGAAAGTTAATGCTTTACACCAAGGGCCTTACTTAAAAACGTTACTCAATTTGATCTATGTTTTAAAATGCTCTCTCAACTTCTCGCTGACGGCAAACGTCACACGCGAAAACAAGACGGAGCATATTTAAGCGTATGTCAACTTGAGTAACGTGTAAAGATCCGTCTGTTCACTGCCGGGCTAGCATGCGCACATTAACAAAATTTTGTCGACTTTTTTATTATGTATTAAAACAGTACAGTTTTTTCTGTATTCTGAGATGAAACCGTAGGCACTTTGTCGCGTTCTCGCTCGACAAAGTGACGACAAGATGTTGTGGTCGAAACCATAGATTTAGGATGCGTAGCAAAAACAAATTTAGGTCTATGGTCGAAACACCCAAAGACCTTAAAGTTCGGGCGTTTATCGTCTCTGGTTTCGTTTGACATTTACAGATGAAAAAAATATGGAATGAACAGTTTTTCCCATTTATTCAGATCAATATTTCTAATAAAAAATTAACAAAAATTTATTCCAAATATTGACACCGTCAGAAAGACAGTTTTTAACTGACTTCAAAAAAAGAGGGGGTTTTGAATTCTGGAAAATTTTGTTACCTGGATTACAGTAATTATGTAAATTCGTTTTTTTAATTGAATCATATCATAAAGAAAACATCTGTATAGAATTTCATGTATTCTGGCCCTACCGCCTTCGAAAAATATTTTTAACCGACTTCCAAAAGGGAGGAGATACTCAATTCGACCATATATATTTTTTGTTCCCTCAGAACTTTCGCGTGGGTGAACCGATGTTGATGATTCTTTTTTTATTTGATAGCTGGTGCTTTCCGTGTGGTCCCATTTCAATTTGGTCCAGCTTTGACATTTTTATGAAGTCAGTTTTAATATTGATAATTTTATATTAGTGTGATGTGATGTTAAATACATAGTTTTAAATATCATTGTAGAAAGATCAAATGTCCGAACATTACAAGTATGCTAGTTTATTAATGTCAATGACAGGCTAGAAAGGTCATCATCATCATCGTCATCATCAGCCAGAAGACGTCCACTGCTGAACATAGGCCTCCCCCTTTAAACTCCACACTGAACGACATCCTGCATGCACTGGATGCCCGCGACTCTCACAATGTCGTCGGTCCATCTAGTAGGAGGCCTACCTACGCTGCGTCTTCCGGTTCGCGGTCTCCACTCAAGAACCTTTCTTCCCCATCGGTCATCAGTTCTTCGAGCGATGTGGCCTGCCCATTGCTACTTCAACTTGCAGATTTTAATAGCTATGTCGGTGACTCTGGTTCTTTGGCGAATATCCACGTTCCGAATTTTATCGCGCAAAGAAACTCCGAGCATAACTCTCTCCATTGCCCGAATGAATATAGAATATAGGTACATATCCGATATATACTCTGATCTATGCACATAGCTACTAAAGTAGAAATGATGCAAGAATAATCTCAAAATGCCTGATAACAACGCTGACTGACACCGCTTATGGAAAAACACGAAAATCGATACCGTTTCAACGGAATTGCGCCACAATTTAGTCAACGAATAGCGAATAAAATTAGCACATGCTGCATTGATATCTAGTATCAATGATTCACAACAATGACTGTCCCTCCCCCAGGATAGTAGAATGCCCCGGTGGCTCAGTTGGTAGTGAACCTAACTTCTGTGCTTGGGGGAGTGGTTTCGATTCCCATCTAGGACAAACATTTGTGTTTGTTCTATGTCTGGGTGTTAATATCTATTTAAGTATGTATTAAAAAATATATATGTACGTATATCAGTCTCTGGCAGCCATATTACAAGCTTTGCTTAGTTTGGGGTCAGATGACCGTGTGTGCAAAAATGTCCCAGATATTTATTTATTTATAGTACACTAGCCGTCCGCCCCGGCTTCGCACGAGTGTAAGCTCGGCCTTCGGCCTCGCTACAAAATATAATATAGCCTATGTCACCCGGGGATAGTGTAGCTTCCCAACAGTGAAAGAATTTTTCAAATCGGTTCAGTAGTTTCGGAGCCTATTCATTACAAACATACAAAAATAGGTACAAATCTTTCCTCTTTATAATATTATTATAGTATTTATTTATTTATAGTACACTAGCCGTCCGCCCCGGCTTCGCACGAGTGTAAGCTCGGCCTTCGGCCTCGCTACAAAATATAATATAGCCTGTCACCCGGGGATAGTGTAGCTTCCCAACAGTGAAATAATTTTTCAAATCGGTTCAGTAGTTTCGGAGCCTATTCATTACAAACATACAAACATACAAAAATAGGTACAAATCTTTCCTCTTTATAATATTAGTCTAGATAATATCGTAATATCATTGTAGTAAAAACTATCTGTTGTGAGTCACACAACGAGCGACAATACCTGGTGACAGTTTCCTTCTCATTTCCGTTCTATTAACTTCTCATTTCTGTGGTATTGATCCGACCACATGGTCTCAGGGACCTTTGTTTGTCTTTTCCCGCAACCATGACTTTGTTGCGTCTAGTCTCTACTCTAGTTGATAGTCGGTACCTACGCGCCACATATCCTTATTTCTACAGTTTGTTCGTTTAGTCTATGTCTGTGGTTTTTGTTTATGGTTTGATTTAATATCCATTCATTCACGCTGCTTTCCTCCTTGATTCCCGCAGCGCTAACTAGCGAGCAAAAAAACTACAGACAAAACATATTATTTATTATGTTTAAATATATGTGTGGCCAGACTCCACATCAGGGGCCTTACCCCTAGCTTCACTTTTGCGAGCCAACTTTTAGTAGGTACCTGATAGGTACCTAAAATTAACCAACTCATTTAAGCTGCATCGTTTAAAAGCGTCTAACTTGAATGAACGAAAATCCGTTTTACTATGCGTGTGTGCGTGAAAATAGCAAAGTTTAGGGGCTATCAAATAACTACCGCTTATCGTAGTTGATGGTACCGTTTAGACAAATAACACCTATGCGGGCCAACTTTTCGAGCTAGGGGTAAGGCCCCAGAACACCCCGAAATCTACGCAGAGAAGCACTATTTTATTGACTGTGACTATGGCTTGATTCAGTCTTCAGTTAATCGATTGATAATATCGACTACAAAAAAAAAACATTCTTAAACTTGCTAAATAGCCAAAATGTCCAGAGCCAAAACTGAAACGAAAAACACTAGGTTAAAAAAAAAACAACTAAATATCTAAGCTTTTGTCATGTATTTCTAAATCAATATAATCTTATCTAATGCCAATCATGTCAAGCGCAGACAGGCGCATGTAAATGACCTCTCTCTAGCTACATGTCAGATAAGATGAACGTGAGACGAAGAGCGTTTAAATTATCAGTAATACGTACCTACTTCAGACAAAGGATTGCCAGATTAGTGTATCCATGCTGGTCACCAACTGTCTCAAGTAATTATCTAGCGAGGTTAGGTTCATTGCGCAAAGATTCTACGAATAATGATAACATATATAACTGGTAATGTCAGCGTTGATAATATGGGAATAAAGTACATATTGTTGTATTGGATGGGGAGGGCGAAAAGACGCTAGTATAGTACCTACAGTAAGCGCAAGCTAACTTGACCAGAATGAACCCCCGCACACCGCAAACAAGCCAAACAACCTGCAAAAATAGCAAACTGCGCAGCCATCTGCGCCATTTGCGCGTACAGCAAAAAAAAACGGAAAAATAAGGTTCTACATCTAAAAAGTTTAATCATAACGAACATATAGCGAGTAGTAGTCAAACACCAACGGTTAAAAAATGTGTCATTTTGGTGAACATAATTATCTATTACTAGTCGACCGCCCCGGCTTCGCACGGGTGTAAGCTCGGCCTTCGGCCTCGCTACTATGACCCGCTCCAGGAACACACAACATTTCATCAAAACCGTTTTTAGAGTATCCTATGTCCGTCTCCTGGTTCTAAGCTACCTCCCCACCAATTTTCAGCCAAATCGGTTCAGCCGTTCTTGAGTTATAAATAGTGTAACTAACACGACTTTCTTTTATATATGTATATAGATGATTTTACCAAGTCTGTGCCAAAACATCGATTTTTAAAGTGAAGCTTAGGGCTACTGTTTAGAGTCAAATGTTTTTTGTTCATAATAAAAAGGTTATAAGTACCTACATAAGTAGCTACGTATACATACTTAACCTAAACTAGGTACTTAGAAAATTCAATAAAATAAAATTATCAAAAGTTGCACCCTAATCGGTCGTATATGCTACAGTAGGTATTTCTATTACTAATAACTACTTATTATTTATTAGTAATAGTTCCACATTACTAGCCTGTAATTGTAAGAAAACTTAGAAAACCCGTATGTAGAAAGCTTCTATTACCGTTTTACGGTGGATAAATACCTATAAATAATTTTACATTTGCATTAAGTATCACAATACGCCAATCGGGATGGCGGCCATTTTGTTTTGGCGCCATGAGCTTATGACCTCACGTGTTTTGTTATTGTTTTGTTAAATGGGCAGACCTAAATGATAATACAAAATTCAATGCCAAATAAAGAAATGCTTTGTTTGTCTTTGCTCATTGATGACTTGTTGCGTGCACAATGTCTTTTTGTTGTTTCCGAGTTTTTGTATTTATTACGATTTCCGGATAAGCCGGAAGTCAGTCAACTGTTCTTGCTTTGTTCTCACGGGGCTAGTCCAGTGTCGACTTTGTGTAATATAGGATTAGTTCAGACGGATATTAACTCTGACTTCAGAATAACATTTCCCTAATGGCAAATAAAATATTTAACGAATTTTATATGGAGGTTATAACTTCGACTGTTTTTTTTTGGTTGTCTGTTACCACAGAAAAGAATCTAAACGAAAAAAAATCTCACTTCAGTGTCTGTTACCGCAGAACTTTTGACAAGGTGGGGACCGATTTTGATGATTCTTTTTTTATTTGAAAAGCTGGTGCTTCCAATTTGGTCCCATTTTAATTTGGTTCATTTCTGGTAAAGTCAGTTTTTTAAATTGATAATTTTACATCATTTTAATTCTTGACGTTTCTAATAGCCGTAACAATGGTACGGACCACGTACCACGAACCGCCGGCGCCGTCTGACCAACAGGAGGGAAAGATAAAAATTTATCTTCGGTCCGTGGTTCGTGGTACGTACGTCTGTTACGGCTTTTACAAGCAGTGTCCGTGGTCATAGGTATACGCCTTATAAAATAATTTTCAAAATAACTTTCTCCTTTTTGGAAGTCGGTTAAAAATCATGGAACTCGCGTCATCGTTACGCTGTCACAGAATACATAATACACAGTGACGTGTATATTGAAACAGCGCCATCTCTTGTGGAATAGGTGAATTACTACTTAAGTTTTCACTTCTACCGTGCAGTCCTATGACTGATGTGTTTTTTAAACCGATCTGCCGCAGGCCTGGCGCACTCCGAACTTTAGGCATGAATCTACAAGTAGTCGTCTTGTCGGACTTGCCGTGCCCGCTGCCGCGCGATAGACAGAGATAACGCGACAAGAGTTATGCGATAGACAGAGAGGCAACTTCTAGCAGACCTGGCGCACTCCGCACTTTATGTATGAAGCTACAAATAGTCGTCTTGTCGGACTTGCCGTGCCCGCTGCCACGCGATAGACAGAGGTAACGCGACAAGAGTTACGCGATAGACAGAGAGGCAACTTCTAGCAGGCCTGGCGCACTCCGCACTTTATGTATGAAGCTACAAGTAGTCTTGTCGGACTTTCCGTGCCCGCTGCCACGCGATAGACAGGTAACGCGACAAGAGTTACGCGATAGACAGAGGCAACTTCTAGCAGGCCTGGCGCACTCCGCACTTTAGGCATGAAGCTACAAGTAGTCGTCTTGTCGGACTTGCCGTGCCCGCTGCCACGCGATAGACAGATGTAAGGCGACAAGAGTTACGCGCTAGACAGAGAAATAACTTCTAGGTTAATATAGCTGGAGGTAGTTAGCGCTCGCACGTCCTGAATTGCACTTTATTGTGTAGTAGCAAGAGTCGCTACTTATTTAAATGATTTTGCGGAGTGAATCTTCCGTACTTGTACTTATATGTATTCTATGCCTGCCGTCAGATTATAAAATGATAGAAATTTTTGTGACCAGGCGCTGTGAACCCCGTCAAAATCCCCGAGGGATGGATCACGATGCACCAGCCCTGCCGCCGGAGTATGCGTTCCCAGATACAGATGGAAGTCACCGCCTCGTTGCAGTACCTAGCCATGGGCGCGCACTTCTCTAAGGACGATGTAAGTCATCATTATCATTAGCCAGACGACGTCCACTGCTGAACATAAGCCTCCCCCTTTAACCTACACACTGAACGACATCCTGCCATCTGCATCCACTGGAGCCCGCGACTCTCACAATGTCGTCGGTCCATCTAGTGGGAGGACTACCTACGCTGCGTCTTCCGGTTCGCGGTCTCCACTCAAGAACCTTTCTTTCTTTCTCTAAGGACGTTTCTCGTACTATTTACTAATCTACTACTGACACCATATTTATAAATTTAAACTCACCATTGAAGTTGACATACTAAAACTAGAATGACGATAATTATCAATATAAAAAACTGACTTTATAAAAATGTCAGAACTGGACCAAATATGCGCCCTCTATCCCATAGCGCGTGCATTAATTAGGCACTATCGGTTTTAGAGAGCGCATGCCTGATTTAGTACTGAGGTGTTCCGACAGATGTCTCTTATATTATAATAATATTTTTGTGTGGAAATGACTTTTTAATTGTTAAAAATAAAACATAGGAGAACTGGACCAAATTGAAATGGAACCAAACGGGAAGCACAAATTTAAAATAAAAAAAAGAATCAACAAAATCGGTTCACCCACGCGGAAGTTCTGAGGCAACAAAAATTAAAAAAAAACGAGAGTTCATAACCTCCTCCTTTTTGAAAGTCGGTTAAAAAAGAATCATCAAAATCGGTTCACCCAATCGAAAGCTCTGAGGTAGCAAACATAAAAAAACGTCGAATTGAGAACCTCCTCCTTTTTGGAAGTCGGTTAAAACCAGATAGCCGTAAGGGCTCAGTACCAAGGCGCAAGAGCGTGCACCCAGCTCATGAGTCTGAAATGTTATTGATTGGAATTCGAAGCTCTTAAAACCATTCCGAAGTTAAAATATGAAAGGTCGTCAAAAGTGAAACGGGCAGCTCCAGGGGCCTTACCCCTAGCTCGAAAAGTTGACCCGCATAGGTGTTATTTGTCTAAACGGTACCATCAACTACGATAAGCGGTAGTTGTTTGATAGCCGCCAAGCTTTGCTATTTTCACGCACCACACGCATAGTAAAACAGATTTTCGTTCATTCAAGTTAGACGCTTTTAAACGATGCAGCTTAAATGAGTTGGTTAATTTTAGGTACCTATCAGGTACCTACTAAAAGTTGGCTCGCAAAAGTGAAGCTAGGGGTAAGGCCCCAGAATGGTTGCTAACTTTGTCATAGGAGGACACTAAAAATCTAATTACCCGGATTCGTACTGAGCAGTGAGATTTCATTTCAACATTTCATTCACACAATCACGCATACTAGGGAGCCTCGTGTCCCACACTAGGCTCAAGGCCTGTATTATGGAGACCAGTTTAAACAAAAATATTTTTATTTTTTGAAGGCATCCTCGCGATTATTTAAAGATAGTTGTCCTAGCAAGTGAATGTGTATATGTGTGCGTGTGTGTGTGTAATGTGTATGTATGAATGTATGGGATATGCAGTATGCGTGATTGTGTGAATGAAATGTTGAAATGAAATCTGCGCAAGAATGTCTGCGAATTGTTGCCTTATTTTAAGTGTAATTTTTGTTTAAAATGTATTAATATAGTGTTTTTGGAAATAAATTATCTTATTTATTTACGTCATTTTTCCAGATCAACCGGCCCGGTTTCGCCAAGTTGTTCTTCGAGGCGGCTTCAGAAGAACGCGAGCACGCCATGAAGCTCATTGAGTACTTGCTGATGAGGGGAGAGCTCACCACCGACGTCACATCGCTCATCACCATCAGGGCGCCGCCCGTGACCACCTGGGAGAGCGGTGTCACCGCTCTGGAGCATGCCGTGCGAATGGAGAGTGACGTCACTAAAAGCATCCGCAACGTTATTTCTGCCTGCGAAAGCGATCCTGAATTCAACGACTACCATGTAAGTTGCTGTTTTCTCACTACTTTGATTAATTCTGAAAGTATTCTATACTATATATGTATATAATACCTACACTAATATTATAAAGAGGAAAGATTTGTACCTATTTTTGTATGTTTGTATGTTTGTAATGAATAGGCTCCGAAACTACTGAACCGATTTGAAAAATTCTTTCACTGTTGGGAAGCTACACTATCCCCGGGTGACATAGGCTATATTTTTTTAAACGGCAAGTGCCTTTATTAAATAAACAAAATACTAGCTAAAACTAACACTAAATAAACAGTTAGACTGTCCATAGACCGTTGAAGATCTAAAGACAATCCAAATGCTCAAACCCACTATCAGTCGGCAGCGTACCCAGCATGCTGGCGGCATTACCACGTTGAATGGCAATGCTTATACGTTGAGCCAGATACACGCCAGCATTTTGGTCACGCGTCGCGTTAATCAGACGCTCTGAAAGATTTTTGAAAATGAGGTGAGCTCCCGGTCCCCAAGGGCCCAATGTTTCGACACCAAACGCCTCAAATATGTAACCACTGCCGAGGTTAGCATATTTGCGCCGCTTGTGCTGCTCTGCCGAATTGGCAGCTGCACCAGCCCTACCCTGTGTCTCAGGAAGATGTGACGGTGCCAAAGTATCGACACAAGTCGCGTCCCATACAAGGGGCCGCCCCAACTTCCAGGGAACAAGTGTCATACCATCAGGCCTCCTTCCATCGTCACGCGCAAGACCGCTCGGTTCGAGCACAGCTGCGACATTGGCGGTGGAAAAAGCCCTGCGTATGATGTCGTTCAGGCTGGCGTGTCGGCCAATACGACCAGCGCTTCTCGAGCAAGAGAGACCATGGTGACCGAGCTGGTCAACTGCAGTACCACACTGACAGCGGTGAGCCTCACAGCACCTTGCACCCAAGCGTAAGCTGACAGCTAGACGAAATGCGGTTGGGTCTAAAATGCTACCGGTATTAAAAGAGGGCATGGCTTGCAACCAAAGTCCCGATTCCCAAACAGAGACTGCAAGAATACGAGCACGATCTGCAATACTAGAACACGTATCTAAGAGCGATTTCCGTGCTAGTTCGCAGATCGGCCGATCCCACAGACTCTGGGAAGACAACTTCCTGGGAAAATCGGTATTTGGACACGCCAGCCTCCAAGCATTCATTGCCTCTTTCGAATGAGATACAACTACATCGGAAGGGCCTAAAGAGGGTGCAAGGATTTTTTCTATTAAATTATGAGTACTATGAAATGAGGACAAGAACGCCGGTAATGCAACACTTGAAATTTGGCGGATCCCTAAGCCTCCTAACCTTATTGGTAGTGAGGCTTGTGACCATGTCCTGTCATTCAAATCAACATTCAAAACCGATATTAGAGTTTCCTTTACGACATTGTCTAAGCTCGAAAGGAGCTCACCGTGTTTCCACAGTGGACTACATCGTAAAGCGTACATAAATTTAGGAACAAACAAACAGTATCTGATAATTGTAAACGCCATATGGGCGTTTATTTTGAGTAACCTGTCGGAAGCACTCATAAAATTTTGAATTTTTTCTTCAACAAAAGGTGAAAAAGACTCATCTAATATCGGCGAACCCAAGAGTCGGAGAGAACACCTGTCTAATGATTTTATATTGGGAGCTAAATCATTGAATTTTTGAATAACCGACTCTTTATTCGGACATGAATCGCAAACAAAAAGTTCGCATTTTGAAAAATTTAGTTCCAAACCAATAAGACGAAATTCGTCTATGAGAATTTGCAAATCACTTAGAACAGTGTCTACGTCGCCTCCTATGGTTCCGTCATCCAAGTACCAAACATTAAGTTTGGACTGGAGACGTTGAATAATTGGGTGAATTGCTAGGCTGAAAATGGCGGGACCGAAAGGATCACCCTGTTGACAACCGACGGATGATAACAAAACATTGTTTTGGTATGTCAATTTGGTAGGACTGCCGTAGCATTGCCAGAGAAAATTGAAAAGGTCAGGAATTTTATCTTTTACTTGTGTCAACAGGGCACTGCGATCGACCGAATTAAAAGCGTTTTTGACATCCACCTTTAGCAGTACCTCACCGCAATTTTGATCGATAAAAGTTCGGACAGAATGAACAGCAGCCTCACATCCACCTCGCGAACCAAAACCAAGCTGTATCGGTTGGAAAAGGCTACTCAAAAGAGCGACCTTTTTCCTACAGCCTGCCTTGGCCGCGAGGCGTCGATATGTGGTGCCGACCGCAATAGGTCTGATACCACCGTCTTTTTTGACAAGTGCGCATAAATTAGCGCCATACAAAATTTCAATGACGTCATCACTGACCCGACCAGATAACATGAGATTTACCAAAGCTGTTAGGTCTCTTAAGAGGGTCTCACTGGCCTCACCACAACTAAAAGATAGAAGATCTTTTAGATGTTGAGGCGTCAGACCATCTAGGCCTCCAGCTGAGCCACTCTGAAAAGATGTGACAGCCGCTGCAATCTCCTGGCATGTGGTTTCAATAGCAACGTCATCTGGTTGTGGTGGATCAGGGAGGTGGAGATTTGCCGCTGCAGGTGGATGTTTGTCACGTAGTGACTGAACCGTAACTGGTGTATAGGGAGCGATTGTGTCACTAGAGAACAAGACACGTGCGGCGCCTTTGATATCGCCATCACTAATTTTGTTCTCTACTATTTTAAAAGTAGCCGAAACGTCAGTTTTTTTGGAATTCAGCTTATTCCGATTTTTTGGCGGAATAACATTCACAAGGTCTAAAGGGTTCTCTTCCAATACTCTGTACTTTACGCAGTTTTCCTTTACTCTAGTAGTAAGGGATTTTTTGTTGAAAGGATCGAAATGTACGTAAAGCACACTGTAAGGAAAAGTGAGGAGATGTTCCCAGGCGTGCTTAGAATTTATGGAAATTGCATTCCTTATTGCGGATGATAGGCTTAGGCTATATTATATTTTGTAGCGAGGCCGAAGGCCGAGCTTACACCCGTGCGAAGCCGGGACGGTCGACTAGTATTCTATAAACAGGTAAATTCTTGCCCATTGCCACGGGCGCTGTTACCGTTGGTTAAAACCTTGTCACTACCATGGTAAAATAATTTTCAGTTCCACCGCTAGATGGCGTTGTTATTAAAAGGTGCAAAAATTTACTTTGTTCAAACTGGTTCAATAATCTTTGGTTATAATTTTCACCACCACCATTAGAGGGCGTTGGCGATTTCGATATATACTAAACTTATTGTAAAAAAAAAACAGTAGAACTGGACCAAATTGTAATGGGACCACATGGGAAGCACCAGCTTTCAAATAAAAATAGAATCATCGAAATCGGTTCACCCAGTCGTAAGTTCTTAGGTGACATAACATATAAAAATATACAGTCGAATTGATAACCTTCTCCTTTTTGGAAGTCGGACGGACAGACAGACAGGCGGACGGACAGAAGGAATTTATAAGGGTTCCTTGTCGGGCTACGGAACCCTAAAAAAAAAAACAATAAAATAAATAATATAAGGGGACTTCCATACAATAAACGTGAATTTTTGCCGTTTTTATAGATAATGGTACGGAACCCTTCGTACGCTAGTCCGACTTGCACTTGGCCGGTTATAGCCCAAAAACATACCATGTTCCCACTGCTGGGACAAAGGCCTTCTCTCAGAGGCCCGCATTCAACCACAGACTATAAATGGTTAAGCTAAAGTCTTAGCATTCAGCAATTAAATGAAATCAAATGTTTTTATTCCGGACAACATGATCCATACTTATAACTACTAAACTTAACCTTAAAACACACATAAAAAGCAAAAAATTTAAAAACTATATTAAATAACATTCTCGGGTCTAGCCCGGACATTTGGTGGGCATTGGTGGAGCCGAAGCCAACACCAAGAGGCCCTGTTGAATATAAAAATACAAAATTATGAATTGTTTATAAAATGAAATATGAAACTATTGTACAGTATAGAATTAAAAAAGTCTGGGCTATTGAGGTGAACAACTTGTGGATGGAATAACATATTATCTATTGGATGAGAAACGGCACCTGCCTTATCCTATCTCATGTCAAATATATTTAGGCAGGTGATGACTTGCCACCTCTTGAATGGGCCCCCTTTAAAGGCTGCCGTATCTTGGCACCGGAGAGGCAACATTGGCGTGGGTGGCTTAGGATGTCGAGAGGTGTTCGCTTTCACTAAGAGCTACTCGCGGCGTTATGCCCTTTAACACTTCCACCCTGGAGCTTAGGGTCTTAGCTCTTGCGGTTTCCACCCCTGGACGGCCGGTTAAGGCAAGAGTCTCATTTAGCCCCATGGAATCGGAGTACGCGGTGTCGCCACTCACCGACGGCTCGCCATAAAGCCGCCCCTGCGTTATTAAGATTATTAATTACTAGCCGCTCGCCCCGGCTTCGCACGGGTGTATGCTCGGCCTTCGGCCTCGCTACAAATTATTATATAGCCTATGTCAAATTGGAAGAATGTAGCATTCTATTGGTGAAAGAATTTTTTAAATCGGCCCAGTACTTTTTGAGCCTATTCATTACAAACATACAAAAATAGGTACAAATCTTTCCTCTTTATAATATTAGTGTAGATTTAAACATTTTGTGCAGACAATTTCCAACTCCTTCATCGTCTCATTGTTGACCATTGTCCGCACAAAATGCCTAAATATAGGCGAGTAAAGGTTCTCTGCTATAGTTTGTAAGATGATGTTGGCACCACCCCGAAGTCTTCTCACTAATGAGGACACCTTTGATGAGCAATGTCAATGCTGCGTGACCTTTCGGCATATGTGTAACAAATACTAATAGTGGGTCAACTCCTTTGTTTAACCACAATATACCTACATGGCTGGCTCGATGTCTAGACGCGAAGGGTTGTCACAACTCAAATCGAATAAAAATAGCCAGTGGCCAAACTACGAATGTTCGCGTAAAATACTTACTATATCGAATTTCATACAAATTTCAAGTTCGAAATTCAATATTTGTATGAATTTTGATAGTATTTATTTTACGTTAATATTTGTACTGGGCCACTGCTAGTTATCAATATTAGATAATAATATTTTTACAATATTATTTTATCTGTATTCCTCGTTATCATTTATTTTTGTATACCTACAAATATACAAACGTACTAGTAGCGCCTCGCAGCCTGCAGCCGATTCCGTGTACGTGACACAACTAACGGGCGTACCGTCTACATGCGAAGCTAAGTAGCACTACCGCAGACGTCGCGGGCAGGGGGAGGATTCCGGTCTCCTCCATACCGCACCTCATCGTTGCTCTGTCTAGACGTCCGAGTTGACCCACTCGCAGCACGACGCTGAGCATACCCTTATTGCCAAACATTTTTTTACCTTATGTACCTATTCATTGTTTTTGGCAATAAAATAAATCTTATTTTTATTCTTATATTGTATTTTATTTACAGCTGGTCGACTACCTAACTGGCGAGTTCTTGGAGGAGCAGTACAAGGGCCAGCGCGATCTCGCCGGCAAGGCATCCACTCTCAAGAAGATGATGGACCGCCACGCTTCGCTCGGAGAGTTCATTTTCGACAAGAAGCTAATGGGCATGGACCTCTAAATATTTTTTTCATCACTAAATAATCTTTTTAATCTGTAGCCAACTTCTTAGTCATACATGTTTAAAAAAAGTAATAAGTATTTGAAATTGTACTTTAAAATAATAATATTCTTTTAAATACAATACAGTATGTTAATTCATAAATATGGTTTAATATAAATTAGGAACTAAAATAATTGTTCCAGTAAATTGCCAAGAAGGTCTATAGGAAATTGGCGGCCATGTTGGATTTTGATTTATATTTTTTCTGTTGTGTTTTGGCGCCAACATTCTGTCTATTTAGCCATTGTAGGTTAGAATTTAAATGTTTTGTAATATAAGTTTAAAATTGTCTCCACTTTATGTACAAACACTATTTATTTAAGAGTTTTAGGCATCGTTGCAGTAGAGAAGGATAATTCACCAGTAGCTATTAAATAAAAAAGTCAATTGAAATACCATCATTATTAAATTCCTTCACGATAATTTTGTTAATCAGTAATCTTTTTGTCACAAAAAATATTTTCATGTTAAATTGGTTAATTTTCGTATAATAAAGTTACTCATTCATTTAGGTACTTGTTTGTTTCATTATTCAACGACGCAAAGAAATAATTCCCAAAATTGAAATGGGACCAAATGGGAAGCACAAGCTTTGAAAAAAAAAAAAAACATCAAAATCGGTTCATCCAGTCAAAAGTTCTGCAGTAACAAACAGTCAAGAAAAAAAATACAGTCTATTTGAAAACCTCCTTTTTGGAAGTCGGTTTAAAATACTATATTTTTTTTTTTTTTTTTTTTTTTATTTATTTATTGAGACAAAAACGAATTATACAGTTACATTTATCTCACATATTAAAATTAAATTAAAATTAAATCCATCTAATGTCACATATCTAATTTAAACAAGAACAAATACATACAAATATGTACATGTATGTTTATGAAGGGAAAAAAAATTCGCAAGTTCAGTTTGAGGTTTGCTGGTCAGGGGCCAAGGGCCCCCTGAGTTTCAGGGCCCCGGTGCACAGCACTGCCTGGGGCCTTACCCCTAGCTTCACTTTTGCGAGCCAACTTTTAGTAGGTACCTAAAATTAACCAACTCATTTAAGCTGCATCGTTTAAAAGCGTCTAACTTGAATGAACGATAATCACAATCACACGCATAGTAAAATGGATTTTAGTTCATTCAAGTTAGACGCTTTTAAACGATGCAGCTTAAATGAGTTGGTTAATTTTAGGTACCTACTAAAAGTTGGCTCGCAAAAGTTAAGCTAGGGGTAAGCAGGTCCTCTGATAGCTACGCCACTGATTATGACGGTATGATCGAAGATTGTAAATACGCCTAGCCTGAAATATATTACTCAAGTGAGATTGCCAGAACAAACCGCTAGGCGCTTAGCGACAGATTTTCAACTTGAGGGCGGTAGCTGCCAGCCGAGCAGCATAAATTCCCAAATACTCCACGTGTCATATGCAGCCGGGACTAGAAAGTGCTCTACATTGGTACTAGGATCATTTCACTGCAGTGAAGTTAGCCGTTTGGTTGTGCAATAGATTTTTAAGGAACTAATTTGTTTATTGCGCAGCTAAATGGCTAACTTCACTGCGGCCAAATGATCATTGTAGCACTGTACCGCAATGCCATGCTATAGTTTCTTGTGTTTCTTTAATGCAGCTCAAATTCATTGTCTATACTATATAATATTATAAAGAGGAAAGATTTGATTGTTTGTTTGTTTGCATTGAATAGGCTCCGAAACTACTGAACCGATTTGAAAAAATCTTTCACTGTTGTGAAGCTACACTATCCCCGGGTGACAGGCTATATTATATTTTGTCGCGAGGCCAAAGGCCGAGCTTACACCCGTGCGAAGCCGGGATGGTCGACTAGTTTATAATAAAGTACTCTTTCATCATCATTTCAGCCATAGGACGTCCACTGCTGGACATAAGCCTCCCCCATCGATTTCCAAAAAGACCGGTTGGAAGTGGCCTGCATCCAGCGTTTTCCTGCGGTCTTTTTTAGGTTGTCTGTCCATCTTGTGCGTCTATCCAAAGTACTCTTTGACCTATTGGTATTTGAGCACACCTTTCGGTTTGAAATTCGAACGCATCAGCTGAGCCATGATCAATACAGCTGACTTTCCAACTATCTTCCCATTCTACAAGACCCTGAACTTTGAGCTTAATTTTCCTCTCATCTAGAGCTTGCATGAATTATATTGAAATAAAAACAAAATGCCTAATGTGTTGAGTGATTCTAAATTATAATAACATGCGGCGTTGTTTGTTGTAATCTGGTTCCGAGCGGTGTGGTGACGTCACCAGCCCCCAAGAGTACCTCCCTCCGTCAGTGCCGGCCGGCCGCGAGTCGCCAGTTTACTGCCGAGGGTTGCCAGTACGGGTAATTTACCCCTTTTTGGGTAATTACTGAGTAATTTTGCGACGTTTAGTTACACTTAAGTATACAAAGTTATTATTTAAAAAATATATACTTAATCTAAAAATCAAAATGAAGTTGTTGCTCGTTATGGTAAGTACTAAAAACGCTAGTTGTATTAGCGTCGCATAGTCAATGGATTATGATTTTGTTAATAATGTTGTTATTGACTGCCCCGGTAGCTCAGTTGGTAGTGAACCTACTTTCTGCGCTTGGGGGCGTGGGTTCGAATGTTTGCCCTAGGTGGGAACTTAGGGCAAACATTCGTGATGAATATTTGTGTTTGTTTTATGTCTGGGTGTTAATATATATTTAAGTATGTAGGTACCTATTTAAACATATATATGTAGGTACGAATATCAGTCTCTGGCAGCCATATTACTAGCTTTGTTTAGTTTGGGGGTCAGATGACCGTGTGTGCAAAAAAAAGTACTTAATAATAATAAATATCTGGGACATTATTGCACACATGGTCATCTGACCCCAAACTAAGCAAAGCTTGTAATATGGCTGCCTGAGACTGATATACTTACATACATATTTATTTTTAAATACATATCTACTTAAATAGATATTAATATCCAGACATAGAATCGACACATATGTTCATCACACAAATGTTTGTCCTAGGTGGGAATCGAACCCGAATATTGATTATTGTACTAATGTGGTTGGTCAGTTTAAAAAAATCTATTTTAGACGTTTGTGCTGACTAAATTTTAAGTTCATACAATAATGCAACAAAAAGAGGACGTTCAGTTTTTCCCAAAAATGAAATTTTTATTTTTTCCATTTTCCTAATTTTGACTATTATAAACATTTTGAAACAAAAACGATAAACTTTAGTCAGTCAGTCGAGTCTTAATCCACTGATGTGCTTTCCAACAAATAGTATTCTTGTTTTTTTTTATCGACTTCAGGGTTTTCCTTGATTCGACAACTGGCAACATTGCAAGCGCCACCCATGGTAGGTATAATAATATACGGCACGCCACGCCACGCCAGCGGCCCAGCGCCACCCATCAGTTCCTCGCGACGACGCACTCGCTCGGTGGAACTAGCGAGGTCGTTTTAGTTTTAGCTACTTAGCTATTATTCTGTAAGTACCTACCAATTCTTAATTTGGTTATGTGACCTCGACATAACTCCGTTTTTAATCTGCAGAAAAGGAGAACGGTTCTATGTTACACTGTTTTTTTTTTTAATGTATGTTCACCGATTTTTCCGCCAACAGTGGCCCTAGTACGAGCACTTGCGAAAAAGTATTCGTTCCGTAAACGATAGCCAAATGTATGAAAAATTGAACAGCGCCTCTATCGGACGTAAAGGGAAACTGACTGTTGACGGATATGAAAAAAAAAAACTTGATCGGTGGGGAATTTGAATATTTGACATTGTATAAATAGCGCTGTATTAATTTTAATTTTACTTAATCTTGTGACATAAATGTAAATGCATGTTCGTTTTTATGTCAATAAATAATTTGAATTGAATTTAAATATGGTTCCATTGTCACCAAGTCAGGATCTGATGATGGGTCCCAGGGAAATCGAGGGCAACCCTCAAATTTTATAGACACTTATTATAACGTTTTTTATATATTTTAGAAGTCGGGTTTTAATGTGATCATTTAAATAAATAAAAATCTGGGACATTATTGCACACACGGTCATCTGACCCCAAACTAAGCAAAGCTTGTAATATGGCAGCCAAAGACTGATATACATACATACATACCTACATATATATTTTTTAATACATACTTAAATAGATATTAACAGTCAGACATAGAACAAACACAAATGTTCATCACACAAATGTTTTTCCTAGATGGGAATCGAACCCACGCCCCCACCAAGCACGGAAAGTAGGTTCACTACCGACTGAGCCACCGGGGCAGTACAACTAAACAAAATACAAGCTAAAACTTGAAAAAAAAACCAGTTAGATTGTCCATAGACCGTTGAAGGTCTAAAGACAATCAAAATGCTCAAGCCCACTATCAGTTGGCAGCGTACCCAGCATACTGGCGGCATTACCACGTTGAATGGCAATGCTTATACGTTGAGCCAATATATTTATAATAATTCACTTGTTTAATAAATTATAATTATAAATAAGTGCCTATATGCTATGTCGGGATGGTAAATCTCTGAAATCCATAAGTCCACAGAGCTTTGTTCGTTCGAACTTTTCTATAACTAACAATTTATAAACTATGACTACAATTATGGCCAAAGCCATAATTGTAGTCATAGTTTATAAACGGAATCCTACCATATGCGTGTCTCGACACACTCTTGGCCAGTTATTTCACTACCTTTTGTATTTTGTGATGGTACGGAACATTCATTGCGCGAGTCCGAATCGCACTTGCCCAGTTTTTTTAAAGTAGGTACTTATATTGAAAGAAGTTTTGTTACTTATTCCAAATCCAGTGCCGTAAATAGGGCTGTGCCAGCGGTGCCCGGCACAGGCCGCAGACTCTGGAGGGACGCAGAAATGACCACACCAGGACCAAGTTTTGTTTTCAAGGGCGCAGTTATAGAAGCTCGCACATGGCGAAAAGGCTAGTAGCCTAGTCATATTAGGTAAAAAAGGAGCCAATCTCTTAATGAAAGATAATAAGCTGAAAATTGGTATAAACCTTTGTTTTGTCGTTCTAAATATTGTCTCAAAAGTCACCATTGCTATCGTGTCCGCGTCTTAAGATATTCAAGGTCAAAGGTCATCAAAATCGTTTTTATGCTAATATTTCGGTTCCTATTGCTCAAATGAGATTTGTATTTATCATAAAAGTTGTAGAGCATAAAATTCTCTACAAATTTTTCTCAAACTTTTTTTCCATACAACCAACCATTTCTGAGGTAGAGCGCGAAGAGTGCGCAGCGTATAGTCATACATATATGGGCTTATGCAAGGTCAAGCGTAAGTTACGGTTATCAGTACGTTGTATAAAGTCAATTACTTACTAAAAATAATAATTATTAAACAATGCCCATTATTTATGTACTAATTATTAATCATTTATATTTAATTATTTTACTATAATATATTATTAATTCTGGATTATATATTTTAAAATAAAATAAAACAGTAAGAAAATAGATTTTACACATATTTTTATTTATCATTAAATATGGCATATTAATACATTTATTAAAATGTGAGTTTAAATATTAAAATAAAAATTGATTGGCAATGGAAGCTAGTTATCATCTTCTTCTTCGTCGTCGTCTTCTTCTTGTTGTCGCTCAAAAATGTTCAAAATGTTAAATATTTTTATTTTGGTTTGTTTCAGATATATCTAACCTCGATCCCGAGTCATCCCACGATGTCATCGTCGGTTTATGAAGACATAAACGTAATGAGAAAAATAATAAACTTTACGGGCCTTACTTAAAAACGTTACTCAAGTTGATCTAAGTTTTAAAATGCTCCCTCAACTTCTCGCTGACAGCAATCGTCACACGCGAAAACAAGACGGAGCATATTTAAGCGTATGTCAACTTGAGTAACGTTTTTAAGTAAGGCCCTACATCTACAAAACTTGTTTAAAATTTCTACAGGGTTTCTACAGGTCCCTGTAGAAATTTTAAACAAGTTTTCTCACGCATTTTTTAAGGTTCTGTAGCCCGAGAAGGAACCCTTATAAATTCGTTCTGTCCGTCCGTCTGTCTGTCTGTCCGTCCGTCCGAATTTTTTTGAACCTTCTAACTTTTATAATTATTGAGATAAGTGCATGAAACTCTGCATAGTGGCAGTTATAATATAGATCTCAATTTTAAATGTATAAAAATATATAATATTGCATTTTAGGGGTGGCTCTCTTACATGTGAAAAGGGGATGAAAATATTTTTTTCACTTCACCTACTCGTGTGGGGTATCGTTGAAAAGGTCTTTTAAAATGAAGGTAAGGTTTGTTGCATCACTTTTTTATAAAGTCTATACTTTGTGAAATATGACCCGCCAAAGTGCCAAAAAGTTGGTCCCCCCTTGCATTTCTAAACTATAAGACATAGAAACGTATAACTTACAGTATGGACAGGTCATATTTTAACCTTCATTCAAAATAATTCGAATATTATCTGATCATGACTTTTTGAGTAAGAGCGATAAAACTGTAATAAATTCAAGGCGTTCTAGCTCAAAGGTCATTGACCTTTTTGTAAAATGGTCTTAACTAATAAATGAAAATGAAAATGAAAATGAAAATATATTTATTAACACAAACATAAGTTTAAAATAAGGAATGTAGGAAGACTATACAAACAGTTTATCAAGGCTTACTTATGCTTATGAGTGAATTATCTTAAGTATAAAATATAACAGCGATTCCCGCACTAGGCTAGGCCTGTATCGCGGGAATCCAATACGGTTTATTCATAGGTTTATACCTCTAGTTAAAATATTATAAGTCGATAATATGTGTATATATATATATATATATATATCAATATTAAAGAAATAGGTATTATGTAATAGGATTATGTATATGAATATATTATTATATAGGTATATTAGTTGTATATGTTATGTTTACTGTGTTTTAATTTATTATGGTAAATGATTGATTTTAAATTTACATTTAAGATAGGATTTTCAATAAATTCTCCGTCTCCCTATAGTTCAGCGAAATCAGAAACTTAAAAAGTGTATTTTTGGCTTCGTAAACACTCTTTCCTTTTAATTTGCAATGTTTATTTACAACATTGTATACATGAGCCCTAACAAACTGACCAAAACGACGGGCAAAACTTGTATGTACTTGCGGAAAAGGTATTTTGTACGATCTTTTAATAATTTCGTCAGAATCAGAAACAGCTAGCACAGATTTATGTACAAGGAGTGAAATTTTGAATATAAAAAGCTGTCTAACGCTTAGAACTCCACTGTCCTTGAACACATCTGCAGTTGGGTATCTCAGTGGTTTCTTCATCATGACTTTTAATACTGATCGTTGTGCCCTTTCCGCAAGTATGATTAACGACGTTGCCGCACTACCCCAACAGGTAACGCAATAGTTCAGAAGAGATTGGCATAGAGTGAAATAAACGGACTTAAGTGTGTCTGGTGATGCGACATCTCGTAAACTCTTCATGATACCAATAACTTTACGTACCCGACCAGCTAGTGCATCAATGTGATTTTTAAAGTTTAAGTTTTCGTCCAAGATAACACCTAGATATCTAATTGTTCGGGATCGAGAAAGCGATTCACAGTCGCAGGTTCTCAGGTGGCAAGAGGGCTTGTGCAGTTTAAGGATTGGCTGTAATACTGGAGCTGAAGCGGCTGTTTTATGAAAGCAAAGGTAAACCGTTTTTTTAGTGTTCAGCGTCAGTAAATTTCTCTGCAACCAATCAGAGACACAAGCCATTCCCTTTTCTGCACATTCCAGGGCTCCTGCCCAAGTAGGACTGTCGAATACTATGGCAGTGTCGTCGGCATAGCAAATAATTTCAGCATTTTGCATTCGTAAGTTGTGAATGTCATTAATGTACACGTTAAAAAGCGTAGGTCCCAAGATACTACCCTGGGGTACACCAAACTTAATGTTTTGTGTACCACTTAGGTTGTTTCCGATCTTTACGCACTGTCTCCGTTCCAACAGATAACTTTTAAACCATTGGGAGGCAACTCCCCTAATTCCGATTGTGTCTAGTTTCTCTAGAAGTATTGGAACGGAAACAGTGTCAAATGCTTTGGCTAAATCCAAAAACACCACCACGCATTTTTGTTTTTTGTCCAACTTGGAAGAAATCTTAGTTGTTAACAGAGAGACGGCATCCTCAGTGCATTTGTTTTTTCGAAAACCGAATTGCCTAGGTGATAATATATTACGCGACTCCAGAAACTTTGTTAGTCTTATGTTAACAATTTTTTCGAGAACCTTTGAAAAAGTGCATAAGAGTGAGATTGGCCTGTAGTTTTCTATGCAGTTTTTTGGGCCACTTTTATGAATAGGGCAAACCGAAGCAACTTTCCAAGTCTCTGGAAAAACTCCACTCAGTAAGCTTTGATTATATATATGAGTAAGCGGCAACACGATTTCATTTTTTATATATTTTATTAACGAGTTTGTCAAGCTGTCCGTACCTGGAGCTTTTCCATTTTGGAGGCCAATAATTAGTTTCTCGACTTCCTCGTGGTCTGTAGGAAACATGAAAATGGATTCAGCTAAGGTGTTTTGTTTACAAACTTTTTTAGCTAGACTATTTTGCGTTTCATTTATTGTGGTAAGGATTCCATTTGCTAGACGTTGCCCAACAGTGGAAAAATGGTCGTTACATATGTCAAGTGGCTGTCGTGGATCATCAGAATTAGTCGGGACTGACAACAATTCGGTAGGCAATTTCTTATTTGTGGTTAAATTACATACAGATTTTATGGACTTCCAAAGTTTACGGGGGTTGTTTTTATTTTTGTCCAACTCATCCCTCTCATATTGAATTCTCAACTTACGTAAAAGGCCTCCGAAAAAGTTACGATACCTCTTGTAGGAGGTTTGTAATATAATGTTGTTTAGATCAAGTTTTGCACGTTGGTGAAGCTTGTCTCTGTGTCTCATACAGCGCATAAGCCCAGGAGTAATCCAAGGTTTGAGGTTGCACTGCGCTCTACTAAGACGAACTTCACGCGTGTGTCTGTTTACAGTGTCTGATAGGAATTCGGTAAATGTTTTGGTTGCCTCATTCACATTACAAGTGTTACACACAAAACTCCAGTCAATATCGGAGAGTTCGTCTTTGATTGCTTCATAATCTTGTTTAAACCTGAAACGACTTGGTCGAACGTGTATCCGGCTGTTTAAATTCATGCCGATCATTACCGGGTAATGATCTGTTATAGCAGATCTGCAAACGATGCCAACAGGAGATAGCTTTAGTTGTGATCTACTGACATAGATATGGTCTAGGCATGACGAATCTCTTGTAGGAACAGTAATAGCCGGTACCAAGCCACATTCCTCCATAAAACATAAATATTCGATGTACTGGGTGTTACTCGTTTCGAGAATGTTAATGTTTAAGTCACCAGCAAAGATTAATGGAAGACCATCAGTATTTGGCATGCAGGTAGCAAGGGAGGACAAGAAAAGGTCTATATTTCTACAAGCTGGGGAGCGATAGATTGCGAGAATATTAACTACCTTTTCAATAGAAACTTGTAAGCATTGAGCATTATCCACAACGTGCTCAGTAACTGATACATTCCATATTTCTCTTACAAAAACCACAACACCGCTGTTTTGATTCTGATTATTATCAGACTTAAAAGACTTGTACCCCGGTATTTGAGGAATCAAAGGATTACCACTTAACCAGCACTCTACTAAAATAATCACATCATAAACAATGTCTAAACGTCTTAACGCAACCAAAAAATCATCGAAATTGCATCCTATGCTTCTTATATTAAGAGAACACAACTTAAAATTGTGCTCTGGGGTGAAGTGTGTTTTACAAGTTTCCAAAACGTCCACAAGACAGCAGTTTACTTTTATCGAATCTAAATCAACTTCTAAATCAGTGTGAAGCATTATTGTGTAATATATTTATCCTTAACCGTTTAACCGTAGTCAGAGTCACTTTAACCAACATACAGTGTTTAGATTTAATTATGTATGTCTTCATTGAAGTATCTGAAAAAAGACTTGAAATAAGCGTATAAGTGTTTACAAAATCTAGAACAGTTGTGTTTTTAGTTTTAAAAAATAACGAATTATAATATATATTTTTAAATTGCATAATATAATAAAATATACTAAATATAAAGAGAAAATAGAATACATGTGTGATAAACATTTCGCAGTACATATTCATTATGAAATCAGAGTGAGTACAGTTATTTGCAAGATATTGTGCAAGTTTTACCCTACATGGTGATTGCAATTGCATACTGTAGCATATGCGTTTAAATTCAGCTAATTGGAAGGACATACATGAATTTTTCAGACAAGAGAAAGACGCTGTGCCGCAACCAAAAACTAGGCAATGTGAACTCGTTGTTAAACTTAGTACGCAGACACAGTTATTAGCCCATTTGGGCAGGTACAGGAGGCAGAATACGGTCCAGGTTAGACAGCGACCGGATGACCTGGGCAGGGTTCCCTTCACGTTGCCGGATGAATATGGCGCCTTGATTGCACCAGCAGAACATATAACTGTGAACATATAAATAATGTTTCTCAATCAGTTTTCTCTATGTTAAAACCATTCAAATTAAAATTCTGTTTATTTACATAACAGTTAAAAACCATGGCGTAATACCTTATTTACTTACTATATAATATTATTCAAATTAAACTACCAACTATAAAACTGAATAAATAGTAAGGTAGCATAAAAAGTTAGACAAAATTTAAAAAACTACAATAAAAAATATTTACAAAAAATAAAACACTAGAAAACTTAAAAAATAATAATAAAAGATAAAAATTTACATTAATTACAATAACAACAATGTTTGGTAATAATAAAATAAAATAACGACATTATATATACCATAAAAAGTATATGCTATGTCGGGATGGTACATCTCTAAAATTTGGCTAAGTCCACAGAGCTTCGTTCGTTCGAATTTTTCTATAACTATCAATTTCTGAACTATGACTATAATTAAATGGCTTTGGTTACGGAGCCCTACCATATGCGTGTCTCGACACGCTCTTGGCCAGTTTTTTTTCTTATTACCATATTACTCCGTCAAATTTAAATATATCAAATTGACAGTTTCTTTGTTTTTAATGTCACGTAAGACAGCAAAACAAGTTTTTTCCAGTTTTTGGTAATTCACATTCACTGATTTTATATCTTCAATAATGTGAAAATGTACGAGCGAGAGAGCCGCAGACGGGAACAGCGACTTAATTGTACTCTTTAAGGTTCCGTACCCAAAGGGTAAAACGGGACCCTATTACTAAGGCTCCGCTGTCCGTCTGTCCGTCTGTCTCCAGGCTGTATCTCATGAACCGTGAGAGTAAGACAGTTGAAATTTTCACAGATGATGTATTTCCGTTGCCGCTATAACAAAAAATATTAAAAAATATAATAAAATAAATATTTAAGGGGGCTACCATACAAAAAACGTGATTTTTTTGCTCGTTTTTGCTCGATATTGATAACGGCAAGAGATAGACGCTTGAAATATTCACAGAATATTTAGTTATATAATCACTTAAAAAATAAATTATTAAATTAAAATAAAATTAATATTTAAGGGGGGGGGGGGGGGGGAACATGCCTGACAAGAATTGGCGTTTGTAGGGTTCCGTAGCCCGACAAAGAACCCTTATAAATTCGTTCTGTCCGTCCGTGTGTCTGTCTGTCCGTCTGTATGTCTGTATATTGAGTTATACACAGTATATAGAGTTATATTATTCACTTTAAAAATAAATAGTTAAATTAAAATAAAATTACTATTTAAGAGGGGCTCCCATACAAAAACGTGATTTTTTGCCGTTTTTATAGTAAATGGTACGGAACCCTTCGTGCGCGAGTCCGACTCGCACTTGGCCAGTTTTTTGAAATAAATAAATCTTTGCTTTGTTTATGTTTCGTAGAGAGCGGTTGGGAGTCTCGTATCATGCCTTGATAACCGTAGTGGATATATGACTTGTGGAGAAGAAGAAAAGCGCATAGCCAGCGTTCTGAAGAGCATTACATCTTCAGAAGAAACTCAGGAGAAAAAGAGAAGACTTGAGCCTACTGCTCAGCTAGAGCTGGTGTTGCCAGCGTTGCCTCTCATCAAGGACCTGTTGCTTATAGAAAATGATACAAGTTTGATGAGTAAGCCTATTAAACGACTTCAAATAATCACACTAATCCCACACTAATCACACTAATATCATCACATCATCAGCCAATTTACCTACGTCCACTGTTGGACAAGGCCTTCCTCATAGAGACGAGTGTTGCCATAATCCCCACGCTTGGCAGGCGGCTTGGGGATCGCAGTACGTTCACCGTGTACTATTAGGACGCTGCTGCCCATCCTCCGGTGGTTCTGGTCGCAGTTTTAGGACATACCCGGGTCAGTCACTAATATCATATATGTTATCAATTACGCAAAAACGGCTGTATGGATTTCGTTGAAATTTGGAATATACATTGCTTATGTCCTGGATTAATACATAGGTTACACACACATACTTTTCATTATCATTATCATCACCGATTTTCATCACCACGCGGGTGAAACTGCGGGGCGCAGCTAGTTATCAAGCTAGTTAGGGCTCAGCTAGTGGTCCCATTACAATTTGGTCCAGTTCTGACATTTTTTGAAGTCGGTTTTTTATATTGATAATTATTTCGAGACTTGATTCCCGGAAAGGATGATATTTATTCTACATACATGTTTATTAAGTTTGTACGGATCGGAACCCTCTGGGTGCGAGTCCTACTCACACTTGTCATGTTTTTATCGTGACCATGGATACATAATTCTTCAGTCAGAATTTTAATTAGATTTAAAAGATATTAAATAACGCCAAGCAGGTCTTAGTCACAGTCAGAGTCAAGCAAAACCATTCATGACTGATGACCGAGCACGGTCAAGTCATATAGATGTTTCATCTCATTATATTACATGTTTTTTTCACGTTGGCACCAAAACTCGACTGCACCAGTCTTTATAAGTGTTCCTAGGCCGACACCTGGCAGCCTATGCCACGGTGACATCTGACAGCCTATGCCACGCCGATATCTGGCAGCCTATGCCACGGTGACATCTGACAGCCTATGCCACGCCGATATCTGGCATCCTATGCCACGGCGACACCTGGTAGCCTATGCCACGGCGACATCTGGCAGCCTATGCCACGGTGACATCTGACAGCCTATGCCACGCCGATATCTGGCAGCCTATGCCACGGCGACACCTGGTAGCCTATGCCACGGCGACATCTGGCAGCCTATGCCACGGCGACGCCTGGTAGCCTATGCCACGGTGACATCTGGCAGCCTATGCCACAGCGACGCCTGGTAGCCTATGGCACGGTGACATCTGGCAGCCTATGCCAAGCTGACATCTGACAGCCTATGCCACGCCGATATCTGGCATCCTATGCCACGGTGACACCTGGTAGCCTATGCCACGGCGACATCTGGCAGCCTATGCCACGGCGACACCTGGTAGCCTATGCCACGGCGACATCTGGCAGCCTATGCCACGGCGACGCCTGGTAGCCTATGCCACGGTGACATCTGGCAGCCTATGCCAAGCTGACATCTGGCAGCCTATGCTACGCCGATATCTGGCAGCCTATGCCACGCCGACATCTGGCAACCTAGACTACTTTTTGGAAGTGCTTTTAATTCTTAGTGACTAAACAAAAATCTATCAAGTTTGTAGCTAGTATTATGTATATAACCAGTCGGCTTCCTTATGTTTCCTGAGATATATAATCGAAGCCTTTTCAACGCTACGTAAATAAGTATCTTCTCAGTCTGCGTACTTCATCTTCGACGATATCGTCGCTTACCAACAAGCGAGTTGGTGGACAAACGCGGACTTATTCGCGATTAAAAAATAGTACTTTACAGAAGCCGCTATCGCCTTCGTTGGGACCATAACTGAAGGTCCGAACAACAAGGGCATAGAAGCAGTGCAAGCCGTATCTGGACTCACGACGCGCCTGGTGGCTCTGCTGGCTCACAAAAACAAGGAGGTCAAGAAAGCAGCGCTGCTCACCGTGAAGAATATGCTGTCTGGGACCAAAACACAGGTATTGGATGGGCCCTTCGAAAAACTACGATAGAAGTCACAACGCGTAGAAAATTATACTCAGTAAATGTCCGCAGTTTCATAAATAAACATAGCTGTATAAAATGAAATGAATGTAAAGAATGTTTACAATGTAAAGAAGGTAGGTGCACTACCAACTGAGCTACCGGGGCAGTCGACGGTTGCGGTTTGCGTTCGCGTGAATTTGGAAACTGCACCTATTCGGGCCCGCGTTTACAGTTGGGCGTAAGGTCCCAGGTAGCCAGGGCCCCAGATTGAAAATGAATACCTTTGTTCTACATTAGTGCTGATATCATCAGGTGCGGTGCTGTGTCGATGGTGGCTGTGTCGATGCCATCATATCCCTGCTTAAGAGCGACGAAGATGAAGATTTGGAGCTGGCTGCGATTGAAGCAACGGAAAAAATCCTCACTCACGCATACTCAATACAAGACGCTCTGGAGAAGGGCATGCTTACTACTCTACGGGATTTGTTACCCGATGCAACTCACGAGTAAGTTACATTACATCCAAAGATTTCGTACTATCAGCCCTGGTGCACTCCACACTTTAGGTATGAAGCTACAAGTAGCCGACTTGTCGGACTTGCCGTGCCGTGTTGAGAACCTCCTCCTTTTTGGAAGACGGTAAAAACAATAAAAAATATTTGTGCAGGAATCAAAAGCCATTACTGAAAGCGATCGGCAAACTCTGCAAGCATGGAACAACAGAACAGCGCGCCCAGCTAGGGTCGAGTGGCCTACTGAACGAGTGCTGTGTATTACTCAGCCGAGTTTCGGATAGACGGGCCCTGTATATCATGGACGTACTAAACGCACTCTTGAAGGTACCTTCTTCTGTCTGGCAGGGGGTAGCAACTGTCATAAGTGTCCGGCAATGGATGACGAGATTTCTAAAGTTATCCCTAATAAAATATAAAAAAATTGAGCTTTATACTTTAACGAATTTAAGGTACTATTTTATACACCTTTACTACCTGTTACCTGCCCAAGTAACCACTACCCAAACTCTATAGTCCCTGGTCGTTCTTACCTGTATAGGGGACACGCACAGAAGAATTTTCAGCTTTTATTAAATAACGAAGGTCTGGCCGTCGTGGGCTCTTGCTCTATTATAATTCGATGCTTTGACATTTAACTGCGGAAATAGGCAAGAAAAAAATCACATTCACTTACCTTATCACTTCACTTGCGCGTTCACTTAGCTTGCAGAATAGACATGCTGTCATAAAAATGTATCTTGTGTTCTCTATGGGGCCGTTCACGTATTACGTAAGCAGATTTATTACAATGATTTACCCCCCCCGTGTCACCAAAAGTAAGCAAAGCTCTTACGGGACTTACGAGAGGGGGGACCCTCCCATGCTAACGTAAACATTGGTAAATGCATTTTTCTTTTAATGTAAGTATTCTGTTTTTTTATTGATTCATGAGCAGCAGTGCCATAATGTGTAAAAAGTAAATAATTACTGCTGACGTAATCACCATCTAGACCCCCCCACCCCCCATGTCATCTAAACAAGCAAAGCATAGACCCCTCGCCCCCTATAGTGCTTACGTAATACTTGAACAGTCCGTATCTCGTATTCTCTTCTTTCTTCTTCTTATTATCTTATGTTATTTTTTGACAAAAAAACCTTTTTTCCTCCCTTAATCCGGCACTTCCGCAAAATAACATAACCTATAGGTACTTCAATCTGCTTCAACATGCTGAGTTGGGGCCGGATTTTGAGATAATCTACTTATGTTTGTAATAATTTTATTGATTGTAAACTTCATTATCGTAAAATAAAAGATTCTGTATTTCTGTATTTTAATCTGGTAATAGATAAGCATATTCTTGAAAACCGCATTTGAATCCGTCCAGTGGTTAAGGAGATGTGCGCGCACAAACAAACAGACAAAAATTCTAAAAACTGTCTTAGCGTGTTCAGCTGCTTATTTTAAGACACCGTGTGTAATAATTTTTTTGATATCTCGCAAACGTTTTTATTATATGTATAGAATAGATGTATAGATAAAACTAACTTCTTACACAGGCTGCAGAGAGAGATGACTACGAATACGACTTCGATCTCGGATCCAAGAAAGTTTTACCCAATTTATGTTGGGAACTGGGGGAAATGGACGTCCTCGACATTATAAAAGATTTAATCAGGAGGAACAAAAATGTTGCTACGGTATGTATCTGTCGCAGTAAGATAGTTAAAGCCGTGATATAAGCAGTGCCGTAAATAGGGCTGTGCCAGCGGTGCTCAGGCACAGGGCGCAGACTTAGGGGCGCAGAAATGACCACACCAGGACAAAGTTTTGTTTTCAAGGGCGCAGTTATAGAAGCTCGCACCGAACGCATAATAGGCTAGTTATGGCACTGGATAAAAATACCTATAAATGTCTATGCAGGGATGCTTGGATGCAAATTTTTTCACATCCGCGGATGCGAATGCGGATGCGGATTTTTTTACGTTCACATCTGCAGATGCGGATGCGAAAGCGGATTTAGATAAAAAAATATGAACCGAAATAAAATAATAAGAATAGAATGGTTTTTCATATTTTTATTAATTAGTAGCAGAAATTAAAAATTGGAGCATTATATTTAATAAAAAGCAATTTTGCAGGTTTCGCTCCTATACGTCAACGAGCACGTGTCGATCGCCGGTCTCACCCAATTTCTTTCTTGTAGCAACTTCCTCCGCATCCGCTTGCAACTCCGCATCGATTATTGCGGATGCGGAAGCGGTTGCGGATGTCTAAATTGATGCGGAAGATCCGCATTTGCGGATGCAGAAGCGAATTGCGAATATTTGCGACATCCCTGGTCTATAGCTATATACCGTAACATATCTGTACATACGTAGTTTATAACATCTTACTAGGTAAGTAGCTACACGGTATTTCAATGTGACTCGATCGACAGTATCCGAGAATGAAAGAGCTGATAATTTTCAAATTTTCACGAATTATAGCTGTAGTGTTCTACATTAAAACAACACGAATAATTGTACTTGCAATCTGCTTTTATTGAACGCCGGATCTAACCTACCAAATGTCACTTGACAGATGATAGGGTTGTCACATCCATAGATACTAAATAGGGTTGTACAATCCTACAATCCCTCCCTTTCTTCATGACAAAAGATAATTTTAATTATGAATAACAATTTCAATATCAAACAAATAATTCTTACAGTACAATCAATGAGTAAGAAGCCATACAGCCTTTCTATGAACAAGATTCAAAGAACAGTATAATCATGCAAAATCGCCACATCCTATGTTTACACTAATATTAATTGAATTACAGTTTCCAAAAGGTTTAGTCATAGTTGGGTTACAAGTCATCATCAGTTGTTAATACAATCTAGTACCAGGCCTAACACAAAATCTTTATATTTAGCAGGAGCTCTACGGACTCTCATAGGTTTGTCTGTCTTAGTCTCAATATCGTCCTGTGTCGAGTCGAATCTTTCTCTTTCTTCACTTTTCTCTCTGTGCCCCATGTCTTTCCCATCAACACCTGTACTTTCTTTTTCTTGCACTTCAATTTCTTCATCTCTTTGCACACTGAATCTAGTCATGTCTCTTTTCTTGATAGGCTGAAAGTAGGTAGAGTTCCTTTTCACAATTTTTCCATCCTGTGATTGAGTTGCTATTGAGTTTCCCGTTTTCCATATAACTGTGTGCTCTGTAGGTGAAAAACATGTAGACAACTTATTTTGTTTTGGCTGTTTGACTAGCACTTTATCTCCCACTTCAATATCAGAAACTTTACTGTGTCTTCTTTTGTCTGCATACTTCTTTTGCATATCTTTCTGATACCTATCTCTGTCTCTTACCTCCTCTTCTTCGTGTGTCTTTTCCATATTTATCAGTTCTGGTATCTTTGTCTTGATAGGTCTGCCTCTAAACATTTCTCCTGGTGGCACTCCAGTAGTGCTATGAGGTGTTGTGCGGTAAGCTGAAAGGTATGTTAGTAATTCTTCTTTCCAGTCCTTCTTCATTGCTTGAGCAATTCTTAACCTTCTTAGAACATTACGATTCTGTCGTTCAACCTCTCCGTTAGCTTGTGGCCACAAAGGTGTGCTGTGTCTAAGCTTTATGCCGTGTGATGTTAAATATTGCACAAAACGTTTGTCAATGAAAGCTGGTCCATTATCACAGATTAAGCAGTCCATAATACCTTCTCTGGCTATGATTTTTCTCAAAGCATTTATAGTGTTTTCAGCCGTTGGATTTTTCATGATTTCTACCTCATAGAATCTGCTGTAATAATCTATAATAAATAACAGATAGTGGCCTGACGGTAATGGTCCGAGAAAATCAATTGCCACTTGTTCCCACACTTTGTTTGGAAGCATGGTCGACACTAATGGTTCTGGTGGCATCGCTTTTCTTACTAATCTACATCCATCACAGGTGTCAGTCCAATACTCTATATCTTTATCCATGGTCCGCCACCAAACCTTTGATCTCAGCTTACTTTTCATGCCATTTGCAGAGATGTGACCCTCATGTCCTATTTCAAGTATTTTACCAGTCAACTCTTTGGGTATTATGATTCTGGATCCTCTCAATATTATCTCTTCTACAACACATAATTCCGTTTTTATGAGCTCATATTTTCTCAAGTCTTTTGGCCATTGGTTTTTCTCTACTGCTTTCTTTACGTCTATTAGTTCTTTGTCTCTCAAGGTAGCTTCTCTCACCTCTTCCACAGTCACTGCCGGGATAATTGTTTCAATCAAGCCTAGCAACAACATCTCATTTTTATCTTCAGTTGTGTCTGGTTTTCTGTTAGTGTTTAATAGCCTTGATAATGGATCTGCAATATTGTTCTTGCCTGGTTTGTATATTACCTTGAAAGTGTATGGTTGTAATCTAAGCACCCACCTTTGGATCCTCGCACACGGTCTTGAGTTTGGTGAATAGATGATCTCAAGTGGTTTGTGATCAGACACAATGCTGAATTGTTTCCCAATGAGATACATGTATAGGTTTTCACAAGCCCACACGATGGCAAGTGCCTCCTTCTCTGTTTGAGAATATCTTTGTTCAGTGGATGATAATGCTTTACTAATGTACTTTATTGCAATTGGCTGAATTTTCCCATTAATTGATTGATGTTGGATAAGCACAGCGGCAATTCCCACTGGACTCGCATCCGTTATCAATGTAGTTTCTGCACTTTTATCATAGTAGCCCAAGGCTGGTGCTTGTGCGATCAAAGTCTTTAATTTGCAAAACACTTCTTCATGTTGTTTGCTCCATATAAATTCAGAATCTTTTTTTGTAAGTTGTCTCAGTGGCTCTGTGAGCGTGCTAAAGTTGGGTATGAATCTGGCAGAAAAATTCACTAACCCGAGGAAGCTTCTCACTTCTGCCTTGTTCTGTGGTGACCTGAACTCCTTCACTACTTGCTGTGATGTACATGTAGGTGTAATGCCTCTCTGGGATAGGTGGTGACCCAGAAAGTTTATCTCAGTTTCACCAAATGAACACTTATTTTTATTTAAAGTGATACCGCTCTCGCTTAACCTGTTAAGAACCTTTCTGAGCCGATAGTCATGCTCCTCTCGAGTTCGACCTCCAATTCTAATGTCATCTTGGCTATTTGCTACGCCCTCAATGTCTTGTAGCAGCTGGGAGATGATTCGTTGAAACATTTCACTTGCACAACGAATGCCAAAAAATAGCCTTTTGTATCTGAAGAGTCCAGCGCTACAGCTGAACACTGTGATGTTTCTGGAGTCCTCAGATAGCAAAATTTGATGGTAGCCCCACTTAATATCAATTTTTGAAAAGTACTTACAACCATTAAGGTCATCCAGCAGTTCTTCAAAAGTGGGAAGCGGTACCCTCTCACGCAGCACAGCTTCATTTGCCCGTCTCATATCGACTACTAGCCGGTATTGTCCCTCTTCATTTTTTTGAACAATGTGCGAAGGTGAAACACACGGTGTTGGTCCTGTCACCGGTTCAATAATATCATTGTCAAGAAGTTCTTGTATTAAGTCTTTTTCTATTTGTCTTATATTAAATGGTTGTCTCCTAATCGGTTGGGCAACAAGTGGTACTTTAGGATCAATCGGTATTTTAAGCTCATAATCTTTAAGTTTACCTACCCCAGAGAACAATACAGGGTAAAGCTCAAGTACACTGTCTTTTGTCAGATGAGTGGTAGCGGGCTCATTAAGTGCTGACATGACCGATTCAGGCCCCACTCGTAGAAGCCCCAACTGAATGGAAGTGTCCCGTCCCAATAATGCCGGCCCTTTCCCGTTGTACACCAACACTGACGCTGTTACATTTAATTTGGTGTCGGGTGAAAACAAATTTGTCTGAATAATACCTAGCTTTGGAATTTCTTTTCCCCCATACGCATAATACTTCTGTGACTTGTTATTTACAACTTTGCACTTTAAACCACATCCTAAAAGTTTTTTAAAGAGTTTTTTGTCAATTATATTAATCATTGCACCGGAGTCTATGATGAACTGGCAATCCTGGTCGCATATTTTGATGTTACACTTGTTATTAGCTGAGTTTATTATCGGGAACACAGACTGCACACAGTCTTCTTCATCACCCTCCCACTCATTGTCTGATCCACTCTCGCTGCTGGATTCTTCTTCTATTACATATTTCACATACTTTTTCATCCCTTTTTTCTTCGCTTTAACCTGTGTTTTGCACTGCTTTTTAAAATGGCCTTTCAGTCCACATTTCTCACAACTTTTGTCTAAGGCTGGGCATGAGGAATCTTTCGCGAAATGCCCCGTGTTACCACATCTATAACATTTTCCTCCTTTAGGTTTTATAACATTTATTTCATTTTCATGGGTTTCTGTAGGTAAAGTCTCACCAACCCTGCATGCACTGGACATTAGCTTCTCCATTTCAAAAATCCTTGCTACTTCCAGTAACTTGTCCAAAGATAGTTCTTTCTTAAGGAACTTCCTTTTTAGTTCCATGTTGTTGCATTTTTCAATTAATTGATCTCGTATTGACTCATCAGGATTTGTGAATTTGCAATGTCTTGCTTTTCTTCGCAGGCGAAGCGCGAAGCTGTCGGCCGTTTCACAATCCTCCATGTTTAAGGATCGAAAAATCTGTCTTTCATAGTTAATATTTACTTTTGGCGCAAAGTAACGGTTGAGTTTGGCCACCGCTTTTTCAAACTCGTCTTTTCCATTGTCTTCTTCGCAGTCCCCCAATCCTTCGAATATTTCTTGAATATCGGGACCTGCTTGGTGCAACAGCCGTGCCACTTTCTGTTTAGTGGATAACCCGATCTGTCCCTCCAAATAGTAGTTGAAATTCCGCATCCATGCTCGCCACCTTTCGTTGACCGAGTTCGGTTCCAAGTATGGCTCGAATTTTGGCCCTGCAGCGCCGACCGCATATTCAGCGACTGCCATCGCCTTTTTCACGTTGATTTATCCTCGTCGCCAACTGAATTGTAGTGTTCTACATTAAAACAACACGAATAATTGTACTTGCAATCTGCTTTTATTGAACGCCGGATCTAACCTACCAAATGTCACTTGACAGATGATAGGGTTGTCACATCCATAGATACTAAATAGGGTTGTACAATCCTACAATAGCTACGAACAATCTCGATTAAGTGACAGTACAAACATAAAAAAAAACTGAATCATATTTGGTTCACCCGTTTTTATTTGATTTGATTTATATTTATATATCGCACAGAAATTGAGCATCTCCATTGAACGTGGCAATGCCGCCAGCATTCTGGGGACCTTTCCCTCCACTAATGGTCTTTTAATTTAAGTTTTATACAGGCATTTTAAGTTTTCGTTAATTTTCTGTTTTATGAGTTTTGCATAGTAATTATGATGTTCCATTCCATTTGAAATTAGGTCTGAAATTGCCTGAGGAACGGGTTGAAAGTAATAAATTTCAGCCCTAGGGAGAATTACTTTCAACTGACAGTGACAGTTGACAATTGAAAGACACTCAAATTATTTAAAAAAAAACAGCGGGGCTATTATGGATCTTTGATCGGGATCAGTCAGTGTCAGAATTGACAGAATTTTGACACTTGAAAGGGGTTATGACGCAAAAAAAAAAAAAACAGCGTTGTCTATTTTCAATTTCATACTACGAAATTGGAAATAGACAACGTTTTTTTTTTGACATAATTTTGACAAGTCGCGATCACGATCAAAGATTCATAATACGGCTGCTGGTTCTATTTTCACATATTTGTATTGAACCATGTTCCACCTTTTTTTTCTCCTCAGAGGATTATGGTCCCGCACTTCTCGTGCATTTGCCACATATTTTCGTTAGTCAGTTCATGTTTTTATTTTTAGTTTCCTTGTATTCGTAATGAAAAGCAGTGTTTACCTCGGAGTTAAATACTTATTTAGTCCCGAAACGGGGTTTGGCGCCCGAACGTAGCGAGGGCGCTAATAGTTCGAGTGTATTAAGATATAATTTTTATATACATTGTTGTAGAAAAGTTTACTGGAGAAGTTTGTCTTGTAACTATGTTGTTATAATGGTGAATTGGACTTTATTGTGTGGTAGTAAGAGTCGCTACTTATTTAAATGCTTTTGCGGAGTGAACCTTCTGTACTTTTACTTTATGTATACTGTGCGTACGGTAACTCTCCACCTTGTAGTGAGACCATGATGGCGGCTCCACATTAGTGCCGTGAATTCGCGGCACAAGTCATGCCCTCCACATTCGCGGGATGTTCACAGTCGTTCATGAAACCCGCTGCGAAATGGACGTAGAATCTGCTGCTGCAATAACTTTGTTTGCTGTGGCAACATATTACTATTTAGACGTCCAAAACAAGAAAGTTATTAAAAAGCGTTGGAAAAAAAGAAGATGGTAGATGACGTCCGTACGCCTTTATAGACCGGAGTAAACAAGAAGTAAACTGGCGCGGGGCCCTGAATGTGGATGTGTACGCGTGAACGCCGCGCGAACGGAGCGCGAACCCTTTGTCGCGGGACAAAATACCGACTCTGATCGGGGAACAGGCGTGATTGCGCGTGAACACCGCGAAAACCCTCCACATTCACGTTCACGCTTGTTCTCGGAGCTTCACGGCACTAATGTGGAGCCGCCATAACTGCGGAGTATAAAAAGTACAATAAGTCTTAAATAGCAAAATTTTCACTTCCCGCGAAAAGCCAGTAAACTTTCGACCAAGCATATTGGCTCTAACAGTTAGAGATCGTCTCTCTTATAAGTCTAGATCGTCCACAAGGTCAACCAATGGATTTAACTAATGATACACTAAAATATAATCATATTTTTTTTTTTATTACTTATTTCATTATCATTGCAGGCTCACCAATTACATCAGTTGAGAACAACTGTCAGATATTTTTTCGAAGAAAAGGATTGCATCTTTGAAGGTGGAAAGAATTTTACTCCAGAGGAGATCGTTAAAGGTAATTATGATTAAAAGACCTCGGAAATCCTCCAGACCAGACGCCCTCTGAGCTAAGACAACTCCAGGGAATTCCAGACGAGTGGCAGGCCTAAATTACCTAGACATTTTAAAAAAAACTGGCCAAGAGCGTGTCAAGACTCATATGGTATTTCCGTAACCAAAACCAAACCAAATTGTAGTCATAGTTCAGAAATGTGGTTATAGAAAAATTCAAACGAACGAAGCTCTTTGGACTTAAATTTCAGAGATGTACCATCCCGACTTAGCATATACTTTTTATGGTTTAAGGCTATGGAACCCTAAAAAACAATAAAATAAATATATAAGGGGCTCCCATCCGACAAACGTGATTTTTTGCTCGTTTTTGCTCGATATTGATAACGGCAATAGACGCTTGAAATATTCACAGAATATTGAGTTATATTATTCACTTTAAAAATAAATAATTTAATTAAAATAAAATTAATATTTAAGGATCATACAACAAACGTGATTTTTTTGTCTTTTTTATAGACAATAGTAAGAAACACTTCGTGCGCGAGTCCGACTAGCACTTGGCCGTTTTTTTTTTAAATATTGATAATTATTGCTTCAGTGTTCCTTTCCTTCTTCTCCAGAGCTGAAGTCCAAAACCCTGGAGACAAAAATAAGAGCCGCTTGCGCAGCTCGCCGCATGGTAACTCTAGCACTGTGTGAGGTTGGGGAAGTATCTCGTTTGTGGAAGATCCTCGACATCATGGTGAAGGCTGGTGCCCTCAAACCGCTCATAACAGCATTAGGAAATAGAAGGTAAGAAAGTTACAAGGCACAATTATTTACTTGCGTGGAATCTGCTACGATCTTTGGGACGTCTCACTCAAATACTAGCAATGAGAAGTTGGATGCTCAGAAACTTCTTAGTCTGGAACACCGTCGTAAGCAATGGTAGCTCCACGGTAGCTCATAACAGCTTTAGTTAATAACAGGTAAGAAAGTTACAAGGCACAATTATTTACTTGTGTGGAATCTGCTACCATCTTTGGGACGTCTAAATACTAGCTATGAGAAGTTGGTTGCTCAGAAACTTCTTATGATAATCATTTATTTCAAGTAACATAGACTCATACAAATCACCAAATAATAATAGAAAAGAATAATAAATAGTAGCTAGTCACATTACATTAATAATAATAATTACCATTGAAATTTAAAATAATAAAACTAAAAATGTCAACATTATGCAATAAATTAAATTATGTCAACGTAATAGTCATGCATATCAGTACCTTCCCTTACATTAATTAATTAGGCCCTACTGTGTGCAGTGTGCAATGTGTATTCTGCAACAATGATTGATGTAAGGGCAATCTAGCCTACCTGCTATCACGGCCAGCATGCTGTTGTGGCTCCCCCGCACGCGCCGCACCAGTGACGTCGCTCGCTTGCGCATTGTGGTGTAGAAGCAATCCACGCGTGCGCACGCGAACATTGTCGACGCACTGCAATAGCGGGGGAGCCCCACCAACATCCTGAACGCGTTATTAAACTGGACGCGCAGGACGCTGTGCGATCTTTGCGTATAGTCAGCCCACAAGCTGCAAGCATAGAAGGAAGTGCAATAAGCTCTAAAGAGAGTTATTTTCACCTCCTCCGAACACCGTGCAAACCTCCGGACCACCATGTTAGCTCTTACCGACAGCGCCCTCCGCTCCCGTTCAATGTCAGCGTCGTCTTTCAGGGTGGAGGTGACAAGATGGCCAAAGTACTTAAACTCATCTACTTACTCGTTCTAACGGTAATCCATTGAGTAAAAGAGGTGGCATACCCGTCACCTTTCTAGGACCACCCTGAAAAACCATACACTGGCTCTTTTTACAATTATAAATAAGCCCATGTTCAGCTGCGCCCCTCACATATTCTCAGAAGCTTTCTGAGCCCACAAGCTGAAGCGCTCAAAAGCACCATGTCGTCCGCGTAGCTAATATTATTAAAACACACGCCATCTATGTGACAACCGACATGTTGCTCACTGAGTGCCTCAATGAGTCCGTTAATATACAGGTTGAAAATGGGGGGAGAGCTCAACCCCCCCTGTCTCACACCACATTTCAACCTGTACGGGTCTGACATAGTGCCCGCCCACTTCACACAATTCGTTTGATTCGCATACCAATATTTGAAAATATTCACTAGTTCATCCGGTATATGGGATTCCTGCATCTTCCTCCATAGAATATCATTCGACACAAGGTCAAATGCCCTCGAAAGGTCAAGGAAACAAGCGTAAACAGATGTTTTTCTTGCAGTATAGTATTTGACAGCACCCTTCAAACACAATATAGCTGATTCAGTGGACAGCCCCTTTCGAAAACCAAACTGACTGTCTTTTAGCTGTAGGTATTGATTTATATGTGTGTTGAGAATGCCGTCAAACACTTTTGCAATAATAGTAGCCAGGGAGATAGGCCTATAGTTTGATATGTCTGATAAATCCCCCGCCCTATTTTTCACCACTGGCACCACAACAGTATTCATCATATCAGCCGGCAGGTAGGAGTGAGATATGCATAAATTATACAGCATGGACAAAACCCTAGATATATGAGGCCCGGCATACTGTATGTGTTCAACACTTAACCCGTCATGGCCGGGTGATTTACCTTTTGAGATAGATGTGATTGCCTTCAGTACATCTCTGGCACTTATTCGGGTATTCACATATTCCCCACTTACCTGTGGCCTGTGATATTGATGGTCCCAAAGGCGATTCAACAACGAAATTTGTTTTAAATTTATTAGCAATACCCTTGAAGTCATTTGTGCCATTCACAGTCACCGGAAGACTAGGTCGACTCTTCAGATGATTAAACCGACTTGAAAATTTGTAAATACGCTATTACGTTTACTTGGAACACATATTTTTTTCAGTTATTTTGATTTTAAAATCAAACTACTCAACCGATATTGATGAAATTTATATGGGACCACCTCTAAAGTATGGCCTATCAAACAAAAGAAATCATCAAATGAATTGATTTTGACACATGAAATATGATAATACTAATCCCCAATATAAAATGTATTAATTCTGAAATATAAAATATATATTAATTGAAAGGACATGTATTTTAATTAAATTAGAAAAATAATAAATTATACCCGTTTCCTTAGTGCACTTTGTCGACACATGTTTCGCCTCTTCACGAGGCATCCTCAGGACGTGTTGACTCTTCGAGCGTTTAATATTGGTTTAACAACTGGTTTAATATTGTTTTCAGTTCGTATCTTCAACAAGAAGCAGTATGGACGCTTGCCAGCATTACTCATACGGAAAAATACATACCAGCTGTCGTAAAAGTAAGAAAAATGCTCTTTGTTTATATTATATAGGAATTACTGGCATGTTCTTTGATAATATATAGTTCGGATCTGCCTTTAAACTCGAGCTAGTACCGAAAAAAGACTGCCAAAAACTGAAGGGGGCGAGGAAAACACGTATTGCACACACTGACATATTCTTACTAGTTCTACAAACGCACACTTCAATATTGAGCGCACACAACTGCAAATGATGTGATCAAAATGTATACGAATGGACGACCGAGGGGGGTGTAAATGCCAAAGGGGAAACAGTAGGTATAACGCTTCCATTTATTTATTTTTTCTGAGGGCATGTTTCATTTCCTTGTAGTGACTTCGGGTGTGCCTCAAGGATCCCACTTAGGGCCGCTTCGTTGTGTCATTTTTATTAATGACCGTATTGAACGTCTGTGCCTACTGTATGTCTGTGCATGTCAATGCCTACTGTATGCGGATGAACTGAAGATATTTAATGTCATTTAAACCCCCGGTGATTGCCAGTTATTATAATAAATATCATGTCAGATTGGTGTAAAACTATGTACTTACTTTAATTATTATGTACTTAAACATAAGTAAATGTTTTGGTTCTTATTTTTCATGCAAGCGGCACAAAATTACCAATGATTATATTTTTATTTCTTTTAGTAAAACGTCTTTAGACGCGTTAAACACTTTTAGACGAACTCATGATAAAAATCATGGAATCATCATCGTCACGCTGTACCGTGTATTTTAAAACAGCGCCATCTCTTGTAGAATAGGTGAATTACTACTTAAGTTTTCACTTAACGAAAAAAGTTTTCGAAAACTGTCAAATCTTGTACTAAGGGTACTGAAGTCGCGGACAACAGCATTGGTAAATAAATAAATATGGTGTACCTACACTTGCCTAGATAGAAGAAACTATGATTCACTTTGGATTTGAGTCTTCAAATCCAAACTGAATCATAATTACCCAGATTGTAACTATCCACTGTCAGTCGAAAGTGATTCACCCTAAGGCTGAAGTGTTATACTTTCAACCGCTCCTCAGGCAACTTCAGACCTACTTTCCGAGCATGAGTAATGAAAAATATGTTTTTTTTTTACACAGGCTGGAGCCATCCCGAAGTTAGTTACCCTCCTATACAACGACAGTGCGATAGCGGAAAAAGCCGCCATTGCACTCGGGAACATAGCCTCGCACAAAGCTGAGACAATAGACAAGGTGCTGGACGGAGGCGCCGAGAAAGCCATACTATATCACTTGCGGCCTGAGACACCGCTGAAGGAATTGAGAGGCTTCGTAGTGGCTTTCGAGAAATTAGCTCACGTGTATGTATCTTAAGATATTTATGCATGTAGATAGATTGTGCCCGCCCCCATATATTATTTACTAGCTGCACCCCGCGGTTTCACCCGCATAGTGATGAAAATCGGCGATGATGATAAAAAGTAGCTTATGTGCTGCACCCTGCGGTTTCAACAGCATGGTGATGAAAATCAGTGATGATGATGATAAGTGGCCTATGTGTTAAACCAGGACATAAGCAATGTATATTCCAAATTTCATCCAAATCCATTAGCCGTTTCTGCGTGATTGAGTAACAAACATCCATCCATACATCCATCCATCCAAACTTTTACGTATAATATGATATTAGTGTGAAGTGAGAATTGTGAGTTTGGTGTAATTAGGTAAAAAAAACATTTTTTACTTAATTATATATATTATGTATTATATAATATATATCATCATCGTCAGCCAGAAGACGTCCACTTCTGAACATAGTCCCCCTTTAACCTCCATACTGAACGACATCTTGCCATCTGCATCCACTGGATGCCCGCGACTCTCACGATGTCGTCGGTCCATCTAGTGGGAGGCCTACCTACGCTGCGTCTTCTGGTTCGTGGTCTCCACTCAAGAACCTTTCTTCTCTATCGGTTAACCGTTCTTCGAGCGATGTGGCCTGCCCATTGCCACTTCAACTTGCAGATTTTAATAGCTATGTCGGTGACTCTGGTTCTTTGGCGAATATCTACGTTCCGGATTTTATCGCGCAAAGAAAGTCCAAGCATAGCTCTCTCCATTGCCCATATAATATATATACGCTGTATCATTCGCTTGTTATTACTATTTTTTATTTATTATTGTAATTTATCCTTTTATAATTATGTGTTTATATTTTAATTTAGTTGCTTTACCGTATAGGTCATTTAACAAGTATTGTAAAAAAAACTGTATCCTGTTTAAGATATGTTGTGTGCTCATTGTTTGAATCATGGGATAGAGCAAAATTCATTATCTGTATATGTCCTGTGATTTGTTTTGAGTGCCTAATAATAAAATAAAATATTGACTAGACGAATGCAAGGTGAATATTTCAAGCGTCTACCTGTTGCCGTTATCAATATCTAGCAAACGCGAGCAGAAACATTACGTTTGTTGTTATAGCGGCAACAGAAATACATCATCTGTGAAAATTTCAACTGTCTAACTATCACGGTTCATGAGATACAGCCTGGTGACAGACGGACAGCGGTGCCTTAGTAATAGGGTTCCGTTTTACCTTTTGGGTACGGAACCCTTAAAACGGGCCTGCAGGTTGATTGATATAAAAGTGAGTTATCTCGCATTAAAATAAATCTTTTATGATCTTTTTAGTTCACAGTCAAAATCAACCTTCGAGCTTTTATCGGTAGTGCTGCCCAACATTTCGAAGCTGCTGAGTGTTATTACAGATGATCGTTTTCTGGGTAAGTTTCTAGTAAGTAAGTAGATTGTATATCTTTAGTTTGTAAATTCCATAACCATTTTATCTTGGGGTGACGAGCGCAGTGCATTGCCATCCAGAGTTTTGAACTGTTGAAGTTCAAAATTCTGAGTGGCGTTGAGCGGTTATGGGCAAGCGTGAAGAGCCATCAGGCGACCGACTTTGCTCGTCTCGTCACCCAGTATCATAAAAAAAGGTAGTTCTCAGCTCCCCTGATCTGCATTCGCCTCTTTTTAGTGCAGAAACGGAATCAAACCTCTTTCCACAATAAATTGAGCAATGATTTAGAATTTAAAGTTAAATGCTGTGCCGAGCCCTTTACACTACACTTGTACACATACATACACGCTTATATACTAACACAGAAACTCAATCAATAAAGGCAAGTAAAGAGAAATCATTTAATACTTTGAGATTATTGTACCCCCGCTTTAATATTCTATTCAGAAACTTGTTTTTATCAAAAAATGGGGCCCTATTTAAACTGGGTTAGGCTTTATCAAGTAAAAATATAAATACTAGGTACAAAGCTACTTTATCATCAGCTCTTTAGATAAGATAAGATAATTTATATCTTTATTGTGCTCCAAGCTACTTACTACATGACTTGTGAGTATGAAAGGAAACTTTTTCACAAGTTCAGTTTGAGGTTTGCTTGTCAGGGTCCGAGGGCCCCGGTGCGGGGCACCGCCTAGCCCTCCAATAGCTACGCCACTGCCTACATTTATTCTACCTTGTTCACAAATTTAGAATTTAACTTTTTTATTGATTTACTTACCTATTGGCTATATGCTATTTTTACTGATGTAAGATGGAAGGCACTTAATCTCACAACACAGGACTCCCCTAGTGTGAGATTTAAGGTTCAATATCCGAAGTTATGTCTAAGTAACAACTAACACTAAAAATAAGTATATATATAATTTTACTAACTTCACAACCATGTACCTTATTCAAATAGAGTTTTCATCATTTATTATTAACTAGCGACCCGCCCGGCTTCGCACGGGTATATGTTTTATTATAGATATAACCCTTCCGTGAAAAATTATCTAACTGATAGTGAAAAACGCATCATAATCCGTTGCGTAGTTTTAAAGATCTAAGCATATATAGGGACGGAAAGACAGAGGGAAGCGACTTTGTTTTATACTACGTAGTGATAGTGAGTTCTTAAAAAAATTACACTTAAATATTATAGAAAATGTATATGTACCATTATTCTTGCAGTACACGCGTGTTTAGGAGTTTCGGACCTCACGAAAGGCAAGGAAGAGCGCATAGAAGCAATACAAGCTGTAGAAGGCCTCACGACGCACCTGATCGATCTGCTGAAACACGAGGCAGTTGGTGTGCAGAAAGCAGCGCTGCAGGCACTGCTGAATATGCTCGCCGGGTCCAGTACTCAAGTATGGAATTCTAGCAACTCATATAATCAGTGCCGTGAGCCTTTTGCGCCCGGTGCGAGCTTCTATAACTGCGCACTTGAAAACAAAACTTGGTCCTGGTGTGGTCATTTCTGCGTCCCTCCAGAGTCTGCGTCCTGTGCCGGGCACCGCTGGCACAGCCCTATTTTCCGGCACTGCATATAATACGGCATGTCCGTGTTATAAATTCATCCTGATGAATAATTATTCAAAACAAAAATAAGAAAGAAAGAAAAGAAAACATTAACAGTAAAAATCATTTTTAAGAACAAGTTGTTGCGTTCCGTCCACTTAGCTTTTCTAACTTATGTCTGTGTGGGGAATTCATTTGTAGATATGTCATGGTGACACTGAGAATTCGTATAAAACATTGATTTCATGTCTGTGCTGCTAACCATTGAAGAGTTCCCTAGTCAGGACCCAATCCTGAGTGCAGCAACCATGTCATGGTTAAATTAAAAACCGGCTATCATAATAAAATGCGTACTCATTTCGTGTATGTCCTGTTGACCGCTGAAGAGTTCTTTTATCTGTAGCCAATCCTGGATGTCGATTCAGGTCATGCTTACTGCATAACATCTGCATCTACTGAATGCTCGCGATCCTCACGATGTCGTCGGTCCATCTAGTGGGAGGGCTACCTACGCTGCATCTTCCGGTACGTGGTTTCAGTCGAGAACTTTTCTTCCCCATCGGTTTATCGGTTCTTCGAGCGATATGGCGTGCCCGTTGCCACTTCAACCTGCAAATTTTAATAGCTGTGTCGATGACTCTGGTTCTTTGTTGAATATCCACGTTCCGGATTTTATCGCGCTAAGAAACACCGAGCATAGCTATCTCCATTGCCCGTTGTGTGACTCTGAGTTTTTCAAAAAGGCCGACAGTCAAGGACCGCGTCTTAGTACCATAAGTACCATCACTGACAACACACTGGTTAAAGATCCTTGTGTTTAGGCACTGTGGTATTTTTATAAATTTTATTTCCCAACTTAAAACTATCTTTACAGGTATATTACCTAATGCAATATTGTAGATTAACATCATAACAACACTAGCAGCGAATCCCGGCGTTGCTCGGGTAAAAATGCAGCGTATATATAATTATAAGGATTCATCGAACCATCGAACATCGAAACTTCGAGTACCAGAACACTCTTGAATATTTAGATGTACATCACTTTGATTTAGGTCTTCTAGATCAATTAAAACACTCGTACATATTTTGGAACTTTCTAGATCATTCCAGATATTTTTAGAACTTTCTAGAACATTCTAAATAGGTTTCCACTCATTTTAGAATTTTCTAGATCATTCCAGATTTTTTTAGTACTTTCTGGATATATCATCCTAGAAGTTTTTAGACATACCTAGAACATTCCAGATCGATAATAACAGTTTTACACATCTTCGAACTTTCTAGATCTTTCCAGAAATTTTGAAATCTTTCTTAGTTCTTTATATTCAACCATGCCTAAAATAAATAAAGTAGGGTACATCAACGGATAAAACGGATATACTTACCTCATATTTTTTCAAATACAAGTACCGAATGAACTTGTTTTGTATCCTTTCGACCATCTGAATGTACTTTGTCCGAGATGTCTGTTGTTTACATAACGCTGCCCATTCGAGTTGGATTTCAAGGAACAAAGTTGGAGTACAAAGTTTACCACTAGAAGGTTCTCTAGAAAAGTTGTGTCCATCTCCGCAGGTGGACCGTTGCCTCGATGCTGGCTGCCTTGACCACATCGTGCGCCTCCTCCAGAGCAGTGACAGCACCGTAGTAGAGTGTGCAATTTATACAACTAATAACATTTTCGCTAAGACGCCTTCTCAGATACAAAGGGCTCTGAACAAGGATATGTTCTCTCCGCTTCACAACATTCTAGCTGATAAAACGTCCGAGTAAGTTACGATTATTTTACCTTTTTATATATAACTAGCCGTCCGCCCCGGCTTCACACGGGTGTAAGCAAGGCCTTCGCTACAAAATATAATATAGTCCATGTCATCCGGGGATAGTGTAGCTTCCCAACAGTGAAATAATTTTTAAAATCAGTTCAGTAGTTTTTGAGTTATTTCGTTACAAACATCCATAAATACAAATCTTTCTTCTTTATAATATTAGTAAAGATAGACCTACTTTTGGCCACCAACTCGCCTCATGGTAAGCGGCGGTGTAGCCGAGGATGAAACACGTTGATTTAGAAGAAATATATTTCACTCTAGCTTTGAAGATGCCTAATAATAATTAATAATAAATATTTTGAGATGAGACAGGATAAGGCAGGTGCCGTTTCTCATTCTATAGATCTGTTATTCCATCTACAAGTTGTTCACCTCAATAGCCCAGTCTTTTTTAATCCTATACTGTACAATAGTTTCATATTCCTTTTTATACATATTTCATAGTTGCATGTATTTTATATTCAAAAGGGCCTCTTGGTGTTGGCTTCGGCCCCACCAATGCCCACCAAATGTCCGGGCTAGACCCGTGAAGAGCGATAAACTAATAATAAGTCTAAATAAATGAATTATATGTATTGAAGCTGTACTTGGGTTACAAAATGAATGAAATAAATGTACTATAGGTTGTATTTTTGTATATTTGACGTCACGCGCTGAACGGGGCACGTACTTACCTACTTCTCTCCTACTTACTTCATAGTCTACAGCAGCAATAATATAATTATCTATATAAAAAACCGACCTCATAAAATGTCAGAACTGGACCAAATTAAATTGGGAAAACAAGTGAAGCACCAGCTTTCAAATAAAAAAATAATCATCAAAATCGGTTCATCCAGTCGAAAGTTCTGAGGTAACAAACATTCAAAAAAACAGTCGAAATGAGAACCTCCTCTTTTTTGGAAGTAGGTTAAAAATACATATTAAAAAAAAAACGATCTGTGGGAGCATTGCAATTTGATACCACCAATCCCCACCATTCACAGATCCATTGCTATCCTAAATCTACCTAAAAGTTAGCGCTAAACTAAAAAAAACGCTGATGAATGATCTTAAAACGCTGAATATACCATGAACTAATTTTTCCCATGAGGCTATGGCTGATTCTTTTCTGATAAGTTCATCAGTATCGTTAGGCGATACACCCAGGAAGACACATAATGCTTCATGTGTAAATCTAAAGGCGCTGAATTCAGAACACTGTTCTAGAATTAAAGTTAAATGATTATTTACGGGATATTTACCGTGTTAAGGTTGTGGAAGCAGCAAAATCAACTGCAGCTGCGGAAGTTCGTACATAGGACAAACGAAGCGAACTGTCTCATGCCGCATCAAGGAACACATTAAGGCAGTCAAAAATAATGAGAGACATAAATCTGCCATAGCTGAGCATCTGCTGGACGCGGGTCCTAACCACTGGATTGAATTTCATAATCCCGAAATCCTGTCCACCGAGCGTCACTACATACCAAGGCTGGTAAAGGAAACTATTGAAATCTCGAAACGCCAGAATTTCAATCGAGGTGATGGTTTTCAACTCGCTAGTGCGTGGAATCCAGTATTAGGTTGCCTTAAAAATAAAAGTCCGCGTTCAAAATGTGTTCAAAATACTATACGCAGTGATACAGTGAGTGTGTTTTGTCGAGACTTAGGTTCGAGTTCGAGTTCCAGTGATAACCGTAGCAAAAGACTAAGAAAGAGGGTAGATCGTTTTGTCTGTACCTAACTTTGAACTTTTTCACCAACCACCCGCATTCTTCAGTCTTCCCGTGAACATGGTGCATGTAACTGCGCCGAAATATCGGGAGCTCCTTCCACAACCTTACCACGGTAAATATCCCGTAAATAATCATTTAACTTTAGTGAACAACCGTGATAGTTTAAAACTCTTCTAGAAGGTGCTTAACAGTTTGGATGGTGGTGTTATCGCATGGACACCTATCAGAATCAATAATTTTAAAACTATATACTTAGATATGACTTATGGTACCCATGACCTGTGTACTAAAGAATGACATTCTGGCACATTTCCGGAATTCGGTTATTTTGTCTAAAGTTGTCGAGCAAAAGCAGCGAAGGCAATCGCCAACCTCTGCTATCATGGGTCAGCTGCACAGCGTCAGCAGCTCGTGTCGAGTGACATGCTGGAGCCCTACTGCGCGTTGCTCGAGGGACATGACAGTGATGTGGTGAAGAACCTACTGGACGGACTAGAGAAGTTGCTGGAGGTATTCATATTTCTTTACTAGCTTTACGCGGTTTCACCCACGTGGTGATGATGATTTATTTATTTAATTCATACAGAAACACCAACAGTACACATATTAAATAATACAAATAACACTCATTTATAATTGATACAGTTCTGATATGTGCACCTTTAACAGGTGTTTACAACGTTCACAATTAAAAGTGGAAGACAAAAATATAAAAATATGAGATAAAAATGATATATGGGTGTTTACCCTTATATTATTTTTACCAGTTTATTCTTGAATACGTTCAAAGAGTCGTGAAAGATATCGAGACCGCTTATGGAAGCATTAATTTCGTTATATGTTCGACATATTCTTAATAAAGGAGAGTTGTAAGCTAAGTTTGTTTTAGCATAAGCTACATGAAAAAGTTTAGAGATAATGCGACGTGGATAATGGCAAGGAACGTATAGGGAAATATCTTTCAAAATTGAGGAACAATCAGTGAATCCATGAATTAGTTTAAAAAGAAATGAAAGGTCTCTGACTTTTCTCCTGTCACGCAAATTATCCATTTCAAAAAAAGATAAGCGATTTGAATATGGACTTCTGTGTGAGATTCCAGGGCAAGAAAATGCCAAGGATCTTGTGAAGGCTCGTTGAATGCTTTCAATGCGTTGAGAGTGTACTGCGTAGAAAGGGTTCCACGCCACACTAGAGAACTCCAGGCAGCTGCGAACCATAGAATTGTAAAGTAGAATCTTAGTATGATATGATTTAAAACTCCTGGAATTTCGTCTAATGAAGCCTAGTTGTTGGGTCGCCTTTTTAACTATTGAGTCAAAATGAGCTCTGAAAGATAATTGGCTATCAATCAAAACTCCCAAGTCCCGTATTTCTCTTACTTCCTGCAGAGATACATCATTTAGTGTATAGACCGAATTTATAGGGTTTTTCTTGCGCGTGTATTTGATAAAAAAACATTTTTGGACATTAAGATGCATTTGGTTTCTGTCACACCATTCTTTTATATTGTTAATGTCACTCTGTATGAGATTGATATCTGCGTTACTGTTCACTAATTTATAAATTTTAAGGTCATCTGCGAATAATTTATAATTGCAATGTTTTATTTGTGTAGTAATATCATTGATAAATATTGAAAAGAGAATCGGACCTAGGTGAGACCCTTGCGGAACTCCTGACTTAGCAAAATATCTTTCTGATTCGAATCCATTGGCAACAACTATCTGTTCTCTGTTCGTAAGGTAAGACCGAAACCAATTTAGAAAGGATCCGTGAAAACCGATGAGTTCTAGCTTTTTAATTAACAAAAAATGATTTACTTTGTGAAAAATGATTTGTGTTGTTTGGTTTTGTATGATGATGATGAAAAGTAGCCTATCTGTTAATCCAGGACATAAACAATGTACGTTCCAAATTTCATCCAAATCCATCCAGCCGTTTCTGCGTGATTGAGTAACAAACATCCATCCATCCATCCAAACTTTAACATATATGATACTAGCTGTACCCGCGACTTCGTCCGCGATTTCTTCAGAAAAAAATAGTCTATATCCGTCCTCATGATACATACTATTACCTCGCAAAATACTATCAAGATCGGTTAAGCCGTTTAGCCGTGATTATGTAGCAAACAGACAGATGGACAGAATTACTTTCGCATTTATAATATTAGTGTAGATCTCCGTAGGAGTATTACATTCTCTTGGGGTTAGTGTGATTTGTCATGTCATATCAGATTAACAGGTTGTCAGTAGCGATGGTGGGCGGGCGGTAGCATGTGCGCTTCATAGTGTGACGTCACCCGGTTCCATCCTCGGCCTTGCGCATCACTTATTTATTACCTGGGGTGTAGTGGGGTGTTTAGCAGTGGGACCTTTACAGAGCTACCGGTCGACTCGCGTCTCGCGTGTGGTAGCTGCTGACTGGACTGCAGACCTCCATAACTCTCTGCTAGTGGCTCCAAGGAGCTGTTGTGTGTGCAGCGGCCACACCCCGGCAAGCCACGTTGACCCGTGGACTAAACCTAGCAGAGGGGGCCGTGCATATCAAACGTGCACGGTTGGGCGGGTGATCCTCCGTGAAGCACATGAAGACTGCATCGGTAAGAAGAAGCGAGCACTGTCAGTATGGCAAACGATTTCGGCGAACTTGGCGATGTAGCACGGTAGTGTAATATGCCGTAAAGGGCGCATAACAAGGATCTACAAATGATATGCGGCCAACTTACTGCATCTTCTCATCTCTTTCCAGTCGTATTGGTCTCCGATCCACTGGTTCTTAGGGGTAGAGGACGAGAGAGTGGGCTTGCACCAGCGCAACCGCTTGTCCACTTGAAAAAATCACGCGCAGATGACTTTGGCTAAATTTGAGACTCAAAAAGTCCTGCGGCGATGGAGTTTTGGTGGTGAGGTGAAAGACGACGATGTGTCCAAGCCTTAGCTGACGCTCTGCACGTAGGCGATCAGACGATCAGTGGTCGCTCCCAGATTCGAATGAGGCGGGAGGATGGGTTCGGCAGCACGTTTGATGACAAAGCAGCCCTATTTAGGATCGCTCTGCTTTCCTCTGCATAGAGGAGGGGCCTAGAAAAGGTGGCCCAAAAATAGTCCGCCTCGCCCATAACCAGGTGTCAAACCGCGGTCACCTGGACGTCGATCTAACGCGGTCGAAAGAAACAAATAATAAGAATAAAGAATATTAAGAAAAAAAACCTAACCATTGGAGCATGGAACGTACGAACGCTTTTGGACGGCAACAACCTGTGTCCTGAGCGAAAAACAGCTCTAATTGCCAGAGAACTGGCCCGCTATAAAATTGATATTGTCGCACTAAGTGAAACCCATCTCAGTGATAGTGGCGACCTTCGTGAAGATCTCGGGGGCTACACCTACTACTGGAGCGGAAAACCTGCAGGAGAGCGCGCTGGGAGCGGCGTTGGATTCGCTGTACGGAACAAGCTGGCGGACACCCTATCTGAACTTCCAAAGGGTATCAATGATCGTATTATGACGTTAAGAATTCAGTTAATGAACAACGCCTACATCCATTTCATAAGTATATATGCACCGACACTTCCGTCGCCGGATGAAGAGAAAGCTAAGTTTTACCAGGAGCTACGCCGCGTCTTAGGGCACATTCCGAATAAGGATAAGATAGTTTTGCTGGGTGATTTCAATGCTCGTGTGGGTACAGAGTTTAATATCTGGAACGGAGTCCTGGGCCGTCATGGAGTTGGAAAATGTAATACCAATGGGTTGGAGCTTCTAACACTGTGTGCAGAATTCGATCTATGTATCACCAATACCTGTTTTCGCCTTCCAGATAAATACAAAACCACATGGATGCACCCAAGATCACAACACTGGCACCTGTTAGATTATGTGATTGTCCGAAAAAGTGATCTGAAGGAGGTTCACATAACACGAGCAATGAGAGGTGCTCAGGGTTGGACGGATCATAGGCTTATTAGATCCAAATTAAGTATGACACTAAAAAAGCCGCGGAGATCATGCCACAAGAACCCAGTAAAGCTTGACATAACAAAGCTAGTCCATTCAGAAGACTTGCAGAAAGAGTTTGATGACGCTTTTGGTGCTTTACCGTCTACCTCTATGGAATCATCTGTAGATGAAGTGTGGCACGAATACGCCAAGAACCTCCACACATGTGCTCTACAAGTCATTGGCAGACCGTGTAAGAAAAACCAAGACTGGTTTGATGATTCGGACATGGAGATCAAAAAGCTTGTGGAAAGTCATAGAAATGCCCTAAAAGGCCAATCAAGTGTCTCTGATAGGAGGACCGCACAGCAGAGACTAAGGCTAAAAGTCAGGGAGCTAAAGGATAAGTGGTGGGCCGAGAAAGCTAGAGAGCTACAAACTTACGCAGATTCTAATCAAACGGGCAAGTTTTACGAGGGGATACAAGCAGTTTTTGGTCCAAAAGTAAGGAAGACAGCACCTATATACTCTCGCGACAAGCAACATCAACTGACGGATCAGCATGATATATTAGCAAGATGGGCGGAGCACTTCAACGAGATTCTGAATCCTGATGTACAGAGTGCTGACCTTGCATACGTCAATATGGTCCATAACTTGCCTGAATGTGATGACCTAGCTGATCCCCCAACCTTTGAAGAATTTATCACATCACTGAAAAAACTTAAAAATTCTAAAACACCTGGTGCTGATGGCCTTCCTTCTGAGATCTATAAATATGGAGGGCCCAATATTAAGCGCAGGCTATTTGAGACTATACTGAAAGTGTGGGAGTCACAGACCGTTCCACAAGGCTGGAGAGATGCCTCAATCTGCAAACTCTACAAAGGAAAGGGTAGTGTGTCAGACTGCGGCTCTTATCGAGGCATTTCACTTTTGTCAACAGCTGGAAAAGTACTGGCACACATCCTGAACACCCGTCTTGGCAAGCTGGCTGAAAGATTACTACCAGAGACACAATGTGGGTTTCGCCCGAACAGAGGGACTGTAGATGCCATTTTTGTTGTTAAACAAATTCAAGAGAAGAGTCTGGAACAGAATACTCCCCTCTACATGTGTTTCGTGGATCTTGAAAAGGCTTTTGACCGTGTGCCTCGAGAAGCTCTTTGGGTTATTCTTAGAAAATCCGGATGTCCTGAGAAGTTCACGAACCTGATAAGGCAGTTCCATGACAATATGAGGGCGCAGGTTATGCACGAATATGATTTCTCGGAACCCTTTTCGGTGACTAGTGGAGTTAAGCAAGGGTGTGTAATGGCACCCACTCTTTTCGCACTTTATTTTGCTGTTGTGATGAATGATGCTCTCGAGAGATGTGGTGGACGTATTCAGCTTAATGTGCGCTCGGACAGAAGTGTATTCGATCTCTCCCGATTTAGAGCGAAGTCTCGAACCACTGACCTGTTCGTACTGGATGTCCTTTATGCCGACGACGTATGCCTAATGGCGGACAGCATGGAAGCTTTACAGAGCTATATGGATGCCTTACAAGCTTCGTGCCGCAAATTTGGGTTAGTGATAAGTATCTCCAAGACTCAGATACTTAAGCAACCGGCAAGAGGCTGCGATGCTGATACTAGCGCGTTAACTATCAATGGAAAAAACTTGGAAGAAGTCACTAACTTCCGTTATCTGGGCAGTCAGATTAGGAACGACAACCGCCTTGCGTCCGAAATCCCTGCGCGTTTAGCAAGAGCTGCTGCTACCTTTGGGAAATTAAATCAGCGTGTATGGAACTCACACGATATCACCCTGCACACAAAGCTGGCAGTGTACCGTGCCATAGTACTGCCTATTCTTTTGTACGCCTCAGAAACCTGGTGCCTGTATAAGGGTGATATTAAAAAGTTAGACGCCTTTCACATGAGGTGCCTGCGCTCTATTTTACGCATCAAATGGCAGGATCGGGTTACAAACGCTGATGTTCTTCGTCGCTCGCAAACCCACGGCATGGAGGCCTTATTAATGAAGGGACAGCTGCGATGGTGCGGCCACGTCCAGCGAATGGATGACTGCAGACTGCCAAAAAGAGTTCTCTACTCAGAACTGTCGAAAGGAAAGCGCAGTTCCGGTGGGCAGTATCTTCGTTACAAGGACGTATTTAAAAGAAATTTAGCTGCGTGTGGTTTGCCCCCCGAACAGTGGGAGGAGGCTGCCCACACGAGATCAGTTTGGCGTTCGAAGGTCAAAAAAGGCGTCACAAATTTTGAAAGCGCTCGCCTTTCCTCATTGGATCTCAAACGCCAAACTCGTAAAAACCAACCAAAACCATCCTACAACTACACATACAACCGCGCGGGTCAGCTGTACTGCACAACTTGTGACCGGGTGTTCAAGACGAAGTTTGGACTTGCCAGCCACATACGAGCACACGCCAGGAAATAGCCAGAGTCGCCATCGTCGGATACGACGCGGACGACATCATCATCATTTATTACCTAAAAACCTAAAATTATGTGCACTTTTGACTCCACGATCTGGGACGAAAACCAGAATGGTTTTTAACCGACTTCCAAAAAGGAGGAGGTTATCAATTCGATTTTTTTATGTTACTTCAGAACTTTTGACTGGGTTAACCGATTTTGATGATTCTTTTTTTTTTTTTTTAGATACACAAAACAGATTACAATCAAAAATCCTTATTAAATAAATAGTAACTAAAATCTGAACTGGATTGTTACCCAAAACATGTGTATTCAAAAAATTATAATGAAGGAATTCGGAATAGACGAACGTGATGAAAGTACCCATCCGCAAAGCAATGAGCTTGCTGATGGGCACTTCCAAGATGGCATAAAAAATTTTCAAAAACTAATTTTTGTTAACTAACAGTGAGATGGACTATTCAGACGCAGCACAGGTGCTGTGTCCGAACAATCTGGTTTAAGACTAAGATGGAGGATACCTTTTATGATTCTTTTGTAACTACTAAACTTATAGGATCAAATATATCGAATTCACGATTATTAACTAAAAACTCGTTATATTGACGAGCCATTCTTACAATTGGGTTAAAGAAGGATGTATTATTTCTGTAGACTTGAAGTGCAAAGAGGTTTGTGACTCATATCTTTTTATTTGAAAGCTGGTGCTTCCCGTGTGGTCCCATTTCAATTTGGTCCAGTTCTGACATTTTTATGAAGTCGGGTTTTTTATATTGATAATTATAATATGTCGTATATAATTTTTTATATGTATAAAAAATTTGATGAAAAGTATCATGATTATAAGTATAATGTCAATTTTTAACACGCTATTATTAGCTTGGTATGTATCTATGTAACGGAAAATTTTAACGTGATTTTCACCCCTTTCAAAACGACGCATTGATTTGAAACTTTGCACACTTAACAAGGACCGATGAAAAAGCAATAATTTAATGGTCTTACTTAAAAACGTTACTCAAGTTGATCTATGCTTTAAAATGCTCTCTCAACTTCTCGCTGATGGCAATCGTCACACGCGAAAACGAGACGGAGCATATTTAAGCGTATGTCAACTTGAGTAACGTTATTAAGTAAGGCCCTGAATAGTTTGTCACATTATCCTTACCAGCCGGTCTATTCTGCAAGCTAAGTGAACGCGCAAGTGAGGTGATAAGCTAAGTGAACGTGTATTTTTCTTGTCGATTACTATAGAGAAATGTCAAAATGTCGAGTGATCATCCTTGACTGTAGTCTCTTACCCTTATAATTCGATGTTTTGACATTTATCTGCAGAAATAGGCAAGAAAAAATCACATTCACTTAGATTATCACTTCACTTGCGCGTTCACTTAGCTTGCAGAATAGACATGCAGGATCTTCAGTATTAGCGATTTTAAAGCGTGTTTTTTAGTTTATTTAAATTTGAGTATTATTTATATCTAGTTATAATAATATTGATCAAAATGTTCACAGACTAATCATGACGACTTCAATGGAGAGGCTCTACGTTCGCGGTTGAAGGAGCTCGGCGTCCGCGGACAGATAGAAAAAATATCGAAGAGTTCTAATAAAGAGGTATATATAGGATAATAAGATAATAAGGAAAATAAGAATAAATAACCGGCCAAGTGCGAGTTGGACTCGCGCACGAAGGGTTCCGTACCGTTATCTATAAAAACGGCAAAAAAAAAACACGTTTGTTGTATGGAAGCCGCTTCAAATATTTATTTTATTCTGTTTTTTAGTATTTGTTGTCATAGCCGCAACAGAATTACATCATCTGTGAAAATTTCAACTGTCTAACTATCACGGTTCATGAGATACAGCCTGGTGACAGACAGGAGTCTTAGTAATAGGGTCCCGTTTTACTCTTTGGGTACGGAACCCTAAAAACGCTCCCAAAAACGAAGACTGATGATAGTGTTCATGCTGCGCTGCTACGACACGGTGACAGACGGTCAGACAGACAGACAGACGGACGGACAGCGGCGTCTTAGTAATTATTATTTATAATTTTATTTCAGAAGATAACATCCATAATTACACGTTAAAATTAAAAGTGTATCAAAATAATAGCTACTTAAACATATCATTAAATCCTAGTTAAAATTAAATTACTTACAATATTTATATAATTGAAATTACAATAAATAAATAATAAATAAATATCTGGGACATTATTGCACACACGGTCATCTGACCCCAAACTAAGCAAAGCTTGTAATATGGCTGCCAGAGACTGATATACATACATATATATTTTGAAATATATACATAAATAGATATTAACACCCAGACATAGAACAAACACAAATGTTCATCACACAAATGTTTGTCCTAGATGGGAATCGAACACACGCCCCCAAGCTCAGAAAGTAGGTTCACTACCAACTGAGCCACCGAGGCAGTCGGACAATAACAATAAATCCTTGATTTTGCTACTCAACACTACGTAATTATTATTCTTTTTTTGCTTTTCAGATAAAAACAACAGCTTGCCACCTATTAGAAACATACCGAAACTTCTGATGAATAAACGCACAGAAAAGCTGAACGAAAAAAATTCTCACTTCAGTGAATAAACGTGTGAGATGTCTGTGTTTTCTTTTATTTCACAAACTACAATAGTAGAACGGAAATGAGAAGAAATATCTGTTACCAGGCATTACGAGTGAACCTTCATTGAACATTCTTATTTAGATCAAGGCGAACTCCGCGTCACAGTTGCAAACTGATTTCGAATGACTGAAGTTTCGTTTATATGGGTGCAACTGGCTTCAACAATTTTTTACAAAAATGCCTTGACAGCCGTTCTAATAAATAAATAAAAACTTTCATAGTGGCTGGTTCTAAGATAATATATAACCACTTATTAGATCGTGCAATAGTCATATTTTGCTTCTGTGTTTTGTAAGCCACGTCGGTCACGTGGAGAGGGGGTCGTATGGCGCTTGTGATTGGAGAATACAAAAGTCATTCCTTCAATTCGCGCCTAGGATTGGCCCGCCGAAAAAGATACTGAAAACTTAGTATCTTTTAGGGTGAAACGTTTCACTTGGGCGGGAAAATCAAATTTCAAACAGTTTTTTTCTCCTTGTAGCTAGGCCGGGTAATTATTGTGAAATGACATAGTGTTCGCGAAAACTGTTGGACGTTGTTGTACAGCTATTAATCAGTAACTCACCATATTACCTACATTTGGCAATAAACGGTTGGAAACAGCATAAATTGACAAATATATGTAATAATGTGCATTGGAGATAAATAACTGTACGCGAGTTTGTAAAGAATAATAATCAATTTTCGCGAACATCATTATCGTTTACAATAATTACTCGGCCTAGCTACAAGAACAAAAAAACTGTTTGAAATTTGAATTTCCCGCCAAAGTGAAACGTTTCACCTTATAATCTTTATTTATATATCTTTTCATCGCAGCGGGGTAAAGGAAGAGCTGTCATGTGGTTATATCGTCATTTGACTGGCTCAAGCAAAACGCGAGAGTGAAAGTTTGACATACCTACCTTTATCCTATATCTAGACGCGCGAGAGCGCGTCAGAGCCAAGCTCCAGCGGTACCGTGTGTAATATTACACGAACCATTTGGAGCGACTTTTGTCCCTCTCATAACTCAAAAAATATTTCACATAAACATCTCAAATTTGGCATATCTATTGAGACTTGCGAGTTACATTTGTGCTCCAAATTTCATAAACATACCTCAAACAGTTATTTAGATATTAACGTCCAAAAATCGTCATTTACTCACTGACTGACCTATAGATCAAAACTATAACCCACTTCCAGATGACCTAGAAAGTTCAAATTTGGCATCCAGATAGGTAGTTGGGTGAGGAATAAATCAGAAACTGGTAAATTTGCATTATTTTCCAATTTAATTGATTCTATCAGTAACACTTGCTTATAGCGCCTGTACAAAAGAATTAGCTATCAAGATTGATTTCAGTCTGTCTTTATGTGGATTTTAAGGTTTTCACGTGAATATAATTATAATGAGTGGAATACAACCCTTAATTATTTTTTTAATCCAAACATCAATTTTAATACTTATAACCAAGAGTATAGTTGTACAGGGCCAGCCGACTCGGTCGACTAACGCCTGACAGAATTGTAAAAGCACCTAAGCTGTACGCCTTTCACGTCGTGCAATGCGTGCAGGTTACCGTTTAACACACGTTACGATCACAGAAGGTGACGGCGCTAGGTCTTGGCCACAGTAAGTGGCCACTTGAGTGGGAACGTCTGGGGGCGGTGGTCTCCTGGTTGACCAACCGCGTATGTAGTGGACGTGAACGTCTGTTGGGCGGTAGCTACGTACTTGGGCAAATAAAAAAGTATGTACGAGTACCCTGTTGTCTACATAATCATAACCTTACTAAGTACATAATATTTAGTTAGTTCATGATACAGTAGTACTTGCCCACCAAAACAAAAATACTGAAATACTTACAATTAAAATAGGTACCTAATTTCCTATCTATACTTATCAAAGCTAATCCTGACCTTGTAAAGTAAACAGAACTTGTAATCGCCTAAATATATATACATATATATCTATGTGTAAGTAATAGCGATGTGTGAATATAAAAATCGATGTATGTATGTATGTATGAGTTTGTAGGTTCCCTAAAGACTGCAAAACGGATGTACCGATTTTGATGGAACTTTTACTGGCAGATAGCTGATGTTATAAGGAGTAATCTGTAAATATGGGTGACATACCTTCCTAATTAACTAATTAGGTTTTAGGTGGACGTACATTTCTTTAATTTTGAATTGAGAAAAACTTGAGTTTCGGATTATTTTATATAATTATTGAAGCAACCGAATGCGATGCAATATGCTTTTGACTTCATTTTAGTTATCACACTAATATCATATAAAAATGTGAAAGTTTGGATGTATGGATGGATGGATGGATGGATGTTTGTTACTCAATCACGCAGAAACGGCTGGATGGATTTAGATGAAATTTGGAATATACATTGCTTATGTCCTGGATTAACACATTAGCGATTTTTTATCATCGTCACTGATTTTCATCACCAAGCGGGTGAAACCGCGGGGCTTAGCTAATAGTTAATATTGGACGATGCAGCGCGGCGCGTGTATATGCGACCCGGCCGGGGCGCCCGCCAGGTATAGTCAACCCAGGGTCGACTAACGCCTGACAGAATTGTAAGAGCACCTAAGCTGTACGCCTGCAGAGTCTATAGTAGAGTATGTACATGTCGTAACTGGAAGATTTAAGTGTCTACAGCAGCGCGTATTAATTTTATTATGAATAAGTACCTACTAATAGTTTCTGTACAAAAAGTAATGATATCCCATCAAAAACATAAATGTGAAATGAGAGCCAAGTGAATATTATGGTATTTGCTTTGGTTGTTGACTTAAAAGACAAAAGAAGTGAGATCTAACTTAGGATAATATATTGAAGCCTAAGGTCTGACTTGGCTAGTTCGAATATACGAATAATTATTATGTAGCTACTAAAACAGTCATGGAAGAGCCCTATGTTCAATTGCAAGTTTCTACCAGCAAGCCAAATTTTCGGATGAATAAATGAGAACTTTCAGCTTTGGAACTTGCGAAGGCTATAATATAATTCATTATATTCGAACTACCTAAGTCAGACCTTAGGCTTCAATATATTATCCTAAGTTAGATCTCACTTCTTTTGTCGTTAAAGTCAACAACCAAAGCATATACTATAATATTCACTTGGCTCTCATTTCACATTTATGTTTTTGATGGGATACATATACACAAAAGTTGACGAACGTTTGTAAAAATCGACGCAGAATCGTGCGTTGATTTTTATGTTTTTATTTTGTAAATAGGCTTGCGTTTGTCCGCCAATTGGCCTGATGTTGAGTCATTATAATAAATGATCAGCATCAGTACGCTAAAACAATTATTTAAATACACTGGGGCCTTACGCCCAACTTTTCAAAATCACGCGGACGCGAACCTTAACGCCCCGTGATTCGGTTAATGGTCGCGTGATTTTGCAAACGGCACCTATTCGGGTCCGCGTTCAGAGTTGGGCGTAAAGCCTCAGTACCGAATTATCTTGTCAACTACAATAATAAAAAATAAAGCCTCGACCACCACCAGAGGCTTCCGCTAGACGGTTGGGTCAAGGGTCAGATACAGAAGGCGGTAATCCTTGACTCGGCACTCATTGTCAGGAGGTTCCTCACTCTGCAGCCCTAACCACCGGTAGCTTGGGCCCTGCCCCGCTGCACACACACACACTCTAGATTTAGGTATTTTTTAATGATATTTTGTTTTTAGAAGTATATTTAATAATAAAAAAAAAGTTAATTTAAGAATAAAAATAAATGATATGAATAATAAAATAAAAACGCAGAGGCTGGTTTATGGCGAGCCGTTGGAGAGTGGCGACACCGCGTAACCCGATTCCATGGGGCCAAATGAGACCCAGACCCCTGGCTTGCCTTAGCCGGCCGTCTGAGGGGTGGAAACCGCAAGAACCGAAGCTACAAGTGTTAAAGGCCATAACGCCGCGACTAGCTCTTAGTGAAAGTGCAGCACACCTCTCTACACCCTAACTCACCCACGCCGATGTTGCCCCTTCCGGTGATAAGAAAGATACGACATCTTTTATGGGGGGCCCATTTAGTGGACGGCAAGTCGTCGCCTGCCTAAATATATTTCGAGATGAGACAGGATAAGGCAGGTGCCGTTTCTCATCCAATAGATATGTTCTCGTATCCACAAGTAGTTCACCTCAATAGTCCAGACTTATTAAATCCTCTATTGTACAATGTGTCATATTCCATTTTATACCCATTCTATCATTGTATTTTTTATATTCAAAAGGGCCTCTTGGTGTTGTCTTCGGCTCCACCAATGCCCACCAAATGTCCGGGCTAGGCCCGATAATTTTGTGAAATAAAGAGAAATAATAATTAGTCACGTCATTAATGGCGGAACACGAAATGCGATTTCTAGTATAAGACTCCCAAGTTTAGTTTGTTCCTCGAAACAGGGGAGAGGTAGGAGTATACGATAATGCAGTGATGCACTCTTCCCTGGTTGGTCTTATCAGTGGCAGCAGCATGATAAGCGACGCCTCGTACCTAGGTTCAAAATCGACGCAGAATCGGACATTTTTTGGACATAATATATTGCAGAGTGAGATCCCTAACTGATCCCACTAGATGGATCGACGACATTGTGAGAGTCGCGGGCATCCAGTGGATGCAGATGGCAGGATGTCGTTCAGTGTGGAGGTTAAAGGGGGAGGCCTATGTTCAGCAGTGGACGTCTTCTGGCTGATGATGATCCGGGATCTCACTCGAGTATGTTTTGTACATGTCGTAGGAGAAGCATGGAGCTCAAGTAATTTGGGAAATAAAACGAAATACAACGATCACAAATGTTTATTTAAAATATAGATGGGTATAATTTTGATGTCTAGGTATGTGTTGTGCAGACGGGATACTGCTTGTACGGGGTGGCCGGAGCGACAATAAAAGTCCCGTCTGAATAGAACACATATATATTTTCTCGTATGTACGAGTGCGGTGCGCACGAGAGGTTGAGGGTAGCAGCGATAACGCGTGCGTCATAAGCGGAACCAAATGGCTGACAGGGCCCTGATACACCGTGTTAACCTCATAAAATTTGGCATTTATTCCTTAGGAAATAAAGTCCACCTTTTTGAGGTTAACTTAACGCGCCGCGTAAAAGCCGTAACAGACGTATGGACCACGTACCACGCACCGGCTTCTGTTAGATACACGCGAGGCGCTCTTCATCCCACTCTCGCGTGCGCGTGTGTGTAGTAGCGCTAACTTCGCCACAATTCTAATATTCTGCTTACTGTATATTGTATCTGAAAAAAAAACCAGTTTAATTACATGTTATGTTACCGGAAATATTATATTAAATGAGAGTATTGTCGTCCTGAAATCGTGATAAAATATTAAAGGAATTTGACGATTTAACTGTCAAATTTATAAACGGTAGGTACGTACTTGCACTGCAGTTTTGTTTGGAGTCTTTGATAATACCTATATAGTTTGGTTCTGCCTTTAAACTCGAGCTAGTATCGAAAAAAGTCTGCCAACAGTGGAAGGGAGCGAGGTAAACACGTATTGCACACACTCACAATACATAGGTAACACAATATATACATAGGTATACTTGCTAGTTCTACAAACGCACACTTCAATATTGAGCGGCACACAACTGCAAACGATGTGATTAAACTGTATACGAATGGATGACCGAGGGGGGGGGGGGAGGTGTAAGTGCTAGAGAGAAACTGTAGGCATAACACTTCTATTTATTTATTTTGTTAGTTTTTGGCAGACTTATTTGAGTTTAAAGGCAGATCCAAACTATGTATATACGTAGGTAAGTATATTATTATCAAAGCTACTATGTGAGGATCGTTTTGCAATAATTAAAAATAATTTTTCACTTCTCATGCTTGCAAAGTTCTTGTTAACGCCGGTGGTGTAAGCGGACTAAAACTTTTTATTTTTATTTTATATATATGTATATATATTTAAACAAAATGCTCTAGTGCATAAAATATTTACTTTTGTGTACTAGAGCATACAATATATGCAACTATATACAACATATACAGGGGCCTTACGCCCAACTCTAAATGCTAGCCCGAATAGGGGCAGTTTGTAAAATCACGCGACCGCAAACCGTATCTCGGTCAGTGAAGGTTCGCGTTCGCGTGATTTTAATCCGACAAAATTATCCGCCTTAATCCGGCACGTCCTGGTCTATAATAGCGTCGGATTAATATGACTCTACTGTACTTACAATTTCACTGTTTTCTTTCAATTATTAAATCAAAGAGAAAAGCCGAGGGTATAACTTGTGCATAAAAATAATAATTTACTCCTCAACTTAAATAACCGCCCTCTCCTTCGGCTCGGGCTGATAAAAGTCTCGGTTAAAATAACTTGTTTTTTTGCACTCGTTGTACAATATACTAAACATGAATTGATTACATACCCGTGTGTCTTCATGATTTTGTAATCTCATTATCTGGGCGTAGACTCCAAATTGCTTCAACTGTGATCGTAAAACATCCGCATTCAAGATCCCGGCAGGAATATGCTGTAAAGATTACGATATTTTGTTTTTTATTCGACTTACAATAAGGCTCATTCTCATTCTATTTAATTTTTTTCTATATTTATTACCTCAGAACTCAACAATTATAATTATAAAAGACGTTATATGAGACGATTTGGAAAATTCTTTATTTGAAATGATATAAGAAGAACTTTCTTTCAGAAGGGTCCCATGAAAATTTCCTCAAAATCGGTTCAGCAGCTTGGGTTTTAAATCAAAATAACTGAAAAAAAAATGTAACCAGGAGCCTTACGTCGTGATTGCCCGAATATGTGCAGTTCGCAAAATCACGCGACCGCAAACCGTATCTTTTGCAAACTGCGCGTATTCGGGCCCGCGGTTAGAGTTGGGCGTAAGGCCCTGGATGACAGTGTGATCATTCAAGTAACCGAATTTGACCATTTTATACTTACTAATTTTGTGAAGTCGATTTTTTAATTTGAAATTATTAGCCTCTTTCCCATTGCAGTAGATAGACACCACATCTCTCCACTTGCTATGATCTTTCGCCTCTTCTACTTTCCAAGCTCGTTGGTTACGGACACTTTTGACAAGGTCTTTTCTCAACAGGCCTACGTAGACCCTTACCGGCTTGCCCATTGACTCTCGCCACATTTACATATCATTCGTCAATCTTCTTTTATCCATCTTCTCTATAAGTATTTGATTTGATTCTATTTATTTTTATTCTCCTAAAGAAACTATAACGGCCACAAATAACGGAGTTAGCATTCACAAATGACAAAGAAGCCATATTATGGAAGTTTCTACTTATAATAATTATCAATATAAATAACTGGCCAAGAGCGTGTCGAGACACGCATATGGTAGGGTTCCGTAACCAAAGCTATATAATTGTTTCAGAAATTGATAGTTATAGAAAAATTCGAACGAACGAAAGTTTGTGGACAGCCAAATTTCAGAGATGTACCATCCCGACATAGCATATACTTTTTATGGCTTAAACACAGATAGAGCAAGAGCCCGTGAACCCCAGACCTTCGTTATTTTATAAAAGCTGAAAGTTTGTCAGCGCATGCTTCCAACACAGGTAAGAACGATGGACCGTTATGAAGTTTGGGTTACCGTGGCTTTGGCAGGTACGGCCTGACCAACTTATTTGTGCAGTTGGGCAAATGATAAAACTAAAATATTCCAAGACAGGCTATTAGTTTTGTTCAGAAACTACGATGGTGGCTCCAGCATTCAACTAAGCAGATAAATTTGTCATATCAAGCAATAAATTATAATTTCATGAACATTAGGGGTGTCTGGCAAGGGGTTGCCACGATGTTAAGTGTCTGGCAATCAATAACCTGATTTTTAATAATATTCTGAAGGTAATACCAAAAAATCACACTTTATTATATGATGAATTTAGATCGGTATTTTACACACCTTTAGTACCGTTTACAGTGCGACAAATTTATCTGCTTAGTTGAAGCTTAAAAAACAGTGGAACATAGAACCACCTCCTTTTTTGAAGTCGGTTAAAAAACAGAGTACATTAATGAACGCTAAATACATTTGCATAAAAAGTTAGAAGTAGGATATTGCTAGAACAAAAAAAAAACAATAGACTAAATAAACTAAGATCTTGTAAGATCAGGGCCTTACACCCAACTCTAAACGCGGGCCCGAATAGGTGCAGTTAACAAAATCACGCGAACGCGACGAGATACTATGGTGCTTGTGATTGAAGAAAATAAATTAAGTCATTTATTCATTCGCGCCTAGGATTGGCACGCTCGAAAAAGATCATGATGAAAAATGTATACCTTTCCATCGCGGCGTAGATAAGGGATGAGCAGTCAATCTTTATTGCTTCTCAAACCCACAACTCAAAGACATGACTTTATAATAGGTATAGGAACATAATGTTTCAATAAATGCTGAGAGAAATCTAATTATTGGTTACCCGTAACAACCGGTGCAGTCCAACCAGCACTTCAATGAGTATAAGACGGTCAGGAGACGCGAGAAGTGCGCAATACTGTTCCAACACGCCGCTCTCGACGAGCTCGGTGTACTCTGCTGCTACGGGGATGGAACCTGCCCAGGCTGAGGTAATTGCTTTTGCTGCAGCCAATTGAGTCCTGTGACAAAATAACTGTGGATTAAAAACTATCTAGATAGTTTCAATATTATAACAATAAAAAATAAAACTGGACAAGTATGAGTAGGACTCGCACCATGAGGGTTCCCTACAAACATAATGAATATGTTATGTATGTAGCACATTTTTAGGGTTCCGTACCCAAAGGGTAAAACGGGACCCTATTACTAAGACTCCGCTGTCCGTCTGTCACCAGGCTGTATCTCATGAGCCGTGATAGGTAGACAGTTGAAATTTTCACAGATGATGTATTTCTGTTGCCGCTATAACAACAAATACTAAAAAACAGAGTAAAATAAATATTTAATGAGTTCTCATACAACAAACGTGATATTTTTGCTCGTTTTAGCTCGATATTGATAACGGCAACAGGTAGACACTTGAAATATTCACAGAATATTTAGTTATATATTCACTTTAAAAATAATTATTGAAATTAAAATAAAATAAATATTTAAGGGGTGCTCCCATACAACAAACGTGTTATTTTTGCTATTTTTATAGATAATGGTACGGAACCCTCGTGCGCGAGTCCGACTCGCACTTGGCCGGTTATTTTAATTCATTCAATTATCTATTTACTAAATGACGTCTACGCTATCTATAAGATATGCAATTAAGAAGTGAACCGGAAAGGTACATTTTATATTACAGCTTTACTTTTAGAATAATTATCAATATAAATAAACAGACATCATAAAAATGTCAGAACTGGACCACACGGGAAGCACCAGCTTTCAAATAAAAAGATAATCATCATAATCGCTTCACCCAGTCGAAAGTATTGAGGTAAAAAAAAACAAAAAAAACATTCCTTTTTGGAAGTCGGTAAAAAATATGAGAAATATCTCAAAAATAGAAATAGCGAAACGCACGACTGTGTGTAAGAGCCATGGTTTTGCTCCACTAAATGTGACTTTAATACAATACATTAAGTCTTATGGTCATCTGTAGTAACAAGCGTTGCTTAAAATTGGAAAAACCTCGCCTTTTCTGCTGCGAGGTTCAACGACACATCAGCCAACTCACGTTTCAAGAATTGTTACTTACTCGGGTTCTCCATTGGCTAGTATGTTCCGTAGCGGAGGAAAGATGTCTTTCTCCAGAACGCGTTCTTTTAATTCAGAATAACTGAAGATGTCGAATATTAATTCAAGTGCAAGTTCGACTATAGAGGGCTTGCTGTGCTGGAGGAGCGGCACGATGTGGTCGAGACAGCCAGCATCGAGGCAATGGAGCGCCTGGGAACAATCATACAATATAAACCCCTCCTTTTTTAAATCAGTTTAAAATAAATAACTGGTGCGAGTCGGACTCGCGTACGAAGGGTTCCGAACCATTAACTATAAAAATGCCAAAAAAATCACGTTTGCTGTATGAGAGCTCCCCTTAAATATTTTTTTGTTTTATTTTACTTAATTTAATTATTTATTGTTTAAGTGAATATATAACTAAATATTCTGTGAATATTTCAAGCGTCTACCTGTTGCCGTTATCCGTATGCCGTTAATGTCTAACTATCACGGTTTATGAGATACAGCCTGGTGACAGACGGACGGACAGACGGACAGCTGAGCCTTAGTAATAGCGTCCCGTTTTACCCTTTGGGTACGGAACCCTAAAAACAGTCTAATTGAGAACCATCCTCCTCCTTTTTGGATGTCGGTTAAAAATACGTTTGTTTTATGAGCAAATGTAGAATCCATACCTGATCTTGAATCCCAAATGGGACCATAAAGCAGACGGCGTCTAGCGCTGCTTCCTGCACCACGGCGTCCTCATGTCCCAGCAGAGACACCAGACGTGCCGTGAGTCCAGGAACAGCTTGCACCATTTCAAAACGTATATTCCGGAGGGCACCGCAAGCGTTCACTGCAACATTGGAAATTATTTCAAACGACATCAAATCCTATCCTCCAATGACGATATAATAGTTATTTGTCATACAAGAGTGCAAAGTTGCTTTTTAACGACGTGATCAATTTTGATGACCGAGCAAGCGAAGGATTCTAAAATCACGAGCGTAGCGAGTAATTCAAATATCAGAATCCTGAGTGTTAGCGAGGGAATCAAAAGAGCACGAGGTGAAAAATCTTTGCACTCGAGTGCAACATGTAACTCTTCATCCCACCTCAGCGAGGAAATGACTCTCCGTGGGAGTAGGTATTACATTTTTTTATTTTTTTTTAATGGCTACCACCCTAATTAAGGGCACGTTGGCCAATCCAAAGAGAATACAATAGAAGATACGTTGAAGAATACAAAACGTTGGCCAATCTCTTGGGAAATGACCTAAGGCAAAATAAATATCCCGTAAATAATCATATAACTTTAGTGAACAACCGTGATAGTTTAAAACAGTGTTTGACCTATGGCAAACCTAAGGTTTTAACAATATGACCAAATATGACGTGAAAGAAAATGGCGCGCGCAAAGCAAATTAAAAAAAATACACTAAGAAGGTTCTGAGTCTGAGTTTTTAACAAATTAAAAAAGGTTGTATGATAAATTCAGCACCATGGAGGTAGAAGTAAATAGGTTTAGTGATGTTTTGAATTCACAAACTTAGTGCACACGATGTTCTAAATTCAATTTACTTTATCCTCTAGCGGATAAAAACGGCTTTTGCACTCAGATATCGAAGAGCAAAAATGCTCTTTCCGAGAGGGGGGGATGAAAATTCTCTTTGCTATCCTCCTTCTTTAGTCGTACGGCTCACTGCTGAGCGTCGTGATGATCCCGACTGGAAACTTTCTGGACAATTTCTCGCCATCTATACCGATCAGCAGCCTTATACATGGCGTCGCTGATTTTGTTGTCAAGCTGTTTAGACACTTGTTCCAACCATCGTTTCGGGCTTCGACCTCTAGATCTTTTTATTCCACTTTTCCTGTTATTATAACCTTTTCAAGATTGTCCGTCGGTTCTATCGATTCAATCCTGCTGATACAGGACAACGCATAATAATTAGGTAATTGTACTCGTCATTATGAACAACTTCTATAACGGGACCAACCCTAAAATCGCGATAAAAAATCTGATGTTCCAGAAAACAGTCATTGACACTCGACAAAATCGAACAGCAGATTTTTTCGCGATATCAGGGTTGGTCCCATAGTAAAAGTTGTTCATGCTGAGTACAATGACCTCCTTTCGGCTTATAAAGGTTATATGCGTAACCCTGTATCATAAACTAGCTTGACCACAGAGCTATACTCAAATCATCGAAATCAAATTAATGTTAAGGCCCTATTTCCCCAGTTTTAGCAATTTTGGTCATTCTTGTTTTAGTTTGTCCATGGTTAGCTTAAAATAAAAATGGTCGCATCAAAATTTATTATTTTATCTACGAAACTGTAAAGACCGAAATACGATTAGGGACATTTTTCTCGATAGAAAAAAATGTGGAAGTAACACTGCCTCTTTGGATTCATTCAAATGCCTATTTACTAAATGGTGTCTACGATATCATAAAATACAGATTTCATAATTATTAGGGAACCTTAGAGGTACATTTTACATTACAGCTATACTTTTCATAAATTATGAGAAAAAATTCAAAGCAATATTTTTTTTTGCTTTAAGTAGAACGGCTGTCAAGGCATATTTGTAAGAAATTTGTTGTAGCCACTTACACCCATATAAACTCATAGGAACGGTGACGCGGAGTTCGACACGTTGACATAAATAAGAATATTCAATCAAGGTTTTGTCACAATACCTGGCGACAGATTTTCTTTCTCATTTCCGTTCTATTTACTTCTCTTTTCTGTGGTAAGCGCCATGGTTTTGCTGCACTTAATGCGACTTTATTACAATATATTACGCCCTGTCATTTGTAGAAATAACCATTGATAAAAATTGGATAAACCTCACCGTAATACTTCCAAGTCATCATCGGTTTTTATGCAACACTGTTGGGTTAGCATGTCAAAAACATTCTTATAATACATTGACTTTTGTCTTGCTCTCTCATTTAGCCGAGAGAGCGAGACAAAAACAATGTAAGGTTATTATAAGAATGTTTTTGAGATAACGGTAACCCACCTGATCAGATCTACATTGAACTGGCTAGAAACGTACCCAGAACATCTTGATCTGCAACACACAGCAGCTCCGATATGCTGGCCAGCGCTGCCGAGATGAACTTGGGTGGTGCCAACCATCCCAACGCACCGTGGCTACAAAGAATCATTTATTGAAACAAGTTGTTTTTTATAACCATTAGCAGAATCCCTTAGCAGAGTATTGTGCAGGATATATGTTCATATAGTATTTCTGGATTTAAACGTCTCGTTGCGGTCGGATTAAATTGCCCCCAAAAACTGGGTTTTTGGCGTTCTAATTATATCAAATAGATTTTTTGGTGTTCTGATTCTAGCTGTAAAAAAAATAATTTCTGTAATAAATAGATTTGTGTTTTTGTTGTTGAAAATAGCGGCTTCGTTTATTATATTTCGGCCTGCTAGACATGACAGATATAAATTTTCATACTAACTTATTTGCCGGCCGCTTCTTGTGTGTATTTAATCAGTACAGCAACTTAAATTTATCTCGAAGAAGATTGTCAAAATCATTTCGACCATGCACTAAACGAAAAAATTCTCACTTCAGTGACCCTGACCATGCATAATGGACAGTTTTCTGACAGCTGAAGAAACAGTTCTGCAACCATCGATAGATGGCGCTGACTAAACATGGTTTCCATTTTTAGGGTTCCGTACCCAAAGGGTAAAACGGGACCTTATTATTAAGGCTCCGCTGTCCGTCCATCTGCCCGTCCGTCTGTCACCAGGCTGTTTCACATGAACCGTGACAGTTAAACAGTTGAAATTTTCACATATGATGTATTTCCATTGCTGCTATAACAGCAAATAAAAAAAAATAGAATAATATAAATATATAAGGGGGCTCCAATACAAAAAAAGTGATTTTTATGCAGTTTTTATAGAAAATGGTACGGAACCCTTCGTGCGCGAGTCCGACTCGCACTTGGCCAGTTATTTTTGCATTTGTTCAATGGAACCTACAATACAAGGAAGAGGAGACATTTTATAACACAGCTAAGCAAGGCTCACTTATACATGTGCATACCTGTTAATTTGTGTTGTGTTGTGGAAAACCAAGTACTTTGTTATCAAACAATAACCACAACATACTATACTATGAAATAAAATAAAACAAAAAACAAGCATGACAGACAGACAGACAGTGTCACACCGACAGATATTGTCTGTATATGAGAATAAGCAAGTTTTTTTACTGACCTTTCTTAGTCTGTTGTTTTGCAAAACTTCATAACTAACTCTTAAGCGTGCACAGGATATTATCAAATCTTCCCAGGGCCACCAAGAGACCAGTCTAGCCAAGTTTGAGATCCACGCTGCTAATACAATGTAGGTACATACGCATTATAGTTTTCAACTAACTCTATGCATACTCTATATTAACATGTAGGTATAGGTATATATTATTTTTTGGAAATAGACTTTACTTTATGTGTCGTCAATGCCATCTATCGCAATTAAATGAACTATTTTTTATTGCCTTTTGAAAAACCTCCCATTGAGGAAAAAGCTTTTAACACAAATAATGACCCTATACAGTAAAACCAGTACCTACCGGCAACACTTTTCGAAAGTACACAAGTAGATCCTCAGGTCTCTGAGCGGCGTCTCCGGGCGTAAGTGTGGCAGCAAGGCCTGCACGGCGGCCGCGTCCAGCACAGCACGTGCTGCTCCTGTTCCGTGTGAGGCTATGTTCCCGAGTGCACTGGCGGCTTGCAGCGCCACCTCACCATCCTTCGATATTAGGGTCACTAACTTAGGGATGGCTCCAACCTGAGTAAACAATATTTTATTATTATTTGTATATACCTAGTTGATTGAGTCAGGCGTTACTTTGCGGAAATCCATCTTCAAAAATGTTTCTTTGACGAATATTGTGTTGTATTTCCACTCCAACATCACATTAACCTCCGAAGTGCCTTACGCCGTGCTGCGTAAGCAAAACAGGCCCGACGCGCCTTAAGTAGTAATGGGGTGCGTAAGCGAATGGCTCTTATATTCGTCAATTTTTTGCCGCGCAAACGAACGTTCCATCTAACTTTAACCATTCCCGCCGTGCTCAATTAAAGATAGCTCCATTGTGGTTGAGCACGGTGAAATCTTGACCGAGGAAGTGAAGATACTACGTCAACAAAATACAATAAAAAAGACCAGCTTGGGCACGCCGTAAGTCTTATTATTGGTTGCGAATCAACAGTAGTAAATTGCGCGGCAAAAGTTAAGCAACTTATTCAGCAACTTGAGGAGGTTGTTACTGTTCAAATTCAAATTATTTATTGACAAAAAACGAACATGCATTACATTTATGTCACAAGATTAAGTAAAATTAAAATAAATATAGCGCTATTTATACAATGTCAAATATTCAACTCACAGTAACATAAATTATTCAAAATATTTATTGAAATAAAATTGAGAAATAAAAACTAACATGCATTAACATTATATGTCACAAGATTAAATACAATTAAACATTATTGCAGCACTATTTATACAATGTCATTAATCAATAGTCATAATAATAATACTGTTGTTGGTGCTGTTGCAGCTGGTCAGGCTCAAGCCTCGCATCATCTATCGTCAGCCACAGTATTAATGGCGGCAACAGCAGATAACAGGGTTGTAGCTCCTGAACAAACTGACATAACAGCCGCGACACTAGCAGTATCTGAATCTCACACTGAAGCTTACTCGCTTCTCTTCCAGCAGTTCCGTCTGCAGACAAATCATGTCCCGAACCAATAGTAGCAATGATATCCGCTGCCATGACTGAAGTGCCAAAGAAGCGGAAGCACAAGAAGGCTGCCAACATTAACAAATTACTATCTATAACTCCACAGCCTTCTCAAAGTTTTTCTCAAGATTGCCTGAAAAATGTATCCGTGGCAATGATGTTGGAAGATACAGGAGGGTCGGCATCCGTAACCCATGTCGAGCAATGGACGGAAGTTAGAAAAATTAGAGGGCAAATACCAGCATCGTTATGTGGTACCAGGTCCAGCTAAAACGACCCTTAAAGCCGTTGAACCAAGGAAGTTCATACATCTATGGAACATGGCGTCAAACATTGATGACAGTAGACAATATCTTTTTTTATTGCAAAATAGGCTTGCGCTTGGCCGCCAACTCGCCTGATGTTAAGCGATGATGCGGCCTACGGTGGATCTTTGTCAGCTATGTCCCTCTGGAACCTGCACAGTGCAGGAACTGACCCCAAGAGGGGACTACAAATCCTTTAAAATAGGAGTTCCAGTAGCTTCATATGATATATGTTTTACCACCGACGCCTGGCCTATTAACTCCAGAATAAAAGCTTGGATACCGTTCCAGAGGTCGGCAGGTACTAGGGTTCAGAACCGGGAAATCCCGGAACCGAAAATACCGGGATTTCCCGGTTTTTTTAAATGTAATTTAAGAACCGGGATTCAAAACCGATTTCCGGTTTTTTCGGTACTCTCGGGACTCGGTATCGACATCACAAAATCTCGTTTTTATAGCACAAATTGTACTGTCGGTCTGTCTGTTTGTATCTTTGTATCGAACATGTACTGTAATTTAGAATTATCGACATTTTCTACAAGAAAAATAATAAGCTTATGAAAGCAAAACGCTGAAAATCTTCAGTTTTTGCGATGGGAAATGAAGATCTTTTAGACTGTATACATTTAGCTTGATTTTGATTTTATTTGCCATTTCATTTGATTTGATCACATTTGATCGCCATTTCGCCTGATGTTAGGTGATGATGCGGTCTACGATGTACCAAGATTGTCTAGCAGAAACAGATTCACTCGTGATTTGAAGATTATAATGTAACTATCGGGGAACACCCATTCAGGAAGCGTATTCCAGAGAATAGCAGTTCGCACAATAAAAGTGGAATCAAATTTGGAACATCAACCATAAAGCGGTTTGGATTTTTGTGCTCACTCTGGCAGTTCGATAGAAAAATGGGCAGGAGGGAAATAGACTAGCAACTTTGCGCCGATGGCCAAGATTAAGAAGCTAAGTCTGAACTAGGGATTCGTTGTTGATGAATATCTTGGCACGTTTCTCAATAGACCCAAACACCCCAAGCTTGGTTGATCCATCCCAAAGGTAAATAATAAATAAATAATAAATATCTGGGACATTATTGCACACATAGTCATCTGACCCCAAACTAAGCAAAGCTTGTAATATGGCTGCCAGAGACTGATATACATACATATATATTTTTAAATACATACTTAAATAGATATTAACACCCAGACATAGAACAAACACAAATGTTCATCACACAAATGTTTGTCCTAGATGGGAATCGAACCCACGCCCCCAAGCACAGAAAGTAGGATCACTACCAACTGAGCCACCGAGGCAGGCAGGTGAATGTAGTGTTTACTTGATGCGCAGGAGGAAGGGCGTTGCAAATAGCACCGGCCCTTGGAGGACAACGGCATTAATTGCCAATCGATCGGACGAGAAGCCATCAATAATAACTCGAATCAAACTATCCCTCGAGGAAGTCCGATATCCACGCAACGAAACCGCTGGACAACCCAAATGAGAAGAGCTTGCTACTAAGGTCGTCATGCTAAACCTTATCGAAAGCATTTGAGATGTCGAGGAAAACGGCGAACGCTTCCACATACGCCAAGGGTTTGTTTAGGATACGTTTTATACGTGACTGAGATTGGCCCGTAGTTAGCAGGGTCGTCACGACAACCTTTTTTGGGCACAGGTTGTACGTATGCAAGCTTCCGCCCTTACGCAGGCAAACACTTGATGAGAAGATGACGATGGAAGTAACGATGCAGATCATTGCTTTCTCATGACATCTGATCCAACCCGCTACTCAGTGGCGGTTTCTTCACTTATGGTAATTCTGACCATTCTGGTGAAAACTGTATATGTCTACATCCTACCCGATATCAACCCTAAAGGACTAGGCTGGTGGGACAATACAAGTTAGTGGATTCGAATGAGATGCGATCTTGCGTCTTATCACTGACAGTCAGTGTGATTTTATTCTGATGATCCTTTGACCTGCACAGATGGGACGAATGCTTAGCGTCAGTATATGGAGACATTTCTTTCTCCAACGTACCACTGAAGCAAAGCTCGCTTATAGTTTAGGTCTCAATGTAGCCATGCTAAAACGCGCACACATGATTCATATTACCGAGATTGGGCCGATGCTGAACACCGTAAAGCAAAGGATTTGCGTCAGAAGAAAAAAAACGTTTAACCAGGCTGCCACGTTCTGCAAAAAGTTTCTACAGAGAGCTCGCTTTGACTAGATTAGTTGATATGGAAACAAACTGCCTTTGTAGTTGTACCACTTTGCTGATAATAATACAAAATCTGTAGAAGTAAATTAGTTCCGCGTCTACTACTTCCACTGCTGAAACCTGATAGGAAACTGGTTCACACCGCTGAAGAGCAGGCACTTATTTACTTCTCAGTTTGCGGAGTCTTCACGTCTACCTACCAGTAGTGTGATTCCTCCAACGACATTTATGTCTGAAGTTCACATTGGCCAAATAGAGGTTCGCAAAACACTCCGCAATCTTAACGTGAACAAATCATAGCCATAATTTTGTAGACATGTATGCCTGTATTGACACGCCTTTTTCGTCTCTCTCGAGACTGGTCTAGTGATCAGTGAGGCCGAAAATAATGGAAGCTTGCAAATGTGCAACCAGTGCTCAAAAAAGTTGAGCCAACCCTGCTAACTATAGGCCAATCTCAATCGTGTCCATTCTCGGTAAGACTATGGAACGTGTTCTCTCTCTACAACAGGCCTCTGGTGTACCTGGAAACAAATGACTGAGGAAATCATTAGCTTCCAGTCGGTAATACGAATTTCGTTGAAACTGGTCTACTGGCGATCTTCTAGCGTACGCGCGTAGATGTGAGTGCACATCTGGAGTGAGACCATCAGGAAATACTCGAATACTGGAAAATAGTCGGTGTTCAAATAAAATCCAATTATTTATTTATTTGCCGATTTCCTCGACATCTCAAAGGATTTTTACAGTTTGGCATGACGGTCTTATTAGCAAGCTCTCGTCATTTGGCTTATCCTCCGGATTGTTCGTTTTATATCGGACTTCCTAAACAATAGATAGATTCGGGTGGTATTAAGTGGTCTATTTAAGTATGTATTTAAAAATATATATGTATGTATATCAGTCTCTGGCAGCCATATTACAAGCTTTGCTTAGTTTGGGGTCAGATGACCATGTGTGCAATAATGTCCCACATTAGATGCTGCTCGTCCGATAGATTGGCAATTAATGTTGGTAACAGAGATCAGTACTGTCAACAACGCTTTTCCTGCTGCAAATCATGGGTCTCCTCGAGCCCGGTACTTGGGTATGCAGGCGATCGCACAGAGCTACATATTCAATGCACGAACTGGTTCACCACAAATTCAGTCTCTCAAAGAGGCCATAGTTGAACGCATGAACTTATCCCGTAAGGCAGTTTCCGATTGGGGCGATACCAACCAACCTGGTCAAGATCAATGTAGCTAAAATAGGAGCCAGTTAGAATGATGTGCCCCACGCACATCATTCCAACTGGCTCCTACTTTCCGGGATGTAGATATACCGATAACTAACCGGCTTGGGCTTTTGGGCGTTTCTCTGACATCAACCCTTAACTTTCGCTCCTATATTGAGAATAAGCTGCCAAAACTCTGGGTGTTCTTCCAAAAATGGGACAGTACTTCACGTCCAAACACACGTCACGTCCAACAGTTGTTTTTTCTGTACCAAGCACAAGTTCAGAAGTGCATGGAGTGCCTCCTTTGGGATTAATCAGCCAAGTACCAGCTTGGGACTCTGGAGTCTATTGAGAAACGTGACAAGAAGCTCACCAGCAACATCGACAATGAATTGTTATGCATGTTGAAAAAAAGATACACAACTTTGAACTAAAATTCAGAATAATAATTTGACTGATTTTTTCGTCGAACGTGCGATGCATCGTAAATGTGCAACGAAATAGACATACTGCTCAAACGTATCCATAATAAACCATACTACCGACATTAACATCCGAACACCAAACCTCTTAGATGTAGGTAAATATTATTCTGTGATAGAAAGAAGAACCGTACTCCAAACTAGCAAGAACCATGAATAGAACTCTTTAACTTATTGAAATAGTTAATTTACTCATTACTACTTCTTGTTTCACTCATTACTGCACCATCAGTTAAAAAAATTAAGGTAGTACCGAAAGTACCGAAAAAAACGGGAATTCCCGGTTTTGATGACGTCGAGTACCGAAATTCCCGGTTCTCAATCTCAGTACCGGTTCCGGAAACCCTAGCAGGTACCCTGACACATGCACTGACAATGGCTTAAAAGCTCCAACAGAACATCTTTTTGCACTACTTTTGTATTTTTGGTGGTACGAAACCCGACTCGCACTTAGCCGTTTTTTATTATGAATTATTATATTGACAATAAACATTTTTGCATATACTAATCATAATTAATTACTCTAGATCAAAAGCGATTTGACTTTGACGTTTTTAGTCAAAATAATCTGTTGATCATAGACCATATAGTACCATAATTTATAAATTACCTACTATAAAATTATTTTGATACAGTTTTTAGGGTTCCGTAGCCCAACAAGGAACCCTTATAAATTCTTTCTGTCCATCTGTCCGTCCGTCTGTCTGTCTATCTGTCCGAATTTTTTAGAACCTTCTAACTTTTATAATTATTAAGATCAGTGCATGGAACTTTGCATAATGACAGTTGTTATTTAGGTCTCCATTTTAAGAGTATAAGAAATAAATATAATATTGCATTTTAGGGGTTGCTCTGGTACATATGAAATGGAGATTAAAAAAAAAATCACTCCACCTACTCGTGTGGGAGGTTTCATACACTTTTTTATTTTAAAATTTTAAATTTTCTACACTTTGTGAAATATAGTCCGCGAAAAGGCAAAAAGTTGGTCCCCCTCCTTGCATTACTGAACTATAAGACATAGAAATTTGTAACTTACAACACGGATAGGTCATATTTAAAACCTACATTCAAAATTATTTTGAACATTATCTGATCATGACTTTTTGAGTAACAGCAGACCTGGCGCACTTGCACTTTAGGTATGAAGCTACAAGTAGTCGAAAGGTTGGACTTGCCGTACCCGCTGCCGCGCGATAGATAGAGATAACGAGACAAGAGTTACGCGAAAGACAGAGAGGCAACTTCTAGGTTAATATAGCAGTAGGTAGTTAGCGCTCTTACGTCCTGAATTGGACTTTATTGTGTGGTAGTAAGAGTCGCTACTTATTTAAATGCTTTTGCGGAGTGAACCTTCTGTACTTGTACGTTATGTATTCTGTGGTAACAGCGATAAAACTGTAAGAAATTCAAGGGGTTCTAGCTCAAAGGGCATTGACCTTTTTGTAAAATGGTCTTAACAAATAATGTTTCTCAATCAATTTTCCCTATGTTTAAATCATATAAAGTATATGCTATGTCAGGGTGGTGTCGTGTCTTGTAATTTGTAGTGTGAACAATAAAGAGTTTATCTATCTATCTATCTACATCTCTGAAATTTGTCTAAGTCCACAGAGCTTCGTTCGCTCGAACTTTTCTATAAACATCATTTTCTGAACCATGACTACAATTATATGACTTTGGTTACGGAACCCTACCATATACGTGTCTCGACACGCTCTTAATTATTACAGATGCACTAATTTAACTCGTAAAAATGCACAGCAAAAAATATGATTTAGCTTATGTTTTTTATGGCTAGAATTTAGGAAAAATCAAAAAAAAACAGAAAAGCTGAAATTATACTAATAATTTGATAAGATTAGTTCTTACTTCTATAACAGCCCTTATGTGTCCTCGCACAGTAGTAATATTGGTGAGCTTGCAGACCGCTTCAAATTGAATATCAGGGCTGAAAATAATAAAAGAAATAATGTAAGAACCAACCCATGTCGCATTCCGACATTCAATATTATTATTATTTAATGAAATTCTCGGGTCTAGCTCGGACATTTGGTAGGCTTTGGTGGAGCCGAAGCCAACACCAAGAGGCCCTGTTGAATATAAAAAATACAATTATGGAATATGTATAAAAAGGAATATGAAACTATTGTACAGTATAGGATTAAAAAAGTCTGGGCTATTGAGGTGAACAACTTGTGGATGGAATAACAGATCTATAGAATGAGAAACGGCACCAGCCTTATCCTGTCTCATCTCAAAATATATTTAGGCAGGTGATGACTTGGCACCCACTGAATGGGCCCCCCATAAAGGCTGCCGTATCTTGGCACCGGAGGGGCAACATCGGCGTGGATGGCTTAGGGTGTAGACAGGTGTGCTGCACTTTCACTAAGAGCTACTCGCGGCGTTATGCCCTTTAACACTTCCACCCTGGAGCTTAGGTTCTTAGCTCTTGCGGTTTCCACCCCTGGACGGCCGGTTAAGGCAAGCCAGGGGTCAGGGGTCTCATTTAGCTCCATGGAATTGGGGTACGCGGTGTCGCCACTTACCGACGGCTCGCCATAAAGCCGCCCCTGCGTTATTATTATTGTTATTCAATAACGATAAAGCAATCTAAAAGATTGCTTTATTAAGTCATGGGTGACATATTGAATCCCGAGCGTAATGAATATACTCGGGATTCAATATTAAATACGAACGTATGAAATACGAAGAAAATTATATCCCCAAGGATAGTAGGTACTCTACTTTTAACTCTTTAAAAATTTTCGCGCTCGCTTCGCTTATGCATTTTCATTTTTCCCCCTAGGTATTGTGTTTATCAGGTCTACCTGAGATCTACATGAACCGGGTATCAAAAATTCACGTCAACCACTGCTTCAACTAGGGTTCCTTACTTCCTTAGACCGAATGAATTAGGAACTATAAGGTCTGTGTGCAAACAGGTTACAGGCACATAACTAATAGTTTTTTTATTATTGAAGATAGATCTACTTTTGGCCACCAACTCGCCTGATGGTAAGCGACAGTGTGGCAGATGATGAAGCACTACATTTCTTCTAGATCCACATCTAGAAGAAATAATATTCATTCCAGTCTTAAGAATACCAAGATTTATAGTTCTAATTAAGAAGAATGGCAGGTCATCATGAATGTGGAACTTTGGATCGGTTGTTGCGTTAGAATTTTCAGCAGCAACACTCCACACGTGATCAGACTTGCAAAAATGTTACTCGACTTCCACATGAGGATAAACATAACTCTTACTGATTTTGTTCAAATGTAGCTAAATTTATTGCTTGTTTGCGAATCAAAATAACACATTCAATCCGGTCTAGCCGTTTTGGAGAACTATGGTAAGCTAACAGACACAAACACTAACAACCTGCTCAAAACGCAGAACTACACTTTCGTGGGTAAAAACAGCAATTTTCATTCGCAAATAACCTGGAAACCGTAACACAGCTCTTGTTGGTAATTTTAAATCAGGTAGATCTTATCGAGACGCGTAACTTTCTTACCTGTCGTCCTTTTTGAAAGCTTCCATAAGTGCCAAGACACCAGCTTTCACGATATCGGTGAAACTCTGCAAGCGAATTATTGTCTCTTTCCGTGCTTCAAGGAGCATGCGGTAAGCGAGGCGCGTGGCTCTCATCTGCGTCACCAGGTTCTGAGACTTCAGCTCTGGAGAAGGAGGATAAGAACACTGAGTGAAGCATAACACACCTAAGGAGACTTCCTTACTTCGATCGACATACATACACACATCGCCTTTTATATATAAGAAGATATAACCTTCAACGATATCTGCCGGAGTGAACACTCTTCCATCTTCAAAGATGAGATCCTCTTCTCTTGCATAAAAACGGATAATAATGCTCAACTGCATCGCTTGGTGACGGATATCCTGAAATAATATAAATAGTAAGTACCTTGATTCCTATTCCATGGGGCTTAATTTGCAGAAGCCCGAGCCTTGGCTTGCCATAACTGACCGTCTGGGAATGGAAACCGCAAGAGCTAAGGTTCTTAGTGAGTGAAAGTGCGGCACCAAACATCCTCAGCCTTCCACGCTAATTCGGCACCAATATAAGGCAACCTTCATATATGGTGGGCCATTTAAACGGCAGAAAGTCATTCATCATCATCATCAGCCATAAGACGTCCACTGCTGAACATAGGCCTCCCCCTTTAACCTCCACACTGAACGACATACAGTTAAGGACCACGTCTCAGTACCATATGTCATCACTGGCAACACACACTGGTCAAAGACCTTTGTCTTTAGGCACTGTGGTATCTTGGACGAGAAGATTTCACGCAATTTCCCGAACGCTGCCCATCCGAGTTGGATTCTTCGTGCGACCTCTTTGCCTAAGTTGGACTTATTTAACTGAACAATCTGTCCAAGATAGATGTAATGGTCAACAACTTCGAGAGTATCGTTCCCAATATTGACCAGCACGGGTACAACATGGACATTGGACATGATTTTTGTCTTATCCATGTTCATTTTAAGACCCACCTGTTGGGAAAGGCTACTGAGGTCGCTGAGCATTGTATTGAGGTCCTCTAGTGACTCTGCCATGGTAACTATATCATCGGCAAAACGAAGGTGAGTGATGTATTCGCCATTAATGTTGATGCCCAATCCGTTCCAGTCCAAAAGCTTGAAAACGTCATCCAATGCGTTCGTGAACAGTTTTGGAGAGACAACATCTCCCTGTCTCACGCCTTTCTGCAATTGGATTGGCTCCGTGCTCTCGTCCTGTAATCGGATCGACATGGTGGCGTTTCTATACAAACACTTCGGCACTTCGATATACCTATAGTCGATATAACAACGCTGGAGGGACTGCAATACTGCCCAGGTCTCGATTGAATCGAAGGCTTTTTCATAGTCCACAAACGCTAGACATAATGGCCGATTATACTCCTCAGTCTACTGTATAATCTGGCGGAGCGTCTGTATGTGGTCTATGGCTATGGTGCTCCAGCCTTTACGGAAACCGGCTTGTTCGGGAGGCTGGAGGTCATCAAACCTGTTTTCGAGACGGTTCGTGGCGAGTCATTACATGCTTGAAAATGTTGATGTTAAAAATCGAATGTTTCATACATTTTGTAGAGTGTCAATGACCGTTTTCTATGAAACAGCTGTTTTTTCGTGATTTCAGGATTGGTCCCGTAGTAATAGTTGTACAGGATGATGATTATAATGACCTCCTTTCCGCTTAGTACAGTCTGGATCAAATTTGTATGGATGGATGTTTGTTATTCAATCACGGCTGAACGGATCGAGATGAAATATGGCACAGATATAGGTTATAGTCTGTAATAGCATATCGGCTACTTTAAAAAGTAGGAGCTAAACCGATTTGGATGTAATTTTGTGTTCCTGGAGCGGGTGATATTAGCGAAGCCGAAGAATTTAATTTATTTTGGTGTCTTTTAACATATGCTTTGCCCTGCGTCTAGATTTAACGTAGAGTTTTATAAAATAGATATACCTCAGCGATTGTTTGGCTCTGCAATTGTTGTATCAGGTCGATGACACGGGTTTCATTCAGTTTCAAACATAAAATCTTCAATTTGCAGTCCTCTGAATCATCATCATCACCATCATCTTTCTCTGCAGCCTGTTGGTATGTTTTGTACGATTACAAATCAAATCAGATATATCTGCATGAAGCCTTCTATATGTTATTTCTTCTGTATTCTGTTTATGTTTAGTTTTTTTGTAAGAAAATATTTACCCTTAGTTCTTATACTCAGTTTCGATGCAACATCGATGAAGGAAAACGTCGTGAGGAAGCATAATTGTATGGTGATTGATTTTGGCTGTACAGCTATCTATCACCTTTGGTCTTAGACTTCAGGTTAGAAGGTCTCTAAACCTCCTGCGCGAGACGTGTGAAAATAGGTTAGCAAAGTAATATTTTCAATAGTGGTTTAGCGGTAGAATAAATATCTTAGAAAATCAGTAAAGATGAACTATCTAACCTGCATGAGCACTTGCAGTCCTTTCACCACCAGCTCCACCAGGGTAATGTCAGGGTTCGCGAGGAGCGCGCAGTACGGCTCCAGCACGCCACTCGACACGAGCTGGTCGCGCTGTGCTGCTGTTCCATAGCTGCCGAGGTTATAAACCACCCTCACTGCCGGATTTAGACACCTGCGCAAATAAATTCAAAATTCTTTATTTGTCTTATTTTTTAATTTACAGGTGTTTGGCCTTTCAAGTTAAGTTTTAACCTTTTTAGTTGTTACATCATATTTTCTTAAATTTATACAGATTTATAAGGAAAAAGTATGATAAGCTGAAAGGAGTTAGTTATACTCATCAATGCTATAGGCTACAGGTACTTTTTTTTTATGTAATTCATGACTTTGCGGCCTCTATACAACTTGACCGGACTGGTTGGCGAACGCAGGGGGCGTTGGGCCTATTAACTCGAATATATTTTTTGGGTGACTCAAGGGCACCTCGGAGGTACGAGCCTCGGCTTGGGCCGTCGCCGGGAGTGGGGATCAGACTTTGCCCTGGCACTCCAGAAGGCGAGTGCCTGGTAACCTAGCAGGTTTATGAACTGATTGATTATTTGGAGAAATGCTAGATTGCATCCCTTGAATTTATCCGTCCTCAGAAATAGGTCTTGCTATAACTGGCTGTTCCCGCGACTTCGTCTGCGATTGCCATCCCTGCAGACTAATTATTAGCACTTGGGTACAGTTCTGTTTGTCTCATATTAAGCAACTCTGTGGTCTGCGGTGAAGCTCCTTCTTATCAAGAAAGGAGCTTTTTACTTTGATTGAAAACTTTCTGACAACCCTGCATAGCATGCAGTTTCACTTAGGTACATGTCCATATAATATTGTGACGGTGTTACCTTTATTTGTATCTATTTAAGTATGTATTTAAAAATATATATGTATGTATATCAGTCTCTGGCAGCCATATTACAAGCTTTGGTTAGTTTGGGGTCAGATGACCATGTGTGCAATAATGTCCCAGATATTTATTATTATTATTTTACTTCATTTATTAAAATTCACGGGTCTATCCCGGACATTTGGTGGGCATTGGTGGAGCCGAAGCCAACACCAAGAGGCCCTTTTGAATATAAAAAATACAATTAAGGAATAGGGGGAACCATGCTGTTTTTCGGGATAAAAAGTAACCAATAACCTACCTCGTTGCATGAACTCAAATCATGCTAGTTTCAATTGAATTCATTTAGTAGTTCCGGCGTGATGCGCGGCCATGATACAGACAGACAAAAATAATATAAAAAAAAAAACAGTTTTGGCTTCAGCATCGACCATAGAGTGCTGTCATTTTTTTTTTAATATCTTCATTGTACAGAATTGGACCTGTTACAGTTTTATTATAAACTAGTTTTTTTGCCCGCGACTTCGTACGCGTAGATTTTCATATAAACCTTCAATCCTTTTTTCTTCCCTTAATCCGGCCTTGCGCAAAATAACAGCCTATACTTCAATCTGGTCATAGCTAAGCATATTCGTGAAACCGCATTTAAATCCGTCCGCATTTTCTTCCAGGGGTGTAGGAGATGTGCGTGAAGAAACAAACAAAAATTCTAAAAACTGCCTTAACATGTTCAGCTGCTTATTTTAAGTCGCCCTGTGTGAAGTATTGATAGAAGCATAAAAGTAATAAATAACACCGTCAACAGTTTTCAAATCAAAAAGATAATGTGACCACAGTGCAGAGCATGTTTTGAAATTTTTTGTTGTCTAAACCATTAAAAGTATATCATGTCATGTCGGGAAGATATTCATCTCTGAAATTTGACTGTCCAGTTTCGCTGGCCACGGAACCCTGACATAATGCTTGTCTTAACACGCTCTTGGCTAGTTATTTCTTATTTCGCGTGCATTTGTATGTATACCTTGATTAAAAAGCCATGAAACGGAACTACTCTATTTATCTGTTAAAATATCACAGTAAAATAAAGATATTTCTATATTCTTATTGCGAATATACACTGTACTCTTCTAAAAGCTAAGTTTATATACCCTGCATAAAGGGTGCAGCAATGACTTATGTAGTGGCTGTTCACAAAACCAGACCACAGACATAAACATATAAATTTAAGTATAGTTAAATCTATTACATAAATATTATATATACTATTCCAACTTAACTTAGGGTGAAGTAATTTTACAAAACAAAAAAAAACATACTTAGTGTGATAGGTTACTTAATTATATATGAGATGATACAAAACTTATGACGCTACTTTCTTAACTATTTATAAATCGATATTTATTTTCTAATTATAATTTTCTAAAATTTATCGTCGAATAAATCTTTTATCTCGTAATAACATTTTTGGGTTAGAAACTTACGAAGTTGGTTCTGGAAAAATGATATTATTTCTTTCTTTCTTTATTGCGTCCGGAACTTTGTTGTATAGGTTTATTTTCATGTACAAAGGGCCTTTTTTGAATATTTCTATAATATATAATATAATATAATATTTCGCGGGACTGAATTAAAATAGGATGCGGTATATTTTGTGTTTTAAATGCTAACATAGAATAAAACCAAGAGAATGTAATACTCCTACTCCATGCACTGGAATGAATCACCAAAGAAGTTGTAAGGCCTATAACATGCTTGATCTACACGTTCACTCATCTAAGAAGGTTAAGGAACCTTCTTTAAATTTAAACTGATTAACCGAATGACAGTTGACAGTTTCAAAATTTCAATGGCTATGTCAATAACATTCTCTTTACTTTGGATCTCCTTGCTTGAGGCTATGTGACGATCCTCATATTACGTTTCGGGTAACGAAGAAATAAATCATTGATTTTTATTTTCGTTTATGTAAAAATAAAGAATTAAAATAAATGATATAAGATAGCCTATGTTTTAATCTGGTAATTTCTAAGCATATTCGTGAAAACCGCATTTAAGTCCGTCCAGTGGTTTAGGAGATGTGCGCGGACAAACAAACAAACAAACAAACAGACAAAAATTCTCCTATCGTGTTCAGCTGCTTATTTTAAGACGACCTGTGTGTTTTTTTTTTTTTGTTATCTCGCAATTACAGATTTTTTTATCTCTACGTTTTTATTGTATGTATAGATATAGATATGGCTTCGCTATCGACTATAGAGTGTAGTCCAAAGTATTTTTTTTTAAATATTTTCATTGAAGTTTTAATTAAGTATATAGATAGATAATTATTGATAATGTACTTACTTGCCTTCTCCATTGGCCAACATATTTCGTAGCGGAGTTAGTATGTCAATGTCCAGAGCGCGTTGTTCTGAGTGCGTGTGCGCAAAGATGTTGGCTGTTGAAATCGCTGCGACCTCGGCTAGGGAGGGTTCATCGCTCGAGAGGAAGGATACGATGGGCTCGAGGCAGTTAGCATCGAAGCAGCGGTCCACCTGGAGAGATAAGAACAAATGTTTTTAATCACAATTCACACGATCACAACTTACAATATAAATATGATAGTATAAGTGTGTATATCCTATTGAACTGTAGTGTAAACTCTTTACTTAGTTCAAGTCCTTTAGGTATTGTCTATTTGTTTATGAGATGACGGATGTCATTCAAGCTGAATAAAGCCAATGTTTTGGTTTACCGATTCTTTTATTATGTAACAATTTATTCAGCTTGAATTCGCGTATAACACGATGAAATCATCTACTTCCAATGCACCGCCGTCTTTACTCTCCAAATACTTACGGCCAGAAAAGTTCGACGTTACGCCAGATTCTCCGCACTCTGAAAATAAATGGAAACATTGGAAGATCCTATTCACAAACTTTCTAAATGCTGAACTACAGGTTTCTACATCCGATACTGTGAAACTGATGCTATTATCTAACCATCTAGATGCAAATGTGTACGTACAAATCCAAGAATGTCAAACTTATACAGCAGCTATTGAAACACTAGATAAAATATATCTCAAACCCAAAAACGTAGTGCACGCAAGATATGTGCTTGCAACAAGGCGCCAACTACCTGAAGAAACAATTTCTGAATACTTACAATCTTTGAAATTGCTTGCAATCAACTGTAGCTTCGAATCTGTCACTTCTGAACAACACAAAAATCTGTTTACACGAGATGCCTTCATAACAGGTCTACTGTCAAGTAATATTCGTCAAAGACTGCTTGAAAACATAGATCTCACCCTAGACGAAGCTTTTAATCAAGCAATCACTTTTGAAACAGCTGAAAAAAATGCAAAGTCCTACGTAAATGAAACAAAAATGTATCTTAATGCTTCTCAAAACCAAGACCTACAGCCAACGCTTGAACAAAAACTAGCTGCAGCAACGCCACCAACTTCGACGGGGAAACGTTGTTGGTTTTGTGGAGGAAGCATACACCAACGCATTAAATGCCCCGCATTTAATAGGAACTGCGAACAATGCGGAAAGAGAGGGCATTTTAGCAAAGTGTGTCGCAGTTCCAAACCCTTTGCCAATTCAGCAAGTACAGATACAGACTTTCCCGCTGAAATGTGTGCTGCAGCACCATCAAGTCTAAAACAGGCAACAATTCCTGTAATAATAAACCAGACTCGCGCTGATGCTCTGATAGACACAGGCAGTTCGGTAAGTTTTATCAATAAAAGTGTTGCCCAAACATTGCATCTGAGACATAAAGCATATCGTCAAAGAATAACTCTAGCATCACTAAGCCATACTTTCGATATAGATGGAGTGTGCTTCGCCACAATCGAGCTAGAAGGATATACATACAAGCATGTACCACTTCTAATTATTGAAAATCTTTGCGCTGATATCATAATAGGCCATGATTTGTTGAAAAATCACTCATCTGTAGAAATGAATTTTGGAGGTAGTCAAAAGCCACTTAAGATATGCAATGTTTTAGCTGCCGGCGTACCAGCAGCATCTATATTCCATCACTTATCACCGGCAATAAAACCAATCGCCATAAAGTCAAGACGATACAGCACTGCTGATGAAGCTTTCATTAACGAGGAAATCGATAAACTTCTCAAAGATGGCGTCATAGAACCTAGTATATCTCCGTGGAGAGCTCAAGTCTTAGTTACTAGTGGGGGACTACACCGCAAACGAATGGTCATAGACTATTCACTAACAATCAACAAATATACTCTATTGGATGCTTATCCTTTACCAAACATTGAATCAATCGTATCGAAGGTGGCCAAAAACAGATATTTTAGCCAAATTGATCTTAAAAGCGCTTACCATCAAGTGCCAATTCTCGCAAGCGAAAAAATTTACACAGCTTTCGAAGCCTGTGGAAATCTCTATCAATTTACACGTATACCATTCGGCGTTACTAACGGGGTAGCTGCTTTTCAGAGAACTTTACAATACATCATCTCGAAAGAGAATTTAACTGGCACCTACGCTTATCTTGACGATGTCACTGTCTGTGGCAAAGATAAAGAGAATCATGATAAAAATCTAGAAAACTTCATGCAAGCCGTACAAAAATACAAACTAACTTTAAACAAAGACAAATGCGTATTTGGAAAAGAATCAATAAAGCTTCTAGGATACAAAATCGAAAATAACACAGTGAGACCAGATGAGGATCGCCTAGCCCCACTGATGAATCTCCCCGTACCTATAGATATGCCTTCTTTGAAAAGAGCGCTGGGCATGTTTGCGCACTACTCGAAATGGATAAAGAATTTTTCAGGAAAAATTCATCCACTAATACATATTACTAAATTTCCTATGAACAATGATGCCACCACATGTTTTCAAACTTTGAAGTCAGATATTGCTGAAGCAGTCCTTACATCAGTTCTAGAGGATATTACTTTTACAGTTGAAACAGATGCTTCGGACCATGCCTTGGCTGCAACACTGTCACAAAATGGCAGACCTGTGGCATTTTTTTCTCGAGCACTAACAGATCCGGAACGCCGACATCCTGCTATAGAAAAAGAGGCCGCTGCGATTGTAGAGGCTCTAAAGAAATGGCGTCACTTTTTGCTTGGGAGACACTTTATTCTCATTACTGATCAACAATCGGTGTCATTCATGTTTAGTCAAAATCATACAAGCAAAATAAAAAATGAGAAAATCGAGAGATGGCGTTTGGAACTGTCATGCTACCATTACGATGTTGTATATAGACCTGGTCGAGAGAATACAGTAGCAGATGCTTTTTCTCGCGTATGTGCGCACGTGAACCCTCAAAGACTGCATGAATTGCATAATGCACTGTGTCATCCAGGGATAGTAAGAATGACCCATTGGATTCGAATGAAAAATCTTCCTTATTCGACTAATGATATAAAAATAATGACTGGAAACTGTAGAATATGTGCAGAAATCAAACCTCGCTATGCAACAACAAAAGGCAATTTAATCAAAGCTACAGTGCCTTTTGAACGCCTGAATGTAGACTTTAAAGGACCTCTTCCATCGAATACGCAAAACAAATATATTTTGACGATCATCGATGAATTCTCAAGATTCCCATTTGCATTTCCTTGTAAGGACATGACTACTAATACTGTTATAAAACATTTAAAGGAAATCTTCATGATGTTCGGAACTCCACAATTTATTCATTCAGACAAAGGTTCATCATTCATGTCAAATGAACTCAGAAATTTCTTAGTTCCATTAGGCGTAGCATGCAGCAGAACAACGCCCTATAATCCGCAATGTAACGGACATGTACCGTATTAACTGAAGGTAATGAATGAAGTTTGGTATGTATTTTAGTTAATACTTTAATTTAAATGCTATATGCATCTTTTTTCGAGTGAAACCTTTCGATTAAGTATAAAATAACAGTTCGTACGTCCACAAAAGTTTACTGGCTTTATATACAGCTATACCTTCGATATGTTTCATAAATACGGGAATCCAGTGGATGCAGATGGCAGGCTGTTGTTCAGTGTGAAGGTCTTTTTAAAATGAAGGTTCATACATCACTTTTTTATAAAGTCTATACTTTGCGAAATATGGCCCGCCAAAGTGAGAAAAAGTTGGTCCCCCTGCATTTCCAAACTATAAGACATAGAAACTTGTAACTTACAATACGGATAGGTCATATTTTAAACCTTCATTCAAAATTATTTCGAACATTATCTGATCATGACTTTTTGAGTAACAGCGATAAAACTGTAATAAATTCAAGGCGTTCTAGCTCAAATGTAAATGTTTTTGTAAAATGGTCGTAACAAATAATGTTTCTCAATCAGTTTTCTCTATGTTTAAACCATAAAAAGTATATGCTATGTCGAGATGGTACATCTCTGAAATTTGCCTAAGTCCACAGCGCTTCGTTCGATTTTTTCTATAACTATCATTTTCTGAACTATGACTACAATTAGGTATATGTATTTGGTTACCGAACCCTACCATATGCGAGTCTCGACACACTCTTGGCCAGTTAGTTGGATTAATTCAAAAGCTTATTTATTAAATGATAGGTATCTAATGGTCGGAAAATAGGGCCTTAATGAGCGTTTTTGGTCTTTAAGCCTAGCATAATAATATGTATAAATGTCATGGTTTGTAGGACAAGGGTCCACGGATTAGTCCCTTCATACCTGAGTATTTGTTCCAGCCAACATGTTGGCCACAGGTCCCAGCGCTGCCTTCCTCACGCTGGTGGCCTCGTGCCCCATCAGCGTCACCAGGCGAGCTGTGAGCCCTGGTACAGCTTGTACAGACTCTATGCGCTCGTTTGGACCCATCGTTATTTTATTGACAACCTCACAAGCGTTCTCTGTAACGTTTCATAATGTAACTTTCCAAAATGTGCTGAAGAACTGTTCGATAGATATCGAACAGTGAAGAGAAAGAAGAGTTTACATTAACTCTTTATTGTTCACATCACATGTTACAAAAATAACATTTAAAACAAAAAATCTTTTAAAAAAAGTTGTGCTACAATCGGCGGCCTTATCGCTAAGAGCGATCTCATCCAAGAAATCACGATATTACCACTTGGCCTTGAGTGGAAACCACGAACCGGAAGACGCAGCGTAGGTAGGCTTCCCACTAAACTAGTTGGACCGACGACATAGTGAGAGTCGCGGGCATCCAGTGGATGCAGATGGCAGGTTGTCGTTGAGTGTGGAGATTAAAGGGGGAGGCCTATGTTCAGCAGTGGACGTCTTCTGGCTGATGATCATGATGATGAACTATATAATAACGAAATGTTCGTGTCATTAGACATTAAACGCGCCGCTCCGCATATAGAATCGTCGGATTGTCAGTAAGGGTTAAAAGCCATACATCGACCAACATAGCCATCTATGTACTTCAGTGTGGAGGTTAAAGGGGGAGGCCTATGTCTGGACATCTTCTGGCTGATGATGATGTATCAACTTAATTTCGCCAGGATGCGGGATTAATATGGATGTCCCAATTTTGATTTAGATCCGTGCCATCCCATTCACACGCGTGGTGCAAGTAAGTAGATGTGAACGGGATAGTAACTGGTAAGAAACTTACCTAAAACACGTTCATCTTCAACATGGAGTAACTCCAATATGCTGGACAGCGCTGGCAATAAGAGCTTGCAGGCTTCTGACTCCGATGAACCATGCGAGCTAAAAATAGTCAATCATTAAAATATGTTCATATGAATATAACACTCTAATAGAGACCTGCGTTGTCACCCTCTATTCTAAAGGAAATATAATTTTTCAGGTATAAAAATAAACCAGCCAAGTGCGAGTCGGGTTCGCGCACTGTGGGTTCCGTACCATCACAAAATACAATAATTATTGAAAGAAAAAAACCGACTTCAAAATTAGTAAAAATAATGTCTTTAAATTTGGAGTCAGTGAAAGAAAATGTACGCTTTACATTCTGACGGAACCCGGTTCGATCCTCGACACCAATGACTTAATTTAGTAGTTATTATATAATTTAGTAATGACTTAATTTAGTCTACTTAAAATTACATAAATAATGAGCAGTTTTGATGTCATTGCTTTTAAACACGGCAAAGGAAACCGGTATGTCCGAGAACCTCATAAGTTCAAAGACGTATGACATTGACACAACAAGGTCTGGCTGGGCCAGCATGGTGTGGATTAGAGTCCATCTTCTCTCTGTGATAGAAGAACAGTGGGAACATGATAGGCTGATAATAATAAAAAGATTGCAGGCCTGATCAGCATATTAACTTCCGCGTACAATATAGTTTCTAAAATCTACCTTTTCAATTTTATTTTATTTTTATGTCAGTTATTCTTTCTTCTGATGTAATACCACAGAAAAGAGAAGTAAATAGAACGGAAATGAGAAGGAAAATCTGTCTCCAGGTATTGTGACAGATATATTTAGATCAACGATTCGAACTCCGCGTCACAGTTGCTACCTGATTTCGAATGACTAACGTTTCATTTGTATGGGTGCAACTGACTACAGTAAAAATTCTTCCAAAAATGCCTTGATAGCCGTTCTAATTTAAACAAAAAAATGCTTCTGTGTTTTATACCTATATAATCTTGTTTTCGTATTATATTTGACAGATTATAGCAAGGGAAATGTTTGTGTCATTAGGTAGTTTAGTTAGGAATAATAAATTGAACTTTATGTCAACGGGTCGGTGCTCACAGGTTTTTTTTTATCGTGAATAAGTCCGCGTTTGACCACCAACTCGCCTGTTGGTAAGCGACGATGTGGTCGAAGATGAAGCACGCAGACTTAGAAGATACCTATTCACTCTTACCTATTTCCACTAGCCAGGTTTATTCATTTCGGTCCGTTTCGGTTCGTTTCGGTTTAGAAGCTTTCTTCGTTTTGTCTCAAACAAGTAGCACATACCTGCACAACACATTGCAAGTCCACAAGTAGATCCTCAGGTCTCTGAGCGGCGTCTCTGGGAGTAAGTGAGGCAGCAAGGCCTGCACGGCACCCGCATTCAGTACAGCGTCTCTTGCTTCTGTTCCGTGTGAGGCTATGTTCCCGAGTGCACTGGCGGCATGCAGTGCCACCTCGCCATCCTTCGATAGGGAGGTCACAAAAATGGTGACGACTCCAGCCTGAGTAACCAATATTTTATTATTTTATTAGGGTTCCGTACCCAAAGGGTAAAAACGGGACCCTAAGCCTGCGCACTGTCTGTACGTGTAACTATAATCATTCCAAGTTTAACGCTTGTATGTACGTATTACTGTTTTTACACTAGAGCAAATACAAAAATATATCCCTCCTTTCATTTTCATTTTTTGACTTTTTTATTCTTTATTAGATAATCCGTGTTACATTACATATTCTATGAAAATTTCAACTAGCTATCTATTACGGTTCCAAAGATTCAGCCTTTTAAATGTAGGACGGACAGACGGACAAACAGACAACGTAGGCTCAATAATACCCAATAATAGTTTTTACCCTTTGGATACAAAAAACTGAAAAACGTGACACCACAATGTGCACCGTGTTGACTGTTACACCAATTAAATTTGTAAAAGTGCTGTGCCACTAAAGTTAAAGTATTTTTAATATAAATTAACCAAGAAAACCAGCCGGCACCAGGGTGATGTCACACAAGTTAAGCCGGTAAGTGGTTTAATATCAGACTTTTTCTCCGAAAGCCAGTAATGCCACTGACTTGGCTTCTCAGCACATTTTTTGTGTTTTGCCAGTTACGCCAGTTGAACCTGAAAGTGCTGTTATGTTAATATTTTGATAATGTTTGTTCTTACTTCTAAGACAGCTGTTATGATGTGTTCTTTCGCAAATGTAATGTTTGCGAGCGCCCAGACCGCTTCCGGTTCAAGATTGGGGCTGAAAGTAATAACACAAATTAAAGCACGCTTTTCCTGCGGCGTGAGCACGTATGCTATCGATCATTAAGCCTGTTACACCTGTTAGGCTCAAACAATTTTAAATATCTGGGACATCTGGGACATTATTGCACACATGGTCATCTGACCCCAAATAAGCAAAGCTTGTAATATTGCTGCCAGAGACTGATATACATACATATATATTTTTAAACCCACATACCACCCAGACATAGAACAAACACAAATGTTTGTCGTAGATGGGAATCGAACCCAAACACAGAAGGTAGGTTCACTACCAACTGAGCCACCGGGGCAGTCAATTACGATTATATACCACTCGACTGCTCATCCGTTACCACCGCGATGAAAAGGTACTACATTTTCAGCATATTCTTTTTCGAGCGGGCCAATCCTAGACGCGATTTGAATGAAATTACTTTTGTTTTCTCCAATCACAAGCGCCATATGATAAACAACCAACGAGGCTTACAAAACACACATGCCAATGATTGACTCATGCGCGATCATGTGGTTATAATTATCTTTGGACTCAAAGAACGAATACATCCATTAGTAAAAAGCGAAATACATTTAGGTACTTATGCTCATGAGTTGCTAAGATTATAAGTTCTCTGGAAATAAGGCAGAAGGATGACGGATACATATCCGCACATCCGCCGAAATATATACTCGTATACGGTAAAAAAAGATAGACATTCTACTTATTATTGCAAGGCTCTAAACTTAGCATTTAGCGATAAGTCTCTAACAGTCACCAATCAATGTCGAGCTGGTACTTGGCTGCACCGTCAAAAAGATGGCAGCAGTACCAGTACTCCTGGCACGATGGAACTTGACTGTCACAAGAAGATAAACATAACTTTCAAATTGATGTACAAGCTTTGCCAGTTATTCAACCGCCAAGCAGTAGTGTGCAAACACTACTGTGTTCCGGATTGAAGGGCAATGTTTCCAGCAAAATTACAGGGTACACAGAGATTTGACATCTTCTATCTCGGGGTGACGAGCGCAGTGCATTGCCATCCAGGGTTTTGAACTGTTGAAGTTCGAAATTCTGAGTGGAGTTGAGCTGTTATGGGCAAGCGTGAAGAGCCATCAGGCGAGCGACTTCGCTCGTCTCGTCACCCAGTATCATAAAAAAAAAGCTTTTATCAAACACAGCATAGCTGAGAAATATAATAATAGAATATATTAAATCGGTCCAACCCTTTACAGATAAAAATGGACACAGGAACAACCTTTTTACCTGAAACGCACACACACTTTCGCGGGTAAATAATTGCTATTTTCATTTGCTAACAACCTGGAAACCGTAACACAGCTCTTGTAGATAATTCTGAATCAGGAAGATTCTCGAAACGAGTAAACGTTCTTACCAGTTATACATAGCTGCTTCATATGAAGCTGCCATAAGCGGCTCCAAGATGTCTGCCTTCACCATGATATCACTGACACTCTGCAGGCGAGTTGCTCCATCACCCCGCGCTCTGGAGAGCATCCGGCGAGCTGCGCGTGCGGCACTCGTGTGCGTCGCCCGGGGATTGAACTTCAGCACTGGAGAAGGAGGAAGGGAACACTGAGTGAAGCTTGCAACGGTTTCGAGACATACTTGAGTCTTTTTGTAACGGGGGCAAATTTTCTATTGATATCTGGTTTTATTGGGGTACAGCCGGCGTCACGGTGTTATCATCGCACTAGCCGCTTTATACCGCCTGAAAGTTCATCCACATATCATAGATCAGTGGAAATTGCACTTTTCGATTCACGTGATATTTCTTGCCTCACGCCTGCAAAATATGGAATGAGCTACCTTCCGCGGTGTTTCCGAGAAGCTACAACGTGATGCCTCTGGTGTTACAAGTATCCATAGCTGACGGAGACTGCTTACGACCAGGCAGCCCATCTGCTTGTTTACCACCTATGGCATAAATAAAAACCGGCCAAGTGCGAGTCGGACTCGCGCAAGAAGGGTTCCGTACCATTATCACGTTTAAAAAAAATCGCGTTTGTTGTATGGGAGCCCCTCTTAAATAGTAATTTTATTTTAATTTAACTATTTATTTTTAATGTGAATGATATAACTCAATATACTGTGAATATAACTCAATATACAGATGGACAGACAGACTGACGGACAGCGGAGTCTTAGTAATAGGGTCCCGTTTTTGGGCCTTTGGGTACGGAATCCTAAAAAAAACACTAATTCTTGACAGGCATGTTCTAAAAAAAAGAAGAAGAAGGCAATGGGCAAGCCACATCGCTCGAAGAACTGTTAACCGATGGGGAAGAAAGGTTCTTGAGTGGAGACCGCGAACCGGAAGACGCAGCGTAGGTAGGCCTCCCACTAGATGGACCGACGACATTGTGAGAGTCGCGGGCATCCAGTGGATGCAGATGGCAGGTTGTCTTTCAGTGTGGAGGTTAAAGGGGGAGGCCTATGTTCAGCAGTGGACGTCTTCTGGCTGATGATGATGATGTTGTTCTAAAAAATAGATACCCTTGTCAATTGGTTTAACTTTCACATGCCGCAGACACGCATATGGTAGGGTTCCGTAACCAAAGCCATATAATTGTAGTCATAGTTCAGAAAATTATGGTTATAGAAAAAATCGAACTAACGAAGCTCTGTGGACTTGGCCAAATTTCAGAGATGTACCATCCCGACATAGCATAACTTTTTATGGTTTAAACATAGAGAAAACTGATTGAGAAACATTATTTGTGAAGACCATTTCACAAATAGGTCAATGACCTTTGACCTAGAACGCTTTGAATTTATTATAGTTTTATCGCTGTTACTCAAAATGTCATCATCAGATAATGTTCGAAATTGTTTAGAATGGTTTTAAATATGACCTATCTGTATTGTAAGACTCAAGTTTCTATGTCTTATAGTTTAGAAATGCAGGGGGGGACCAACTTTTTGCCACTTTGGCGGGCCATAATTTACAGAGTATAGACTTTATAAAAAAGTGTTGTATCAAACCTTACCTTCATTTTATAAGACCTTTTTAACGATACCCCACACGAGTAAGTGGAATGAAAAAAAAAAATCATCCCCATTTCACATGTACGAAAAAAAAAACCCTAAAATGCAATATTATATATTTTTTATACTTTCAAAATTGAGATCTATATTATTACTGTTATTGTGTAAAATTTCATTCTATTATCTTAATAATTATAGAAGATAGAAGGTTTTAAGAAATTCGAACGGACGGACAGACAGATAGACAGACAGACGGACGGACAGAACGAATTTATAAGGGTTCATTTTAGGGCTACGGAACCCTAAAAAGAGCCCTTTTCTATATCACATTTTTATACTTGAAATATTTTGAGAGATTTTAAATTTTAATACAATGTTTTTTTACTCAAAATCTTATGCATAAATATTTTGGTTAGTAGATTGAATGGATGTTCGAAAAAAAATAACAGCTACAGACGTTATTTTGTATTTCGCTGACTCGTGTTATATCTAGTAAATGCCATTATTAATACCTTTAACCATCTCCGCCGGAGTGAACACCTTCCCATCTTCAAAGATGAGATCCTCTCCTCTTTCATAAAAGCAGATAGTTATGCTCAACTCATGTGCTTGGCGTCGGAGATCCTGCAATAATTAATGTAACGTAAATTGAACAAAGTATGGGGCAGACTTGTGGCGAGCCCTCAGTGATTAGAGTGCCGACACCACGATTCCTTGAGACTAGATGGATGAGCATAATTTTTTTAATGAATTGACTCGAGTGAGTGTATTTTAGAATTGACTCGATTGCATGTATTTTAGAATTGACTCGTGTGCGTGTATTTTAGAACTGACTCAAGTGCGTGTATGTATGAACTGATTCGAGTGCGTGTATGTATGAATTGACTCGTGTGCGTGTATTTTAGAATTGACTCGAGTGCGTGTATGTATGAATTGATTCGAGTGCGTGTATGCATGAATTGACTCGTGTGCGTGTATTTTACAATTGACTCGAGTGCGTGTATGTATGAATTGACTCGAGTGCGTGTATGTATGAATTGATTCGAGTGCGTGTATGAATTAATTAACTCGAGTGCGTGTATGAATCAATTGAGTCGAATGCGTGTGTGTATGAATTGACTCGAGTGCGTGTATTTTAGAATTGACTCGAGTGCGTGTATGTATGAATTGACTCGAGTGCGTGTATTTTAGAATTGACTCATGTGCGTGTATTTTAGAATTGACTCGTGTGCATGTATTTTAGAACTGACTCGAGTGCGTATATTTTAGAATTGACTCGAGTGCGTGTATGTATGAATTGACTCGAGTGCATGTATGAACGAATTGACTCGAGTGCGTGTATTTTAGAATTGACTCGAGTGCGTGTATTTTAGAATTGACTCGTGTGCGTGTATTTTAGAATTGAATCGTATGCATGTATTTTAGAATTGACACGAGTGCGTGTATTTTAGAATTGACTCGTGTGCATGTATTTTAGAATTGACTCGAGTGCGTGTATGTATGAATTGACTCGAGTGCCTGTATTTTAGAATTGACTCGAGTGCATGTATTTTAGAATTGACTCAATTGCGTGTATTTATGAATTGACTCGAATGCGTGTATATATGAATTGACTCGTGTGCATGTATTTTAGAATTGACTCGAGTGCGTGTATGTATGAATTGACTCGAGTGAGTGTATGAGTGAATTGACTCGTGTGCATGTATTTTAGAATTGACTCGAGTGCATGTATTTTAGAATTGACTCAATTGCGTGTATGTATGAATTGACTCGAATGCGTGTATATATGAATTGACTCGTGTGCATGTATTTTAGAATTGACTCGAGTGCGTGTATGTATGAATTGACTCGAGTGAGTGTATGAGTGAATTGACTCGTGTGCATGTATTTTAGAATTTACTCGAGTGCGTGTATGAATGAATTGACTCGAGTGCATGTATTTTAGAATTGACTCGTGTGCATGTATTTTAGAATTGACTCGAGTGCATGTATGAATGAATTGACTCGAGTGCGTGTATTTTAGAATTGACTCGAGTGCGTGTATTTTAGAATTGACTCGAGTGCATGTATGAACGAAATGACTCGTGTGCATGAATTTTAGAATTGACTCAAGTGTGTGTATGTATGAATTGACTCGAGTGCATGTATGAACGAATTGACTCGAGTGCATGTATGAATGAATTGACTCGAGTGCGTGTATTTTAGAAATGACTCGAGTTCATGTATGAATTAATTAACTCGAGTGCGTGTATGAATAAATTGACTCGAATGCGTGTATGAATGAATTGACTCGTTGTTGAATGAATTGATGAGTGCGTGTATATTAAAATTGACTCGTGTGCGTGTATTTTAGAATTGACTCGAGTGCGTGTATGTATGAATTGACTCGAGTGCGTGTATGAATGAATTGACTCGAGTGCGTGTATATTAGAATTGACTCGTATGCGTGTATTTAGAATTGACTCGAGCGCGTGTATGTATAAATTGACTCGTGTGCGTGTATGAATGAATTGACTCGTGTGCATGTATTTTAGAATTGACTCAAATGCGTGTATGAATGAATTGACTCCAGTGCGAGTATTTTAGAATTGACTCGAGTGCGTGTATGAATGAATTGACTCGAGTGTATGTGTGAACGAATTAACTCGAGTGCGTGTATTTTAGAATTGACTCGAGTGCGTGTATTTTAGAATTGACTCGTGTGTATGTATTTTAGAATTGACTCGAGTGCATGTATTTTAGAATTGACTCGAGTGCGTGTATTTTAGAATTGACTCGTGTGCATGTATTTTAGAATTGACTCGAGTACATGTATTTTAGAATTGACTCGAGTGCGTGTATTTTAGAATTGACTCGTGTGCGTGTATTTAAGAATTGACTCGAGTACATGTATGAACGAATTGACTTGTGTGCATGTATTTTAGAATTGACTCGAGTGCGTGTATTTTAGAATTGACTCTTGTGCGTGTATTTTAGAATTGACTCGAGTGCGTGTATGTATGAATTGAGTCGAGTGCGTCTATGAATGAATTGACTCGAGTGCGTGTATGAATGAATTGACTCGTGTGCATGTATTTTAGAATTGACTCGAGTGCGTGTACGAATGAATTGACTCGAGTGCGTGTATGAATGAATTGACTCGAGTGCGTGTATTTTAGAATTGACTCGAGTGCCAAAATATAACATGAAAATGAATTTAAAACATTGGAAATGTCTAAATAGAATGCTTAATCGTTCTTTTTAAGCTCTCTTAGTGCTTGTAACTTTCAAACTGAATGAGATATGAAGACGGAAAGTGGGCTTCACTATATTGAAGCCGGGAAAAAAACTTGTCAGTTTTGTGGAGCGGCGTGAGTCACAGTCGAATGTAGATTACTGTGTTAACAGAAGACCGAAAACAAAAGACTGGATTTGGCACCAGATGCTGGACCGTGAGTCAAGACAACACGTAGAGCTTTTTATAAATGGCATACCTCATTAATTGCTTGACTCTGCAATTGCTGCATCAGGTGAACATTGCCAGCTTCACCCAGCTTCATACATAAACCCTTCAGTTTTGGCTCGTCGATTTCAAAATCTGTATCGTCTTCCTCTGTAGCCTGTCAGAATTATAATCAGTATCAATTTAAAAAAAAAAACCGTCAAGTGCGGGTCGGACTCGCGCACGAAGGACTGGACTGCCTCGATGGCTCAGTTGGTAGTGAACCTACCTTCTGCGCTTGGGGGCGTGGGTTCGATTCCCACCTAGGACAAACATTTATGTGATGAACATTTGTGTTTGTTCCATGTCATGCGTTATTTTTAATATATAATTATGTTATTGTTGTTTTTTTTTTAAAGACTGACGTCTTTGGCAGCCATATTACAAGCTTTGCTTAGTTTGGGGATGACCTCACAAATGACCGTGTGTGTGTCCCGAATATTAAAAAAAGGGTTCCGTACCATTATAAAAACGGCAAAAAACACGTTTGTTGTATGGGAGCCCCCTTAAATATTTGTTTTATTGTTTTTTTTTTTTTTGTATTTGTTGTTATAGCGGCAATATAAATACATCATCTGTGAACATTTTAACTGTCTAACTATCACGGTTCATGAGTTACAGTCTGGTGACAGACGGACAGCGGAGTCTTTGTAAATAGGGTCCCGTTTTACCTTTCTGTGGGACTAAACTGAAACTATAATTCTTCAATTCTTTAATGTAACTGGGTACCTAATATTTATATCTTGACATATATTTTTTTAAATATGGAATTAATGATTCTGAAATAAATTGATTAAATTCAAATTGAATTCAATTCAATTCATTTATTTCGACCAATTATTTAGATATAACAAAAATTTAAATTTATTGATTGAATTGAAATTGAATATCATTTCAAAAAAAAAAAAAAACGAATCGGTGTCTTAAATGACGGAGTCCTTAGGTAACAAACATTTAAAAAAAACGAACAACCTCATCATTTCTTTCACCGAATCGAATTTGCATATTTTAAATTAAAAGCTGGTGGTATTTCAATTATGTCCAGTTCTATCATTTTTATGAAGTTGTTTTTTTTATATTGACAATTATTTATTGATAATTGTTGTATTGACGGTGGTACGGAACCCTCAGTGCGCGAGCTCGACTCGCATATGGTTGGTTTGTTTGTGATAATTTCGTTCCGAGTACGGTTCCTCAAAGAAACGCCGAGCGTTCGTAGAGAGACCTTGTACAGTACCTAACCTAATTGATGTTGTTGAAATTGAACCAATAGTGTGATAGCAGCTGAATAAAACAGTGATGTAGTATGTACCAGCACGAGAGTATGCAGTCCAGCCACCACCAGCGCCGCCAGGGTACCGTCAGCAGCCGCGAGCAGCGCACAGTATGGCTGCAGCACGCCACTCGACACGAGCTGGTCGCGCTGTGCAGTTGTTCCATACAAGCAGAGGTTGCCGATCGCCTTGGCTGCTTGCATTTGACATCTGCACAAGTAAATCGATTTAAACTTTGAACATTTAAACCTATTAAAATTATCTATCTCCGTTACATTTGGTTGTCAAAGGCAAATAGTTCGAATGGTTTATGGTTGCAACAAGTCGCCTGCACCGCCAAGAGAATGTAATACTCCTACGGCTGCACCGCTTGTGACGTGAGACGTGGTCGGTTCAGTGCACAGAGTAATAGAGAATAGAATCCGTCACGTGATATACAAAGCGTACAACACGTGTTATACAACTAGGTCCCTAGTAAGTACATTAAAATAGAGTACAACCCTGCAAATTGGTCGCGAGTCAGAAGACTCGAGACTCACTCTTTCTGCTACCAACCGTGGCCAGCCCTGAAGCCCCAGCACTAACCTCTCTACCGTTCTCTACTTACGTCTTGAAATATCATTACTTACTCGGCTTCTCCATTAGCTAACATGTTCTGAAGCGGAGTGAGTGCGTCCATCTCCAGAGCGCGTTGTATTAAGTGCGTATGAGTGAAAATGTTGCCTATTGCTCGGGCTGCGAGCTCGCTGAAGGGCTTGCTACTCCGGAGGAGGAATGCGATGGGCTCAATGCATTTCACGTGGAGGCAGCGATCCACCTGGGGAGAAAGTACAAATGTAGGGTGATCAATCACATACATTTCACACCATCACGTGTTATAATATACCTACTGATATATTGTTCTCCGTTGTTAGTTCTGCTCTTCAGTTCATCTCATAGACTGTGTAGAAACTTTAGCTGTTGGTTCAGAGAAGCATTTTTCGTTTCGCAACTGATTCGAGATAAAGCTGATGTTACTTAGTATTTTAACCTATCTGGCGATAAAAAAAACTCATTACGATCAAGCATGATTTGTCAAGGTTAAGTTGTCCAATCCGGGAGCATTTAACAGGTTTTTGCAGGTGGGTTTCGATCCTTGAATAGTTTTTACGACTGCTTGTTTGTTGTGTTCAATTATCTCATCTATATTTCTGGATGTAACTTCACAACCTCCGTAGATATTATATTATATATATTATATTATATTTCTGTCTTAATGGCGTATTCATATTTTCAAATGTCAAGCTTGTGGCAAGTGGAGCTACTCTAGTTGATAAGGCTTTATCTGAGCAATTTATGAGATCTCAATAATTGTATTGTGGGCTGTTTTTTTTGCTCAATGAGCGTTTTCGGGCTCTAAGCTTAACATTTTACGTATCTACTTTATACATTTATTTGTATATGACAAGGGACAAAAAAAATGGGCCTTTCATACCTGAGTATTTGTTCCAGCCAACATGTTGGCCATAGCGCCCAGCGCTGCGCACCTCACTTTATCGGCCTTATGTCCAATCAGCGCCACCAGGCGAACCGTGAGCCCTGGAACAGCTTGCACTGCTTCTATATTTTCTGTAGTACCGTGCATTATGTTGGTGAGAGCCACGCAAGCGGCTTCTGTAAAGTTTCACAATGATTTATGTAAATAATGTTTGCCAAACAAAAAGATACGCAACTAAGCAGGCTGCATAGCTATGTCTCTTTTTCTTGGGCAAGCATATGATAGGCGATGTGAAGTTCCGCCATTTAATTTCAAGTACTCTGATTAACTGTACGACCGTAACAGGCCACATGATCTTGTTTGCCTCATTCCTATTAAAAGTGGAATGTGCTTCCACGGTATTTTCGATAACCTATAACATGGAGTTCTAAAAAAGACGAATTAAAAGTGTATTGAAAAGTGAGTTACTTACGTATTTGCGACCTTTGGTGTTACAGGTATTTATAGGCGATGGTGACTGCTTACCATCAGGCAGTCCGTCTGTTTGTTTGCCTATGGCATCAAAAACGTTTGTCACAAATAAAGTTTCAACAAGATCGGACACTATCTTATCAATCCCTTGAAATGTGGAGTGATATATGGTGCTAGTACAAAAAGTTGTTCCAACTGCCAGGTTGTCGGCGTCGGACACTTGTACTGGCCAGTTACCCTGACTTACAACTTACCCAGAACATGTTGATCTCCTTTATACAACAGTTCCTTTACTAGAGGCAGCGCCGGCGACACCAGATCCAGCTCTACTGGTGGCTCATCATCCGCATGACTACAGTAACAAGATAATTAGTATATAATCGATTATTGAGAACACGCTTAAACGGTTTGCGGAGGAAAAGCTAAACATCTGCCTCAGACGCAGGGACGCCACATACAGATGCCCAGAGGCATCGTTCCTAAAATGCTGGCCAAATTGCAATACTGACGCATTGCTCAAGGTAGCTGAAATACCACAGATCAGGCATGGGGAGCAGCATTTCTGATGCGAAGCTACGTTCTGCGATCGCCAACACGTCTGCCCAGCGTGGCGATTATAGGCATCACCTCCATTGCACAGTACAACAAAAAAACGGCCCCTAGTTCCCGGTAGCCTCGCTATTCCTGGCCAAGGTGGCGGCCATGGTAACGGCGGGGTGGGGGGTGCTAAGAATCCCCGGGTTACCGCAGGCCACCCAAAATCAAAACCACTGACCCTGGCTTCGTACAACGGACGATCGATGAGGACTGATGATAGGTTGGTAGCACTTGAGGTCGAGCTGTCAAAGATTAGGTGGGACTGTGACGGTTCAAAATGACCTCGTTGACATTCACAAATATTATGAAATTAAAGTATAGGTTTCTACAGTATTTATTTAAGACTGCGACTTGAGATTGTATAGTTTTCCGGTTTAACTATTAACAATAAAATGATTGAGGGACATTATATAAATAACTTTGACTTGGAAAGTTATTGTCTCATACTTTATTGTAATAACAAAGTAACGGAACATATCCTTTACATTATACACATATCTAACTGTTTCTAAAGTATGAGTAATCCTTCAAAGGCACTCTTTTGTAACGTATTACATTTAGGATAAGTTTACCTTAATTAGTTCAGCTTACTGCTTACATTAGATTTCTATACTCAAGCAAAGAGAAATTCACTGAAGTATGACTCTTCCGGACAGCAGGCATCGTTCAGTCTTGACTTTGGGATCTGGGAACGAACTGGAGAAAAGACATCAATTGGATCTCCTCGGTGAAACAGAAATGTCCATGCAGCCTGGAAATTAAGAAGTTTAAGTATTACAATGGGAAAGATAACAATTCTATTTGTATGGATATGCGTAGAGACCCGACACAACAGAAGTATTTTAATAGTTGAGAATTGTGCTTAAAGGGAGATTTTATTATGAAAAGATGTATTAACCAATATTTGACCAAGAGACAAGTATAAAAACAACTTTACGGTAACAATGAACGAACATTGTCATTCTATGCACGGAAACTGAAGACATCTGGAGGCTTATTGTTAATTGTAGCTGTATTTTAGTGATTTATTATTATGAAAGATGTACTGGTTGCTAGCTGGCCAGCAAGACTTTGTTTTGTCATGGTGTTAAGAAAGTATAGGTACATTTTCATCTAAATTACAAACTTTCTTTTCTTTATATCGTTAACAGTAGAGATTTTAGTCTTACCTTATTTTGAAGTATTAAATGTAGTCCTTTTGAAATATTTGATGTAAATCTTGCGGATTCCGACATGGTGTGTTGATATAAGCTTTTAACAATTGAAATGTAAAACTTAAATCCATTGTATTACATAGTTCAAAGCTTTCAATTTCTGTATGTAGTTGGGTACATTTGAATCCAATTCAGAGTACCAGAGGTCCTTGATTAGCCTGGAAACCATAGGGATAAAAATAAACATTTAGAAAAACACTCAATTGATTCGTAGACATAGTTTGGGTTTCACGTAGATGTTGACATGGAGGTTAGAAATTATTTGACAATGAAATTACACAAACTCTGACAAAAGCGATGACTTCTTGGCTAAAATATGTTTACTAAAGATTATCTAATCCAAATGTAGTTTTATCAAATTGTTGTAGATTTGAATTGACGGTAATTTTACGACAAAAGCTCAAGTAAAAACACTAAAACTATCAAATTATGTTTGTTATTTTATAAAAACACACCGTTCACTCGTATTTAATAATATTACATGAAACTTACAGGATATAATCTCATTGATTGCACAAAATCATTTAAAACAGATAACATGTCTAACTGAGTTCTTTCATTAATAGGTAGATAGGTACGTAACTACGTAGGTACTTAGCGGATGAGTCTCGAGAGTCGGGAACGTCCCGAAAGCGATTTTCGGAACTCTCGAGCGACTCCGGCGATTCGAGCTTCTCCGCGGACTCCGGCGATTCGCGCTTCTCCGCGTATTCCGGCGTTTCGAGACGCATTTGAAGGAGGGGCGCGGGAAGGGAAGTATTATACCTATGAGTCGCGAACGTCCTGAAATGGGTTTTTCCAGCGATTCCGGCGATTCCAGCTTCTCCGGCGTTTCGAGCGTTTCGAGACGCATTTGAGGAAAGGGTAGAGGGAGGAGAGGAAAAACTATATAAGGATCGTGTAGGCAGGTATCGGGATACTTATTTGCTACGGCACTCGGAGCGCGAAGGTGGGGTTTTTAGTTTTTGTTCCGCGGTTGTTCAATATATTTTATTTTTACGCAGAAACTCTGTCCGACTGAAAATTAATTTCAATACATGTTGGCAGTGTTAAATAACTTCTAGTTTTGAGTAATCATTAGTGTTTAGAGCTCGGCTACAAGTGTCAGGGGCATTTTCCATGATATTGATTGGAAGTCGTTGCCTTGTATGTTTTTGAGCATAATGTAAATAAAATAGTAAAGTCACCTTTTTAATTAAAATATTGGACAATTGCGTTCGTCTTGACATGGTTTAAGACAGTGGTAGTTCCTGGATCTAAAACTCTTGTGGAGCTGTCATTAAGTAAAGTACCAGTTAGGGGGGACTTGGGAACTTGAGACGAACCCAAGGTCGATTTTAGCCCTTAAATGAGGCATCGATACAGTCTTCAGATTATATGGATAAATCCAATTGAAATATGTGGTCAAGAAGAGCCTCTGGAATCACCTTAACAGGTTTTGATACTAAATCCTCGCGGGCCCGTTTGTTCATTTGCGACAGTCTTAGACCTGATTTCAGTTTCCATAATAAGCTGTCCTTACGTTAGGGAAAGGATCACAAACTCAATCCCCAAGAGTTGTTTTGTTCGTTTTAGGACGAATAACACTCTCGAGTTTGCCTTTGTAGGGTTTTCTAGGTAGGAACCAGTTAGGCGTTCGAGGGCTGGTAACCCATGTTAGGGTTCGCAAGCTATAGCCAGAGTTTCACATCGGACATGGAGCACCCCGATAAACTCTGTTGGTTAGGTTGGGTATTTTTTTTGTGTATAGTTAAATATAGGACCCGCGTGTCCTTTGCTAAGTTTTGGTGTATTTTAGACTAGAGTTAGGGATTATGTGTAGGAAAGTAGGGAGATCTTGGAGTTCTAATTTGATCATGGAATGAGAACTTGTTAGAAAGCCAAGACATAGAACTTTAGTAGGGATTTTTATTTTCAGGTTGTTTGATTTAACTTTACTGGAATCAGTTCCAGTCAAAGAAGGTGTTTGATCTAGATCAATAAATATTTTTAGTTGGGTTTCTTAGTTACATTTCATAATTGGTTGAATCTTTGTTTAACTGATCCTTTAGAATCAACCTCAAATCTCACGTAAAGTCATTTAAGAATATAAAGGTTGCACCTACCTACTAAATGACTGACGCAATTTTATCTCTTAGTAATTTGAAATATGTTGTTCAATTAAGAAAACGATTAGAGTTGATTAACCATTTAAAATCTTTCAGTCAAAATATCTATTCAGCTATCTAATGGAGAGACTAACTCATAGCCTCTCGTAGCCAAGTAAATAATACTGGTAACTGATAGCCTCTTTTATTCGAGTCAATAACCCAGCTAAATTAATCTACTGATCTAATTCGGAAGTTGGTAAAACCCGAAATTATCTATAAGGACTATGTTCACGATACTATAAAGAGTTGGAAAGTGATTCGATTAATGTTCGAACAATGTAAAATCATTAAACAAGCGTTTCCCATGAAGTTGTATTCAGACTTTGTTGACTTCTAAATTAAAAACTAAATAGTTTTTCGGTTGGCTATAGAAAGCTTAATTTTCTGTAAATAGGACTATGGGCCAAGCAATGCAGAGCCAGTCAAAGTTTCTACTAAAACAGGGAAACTAGACCTTCGACATAGATTTTATTTACTAGAAAGTTGTAAATTCAACTGTATATTATACTCACTCTATTTACCGAACGGAGTCTGGCTATGAACTTGGTATCAGGCGTTTGTATTCTGTAATGAACTTACCTTTAACTAAATAATTACTTGCGGTCACTTTCCTTCTTTTATTGTTTTGTTAAGAGTTAGTGAGGTGATGTTGATATGTTAAGAATTACGCTTGTTTACACCATGTAGGACTACTTTTAAGTTAGGATAGTTTTAACATAGGATTAGTTTAAGTCAGGGAAGCACGTTATCTATTTATATATTTATTTATATTGCCCGATAGAGTACCCCTGGGATTTATGAATTTAAGTCCTGTGGGTTCTCGCAAGTAAACAAATGGGCTCGCAAACAAACTGAAGGTATTCTACCTCACCAACCTGCCACTTCCACACTGGTAGTGAAAGTTAGATAACTCGGGAACAAACAGACATATTAGACTTTAGACTAGCCAAAAGATAAAGTCCTCTTGTCCCTAATTCAAACTGTTTTCTCCCCCTAAATGTGGAAGAGGACCGTCCAAGTTCAAGGTTGAAGTCCATTTTTCCAAGCGAAAGGAGGGGCTTTGAAACAGCATAAGCTAGCCACATGGGAGAAAACTAAAACAATACAACTTAGTTTATTTTGTTTGCAACAAAAACGTTAAAATCAACTTATAAGAAATTGCCCTGTATAGATAACGTGTATCCTTATAGTTAGTCTGGTAGTAGTTTCAATCTAAGGTTACGGAACTAATTCGTCACAAAAAGGTACTCTTTAGGAACATAATAGCTTAATACTAGATTAATTTAGGTAGAGCATAATCTGTAGGTAAAGATTTTAACTAGTCAAATTTTGTATGAAGTCGTTAGAGCAGAAGTTAAAATAGGAATTCATCTCAATCTGTTTGGGTTATTATAGGTCACAACGCATGTCCTACCTAGACGATCACTTGGCCAATACAAAGTACTAGATTTAAGTTCAGGTAGATAAGTAGTACTTAGCTGTCTTAATTTATTAAGACTAAACTTATAAATAACATATTTCATTATTAGGATAGGATCATAAAAGGGTAGGCTTTAAGCGCCACCAATTAATATAAATAAATAAATATATTTAAAAAAAAAAAAAAAGGGGGGGGGGGGGTTACAGGACATCCTGGGGCTATGTGAAGTCCGAAGACAGGAGGAAGAAGGGAGGACACCATAACTCTGGATTTTGGCCACCTATTCTATTACCGAGAGGGCGACCAACAGTCCCAAGGTGGCGTGGGGTTCCTCGTCAACAAGTCCCTAGCTGACAACGTTGTAGAAATGTCTAGTGTGTCGGCAAGGATTGCGTACCTTATACTGAAACTGACTGAGAGGTATACACTCAAAGTTGTACAGGTCTACGCACCCTGTTGCCGATACACAGACGAAAAATACGAAGAAACTTTGGACTACGTATCTTCGGCTCTACATAACACCACTAGAGCTCACTACAACGTTGTCATGGGGGACTTCAACGCTAAAGTGGGAGTACAGGCTCGCAGCGAATCAAAAGTCGGTCCACATGGGTTTGGAAGCAGGAATGACAGGGGTCATATCCTAGTTAACTTCATGGCAAAGGAGGGGTTCTTCTTAATGAATTTGTTCTTTAAGAAGAAGCCTCACCGAAAGTGGACTTGGAAAAGCTCAGACAAGGTAACCAAAAACGAGATTGATTTCATCATGACAGACAAGAAGCATATATTCAGAGATGTCTCAGTGCTTAACAGGTTTTATACCGGAAGCGATCATAGGCTTGTACGGGGCTCTTTGAATATCAACTGTAAGCTTGAAAGATGTCGTCTGATGAATTCTACGCTCCGACCTAATCTTATCCAAACTGTAGTGGGATCCGACACAATTTCAGCTCAAACTTGAAAATAGATTCGCTGTTTTGGAAACCTCAAGTGACGTGGATGAGGGACTCCAACATATAGCAAGAATCCTCAGGGAGGAGGGTGCGAAGTTTTGTGAATCGCAGCGTACAGGTACGAAGTCTAAACTCTCCGATGAGACCCTCCGGCTTATAGATCTAAGGCGAGGTAAGCAGGATGCCCCAGCATCAGAGCTGCGGGAGCTCAATCAGAGGGTCTCTAAGTTTGTACGGCGTGACCTCCGACGTTCAAACACACGCCGAATTGAAGAGGCTATTGAACAGAATCGGGGGTCCAAAGTCTTTGCCAAACAACTTAGTAGGGCCCATCTGACAAAGCTCATAACCTCAAATGGCAACACTGTCGTCTCAAAGCCGGAGGTGCTCTCGGAGATTGAAGACTTCTACGGCCGATTGTACGCTTCCCACGCCCCACGACCTGAACCCAGCGCAGAGAATTCTCGCGCAAAACTAGCCCGCCACTACACTGACGAGTTGCCGGACGTCATTTTAGGCGAGATCGAGTTGGCCCTCAGACAACTTAAAAACGGAAAAGCCCCAGGTGAAGACGGTATAACTTCGGAGCTATTGAAGGCAGGGGGTAAGCCCGTACTCCTTGAGCTTCGGAAGTTATTTGGTACCGTTTTGAACAGCGGGAGCACTCCAGAGGCGTGGAGCAGAAGTGTGATAGTCTTGTTCTTCAAGAAAGGAGACCAAACGCTCCTTAAGAACTACCGCCCCATCTCACTTCTGAGCCACGTTTATAAGTTGTTCTCGAGGGTCATCCTAAATCGCCTCGCTAGAAGACTTGATGAGTTTCATCCCCCGGAGCAGGCCGGGTTTCGCTCAGGATTTGGCACCATAGACCACATACACACAGTGAGGCAGGTTATACAGAAGACCGAAGAGTATAACCAACCCCTGTGTCTTGCGTTCGTGGACTATGAGAAAGCCTTTGACTCAGTCGAAACCTGGGCTGTTCTGGAGTCTTTGCAGCGTTGCCAAGTTGACTGTCGGTACATCGAGGTGTTGAGATGTATTTACGACGCCGCAATTATGAGTGTCCAAGTACAGAATCAGCAGTCTAAGCATATCCAATTGCGCAGTGGAGTGAGACAGGGAGATGTAATATCGCCGAAGCTGTTCACGTGAGTCCTTAAACATATCTTATGTTTAAGACTCTGGACTGGAAAGGTAAGGGCATTAATGTAAACGGCGAATGCCTCTCACACTTACGGTTTGCTGACGATATAGTCCTAATGGCTGAGTCGCTGCAGGACCTGCAAGACATGCTGTCAGGCCTGGCTGACGCTTCTAGACGCATCGGCCTCGGAATGAACATAGACAAGACAAACATCATGCTCAATAGTCACATAGACCCGGGGCCGATAGTAGTTAATGGCGTTCACCTCGAAGTTGTTCAAGAGTACGCATACCTAGGACAAACTCTGCAGTTAGGTAAGAACAACTTCGAGAAAGAAGCTAATAGAAGGATTCAGCTTGGGTGGGCAGCATTGTGTAAGCTTCGTCAGGTCTTCACGTCATCCATACCACAGTGTCTCAAGACAAAGGTCTTTAACCAGTGTGTCCTACCCGTTATGACCTACGGTGCCGAGACGTGGACACTCACGGTTAAGTTGGTCCACAAGTTTAAAGTCGCTCAGCGAGCTATGGAGAGAGCTATGCTCGGAGTTTCTATACGGGATAAAATTCGGAACGAAGTGATTCGACATAGAACCAAAGTTACCGACATAGCTCAAAGGATTAGTAAGCTGAAGTGGCAGTGGGCCGGCCACATTGCCCGAAGAACCGATAACCGATGGGGTAGACGAGTTCTGGAGTGGAGACTACGTTTAGGTAAACGTAGTATAGGACACCCTGCGGCCAGGTGGAGTGACGACCTGCGTAAAACGGCGGGTAAGAACTGGATGCAAAAAACTGCCGACCGAGTTCAGTGGCGTGCATTAGGAGAGGCTTATGTCCAGCAGTGGACGGATGCAGGCTAATGATGATGATGATGCTCAAGGTACCTACGACCACCATTATGGTCAAGGAATGTTTCGACCAGAAATGTCTTGGAAATGTAGATAATTCTTTAAAAATATTTTTGCTAAAGTTAAATGATTATTTACGGGATATTTACCGTGGTAAGGTTGTGGTAACAGTGTTTAAATATTTTTGCGCCTGGCGCCGTCCTAGACTCGTTTCGAAAATCCTTAAATATGTACCAACTACTGCTATATTTGCTGCTTTTGAGGCCGTTGCCTTTTGTTTATAACCGACTTCCCAAAAGGAGGAGGTTGTTAATTAGACTGTTTTTTTATGTTTGTTACCTGAAAACTTTCGACTGGGTGAACCGATTTTGATAATTCTTTTTTTGTTTGAAAGCTGGTGCTTTCCTGTTGGTCCCATTTCAATTTGGCTTAGTTCTACTATGTTTTATTTTTTATAATATAACAACAAGTCATTTCCACACAAAAAATATTATAGGAGACATCTGTCGGAACACCTCAGTACTAAATCAGGCATGCGTTCTCTAAAACTGACAGTGATATAGTTTTTACATTGATAATTTTTTGGATAGTATTATCAAGGACGATTCTTACTAATAACATAATCTTAAAAAGCACAACTTAGCCACATTACCGGCACAGGTTGCTGAAGGTCTGCGTGAGGACCCTCAGTAGTTCCGGCGCTGTCTCCGGCCGCAGGTACGGCAGTATGGCTAGCACTGCCCCGGAAGCCAGCGTTGCCGCTCTCGTCTCCGGTCCCTCTACAGACATATTCCAGAGAGTCCGGGCCGCTCCCTCGGCCTCTTCACCGCCGCGAGCCAAGAGGGCGGCTAGTTTGATAATCACTCCAACCTGAGTAACACAAAAATATACCTACTTAACAATAACTCTTTATTTTGCGGATTAGAACAACCGGTAATTATTTTTCCTACTTCTTATATTGGTAGAACAACCAGTAATTATTTTTCCTACTTGTTATATTGGTACAGCAACCAGGAAATATTATTAATAAATATTATTATTTACAGCCCCGGGCCTCCACAAAAAAGGGGCCACAATAGAGAATTCGGGAAAAAAACTCCTTTTTTGCCCTGAGGCCTCTAGACCTCTAAATCCGGCATTGGTCAACAGGAATATAAAACTAGTATTACTATAACAAAATTTGCAAGTTGATGTGGCAATGGGCAGGCCACATCGCTTGAAAAACTAATAACCGTTGGGGAAGAAAGGTTCTTGATTGGAGACCACGAATCGGAAGACGCAGCGTAGGTATCTAGGCCTACCACTAGATGGACCGACGACATCGTGAGAGTCGCATCCAGTGGATGCAGATGACTGACTGTTGTTCAGTGTGGAGGTTAATGGGGGAGGCCTATGTTCAGCAGTGGACGTCTTCTGGCTGATGATGATGAGGTAAAAACCTCAGAACTTCATCTTTTATAAACCGATTTAGAAAGTTATCTGAAAGGATATACATTCAGATTGGTTGCAGAAGAATTTCATCAAAATCGGTTCAGTAGTTTGGTTTTTAAATAAAAACAAGTGGAAAAAATAAATCATCCAAGTTTTTTTTTATGATACTGAGTGACGAGACAAGCGAAGTCGCTCGCCTGATGGCTCTCTTCATGCTTGCCCATAACAGCTCAACACCACTCAGAATTTTGAACTTTAACAGTTCAAAACCCTGGATGGCAATGCACTGCGCTCGTCACCCCGAGATAAAAGATGTCAAATCTCTGTGTGCCCTGTAATTTCGCTGGAGACATTGCCCTTCAATCCGCAAGTCACGTAATTGCGTAATTTCAAAGTCGATTTTTATAAAATTTATAATTATTTCTTAAAAAATGTGAGAGGGCTATTGTATGAAAAGTAAAATGTTTACGTTTAGTTCTGCCATTGCGGGATGTCTCGGAATGTACTGATTACACCTGGAACAAAACAATAGTACCTATTTAATTTAATTCATTTAATGTTTCGGGTCTTCAAAATATAAGTATTATGTTACCGACAATCTGTTCAATTGTTAATCCGGTATTCTATTATTATAGAATACCTAATTTTTGGGTCCGCCATGTTTGTGAGTCCGCCATATTGGATTTAGAATGACGTCACTTAGCTAATCACGCATTATCATGTAAACTAAACGTGTATGAAACATTTCATTCAGCTCAGTCGGTTCGGGATAACTGTTAATAAAATTCAGTTGCAAAGTTAAAGTTAACTAAAAGCTTGTGGTAAAAAAAGCTTGTAAGTTAATTAGGTTTATTTGAGCCTAACAAAATGTTGTGTTTAAGGTGGAACGTTTCACGTTTGGCGGGAAATTCAAGTTTCAAACAGTTTTTTTGTCCTTGTAGCTAGGCCAGGTAATTATTGTAAAATGGCATAGTGTTTGCAAAAATTGTTGGTTGTTCTTTACATTATCATGTACAGCTATTAATCAGTAAGTCGTCATCGTCGTCATCGTTAATTACATTTGTCAATAAACCGTTTGAAACAGCAAAAATTTGTTTATTGACAAATGTATGTAATAAGAGATAAATAGCTTTACGTGAGTTTGTAAAGAATAATAATCAATTTGCGCAAACATTATGATCATATACGATAATTACCCGGCCTAGCCACAAGAACGAAAAAACTGTTTCAAATTTGAATTTCCCGCCAAACGTGAAACGTATCACCTTAATTAAACCGCATCAGTTTCCTGCGATACAGGCCTAGCCTAGTGCTGCACTATTAACATTATGAATTCAAAGCTTTCATAGACATAAGCCAGTGCGTGTTCTTAGCTGATACGTCAGGACGTACGTCAGGGAGACGTCACGGACGGTATCGTCGTGTTGTTTACATTCAAGTGACATTCAAGTATTTTTGACTTTAAATATGCAAAAAGTTTAATAATCGCCTCGGAAGTGACATAATCGCGTACTAGATAGTACTAATCAGTTGTACGAGTGTTTGTGTGCAGTGGCGCTACTTGTGAAACGGTTAATTCAATGATTAATCAGCTGTGGGATATAAAATTACGAGTGTCATTTTTATTTCTGAAGTGGGTACCTCAAGATATTGCTGCTGTATTTATTATCACGTCAATTTAGTATCACGTCATCTAGCGGTAACCCTCAGAAATTTATTGTCTATAAACGATGGCAAAGAAATGTATCGGGTGCGGTCGATTCGCAAACACGACAGAGGGCGTGACATGTACCAAATGTGCGAACTTTTATCATAAGGCACGCGTCGCAATACCTAACGACGCCCAAGTCGCACCAACATGGATATGTCCTGAGTGTAAGGCTCACACTCCGCGAAAAGATAATTCCGAAACCCCAGTACGGGGGAAACGAGACGATTACTCTGTCACGCAAGATAGCCCAGCGAGCGCCGCATCCGCGTCCGAGTCTGCTTCCGTGTCCGTGGAGCTTTTAAAAGAAATTAAATCGATGCGGCGGGATATGGAGTCTTTCCGAACCGAGTTCCGAGCCTTGCGCGACAGTCTTGGCGCCGTCCATAGCGCAGTCGAGAGCTTAGGCGGACGTATCGATTCCATGGAGGCGCGTCTGGATGGGCTCGAAACCAAGTATGTGGAACTTAAAGTAAGGCCGGAATCTGATATGAGCGCCCTGCTTTCGACCATCGAGGAGCTTAAGACGCAGATAAATGAGCGGGACCAGGAGGCATTCAGCAATGACGTCGAGATTAGCGGAGTCCCGGAGGAGCAGGGCGAGAACGTGGTGCACTTGGTGAGCGTCATCGCGGAGAAGCTGGGTGTGTCCTGGGATGAACGGGATCTAGTGTCAGCGCATCGAGCGGGCGTGCGACGTGCGCCCGCCGGCAGCGACCCGGACGCGCCCCCGCGCTCGCGCCTGATCATGGTGCGCCTAGCGCGCCGGCAGCTGCGCGATGCCATCCTGCAGGCCGCGCGCATGCGCCGCGGCGCCACTACGGCTGGCATGGGTCTTATCAACGATCCAGCCAAATTTTATGTTAACGAGCGCCTATCCAAGCACAATAAAAAGGTTTTTTTCAAAGCGCGAGAACAAGCACGTGCGCAAAACTGGAAGTACGTTTGGACCAGAGACGGACGTATATTCGTGCGCCGAGAGACGGGCAGCGGGGCTCTTCGTGTGCGCTCAGAAGAAGATCTGAAAAAAAACTTCGGCGGCGACTCTCAATAAATAATAGACGTTTTTTAGTAGTTATGTACTTATTAGAATTAAGAAACCTAATTTACCTAACATATTACTCAATAATCAGACCTAAAAACTCAGACTCAAAACTCAGAAAATTGACAGTAATTATATTGTATTTTCCTTTAAAAGATTTCCTTCTCTCATTGTGTTTGTATGTGTCATGTTACTGCTTGAGCGTGCGTAGTCCAAGAGAATATAATACTCCTACGGAGATGCGTAGTGTCAACCTTTTTTGTTTTCCCACTCAGAACTGTCAAACTGTTACTATTATTGTGTATAGGATACCACTATTTTTAGTTTTTAGCTACTACTACTACTGCTACACAATTTGTAATATAATATTATTAGGTAATCTTTGTTTACGCGTATATTTTTATATTTCTTTCAAACTAACTAGCTGCAATAATGTTAAACTACACATAAAGTATCAAGAAAATCGCGTAGATGTTACCACAACTAAAATTTATTACAAATGTTCTATAAGTGTATTAATATGTGCTAACTGTATATTATTATGGCCAGCCTTCTCTTATCTACATGTTCAGTTATTGTTGTAAATGCCATCTCATAACAAGTCGTTTGATCATTTCATTGTTTTATATATATTATGTCTGGGATCTTTTATTCTGCTTATTTACTTTAACTACATATTTCACTATATTACGCGCAAAAATAGTATATTATTTATGTCATGCTACATGTTATTCTATTATTATAGCCAGCACTAAACACTTATTGGTAAGTATGCATTCCAGATATTATTTTGATCTCTTGTTTGTTTTTTTTATACTTCACAATGGTTAATGGTAAGTTTTTAAAAGTTGGTCTCTTCAATGCTGGATCTCTAGGTACTAAGCATGACGATTTTATAGCTGCTATGCAGAAATACTCAGTAGACCTTATGGCGATAAATGAAACATGGCTGAAGGCAGGACAATCAGACCGAGCTCCTGTTGTACCAAATTACCGATTACGTCATACTCCTCGGCCGAGTCATGTCCGCCGTGGTCGCGGCGGAGGTGTTGGGTTTTATATCAAGCGAGGGGTCAATGTGCGGTTATGTTCTCACCCCATCACGCCAAATGTGGAGCAGATGTGGTTTAAGTTAAATGTTAAATCCTTTAAATTAATTATTGGCACAGCTTATCGCCCACCGTGGCTGGATACTGGCGAGTTCTTTGAAGCTTTAACAGACTCAGTTGCATCCTTCTCTTACTGTGACAATGTGATCCTGCTAGGAGATTTTAATGTCAATGTGCAAGACATTGATGATCCGAATTTTAAAATACTCGAAAATTTTCTCTCTGACACTGGGCTAAGCCAAGTAGTAGATAAACCGACACATTTCACAGATCATAGCCAAAAGCTTATTGATATAGTTTGTACGAATCTTCGTGCACGTAGTGTAGGTGTCGAACTTATCGGTTCAATTATTGGGCATGCTTTTGTTACCTGCGAATTTGTTTTTAAAAAGCCTAAGATTCCTCCTAGGTGTGTTATTTATAGACCATTACAGGATATTTCATTGGAAATATTCACTACACACTTAGAATCCATCAGATGGGACTTAATTCATACCGGTGACAATGTTGATAGTATGGTTAACGAACTGAATAAGGCGCTATTGTTTTTGTTCGATTTACACTCGCCCATAAAAACAAAAATTATTAAAGATCAACCGTCTCCCTGGCTAACCGACACTGTTAAACTTATGATGCGTCTTCGTGACGCGGCCCTTGCTCGGTATCATAAGACTAAGCTAGGCATCCATAAAACTTATTACAAAGACTTAAAAAAACAGGTATCTCTGTCGTTAAATTCTGAGAAGGTTGCTTATTTTAATCAACACATAAACTGTAACATCAAAAATTCGAGGAAGTTGTGGAAAAACTTAAAAAATAAAGTTCTGCCGCCTAGCTCCAGAGACATGCCGTCACAATTTGATAATCCTAATGTGATTAACGATAATTTCCTTAATATACCCGGTATCGTAGACGTTGCAATTTCCACTATGACCTATTTTGAATTTAACACATTTAATACTGCCTCCAAGTTTGTATTTAAAACCGTTCCTCCTACCACTATATTAAAATACCTTAAAAAAATTAAATCTAATGCTTTAGGAGTCGATGGAATATCACTTGATATGATAAACTTGACACTTCCTCAATGCCTCGATACTATTACGGCTTTGGTTAATAAATCTCTATCTACTGCAGTGTTTCCCAACCTTTGGAAAACTGCCATTGTTAAACCTATACCTAAAATATCAGACCCTATCGAGCTGAAAGACTTGCGCCCAATTAGTATTTTACCCTGTCTCTCTAAATTGTTGGAAAAGGTAGCGTGTTGCCAAGTAACAGAATTCCTTGAAAAGCAACAAATTTTACCTGATATGCAGTCAGGTTTCAGGAAATGTAGAGGTACTAGCACAGCTTTACTAGATGTTACTGACAATATTCTAGCTGCTCAAGACCAAGGCATGGGAACCATTCTAGTTCTACTAGATTTTTCGCGTGCCTTCGATTCGATTAATATTCCCCTTCTTTTATCAAAACTTAGTTTTTATGGTCTAGATTCTAGTGTCATTAGGTGGTTTAATTCTTACTTGAGCAACCGGACTCAGTTTGTGGAAATTAAGAAGGACTGTGGGGAGGTGTTGCGTTCCATTCTTCGCGATATAACTAGGGGTGTGCCACAAGATTCTATTCTGGGTCCTTTATTATTCATTCTTTATTGTGCTGATATAGTGAACTGCTTCCAGCACTGCAAATTTCACATATATGCCGATGACATTCAACTGTATTTTTCTTTTAAGCCCGGGGATATTCGATCAGCTGAGCTTAAATTAAACCAGGATCTGGAAAGAGTTGAGGCTTGGGCATCAGCTAACTCTCTATTACTGAATGCCAAGAAAACGAAATTCATGATTTTAGGTTCGAAGCATCAAACACTAAACATAGCGCTTTCAAATCCTATAATAAAGGTAGGCAGGGAGGTGATTGCGCGAGTCTATGAGGCTCGAAATCTTGGACTCATTTTAGACGAGCAGTTAAAATTCGAACAGCACATTAGTGAAATTGTGAGGAACTGCTTTTATCGCCTCAAAGTTTTATACAAGATAAGAAAATATATCAGCACTGATCTACGTATAATGCTTGTAGATTCGCTCGTTCTCTCTAATTTCAATTATGTTGACGCGGTGTATGGTCCTTGTCTTTTCGTGAAAACTGCTCGTCTTATCCAGAGAGTACAGAATGCCTGTGCTCGTTTCTGTTTTAATGTGCCCCCGCGTGGTCACGTTACTCCATATTTCAATCAACGCAATATTCTAAAAATGGAACAAAGGCGTGCACTACATCTGGCTACTTTAATGTTCGGTGTGGTCAAATACCAAGTGCCTTTTTACCTCTACTCAAAGCTTACTTGGGCCAGTGATAACAAGCGCTACCCGACTAGGATTACCAGCAAGTTGCTGCTGTGCACACCGAGACATGGCTCTGCCGCGTTTCGTGGTAGTTTCAGGTTTAATGCCACTAAATGCTGGAACTCTCTTCCGCCACCCATACGGGAGCTCCAATGTAAGTTTAATTTTAGGTTGAAGTGCAAGAAGCATTTGTTGGAGTTGCAGAAGGCAAATATCTTCTAGCCTTATTTCAGTAAATGCTTCTTGTATTTCCCATTTCCCATCTTCTAATATTACTTATATTTATGTATATATATTTTATTTTATTCCTCCAGCATAGTGTCATCCACATTCCACTTTACTTTATCTGGTCTAACATGTAACTTTTCACTAATTATTAAGTATATATTAATGTCTCTATGTGCTTTTATACACATATATTTCCTTTTATGTTTTGTTTTTACATTTTTTGCATGTTTATTCTATGAATGTTTGTTGTTTTTTTTTTACTCTGAAGTCCCGTGCGTCTCAGGAGGTCAGTGCTGAAAATCAGCGTTGCAGAGAAATCTGTAGCATTATAGCTGAGCACTGACCTTTTTTGTCGTACTGGACACTACAATGACAACTGAACATGTAGGTATTATTGTTATTTTTAAATTATTATTTTAATTCAGTTTTTGTAATGTTGATGTTGTAGTGTCTTGTGCGTAAAATAAATGTTTTTTCTTTCTCTTCTTCTTTCTTTCTGATAAAAAACGTATGTACCTACGCGTATGTTTATGCTAATAAAAATATTTGCCATTTTTCATTTTCATTTCAAATAAAATAACATGCCCCATCTAATAGATATACCTATATTCATTGAAATCTCTTTTGAAAACAGCATTATCGGAACTTTATTGTTCAATGACAAAAACAAGGACGCGATATCTATGGATATGTAGGTATTCTGTCAATATATTCATGCAAAATGGCGACTTGGAAGTCTTGGAACACAGTACCTACCACATGCAAATATTTTTCTATTATGTTGCAACGTTACGACAAAAAGAGATACGAATATATGATTTTTGTGTAATCGAGAGGGATGCAAACATAACTGTTTTTGCGAATGTAGTTGTAAAAAACATGTTCGGTCTGTTTCTGTATTATATATCTGTGGTAGGTACCTAACTACTCTGGGGCCCGATAGGGAAAAGTTCGACGCCACGCCCCTGGTGATAACACAGGCAGCCAGATTAGGGATTTTTCTGGCGAAAAAAATTAGCGAGATTTAGGGGAAACGATTTCGTTAGGGAAAAATAATCAGATTTTTTTGGAATTAGAAAAATGTCAAGAAAACTTATCAATTTTTCTTTCTACATAAATCTAATTTGGATTTATGTGTATGAACATTTTAAATTAGCCAAATGGTTATATTAAATACTCAAGCTTACCAAAGAACACATTATATTTCTAATTTATTCAAATAGATATAATATTTATATAGATAAATATTAATATTAAATTTAAATATGACTCACAGGATAAGGAAGTCCTAGTTATATGGCGACTGCGCTGGCGCTCGTGTTTATAGTGTCGAACGAACGCGTAAACAAAGAGGCGCGTCAAGAGGGACTGACGGGTGGCGGCGTGGCGGGTTTACTTACGTTATAGTAGGCATGTCAATCTTTAATCGATTAATCGGAAAATCGATTTTTTTAGTCAGAAAATCGATTTTTTTAGATCGATCTGACAGAGTGGATCGATTCACTAGATCGATTCTCGAACCCTGAGAATCGGACCGATTCACGATGTTGATATTGAGGTGCTAATATAGATCGTAGAAATGCAGTGCATTCCACCTAGAATCGATAATATTTCACGGGATTATCTATGGAATCGGTTTTCTAGATCGTTAAAGTATCTCTATGCTGTAAAAGTTTAATTATCGAACAATAGTCTAGCAGTCTGTGCGAACTATAGTATGCGCAAATTGCGTGGCTTATTACGGTAGTTATGTTAGAAGTAACATTATCATCCCTAAGCGCGCGAACAGGTTGACAACTGTCACCATCAGAATCGCGAATAAAAATCCTTAATAATCTAGTATATTCTATTATATACTCTGTTGTAATGAGAGTTTTGGCGCCAACGCGAAGAAAACATGTTGCCTCATGGTATTATTTTCATTTTTGTATTTTGACTGTTAATGTGAAATAATAATGGTGAATTTTATTCGAAGTATTTGTGAGCGTGTATTTCCATGTTGTTTCCCAAACTCCATAGATGCCCCTATTAAAGTTTCCACCACGTTATTGGGGCAGAATGACTAAAATACACAAAAAATAGAAGGGAATCTAACCTAAAAAAAACACTTCTGTGGTAAAATACGTAAGACGAGGCAGTATGGCCTCAATGGCTTTAGCATACCAAGTTATAAGCCCAAAAACAAAAATTTCTCCGGAATGTATAATAATTTTATTATACTTTATGGTGTTCTATGAACAGTGTACATTAAATTTGTTTTGTGATATATTTGCTCTGTATTTATAAGTAAAAAAGTGAGTTAAAGCATGTTTCCAGCAGGTGACCATTTAATTATTAACTTCTTTATCATTAAATCATAATATAATTTTTAACCGACTTCCAAAAAGGAGGAGGTATGTAATATGTTAGTATATATATATATATATTGTATCTTGATCGATATTTTTGTTTCACCGGAAACTAGTAGTTGTTCTTGCAATGAATATTTATTCAATTTAAAAATCGTTTTCTATATCGATTCGATCTATTCTGCTGCAAATAAAAATTAAAATCTTTTTAAATTAAATAGTAGGCATACATTTGTCCTCGAGAATCTAACCAAATAGAAGATCGAATCGGTTTAAAAAATAAAACATTTTTTTTTTTATCGAATCGATTAATCGAAGATCGATCTTCCAGAGGCCGATTTAATCGAGAATTGATTCAGTGGACTTCGATTCGAATCGATTCAAAAATCGTTTTTTTTTCAGAAAGAATCGACATGCCTACGTTTTAGTAATCAGTGTTGCCGTCAGGGCAATCTAGTTTTTGGCTATATTAAAGAAAAAAGTAGCCAGTTTTTAATATTTTTTTATTAAATTTAATAATTCACTCTCGAAATTCTGCTAGAAGTAGCTAAATTATTAATTAATTAATTTATGCATAAACACCACATTTAATTTTTTTAAGCTAATTATAAGCCAGTTTTTGGCTTCTACTTGACATTACAATTTAGGCATGGGGATAAGTGGGTTCAATAAAACAATTTTAATAGTGCTAGTAAAACATTAATTTACTGTAATTTTTTTCAGATTTTTATTTTATTTTAAATTGAATTGATAGTTTTCAATGTCATCTGAAATCTCTGTAATCTCTTCGTCAATGGATGATGTGGATGGTATTTCAGTTTGTTTTAGTGATTTGACCGTTTTTGTGACACTTCCAGGTGGCAAAACATAATGAGGATCAGTAAAGTAATAGCAAATTCAATAGAATTACTACTCACTTTATTATTCATGACATAAGAATAATATATCTTTTTAAATTATCCAAATCCGACCATTACTTACGAAGATATTAAGTAATAAACATTATGCCGTTCCTGCCGCTAAAAGTAATGGACCCACAAATTTCAGAAAAAGTAAGTAGGTATGTTTTTATTACGACAGCAGGCTTAAAATAAGAGAATACATAAATACACTACACGTACTTAATAGTAGGTACCAACTTATTTCCATATCAACTAAATAATGGGTAGGTATGGTTATGGAAGTAGGTACTTACATTGAAATGATCTTCACAGCAATGTCTAGTAACCTATGTTAGATAGAGGGTATCCCGTTGTAAAAAGAGATGATAAAACTCCATATCATCTCTTTTTACAACGGGATACCATTTTTTACGAATTTTGGATCTTTCGGCACGTAAAAAAATAGTTTTTCTGGCGTTTTAAATGAAGTGTTTGTACATTTCGGCACTATACAATATTTGTACATAGTTAAAAGATCAATTAGACACAAATCTGGCACTTAATTTGTATCGAAAGTCACAACTATCCACACAACACTGCGCGCCTTATAGCTGCCTACGGGTAACTGGCGACGATCGTAACTGTGACGTCACACGCTATCGTGCCGGCCAGCCAGTGAACTTCGCTAGTAATTTGGTCAAAACTTCGTTATTTTTTTCGTAGAACAATATTTTTTGCACTGTATGTTAAGGATTTTTTAGCTCTATAGATCTGCATTCTCAACTAAAAACGGTACTGATCCTCATTGTGGCAAGTTTTTTTTAAATATTTTAGCTAGTTTTTTAAAGAATTATGCGCTCTAAATTAAGGAGTATTCATTAAAAGTTAGGGTTGTGTAGGGATTATTTCTAAGAAATTTAGGGCTAAACTAAAATCTTAAGCGAAAGCACTAGCTTACGTTGCGCAACGTGTTCTGTGTGTGTGGTTGATTTTGTAGTTCTCTAGCACAGATAAAGTAAATTGGCACCAGTGAGTAGAGTGGTACTTACCGCATGGTGGTATTAGTCGTAGACTTTACCAATAATGAGAGTAAGTTGTAACAATCTAAAAAGTAGCCAGAAGTAGCTAGATTTAATTTTGTGGCTAAAATGAATTGGTTTTTGGCTGAAACCGTTGAAAATTCGCTAGATCTAGCTACAAAGTGGCTTAAGCGGCAACACTGTTAATAGTATGGCGCCAGCCGGGCGCTGCGTGCAGGCGCGCCGGCAGGTACTGAGAGGGAAAAGTGAGCTCTAGGGCTGTAACGTTACGGAAGGTTTTCCCACTTTTAAGCAGCGCTTGCTCCTACAGGGGCCTTACGCCCAACTCTAAACGCGGGCCCGAATAGGTGCAGATTGCAATATCACACAATCGCAAACCGTATCTCGGCGCGTTAAGGTTCGCGTTCGCGTGAATTTGCAAACTGCACCTATTCGGGCCCGCGTTTAGAGTAGGGCGTAAGGCTCCTGATGACCATACGATTTAATATTTTATATTAGTCACATTCAAAGATAATGTAACGCTACGCTATGAGTCACATTAAGTTGAGCAGAAACATGGCGCTTACACACAGTCATGCGTTTCGTTAGGTAATTCAATATTTGAGGTTTATCTCATATTTTTTGAAAATGTACCTTTACGGTTCATAGAAAACGGTCATTGACACTCGATAAAATGTACAGCAGCGCAGCAGATTTTTTTACGCGATTTCGGAGTTACTATACCTAATGTTGGTCTCAGAAGTTGTTCATATTATATTTAAGATAATTATCGTCATCGGCGCCGGCCTTGACCTTTCATCACTTGTAGAGCAAGAGACTTTCGGCGCGCTTCATTTCTGAAAACTATCCTAAAGGAATCGATTCCGGGATAAAAATCATTCCATATTATGCTAATCTAAGATACCTAATATATTATTTCCACAACTGTGTACAAACAACACAAGTGTGGGTGAGGCTCGAAGCGCCATTAGATGTTATTTTTACCTCGTTTGATTTTCCTCTTTGGCGTCGAGCGACAGTAGCGGTCGCTCTAGTCCTTCGAAGAATTATTATAGTCAATAAACGTCCGCACTTTCAGTTTCATAATATGTATAAACATAGCTGAACCACAGGCTGTACACAATTTATATCGAAACAAAACTATATGTGAAAGTTTGGATGGATGGATAGATGTTTGTTACACAATAACGCAGAAACGGCTACATGGTTTTGGATGAAATTTGGAATATACATTGCTTATGTCCTGGATTAACACATAGGCTACTTTTCATCATCATCACCGATTTTCATCACCACGCGGGTGAAACCGCGGGGCGCAGTTAGTTTTTTATAAGTTTTATAAAAAAAACTAGCTGCGCCCCGTGGTTTCACCCGCACCTTATACTTAGAATTTGTCGATACCAGGTACCAGGGGCCTTACCCCTAGCTCGAAAAGTTGACCCGCATAGGTGTTATTTGTCTAAACGATACCATCAACTATGATAAGCGGTATTTGTTTGATAGCCGCCGCAGCTTTGCTATTTTCACGCACACACGCATAATAAAACGGATTTTCGTTCATTCAAGTTAGACGCTTTTAAACGATGCAGCTTAAATGAGTTGGTTAATTTTAGGTATCTATCAGGTACTCGTACCTACTAAAAGTTAGCTCGCAAAAGTGAAGCTATAGGGGTAAGGACCCAGGATAGCAGAAACGATGGAGAGGTATTTCACTCTAGATTCACAGTGTGATCACGCGAGGAGAAAACCTCTTGATGGTTTATACATTCGTAGTAAGTACATACTTGGGCCTGTATTTTTTTTTTAATTAGGCGGGGATTGGAAGGTAATTGCGAATTACCCGTGCACCGACTAGTGGGTGAGCCGGTGGGTGTACGGGGAATGACCCGTTTAGTATCGAGGCCAAAAGTAAGGTAAGAGGTAAGAAGACAGAAAAAGCAGTAAATAGCACAAAATGACCGATGACGCGACGAGTTAAAAAAAGATTGGTCGGTGTTGGCACAGGACAGAGACCAGTGGAAGGAATTGAGGGAGAACTTTGCCCAGCAGTGTGACAAGAAAGGTTAACATAAAAAAAAATGAGCGGACCTGTATTAAGAAAAAAGTGAATCGGTTTCTTCTAGGCAAGCGTGACCCATCGTAGGCCGCATCATCGCTTAACATCAGGCGAGTTGGTCTACCAATATAACAAGTAGAAAAAATAATTACCGGTTGTTCTAATCCGCAAAATAAAGAGTTATTATTAAGTAGGTATATTTTTGTGTTACGCAGGTTAGTGATTTCCAAACTAGCCGCTCTCTTGGCTCGCGGCGGTGAAGAGCCTAGGCCGAGGGAGCGGCCCGGACTCTGGAATATGTCTGTAGAGGGACCGGAGACGAGAGCAGCAGCACTGGCTTCCGGGGCAGTGCTAGCCATACTGCCGTACCTGCGGTAGGTGTACAATAAGAAATGTGCCGAAGTATGTTTTGAATTAGGGAAAAGGTCGACCCAATTCAAGTTAGTTAAAAATGAGACAACGCATAAGTGTTGAAATATTTTATTTAAGATCTTATATCTTATTAATCTAAATACGATAATGGATGTCGTTATTGGCCATCGATCGCACTAGCGATGTTCGCATCGCATTGTTCGCACGAACTCGCGATTAAACTTACCTTTAGCTAAGGATATATTTGTAGTGGTAGGACTCTTTTGCAAAGTCCGCCTGGAGACGTACCACTCCATCGCCAGTTATTCAACCGCCAAGCAGTAGTGTGCAAACACTACTGTGTTCCGGATTGAAGAGCAATGTTTCCAGCGCAATTACAGGGCACACAGAGATTTGACATCTTATATCTCGGGGTGACGAGCGTCGTGCATTGCCACCCAGGGTTTTAACTGTTGAAATTTAAAATTCTGAGTGGCGTTGAGCTGTTATGGGCAAGCGTGAAGAGCCATCAGGCGAGCGACTTCACTCGTCTCGTCACTCAGTATCATTAAAAAACTCATAAGGATGTAGGTACAATCAATCTTCATGTTCATCGCCTGTTTTATGACGCCATCTTGTTTTTATGATGACGTCACCCAGTGACCATCCTTGATCTTTGACACATTTACCAAAATAGGTTAAGGTGAATCAGTTTCTTCTAAGTAAGCGTGAACCATCGTAGGCCGCATCTTCGCTTAACATCAGGCGAGTCGGCGGCCAAGCGCAAGCCTATTAAAAAAAAAAGGGATTTATTAGGCGGGAATATTCACACACGCTAAGATACCCTCTCTGCGTCTAGCTAATAAAACAATTAATAAAAAATAAAAAAACACGCTTTTAGACGTCCGTTATGCTGAATTTAGTGTGACGGAATTAAATTCTTCGTATTCTTGTCAGCAAACCCTTTCACTTATTCATTTGATACCCATATATTTCATTTTATATTTTTATCATACAAATGTGACCATAATTATATTTTATTTAGTTCCATATCCCCCTTAAATATTTGTTTTATTTTAATTTAAATATTTATATTTAAGGTTAAGATATAACTAAATATTCTGTGAATATGTCAAGTGTCTACCTGTTGCCGTTATCAATATCGCGCAAAAACGAGCAAAACAATCACATTTGTTGTATGGGAGCCCCCTTAAATATTTATTTTATTCTGTTTTTTTAGTATTTGTTGTTATAGCGGCAACAGAAATACATCATCTGTGAAAATTTCAACTGTCTAACTATCACGGCTCGTGAGATACATACAGCCTGGTGACAGACGGACAGCGGAGCCTCAGTAATAGGGTCCCGTTTAACCCTTTGGATACGGAACCCTAACTAGTCCGCCATCTTTGAGAGTCCGCCATATTGAATTTAGAATGACGTCAATTAGCTAACCATGCTTTGTCATCCAAACAAAACGTGTTTGAAACATTTCATATCAATCGGTTGATTATACACGCACTCACTAGCAAAGTCCGGCAAGTCGACGCACGTTATGGGGCCGATGGTGTACAACCGGTTGCCAAAGACAGTGACAGATGCGCTGACTCTGAGCTGTTTTAAATTTAGATTAAAACGCTGGCTTATCGACCAAGCGTTTTATGATTTTGACCAGTTTCTAAGAACTGATGGCAAAAAAATGTAATATAGGTGTATATGTACGGTGTTTTTACTAATTTAATGTTTGATTATTATTAGCTGATATTTCATTTTATTTTTTATTTTTATTTCATATTATGTTGTATATTTTTTCATATACATCTTCTATGTAAGTGATTATAAGGCCTGACCTATAAACATATGTATATCAATAAATAACTTTGACTTTGACTTTATAACTGTTTTAAAATTCAGTTGCAAGATATAAGCCATACTAACAAGGCAAGATAAATCTTGTAAAAATAAGTTCGCGCGATGAAATCGCGTCGTGTGGTCGTGCGATCGATGGCCAAGTAAGACGCCGTCTTAATTTAGGTACGTCAAATGAAATAGCTTATGCTAATTTAATAATATGACTATATTTAAGCAGCGACGCCGTCCTGAGCCCCATCTTCATCTGAAACAAAAATGTTTATATGAATATAAACAATTTATATTTTATATTATACTAATATAACTTTACAACCAAAGGTATTTACGAGTAAAACTACTGGGTTACGCATAAAAGCTGTACTTAGCAGAAAAGGGGTACATACTCAGAAAAAATAAATGGAAGTGACCTATAGTTTCCCCATTACTACTTACCCCCCTTGGTCGTCCATTTGATTTTCAGAAAAAAAATATAAATAAATATCTGGTACATTATTGCACACATGGTCATCTGACCCCAAACTAAACAAAGCTTGTAATATGGCAGCCAGAGACTGATATACGTACATATATATTTTTAAATACATACTTAAATATATATTAACATACAGACATAGAACAAACACAAATGTTCATCACACAAATGTTTGTCCTAGGTGGGAATCGAACCCACGCCCCCAAGCGCAGAAAGTAGGTTCACTACCAACTGAGCCACCGGGGCAGTCAATAAGTAAATAATAAATGGAAGCGTTATACCTACTATTTCCCGTTTAGCATTTACACCCCCCAAGTCGTCCGTATATATTCGTATACATTTTGATCACATCGTTTGCAGTGTGCGTTTGTAGAACTAGTAAGAATATTTCAGTGTGCAATTCGTGTTTACCTCGCCCCCTTCAGTTTTTGGCTGACTTTTGTCGGTACTAGCTCGAGTTTAAGGCAGATCCAAACTATATATCATCAGTTTGGTCCCATAGTAAAAGTTGTTCATAATGATGAAATAACGTACCCCTTTCGGCTTTGTACGCCGTTTCCGCTTAACCCTGTATGCGGAGCGGGGGGGGGGGGGAGGGGGACCGTCTATTAAAAACTTAGATAATATTTTCTTTGTAATGTATGTTTTTCTTGTTTGTGTAATATAAATGATATATATATAATATTAAAATAAATAAATAAATTGGTGAAAATTTTCTTTTAATAAAGAGTTATTATATCTTACTTAGATTTAAACTACAAAGCGAAACAGCTAAAGGTCTGGTTATGTCATCGAAACTGCACATAGTTTTTTAAGGCACTGAATAAGTTATTAGTGCAGGGTTGCACACTACTACTACAGTTCAAAAGATACAGCAACTTAAAGGTAGAGCAGACAGACAAACAGACAGAAAGATTAACTACTGGTGTAGACATATTAAGGTGATAAGTTTCATGTTTGGCGGGAAATTCAAATTTCTAACAGTTTTTTTGTCCTTATAGCTAGGCCGGGGACTTATTGTGAAATGACACAGTGTTTGCGAAAATTGTTGGTTGTTCTTTACATTATCATGTACAGTTATTAATCAGTTACTCACCATATTACTTACATTTGGCAATAAACCATTTGGAACAGCAAAAATTTGTTTATTGAAAAATGTATGTAATAATGTGCATTAGAGAAAAATAGCTTTACGCGAGTTTGTAATGAATAATAATAAATTTTCGCGAACATCATTATCGTTTACAATAATTACCGGCCTAGCTACAAGAACAAAAAAACTGTTTGAAATTTGAATTTCCCGCCAAAGTGAAACGTTTCACCTTAATAGGGTCCCGTCGACATCTTTTTACAGATACGGTCGAGTCTAACAACTACAATTCAGGCACGTTCCGAGTCACGCGAACGAACCCAACAACGCTAATAATAACGACCACAGCTGTAATAAGTTTTTAACCGACTTCCAAAAAGGAGGAGGATATCAATTCGTTTTTTATATATATTTTTTATTAAAAATAGGCTTGCGTTTAACTTCCAGCTCGCCTGATGTTAAGCGATGATGCGGTCTACGATGGAGCATGCTTGCCTAGAAGGAACCGATATTTTATGTTTGTTACCTCTGAACTTTGGATTGGGTGGACCGATTTTGATGATTGTTTTTTTATTTGCAGGTGCTTCCCGTGTGGTCCCATTTCAATTTGGTCCTGTTCTGTAATTTTTATGAAGTCGGTTTTTATATTGAGAATTTTATTCGTGCCGTGTCGGTTGTCATTAGCGCCGTTGGCGCTGTTGGTATGATTCCGAACGTGCCTGAAGTATTGACAAAAAATTGTATCAAGTTAGAAGCACATTTTTAACCGACATCAAAAAAGAAGGTTCTACTTTTTTATATTCACCGATTGCCCCGCTAATTATAAATTGATTTTGATGATTTCTTTTTTGTTCGGTAGGCCATACTTCAGAGGTGGTCCCATATAAATTTCATCAAAATCGGTTTGGTAGTATGGTTTTTAAATCAAAATATATGAAAAAAGGAGGTTGGCAAGAGGTGGCGGAGGACCGAGATTTATGGAAGGAAATGGGGGAGACCTTTGCCCAACAGTGGGACAGTATAGGTTAAGAAAAAAAAAAAACAATATGAAAAAAAAAACATCCGCAAGTAAACGCAATTGCATTTTATTTATATTACACGGGAATTACTCACGTAAGGTTAGGCCGGATACCAAAACCACGACTTTCGTTTATTATGGAAACCGCGTCAGTTTTCATAATAAACGAAATTGCGTATTTACAATTATTGATGTCAGTTTTTTTAAATTGATAATTGTTTTGGCAAAAAATGTGAGGGGCATTTAAAAAGAGAATCAGACACTCAAAGTGAACGGCATCTAACTTGATACTAACACTACTACTACGACTTGTATTGCTCAAATTTTGTAGTTAGTCCTCTGTCAACGTCAATAGTTTTCCCTTCGGCCGTGTCTAGTTAAAAAAAAAACTTCGATCGCAACTGTTCACAAAGAAAATGACGAAATCTTCGATCGCAATTTGTTTCGTACTAGGCAGACAGTCTTCGATCGCAACTGTGCACAAAGAAAATGGCGAAATCTTCGATCGCAATTTGTTTCGTACTAGGCAGACAGTCTTCGATCGCAACTGTTCACAAAGAAAATGACAAAGTCTTTGATTGCAATTGGTTTCGTACTAAGAACGAAAATGACTTCGATCGTAACTGGTTACAAAGAAAATAACGAAGTCTTTGATAGCAATTTGTTTCGTATTAGGCTCAAAAACTTTGATCGCAGCAGTTTACAAAGAAATTGACGAAGTAATTGACGAAGTCTTTGATTGCAATTGGTTTCGTACAAGGACAAAAATTACTTCGATCGCAACTGGTTCCAAATAAAATTACGAAGTCTTTGATTGCAATTGGTTTCGTACAAGGACAAAAATTACTTCGATCGCAACTGGTTCCAAAGAAAATGACGAAGTCTTTGATTGCAATTGGTTTCGTACAAACACGATAAACTCTTCGATCACTACTGGTTGCGAAGCTCCGGTTTCGTACACGGCCGAAGGGATATTTTTACCACCCAACCTCTCCGCGCTACTTAGATCTCTTTTTTTGACAGTTCCAGGTGACCCATCACAAAAACTGAGTTATACATTTTAAGGTAAAATATTTAAGGGTATTTATTCTACATAACTGCACCTTTCATATTGGCCGACATTGCTACGCTTTCTTTCTTGCTTTCAATCCAACATCTCTATGGAAAGAAATATTAATTGTGGTCAATTTATTTCTTATGTGTTGTTATATTTTAGAATGTGTACTATAATCATAGCAAATTTGACGCTTGTACGTATTACCGTTTTTGCATTAGAGTAAATATCTGGGACATTATTGCACACACGGTCATCTGACCCCAAACTAATCAAAGCTTGTAATATGGCTGCCAGAGACTGATATACATACATATGTATTTTTCAATACATACTTAAATAGATATTAACACCCAGACATAGAACAAACACAAATGTTCATCACACAAATGTTTGTCCTAGATGGGAATCGAACCCACGCCCCCAAGCACAGAAGTTAGGTTCACTACCAACTGAGCCATTAAAACAATAACGTTTGTTGTGTGGGGGATCCCCATTTTAATTTTTACTTTTTTTTTTTTTATAATTTCTTAGTTAATCCGCCGTAACATTACATATTCTGTGATAATATCTACTGGCTCTTTATTACGGTTCCAAAGATACAGCCGTTGAAAGGTAAGACGTTCCTTGTTTCATGAGAACTACAATCTAGGCATCTTCAAGGGCAAATTGAATGGACTTCTTTTAAATGAACGTTCAATCTGGTTTTTTAACCAACTTCCAAAAAGGAGGTTATCAATTCGACTATTTTTTTTATTTATGTTTATTTTATTGAAACTTTAGACTGGGTGAACCGATTTTGATGATTCTTTTTTATTTGAAAGCTGGTGCTTCCCGTGTGGTCCCATTTCATTTTGGTCCAGTTCTGATGAAGTCGGTTTTTTTATATTGATAAATATTTTATTACCTACTAGCTGCGCCCCGCGGTTTCACCCGCGTGGTGATGAAAATCGATGATGATGATGATAAAAAGTAGCCTATGTGTTAATCCAAGACAAGCAATGTATATTCCATATTTCATCTAAATCCATCTAGCCGTTTCTGCGTGATAGAGTATCAACATCCATCCATCCAAACTTTCACATATATGATATTATAGTCTATTAAATGTAAGTTGATTGAAATGAAGTATGTCAAAATCTTCGATTAGTGCTGGGACAATTCGGACCAAATCGAGAATAATGTGTGTGTCTATCGACTGGAAGTGTCCTGCACGAATAATATTTTTAAACCAATCTATATTTCTGTTGTAGTATGAAATAAAACAGAAAAAGCAAGTACAAATTTTAGTAATATAAATAAATCTATTGTTTTATCTAATGGTTGTAACGTTACGCCTGTTTGCTAACTTAAACAGGCGTCCCGCGACAATTTCTAGGTGTTGAAAAATTAAGCCTGCCTATCAGTTCCTGCAGATCCTAATGGGTGGTAAGGAAAACAACAAGGTAACGGATAGATAAGTTTAATTGACCAGTACAGTACAGTCAGTACAGTAATATAAAGAAGAAAGCTAAAGGGGCTAAGGGGCCTAAGCGCTCCGCAGTCTCCGCACGGCAGGTATCCGGCGAAGTAGTGGACCGGAGGTGTAGTCTTCGGAAGAGGTACGGAGATCAAGCTTCGCTTGCGTCTGGTATCCAGTGGACGTTGAGCGAGGATTTAGGTAGGAGGACGGCAGCGGAGCAAATTCCAGGTCGAAGAATGGTAAAATACTAAGGGACTCACGGTTTCCGCATGCCGGTCCTCTTTTCTCTAGGTTTAGAGCAGCATCAATATTCAAAACATTTCCTCTAGGTTCAGAGCCACGGAACACTATTACTCGCGGAGTTCAGAGCACCATCAATAATCAAAACATTTCACCATTTTTTTCAATTGATGTTCCTGCCTTCCAGCCAAGAGCTTCAAGATTCTTTTTTAGAATGACGACCCTGTTTGCCGTCACGGCTTTCCCTCTTCCTTTTTCAAATTTTGAATTTTGACTTGCGGAGCGTGTGCCCAAAAAGTTTTACTAACCGATAAAAAGTTTACAAATTTTATATAAAAATGGATATGAATGAGGATGAATATGAAGGAATACTACATTACCCCAAAAACCCCGGAAAAAAAAACTTTTACCAAAAAAAGTTTTTTTTTTTTTTTTTTATTATTAAGCATGTAATTTGGAGGTTAAGGATATCAACTTGACACATGTATTCATCGTCTCTCAAAGGTA